>JAUAMA010000007.1:16384166-18837500 GCA_030819835.1 Acmispon strigosus | reverse complement strand
CCTCATTGGTCGTATGATTTAGTCAGTTATGATTATGTCTCCAGAATAAAATGAAAACACCACTATTCACTGGTTGACTTGACCTAGTGTAGGAAATGAGAGTTCTTAATCTCTCAGAGATCATAGTCATGTGTCGTGAGTCGTCAAAAGTCTCAAGTCACCAATCTGGCTCAGGTCAAAATTACTCTAAGACAATGTCATCCATCGTCAGGATAGTTAATCAAAGTACATTGTAAAGTAGTTAGGGTTTCTATCATCACCATCATAGCTAGACTCATTAATAGTGCTAATAATAGAGCAATGATAATATTTACTATTTATCAAACATCATCCATATATAAATTTATATACATTCTACAGGCATACATATAATCATGCTTTAAGTCCAATCTACTTGCATTATTCACTATTCATGTCATAAAGTACCTTTATGTCATGCTTTTGCACATTTTACTAAAAATTCCTTTTGTGACTAGCATCGGGAACTCGCTCGTCTCGACTCAATCACTCATTAAACTCGAGCATCGGTCGCTAAAATATCCCGAAATATTTTTCCCACAATCTGACCTGTTTCTGGCCCGAAATCACTATTCGCCAAAAATGATTTTATTCCAAAAAAGGTTCCTCATGACATTATAAGACTTTTCATATCGTACGGAAATTTTAGAAATGTCACAAATTGCCTGGTTTCCGCACAACAGATTCCTACAGAACCATTACTGTGTGCCGGAAACATTTCCCGGCCCTGGAACCCAAACATATTGACCTTACAAACGATCTTCATGAAATCATGCATGTATCATCATGTAGATAAAGAAAAATTCCAACTCCCGCTCGAACTTCAATCGAGGTTCAATTGGCGTTTTTACGGCGAAGCGTCGCCTCACAACATTACACATACCATTCAAACAACTCATAGCATTAAATTACGCTCAAAAGCGTTCAACATATACATCAGGATAATTAAATAATTATATTATTATTTAAAATATCCAGGGTCTTGCAAAAACCGTAGGATTTGAAAGTTGAAGGGTTTGTTTGTAAAGTGTATTTTTTTGGAAGGACGAAAACAGATTTCAAAGGAAAAAGTTTTATTTTATGTGTGTAGTACATAGTTATTGGTGTATGCCTTAGATTGTGAGTTAGTTAGTTGACTTGAATAGTGACTAAGTATGCGTGTACGTGTAAGGTATGAGATGAAGATCGAGAATGCGTTCGCGATGAAACTAACAAGCAGGAAGGAAAGTGAGCCGATGCGAGGAAAGAGGGTGTGACCGGATCAGATTCATTGCTTGGAAGGAAAGAGGCTAAGGTGAGGTCACTTCGTATAACTTATATTATGTGTTGATTGAATTAGGTTGAATTCCTTGACTTGATGATATGTTATAGTGACAATTAGTTCATGCTTGTTGTTGTTGAAAATTGTCATGGTATGTTGAGTTAGCATGATAACATTTGATGTGATAACATTTTGATTGATTCCATGTAATATGATTTACTTGTTTGCATGATATTTATGCACAATAAATATGAAAACCGATTGTTATCGAATGCGAAATGTGATGAAGAGAAGCCAAGCCGAGAAGGCAATGTGTAGCGAACTCGAACTTGTGACGAAGAAGATTCCGTTGGACGATTTGTGTGGCTAACTTCATAGCATGGCGTACATGCATTATAATCATCAGAGATCAGGGTGGCGGACATGATGGTGGATCTTATAAGGGTGTGTGTAAGATCGTACATGTGCTAAGTACGTGTGTAAGATCATACCTTTATCAGGACGTGAGTAAGATCGTACTTGTGTTATATCATGATTAGTTTTGTACAATGGGATTTTACGTGCATGTGCATATAGACTAACTCTAGGTTTGACTTATGTTTGATTTATGTTTAACCTTGTTTTACTTGAGTTATTCTGTTAGAATCAAATAATTTAATGAGTTACTATATTTTGATAAATAACAATTTCGCTAAGTGTTGCTAACTTCTTAAAAGTTTTCATGTTCAGGAACACTTGTTAATTGGAGATACACTGCGAGGACTTTGACAAAGCATTATCAAAAGCAAATTGTCAAGTAAAGAACAATAGAGAAATCCGTCCGCCTGTGTGAATCAGTCTGCCTCTTGAGAGAGTCCGTCCGCTTGTGATGAACGTCTGGTTGATCAGTCACTGAATGTATTTATGAAGAATGTTGAGTTGACTAAAGCAATGATTGAAGAGTCGTGCAAAACGAAATATCCTGAAGGTAATCGTTTGATCAAGCCAAAGATAAGCTGTCGTGCACCTCTTGGTTCTTCAGAGTATTAATGGCAAAAGGGACATATTTAAGTGCCTCATTCCCTGAAGATTCAAATCCTCTGACATTCCTTAATTCAAGCTGCTTTTACTGAATTAGCGGCGATGCCTTCTGATCATCGTATCTCCCCAACGGTCAAATTCAAATATTCTGGTCAGAACATTAATGACTCAATTAGCTGTAATGCATGAGCATTAATTGCAGACTCTATGGGTCAAGGTAAAATGCATCACCAGATGATATCGTCTTGCATTGTTGAAGAAACATTCTAGCAAATTGCAGCAGCAGATGCAGAAGTATCCGTTACTCACAATCGAGCAGAAATTCAAACGGAACTATTTTGAAGATCTTCAGCAAAGCTTCCAGTGAACATCCTACTGAAGATATAAATAGTGGACTTAGCATCTATTTCAACTTGGCGACTTTTACACAATCAAAGTATTCAAACTTTTCAAGTCCATCTATGATCAAACAAGCTTTAAGCCAAGACACTCAGCAATCTCAACTTATCCATTTTCTAAGTTCTGTCGCCAACTAGTGTGAAGCTCTTTACAGAGTGAAAAAATCTTATCCTTTCTCACACAAGCCCTTCAGAGAACCAACTTGTTCATCATCTCTGAATTCTGTTCTTCACATTTTCTACCCACTCTTACTGAAGAGATTTTATCCTGGTGCAACTATATGTTGATGATATCATTTTCGGTGCTACTAATGAAGTTCTCTGTCAAGATTTTTCCAAACTGATGCAAAGTGATTTTGAGATGAGTATGATGGGGGAATTGAAGTTCTTCCTAGGACTGCAGATTAGACAGGAAGGCACCAGAACCTACATCCATCAGACCAAATATATCAATGATCTTTTGAAGAAGTATTGCATGGAGAAAGCCAAAGCAATGGGTACTCCAATGCATCCTGGAGCTGTACTAGATAAAGGTGACGAGTCAACTCCGGTCGACTCAACAAAATACAGAGGGATGATAGGATCACTGTTGTATCTTACCTCAAGCAGACCAGACATGATGTACAACGTCTGTGTTTGTGCCAGATTCCAAGTAAGTCCTCAAGAATCTCACCTAAGTGCAGTAAAACGTATATTTCGATATCTCATTGGAACCACTAATCTTGGTCTAGTTTATGAGAAAGGTGAAGATTTCAGGTTAAGGGGATTTTGTGATGCTGACTATGCTGGAGACGGAATCGAAAGGAAAAGCACAAGTGGCGGTTGCCACTTTCTAGGGCAATGCCTAATATCCTGGGCAAGCAAAAGACAAAGCACAATCTCACTCTCAATTGCTGAAGCAGAATATGTGGCGGCAGGTTCTTGCTGCACCCAACTTCTTTGGGTGAAGCATCAATTAGAAGATTATAATATTTTTTAGCATAATATTCCTTTATTATGTGATAATACAAGTGCCATCAATATTACAAAAAATCCTGTGTTGCATTCACGTACTAAACACATTGAGATAAAGCATCATTTTATTCGTGATCATGTAGCTAAAGGCAACATTGACATCTCATACATACACACCGATGATCAATTAGCAGACAGATTTACCAAACCCCTTATTGAAAACAAATTTTCCTGCCTTAGAGAGAGAATTGGAATGTTTCCTGCATTATAGTTTGCCTGCACTAATTTCCTCTAAGTTCGTCTGCCCTAGTAGCTCCCAATATAAAAATTGATATTTACTCTAGCTCTGCATTTAATGCTGAATAAGTTGTGTCCTTTCGAACAGATTGCTTACTGAACACGCATAAATTAATGTTGATACCTATTTATCTCTCATCATTTAATGCTTTCAGTTCAGCTTTATTATTCATCATGATTTTGACAATATCAAGAAAATGTATACTCTTTCAAAAAAAAATGAAAACGAATGGAATTCCAAATGTGTTTCTAATACCAACCCTAACCACATCCGAACACGTTGCTTACGGCAAGTAATAGATATTCAGGCTCGTGATGTGTCTGATCTACTCAACCTTCCTCTCAATGGTGTTTGCTACTCATCTTCCTTGGAAGCTTCTGAAAGAAACCCCTTCACTATTTGGAAGGAAGTCCCAAAGTGCTCTACGTCTCGACGAGTGAAGAATCTTGTTGAGGAATGTATCTTTCCTCATGCTGTTCTTAGCAAGATCGTGTTGCCAAAAGAGGGCTCCAGAGACTTAGTCAACAAGTTCTCTCAATGGACTCTATTCCAGATGCAACATCGCTGAAAAGTTAATCTGCCTGATCTTCTAGTTCAGTATATGATTCATACTCTGGAACAATCCAACACGAACCTTCCATATGGCTCACTCATAACAGCCCTTATGCATCATAAGAAGCTGCTCACTGCCTCAATAGAATCAGTGAAGTTCACCTCATGTGACTATATTTCTGCTACCCCCATCAAGTTTTGAGATGTTAGTCGAATGAATCTTAACATCGACATATCTGCTGTACCTGAAGACCTCTTAAGTGACTGGGCTAAGCGGAACAGGAAAAGAAAAATTCCTGCACCAACACCGTCCGGTGATTGCCTCAAACGTCGTCGTCTGGGCAATACTTCTAAGCAGCATTCAGACCACTCCCACCGGACTAACTCTCAGGAACCACCACCTACTACAGAATCTTTACCTCCATCAACTTCCTCCAAACCTCCTCCTGAGACTGTGCATACCACTGCTGATCTTATCTCACATTCTCATGCACGATATCTGCAGTTCTTACCTCCACTCTTTCACAAATATATCTCCGATGTCTTCGATGTCCAAGATGATGGCAACTGTGGATTCAGATGCCTTGCTCAGTGGCTGGGTCATCCCCAAGATCATTGGCCAGAAATTCGCAAACTTCTCATCAACGAACTTCTCTCCCACAGAGTACTGCATTCTCAAACCTTTAGCTCTGATGAAGATGTTGACACTATTTGCCTGGCACTAACCTTGAATGCAAATGAACCTGCTTATGAGTCCAAATGGTTCTCAGTTCCAGACATGGGCTTACTAGCTGCTACTGCGTTCCGGATAATTCTGGTCACCTTAGCTCCTAACCAGTGCTGCACATATCTGCCTCTCTTGGGCCCTGTGGATGATGCACCCACCATTGCTGTTTTGGGAAATATTGCCAACAGGCACTGGGTTCGAGTCAAGCTCTCCGACAACTCTATCTTTCCCACTATATCACCTCAATGGAAGCATCATTGTTCTCCAGATGCTCGAGGATGGGAGCTCCCTCTTCAGTAAAAAATTCTGCACTTCAAGAATTTGCTACAAAGTGAAGCTGAGAAATTTCTCGATTCATTGTTTGAAGTTCCAAATATTGCTAATCCTATTGAACTTGACGATGACTCTGAAGACGACCTTGCTCCTTCTGCATCCATCCATTTGGATCCGTTATCTCAATTTGTCTTCCCTGAGACCTTAGTTCATGCCTTCACTCGCCTCCAACTGCATGATATTGATCTTGATCTCCATCTGCACGTTGTTCAAAGTCAACATTTTACACAGCGGTCGAGAAGGGTAGATGCTCACATTAATACAAATATAAATGCATCTCATCCGTCACCACCTGTCCCTTTCCATAAAGATCTGGATCTGGATCTTATGCTATATATTTTTTACATGCTCACCAACACTTATTATTATTTCTAAACAATAACATTAACTTATCATTTCTAACCAACTATTAAAACTCCTAATATCATATATATTAAAACTCCTAACCAATTCTAAATAACACATTGTTTAGAGTGAGGAAAAAATGGAGGAGTCGGCCTTGTATTTAAGGAGGCTAGAACCTGTTGGAAATTGCAGGACACCTTGCGACTCCAGTGCCACGTGGCACGCATGCGTGGGAGTTGCGGGTGGTTGTGCGGCACATGGTCTGAGCATTGGGAGTCGCAGTGGTCAACGCGACTCCCTATGCTGTCGTGTCTCCTGCTCCCCAACCAGAGGCATGCTGTCCAGAACACGGGAGTCGCACTAAAGTCTGCGACTTGCATTGGATTCGCAGCCTTATCTGCGACTCTAATACCCAGGCCATGTCACCTGCCAACATGGCACAAACAGCCATAGTTGGCTGATTTTTTTTTTCTGTATTATTAAAAAAAAGCCCTTAATAGGAGTATTCTAGTAATCCCCTATAAAATATTGTAGAATCTATCAAAACTGCTATGAAGTAGCCTAGTATTAGGAGTGGAATAACTGAATAAGAATATGAAACGGACTATACAAAAGCATAAGGGTGTTCCTAGGTAACAATAAACAGAAGGATTCAAACTTGAAAAGCGTTTTGGTGTTGCAGTGCAAGAGCAGAGAGAAAGAGATGGGAGTGTTCACGTTCGTGCTCCGCAAATCCGGCGACGAATGGAAGGCAAAGCAGTTTTCCGGCGACATTGAGGATTCGTCTCCGTCGACCTTTGAGATCCAAAGGAAGCTCGTTAAAGCCGTTCTCGCCACAGATTCCTCCGGTGCCGTTCGGACCTCTTACTCACTTGTTTCCCCTTCCTCTGCCGTTTTTCAGGTCCTCATTTTTCACCTTCACTCTCGATTATCATTTTCTTATTTATCTGGATCCCTTTGTTCATAATTGTTTACGTTCTATGCCGCTTTTGTGCAATTTGGTGTATCTCAAGTTTTCAATGAGTTCTGCGCAAATCATTGCTAGTGTGGCTTGTATTATCTTTTGTTCTTCGTGTGTGTTTCTGTTTTTCGGTCAGATGATTGGGATTTTGCCTCTTTTTGAGAATTTGTCTTATGAGAAGAAAATAATGGATTTTTTTTTTATTTTTAAATTTTTAGACATTTTTGGATTAATGAGAGTGGAACTGTATTGTACTTTCCTGTGCTTTGTATGATAGCGATAAGATGATCAATCGGATGGCATGGGATTTCTTCATGTTTGGTGTGTTAGAATTGTTTATGTGAAATGGGATGTAGATGCTTTTTTCTTCACCTTTGTGATGAAGTTCTTATTGTATGTTTGGTTATTTCATCGCTTGCAATAATTTCACGCACTCTAAGAAGAAGAAAGGATTTTTTTTTTTTATGAGAAATGATATTTCAGCCAAAAACAATATGTCGATACATAGCATCTTCAATGAGTATGAGATCTTACAATAAGAGAGCGGGTTCCTCACTAAAAGTGGGAACTTAAATTAAATATAATTAGTAGAACAATAAAAAAGAATGAAATTCAACAGAACAATGACAAAATAAGAGATTTTATTTAAAATATATTGTCATTTATCTTTTAATAATATATATTTTGTTTCATTTTCAATTAAATAATATCATGTTGAACTTTAATTATGTATTTCCTATCTAATTAATATTTAATTATATTATATTTTTTTAATTATTAATTATGTTGTATTGAACTATTAGTTTAATTTAATTTAATATTATGTGGAAATAAATAATATAAATATATTGTGTATTGTTGATCCAACTAAAAGTAAAATAAGATCTCAACTATTGCAGCGAAATGCACAATGGGATGGTTGTCTTAAATCCTATGTGGCAGTATGGACCTACCAAAAGTCTTTAAGACACCAAAATAAATTCTCACCATTGGAGATGCTTAACGTGTTTTACTGTACACGTGGCCACTATGTTACTATGTTTTTGAAAAAAAAAATATTCATAAACATATAAACAGACACTCATGAACACTTTCATTTATCTCTCTTTTTATCACATCAACTATATATCTCATTCATTATTTATCTCTATTTTCTTTCTTTCTCTCTCTGAATATTTATATTTAAAAAGATGTTTATGAATCATAACTCTTCTTAAAAGTATTAATTAGTTCTATTTTTTTTTCACTTTTTTCATATTTACAACATTACCGTTTCTACTCCATATTCATATTCATTATTGACAAATGTCATTTCTTTTTTTAAAAAATACGTTGCTTCCTGTTTTGTGAATGATACTATATTAATATTACATTATTGAAAATGGTAATAACTTAACAGAAAAATTATTAGAATTAGTGAAGGTACTTATAATATATTTAAATGTAAACCTTTTAAATCTATAATCCTACCATTTTTAAATATAAAAATTGTTTAAGTATTATAATAACAGTCTTAATTAAATGTTCCTCAACTTTTTCTATGTTAAATTGCTGTCGCAATTTCGACACAAGCCAAATATGTTTTAAAGAGTGCAGCTCCTAGAAATTGATTTCTCAACAAACAATTTAAATAACTACTTTTTACTGTTGCAACGCGCACTCATTTAGTACATATTACTTAAATAAATATATACACATATTAATGATTATTACTTTTTTTCTTTATAAGTATCCTCTATTTGAGACAATTTTGTTTGAATTGGGAACATCTATATTGTGATGAGACTAACTTTGGTACCGGAGTTTTTTTTCATTCACAAAACTCAAATCCAAAACCTTCCATACTATAACAGGAGTCAAGTAGATACCATCCATTAATGATTAATTTCTTTTTTAAGGAAATAATTATTTTAATATATAAACTGCTACAAGAAGAACATGAAGCAACGTTTCTTTTTTTTAAAGAAGTATCGTTTGTCAATAATAAATAGGGAGTAGAATGGAAATATGAAAAAAAAGACAGAACTGATCTTTTCAGAAACATAGTGGCCACGTGTACAGCAGGTGATAATCCGCGACGGCCTTCGTTTTGCAAAGCAGGTTGTCTAAATGGAGGCAAAAGAGCCTCTCCTTTGGGGGTCGTGTTTCGTTAATTGGGAGCGTTTTGACTGCAATTCCCCTTTATTATTTGTCGTTCTCTAGCTTAAAAATTATGAGGAATTTTTTGTGGGGTGGAAATGATAATAACAGTAAAATTGCATGGATTAAGTGGGAGAAGCTTTGCCAAGCAAAGGATCTTGGAGGTCTGGGGTTGAAGGATTTGGGTCTCTTTAATAGGGTGTAGGGTTTAGGCAAATGGCGCTGGAGAATTCTTCACGAGTCTTCCAGTCTCTGGTGTACAGTGCTAAGGAGGAAATACACAATCCCTAGTGCAGTTTCTCAGATAGAGGTAGATAGTAAATATTCAGGTTGGTGGAAGGATATTTTATGAACATGTTTCGTGGAGATAGAAGCCTACTGGTTTAATGATAATCTGTCTTGGAAGTTAGGTGATGGAGGAGGGATTTGCTTCTATAGCATGATATTTGGCTTGGGGATCAGTCCCTTGGAGCTCAAATATGGTGTGAGTGGTTCATGGATTTGGCTGGCTAACACCGAGGGTGTGTATTCTGTGAAGTCAGCGTATAAATCTTTGTTGGATGTGGGGGTTTTGGATCATGAAGCAATTTTTAAACAGTTATGGCACTTTGCTGCTCCCTCCAATGTGATAGCGTTTGTTTGGAGGATGCTTTCGGATAGGGTTCAAACTAGAAGTAACCTCTGCAAAAGAGGAATTATTGATCATGGTCCGGAGGTAATGTGTCCTGTGTGTGGACAAGAGGAGGAAACATTAGATCATGTCATGTTCACATGCAAATTCTCTTCTTCTGTGTCGCTTGAGTGTTATAGGATGCATTTTATGCAGCATGGTTTTGGGGACTGGAAGGGGAAGCAGAATTTTGGCATTATGGCTATTTGGTGTGCTGTTGTGTGGTCTATATGGGTTACACCAAAATGAGGTAGCGGGAGCACTGAATCAGTGTCTGATTTAATTCAATTACGTGCGTGGAAGTGGCTTACTAGTTACTACTAAGCTCACGGATTTCAATTCATCTATGTTTGAATGGTTGAATAATACCAGAATCTGCATCGCTGGTATCTGATATAAGACTGTGCATGGAGGGGTGTTTGGGTAATGATGTGTTAACGTGCAATAATTGGTATACACCTCAACAATACAGACATCTCTGGACACCTTTTTTTTTTCTATCTTTTTCTTCCAATTACATCATATCGTATATCACACTTATCACTTATCTCTCCTCTCTTCCTATCTCTCTTTAGTGGTTTACACCCTTTAAATGTCAATCAATCTTTATTCATTGCATAAAACAGGGAGGTAGTATCTTGCTCAAAGCCCTTTGTAACTTCCCAATCTTGGCCTTGCTTAACAGGCTTTATTTGTTGAAATCACTAATCTTGGTGATTTCCTCCTCCTAGATAGGGATTTGGGCACCCTTTGTGCCCTATAAATAAATTTACTTATAAAAAAAAATAGCTTGAATAGAAGTGTAAAAAAAACATTATTCTATTATTTTCTGGTTGGGTTAGGATTGCGGGGGAAGAACTTGATGTTCTACCGACAATAGGTTATTTAGTTTGAGGAAACATCTTTTATTTTCACTTTTAATTATAAAATGTTATCTAATATTTTCTGTTTTTACATATTTGTAGAGGAACTTTGAAAAAAAAAAAAAAAAAAAAAAACTATCTTAAACGTTTCTGATACAAATCTTTCAAAATTAAAAGGAAACAAAAATAATGTGATATTTTTGTAATTAGAAGTAAAATAAGGAAAAGAAAATACAAAACATTATAGGACTGTTTGTTTAGCAGAGCCATGAAACTCTTCTTTCTCAACCTTCTCATTCTTGTTGCCTTTTACATATTTTTATTGAACCACAAGGTTGATCACTAATCAGCCTATATATGTTGCCTTGGATTAATTGTTTTGCTCAGGTCATTGTGGGTGGCGCAGTGTTGGTTAGTGTAGCCGCTGCTCCTGCAGGGGTTGCTGCCCCAGCTGAGGTAGCCCCAGCTGCAGAGAAGAAAGAAGAAAAAGTTGAGGAAGAGGAGGAGGATGATGATTTGGGATTGTCACTCTTTGACTAGACTTTTTTAGTTCCCTATTTTTTATGAAAGTATCTTTAATATTTTGGTTGGAGCCCTGTATTGGTTTGCATTAGATTAATTGGACTCTTTAGATCCGAATCAATAAAAATACTAATTTATGATTTAATGGTTTACTCGTGGTTGAAACTATGCTAAAATTCACAATAATGTAATTTTTTAATATTTATTTTTAACTTTAAGTAATAAATTAATATAAAATAATATTAAATTAACACAAATTAAATGTTAGATTAATATTATATGATTGTATTATATATATTGTATGACAGCGAGTATATAATAAAAATAGAATTTAATTTCTATGCACTGTCACTTATATATTTCTTTACACATATATTTAACTGTATTCCGTCCATCAGAAAATAAATTATTATTTTGACTGAAATAAAAAAAGAAATGTAACTGTTTTAAAATATGATTTTATGTGACACAAAACGATTGAATGGATATGTAAAGAGCTTTTACACCAGGCATGCATCATAATTAATCTCATAAAAAATATGCTTAACAAATATTGTGTAGTATTTTTATATATTGTCATTGGATACTTAGGAAAAACTATATCTTAAAATAAAAGATAGTACATTAAAAAATAAGGAAATTTTAAAGATAGAAAAACCACAAGTTTAAGGTAGTGCTTACGTCAGCTTATTTTTGACTTAAAAATCACTTTTAAACCAAAACGCCAAACTAATTTAACAGTAGCTCTTTAAAATTAAACTACTTAATTTTTACGGATGCGGCTCTTCTAAATTGAGTGGACTAATGGTTATGATAGTCACTTTACCATGTAAAGTAACTCAAATCACTTTAGAGGAAATACACCCGTACAACAACAAATAAGAAGATGCTTAACAAAATTTGTGTTTGAATTTTTTATAAATTGTCATTGGAAAGAAATTTCAAAATAAAAAAAACACTATTTTGAATCAGTTTTAATTTTAGTCTTTTATAATAAATAAATATTACTATTATTGGATGAATATTATCTATGATATTGGCTCTTAGTTATTTAAGTAAGGTATAAGGAAAATATTTTTCCTTTTTATATACGATGCGTGGTTATGATATATTTTCCTAAGGGAAATATCTCTTGCTTTATTATGTGATATTGTGCAATTATATACATATATATATATATATATATATATATATATATATATATATATTACTGTATTATTATAGCGGGCCGCGGCCTACTCTATTATTTGAGTAGGATTGAGCCATTTTGTGTTTAAATCCATTTTTGTGTGGATTTTTGGCCTATTAGGGTTTTAATAAAATTAAAATTAATGAACATTCTAGAGATGGAATATTCCTTGGCATCTAAAGTTAGCAATTAGGATTTTATTTTGAATGAAAAGATTTAGATTGAAAATAATGGTGAGGTTACTTGTTTTTCAAGTAGACCTGACCTGATTTTCAGCTATAAATAGACTGCAAAACCTCATTCTTTCTCATTCACGTGGAAGCAGAAAATCATTCTCCCCACTCTAGAGAGAAATTCGAGTTCTCTTTCACCTTGGGAGAGTTCTCTTTCCTTTTTCTCATTTGTTAGAATTGCCCATAGCCTTTCTTTTCCCTCTTGCTCGAATTTCTTTCCTGTTGAAGGAGTTCTTTCTCGTTTTCTTCTTGTGGTCGAGGTTGTTGTTCTCTTCTCTATGATTTGTTTATAGTATGCATGTAGTGATCATGTAGAATCATTGAGTTCATGAGGGTTTTGGGGTTGTAGATCTTGTTTGCTTATAAATGTTGAAGTTTTAGTGTTTTGTTCATCTTTGTTCTTCATAAAAATTACAAAGAGTTAGAGAAATATTGTGTTTGATCTAAAAAGTTTAAAAACCTTTCTCCTTGCATGTTGTTGGCCGCACATGATGTGTAAATTTTAGGGTTTTAGTTGCTTTTCTATCTTATCGGTTTTTATGATAGAGATTTTGTGATATATTAATTATTTTGTTAAGATATGATAATTATCTTTTAGGAAATTAGATTTTTGAAAAATTATATCTGAATATTGTAAGTGTTTAGAATTGAAATATGATTGGATTTAGTTTGAATATTTCATTGTTTTAGATTAGATTTGGTAGTTGGAAAAAAAATTAGATTTTGTTAGGAAATATATACACGTGTCTCGAAATTTGATATATATATATATATATATATATATATATAGGATGTATCTAGTGAGAAAGCTCTTCTTATATGAGAATGGTGAGAATAAATCGTGGCCGTTAGATCTAACAATGAGTGGTCATGATTAAAAGAAATAAGTGGTCACATGACCACTTAAAAATGTCATGTGACTTTTTAAACAAGTCACGTGACTTATTTCTTTTAATCATGACCACTCATTGTTAGATCTAACGGCCACGATTTATTCTCACCATTCTCATATAAGAAGAGCTTTCTTACTAGATACATCCCCTATATATATATATATATATATGATGTTAGAATTTTAATTTCGTATCTTAGATATCATGAGGCCAGGATTTATATTTTCTTAGATTTATTTGATATGTTGTTATCTTTTAAAAATTTGATTTAGTAGATATGCATGTGGTTAGAATTTTATTTGAAAAAAATAAAGAGATATGCTAATTAATTGATGAGGCTTGAAATTCATATATTTTTAGGAGTAGATATTTGATTTTAATTTTAGATGATATATTATGTTAGTATTTAAAACTAATTATGTGATAAGTTGTTATTTTTTTTGGTAGATAGGAAAATTGGAAAAAAATATAAGGCTTAAATATGTTTGGAGTCTCTAACATTATAAAGGGAATCAATCTAGGTCCCTCACAAATTAATTTGCAAAATGTCATCCCTAACATTTTTTTAATCAAATTAAATCCAAATCCCAATTTAAGATGATTAGTCATCTAATTTTACACAGTCATCATGTCCCCATGTCTTTTACTCATTTTTTAAATTCCACATCATATTAAAACCTAAAAATTAAAAACTCAAAAATTAAAAATTCAGAAATTAAAAAATTAAAAAATTAAAAAATCATCTTCGTCTTCCTCCCAAACTCAATCTCTTCTCCTTCCTCTCTTCACCATCTTCTTCCTGCAAAACCCTAGCCGCCAATCTTCTTCTTCCTCTTCCCCCAACCCAGAAATTTCCAACTCAAAACCCACATCCCGCCGCCGACCCTTCTTCTTCAACACCAAAACCCACATCTCATTCTCCTTCCATCCCTCGACCAAGCACGCCACCACCACTCCTCCTTGTGAAGAAGGTTTTGCCCCTGACCCTGACTGTGGTTTTGATGACGACAAACTCATCGACAAAAAGAAGAAAAGAAGACTTCGAAGAAACAACGCTACAAAGTTCATCAATAGTCTAGAAGTCTTAGTGTAGGTGAGTTATGCTTCTAAAGGTCTATTAAAGCATAAAGGCTCTTAAAACATCTAAACTAATCAAGCTAAGTGTTTTCATAACTTAAAAGAAGTAGAAAACCTTAAGCCGATCTCAAAGGATCAAGTTTCTGGAAGATGGACTTCAGTGTAATCGATTTCAGGATTCTGGTAATCGATTACACCTAGGCAAGTAATCGATTACTTGTTGTTTGTAATCGATTACATGTTTGAATTTCAAATTCAAACTGAAACGGCTATTAGTGTAATCGATTACACTAAGTGATGTAATCGATTACCAGAACGAAAAGTTACATCTTTTCATGAACCATTGTGTCCCAAACCTTTTGAAAAGGGTTGTGATGGTTCAAGGACGTTTCCCTTGCCTATATAAAGTCCATTTAAGTCCAGAACACAACAACACATGAGAATACAACATTAGGCCAAAGCTTTGTCAAAATTAGTTCATCTTTTAGAACTTAAACCTTCAAGAGCCTAAATTCTGAGTTCATGATCTTCATGTTTATAAAAACACTTTAGTTGTTCATATCTTGAGGAACTTGATAGCGAAATCGCAAGTGTACGATTATCTATCGCGTAATACAAAAAGATCGAACCCAAGGGATAGGTGTTCTTATTAATATAAAATTTAGTACTAGTGCAGAAAATTAAAAGATGAAAATATGTTGTTGATTTTTAGAGCAAGTAATAGCAATAGCATAAAATGATAAGAGAACAAAATGATGAGAATTAAGCACTTGGGTTGATTTACATAATCTATAATATATGCTAGCAAGTTTCCACTTAATTTCTGAATTTCAAGTCCAAGTTCAAGATGTTATAGCCTATAATTTCTACAAGTTAATGATCTTAAGAAATGTAGAACTTTCTTCCTAATTACTAAATCCAAGATCTTGTAATTTAGTTAACCAGAAAAGAAGATGAAGATTGAATTCGGGCCAACATAAAGCTACGTTTATCCTAATGATCTTTAGAGATATATACTTATAGCCTTTTCTATTCCCTAGTTCCCTTACTACTTACCAAATGATCTTATGACATAAGTAATAAGCAAGACTTCTTGTGATCATCAAGATTAAATTAAGTACAAGAAAATAGAACAAGAACTGGAAATTTAATTCAGAAAGGTAGAAGCAATACTAAAACATAAATTATAAATTATTACAACCCAAGAAACTTAAAGAAGAAGTTAGCCAAGCATGGCTAAAGGAGTCATTGAATTACCCTGGATAGGAGCTCAAATATGGCTTCCCACAATTCCTAGGAACAATGCTCAAAAGGGAGAAAGAGAGAATACTTGTTGTATTCTAAGAGGTGTGTTTTTTACAAAGGATGAGCACTCCTATTTATAGCAAAGATTTCAATGGTGGAGGAGTTGATGGCCATTATGGCCTTCATTGGCCACCAATTAAGTTATGAAAACTCCTTCCCACTACCATCAATTCTCCACTCATCCTTTAATCCTTATTTTCCATGTGCTAAATTAGAGAGAGTTGCTTCATATTCTTCTTTTTCACTTTAAGTCCTCCCTTTGCTAGCACTTCAATTCTGGCCCTTTAAATCTTTGAAACTTCACTTTTAATCCTCCACTCTTGAACCTTTCCACTTTGATCCCTGATTTCTTGAAACTTTACAATTTGGTCCCTGGACAAAAATGATAACTATACCAGCTTTTCTAAAATTATAAAAATAACTATAAAAATTCCTAAAAATATAAAATAAAGTTAGAAAAACAAATAAAATCTAATCTATATGCAAAATGCAAAATAAATAGAAAATCTATATAAAAATAATAAAAATCCTATATGAGACTCAAAAATAATAAAATAAAAAGACTAAAAACTACCTAAAAACATCATATAATATCCACTCATCAGAACTCAGAATTATATTATGCTTAAAAGCCTTAAAGCATAAATTCTCATGATCAATCCACTTCTATGTTAAAGGATTGATACAGCCAATTGTAAAACTCTTCTTCATCTCTTTCTGTAAGATTGAGTTTATCACCGTGGTATTCGGTGAAGGGTTGTTGTCACTGAAAGTAGTATACTTTCAGGGTGTTGATTGAAGGTGGTTTAGCCTTCAAGGTCTGAGGGTGGTTTGCCTTCAGGAACTGAAAGTGGTTTGCTTTCAGGGGCTGTTGAAAGTGGTTTGCTTTCACAGGGTATTGGTAGAAATTCTTGGGGTCCTTGGGTTAGGAACTTGTAAGAGATTTTTATCAATAGTGGAAAAATCCTCAAGGGGTTTCTTTGAGGGACTGGAAGGTGAACCAGGATAAACTCCGTGTGTGAATTCCTCTCATCCTTCATCTTTTACTTTCAAGCAATCCTCAATTCCGCTGCAATCACAACTATCGTTTCGTGATCATCATTATCTTGAAAGTAATAATTTCGATAAGGCGAAAATCGGGGCAAATCTGATTCACCCCCCCCCCTCTCAGGTTGCTATCTGTACTAACAATTGGTATCAGAGCGGAAGTTTAGGTAAGTTATTCCTAAGATCCGGGAAAAGATGGCATCCTCTTCCAATCATGGAACCAGTGAAGGACACAACATAAACAGGCCGCCATTCTTCAATGGAGAACACTATGACTTCTGGAAAATCAAGATCAAAATATTCATAAAGTCATTAGATGCAGGAATCTGGAAAGCCATTGAAGAAGGTCCCTTTGTGCCTGTGGCAGAAGTAGAAGGAACTTCACAAGTAAAACCAGAAAGTACTTGGAGTGAAGAAGAAAAGAAGAAGGTTCAATATGATCTCAAAGGAATGAACATTCTTACATCTGCCCTTGGGATGGATGAATTTTTCAGAGTATCAACGTGCACTACATCGAAAGAAATATGGGATACGTTGATGGTGACTCATGAAGGGACAGATGAAGTCAAGAGATCAAAGATCAATACTCTATCTCAAGAATATGAAATGTTCAGAATGCTTCCAGGAGAAAAGGTATTAGATATGCAGAAACGATTCACGCATTTAATTAATCATTTGATTGCTCTTGGTAGACAATTTTCAAACAGTGACTTGAACATGAAAGTTCTAAGATCACTTACAAGAGTATGGCAACCAAAAGTAACGGCCATCTCAGAGAAGAAGAGTTTATAAAAAATGACTCTTGCAACTCTTTTTGGAAAACTCCAAGAACATGAGTTGGAATTGAATCGTTTGGAAGAGAATGAACAACATGAGAAGAAGTATCGATCCATTTCCCTAAAAGCAAAAGAAAGCATCAAAGAAGATTATGATGCAGATTCTGAAGAAGAAGACAATGGGAATGTGAATCTTCTAGTAAATAATTTTGGAAAGTTTCTTAAGAGAAAAGGTGTGAAATTCAACAACAACAAATCTTTCGAAAAGAACAATGAGTCATCTTCCTCTCAAAAGATCACATGTTTCGAATGTGGCAAGCCTGGACACTTCAAGTCAGAATATCCAAATCTTCAGAAGAAGAAACATGGTCTAAGAGAAAAATTCGAAAAGAAGGATCAACCCACACGAAGAGCATATTTGGCTTGGGATGATAATGAAGTAATTTCATCATCAGACTCTGATAAAGAAGAAGCACAAGTTGCTTTGATGTCCTCACATGATTCAGATGTTGAAGATTCCCAGGTTAGTAACAATTCTATATCTTTTCATGATTTAAAGTTTACTATGGAAAATATGTTTAAATTATGTCAAGAATTTTCTAAGGTTAGCACTAAGCAAAATGATTTGATTTCATCCTTAGAAAGTAAGTGTAGAACGTTACAAGAAGAACTAGACGTAGTAAAATCTAAGTTAGATATTACACATAAATGCACTAAGTGTAGTTCTTTAGAAGATAAGATAGAAAACCTTCAACAAAGAGTCCATAACTTCAATAAAGGAAAACAAAAGTTAGACGATATTCTAAGTGTGCAAAGGCACTCAAACAATAAGTCTGGTCTAGGATATACTTCTCACCCAAAGACAAAAGAGATTAAGAAAACTGTGTTTGTAAAACCAAACCATGTATTAGGATCTTCTAGTAACATTAAGACCAATCCTTTTAGGAGTATGAACAATAGGAAGAACAATCATAACAGACCTCCTAAGAAGATTCATTCCTCTCCTAGGCCAATAACTAGTTACAATCATTATTCTTGCACCTATTGTAACAAAATAGGACATACCCCTAGTAGATGTTACTACAAACATGTAGGAGTACCAAATAGGGAGTACATTTGGGTTAGAAAGGATGTTAACTTAGAAGGACCCAAAACTTGTTGGGTTCCTAATACCCATGTCTGAACTTTGTCATGTAGGTGTGTATGAAAGCAACAAAGGATTTATGGTATCTTGATAGTGGCTGCTCATCACACATGACAGGAGACAAAACCAAGTTTTCTTTTCTTATACCTAGGGAAAAAGGTTTTGTCACATATGGTAACAATCAAAAGGGAAAGATACTCGGTATTGGAAGAATAGGCACACCCCCTCAAACAGTCATCGATAAAGTTCTTTACGTTGATGGTTTGATGCATAATCTTCTGAGTATCAGTCAACTATGTGACAAAGGTTTGAAGGTTGGTTTCATTGATGATATATGTGTAGTAAAAGATGTGAAAACTAAAGAAATTAAGTTTTCTGGATATAAAGTAAATAAAGTCTTCATGATCTCCTTGGATGAAATTCTACAAAACGTAAGATGCCTTTTGGCCAAGAACAATAGTGATTCATGGCTATGGCATAGAAGACTTGCTCATATACACATAGATCATTTAAACAAACTAGTCAAGCATGATCTAGTTGTTGGGCTTCCAAAGATAAGATTCGAAAAAGACAAGCTTTGTGATGCATGTCAAAAAGGGAAGCAAACCAGAATGTCTTTCAAACCAAAGAACATAGTTTCGACTTCAAGGCCCCTTCAATTGCTACATATGGATTTGTTCGGACCTTCAAGAACAAAAAGCCTCGGAGGTAATTTCTATGCACTTGTTGTTGTTGATGATTTCTCTAGATTTACATGGACATTATTCTTGCCTCATAAGAATGAAGCCTTCAATGCATTCAAGAGATATGCAAGGCTAGTTCAAAATGAGAAGTCTTTAAAGATCTCTTCTATTAGAAGTGATCATGGTGGAGAATTTCAGAATCAACAATTTCAAGAACTATGTGATGAAAATGGAATATCACATAATTTCTCTACTCCGAGAACACCTCAACAAAATGGTGTTGTAGAAAGGAAGAACAAATTACTTGAAGAATTAGAAAGATCCATGCTAAGTGAATCAAGCCTTCCTAAATATTTCTGGGCTGATGCTGTAAGTACTGCTTGCTATGTTTCCAATAGAGTTCTTATTAGACCTATACTGAAGAAAACCCCCTATGAACTCTACAAAGGAAGGAAACCAAATATCTCTCATCTACATGCTTTTGGATCAAAATGCTTTGTTTTGAATAATGGAAAGGAAAACCTTGGTAAGTTTGATGAAAAATCTGATGAAGGTATATTCCTTGGTTATTCTCTAACAAGCAAAGCATATAGAGTCTTTAACAAGAAAACTCTATCTGTGGAAGAATCCATACATGTCTCTTTTGATGAATCTAAATCTTCAATAGAAGATAAAGTCAATCTTCCAGATAATGAAGAAGAAGATATCATTGTCAATGAAGATTCTCAAAAGGATAGAGATCAAAATCCAATACAAGAAGAGCACATTGAAGATAATATTAGAACAGATAGCAACCTGAGAGGGGGG
The DNA here is from genome assembly GCA_030819835.1 of Acmispon strigosus. NCBI lineage: Eukaryota > Viridiplantae > Streptophyta > Magnoliopsida > Fabales > Fabaceae > Acmispon > Acmispon strigosus. The sequence continues at coordinate 18,817,285 of JAUAMA010000007.1, read as the reverse complement.
GGGTGAATCAGTGTTGCCCCAATTTTCGCCTTATTGAAATCTTTACTTTCAAGTTTATGATGATCACGAGTTGATCTTGTGATTGCAGCGGATATGAACAATGCTTGAAAGTAAATGTGAAGGATAAACAGAATCACACACAAGATTTATCCTGGTTCGCCTTCAATCCACCGAAGACTACGTCCAGTCCCTCAAGAAACCCCTTGAGGATTTTTCCACTAGTGATAAGAATTTCTTACAAGTTCCTAACCCAAGGACCCCAAGAACTTCTACCAATATCCTGTGAAAGCAAACCGCTTTCAACAACCCCTGAAAGCAAACCACTTTCAGTTCCTGAAGGCAAACCACCCTCAGACCTTGAAGACAAACTTGTCTTCAATCAAAACCCTGAAAGCAAACCACTTTCAGTAACAACAACCCTTCACCGAATACCACGGTGAAGAACTCAATCTTACAGAAAGAGATGAAGAAGATATTACACTTGGCTGTTTCAATCCTTTAACACACAATTGGATTGAACATGAGAGATTATGCTTTTAAGGCTTTTAAGCATAATACAATTCTGAGTTCTTCAAGATATGAACAACAAATGTGTTCTTGTAAACATGAAGATCATGAACTCAGAATTTAGGCTCTAAAAGATTTAAGTTCTAAAAGATGAACCTATTTTGAAAAAGCTTTGGCCTAATGTGTTTTTCTCATGTGAAATGTGTAAATTTCGTGTGTGTGTGTGTTCTATGTTGTTGTTCTTGTGTGTTGTGTTTTCTGGACTCAAATGGTCTTTATATAGGCAAGGGAAACGTCCTTGAACCATCACAACCCTTTTCAAAAGGTTTGGGACACAATGGTTCATGAAAAGATGCAACTTTTCGTTCTGGTAATCGATTACCACACTTAGTGTAATCGATTACACAAGTGACCGTTTCAGTTTGAATTTGAATTTCAAACATGTAATCGATTACAAGACTGGAGTAATCGATTACTTGCCTTGGTGTAATCGATTACCATAATGGTCTAATCGATTACACAGAAGCCCATTTTCCAGAAACTTATTCTTTGAGACTTGCTTAAGGTTTTCTACTTCTTTTAAGTTATGAAAACACTTAGCTTGATTAGATTAGGTATTTTGAGAGCCTTTATGCTTTAATAAACCTTTAGAAGCATAACTCACCTAATCTTAAGACTTCTAGACTATTGATGGACTTGAGTGCTTGATTTCTTTGAAGTCTTCTTTTCTTCTTTTTGTTGATGAGTTTGTCGTCATCAAAACCACAGCCAGGGTCAGGAGCAAGACCTTCTTCACAGATAATACTTATCAACTTCCAAAAGAATGGAGAACCCATAGGGATCATCCAGTTGATAATATTATTGGTGATATTTCTAGAGGCGTCTCTACAAGGCTACGCTTAAATGATTCAGTTTTGAATATGGCCTTTGTCTCTCAAATAGAACCATCAAAAGTAAATGATGCTCTGGAGGATGAGTATTGGATTGTAGCAATGCAGGAAGAACTAAATCAATTTGAAAGGAATCAAGTTTGGGAACTTGTTCCAAAGCCTAGTGATAAGCATATTATTGGAACAAAGTGGGTATTTAGAAATAAGTTAGATGAAAATGGTATCATAGTTAGGAACAAAGCAAGATTAGTTGCTCAAGGTTATAATCAAGAAGAAGGCATAGATTTTGATGAAACCTATGCTCCAGTAGCAAGGTTGGAAGCTATAAGACTTCTATTGGTGTATGCTTGCTCTTTAAATTTCCCATTATATCAAATAGACGTCAAAAGTGCTTTCCTGAACGGATATATTCAAGAAGAAGTCTATGTGAAGCAACCTCCAGGATTTGAAGATCCAAAGTTCCCTTCACATGTCTTCAGATTAAAGAAGGCACTCTATGGTCTTAAGCAAGCCCCACGTGCATGGTATGATAGACTAAGCACATTCCTTTGTGATAAAGGATTTCAAAAAGGTAAGGCTGACACAACCTTGTTCATCAAAAGGACCAAAGGTAATACTTTATTAGTTCAAATTTATGTTGATGATATTATCTTTGGTGCAACTAACGAATCTCTCTGTAAGGATTTCTCTAACATGATGCAAGAAGAATTTGAGATGTCTATGATGGGACAGTTAAATTTCTTTCTTGGATTGCAAATCAAGCAATCACGTGATGGAATATTCATCAATCAATCAAAGTTTTGCAAGGAATTATTAAAGAAATATGATTTGGATGATTGCAAAGCCATAGCAACACCAATGGGGTCTAATACATATTTAGATCAAGATGTATCCGGTGTTCCAGTAGACATTACTAAATATAGAGGTATGATCGGATCTCTTTTATACTTAACTGCAAGTAGACCTGATATTATGTTTAGTGTGTGTCTATGTGCTAGATATCAAGCATCTCCTAGGGAATCACATTTGAGTTCCGTTAAACGGATTTTCAAATACTTGAGAGGAACTACAAATGTTGGTTTGTGGTATCCTAAAGGGAGTGTTTGTGATTTGATTGGATATTCTGATTCTGATTATGCTGGTTGTAAAACTGAAAGAAAAAGTACTAGTGGTACTTGTCACTTGTTAGGAAATGCCCTTGTATCTTGGTCTTGCAAGAAACAAGCATGTGTTGCTCTAAGTACTGCTGAAGCAGAATATATTGCTGCAGGAAGTTGTTGTGCACAAACTCTATGGCTCAAACAACAACTCAAAGATTATGGCTTAGAGCTGGGCTGCATTCCAATAAAATGTGACAACACAAGTGCCATAAATCTCACTAAAAATCCTATCATGCATTCTCGAACTAAGCATATTGATATAAGACATCATTTCCTTCGAGATCATGTTATGAGGAAAGATATTGAAATTTCATTTGTCGATACTCATAATCAGTTAGCAGATATCTTTACTAAGCCTCTTCCTAAAGATTCATTCTTTAAGATTAGAAGAGAATTAGGCATATTAGATGAGCATGACATTTAAAGTAACATGTTTTGTTGCATAATCAGTGTGGTAATATATGTTTTCATGCATTTAGCTTGATTATGTGCTTCAATATGTATTTAAAATGTGTTACATAGGATTCTAGAGCCTAGAACCCATAAAAATGTCTTAGTAATCAATTACCATAGGTCCTGTAATTGATTATCCTTGATCTCAGTCCTCGTGCCTGTTAGAAATCTATAAGTAATCGATTATCCCAACTGCTGTAATCGATTACCTACTCAAAATTTGAATAAATTCAAATTTAAACTTCCAGTAATCGATTACCCTAACTGTTGTAATCGATTACCTGCTCGAAAAACTGCCAGAATTTCAAATTTCCCTCCATCTTTTTGTTAGATTTAAGTAATTAAATTAATAATTATATTTTGATAAACAACAATTTCTTTAAGGTTCAATACTGTATTAAACTGGATTTCCTAACACAGTGAAAACTCCCATGTACAGGAATAACTATTTCTAAAAAGACTGAGTAAACTTCAAGCGTCATCAAGAATACCAGTTCATCAGGAGAAGTTCGTCCGATCACTATGAAGAAAATTGCGTCTGGTGAATCATAGGAGTCTAAAGCGGTATCAACAACCAACATCTGAGAACACCTCACAAAAGTCTGCAAGTTCTAAATCAAAGCCTACCTTGAGAAGACAAAACAGTCTGCCACTTAAGAAGACTGCTCAAATCAAAGGACAGATTAATCTATGAAGAATTCCTTTCAGCTTCAAAGGTTCTCTAGCATCACAAAAGGAAGTTGTGAATCAACTCTATCAGATGAAAGAACTTCAGTAAGATCAAAGGAAGAGACTCAGTCATCTACAAGACAAGAAGATCCTAACAGTTAAGAAAGACTGAATAAAGAAAAGTTCGTCCGCCAATCCAAATTACTTTGCAGCAGAACTTCAAGCATTGAATGGAGACTACGTCTGCCAAGCTACAAGGAAAAATCCGTCCGCTCAAAGTAACAATTGCGCCAAAGAAACAGAGATCAAGAAATGTGGTTTTCGAGGACATCAGGATTATCGAAGTATTAAAGAATCTATTTTTCTCATCTGGAGTAATTACTTCGTGGAATTAAAAGACTCCTACCTCGTCTACACATTTATTAACATACTGGCTGCGGCAGAAAGTAGAAAGGGACACAATTAATACAATATTCCTTGGTCCCTCTGACATTCTACTTTCCCTTAAATCAAGCTGACATCGCGAAATCAACGGCAATAATCTCTGTGCATCGTACACTCTCAACGGCCGAAATTCAAAATTCTGACCAAGGCACATGATGAGTATTAGCTGTCAAGCACTGGGGTAAAAGAGTCAAAGTAGTCTCCACCGCTGTATTCTCACACGTTATATACACAGAAACCAGCTCAAAGCTACTTGCTCAAGATGGAGCCAGACGACATCAACCCAGAAGTACTGATGATTTCCAGATCATATCTTATGCTTGCAGAAAAGCCTCTGATCGTGACTTACGCATGCTGAAAGATGCAGAACTAGCCGTTACGCACAGCTCAGAAGGGAAGAGGCACTTCGGACAGTTTTTCTCTCTTTCTCAAGAAGAAGAAGCAACTGAAGATATAAATAGAAGATTCTTTCTCCGAAGATTTTGGGCAACTTAGACTTAAATTTTCATATGTTAACTAAGTCTGTCCCAAGAACCAAGCAACCTTGGTTCATACTCAGGATGCCTCAAGATTATCCCTACCTGAGTATATGAGTTTGTGTGAGGAAAATCCATAGAGTGTTACTCTTATCTTTCCCAACTCACACAACCTTCTAAACAGAGAACTCAAACTCCTATCCTCTCTGTAAACTGAGCTTAATTTCCTCTGCCCACTCTTATTAAGAAGAGAATCATGTGGAGAAGCCAACCCTTGAAAAAGGTGTCAGGAGAAGTCCTGTATAATACTTGTTAGGAGAAGTCCTCATAATACTTGTCAGGAGAAGTCCTGTATAATACTTGTTAGGAGAAGTCCTCATAATACTTGTAAGGAGAAGTCCTTCTAATACTTGATAGGAGAAGTCCTTAGAATACTTGTTGGGAGAAGTCCCTGAAAATACTTGTACTATTTGATGAAATAGTGAAAATCTTGGTGAAGCCAAGGACTGGATGTAGCCCTGTCGGTTATGGGGGTGAACCAGGATAAAATCATGTGTGTTTTATTTTCATGTTGTTAATTTTACGCTGCATGCTCATTCATACGTTTGCAACTTGCAAACGATTATGAAAAATAAATAATCATCGTTTTAAATCTTATGAAATGATTTTCATGCTCTCCTACAAAAGTGATCCATGCCAAATTTAAATAACAAATGATGTATATATATAAATATATATATTATTTGTAATATATGAGAAAAGAAATTTAAAATAAGCCACACAATTCAAACCCCCCTTTCTTGTGTGTGTCTTGCATCTTCACTTTTGAAATTCAAACTCAAATCAACTGCTCTGTAATCGATTACCTAAACTTCTGTAATCGATTACATGCTCAAGTTATTTAAATCAGCTTTAGATGATGATCCAAATTGTTTTCCAATTCCATCTCTATCACTCTAAACTTTGGTTTAAAGCCTTCTCTGAAGTCCTGTTTATTCTTCTCCACACTATCTTCCTACACCTAATCATGGACTCTTATCATTCTCATTCTACTCGCCCAATGAACCTCACAAGACTTCTTACATCAACAAACCAAAGAAATCGGTTTATCTCAAGGTTCATAAATCAACTTATTCGTAAGCCTATGTACGGTGATCTGGACTCATTGGTAGAAGCTGGTCACAACTTTCCGGCATATCTCAGACATCAAGACCTTGAGGAATTTATCTCTATCTGCAATCCCTTTTACCCAGAACTAGTTAAAGTCTTCTATTGCAACCTAGAGACTTTGCGCGATGGATTTCAAAGCTCTGTTAAGGGGATTCTTATTCGTCATTACTTTTCAACCTTTGGTCGTTGTCTTGGACTCCCCTCAACTGGTGCCTTCTTAGGTCCCAACCTGCCCTGCCCCTGGTCTGACTACAATCATGACTCCTTTTATCAATCACTTTGTATATTTCAGTCATCCAACCTTCAACGAATCCATCCGCCTCATACGACCTCTTGCCCCTATAATACTGACGTTCTCACAACAAATAATCATCTGCTTCACTACTTCATCAATCAAGTGATTTTGCCTGAAGAAACTCTTCTCGCTCATGTTAGCGACTTAGAGTTACAAATTATGTATGGCATACTCAATTGTCATCAAATTAACTGGGCATTTTTGGTCATGAATCACATGCTGCGATGTCGTGACCATGAAGAATCCTTCCCTTATGCTTCGGTCATCTCTCGCATCCTTATTTACTCCGGAGTCCCTATTGCCAAACTGTACGATGAGCGGTCTTCTCATCTCAAAAGGGTTGATACTTACATTCTTCCCTCTCTCCGGATCACTAGTGACTTTGGCATATTCACTCTTCCTTATCTTGTTCATGATGCTGGTCGTGATCCTCCACTCTCACAAACCATGGTGGATGAAGACGTGTCCGATGACTCTTAGTTCTCTAGGCTAGTTTCCCCTTCCCTGTTATAGTTTGTAACCTTTCTTTATGTAACTTTCATTTTGTTGTTGCTTGTACATTCCTTATTTTCTATAAGATGTTTGAATGGTTGTTCTTTATTAGTGTTTTACCCCCATACCCCCATGCTTTATTTTGCAATATATACTTGTATGGATATATGCCTGTATTTTTGGCCTTTTCTTCTTTTTGATGAAGTCAAAAGGGGGAGAAAGGTTCTGTGCTATTAAAGATCATATGCAGGATTTCAACAAGTCCATTAGAAAGGGGGAGAAATACTAGATTACATCAATCAGGGGGAGTTCTTCAACAACATTGCAAATATGATCTTCAAGTATCAAGAATGTGTTTGCCATCATCAAAAAGGGGGAGATTGTGAAGAAGGTCTTGCTCCTGACCCTGGCTGTGGTTTTGATGACGACAAACTCATCGACAAAAAGAAGAAAAGAAGACTTCGAAGAAACAACGCTACAAAGTTCATCAATAGTCTAGAAGTCTTAGTTTAGGTGAGTTATGCTTCTAAAGGTCTATTAAAGCATAAAGGCTCTTAAAACATCTAAACTAATCAAGCTAAGTGTTTTCATAACTTAAAAGAAGTATAAAACCTTAAGCCGATCTCAAAGGATCAAGTTTCTGGAAGATGGACTTCAGTGTAATCGATTTCAGGATTCTGGTAATCGATTACACCTAGGCAAGTAATCGATTACTTGTTGTTTGTAATCGATTACATGTTTGAATTTCAAATTCAAACTGAAACGGCTATTAGTGTAATCGATTACACTAAGTGATGTAATCGATTACCAGAACGAAAAGTTACATCTTTTCATGAACCATTGTGTCCCAAACCTTTTGAAAAGGGTTGTGATGGTTCAAGGACGTTTCCCTTGCCTATATAAAGTCCATTTAAGTCCAGAACACAACAACACATGAGAATACAACATTAGGCCAAAGCTTTGTCAAAATTAGTTCATCTTTTAGAACTTAAACCTTCAAGAGCCTAAATTCTGAGTTCATGATCTTCATGTTTATAAGAACACTTTAGTTGTTCATAACTTGAGGAACTCAGAATTATATTATGCTTAAAAGCCTTAAAGCATAAATTCACATGATCAATCCACTTCTATGTTAAAGGATTGATACAACCAATTGTAAAACTCTTCTTCATCTCTTTCTGTAAGATTGAGTTTATCACCGTGGTATTCGGTGAAGGGTTGTTGTCACTGAAAGTAGTATACTTTCAGGGTGTTGATTGAAGGTGGTTTAGCCTTCAAGGTCTGAGGGTGGTTTGCCTTCAGGAACTGAAAGTGGTTTTCTTTCAGGGGCTGTTGAAAGTGGTTTGCTTTCACAGGGTATTGGTAGAAATTCTTGGGGTCCTTGGGTTAGGAACTTGTAAGAGATTTTTATCAATAGTGGAAAAATCCTCGAGGGGTTTCTTTGAGGGACTGGACGTAGCCTTCGGTGGATAGAAGGTGAACTAGGATAAAACTCCGTGTGTGAATTCCTCTCATCCTTCATCTTTTACTTTCAAGAAATCCTCAATTCCGGTGCAATCACAACTATCGTTTCGTGATCATCATTATCTTGAAAGTAATAATTTTGATAAGGCGAAAATCGGGGCAACTCTGATTCACCCCCCTCTCGGGTTGCTATCTGTACTAACACTCCTCCAATCGGCCTCCATCGCCACACCTCTCCTTCCCCCCATCTCTAAGCCTTCATTAGCACCCCTCGCCGACGAGCTCGCAATCCTGACTCGAACCCTTCTGCAATTGAAACAAAATTCAAAAGGGAGACTCAAACTCAACACAAGTTTCTTTTTCATCTCCCGAATTCAAAAGAAAAAATAAAAATCAATCCAGATTTTACAATCCATCATTCTGTCATCTTATCAACCCAAACGGCGCACCACTATGCAGCAAAGCCTCTGTAGAGGATGTAGCACCGTCTGCAGCACTATGCAGCAAACAGTACAAGCAGACGGTGCACCACTATGCAGCAAACGGTGCAAGCAAGTGATGCACCACTATGCAGCAAACAGTGCAGAGCAGACAGTGCAAGCTTCCTTTTCCTTATGAGCCAAAATCAACAGTGCCGCATCTAAGTTCAGGAATTCCTTTACCAAGAAAGGGAGGCACAGCAGGGTCATGTCTGTTTCAATTACAGAAGGGTTTGATTTAGGATCGCGAGCTCATTGACAAGGGGTGCTGATGAAGGCTTAGAGATGGGGGGAAGGAGAGGTGCGACGATGGAGGTCGATTGGAGGAAGAGTGGTGGTGGCGTGCGTAGTCGAGGGGTGGAAGGAGAATGAGATGTGGGTTTGGGTATTGAAGAAGAAGGTTCGGCGGCGGGATGTGGGTTTTGAGTTGGAAATTTCTGGGTTAGGGAAGAGGAAGAAGAAGGTTGGCGGCTAGGGTTTTGCAGGAAGAAGATGGTGAAGAGAGGAAGGGGGAGAGATTGAGTCTGGGTGGAAGACGAAGATGATTTTTTAATTTCTGAATTTTTAATTTTGAGTTTTTAATTTTTAGGTTTTAATATGATGTGGAATTAAAAAAAAGAGTAAAAGCCATGTGGACATGATGACTGTGTAAAATTAGATGACTATTCAGCTTAAATTGAGATTTAGATTTAATTTGATTAATTTTTTTTGCTAGGGATGACATTTTACAAATTAATTTGCTAGGGACTAAGACTGATTCCCTTTATGATGCTAGGGACCTGAACATATTTAAGACAAAATATAATATGTGTGTGTGTGTGGACCATGTAGAAAAATAAAAGGATATGTTAAAAATTAATTATTTTAAGTTATTTGGGGTTAAAAATTAATGGTTTAAATAAAATTATGTATTTATATATAAATGTGTGGCATGTTTAATATATATAAATAAGAAGGAGTTTTCTTATAAGTAAAATAGGAATATGTTCTTTGATGATATTATTTTATTATTTGATGATCATATGTTTAGTATAGTTTGGATATTATTAACGGGATAAGTATATGATTAAAAATGTTATAAGATTGGGAATTATATTAAAAACAAGTCAAGGCATATTAGGGTTTGCATGGGCACGCATGCATTAGTTTTACGTAAGATTAATACATATAAGTTGTATTTATGGTTTGAAGGACTTCCCTCTCTTTTGAAGGACCCTGGTTTGGATTTTGATTTTACGCTTGGATTAGGCCAAGGTAAGGGCACTCGGTCTTAGAAAAGTTTGCATGTGTAGTGTGCTATGTGCTATGTCATTTAAATTATATGCTTGTTGAATATATGATGCTTCTGTTGAATATCTGTTATTTGTTGCTTATATGTTGTATGTTGATTATATGCTACATGTTAAATATGTTGATCATGAATATACGCTTATGTGTTTATGTGGTTTATATGCATGATATATGTTGCTTGTATGTTGAGTAAGGGCATTTGGTCTCAGTCTTGCCTATTTGTTTGCATCATATGCTGAATATGTGCATGTGTGATTTATTTAATTGTCGGAATATATGTATGATGTTGATAATGTTGATTATTAATCGAGATTATGGTGTTCCCCTTATTGTAGGGTAGTTTTGGTTAAGATATTTCTACTAACTCATATGCATTATGGAGGGTTCGCACGACTTCGTCGATTGGTTCCCTGAACACGACTTTCCCCGTTGTTGTTCCCTGTTTTTGGTTCACCCAGTCATATTGTCCGACTATGGATGGTTCCATGTGTTCTGGATTGCTCGGTAATTGTCAGTCGTGGTTCCTGTAAGTGGCGCACTGTGAAAATGGCTATTATTGTTGCTGTTATAATGTGGAATGTATCCACTCTTTCTTTGATAGAACATATGCTATCTTTATCGTTGAATAAGAGTTGTACCCTCTATAGTACCTTTTGAATAAACTTTTTCCTTACTTTTCCCCATCTTTGTTAGAACAGATAGCAACCTGAGAGGGGGGGTGAATCAGTGTTGCCCCAATTTTCGCCTTATTGAAATTGTTACTTTCAAGTTTACGATGATCACGAAATGATCGTTGTGATTGCAGCGGATATGAACAATACTTGAAAGTAAATGTGAAGGATAAAGAGAATCACACACAAGATTTTATCCTGGTTCGCCTTCAATCCACCGAAGACTACGTCCAGTCCCTCAAGAAAACCCCTTGAGGATTTTTCCACTATTGATAAGAATTTCTTACAAGTTCCTAACCCAAGGACCCCAAGAACTTCTACCAATATCCTGTGAAAGCAAACCGCTTTCAACAGCCCCTGAAAGCAAACCGCTTTCAGTTCCTGAAGGCAAACCACCCTCAGACCTTGAAGGCTAAACCACCTTCAATGAAAACCCTGAAAGTAAACCACTTTCAGTGACAACAACCCTTCACCGAATACCACGGTGAAAAACTCAATCTTACAGAAAGAGATGAAGAAGATATTACGATTGGCTGTTTCAATCCTTTAACACAGAATTGGATTGAACATGAGAGATTATGCTTTTAAGGCTTTTAAGCATAATACAATTCTGAGTTCTTCAAGATATGAACAACTAAAGTGTTCTTGTAAACATGAAGATCATGAACTCAGAATTTAGGCTCCAAAAGATTTAAGTTCTAAAAGATGAACTAATTTTGACAAAGCTTTGGCCTAATGTGTTTTTCTCATGTGAAATGTGTATATTTCGTGTGTGTTGTGTGTTGTGTGTTTTCTGGACTCAAATGGTCTTTATATAGGCAAGGGAAACGTCCTTGAACCATCACAACCCTTTTCAAAAGGTTTGGGACACAATGGTTCATGAAAAGATGCACTTTTTCGTTCTGGTAATCGATTACCATACTTAGTGTAATCGATTACACAAGTGACCGTTTCAGTTTGAATTTGAATTTCAAACATGTAATCGATTACAAGACTTGAGTAATCGATTACTTGCCTTGGTGTAATCGATTACCATAATGGTGTAATCGATTACACAGAAGCCCATTTTCCAGAAACTTGATCTTTGACATTTGCTTAGGGTTTTCTACTTCTTTTAAGTTATGAAAACTCTTAGCTTGATTAGATTAGGTGTTTTAAGATCCTTTATGCTTTAATAAACCTTTAGAAGCATAACTCACCTAATTCTAAGACTTCTAGACTATCGATGGACTTGAGTGCTTGATTCTTTGAAGTCTTCTTTTCTTCTTTTTGTTGATGAGTTTGTCGTCATCAAAACCACAACCAGGGTCAGGAGCAAGACCTTCTTCACAATCTCCCCCTTTTTGATGATGGCAAACACATTCTTGATACTTGAAGATCATATATGCATTCTTGATGCTTAACTCCCCCTATTTGATAGAATCTAGTATTTCTGATATTTCTCCCCCTTTCTAATGTACTTGTTGAATTCCTGCATATGATCTTTAAGAGCACAGAACCTTTCTCCCCCTTTTGACTTCATCAAAAAGAAGAAAAGGCCAAAAAATGTACAGGCATACACACAAGTATATATTGAAACATAAAGCATGGGGGGTAGGGGTAAATGTGTAAAACATGAACAACCAGCACTTGTATATATATATAAGAAAGCAAATACATAATAGTACAAACAGTAATGATGAATGAGACAAGTAAAACTTATAGAATTAAGAGTCATCAGACATGTCTTCATCATCGGACAAGATGCCAATGCCGTCATAATGAAGTAACCAGGAAAGAGTATCAATTCCATAGTCATGAAATAAACCTAAGCTTGATAGTATCCTAGAATTAACACACTTGTAATTTAAAGAGCGTTCATCATAGGAGTCGTCAATGGGAACTCCAGATTGAAGGAGAAGACGAGTGATACTAGGAGCATAGGGAAATGACTGTGCTATAGTTCTGCAAGTAAGCATATGGTGCATTACTAAGAATGTCCAGTTAATGGCGTGACCATGAAGGATGCCATATAAAACTTGAAGTTCTAACTCACTAATATGAGCATGAAGGTCTTCTTGAGGCAGAAGGATGTGATGAACAAAATAATGAAGCAAGTGGTTGGTGGTGGTAAGAACATCAACATGAAAGGGACAGGTTTTAGTGCGAGGAGGATGAAGTTTCTGAACTTCTGAAGGGGTAAAGCGGCACAAAGTGCGATAAAAAGAGTCAGAGTTATAGTCAGGCCAGGGGCAGGGAAGATTTGTTCCCAACTCAGCACCAGAAAATGGAAGGCCCAAGCATTTGCCAAGAGAAACAAGAGAATACTGAATGGTAGTCCCTTTTACAGAAGAAGTAATACTGGTACCGGCAACTTGCAAGTTACAGTAGAATACTTTGACTAACTCTGGATAGTAGGGTGTGGTTGATGTAAGGAAAGTATCAACATATTGATCTCCGAGTAAAGCGGGAAATGTTAGACCAGCTTCGATGAAAGAATCTAAATCAGCATAAGATGGGGTTCGAACTGTTTGGGTGAGAAAGTGAGAAATAAATCGAGTTTTCTCATCAGAAGTGGGAAGAAGACGGGAGAAATTTAGTGGATTGTGAGGACAAAAGGCTGAGGATAGGCATGGAGAAAAAGACATGGTTCCTTTGGATGGTAAGAATTAGAACGTAGAAGAAGTTTGGAGGATATGACGAATCAGTTCCTAAGGCTGGCTTAAATATCCCGAGCATGTAATCGATTACAGCAGTTTAAGTAATCGATTACGGAGCAGTTATGCCAAGTTTGAATTTCAAAGGATGGAGGGAAATTGAAATTCTGGCAATTTTTCGAGTATGTAATCGATTACTGCAGTTGGGGTAATCGATTACATCAGTTACAAATTTGAAAAATTTCAAATTTTGAATATGTAATCGATTATGGCAGTTAGGATAATCGATTACTCAGATAATTCTATCAGGCACGAGGACTGAGAACATGGATAATCGATTACAGAACCTATGGTAATCGATTACTAGGACATTTTTTACAAGTTCTAGGCTCTAGAATCCTATGTAACACATTTTCATAAACACTTAAGCACATAATGCATATGAACATATAAAGTTTATGCAAATAACATGTTACCTTAAATGTCATGCTCATCTAATATTCCTAATTCTCTTCTTATCTTGAAAAAAGAATCTTTAGGAAGAGGCTTAGTAAAGATGTCTGCTAACTGATTATGTGTATCCACAAATGAAATCTCAATATCTTTCCTCATAACATGATCTCGAAGAAAATGATGTCGTATATCAATATGCTTAGTTCGAGAATGCATGATAGGGTTTTTAGTGAGATTAATGGCACTTGTGTTGCCACATTTGATTGGCATGCAGCCCAGCTCTAAGCCATAATCTTTGAGTTGTTGTTTGAGCCATAGAGTTTGTGCACAACAACTTCCTGCAGCAATGTATTCTGCTTCTGTAGTACTTAGAGAAACACATGCTTGTTTCTTACAAGACCATGAAACAAGAGCATTTCCTAACAAGTGACAAGTACCACTTGTACTTTTTCTTTCAGTTTTACAACCAGCATAATCAGAATCAGAATATCCAATCAAATCACAAACACTTCCCTTGGGATACCACAATCCATCATTTGTAGTTCCTTTCAAATACTTGAAAATCCGTTTAACAGAACTCAAATGTGATTCCCTAGGAGATGCTTGATATCTAGCACATAGACACACACTAAACATAATATCAGGTCTACTTGCAGATAAGTATAAAAGAGATCCGATCATACCTCTATATTTGGTAATATCAACTTGATTACCGGATTCATCTTGATCTAAATATGTGTTAGACCCCATAGGTGTGGCTATGGCTTTGCAATCATCCAAATCATATTTCTTTAATAGTTCCTTGCAAAACTTTGATTGGTTGATGAATATTCCATCACTTGATTGCTTGATTGGCAAACCAAGAAAGAAATTTAATTGTCCCATCATGGACATTTCAAATTCTTCTTGCATCATGTTAGAGAAATCCTTACAAAGAGATTCGTTAGTTGCACCAAAGATAATATCATCAACATAAATTTGAACTAATAAGGTATTACCTTTGGTTCTTTTGATGAACAAGGTTGTATCAGCCTTACCCTTCTGAAATCCTTTATCACAAAGGAAAGTACTTAATCTATCATACCAAGCACGAGGGGCTTGTTTAAGACCATAGAGTGCCTTCTTTAATCTGAAGACATGTGAAGGAAACTTTGGATCTTCAAATCCTGGAGGTTGCTTCACATAGACTTCTTCTTGAATGTACCCGTTCAGGAAAGCACTTTTGACGTCCATTTGATATAATGGGAAATTTAAAGAACAAGCATACGCCAATAATAGTCTTATGGCTTCCAACCTTGCTACTGGTGCATAAGTTTCATCAAAATCTATACCTTCTTCTTGATTATATCCTTGAGCAACTAATCTCGCTTTGTTCCTAACTATAATACCATTTTCATCTAACTTATTCCTAAATACCCACTTTGTTCCAATAACATGTTTATCACTAGGCTTAGGGACAAGTTCCCAAACTTGATTCCTTTCAAATTGGTTTAGTTCTTCTTGCATTGCTACAATCCAATATTCATCTTCTAGAGCATCATTTACTTTTGATGGTTCTATCTGAGAGACGAAGGCCATATTCAAAACTGAATCATTTAAGCGTAGCCTTGTAGAAACGCCTCTAGAAATATCACCAATAATATTATCAACTGGGTGATCCCTATGGGTTCTCCATTCTTTTGGAAGTTGATAAGTATTACTTTCAATGTGCTCTTCTTGTATTGGATTCTGATCTCCATCCTTTTGAGAATCTTCATTTATAATGATGTCATCTTCTTCATTATCTGGAAGATTGACTTTATCTTCTATTGAAGATTTAGATTCATCAAAAGAAACATGTATGGATTCTTCCACAGATAGAGTTTTCTTGTTAAAGACTCTATATGCTTTACTTGTCAAAGAATACCCAAGGAATATACCTTTATCAGATTTTTCATCAAACTTTCCAAGGTTTTCCTTTCCATTATTCAAGACAAAGCATTTTGATCCAAAAGCATGTAGATGAGAGATGTTTGGTTTCCTTCCTTTGTAGAGTTCATAGGGTGTTTTTAAGGATAAGTCTAATAAGAACTGTATTGGAAACATCGCAAGCAGTACTTACAGCATTAGCCCAGAAATATTTAGGGAGACTTGATTCACTCAGCATGGTTCTTGCTAATTCCTCAAGTAATCTATTCTTTCTTTCTACTACACCATTCTGTTGTGGTGTTCTCGGAGTAGAGAAATTATGTGATATTCCATTTTCATCACATAGTTCTTGGAATTGTTGATTCTGAAATTCTCCACCATGATCACTTCTTATAGAAGAGATCTTTAAAGACTTCTCATTTTGAACAAGCCTTGCATATCTTTTGAATGCATTGAAGGCTTCATTCTTATGAGGAAGAAATAAAGTCCATGTAAATCTAGAGAAATCATCAACAATAACAAGTGCATAGAAATTACCTCCGAGGCTTTTAGTTCTAGATGGTGTGAAGAAGGTCTTGCTCCTGACCCTGGCTGTGGTTTTGATGACGACAAACTCATCAACAAAAATAAGAAAAGAAGACTTCAAAAGAATCAAGCACGCAAGTCCATCAATAGTCTAGAAGTCTTAGAATTAGGTGAGTTATGCTTCCAAAGGTTTATTAAAGCATAAAGGCTCTTAAAATACCTAATCTAGTCAAGCTAAGAGTTTTCATAACTTAAAAGAAGTAGAAAACCTTAAGCAAGTCTCAAAGATCAAGTTTCTGGAAAATGGGCTTCTGTGTAATCGATTACACCATTATGGTAATCGATTACACCAAGGCAAGTAATCGATTACTCCAGTCTTGTAATCGATTACATGTTTGAAATTCAAATTCAAACTGAAACGGTCACTTGTGTAATCGATTACACTAAGTATGGTAATCGATTACCAGAACGAAAAAGTGCATCTTTTCATGAACCATTGTGTCCCAAACCTTTTGAAAAGGGTTGTGATGGTTCAAGGACGTTTCCCTTGCCTATATAAAGACCATTTGAGTCCAGAAAACAGAACACACACAACACACACGAAATATACACATTTCACATGAGAAAAACACATTAGGCCAAAGCTCTTTCAAAATTAGTTCATCTTTTAGAACTTAAATCTTTTTAGAACCTAAATTCTGAGTTCATGACCTTCATGTTTACAAGAACACATTAGTTGTTCATATCTTGAAGAACTCAGAATTGTATTATGCTTAAAAGCCTTAAAGCATAATTTCTCATGTTCAATCCAATTGTGTGTTAAAGGATTGAAACAGCCAATTGTAATATCTTCTTCATCTCTTTCTGTAAGATTGAGTTTTTCACCGTGGTATTCGGTGAAGGGTTGTTGTCACTGAAAGTGGTTTACTTTCAGGGTTTTCATTGAAGGTGGTTTAGCCTTCAAGGTCTGAGGGTGGTTTGCCTTCAGGAACTGAAAGCGGTTTGCTTTCAGGGGCTGTTGAAAGCGGTTTGCTTTCACAGGATATTGATAGAAGTTCTTGGGGTCCTTGGGTTAGGAACTTGTAAGAAATTCTTATCAATAGTGGAAAAATCCTCAAGGGGTTTTCTTGAGGGACTGGACGTAGTCTTCGGTGGATTGAAGGCGAACCAGGATAAATCTTGTGTGTGATTTTCTTATCCTTCACATTTACTTTCAAGTATTGTTCATATCCGCTGCAATCACAACGATCAATTCGTGATCATCATAAACTTGAAAGTAACGATTTCAATAAGGCGAAAATTGGGGCAACACTGATTCACCCCGCCCTTCTCAGGTTGCTATCTGTTCTAACAATTGGTATCAGAGCGAAGGTTTAGGTAAGTTATTCCTAAGATCCGGGAAAAGATGGCATCCTCTTCCAATCATGGAACAAATGAAGGATTCAACATAAACAGGCCACCATTCTTCAATGGAGAACATTATGACTTCTGGAAAATCAAGATGAAGATATTCATAAAGTCATTAGACTCAGGAATATGGAAAGCCATTGAAGAAGGACCCTTTGTGCCTGTAACAACAAATGAAGAAGGAACTTCACAACCAAAATCAGAAAGTACTTGGAGTGAAGAAGAAAAGAAGAAGGTTCAATATGATCTCAAAGGGATGAACATCCTTACATCTTCTCTTGGCATGGACGAATTTTTCAGAGTATCAACGTGCACTTCATCAAAAGAAATATGGGATACGTTGATGGTGACTCATGAAGGAACAGATGAAGTCAAGAGATCAAAGATCAATACTCTCTCTCAGGAATATGAAATGTTCAGAATGCTTCCAGGAGAAAAGGTATTAGATATGCAAAAACGATTCACTCATTTAATTAATCATTTGATTGCTCTTGGAAAACAATTTTCAAATAGTGACTTGAACATGAAAGTTCTAAGATCACTTACAAGAGTATGGCAACCAAAAGTCACAGCCATCTCTGAGAAGAAGAGTTTATCAAATATGTCTCTTGCAACTCTGTTTGGAAAACTCCAAGAACATGAGTTGGAATTGAATCGTTTAGAAGAGCATGAACAACATGAGAAGAAGTATCGATCAATTTCCTTAAAGGCAAAGGAAAGCATCAAAGAAGATTATGATGCGGATTCTGAAGAAGAAAATGAAAATTTAAATCTTCTAGTCAAGAACTTTGGAAAGTTTCTTAAAAGAAAAAATGTTAAATTCAACAATAAATCTTTCCAAAGAAACAATGATCCCTCTTCGTCACAAAAGATCACATGTTTTGAATGTGGTAAACCTGGACACTTCAAATCAGATTGTCCAAATCTTCAGAAGAAGAGACATGGTCTAAGAGAAAAATTTGAAAAGAAGGATCAACCTACACGAAAAGCATATTTGGCTTGGGATGATAATGAAGTAAGTTCATCATCAGACTCTGACAAAGAAGAAGCACAAGTTGCTTTAATGGCCTCACATGATTCAGACATTGAAGATTCCCAGGTTAGCGATAATTCTATGTCTCCTCATGATTTAAAATTTGCTATGGAAAACATGTTTAAATTATGTCAAGAATTTTCCAAGATTAGCACGAAGCAAAATGAATTGATTTCTTCTCTAGAAAGTAAGTGTAGAACCTTACAGGAGGAATTACAAACAGTGAAATCTAAAGTAGATACTACACACAAATGTACTAAGTGTAGTTCTTTAGAAGAAAAGATAGGTGATCTTCAACACAGGGTAAATAACTTCAATAAAGGAAAACAGAAGTTAGATGATATTCTAAGTGTTCAAAGACATTCAAACAATAAATCAGGATTAGGATATACTTCTCACCCAAAGAAAAAAGAGGTTAGGAAAGCTGTGTTTGTAAGACCAAACCACGCGTCAGGATCTTCTAGTAACAATAAGATTAATCCTGTTAGAAGTACAAACAATAGGAAGAACAATCAAATTAGACTTCCTAAGAAGATTCACCCTTTTCCTAGACAAACCTCTAGTTACAATCATTACTCTTGCACATATTGTAACAAAGTAGGACATATCCCTAGTAGATGTTATTACAAACATATAGGAGTACCAAATAGGGAGTACATTTGGGTCAGAAAGGATGTTAACTTAGAAGAACCCAAGACTTGTTGGGTTCCTAATACCCATGTCTGAACTTTGTCATGTAGGTGTGTATGAAAGCAGCAAAGGATTTATGATATCTTGATAGTGGCTGCTCATCACACATGACAGGAGACAAAACCAAATTTTCATTTCTTATACCTAGAGAGAAAGGTTTTGTCACATATGGTAACAATCAAATGGGAAAGATACTCGGTATTGGAAGAATAGGCACACCCCCTCAAACAGTCATCGATAAAGTTCTTTACGTTGATGGTTTGATGCATAATCTTCTGAGTATTAGTCAACTATGTGATAAGGGTTTGAAAGTTGGTTTTATTAATGATATATGTGTAGTAAAAGATGTGAAAACTAAAGAGATTAAGTTTTCTGGGTATAAAGTAAACAAAGTCTTCATGATCTCATTGGAAGAAATTCCACAAAATGTGAGATGCCTTTTGGCCAAGAACAATAGTGATTCATGGCTATGGCATAGAAGACTTGCTCATATTCACATAGATCATTTAAACAAACTAGTCAAACATGATCTGTTTATTGGGCTTCCAAAAATGAAATTCGAAAAAGACAAGCTCTGTGATGCATGTCAAAAGGGAAAGCAAACCAGAACATCCTTCAAACCTAAGAACATAGTTTCGACAATAAGACCCCTTCAATTGTTACATATGGATCTGTTCGGACCATCTAGAACAAAAAGTCTCGGAGGTAATTTCTATGCACTTGTTATTGTTGATGATTTCTCTAGATTCACTTGGACTTTATTTCTACCTCATAAGAATGAAGCCTTCAATGCATTCAAAAGATATGCAAGGCTAGTTCAAAATGAGAAGTCTTTAAAGATCTCTTCTATTAGAAGTGATCATGGTGGAGAATTTCAGAATCAACAATTCCAAGAACTATGTGATGAAAACGGAATATCACATAATTTCTCTACTCCGAGAACACCACAACAAAATGGTGTTGTAGAAAGGAAGAACAGATTACTTGAAGAATTAGCAAGGACAAGGCTAAGTGAATCAAGTCTCCCTAAATACTTCTGGGCTGATGCTGTAAGTACTGCTTGCTATGTTTCCAATAGAGTTTTCATTAGACCTATTCTTAAGAAAACTCCCTATGAACTCTACAAAGGAAGGAAACCAAATATCTCTCATCTACATGCTTTTGGATCAAAATGCTTTGTCTTGAATAATGGAAAGGAAAACCTTGGTAAGTTTGATGAAAAATCTGATGAAGGTATATTCCTTGGATATTCTTTAACAAGCAAAGCATATAGAGTCTTTAACAAGAAAACTCTATCCGTGGAAGAATCCATACATGTTTCTTTTGATGAATCTAAATCTTCAATAGAAGATAAAGTCAATCTTCCGGATAATGAAGAAGATGACCTCATTATAAATGAAGATTCTCAAAAAGATGGAGATCATAATTCAATACAAGAAGAGCACATTGAAGATAATACTTATCAACTTCCAAAAGAATGGAGAACCCATAGGGATCATCCAGTTGATAATATTATTGGTGATATCTCTAGAGGCGTTTCTACAAGGCTACGCTTGAATGATTCAGTTTTTGAATATGGCCTTTGTCTCTCAGATAGAACCATCAAAAGTAAATGATGCTCTAGAGGATGAGTATTGGATTGTAGCAATGCAGGAAGAATTAAACCAATTTGAAAGGAATCAAGTTTGGGAACTTGTCCCTAAGCCTAGTGATAAACACATTATTGGAACAAAGTGGGTATTTAGAAATAAGTTAGATGAAAATGGTATTATAGTTAGAAATAAAGCAAGATTGGTTGCTCAAGGTTATAATCAAGAAGAAGGTATAGATTTTGATGAAACATATGCACCCGTAGCAAGATTAGAAGCCATAAGATTGTTATTAGCGTATGCTTGCTCTTTAAACTTCCCATTGTATCAAATGGACGTCAAAAGTGCCTTCCTGAACGGATATATTCAAGAAGAAGTGTATGTGAAGCAACCTCCAGGATTTGAAGATCCAAAGTTTCCTTCACATGTCTTCAGACTAAAGAAAGCACTCTATGGTCTTAAGCAAGCCCCTCGTGCATGGTATGACAGGTTAAGTACTTTCCTTTGTGATAAAGGATTTCAAAAAGGTAAGGCTGATACAACCTTGTTCATCAAAAGAACCAAAGGTAATACCTTACTTGTTCAAATTTATGTTGATGATATTATCTTTGGTGCAACTAACGAATCTCTTTGCAAAGATTTCTCTAACATGATGCAAGAAGAATTTGAGATGTCCATGATGGGACAATTAAATTTCTTTCTTGGTTTGCAAATCAAGCAATCAAATGACGGAATATTCATCAATCAATCAAAGTTTTGCAAGGAATTATTAAAGAAATATGATTTAGATGATTGCAAAGCCATAGCCACACCAATGGGGTCTAATACATATCTAGATCAAGATGAATCCGGTGTTCAAGTTGATATCACTAAATATAGAGGTATGATCGGATCTCTTCTGTACTTAACTGCAAGTAGACCTGATATTATGTTTAGCGTATGTCTATGTGCTAGATATCAAGCATCTCCTAGGGAATCACATTTGAGTTCTGTTAAGCGGATTTTCAAATATTTGAAAGGAACTACAAATGTTGGTTTGTGGTATCCCAAAGGAAGTGTTTGTGATTTGATTGGATATTCTGATTTTGATTATGCTGGTTGTAAAACTGAAAGAAAAAGTACAAGTGGTACTTGTCACTTGTTAGGAAATGCCCTTGTTTCTTGGTCTTGTAAGAAACAAGCATGTGTTGCTCTAAGTACTGCAGAAGCAGAATATATTGCTGCAGGAAGTTGTTGTGCACAAACTCTATGGCTCAAACAACAACTCAAAGATTATGGCTTAGAGCTGGGCTGCATTTCTATCAAATGTGACAACACAAGTGCCATTAATCTCACTAAAAACCCTATCATGCATTCTCGAACTAAGCATATTGATATACGACATCATTTTCTTCGAGATCATGTTATGAGGAAAGATATAGAGATTTCTTTTGTAGATACACATAATCAACTAGCAGATATCTTTACTAAACCTCTTTCTAAGGAATCATTTTATAAGATAAGAAGAGAATTAGGCATTTTAGATGAGCATGATACTTAAGTTAACATGTTATTTGCACGATCTTTATGATAAATATGTGTTTACATGCCTTTAGATAGATTATGTAATTAAGTGTTTTATAGGAAAAGTGTTACATAGGAATCTAGAGCCTAGAACTTGTAAAAATGTCCTAGTAATCGATTACCCTAGGATTTGTAATCGATTATCCATGTTCTAAGTCCTCGTGCTCATTAGAAACATCTGAGTAATCGATTATTCAAACTGCCATAATCGATTACACATTCACAATTTGAAAATTTTCAAATTTGTAACTGATGTAATCGATTACCCCAACTACAGTAATCGATTACATACTCGAAAAATTGCCAGAATTTCAATTTCCCTCCATCTTTTGAAATTCAAACTTGGCATAACTGCTCTGTAATCGATTACTTAAACTGCTGTAATCGATTACATGCTCGGGATATTTAAGCCAGCCTTAGATGTTGATCAGTCATATCTTCCAAAATCATTCTAAGTTCTGATTTTTAACATCCACGGCAACATGTCTTTCTCTCCATGCTTATCCTCAGCCTTTTGTCCTCACAATCCACTAAATTTCTCCCGTCTTCTTCCCACCTCTGCTGAGAAAACTCGATTTATTTCTCACTTTCTCACCCAAACAGTTCGAACCCCCTTGTATGCTGACTTAGAATCTTTCATCGAAGCCGGTCTAACCTTTCCCGCTTTACTTGGAGATCAATATGTTGATACTTTCCTTCAATCTACCACACCCTACTATCCCGAGTTAGTCAAAGTATTCTACTGCAACTTGGAAGTTGAAGGCACAAGTATTACCTCTTCTGTAAAAGGGACTACCATTCAGTACTCTCTTGTCTCTTTTGGCAAGTGCTTGGGTCTTCCATTTTCTGGTGCCGAGTTGGGAACAAATCTACCCTGCCCCTGGCCTGAATATAACTCTGATGCTTTTTACCGAACTTTGTGTCGCTTTACCCCTTCCGAAGTTCAGAAGCTTCATCCTCCTCGCACCAAAACCTGTCCTTTTCATGTTGATGTTCTTACCACCACCAACCACTTGCTTCATTACTTTGTTCATCACATCCTTCTTCCTCAAGAAGACCTTCATGCTCATATTAGTGAGTTAGAACTTCAAGTTTTATATGGCATCCTTCATGGTCATGTCATTAACTGGACATTCTTAGTAATGCACCATATGCTTACTTGCCGAACTAAAGCACAATCATTTCCCTATGCTCCAAGTATCACTCGTCTTCTCCTTCAATCTGGAGTTCCCATTGACGACTCCTATGATGTTCGCTCTTTAAATTACAAGTGCGTTAATTCTAGGATACTCTCAAGCTTAGGTTTATTTCATGACTATGGAATTGATACTCTTTCCTGGTTACTTCATTATGATGGCATTGGCATCTTGTCCGATGATGAAGACATGTCTGATGATTCTTAATTCTATAGGTTTTACTTGTTTTATTCACCATTCCTGTTTGTACTTTTATGTATTTGCTTTCTTATATATATATCTATGTAAGTGCTGGTTATTCATGTTTTACATGTTTACCCCTATTCCCCCATGCTTTATGTTTCAATATACTTGTATGTATGCCTGTACATTTTTTGGCCTTTTCTTCTTTTTGATGAAGTCAAAAGGGGGAGAAAGGTTCCGTGCTTTTAAAGATCATATGCAGGAATTCAACAAGTACATTAGAAAGGGGGAGAAATATGAGAAATACTAAATTCCATCAAATAGGGGGAGTTAAGCATCAAGAATGCACATATGATCTTCAAAGTTTCAAGTATGTGTTTGCCATCATCAAAAAGGGGGAGATTGTGAAGAAGGTCTTGCTCCTGACCCTGGCTGTGGTTTTGATGACGACAAACTCATCAACAAAAAGAAGAAAAGAAGACTTCAAAAGAATCAAGCACTCAAGTCCATCAATAGTCTAGAAGTCTTAGAATTAGGTGAGTTATGCTTCCAAAGGTTTATTAAAGCATAAAGGCTCTTAAAATACCTAATCTAATCAAGCTAAGAGTTTTCATAACTTAAAAGAAGTAGAAAACCTTAAGCAAGTCTCAAAGATCAAGTTTCTGGAAAATGGGCTTCTGTGTAATCGATTACACCATTATGGTAATCGATTACACCAAGGCAAGTAATCGATTACTCCAGTCTTGTAATCGATTACATGTTTGAAATTCAAATTCAAACTGAAACGGTCACTTGTGTAATCGATTACACTAAGTATGGTAATCGATTACCAGAACGAAAAAGTGCATCTTTTCATGAACCATTGTGTCCCAAACCTTTTGAAAAGGGTTGTGATGGTTCAAGGACGTTTCCCTTGCCTATATAAAGACCATTTGAGTCCAGAAAACAGTACACACACAACACACACGAAATATACACATTTCACATGAGAAAAACACATTAGGCCAAAGCTCTTTCAAAATTAGTTCATCTTTTAGAACTTAAATCTTTTGGAGCCTAAATTCTGAGTTCATGATCTTCATGTTTACAAGAACACATTAGTTGTTCATATCTTGAAGAACTCAGAATTGTATTATGCTTAAAAGCCTTAAAGCATAATTTCTCATGTTCAATCCAATTGTGTGTTAAAGGATTGAAACAGCCAATTGTAATATCTTCTTCATCTCTTTCTGTAAGATTGAGTTTTTCACCGTGGTATTCGGTGAAGGGTTGTTGTCACTGAAAGTGGTTTACTTTCAGGGTTTTCATTGAAGGTGGTTTAGCCTTCAAGGTCTGAGGGTGGTTTGCCTTCAGGAACTGAAAGCGGTTTGCTTTCAGGGGCTGTTGAAAGCGGTTTTCTTTCACAGGATATTGATAGAAGTTCTTAGGGTCCTTGGGTTAGGAACTTGTAAGAAATTCTTATCAATAGTGGAAAAATCCTCAAGGGGTTTTCTTGAGGGACTGGACGTAGTCTTCGGTGGATTGAAGGCGAACCAGGATAAATCTTGTGTGTGATTTTCTTTATCCTTCACATTTACTTTCAAGTATTGTTCATATCCGCTGCAATCACAACGATCAATTCGTGATCATCATAAACTTGAAAGTAACGATTTCAATAAGGCGAAAATTGGGGCAACACTGATTCACCCCCCCCTCTCAGGTTGCTATCTGTTCTAACAGATGGTCCGAACAAATCCATATGTAACAATTGAAGGGGGTCTTGAGGTCGAAACTATGTTCTTTGGTTTGAAGGATGTTCTGGTTTGCTTCCCTTTTTGACATGCATCACAAAGCTTGTCTTTCTCGAATTTTATCTTTGGAAGCCCAACAACTAGATCATGCTTGACTAGTTTGTTTAAATGATCTATGTGAATATGTGCAAGTCTTCTGGGAATCTTCAACATCAGAATCATGTGAGGCCATCAAAGCAACTTGTGCTTCTTCTTTATCAGAATCAGAGTATGAACTTACTTCATTATCATCCCAAGCCAAATATGCTCTCCGAGTAGGTTGATCCTTTTTCTCGAATTTCTCTCTTAGACCATGTTTCTTCTTCTGAAGATTTGGAAAATCTGATTTGAAGTGTCCCGGTTTACCACATTCGAAACATGTGATCTTTTGAGAGGAAGATGATTCATTGTTCTTTTGGAAAGATTTGTTGTTGTTGAATTTCACACCTTTTCTTTTAAGAAACTTTCCAAAATTCTTTACTAGAAGATTCACATTCCCATTATCTTCTTCTTCAGAATCTGCATCATAATTTTCTTTGATTCTTTCTTTTGCTTTTAGGGAAATGGACCGATACTTCTTCTCATGTTGTTCATTTTCTTCCAAACGATTCAATTCCAACTCGTGTTCTTGGAGTTTTCCAAAAAGAGTTGCGAGAGTCATTTTTGATAAACTCTTCTTCTCTGAGATGGCTGTTACTTTTGGTTGCCATACTCTTGTAAGTGATCTTAGAACTTTCATGTTCAAATCACTGTTTGAAAATTGTCTACCAAGAGCAATCAAATGATTAATTAAATGAGTGAATCGTTTTTGCATATCTAATACCTTTTCTCCAGGAAGCATTCTGAACATCTCATATTCTTGAGATAAAGTATTGATCTTTGATCTCTTGACTTCATCTGTTCCTTCATGAGTTACCATCAACGTATCCCATATTTCTTTTGATGAAGTGCACGTTGATACTCTGAAAAATTCGTCCATGCCAAGAGCAGATGTAAGAATGTTCATTCCTTTGAGATCATGTTGAACCTTCTTCTTTTCTTCTTCACTCCAAGTACTTTCTGACTTTGGTTGTGAAGTTCCTTCTTCATTTGTTGTTACAGGCACAAAGGGACCTTCTTCAATGACTTTCCATATTCCTGCGTCTAATGACTTTATGAATATCTTCATCTTGATTTTCCAGAAGTCATAGTGTTCTCCATTGAAGAATGGTGGCCTGTTTATGTTATGTCCTTCACTTGTTCCATGATTGGAAGAGGATGCCATCTTTTCCCGGATCTTAGGAATAACTTACCTAAACTTCCGCTCTGATACCAATTGTTAGAACAGATAGCAACCTGAGAGGGGGGTGAATCAGTGTTGCCCTAATTTTCGCCTTATTGAAATTGTTACTTTCAAGTTTACGATTGATCACGAAATGATCGTTGTGATTGCAGCGGATATGAACAATACTTGAAAGTAAATGTGAAGGATAAAGAGAATCACACACAAGATTTTATCCTGGTTCGCCTTCAATCCACCGAAGACAACGTCTAGTCCCTCAAGAAAACCCCTTGAGGATTTTTCCACTATTGATAAGAATTTCTTACAAGTTCCTAACCCAAGGACCCCAAGAACTTCTACCAATATCCTGTGAAAGCAAACCGCTTTCAATAGCCCCTGAAAGCAAACCGCTTTCAGTTCCTGAAGGCAAACCACCCTCAGACCTTGAAGGCTAAACCACCTTCAATGAAAACCCTGAAAGTAAACCACTTTCAGTGACAACAACCCTTCACCGAATACCACGGTGAAAAACTCAATCTTACAGAAAGAGATGAAGAAGATATTACGATTGGCTGTTTCAATCCTTTAACACACAATTAGATTGAACATGAGAGATTATGCTTTTAAGGCTTTTAAGCATAATACAATTCTGAGTTCTTCAAGATATGAACAACTAAAGTGTTCTTGTAAACATGAAGATCATGAACTCAGAATTTAGGCTCCAAAAGATTTAAGTTCTAAAAGATGAACTAATTTTGACAAAGCTTTGGCCTAATGTGTTTTTCTCATGTGAAATGTGTATATTTCGTGTGTGTTGTGTGTTGTGTGTTTTCTGGACTCAAATGGTCTTTATATAGGCAAGGGAAACGTCCTTGAACCATCACAACCCTTTTCAAAAGGTTTGGGACACAATGGTTCATGAAAAGATGCACTTTTTCGTTCTGGTAATCGATTACCATACTCAGTGTAATCGATTACACAAGTGACTGTTTCAGTTTGAATTTGAATTTCAAACATGTAATCGATTACAAGACTTGAGTAATCGATTACTTGCCTTGGTGTAATCGATTACCATAATGGTGTAATCGATTACACAGAAGCCCATTTTCCAGAAACTTGATCTTTGACATTTGCTTAGGGTTTTCTACTTCTTTTAAGTTATGAAAACTCTTAGCTTGATTAGATTAGGTGTTTTAAGAGCCTTTATGCTTTAATAAACCTTTAGAAGCATAACTCACCTAATTCTAAGACTTCTAGACTATCGATGGACTTGAGTGCTTGATTCTTTGAAGTCTTCTTTTCTTCTTTTTGTTGATGAGTTTGTCGTCATCAAAACCACAGCCAGGGTCAGGAGCAAGACCTTCTTCACAATCTTGTGTGTCGTTATACGCGTTTTTAGTATAGTCGTGGTGTTTATCGATGATATCCTTATATATTCTAAGAGTCTTGAAGAGCACGAAAACCATCTACGACAAATGCTTCAAGTACTTCGTGCGAAGGAGTTGTACGATGACATATCCAAGTGCGAGTTATGGTTAGACGAAGTAAAGTTCTTAGGACACGTCATTTCAAAGGAAGGGATTGTCGTGGACCCATCAAAAGTGGAAGCATTACTTGCTTGGGAGAAACCTAAGACTGTAACTGATATCCGTAGCTTTATTGGTCTGGCTGGATATTATCGATGTTTCATCGAAGGGTTTGCAAAGATTGCAGGACCTTTGAACCAGCTGACAAGGAAGAATCAGCCGTTTGTTTGGACCGACGTGTAGGAGACGACTTTCCAAGAAATGAAGAAACGCTTGACAACCCCACTTGTGTTAGCTCTACCTTAGGAAGGAGAACCCTATAATTTGTATTGCAACGCTTCACATCATGGACTTGGTTGTGTGTTGATGCAAGAATGGAAGGCTAAAGCTTACGCTTCGAGACAATTGAAGATTTATGAGCGGAACTACCCGACCCATGACTTGGAGTTAGCATCCATTGTGTTTGCCCTAAAGATATGAAGACACTATCTCTATGGCAGCACATTCACTATCTTCAGCGACCACAAGAGTCTGAAGTATCTCTTTGATCAGAAAGAGCTTAACATGTGACAGCGGCTCTGGATGGAATTATTGAAAGATTATGAATTCACTCTCCAGTATCACCCCGAAACAGCTAACGTTGTAGTCGATGCATTAAGTAAGAACGCGATTAGTGCATCAATGATTATGGTGAAGGATATGGAGTTGTTGGAGAAGTTTAGAGATCACTATAGATTTTAAAATCGCGCCTGGAAGGCTGAGTTTTGGAATGATCACTATTTCTAGTGACTTCATGAGGGAGATCTATGAGAAGAGGAGATGGATCATTTTGGGAAAGGCACCGGACTTTGAAGTAGGATCGGACGATGTCTTACGGTGAAATGGACGAGTATGTGTGCTAAATGACTCGAAAATGAGAAGGATGATTCTTGATGAAGGACAGAAGAGTAGGTTGAGTATTCACCCAGGAGCTACGAAGATGTACCAGGATTTGAAGTTAAATTTCTGGTGGCTCGGAATGAAGAAACAAGTAGCTGAGTATGTGACAGCTTGTTTAACCTGCCAGAAAGCAAAGGTAGAACATCAGAAGCCTGCATGAGTTATGCAATCCTTGGATGTACCCGAATGGAAGTGGGATAGAATCTCAATGGATTTCACCGTGGCTTTGCCAAAGACTGTGAAGAAGCATGATTCGATTTGGGCAATCGTGGATAGATCAACCAAGTCGGCTCATTTCTTACCTGTAAGCAAGGTTGTCAAACTCGCGGGTCGACTCGCAGACTCGTACGAGTCAGCGAGTCTACCTGTGAAAAAAGGGTCAACTCGGTTGTTGACTCGTTTTTTACATTGACTCGGTCAGACTCGGTCTGACTCGGTCAGACTCGGGTGACTCGCGGGTTTGAAGGCGAGTCACCGAGTCAGGTG
The DNA here is from genome assembly GCA_030819835.1 of Acmispon strigosus. Classification (NCBI taxonomy): domain Eukaryota; kingdom Viridiplantae; phylum Streptophyta; class Magnoliopsida; order Fabales; family Fabaceae; genus Acmispon; species Acmispon strigosus. The sequence goes on along the minus strand of JAUAMA010000007.1, from coordinate 18,787,661 downwards.
TTTTTTTTTTGTTTTCAGTTTTCCCCCAATTTTTCCCCAATTTTACCCTAATTTGAAACACCTTACCTCACAAAACTCAGACCCTGCGCCGCGAGCCTTCGAACCTCGACCCTCGATTTCCTTCGAACCTCTCTGATCTTCTCTCAGCAGCGCCGCCTCGTCGCTCTTCTCTTGGCAGCGCCGCCGCCATCGAAGCCTGTCGCTCTTACGCAGCAGCGCCGCCGCCGTCGAAGCCCATCGGCCGTCGCTCTTCCTTCCACTCCTCGCGAAGTCCTTCGACGCTCGTCTCTCTCGGTCTCTCCTCTGCTTTGGTAAGGTTCTGTTCCATCGTTTCTTCCTCTTCTCCTTCTTGCTGCGTTTCTTCCTCTTCTCCTTCCTGTTGCGTTTCTTCCTCTTCTCCTTCTTCACTTTGTTTCTTCTCTTGCCTTGCTTCTTATTTCCCGAATTTCATGATGAAGATTTCACTCTTCAGTTCACTGCTTCTTATTTCTTCTGTGTTTCTTCTGCTTCTTATTTGCTTCTGAATTGTGGTACTTTGGCTATGTACTTTTGGTACTTAATGTTGTGGTACTTTGTTTTGACACTTATGGTGTGGTATATTTGATTAAATGTCTCTTTGATGGTCATATATGTTATAGTAGTTCCTTATGACAGGTTTTATATAGTATTTTTTCATTTTTGACTGACTCTTACGAGTCTACGAGTCAACTCGACGAGTCGAGTCTACCTACCCAAAACGAGTCTGGGTAGACTCGCGAGTCTGACAACCTTGCCTGTAAGGACTACTTACGACGTGCAAAAGTTAGCAGAGGTTTATGTATCTGAGATCGTGCAACTTCACGAAGTACCCACATGTATCTTTTCGGATCTAGACTGATAAGTGTCATTTTTACGTATATTTTGATATCATTTTAGGCACTTATGGCTTGCATTATTGATCATTTTATCCCCCAAAGTAGTTAATTTAATAAATTCTTAATTTTAGCCTAGAAATAGTGTAAATATTATAAATTTCATGTTCTAACTTGCAGTTTTGATGTAGGGAAGAAATTCGAAAAGAATCCAAGTTGGAATGTAAAATGAAGATTTAAAGAAAAATGGGTGCTGATTCCATCATCGTCTACTGATTCCTTCATCGTTTGCTGATTCCTTCATCGTCTACTGATTCCCTCATCATCTACTTTTTCCCCCATCGTCCACTGCCCCATCGTCCCCTGCCCCATCGTTTACTTCCCCATTGTATCGTCCACTGCCCCATCGTCTACGTCCTCATCGTCTACTGCACACCAACTAACGACCTGCAACAGGCTAAGGCAGTTTAGGAAACCCAAAGATGAAGCTTTTGGTCGTTGAGCGCCATTTTGACCACCTCAAACTTCTATTTAAGGCCAGAAATCATATCTTTGACAAATGATTCTCTTATTTTCTTCCAAAAGCACATCAGAGGAAGCAAAGCATCATGTAGGAGGATCCCTGGGCCTAGGATTGAAGGAGCGGAGCTCCAAAGCGATGGTGGCAGCCGCGGAAGGACAGTGACAACCTCTCAAAGGCCATGGAAAGCTTGGGAAAGTTTATGTGGCCATGGTTCCATCGCCATTCTTTGGGTTTCTCCTCTTCCTTTCCTATCCCTTGTATATGATGTTTTCTAATTTTGTATTTAGATTGTATAATTTGATTCTTGTAAACTCATTTATTGATGTAAAAGGAAATCATTTATGTATGGTGTTTCTCTTTGCACTTCATGCTTCTAACTAATCAATTGATAACCAAATGGGTTTCACTAATTTATAAATAGATCGAGAGATTGATATGAATTGGTGTATGCTTAGATCAATGAAAGTAGACTTTTATGTCTTAGGTCACAACACTGTGTTAAAGTCTTACTTTCTTCACTTTAAGTATCAGTGATTTGTGTTAGATTTCTATGGACTAGCATGAGATCGAGAGACAATTGCGGGTCCGGTTCAGGAGAAAAATCACTCAATGAACTAGTTGTCTTGGGGTGAGAATATCTTGGGTATGAACAATAGTGGATTTCCACGTGTCAGGTGGGGTTCTGAGTTCTAACAGGAGTTTCCGGGGTGACAACGGGGATTCGTAAGCTTAGGATACCTTGTCTTACGATAGATTGATCATTGGAAATGTCTTTGAGAGAGAATCTGAGTTGTATAGTTCCTTTTGGGTTTTCTAGATGGTAAGAGATTATATCTAGGAATTTCAACTAATAGATTCACCTAGGCTAGGGATAGTTAGGTGGATAGCTATCAGCATCATAGATGAAATGAAATTTAACAGAAGTTTTTGAGTTGAAAACAATTAGATGATTATGTGACTGCATTTCTGAATACATCTTCTTTATTATCCGTGTAAACCTTCTTTTATTGCCTTTCGTTATATTTAAAAATCACAAAACAATTTCTCAAACATCTTTTTATCTGCTCAAATCAATATTTAACTGGTGGAACTAATGTTCACACAATCCCTGAGGACGATAAACCCGTATCTGCTTGCTATGATTGAATCATAAAGGTTTAGCCAAAAGCAGCACAACTAGGAAAAAAACATTTATCAAATTTGGCGTCGATGTTGGGGATTGTGTTTGAAATGTTGGTGAAACTAGTGGAATGTTGATTTGAGTTGTGAATAGTGTAAATAGAGTGCATACTCAATATTTTGTTCTTATGTGTCAACTTCATTGATTTGTTTTTGTTCTTAATGCTTGTTGTAGCCTGATCAACTATAACATGATTTGAGATTTAGAATTTTGTGAATCTAACTTAGAATGAATCAACTAGTGAATCTAATCTTATTTAGGTCCATTAGTAATGTAATGATGATTTTGATACATAAGTTTGTTCTATATATGTGAATTGTGCATAATTATTGGTTTCTTGCTTGTGTTTTCTAATTCCTTAAAGATTCCTCACTTTTGGTTCTTGAATGATATTTGCAAGTTTTCATGATCAAAATCTTTTTTTGAGTTATTTGACTCAACATAGAACCATAAGTTTTGGTGTTTTTGTTTTCTATGCCTTTTTTGTGTTTTTCTCTTCTGAATTGTAGCATATGTGATATTGTGAAGTTGTGCTTAAAGATGAGTTTTCATGAGCTTCACAAGTTTAATTTAGCGTATTGAGATTGTTCAATGAGTTTTGGAAGCAAGAAATGTGATGAAATTAAAATTTGGGGTTGTGACTTGTTGAAATTGCTTGTGAAATGGAATGTGAATTGGATTCTGTGCTTTTAGTGCTAAAAATTTGCAATTGAGACTTGGAATAGATCCACCATGGTAGAAAAATGCATATTAAAGGGTGGAAAGCAAGGATGGTAAGTATTGCAAAATTTGAGGTATGAGGTTATGAAAGTTGTGAAAAACAAGCCCCTTAAGTGAATTTTCTGCATAATTATGCACATTGCTTCACATACTTGTTGAATTCTCTCATTTTTGAGTTAGAATTTATGATTATTTGGTGCCTTGTGTTTTAGCTTTGAGTGTGCATAGCTTGGTATGATAGGTTTTGAGTTTTGGTGTGTTTTTAGAACTATGGTAGTGATTTTGTAAAGTTGTGCTTAAAACTATGTAACTTTGTGCTTCACATGTCTTATTTAGTATTTGGAATGTGCTCATGATGTTTGGAAGCATTAGAATTGAGGATTTCAAAAATTTGGACATAGACTTGTGGATATGCATGCTTTTGTGTGGAAACTTCGAACTTATGGTATATTTGCTTGTAACATGTGTTTTGAAGTTTAAACAGGTCCAATTTGATGCATATGATTCATATGGCATGGTGGAATGTTGGTATGTTGAGTATTGAAGATTTAAGGTATGGAGGTTGTGAAGTTGTGATGAAATTCAAGTACTTTTGTGCCAAATTCTGCATAATGTTTCCAAATGGCATGAAATATTTTTTGTTTTGGTGTGTACTTATGTTAGTATACTGTACTTTTATGTATGTGTTGTGTGTGTGCAAGTTTGAGTATTAAAAATTAGATATCATGTGCTTTAGTAGTCTAGGTTGTAGGTTGTTTAGTGTTTTAGGACTTAGGATCTCGTATTTTGATCTTGTGGATTGAATGCTTAATTGTTTACTTTTAGCTATTCCACAAGTTTCTCATGATGTTACAAGAGTGTACAATGAGTTTTGGGGCACGAAGATTGAGTGAATTAAAATTTGAGGTAATGAGTTGTGCAAAAATGTGATAATGCATGTGATTTTGGCTTAACTTTAATCTTGTGATTTATGTGATAACATGTTGGACTTGAAAATTTTCACAAGTTCTAAATGATGTATGACATGCATTTGAAGGATTTTGAGGCATGAATCATGATTGAAATGGAATTTGGGTTATGCAGTTTTTAAAAAAAATCATGAAAATGCCCTGTTTTTCTGCATAATTCTGTCTGATAGTCGCTAAGCGACCTCATAGGGTTGCTCAGCACCCCTGTACAATGAAAAAATGCCTCTCTGGTCACCCAGCGACCTATTTCGGTCGCTCAACGACCCTGGTAAAATGAGCATAACTTCTTCATTTCTTATTGGAATTGAGCAAATGACCACTCTATAGAAAGATCTTGAAGTATACTTTCATATAAACCAGAGTTTGGACTTTTATTATGGAAGTTGTGATGGTAATCATTCTCTCTTGTATCCTAACATGTTTTCAAGTGACTGTTAACAGGAATCTATTGTTGCTGGTATTGTTTGGCCTGAGGATAGTCCAAATTCTTAGGAGGGGATGAATTTTGAAGAATGTTGGATTGAGCATAAAAGATATAACATCATAAGGGATTATTTTTGTTCTTATTTCATTTGTTTTCTTTTAGTTTCTTTTTAGTACTCTAGTATGTGAATAGTTAACACTTTGTGTGGATTTCATTGATATTTGACTGATTTCACATGACATGGTTGATGAAGTTTCAATTAATTGCATGATATATTTTTCAATTTAATTTGAATTGTTTGATTCCATGATTTAACTGGTGTTTGCACTAAAAAATAGCATGATATGATATGATCGTATGATTCACGTGGAATTCATAGACTTACCATGAATTTTTTTTGAAAATCAGAGAATGCTTTGAACCTAAGCCATGTGAGGGAGTGTTTCTATACACTTGTGAGATGAGAGAGCTGAGAGAATCATCACTGTTTTGCATGATTGATTTTGTTTGAGTCTCCAATTATCATTGTTGTATGCAATTTCTTGGAAATGATCAAGGAATATTTTGTTCTATGTATATAGCCACTTAGCCAAATAGCCTACCATTTTCAATTGAATCCCATAGTTACCCCCTTTGAGCCTAACAATGAAAATTTTCTTTCTTGTTTATAACCTTAAGCCTAGAAAAAAAACAATGACCTCACCTGAGCTAAATAGGTTAAGAGAGCATTTGTTCATGATATGGTTGTATTCAAGTTGGAGGGAGAAAGCTAGTTGTGCTATTTTTTGTGTGGTTTGTGTATCAATCTCTTTTTACTTAATTGAAGGTGAAAGTTTGTGCATAAAAAAATAAAGAGAAAAATATGAAAAAGAAAAGAAGAAAAAGAATAAGAGATTGAGAAAGAAAGAAAGAAAGAAAGAAAGAAAAGGGTGAAGAGAAAAGAAAATAATGCTGAATGAGAGAGTTGGAAAAACCATGAGAGTGATTTATCATTTATGTTTGGTTTGAACTATGATTGCTCTCTTAGCTTGTTGAGTATCTAGCATATTTAGAAAAACCAATTTTCTTTGAAACCTAGCCTCATTACAACCCTTAAAGACCTTAGAGATCCTTGATCGAACATGCATCCTTGATAGTTGTGGAAATGGGTTAACAAAGTCAATTTCTGTGATTCAGTGAGTGAAGTACAACATTTACCTTACTTTGTACATAATAAGATTCTGAGTGAATGAGTATTCTCTGGTTGGATAGGAATGGATTGTATGCTTATTGACTTTCATAGTGGATGTCCATTTGTATCAATGTTGTGTTTTCAATTGTGGGCATCACATTTCTAATTTAGATCATTCAATTCAAAATCTTGAGAAATTATGCAGTTTGAGCTTTATTGATTCAGATACTGATGAAAGAAAATATATCTTTACCAAATTACTTTTGTTTTGTCACTTATCTACTATTAAATCTCTTTCAAGACCCAATTGTAGTATAGCAACGGGTATTGTAGTATAGCAACGGGTACTGTTGTATCCACAGGGAATTGCGGTCCAAATGTTGTTCTTTAGTATAATTTACTTAAACAATGGGTAGATGAATTTGGTTGAAGATTGTTTTTAACATAAACATAAACAAAAAATAAACGGGTTTCAAACAGATCAAGAAAACTGTTGGGATTTGGTTCGTATTCCAACTATCCTGTATCCTTTGATTCAATGCATACAATCAATTATATTCTTGATTTCCTCCCACCAGTTCTTATCCCAACATCTATGCCTAGTATGTGAGATTATCCGTTACCTTCCTAACTATCGATGTCTCGCATACTTAACAAAGAAACCGCATTAGATTAAGGTGTTAAAGGACTAAAAAATCCTCATTCTATGTCTAGCAATCAGGATTATTAGATGACATAAACTAGATCTGATTCAACTATGTAGCTTTCACTCACAAAGGCATTTCCAATGACCAATCTATCATAAGACAAGGTATCCTAAGCTTGCGAATCCCGTTGTCACCCCGGAAACTCCTATTAGAACTCAGAACCCCACCTGTCACGTGGAAATCCATTATTGTCCATACCCAAGATATTCTCACCCTAAAACAACTAGTTCACTGAATGGTTCCTCTTTTAAACCGGACCTGCAATTATTTGTTGATCTCATTGATTAGAAGCATGAAGTGCAAAGAGAAACACAACCATGAAAGATTTCACATATCAAACCTAAGATCAAGTTCTAAGTGGCCAACTCAGAACAAGCATTAAACTCAAGATTATATCATTAAAATCAAGATATATAATGGATTCATATACATATAACTTATAGCGAATACATACAAGCTGAAATACTACACCAAATCCCAAAAGAGAAGGGTATAGCTATTCATATACATGGATGCTATAGCTTACAAAAAGAAATAAGGGAAATCGGAAGCTCGGCGGCGTTCGCGTTGTGTGTCCACCTCAGCAGCGTGGTTCTGAACCTCGAAAGTCTTCCTTTCTTGCTCCTTGGTTCACTTCCTCTCTCTAGGAATATTTTCTGTTTGAATTCTATCTCTAAATATGTCTAAAAACTTACTTCTAAAAGTTCCGCCCCCTGTTTCTGTTATGGACGAAGGAATTTATAAGAAAATAGCAGCATAGGTTGCTGAGCGACCCTGGCAGGGTGTAGAGAAACCTGTTTCCCTTAATGAAGGGTTTCCTTGCACCGCCTTGGTCGCTAAGTGGTTTCCTGGGGCGCTGAGCGGACAGAGAGGGGTCTTTGGGCGCTGAACGGTCGTCCTGGGGCGCTGAGCGGCCAGAGGCATGTCCAGAAGCACTGAGCGATTGTCTTGGGTTGCTGAGCGACCAGAAACTTGTACTTTCTACCTAGTTCTTCTTACCATTATTCAACTTCCATCCAAACTGTTAGAGAAAAATATCTAAATGAATTAATCTATTTTGATAAATAACAATTTCGTCAAGAGTCACTAACTTTCTTTGAAGAATTTTATATTCAGGGACTCTTATGAACGGAAGCCATGCTGCAACCATTATCAAAAAGCAAAGGAAAAGTCCGTCCGGCTATAAGAATTGAGTCTGCCTTCAGAGTAAAGTTCGTCCGCCTGAAAAGTTTGTCCGGTTCATTCCTCGTCAAACATATGGGTTGACTAAGGAGCAATGATTGAAGACTGGTACAAAAAGAATCTACTTAGAAGAGATCGTTTTCTCAAACTGAAGATGAGCTGTCATGCACCTCTTAGTTGATTAGAGCATTAATGGCGAAAGAGACAGAATTAAGCGCCATCTACCTTGAAGATTCAAATTCTCTGACATTCCTTAATTCAAGCTGCTTTTGCTGAATTAACGGTGAAATCCTCTGATCATCGTATCTCCTCAACGGCCGAATCCAAATCCTCTGGTCAGAGCATTAATTGCCTTATTAGCTGTAATACACTTACATTAATTGCTGCCTCTGAGAACCAGAAGAAAAAGCATTGCCAGACGATCTCACTCTCTATCAGTTGAAGAAATGTTCTTCACTTTGGCAGACCTCCTCAAGCAACAGATGCAGAAGTATCTGTTACTCACAATCAAGAAAATATTCAACGGAACTATTTTTGAAGATCTTCATCAGCTCATCCAGTTCTCATCCTACTGAAGATATAAATAGTGGCCTCTGCATCATTTTCAATTTGGCGACTTACACACTATCAAAGCATTCAAATCCTTCAAGTCAGTTTATAATTTGAACAAGCTTTAGCCAAGAACACTCAGCAACTCTAGATTTTCTATTCTTCTGAGTTTAGTCGCCAACTCGTGTGAAACCTCCATAGAGTGAAAACTCTTATTCTTCTCACACAACCTCTTCAGAGAATCAAATTAAAAATCATCTCTGAACCTAGAACCTCATAGTTTCTACCCACTCTTTGTGAAGAGATCTTTGTAGAAAACCAACTTTCTTGAAAAAGAACTGGGAGAAGTCCTGTCGAATACTTGAGAGATAAAGGAGAAGTCCTGAGAAAACTTGTAAAGGAGTAGTCCTCAGAATACTGGGAGAAGTCCCTGAGAACACTTGTACTATTCTGTTGAAATAGTGGAAAATCTTGGTATAGCCAAGGACTGGACGTAGCCCTATCGGTTTTGGGGGTGAACCAGGATAAATATCTTGTGTGCTTTACTCTTTAAAGTTCTAAGTATATTTCCGCTGCACTTCTCTTTAAACGTTTTCGAACTTATAACAAGTATTTTGCGAAAAACTTGTCAAAAGTCACACACACAATTCAAAACCCCCTTTCTTGTGTGATTTTATTACTATCACAAACTTCATTCCTACATCAAAATATGGGCATAAATTGGCATAAATCATCTTAAAACACAGGTCATACCCATTCTCGGTAGTTTTATGAATATAAAGCAAAATAGAGGAGTTTACTTAAAGAATATCTATCAAATTATCAAAATAAGTGTCAATTTAAGGTAGTAAAACTATGTAATTTTGACACTTATCAGATACCATGCCTGTTGAATGAAAGTCGTGACCTTTTGTTTGAGTACAAACAAAGTGTTAAGTTGGGGGAGTTGATAAGTGTCATTTTTATGTATATTTTGATATCATTTTAGGCACTTATGGGTTGCATTATTGATCATTTTATCCCCCAAAGTAGTTAATTTAATAATTTCTTAAGTTTAGCCTAGAAATAGTGTAAATATTATAAATTTCATGTTCTAACGTGAAGTTTTGATGTAGGGAAGAAATTCAAAAAATAATCCAAGTTGGAATGTAATATGAAGATTTAAAGAAAATTGGGTGCTGATTCCCTCATCGTCTACTGATTCCTTCATCGTCTACTTTTTCCCCCATCGTCCACTGCCCCATCGTCTACTTCCCCATTGTATCATCCACTGCCCCATCATCAACGTCCTCATCGTGTACCCCACACCAACTAACGACCAACAACAGGCTAAGGCTGTTTAGGAAACCCAAAGATGAAGCTTTTGGTTATTGAGTGCCATTTTGACCACCTCAAACTTCTATTTAAGGCCAGAAATCAGATCTTTGACAGATGCTTCTCCTATTTTCTTCAAAAATCACATCAGAGGAAGCAGAGCATCATGTATGAGGGTCCCTAGGCCTAGGATTGAAGGAGTGGAGCTCCAAAGCGGTGGTGGCAGCCGCGTGAGGATAGTGACCATCTCTCTGAGGCCATGGAAAGCTTGGGGAAGTTTCTATGGCCGTGGTTCATTGCCGTTCTTTGGGTTTCGCCTCTTCCTTTCCTGTCCCTTGTATATGTTGTTTTCTATTTTTGTATTTAGATTGTATAACTTGATTCTTTGATTCTTGTAAACTTGTGTATTGATGTAAAAGGAAATCATTCATGTATGGTGTTTCTCTTTGCACTTCATGCTTCTAACTAATCAATTGATAACCAAATCGGCTTCACTATTTTATAAATAGATCGAGAGATTGATATGAATTGGTGTATGCTTAGATCATTGAAAGTAGACGCCTATGTCTTAGGTCACAACACTGTGTTAAAGTCTTACTTTCTGCACTTTAAGTATCAGTGATTTGTGTTAGATTTCTATGGACTAGCATGAGATCGAGAGACAATTGCGGGACCGATTCAAGAGAGAAACCACTCAATGAACTAGTTGTCTTAGGGTGAGAATATCTTGGGTAGGAACAATAGTGGATTTCCACGTGTCAGGTGGGGTTTTGAGTTCTAACAGGAGTTTCCGGGGTGACAACGGGGATTCGCAAGCCTAAGATACCTTGTCTTATGATAGATTGGTCATTGGGAATGTCTTTGAGAGAGAATCTGAGTTGTATAGTTCCTTTTAGGTTTTCTAGATGGTAAGAGATTACGTCTAGGAATTTCAACTGATATATTCACCTAGGCTAGGGATAGTTAGGTGGATAGCTTTCGGCATCATAGATGAAATGAACTATTATAGAATTTTTTGAGTTGAAAACAACTAGATGATTATGTGACTGCATTTCTGAATACATCTTCTTCTTTGTTATCCCTGTAAACCTTCTTTTATTGCCTTTCGTTATATTTAAAAATCAAAAAAACAATTTCTCAAACATCTTTTTATCCGCTCAAATCAATATTTAACTGGTGGAACTAATGTTCACACAATCTCTGAGGACGATAAACCCGTATTTGCTTGCTATGATTGAATCATAAAGGTTTAGCCAAAAGTAGTACAACTAGGAAAAAGCATTTATCAGAGACCCTAAGTTTACCTCTCGTTTTTGGGGAGTTTTACATGAAGCTCTAGAAACCAAGTTAAGGTTGAGCTCGGCTTATCATCCTCAGACGGATGGACAGACTGAAAGGACCATACAATCCTTAGAGGGCTTGTTGAGAGCGCTTGTTCTTGACAATCGCGGAAGCTGGGATGTCCTCCTACATTTAATAGATTTCACATATAATAATAGTTTTCACGCTAGTATAGGGATGGCACCCTACGAAGCTTTGTACGAAAGAAGGTGTCGGACACCCTTGTGCTGGTATCAAAATGGAGAGAATCTTCTTTTTGGATCCGAGTATATCCAACAGAAGACAGAGAAAGGTAAATGAATCGGGAGAAGACGAAAGCATCTCAGAGTAGGCAGAAAAGTTATGCCTACAAGTGTCGAATAAAGGATCTAGAGTTTAAAGCTGGTGATCACGTTTTCCTATGAGTAACACTAACGACAGGAGTAGGAAGAGCTATTAAGTCTAGGAAGCTCACCCCTAAGTTTATTGGTTCGTATCAAATTACCAAACGTGTAGGTCCAGTAGCTTATCAAGTTGCTTTACCGCCTTTTCTTTCGAATATCCTTGACGTACTGTATGTTTCGCAATTACGTAAGTATGTGCACGATCCATCGCACATCATTGCACCTGATGAATTTCAGATGAAGGATAACCTATCATTCGAAGTTCCACCCTTAAAGATAGAGGATCATAGGATTAAACAGTTATGAGGAAATGATGTAGAGCTGGATGAAAGATTACCCCGAGTTGTTTAAGTCGTAGTTTCGAGGATGAAACTATTTTTAAGGGGGTAGTAATGTATGACCCTAGAAAATAGATCAAGAAAATTTTAGTCTTTTCCAATAAATAAATATTATTATTATTATTATTATTATTATTATTATTATTATTATTATTATTATTGGATGAATATTATCTATGATATTGGCTCTTAGTTATTTAATTAAGGTATAAGGAAAATATTTTTCCTTTTTATATACATGCGTGGTTATGATATATTTTCCTAAGGGAAATATCTCTTGCTTTATTATGTGATATTGTGCAATTATATATGAAATATATATATATATATATATATATATATATATATATATATATATATATATATATCAGTATATTATTATAGGGGGCGCAGCCTACTCTATTATTTGAGTAGGAATGGGCTATTTTGTGTTTAAATCTATCTTTGTGTGGATTTTTGGCCTATTTAAATTAAAATTAAGGAACATTCTAGAGATAGAATATTCCTTGGCATCTAAAGTTAGAAATTAGGATTTTATTTTGATAAAAGATTTAGTTTGAAAATAATGTTGAGGTTACTTGTTTTTCAAGTAGACTTGACCTGGGTTTTAGCTATAAATAGACTGCAAAACCTCATTCTTTCTCATTCACCTAGAAGCAAAAAATCCTTCCCCTCACTCTAGAGAGAAATTTGAGTTCTCTCTCACCTTGGGAGAGTTCTCTTTTCTTTTTCTCAGTTGTTAGAATGGCCCATAGCCTTCTTTTCCCTCTTGCTTGAATTTCTTCCCTGTTGAAGGAGTTCTTTCTCATTTTCTTCTTGTGATCGAGGTTGGTGTTCTCTTCTCTATGATTTTTTTTATAGTATGCATGTACAGATCATGTAGAATCATTAAATTCATGAGGGTTTTGGGATTGTAGATCTTGTTTACTTATAAATGTTGAAGTTTTAGTGTTTTTCTCATCTTTGTTCTTCATAAAAATTACAATGAGTTAGATTCGTCGCGCATGATGTGTAGATTTTAGGTTTAAGTTGTTTTTCTATCTTATCGGTTTTTATGATAGAGATTTTGTGATAAATTGGTTATTTTGTTAAGTAATGATAATTATCTTTTAGGAAATTAGATTTTTGAAAATTATATCTAAATATTGTAAGTGTTTAGAATTGAAATATGATTAGATTTAGTTTGGATATTTTATTGTTAAAGATTAGATTTGGTAGTTGGAAAAAAATTAGATTTTGTTAGGAAATATATACATGTGTCTCGAAATTTTGAGATATATATATATATATATATATATATATATATATATATATATATATATATATATATGATAGGATTTATATTTTCTTAGATTTATTTTATATGTTGTTATCTTTTAAAAATTTGATTTAGTAGATATGCATGTGGTTAGGATTTTATTTGAAAAAAATATAGAGATATGCTAATTGATTGATGAGGCTCGAAATTCATATGTTTTTAGGAGTAGATATTTAATTTTAATTTTAGATGATATATGATGTTAGTATTTAAAATAATTATGTGATAAGTTGTTATTCTTTTTGGTAGATAGGAAAATTGGAAAAAATATAATATATATGTGTGTATGTCCATGGACCATGTAGAAAAATAAAAGGATATTTTCTTTTATTTTTAAAGCATGATATTTGAGGTTATTTTTTTAAAATTTAATTATTTAAAGTTGTTTGGGTTAATAATTAATGGTTTAAATAAAAATATGTGTCTATATATAAATGTGTGGCGTGTTTAACATATATGAATAAGAAGGAGTTTTCTTGAAAGTAAATTAGGAATATGATCTTTAATGATATCATTTTATTATTTGATGATCATATGTTTAGTACAGTTTGGATATTATTAAGGGGATAAGTATATGATTAAAAATGTTATAAGGTTGGGAATTATATTAAAAACAAGTCAATGCATATTAGGGTTTGCATGGGCATGCATGCATTAGTTTTACGTAGGATTAATACGTATAAGTTGTATTTATGGCTTGAAGGACTTCCCTCTCTTTTGGAGGACCCTGGTTTGGATTTTGATATTACGCTTGGATTAGGCCAAGGTAAAGGAACTCGGTCTTAGAAAAGTCTGATTGTGTGGTGTGCTATGTGCTATGTGATTTAAATTATATGGTTGTTGAATATATGATGCTTATGTTGAATATATGCTATTTGTTGCTTATATGCTATATGTTGATTATATGCTACATGTTCAATATGTTGATCATGAATATACGCTTATGTGTTTATGTGGTTTATATGCATGATATATGTTGCTTTTATGTTAACTAAGGGCATTTAGTCTTAGTCTTGTCAATTTGTTTGCATCATATGCTGAATAAGTGCTTGTGTGAATATATTTAATTGTCGGAATATATTTATGATGTTGATAATTTTGATTATTAACTGGGATTATGGTGTTGCCCTTACTGTTGGGTAGTTTTGGTTAATATATTTCAACTAACTCATATGCATTATGGAGGGTTCGCACGATTTCGTCGATTGGTTCCCTGAACACGACTATCCTCGTCGTTGCTCCTTGTTTTTGGTTCACCTAGTCGTATTGTCCGACTGTGGATGGTTCTATGTGTTATGGATCGCTCGATAATTGTCAGTCGTGGTTTTGTGTAAGTGGTGCACCGTGCAAATGGTTGTTGTTGTTGTTGTTGTTGTTGTTGTTGTTATTGTTGCCCACAAACTCGGTGGAGGACGTGGTCGTCCCGTCTTCCCAGTGTTGATGTAAAATCTTATCGTGATCATTTAGTTGTAGTTGCATCCTAGATTAACCCTAGGGATGCACGTTTTCATAATTGGACTTTCATAATTGATTAATTAAATGTTGGATGATTTAATTACCTTGATACCTTGTACATGCTTATGTTGAGAGTCTTGTTTGCTTTGAGTTGACCCTTGCTTGTTTGAATGTGTGTTGTGTGGGCTCTTATTGCCAGATGGAAGAGTATCCGTCTTTTCAAATACCGTATCCGTGACACAAGGAGATCCAGTTGCTCGACCCAGATGTTGGAAGCACGTGGAGCTATAGTCGCATCTGCCGTACAGCTACGTGTACCGGATGGATTAGGACTACAAATGAGACTGCAATGAGACTACGACGAGTTGACTGTGGACGTACATTATCACCGAGGGTCTATCTGCATTACTGTTCCGCCGGGAAGTATCTTAGACGCCATTAGCTCTTTCGACGATATAGTCTGTGGGCGTCGCCTGAGGATCCACCTGTCAACGGGCGTGTGACATTTTCTTCAGAGGATGACCTATCGCCGGAGGTGACTACTGCTCGTATGGCACAGTGGCGTAGGAGAGACTTGCTGCGTCGGCATGAGAGATTGGAGCGTCCGGTGGCTCGACGTAAGATTTCTTGGGGTTCTATGTCTTAGTCTTTTGTCTCACTTCTGAAGGATCAACCTGCGTGTGGTTCTTGGTTGTGTTGACTTAGTTTACTTTTCATTCTTGTACCCCTTTGTTGTATCATCTTTGCCTTGAGACAATTATTATATATCAGTTTTTTTTTTTGTTCAAATTTTCGTTGCTATTTGAAATGTCTTTTATTTGTTGATATTTACGATAATAACCCTAGTGAAAATTGAGGCGTTACAATAAGCATGAGGTAGGATGGATCACCTTGTATGCCAACTCACTAGATTTAGGTTCAACACTAGACAACAAAGAATTTGAAATAGTGAAAGGGACACATCTTGACCATGACATAAGCAAGGTAAAAGTGAAAAAATTTACTCTCCCTCCCCCAAAAACCACACGACCAACACACATATGCACACAAAATTTACTTTCATTTTCTTAAGTTGTTGGAAGAGATAATTGAGAGAAATAGAGAAAGAATTAGAGATAAGTGAGTGAACTTCATCTTCTTCCTTCAAACACCACCATAGCTGCCACCTTCTACCTCCTTTACCACCACCATTTCTCACTCCTTTCCCTTGTCACTCTTCACTAAAGAGGTAGGTCTTTTCATTCTCTTTACATTGATGGTGTTGTTTTACAAAAACCTTGAGTTTGATTTATGATTGTGCCTTAAAACCAAATGTTTCCTTCTTTAAAGTCATAGATCTTCTTCTCGCCTCTTTAAAAATGTAACTCTTTTTTAATGAAAGTGAGATTTTGAACTTTTCCAAAAATGGTATGAGTACTTGAAGTTTAAGATGTGGCATAGATCTCTTGAACCATTAGATTTATTTTCAAAAAGGATTAGTTTTTGTTCTTTGAGAATGTTAGAGTTGAGTTTTGGGGTTGATTCTTTTGTTAATGTTGTTGTTGTCACTAATAACTTTTCAAATGTCTAAATATTTTTGTTTAAGTTGGAGTCTTGACAAATTTCCTTTGAGACCAAGTAATTTTTTCACATTTGAAGGTTGGATTTACCATAGACATCCTAGCCATGAGCATGTATGATAATTGGTTTCTGAAAAAAATTCATCTTAGTATATATATATATATATGTGTGTGTGTGTAGGGCCGAATTGGTGTGTGTGAAAGAGGGTTGAGAATTTTTAGTTAAAAGGTGATTATGCGATATTTAGATGAATTAAAATGTGTAGGTGTCAATTTGATGATTTGAGGAAAAAATTTGTGTATAAAAAGGGTTTTGGCCGAGGGCCTCTTTTGGATTTTGGGGAACATTTACAATTTTTGAAACTTGGGTTGTTGTGATGCTTGAATGAGTAGGAAACTGTGGTTTTGTGAAAATGGATTAAAAGAAAATTTGGGGCTTTTTTAGAGCACAAGGCCGAATTGATTTTTTTGGTCTATGAGTGTGTGTCAAGAATGGTTGTATGAAAATAATTATTTTAGAAAAATTGGGAAGTGATGTACACGTGAGGGCCGAGGGTAAGGGGAGGAAAAAGAGTGGGGGAAATTTCATGTTAATATTGTGTATGTGCTTGAATGATTTAATACATTGATCGGTGAAGTTGGGAGAAAAAGACTTTTCTGTAAATTGTTATACTTTTAGTTTTACAACCTCAATGAATCTCCTAATTAGGATCAAAGGATCCTAAGGAGAATGAGTTGAGTAAAAATTGTTTATGTGTTTATTGATAGCTTGATTTGATTGAGTTAAAAAGCATTTGAAAAGTTAATTCTTTGTTAAGCGAATGACTTGATGTCTTATTTTATTCTAGAGAGAACTTAGGGTTTTTATCCCAAGCCTTAGTCAAGAGTCTTTAGAGTAATAGTTAGTTGAGGAAAGACACTGCACCAAAAAGGCTATTTTCCGGCGCCTATTTCGCGGCGATTCTATAAACCGCTGTCGCTCCTTTTTTTTAAGGATAATTTCACGGCGGTTTTGTAAACCGCCGACAACAACTTGTTTATTAGCGGTAGTTCTAACCGCCGGCATGTTTTTAAATGCTTTACGGCGGTTTTAACCGCCAGTAATTTTTTTTCACCCGCGAAATAATTTTTTATTTCCCTCCTTCTTTTCTTTTTCCCCAAAACCCCACAACCCTATTCAACTCCCACCGTCTCCTGTGTCGTCCACCCACAACCCCCACGACCCTCTCTGCACCGTCGACGGCGTCTCCTGCGCTCCCCTGCTGTGGCGGCAAGGTCCTCTCCACGGCGGCCAAAACCCCACAACCCTACAACTCCCACGACGGCAAGGTCCAGTCTCGTCCGCTCCCCTGCTGCGGTGGCAAGGTCCTCTTCACGGAGGCCACAACCATCGACCTTCCCTACATGGCGTCATCTCTCCCCTCTGTTTCTCCTGAACTTCCCTTCCACGGCGACCACTCTCCATTTCCTCTCTCTGTACTGCGTGTGATTTTCCTTCCTTTCTTCATCCTCTTTCTCGTTTCCCTCTCATCTCTGATTTTTGTTCTGCGTTTTTCAGTGAAGGTCAGAAGAGCCCCAATTGCAACGGCAAAGGAACAGAAGCTAGAGGAAGATAAAAGAGCTTAAACATTCATTGAATAGGTAGCTGTTGATAGCTCGATTTCTTTTTTTTTTTTCCCCTCTTCATGCCTGCCATTTCATTTCATTTCTCTTTCTTTTAAGGTTGCATTATTATAGTTCGAAAATGTGATGCTATATAGTCCTTATGATTTACTTTTGAAAATGCTTTATTTATTGAAAGACTGGCAAGGGATTTCACTGCTTATATCTGTGGCTAGGTAGAGTAGTTGATACTTGATGATAACTAGTGGGGCTATAAATAAATTGTGATTGGTATTGCTTCAGTTGTTAACTGATATCTGCTGTAAGATTAGATTGGGGTGGTCGACATAAAATGCTTCAGTTGATTAATAATGGTTTGTTCGTTTCAGAACAAAAGCAATTTTAGAGCTACAAAAAGAGAATTATTAACAGCATTGTTAGAGACATCATTTTTTCACCTTAATAAGTATTTATCCAACATAACTCCGCAGGTGAGTTGATTAATCTGCACATTTGAAAACACTAAAGTATAGTAATGTCTTGACTCTGGATTTAATAGAAAACATGAGATACAACTTTTTGTTGAAGATGACATATAATGGATACTTGAGGTTCTGGCTGCACCAATGCTTTTCTTCTTGCTCTATTGAAACTCACTCACCTTATAATAAAAATGCTTCCCTTGTTACATGGAATGTTGTGGTGGAATATATTTTCTATATCAAGATTCAAACTTGTCCAACCACTGAAGCACTTGAAAAATAGTGATATTCTGAGATGGTACGGGAGGAAGAGGCGGCATTCTCATAAATGGAGTCATCACAAGGTCTCCTCCATGCGTGAGGTTGTGGTGCCGCTTTCGTACTCCTCTAGCTGGAGGCTGATTGTCGGTGACGGCTGTTCTTTCTCCCTCCGCCATGGCCCCAGATATCTCTCCTTTCCTCCTTAAGCTCTCTGCAAACCTCCTTTCATGCATGCTTTCATCGTGCAAGAGAATTAGAGAATGAACTTTCAGAGTGAACTTCAAAATGCATTGAAGTTACCTTTTTTTTTTCCTTTTCAGAAAAATTCTTCTGAGAGTCTTTAGAAATAAATCATTTTATGGATTAGTCCTCCCAAATCACTTCTTCCCCTCAAAATCTACTTCAGTAGCTTCCCTCATAATCACTACTCCCAAAAATGTGTGTAGTTTTCCAGTTTCCAAAACACACTTTGGATCAATAATTAGTTGCCTGACATTCAATAGCTCTAATTATAGTTAATTAGTTTCATGTATTCATTGCTAGAGTTAGAATTTACAATTGTTTGACAATTGACACCTACATGAGAAATACATGATGTTTGTATAATCAGAAATTGTTTCAAAGCAGACAATCAGTACAGTACTGAGGTTCATTTTGGTTCATTTTGAGTGAAAGAGAGGGAGCGACGCTAGGGTTCTGAGTGAGAGAGATGATTTTTTTTTTTATATAGGCTACCCTCGGGTTGGGTCGGGTTCATGTGGATTTAAGTGGTCCACCCGAGCCCGACCGATCGAAACTGTATTGGACCAGTTCTGTCACCCGCTTAACCCATTGACTCGGTCCGACCGGCCCGTGTTTCAGTTTTTTTCCGGGTATCTCAGGTTTGGGCCGAGGCAGTTATTTTGATCAGCCCTAGTAGAAGCCACCTTAGACTCTAATTAAAATCTCTTCTCATTTCTTTGCTTTTGGCGCTTACTCCTTTGAAATCTCTATATGTTACCGTCTTCTTTTTTCACCAAAAACTATACACAAGAAAGTGACGTTAGAATAATTAGTTATAATAAATAAAGAGATGGATCAATTGACATTAGGTGTCAAAATTGAACACTTACACTACTTTATACATTTTCATACAATGCATAATTAATTTATTCAACCGTTAAATTATGTTATATATATTAATATATTATGCTAATAATCATACATATAAATTTTTATATTATTTGAATTTTTATAAGTATGTAATTAAATATTAAATATTTTTTTTCTTAAATAATACAATAATAAAGTGGTATGATGAAATAGTAACTAATATTCTATTTATATAAAATTTGATAAACTTAGTTTACTCCCTACAAACCTTCAATTATTAATTTTACAGTATATAAAAAAATATAAAATAGTATAAGTATATAAGTTTGACACGGGAATCGATCCTTCTCATAAATAAATACTTCGTGGAAATAAATTAATTTAATGATAATTTATCGGGGTTAGTGGCTGCGGCGGCCATGGTGGAAAGGAAAGTGGAAGGAAACCACGAAGGACCCTCTCACCCAACCATCCCTCTCTCCCTCTTTAACACTTCATTTTCCATTCATCTTTTTTGTATTTTTCCTCTGTATCGGTTCCACTTCTTACTCTGTTCTCCCCAAAACAAAATTGTATAAATTATTTATATAAAATGTTATCTTCAGCTGCCTCGGCAAGTGCTGCTGCTGCTACCTTATTGAATCTGCCTCCTCCTGCTTCTTCGCATTTCTCCAAAGCTAACGGCGCCGCTACTCCCAAACCCCGCCAACTCAAACTTCACTCCGTTAACGTGCCGTGCAACAGACTACCCGCCTGCCGCGGCGTCGCCGACAAGCTCAGCGGTCTCGCTTCCGAATTCGGGTCCCTCGCGGAGCCAATCGATCGGGTGAAAAGGTTACTGTACTACGCGTCTCTATTGCCCCCAATGGAGATCTCGGACCGGGTACCGGAGAACCGGGTCGCGGGTTGCGCGACGCAGGTGTGGGTGGTGGCCCGCATGGACCCGGATCGGAGGGTGAGGTTCAGGGCCGACAGCGATTCGGAGATATCGAAGGGTTTTTGTTGGTGTTTGGTTCGGTTGCTGGATGGCGCGCAACCCGAGGAGGTGCTGATGGTGGAGGAGGAGCACATGGCGGGTATGAACGTGGGGCTGAACGTTGTCGCGCGATCAAGGGTTAACACGTGGCACAATGTCTTCTTTGCCATGCAAAAAGCTACTCAAGACTTGGTCCTGAAGATGGAAGATGAGAAGATAAATAAGGGTTTCAACGATTTCCCCTCTCAGTCGTACACAAAAGTATTTACATGATTAATTTTTCTATGTAAAACAGTTTATAATTTTCTTGGTTGGGCTAATTATTGAATTTGGAGATGAGGTTTTCAGGTATTATTATTGCTCTCTGATCTCCCTAATGAGACTTTTTTTGAACTGCTCCCTAATGAGACTTGCTGCAGAGTTTTTATCTTCTAATAATACTTGGGCAAATTGTAGTGGCCTGGGTTATTTAACAAAATTTCTTATTTTGTTAGCAACATTGCATTAACCTCTAATGAATCCCTCTAAGATTTATCACGATAACACTTAACACCTCTCTAGTACTCTAAATGATATATGAAGGAGGTGGGGTGAATGCATATTGTAAAATAGAGGCGAAATCAGTACAATAATGAGAAACTTCATGAGAAATTAGTGCTATTTTCCTATAATATTTCATTAACATTTGAGACACACATAGGCCTAGCTAGTGAGATATGGAAAGATAAGAGAGAGAAATGAGAGATATAACATGTGAGTGAAAATGTGTGTAAATTGAGACAGAAAAAAAGTGAAGTGTGCAGAATTAATATTCTTTTCTTTACTGGTAGCTCTTAAACAAAGGAGTTTTGAAGGTGAAAATAGGCACAATAAAAACTCAGCAAAGAACATACTACCCTGTAAGACCCTGAATTAATTAAGTAATTATTTAATTATCCCATGTACTGTTTGGAACCGCTCTCGAGCGTCAACAAATGATATCATCTTTCGAATCACCGATGAAATGTTTTCCCTACGACGGTTCGTAGTAGAGCCGATCTTGACCAAATTTTGAGTTTGAGCGAGAATAAGACATTCTCACTATCTCCATGATGATCGGTGAAGAATTTCGAGAAGAACGACTGTAATATCGATATGGTTTCCTTCTGGAGCACGGAAAAGACATTTCTCGTTGGGCGACTTTCGGTCGAAAATTCAGCAAGCGAAACAGTCGACTTCGGGACCTCGGATCAAAAATCCAGGAATCACCAAACGACTTTGTTTGACGTGACAGGTCTAAGCGATAAAAACTTTTTGGTGAATAGTGTTTTCATGAATATTGTTTTGTGACTAATGTTTCATGAGCAGTGTTTTCTAAATAATGTTTTCGAACCGGAATCAGCATGAATTTCGAGGAAAATGACCCGAGGCTCGAGTTGTACGAACACAAGGTTCAAAACAAATGAGTAACCGATGTTAGCCACTCTCAGTGACGTTGGGAAACGTGCCAGCGACTGAATTTGGATAACGATGAGAATTATGACGCAACTGACGCTCGACATGACGACGCATCAGTGGATTAGACATTTAATATTAAACTAATCCTAGATATTTTCCTAAACTTTTTAAACTTTAGAGTTTAGACCCCAAATAGTAAAAATAGATTTTACTTAAACTTTCAACTCTTCAACTTTGGTCCTTAGGGGTTGTGAAAAATCAAAAAAAAATCCCCCAAACCCTTGTTGAACCCGCGACCAACATGGCTTAAAGTGGGTAATTTTGAGTTTTTTTCACTGAAGTTTTCATTAAGGAAAGTAAAGGGAAATTTAGAGAGAATTAAGAGAGAGAAAGTGAAGAGCAAAAAATATTCATCATCTTCTCCAAGAGAAGCTCATGGCCAAATCCTCCTTCACCTCCTAGCTCCATCTTCCACCCATTTTCTCACCTTGATTCTTGGAGGTAAGTTGATCTCCTCTTCAAGCTCTTCACTTCCATGGTTTTAAATTTCAAAGAGGATGAGCTTTGAGATGTTGATAGTTGATGAAATCCTAAACCCCTTTCATATTTATTGTTGCTATGGTCTTCCTCTTTAATTTGAACTGATTAGATTTTCAAAATGTGGAGTTTTGGTCCTATGAAGTTTTGATGATGAGCTTTTGATAGGATGACCTTTAGAAACTTTGTTCCCATGACTTTGATCTATGTTAATATCAAAATAGATTTTCAAGAAGTTGGGTTTTTAAAAAGTGACTATTTGAAATAAGTGATTTTCAAACTTTGGAATTGATTTTCACCATAGATTTCTTTATGCCTTTGATGTGTACAAGTTAGTTTTGAGAGAAAAATTTATCTTGTAAAACGTGTGGAACTTGAAGCTGATAAAGAAAGAAGAACGCAGCAAATGCAGAAAGCTAACAACATTTAGCTGAGAGGAAGAAAACAACATTAAAGCTGAAATGAATGAAAACCGTTTTCATTAATTTCTAACATTCATTACACCTTATATTTATAGTACTAGCATTTAATGTCTATCTTCAATTAACTGACTAAAGCCTAATAACAGAAACCCTAACTAATCTTGTTAGTCACTAACAAACCCTAACTGAATTCGTTACTGACTCTAACCTCCTTAACCTTCTAACTACCTTCTAACTGTTGTGCGTAATAGCCCCCCTCAAGATGAAGATGGACTATAGATATCTAACATATTCATCTTGGACATCAAAAGACGAAACCGTGCTGGTAACAAGGCTTTAGTGAACAAATCAGCAGTTTGGAGTTCAGTAGCCAAAGGCAGAAGCTTCATAAGGCCTGCTTGAATCTTTGTCCGTACAATATGACAATCTATTTCCAAGTGTTTTGTACGTTCATGGAAAACTGGATTCGCAGTAATGTGCAAAGCACTCTGATTATCACAATAAAGAACTGATTGCTTGATCATTGTTATTCCCAAGTCCTATAGAACATAAACCAACCATTGCAATTCACAAGTGGCAGTGGCTAAGGCTCGGTATTCTGCTTCCGCGGAAGACCTGGCAACTGTGGTTTGCTTTTTGGCACGCCAGCAAAGAGGTGAGGATCCAAGGAAGAAGCAATAACCACTTATAGACCTTCAAGTGTCTTTACATCCTCCCCAATCAGCATATGAAAACCCCATTAAGTGTAAAGAAGAATCCCGTGGAAAGAAAAGACCTTTCCCTGGTTAACCTTTAAGGTATCGAAGAACTCTATGAGCTGCATTAAAATGCACTTGAGTAGGCTTAGCAAGAAACTGGCTTAATTGCTGGACTGCAAAAGTGATATCAGGCCTTGTGTTAGTAAGATACAGAAGCTGACCAATGAGCCTCCTATATTGGGAAACATCTGAATGCAGTGGTCCTGTATCTTGATACAATGAGACATTAGGATCAAGAGGAGTAGAGGCAGGCTTGCAAGCAAGAACTCCAGCCTCTGTAAGTAAATCAAGACAATATTTTCTTTGGCATAGAGTAATTCCAGCAGCTGAATGTGCTGCTTCAAGGCCTAGAAAATACTTGAGTTGTCCAAGATCTGTGATCCCGAAAAGAGACTGAAGGTGTGATTTAACTTGAGTGATAATTGTCATATCATTCCCTACTAGTATTATGTCATCAACATAAACTAGTAAGGCTGTAAAAGAAATCCCTGACTTCAGAATAAAAAGGGAATGATCTGAGTGAGCTTGAGTAAAATTCATGGATAAAAGCAAGGTAGACAACTTCTCATACCATTTCCTGCGTGCTTGCTTTAAGCCATAGAGAGATTTTAACAGTTTACATGCTTGACCAGTACCAGCACCTTGAACTCCTTGAGGAATTTGCATAAAGACTTCTTCTTGTAATTCTCCATGCAAGAAAGCATTATTCACATCCAATTGGTGAACATACCAGTGGTGTATTGATGCTAAAGCCAGCACAATCCGAATGGTAGTAAGCTTATTCACTGGGGAGTAGGTCTCAAAATAATCAATCCCTTCAGTTTGATTATAACCTTTTGCCACTAATTTGGCCTTATATCGTTCTATAGTTCCATCTGCTTTTCTCTTTATCTTGTAAATCCATTTGGAACCAATGGGAATCACTCCTGGAGGGA
This sequence comes from Acmispon strigosus, assembly GCA_030819835.1. Taxonomy (NCBI): domain Eukaryota; kingdom Viridiplantae; phylum Streptophyta; class Magnoliopsida; order Fabales; family Fabaceae; genus Acmispon; species Acmispon strigosus. The sequence continues at coordinate 18,763,176 of JAUAMA010000007.1, read as the reverse complement.
GATCAACTATTCTCCAGGTATGATTTGCCTCTAGAGCCTTGATTTCTGCTTGCATAGCCTCTTGCCAGCAACGATGCTTACTAGCTTCTGTAAAATCCTGTGGCTCACTAGTAGTAGACAATGAAAAAACATAGGCTCTATGATCCATGCTTAACCTGTGATAAGACAAAGTAGAAGCAATTGGATAATTCACAGTGTTATTATTAGCAAGATGATAATCAACAAGATGTAAAGGAGTAACCCTTTGTCTACTGGATCTCCTTAAAGTAGGAGGAAGAATCTCTTCTTGAGTAGAAATCACTTCCTGAGCAGAATCATTAGAAGAAATGGAAATAGGCTCTGCAGAAGATGATAATGGTACATTTTCAAGAATAGATGAAGGTGGAGTCAGAGTCTCAGGCTGAGAACAAACTGGCTGTTGTGATTTAGCCTCATGATCAACATAAGTCCAGGACTTTGACTGAAAATTAGCATTATGTTGGTAAGGGAAAACCAACTCTTGAAATTCAACATGTCTAGACACAATTATTTCTTTTCTGTGAAGATCATAGCCTATATACCCTTTCATGCCTGGCTTATAACCGAGAAAAACACACTTATATGCCCTTGGTGCCAGTTTTGATCTGTTTACTAATGAAGTAGAAATGTAACACAAACAGCCAAAAACCTTAAGTTCTTCTAAAACAGGCAAGTGCTCATGAAACAGTTGGTAAGGGGATTTAAATTGTAGGACCTCTGTAGGAACCCTATTCATAATAAACACTGAATGCAAGACTGCATATCCCCAAAATTTAGGAGGAAGAGAAGACTGCATTAATAGGGCTCTTGCAATGTTAAGAATAATTTGATGTCTTCTCTCTACCCTTGCATTCTGTTGTGGTGTACCAACACAACTTCTTTGATGTACAATACCCTTTTTATTATAGTAGATAGGTAAGGAAAATTCAGGGCCATTATCTGTTCTTATATTGCATATTGATTTTCAATCAAATTGATAAAAGCCTGAACTTGCCCCTGAACCTCTCCTTTGTGTTTAAGCAAAACAATCCATGTATATCTACTATAATCATCTACTATAGTCAAAAAATATTTATGCTTATGCATAGTTTCAACTCGAAAGGGACACCATATATCCATATGTAACAACTGAAATTGAGCAGTAGTAGAACTTGAACAGTAAAAGACAAACTTTTTTGCTTAGCAAAATGACAAACATCACAAGTTCTATCTTTGTGTACATGTATGGAAGGAAAGTCCTTGCTCAAGACTTCCAAAACCTTATATGAAACATGTCCTAACCTAAAATGCCATAGAGCAACTCTAGGTAGAACAAAAAAATTATTTACATTGTAATCTGCAATACTCGAACAAGACAATGCTGTATGCTCCACATCAAGATAGTAAAGTACTTTATGGAGACTACCCAAACCAATCATCTTCCTGTTCAGCCCCTGAACATCACAGCCTGTTTCAGTAAAATAACCTTGCAATGCAAATCTGTAGTGAGCTTAGAGACTGAAAGCAGATTAAAACTAAAATCTAGAATGAACAACACATCCTGTAATTGGATGGTTGCTGTGAGAGATACTAACCCTTTGTGAGATGCAATAGCACAGTTACCATTTGGCAATTTAACACTAACAGGCTTGATTTTATTACATGTAGTAAATAAAGAGAACATATTGCATATGTGATCAGTAGCTCCTGAGTCTATAATCCATATTTTATGCTGAGGCATAAAAAGAGTGGGTGAAGCACAAAGAATACCTTCTACTTCTTGAGCTGAAACTGACACATGATGTGCTTGAGCATGTTGTGATTTTTCTGCAGGATTAGAAGATCCTTGCTGAAGCAAATTCTTTAATCTTTGACAATATTCAAAGGAGAACATTTCAAAGAATCTATCCTTAAAATCTGAAGGCTGTGATTTCTCTTCTTTCAGTTCATTTTCTACATCATATTCTGTCAAATTAGCTTGACGAGATGAATTAAATTTTGACTTAGAACCAGATCCATAACCAGAATTAGGAGGAAAACCATGTTTCCTGTAGCAAGTATCAGTAGTGTGTCCTAATCTTCCACAATAAGTACAAACACGACTAGGTTTACCTCTACCATAAGAATTGTAATTCTGAAGAGCATTTGCACGAATGAACCAAGATTTTTCTCAAGCATCTTCTTGAAGGTACCCATCCTTGGGAGGAATGGGGTTTCCCATTCAACAACCACTACAGCACGATGATACGACCATTGAGGATAAGTTGGAAGCATAGGAGAGTCCTTCTTATGCTTGATGCGCACCCAGTGATCATTGTTGACAAGGCCAAGCATGACCACCGTTGGGGAAGAGGCAACTGGTCCGGTCAACGGGAGATAATTGCAGCCTTCCTTGTTGGACAGCGTCACCAAGACAATTTTGAAAGCAGTAGCTGCTATCAACCCCATGTCTGGGACCGAGAACCACTTGGGTTTAAGCGCTAGTTCTTGAGGATCCATTCTTAATGCATGTAGCTCCATTTGATACTCAGCAGCGGAGCACATAACCTTCTCATGAAGCTCTCTTCTTTCTTCCATTTCAGCAATCATTTTGGTTCGAATGTTGAACCATAGATGTTCACCCATGCCAAGCCACTTGGCAATGCATCAGTACCCACAATTACCATCATCCCGCACATCAAAGATGTCTTTGATGAAAGGTTGCATGTTTCTAGGTAATAGATGCAAATATGTATTGAGTGCAGAGGGAGGTTGGTTGGCTTCAGCCTGAACTTCTTGAACGTTTGCAGCAGAGGTTTCACCTTATTCAACATAAGCAACTTCAGTTTGTGGAACTGATGCATCCATAATCTCTTTAGCGTTTGGTTTAGATTCAGCAGCAGGTTTGTCTTTAGCAACCTGTTCTGAAGTAATTTTATTTTTACTTGCTTTGATCACACGTCTTTTCTTGGGAGCTGGCTCAGACGATTGATTGACTTCAGCAGAGGGCATAGACTTCCTCTTGGAAGATGGTTGTCTCATTGAGCGAGTTCTTCCAGCAGACAGTGGAGGAATCACATTGGCTTCGTTATCAGCAGATGAGGGGACTTCAACAGGGGTAGCTTTAGCAACTGCTTTGGAGCCTTTAGTCTACTTGGCAGACTTACCCAATAGCTCCTTGGGCACTTTTGGAATGTCAACTTCTACCTTCATCCTTTTTACATCTCCAATCTTGATTGGAGTCAGAAAAACATAATCTTGAGAGATGAAGAAGTTTCTGTATTTCCTCCGTTAGGTGTCCCAGTTTTCCTAACATAGCAGTGATCAGTGACCCATAAGGCAAGTTGCCGTGGGCTCTTTCGAGAAAGTTTGGCATATGTTGAAAGATGAGATAGACTGGGTTGATCTTTATGTGCTTCATCAACTTATACAAGGCGTACTGTGTGAGTTTGTTGATGAGGCCTCTTGAACCTTCTTTGGGAAGGACCACTTTGATGATCACTCCGCGAGGGAAGATGCAGGGTTCTACAAGATTGTTCACCGTAGCACCACCTACTGTGGGATCCTGCTTCCATATGCAGTCAGCATCTGAAGCTACATTCATCCAACGAGTGTTGTAACGTTCTCCGTCTCCAACTTCCATATCCAGAGCAACAACAATACTGGAGGGTCTGATGTCTATGATTTTTCTCTGGAAGCGGGTGCAAATGTGGTTGCCACTGACTTTCACTGCACAGTCATAGAACTCCTTTACTACTGGAGTGACTATGTATCTTGGTGATACCAGAGGTCTATCTCCTAGGTTAGCAACCACTAGTTTTCCGATACTTTCTACTTGATCTCTCCGGTTGACGGCGGTACATTTGTTTCTATTTCTGATAATCACTTCTTCATCCTGAGATAGCTTGGATGGAGTTTTAATTTGCTTCTTGGTCACTTTGGGTGCCATTGTAGATTATCTGCAAGAAGGGTTAGTGTGCAAGAGAAACGAGAGAGAGAGAGAGAGAGTTCTAGGGTTTCAGATTGTGTACACAGGAGTGAGTGCGATGAAACATTTCAAAAAGTAACTTTTGATGATATGCATGGAATGCAAAAGTGTTTCTAGGTTTTCGTGAAACGAAATGATTACTTTTTGAATTTTTAGGAGAGAGAAAATCAAAATCCCATGCGCATTAAATGCGATGTGATTAATGCTTCAGTAAAAAGAATATGAATAATAGAAACGTGTGAGAGTGGACAGTTACTGAAGAGACATGCATTATTCATGGTCACAGGGTGTGAGTTGGTTGGTGAACTTTGAAACTGCATCGTTTGAACTTTACAATAACTCAGACGAACCAAGTTATCAGACGATAACAGAGTTTTTGTCATCTATCCTTCTGTTGTTTTCTGCAAAGGGGTTAGTGCAGACGATACATTTTATAACACAGGGAACATTCCCATACTTTCTCTTAGTCAAGTAAATCGATTTTCAATAAGAGGCTTGGTGAAAATATCAGCTAGTTGATTATCAGTATGCACATGATCACGAATGAAATGATGCTTAATCTCTACGTGCTTAGTTATAGAATGCTGAACCGGATTTTTGGTGATGTTTATAGCACCTGTGCTATCACATAAGAAAGGAATGTTATGTTCAAATATGTCATAGTCTTCTAATTGATGCTTTACCCATAAGAGTTGGGTGCAACATGAACCTGCAGCTACATATTCAGCTTTAGCAGTTGACAATGAGATAGTACTTTGTTGTTCGCTTGCCCACGATATTAGGCATTGGCCCAGAAAGTGACATCCACCACTTGTGCTTTTTCTTTATATGCGATCTCCAGCATAGTCTGCGTCACAGAATCCTCTTAACCTGAAATCATCACTTTTCTCATACACTAGGCCAAGATTAGCTGTACCTATAAGATATCTAAAAATTCTTTTAACGACACTTAGGTGAGATTCTTGAGGATATACCTGGAATCTAGCATAGAGGCAAACACTAAACATGATGTCAGGCCTGCTAGATGTTAGATAGAGTAGTGATCCAATCATTCCTCTATACTTAGTAGCATCAACAGGGGATGATTCACTACTTTTATCCAATATGACTCCAGGATGCATTGGAATGCTCATCTCCTTTGACTTTTCCATGTTGTACTTCTTCAGAAGGTCTTTAATATATTTTGTCTGATGAATGTAGGTCTTTCCTTTCTCTTGAAAAATTTGTAGACCTAGAAAGAACTTTAGTTCTCCCATCATACTCATTTCAAATTCACTCTGCATAAGACTTGAAAATTCCTTGCACAGAGTTTCATTAGCAGCACCAAATATGATGTCATCAACATATAATTGAACTAAAATGAAATCATTTGATGACTTTTGTCTAAATAGAGTATTGTCAACTTTACCCCTTGAGAATCCATTACTCATGAGAAATGAACTCAGACGATCATACCAAGCTCTTGGAGCTTGCTTCAATCCATATAATGCTTTCCTTAGCTTGAATACATGATTTAGCAATGTTGGTTCCACAAAGCCTGGGGGTTGTTTAACATATACTTCCTCTTCAATGTATCCATTCAGAAAGGCACTCTTCATATCCATCTGATAGAGCTTGATTGAGTGCTGACATGCAAAGGCAAGAAGGATATGAATAACTTCAATGCGGGCAATAGTAGCAAATGTTTCAGTATAGTCAATGCCTTCCTGTTGATTGTAGCCTTGTGCTACTAGTCTTGCTTTGTTTCAGGTCACTTTCGCGTCTTCATCAACTTTGCTTCTGAAGACCCATTTGGTCCCGATGATGGATTTTTCTTCAGGTCTGGGGACAAGATTTCAGACTTGGCTTCTCTCGAATTGATTTAGTTCTTCTTGCATGGCAAGAATCCAACCTTCATCTTGTAATGCTTCAAGTACATTCTTCGGTTCTATCGCAGAGATGAATGCACAGTTGTCATAATTATGAAATGAAGAACGAGTTCTTACATTCTCTGAGATCCTTACAATGACCTAATTTGGAGGATGATTCGATTTGAATCTCCAATCTCTTGGAAGAGAGATTCCACTGGATGCCATGACTTGGTCAGACGATGCTGGGTCAGACGATGAAGTAGCATCTTCCTTTATAGATGGATGACTGTCAGATGGTGCAATCTGCTTCGATGGAACATCTGCATTTGATGGTTGGGCACTGGTAGACGATGGTTCATCATTTAAGTCTAGGTTATCAAAGTTGTCTTCAAGAGCAGTTTGATTTCCACTGGAGTTGACATAATCAAACTTCACATTGATAGATTCTTCAATCATCATTTTTCTCAGATTGTACACCTGGTATGCCTCTGAGTTAGGTGAATATCCTAGAAATATTCCTTTGTCAGATTTGGCATCAAACTTTCTGAGATCATCTTTTGTGTTGATAAGGAAGAATGGGCATCCAAAAGGATGAAAATAAGAAATGTCAGGTTGTCTTCCTTTCCATAGCTCATATGGAGTCTTCTTTAGAATTGGTCGCATGAGAATCCTGTTTTGGATGTAACAGGCAGTGTGAATGGCTTCAGCCCAAAAGTACTTTGGCAGAGAAGTTACACTTAACATTGTTCTGGCCATCTCTTGCAGCGATCTATTCTTTCTTTTTGCTACACCATTCTGTTGTGGAGTTCTAGGAGCTGAGATTTGATGAAAGATTCCATTATGCTCGCGGTAGTTGTTGAATTCTTCATTGAAAAATTCTCCTCCTCTATCGCTTCAGATAGATGTGATGCAATAGCCCTTATCATTCTGGACTCTCATGGCGAGGATGGCGAAAGACTTGAATCCTTCATCTTTAGAACTTAGGAACTGGACCCACGTAAATCTCATGTAGTCATCGACAATGACAAGACAATACCTTTTTCAAGAACAACTAGCCGTTCTAGTAGGTCCAAACAAGTCCATGTGTAACATCTCCAGAGGTCTTCTTGTACTCACAACGCTCTTTGAGGGAAAAGAGTTTTTTAATTGCTTTCCTTGAAGACATGCTGAGCATGTGACATCAGATTTGAAAGATAGTTTTGGCAGACCACGTACTAAGTTATGTTTGACCATCTTCGTAATGGTCTTTGGGGAAGCATGCCCTAGCTTCCTGTGCCAAATCCACCTATCATCCTTTGCTGACACTAGACATGTTACATTTTGACTTGCAAGGTTTTCCAAGTTCGTCTTATATAGATTCCCTTGTCTTTGAGCTTCAAAGTTAACATTGTCATCATCATCGGTGACTTTACACTTCACTTTCTTGAAGGTAACAGTGAACCCACTATCACATAATTGACCTATGCTAAGTAGATTATATTTTAATCCTTCAACCAAGAGAACCTTCCATATTACAGGAAGAGGGGCTTTGCCAACGTCTCCTTTTCCAACGATGAAGCCTTTTTGGTTACCTCCAAAGGTAACTGTTCCCCCATTCTCCTTAGCATGGATCTTTGGGAACATAGACTTTCTTCCCGTCATATGTCGCGAGCATCCACTCTCTAGGTACCATTTTTCTCTTTTGCTTTGTCTTGTTAAACACATATGCAACAGGAACAATCATAGTTTTAGGTACCCAAATTTTTTTGGGTCCTTTTTTGTTAGTTTTACCTTTGGGTGGAGCTTTCTACCCATAAACAGTTATTCTTGGAGTTTGTCTCTCCTTAAACTTTACTACAAACGTCATAGATTTAGATGATACAGCACCAGACGATATAAATTTAATCTCAGACGTATCATGCTTGAATGATGATGCATTATTAGATGACACAACATTATCATCATTACACTCAAAACCTAGACCACTTTGACTCTTTATTTGAGGATTTTAATCTCTTTTTAGGAATCCTGTTCTTTCAAAGCTTTGTTTTCCTTTATTAGCAAGATAGTTTCTTTCTTTGAGGCATCAAGTTCTTTTTGAAGATTTGCAAACTTTTTCTTTAAAATACTGTATTTTGCAGATAACGAATGTGAATAATCAAGCAATTCATTATACTCTTTCTGAGAGATTTCAGATGTTACCTCATCTCCTTCATCTCCTTCGTCATCAAATGAGTCTTCAGATGCCGTGAATGCGAAGAATGATTCTTCATCATCTTCTTCTTCCTCTACATTTTATGAACATTCTTCATATTCTTCTTCTAGGCTTGTGAGAGCCTTCTTTTTCATGTTGAAGTTCTTCTGGACTGGTATCTTTGAAAGTCGAGGACACTCGGCTTTAATATGACCAGGCTTTCTGCACTCAAAGCAGACGATAGAGCCTTTGCCGGAGTTCTTCTCTCCATCTCTTCTGGAGCTGGATGAGATCTTTCATTTTGCTTTCTCTCTCCTTGGCTCATTCTTTGTCTGCTTTCTTTTGAGCCACATCTTCTGGAATCTTCTGTTGAAGAGGGCTTCCTCGTCGTCTAAATGGTCAGACGATTCTTCAGTTTCTTCAGATGATTCTTTAGCTTTAAGAGCTTTGTAGGATTTGGATTTAAATGCAACAGATTTGCTCTTTTTAGCCCCCGCATCTTCAGCAAGCTCAATCTCATGAACTTTCAAGGCTCCCAGAATATCTTCCATTCTCAAGGTGGTAATATCCTTGGCTTGTCGAGTAGCGGTCACCATTGGCCTCCATTTGGGTGAAAGACATCTTCGGATCTTAGTTATATGATCCAAATTGTTGTATGATCTCCCAAGATTTCTCAATCCATTTAGGATGATTTGAAATCTGTAGAACATATCATCGATGGATTCGTTGTCCTTCATTTTAAAAGCTTCATATTGTGCGACCAACATACTTATTCTGGTCTGTTGTACGCTTGAGGTTCCTTCATGGGCCATAGCTAGTGCGTCCCATATTTCTTTGGCAGTGTCTAAACTGTCAACTTTGTCGTGTTCATTTTTGCTCAGGGCGCATGTGAGAAACAACCTTGCTTTTGAGTTGAGTTGATTCTCAGTATGTTGCTAACCTGTCCATTGTGCTCTGGGAATGGCTTCTCTTGCATCATTTCTGGGGACATAGTTGCCTTGCTCCATAATGTCCCAGAGTTTAAATCTTGTTGATTCTATAAACAGTTGCATTGCTTCTTCTAGTAGGGGCAGTTGGAGTCATCAAAGAATGGCAGTTTGTTTGTAGCTGTTCCACTCGAAAATGCGTTGTTCTCCATGGATCTTTAACTCTTACACCTGTTAAGATATTAGTTTCTCAGAGCCGTTAAGCTCTGATACCAATTGAAAGTAATGAAACAACACAAGAAAGGGGGGTTTGAATTGTGTGTGTGATTTTTAACAAACTTTTTTTTTTAAAAAATATAAGTTTTGAAAGTGTTTTTGAAAATTTGTGTAGCGGAAAATAAACAGAGCTGAAAAGTAAGGCACACAAAGAGTTTATCCTAGTTCACCCCCTTAATTGACAGGGCTACATCCAATCCTTGGCTTCACTAAGATTTTTCACTATTCGCACCGAACAATACAAGTATTGTGCATGACTTCTTCCAGTATTCGAAGGACTTCTCCTTACAAGTATTCAACATGACTTCTCCAAGTATTCGTAGGACTTCTCCTTACAAGTAGTTGACAAGACTTCTGCCAATTCTTTGACAACGAATTTCTGGTTCTACAGAGTCTCTTCTATAAAGAGTGAGGTAGAAATAGTTTGAGTGTAGATTACAGAGATGATATGCAATAGGTTTCTTTGTTTTTGAAGTGTGGGGAAGATAAGAGTTTTCACTCTATAAGGATTTCATACAGGCAGACGACTTGACTTAGAATGATATGATTATGAGTTTCTGAGTAGATTTCAGAGCTTGATTGCAATAAAAGACTTTGAATATTTGAGATTTTGATTGTTGTAAGTCGCCCATGATTTCAGTCTTCAAGTCTTCTATTTATATCTTCATTAAGATGAACGTTGGTGAAGATCATAGAGTCCCGTTTGAATTTCTCATTTACTGAAAATTCAACGGATACTTCTGGCAAGCTCTAAGAAGCATTAAATGCAAATCTGCTACGCATTAAATGCAACATTTAATGCACTTACTTCTCTCATCTGGTATTTGCTGTTCTGTTACCTTATATAGTGTCTAAGCATTTAATGCAAAGGATGACAGCAAAGTGTATCTTCTATTCTTCTGACACTGAGATTTGATTCTGGCCTTTGAGGTGATACAATGTTCAGAAAATAGTTTCGTTGACTCTGAAAAGGTGTCTCTTGATTTATGAAATGATCAGAGAAGCCAGGCAGATACGAGGAATATAATATTAATTGTGTCCTTCCTTGATTCTAGTGCGAACAGTGCTTCATTAAAATTTCAGACCCTTGCAAGCCTTTGTTGTTTGAACACTGAGGTAGACGTTCTATTTAGAAAGTAGTTAGAAGTCCCGTCTTAATATAGGCAGACGTCTTCTTTATCAGAGTAGGCAGACGTTCATTCTTCATATTCTCTTGAGCGATGCATTTGACCATTCTTCTTCCAATTCTTTCAAGGAATATGTAGGCGTTGCGTTCTTCTCCATTGATAGATATTTCCTGAAATGTGAAACATGTTAGGTCTTAGGAAATATTTATCTATCATGATTAAACCTGAGGTGAAATCGTTATTAATCAAAACATGATAAAACATGGAATTGGTTGAACTTAACACTTTCTTCTTCATAAGACCATTTTCCAATCTTCCCTTTTAATTTTCAGACGCTGCCTCTTCCGATAGGGGCTCCGAGAATGAGTCTGACTCGTGAACGGAGATGATTCTCATCCTCCACCACCTTATGGGCCAAGTAGGGACTGGGTCATCGATGCTACCCTTCCTAAATTGCTCGATCCCCGATGGCAAATTCCTGAAGATTTCACTACGCCCTCCATCTATGGGACTTGGGAAGACGTCCAAGCGATCATTGTGGCCTCTGGCGGATTTTTCCAGAACCCTAGGGCAAGCAATTTCTTCTTCTCAAGGTCTTCAGAGAGAGAGAATTTATCTCTTCTTCAAAGCCTTGGGGCGTGTCGCCCCATTTCTTTTATTTGTATACCACTTTTTTCGTAGAAATAGGCCTGAAATTTCCCTTCTCCTGCTTCATGTGTTCTGTTATGAATGTGATTCATATCGCACCCACCCAACTTCATCCTAACAGTTGGGTATTTCTTCACTGTTTTGAGATTCTTTGCGAGTTTCTCTGCATTACTCCCACATACACGTTCTTTTTACATTTTTATCGCCTCAAGACTTTACTCATTGGTATGCCCAACCTATTATATTTTCGTTCTTATAACTATTCCTCTCTTTTCACCACATTCAAAAGCAATTACCAAAAGTCCTTTCCGGGAAAATGGTTTAAGGTTATTGACAATCCAACTTTTGCCCGGTTTACCACTGACCGGAGCTCCTTATATAAGTTTCCATTTTATTGGACAGAATCTCCCCGACCCTCCATCAGGGTAACCAAAGAGGCGTTGACGCCGAGTAATCTTCACGCTGTTGAGATGCTATCTAAGCTTCCCTGCTTCTTTAGCCACGATCTTATTAAGGAGTCTAAGGACAGCTGCTTCGTCGATTGTTTTGGCAATGAATTATCTTCTTCTCGCCATCTTCATGTGCCCTTGTGTATACTAATTTATGTGTCTGTATTATTTGCAGAAGAATATGTGGAAGTTCCCATCGATATGATGGCGGCATTTAGAAGGCGCCAATGCAGGTTGGAGAAAGAACAATGACAGAGGGCAAAAGTCAAAGCCCTTTAGCAGAAGATAAACGAAAGACAAGTAGAGCCTAAAGTTTCTTTTGGTGGCTCCCTTCTTCCCCGGCCGCCATCGCTGTTTCGGGTGGCGATTCTCTCCACCTGCAGGAAGTGTACGAGAGGTGGCCCAAATGAAAGTGTCGCCCCGTCAAAATTTTGATCTCCCCATCTCCTTCGTCTGACTCACCCACTCTGCCACAAAAAGTTCCAGATCCCTCAACCGAAAAACTGAAGAAAGTCTTCGTTTCCAACCCCCTGCTAACGATAGGCGGCTCTTCAGCTGCTTCTCACTTGAAACCTCCAGACTCCTCCTGGCGCAAAATCTTGTGTGACTTTAAAGACTTGACCCTTGAGTCTCTTACCTCACCTCGGGATGTTCTTCCAAGCATGCCCCTATGTCGAAAAGAACTTTCCCCTTGTAGACTTGGATGCCAAATTGAAGAAGCTACAAGTTAAAGATACCTGCGAGGCGATGGCGACTGAGGGGTTCAAGATTGCCCACCTCGCAACTAGTTTGGTGAGGGGTCCTGTTGGCTACGACATCGCTCGCGCCCAATTCACCACCAAACATGATCAAATGAAGGAGAAGCTGGAAAAGGTGGAAGGCTAGAAGTCTCAACTGCCGCAAGATGTCGCTGTTGCCAAAAGGTTACTTGAAGAAGCCGTGGTGACGAAAAAATCTTCCAAAGACTCTCTTCAAGTTGCCTGCGATACTAGTGCTCATCAAGTCGAGTCTTTGAACTCCAATTTGAAAAACTCACGGGGTGATATAAGGGCCTGCCAAGTGAAGGCCTATTCTGATGTTCGAACAAAGGAGCTGGAGATTAACACTCTAAATTCCAAGGTTGAAGGGCTGGAGACCTTCCTCGCCACCTTGAAAGAAATTTCATAGCAGCAAACCCTTTTCAAAAACTGAACACGACAACAATTCTGCAAGTGTACAAATTGTACCGAAGTAGTATAAAAGATTATCGTCTCCACAGGGATTGGTTTGACTTGAAATCGGTTTTCTAGAGTTTGAAAGAGAAAAATTATTTTTAGATTGTCTTTGATATAGCATAAGAACTAAAAGCACTTTTGGTTATAAACAACACTTGGGTAATAGCTTCACCTAACCTAATTATGCTTTTCACAAACAGATAACTGTATGAACTTAGAAATCATTTCATGGTGATTTAGCCTAAGCTTCTACTTGTTAATTCCTTAATCAAATAGAAATTTCAATTCAATTACTAAACCTAATACCTTAGTGCTTAGTTAAACCAATTGAAGCATTAGAGTTCTTAGTTCTAGCCATCACAATGGATTCCCACCCTTATACCTAAGTGGCGGATAAACCGATTAATCTATTCCTAGTTCCCTTCATTTTTACCAACTACCGTTGTGCAAGAAGAAAGCATGGCACTTGCGTCGACTCAAGCAGAATAAATAAAGGGAAGAGATTCAAGAAACGATAACTTCATTCATATAGAGAAAAATAAAGCTTAAAGCATAACTTAGCAAGGATTCACATAATACCCAAATGCAAAAGAAAACTAGCCTCGCATGGCTAGAAAAGACATGATAAATAAAAATAACCTGAATTGGGAGCTCAAGGTGGCCTCCACAAGTCCAAGCAAAACTCAGAAACAAGGTATTTTCGAGATGTGTGTCGATAATTACAAAGAAAGGAGAAGTTTCTATTTCTAATAATTCCTGACAGCACCTCAACGCATGAGCGTTGGCTTCCAATGCCTAGGTGTTGGAATTTAACATAAAATAACATGTCTAGCAGAGAGCCAATGCATGAGCGTTGGCTACCCAATGCTAGGGCATTGGGATTTAAACAATTTTGGACAATCAGACAAAGAGCCAACGCATGAGCGTTGGCTCCCCAGCGCTCAGGCGTTGGTCACGCCTGATGCTTCATATTCTTTGCTCTTTTGCACTCCTTCTTTGATGGCTCTCTTCATTGCCATCAAGAGTCATCATTGTGGCATCATCATGGTTCTGAAACAGCTGAAGCACTCAATTCTCCCTTTTTAGCACATGTTAAACAAGCCATTAATGCTTCATTTCTTCATTAACTTCATCAATTCTTCAATCATGTCACCCATAAACCACCTAATAATGACCAGAACTCTAACAAGGACCAAAAATCTAATAAAACTACACTAAAAGGACTAAAAGCACAATAATTGCTGATCTATATGCAAATGCAACAATAAAAAAAAAACTCTAACAAATTAAATAAAAACTATATGAGACACAAATAAAAATAAAATAAAAACAAAGAAAAAGATGCTAAAAAGATCATACAAATCCAAGTCATCACACCACTATACCCAACGACAGCTTGTCCTCAAGCGTAAAACACTTAAAGAAAGCTTGTCCTCAAGCTCAGAACAAATTACCCCTAGCTAGCACAAAACAACACAAGATACATTTTCAAGAAAAACACAGGTGGTTGAAAAACATGCATGTCAGGAAAACAAAGTTCATCAAGAAAACCAAGTATGATAATGATCAAAATAGTAGAATGAGTTCATCAATTAAGCTCACAAAAATAATCAGCTCATGAATATACAAGTTAAATGAAACTAATCTGCCTATCATTCAAATCAAAACCAAATAAGTACAACAATGCAATTTGGAGAGACTAACAAGGGTTGAAACTTGGCCAAGGGTTCAGAAACAGGTATGGATTTCAAGAACTTGACAACTCAAGTGGCTGACTCAAACCATGACTCATGTTAAGTGATTTCCTTTTCAAAACAAGAGCTTAAACAATTACAACACACAGGTTCTCTCACTTCTTCTTTTTTTATTTTTTATTTTTTAACAAAGCAGTGGAATGTATGGGAGAATGAAATGAAATTTACTATCCTCATACTCTTTCTCACCCTACCACTTCATTTTCTTCTTTTTCATTTTTCTATATTTTTTCTTTTTAGAGAGAAACCTATTCATACATAGCTTTAGACTTTTCATTTTCAAAATCACTTAACAGCACAACAAATTTCCAAAAGTAGGCTCCAATAAAATAGACTCAATTTCAAGGCTCAAAAAGGGGCTACTAAGAGAAAATAGTTCAGTTCAAGATCAAATTCTGAGTTCACAAAAAATTCCTAAAGTTTCTCTCAAGATTGGGAAACCATAGTCAAATAACATGTTTGTGGTGGAAAAACTCGAGAACCTTGCCCCCATGACTAGGCTCATGTGCAAAACCTAGTCACGGGAGGCGAAAATCCTAGTCACGGTGACCCCGATGGGAAAACTTGGTCACCGGATGGGAAAACATGGGGCTCCGGACGAGATTCATCGGGAAACCATAGTCAAATAACATGTTTGTGGTGGAAAAACTCGAGAACCTTTCCCCCATGACTAGGCTCATGTGCAAAACCTAGTCACGGGAGGCGAAAATCCTAGTCACGGTGACCCCGATGGGAAAACTTGGTCACCGGATGGGAAAACATGGGGCTCCGGACGAGATTCATCGGGAAACCATAGTCAACTAACATGTTTGTGGTGGAAAAACTCGAGAACCTTGCCCCCATGACTAGGCTCATGTGCAAAACCTAGTCACGGGAGGCGAAAATCCTAGTCACGGTGACCCCGATGGGAAAACTTGGTCACCGGATGGGAAAACATGGGGCTCCGGACGAGATTCATCGGGAAACCATAGTCAAATAACATGTTTGTGGTGGAAAAACTCGAGAAACTTGCCCCCATGACTAGGCTCATGTGCAAAACCTAGTCACGGGAGGCGAAAATCCTAGTCACGGTGACCCCGATGGGAAAACTTGGTCACCGGATGGGAAAACATGGGGCTCCGGACGAGATTCATCGGGAAACCATAGTCAAATAACATGTTTGTGGTGGAAAAACTCGAGAACCTTGCCCCCATGACTAGGCTCATGTGCAAAACAACCTAGTCTCCGCATATCCCGTTTTCGGTAAGAAATTCATGAAAAATAATCCCCACATCAGAACACTATGAAACTCTGTGGAAGTGTTGGAAGTAAGTTGCCTTACGTGCACAAAAAAAATCAGACCAAAATTCGACCTCTAAGTACCGTTTTCTATTTTTACGGTATTTTCTCATCATTTCGGTATAAAAAATTCATATTAAATTCATCCCTTGGTAGAAAATTTCGAAACTTTGGGAACCATCTTGTATCATTTCTATAAGAATGCCTGCAAAAAATCACGTCAAAATTCGGCCTCTAGATACCTCAACAAAACTTATGTCTCCTCAGAAAAAGGGTATCTACTTGTGCAAAATGGGGTTTGGCCAGTTAGCCTATTATAGGGGGGAGTGAGTCCTCGAAAAATGACCTTCGGGGAAATTTTTTGTGGATGCCATGGGGATCCCCCCCGGTGTTTTTCCATGCTTTTAGAAGCTTGGGGAGGCATCAACACCCATGGATTGAGTCATGGATGAAATCTATGACTCCAAAACTCGGTTGGGACCCGATTTTTCCTGGGACGATTTTAGAGAACTCAAGGTTCCTCGCAGCTTGCCTCATGATCTGACTGAAGCGTCCACATTGATCTTGAATAGGTTGGTCTTTAATTAGATCGATCTTGAAGGGATTAATGCAAAGGGGCGTGTGGGAAGGTGAGGGCTTGTTAGAGGGGCCGAGGGTTCACTGGCTTAGTCTCGGGAATTTGACGGACCTGGACCTAGTTGGCATCGAAGAGCTTTGAGTATTTCTCTCTAGGGTGGTCATGTCCCTCTCGATAATTCTCCCCACCCCGGATGAGCATTACGATGATTTGTGTTCAGATGCTAGCTAGGCTTAACCGAGGGGTGGCGCTTTCGGATAATCAGTTCCTTCTGAACTGGCCCATTCGGGATTGATCCATGTTGGAGCACCTTTCCAACTCATTTTTCCTTCATAGCCAGATTCTCTCAACCTTCGACCAACTTTCCCTACAACCCCCAATGAGTCCCAATTCTCTCAACCTTCGACCAACTTCCCCCACAACCAATCACCCTTGAGTTCCGATTCTCTCACCCTTCGACCAACTTTCCCCATTTGTGGCGCAATCACCCATGAATCCCAATTCTCTCACCCTTCGACCAACTTTCCCCGTTTGTGGCGCAATCACCCATGAATCCCAATTCTCTCACCCCTAGACCAACTCTTCCATACAACCACCAATGAATCCCAGCCCTCTCACCTTTGGACCAGCTCTCCCTACAACCACCACCCATGAATCCCGATCCGATCCTCTCACATTTCCCTACAACCACCCACATGAATCCCAACTCTCCCCCCTTTCGACCAGCTTTCCCTACAATTGCCCACATGAATCCCAACTCTCTCCCCTTTCGACCAGCTTTCCCTACAATTGCCCACATGAATCCCAATTCTCTCCCATTTGGACCAGCCCCCTTTTTTCATCACCCATGTTGTGGCTGTGGTTGCTCTAACATTCGGATGAGTCGTTGTGGGATAGTTTCGGATGACCCGTTGTGAGATAGTTTCGGATGACCCGTTGTGAGATAGTTTCGGATGACCCGTTGTGAGATAGTTTCGGATGAGCCGTTTGCACAGACGTGCTCTAATGTGGATCCAGTAATGGTATCCCATTTTGAAATCGGAATGGCCCTCCCCCCCATCATGCTGCCTCCCCCCCCATCGGATGAGTCCCTAGATTTTCATACCTAGCGAGGTAGACATGGCGCTGCTCGATGCTTCCATATGCTAGCTTGCCTTTGGCAAAGTTGGTGTGTGGTCCGTTTAGTAGTGTTGAGTCTACTGTCCGTGTGGGTGTATGAGTTGTGATTGGGATGTTTTTGCTTGCTGGCTCCATGCTTGTGCACCGAACAGTTCGCATGTCAACCCTTTTCAAGTTCACCACGTCCGTTGTGGCTGTGGTGCACGTTCGCGGTTCCTGTGTTGCCTACCTCTTGAATGGTATTCGTGTGGAAGCATGCAAGAATTCAGTCAATATGCAATACAAGGCAGAAAAGTACAATCACAAGTAATCAGAGTTCTCTCAATAGCTCTCAGAATAACAGGGTAAGTGGTACCCTGTAAGAACTCACTCAAGATCATACCAAAACTCAGTCAACTAGAATCCATTCATATTCCTAACAACATGCATTTCTACCCAGCATAAGATCAAATGTATCATCTTCAAAAACAGCATAGCATAGGGTAAAACTACTTAAGAGTTAAGTAACATGGCATAATTATCTAGGGTACAGATCACTGACTCAAATGCAATACTTAAATTCCTAAAAATAAAAATTAAAAACTGAAAAAGAAAGAAAAATAAAATAAAATAAAAACTAAAAATAAAACAAACTACACTGGTCAAGTTCAGGTATTCATGGGGTCTTCTTCTTCAACAGCTCCTCCAGAGCCTTTAGCACCACTGCTTCTTGAACAACCTGTCCTTTCATTCAAAACAAAGAAAATCAAACAAAACTTAAGTTACCTGCCCGAGCCTCAACGCATGAGCGTTGAAATTCCAATGCTTGAGCGTTGGAATAAAAAACAAACTCTGGGATTCCAGGGGCTCAACGCATGAGCGTTGGCCCCTCTAACGCTTGAGTATTGGATTTTATGAAATCCTGGGATGCTTGGCAGGCGCTCAACGCATGAGCGTTGAGCCTCCAACGCTTGGGTGTTGGTGTTCCTGCAACACAAAACTTTTTTTATTTTTACTAAGAATATAAACAGTAAACAGAATAGAAAAAAAAAAACAGAAACTTAAAATAAAGACAAGCAAACCTGACTTGGGTTGTCTCCCAAGAAGCTCGATTTTATAGTCTTCGATAGACTCTTCGAATTCACTTCTCAACCAGGGTCTATTACAAATTGCATTAGACCCCTTAAATCGTGCAAATTTTTGCACATGCTCATCAAGGTTTTGTATGCGCTTTCAGCTACTTTGAGCTCACCCTTTTCATTTTCTAGCTCAAGATCACCTGTGGAGACTTCCTTCAGGGATTTTTCTTCCTCCTCCAAAGTTTGAAAGGAGGAATTTTCTTCCATTAATTCATAATCCCCATTCTCTTCATTTTTGAGCTCTTTATATTGCTGCATAGGTTCACTTTCATGAATGGTGGGTGATAGCTCAATCTCTGGCTGCCTCTGCAAAATGCATCGTATCCTTCCCTGTAAGGAAACCAAGGCTTACGATTCTTGCAAAAGATTTGGCAAAGACCCACTAACGCGCTTACATTCCAATTCAACATAATGCTCATCAATTAAATTGAAAGCATCACGCTTCATCTTCTCATACTCTTTTTCCAGTTCAGCCCGGATCTTTGCCATCCTTTGCTCAAATGTTTCAGCCATAGATGCACCTTGTATAAACTCATCAAACAAAGATTAGAAGCACCAGTTCACACCACAACAAAATTTAAAAACAGAAAGACTCTAAATAACCAATTAAAAATAAAAAAGTCAATCCCCGGCAATGGCGCCAAAAACTTAATAGCAATTCAACAAGGGTATTAGTAAGGTTCCTTAATCTTGAGGAGAAGATCTAGCTTAGAAAATGTCCACAATCCTGCCGGTTGGCTAAAGGCTACATTAATTAAAGCCTACTAACCCTTGATGTACTTCACATTCTTCTTGGTTTAAAATTCAGCATCCTTATACACTAAGGGCATCCTATATGGATTCTAATTTTTCCCAGATTATCCCTCTTGTGCTATCAATTCTTCAAGTACAATCCTGATCTACTCCTGACTTAACCCACAACCCCTTAAAAACAAGACATACAATGCAAGTCAGGTACAATTAAGTCAAACAACAGAGTCGCCACTAACGTTTTTAAGAGGAAAACAATTAAGTCAAACAACAGAGTCGCCACTAACGTTTTTAAGAGGAAAACGCTAGAAAACCTAAAAAGAAAATAAAACGGCCTACGAAACCTAAAACTCTAGGTTCGAGAGTCGGTTACGCGTGGGGAAGGTGTTAGCACCCCACAGCGCCCGTCAAAGACGGTACCCAAGATTGATTGTGCAAAAAGAAATTATTAATAGACTCATTATTTACAAAGAAAAAAAGATATTTATTATTTTTTTGAGATTTATTATTTACAAAGAAAAGAAAATGAGATTATTTACAAAACAAAAATATTTATTTTATTTTATTTAGCCTGATAGGTGTGAACCTAGTCCTACGTACTGCCCTCAAATGGAAGATGAAGGCCATGTAGTTCTGAGAGTTTAAATTGATTTTTTTTAATGTTTTTTTAAATTTTGAAAAGGGTTTTTATTTTTATTTTTTTGGAGTTTTTTTTTATTGGGTTGCCTGACGAGAGTGTTCCCGCTCCCACGTACCTCTATTGAAGGGCTCAAGGCTTACGTAGTTCTAGAGGTTAATTAATTTATGAAAACATCCGCATTTAGGCGCAAAAAGAAACAGAAACAGGAATGCAGAAACAGGAAATAGAAATGCAGAAACAAAAATACAGAAACAAAAATACAGAAAGAAAAATACAGAAAAGAAACAGAAATAGCAAAAGAGAAAAAAGAAGAAGAAACAGTGCGTTGCAGGATGGTGGAGGTGACGGCGGTGCTTCAGGGGCTTGAGGAAGGAGCAGCAGCGGCCAGGGGGCTTGAGCGGGGTTGTGGCGGTGCTGGAGGAGAGGAGCAGTGGCACGGCGGCCTGGGAGGAGTGAGTGGTGGCGCGACGAGGGAAGATGGAGGATAGTGCGGCGGTGACTTAGGGAGAATGAGGGTGGAGAGGCAGCGGCGGTTTAGGGAGAGTGAGGGAAGGAAGGCGGCGATGGGAGAAGGGAGAGGAACGGCGGCGCTGTGGAGCGAGAGGGATGGAGGGAGAGGTCGAAGATTTTGTCGTGTATGGGTGAGGGGCGGCGAGGAGAAGAAGAGGGTTCAGAGGTCGAAGAGGAGAGGCTTGGAGTGTGGATGGCGGCTGTTGAAGAGAGGAAGGGAAGGTTAGGGTTTCGAGTAGGAGAGGAGATGGGGGAGGCTGCTGGTGGTGTGTGTGGTGGAGAGGGAGATTAGGGTTTTGGAGTGGAAAGGAAATAGGAAGAAAAAAAAGGGTGCAGTTTTTTTTGGTTTTTTTTTTCTTTTTTTCTTTTTTTGGAGTGTGGAGGCTAGTGAATGATGAGTGGTTAGGGTTAGTGAGAGTAGGCTTTATATGGGGGAGAATTAGGGTTTGAGTGAAGGGGAAAATGACAGAAATACCCCTGGGGTTTGTTTTGGGCCAGTTTGGCCCTTTTTTTTTTTGAGAAACTAAAGTAATTAAAAAAACAAACTCAATTATTCTAAACGCCCTATTTTTTATATTTTCACTAACTACTTAGCTAACTAATTTTATTTTTATTTTTAATAAAATGAAACACAATAAAAGAAAGAAATAAAAGACCCGAACAAAATTGGGTGCTGACAACCCACAACCCCTTAAAAAACAAGACATACAATGCAAGTCAGGTACATAAGAAGGTTCTCCACTCAAGGGATAAACCTAAAGAAATCTACAAGTTCGGATGCTCCTGGATCTCGTCATGCTTGGAGCAGTCATAAGGTTGATTAGGCCTTACAAACCAACTCCCTAGCAATAAAAGCCGGAAAATCCTAATTGCAGACACACAAAAACACACAACCTAGCATAGAAAACCCTTTCCCCGACAAGCTCTAGTATTCTCAACCGGAGCTCTGATACCACAATGTAACACACCAATTTTCAAGGCATTACTGTAGCAAATGAACAGTAAATAAATATGCAAAATACTTTCCAAGATTGCAGAAAAGAGGGCATATACTTTTTGAAATATTTCCTTTTTCGAAATATGGCAAGATGGGATGCATTAATAATATAAATACCCTGATTCGTAAATAGCCGCACATGAGTCGGCCGACAACTTAGAAATAAATTACAAAACGATATACTTTGGGTTCAAAAGACTTGCCGCCAGTTGTAAGAAAATAAACTAAGACTCCCTACACGGATACTTAGTCATACACAAATTTAATTCAAATCCAGCATATCAGATGCCTTCAATCAAATTCAAGAAATTTAAGTCGGGTCGTCCTTAGAACGCCGTCGACTGACAATCAGCATTATAGTATATACATATACATATAATATGCTTAACAACTAATGTAACGAAGTTCCCTTACTGAAGAATTGTTCGATCCGGGTGATTACGTAAGCTCCGTTCGTCTTGGTCGGTCCGAAGTCTCGTAAACCTTCAAGAAACATAGCCTAGCTTAGAATTTGAAACTCAATTCTAAGGTCCTTGCTATTGGTCCTACATGGTTCTTGTCGCTTGGGCATAGGTCCTAACTCTTAGGAAAATCCTTGGAAGTCAAAAACGTTTTTAACAACTTTGTCGACCGTTTATAGAACTCAGAAAACTCTAAGGTACAATTTTCAAAACTTTCCAAAACACACACAAAACATTAAAGGGGGCAATTCTGCCCAAATTTCTTAAATTCACAAAAACTTCCTATTTTTACCAAACAAGTCATTAAAATACTCAAGATAATTTCACAAACCAAAACATAACTTCTATTTCAAGTTTTATAAACAAATTTTCAAGTCTTGAGTTCAAAAATCTTCTAAGTGTCAAAAACACAAATTTCCATTCAAAAAGCAAATTTTTCAAAACCTAAGTAACTTTAACTTATCAAAAACCCTAATCAAGCTATGAGTTCCAAAATCCAATATACCCAAAATCTCAATTTTTAAACTTCAAATCCAAATTTGCAAAGTGCTCTAGAAATCAATTCTCTAGGGTTTTAAATACACAATTTTCCCTAGGCCCTTTTGCACTAATTTGGGCAAAAAATTTCCTACAACCCAAAAACATTTTCAATCATTTAAACACACTCAAAGCTTGTTGAAAATCAATTTTCTTCCTTTGTTTACATGTTGTCCGAATTCTGCCACCACACTTAAATTCCAAAAACAATTTTTCTTTCAAAACTAACTTGTGCACATCAAAGGTTACATGAAATCTATGGTGAAACCAAATTTTAAAGTTTGAAAATTACTTATTCAAATAATCAATTTTCCAAAAACCTAGCTTCCAAGAAAACTAATTAGACAAAACCATAGATCAATTTAATGGGAACAACTTTCCTAAAGGCAACCCTAGCAAAAGCTCAACTCGAAAATTCTTTAGGGACAAAAACTCAACCTATCAAAATTCCAATCGGTTCAAATTAAAGCCTAAGGTCATGGGAACAACATTAACAAAGGGAACTTAGTGTTCTAACAACTTCATAAAAATCCAAACTCAACCTATCAAAAATTCAAATCGGTAGAACCGTAGATCGGGATGAGGGAAGTAATTTACCTCAAAGCACCAAGTGAAGAAGACAAGGGGAAGGGGATGCCATCGTGAGGAGGAGGGGCGGCCATGGAGAGGAGGAGAGGAAGAAGATGATGAATAGTGAAGCTTTTTCTTTCTCACTCTAATCTTTCTCTCTAAATTCACTTAATGGCTTAATGAAGAAGAAAATCAACATAAAACCCCATTTAATGAGGGTGTGGGCCGCGACCTATATGGGCTTGGAGGGGCCAATTTCAATTCTTTATTCACCTTAGGGACCAAAGTGTGAAGGGTAAAAGGTTAAAGTAAAAATCTCTTTTTACTATTTGAGGACCAAAGTGTAAACTCTCAAAGGGCAAGGACTAAACCATAAACTTTGAATGGGTAAGGACTTAACTAGGATTATGGAAAGATTAGGAAAATATCTTGAATATTTTATTATTATATTATTAATTCATGACGCGTCAGTGTGTCAGCGCGTCAGTGCGTCAATGCGTCAGATCACTGGTCGTCATCTGATTCTTGTCATAAGTGAGCACCTCAGTGTCACTGAGAGTATCTGCCCCCAGTCATTTATTAGCTTTGGGGTACCGGGCCCGCACAACTCGGGGCCTGGTTGATCTTCCTTGAAGTTCATGCCATGCTGGTTTGAAAACACTATTCATGAAGCTCATCGTTTACAAAACCATATGGCAGAACTGGTCTTGACACGCCAAACGAAGTCGTTTGGTGCTTTCCAAATTTCCAATCCGGGGTTCCAAAGTCGTCTGTCTCGCTTGTTGAAGTTTCGTCCGAAAGTCTCGTTGGCGCGAAAGATCCTTTCCGGGCTTCGGAAGGAAACCATATCAATATTACATTCATTCTTCACGACATTCTTTGTAAGACCCTCAAGTTTCGAGTAATTATACTTTGGTCCTTGGAGATTTTATAATTAGGTTTTGGTCCTTTAAGTTTGGATATTTGTGTTTTAGTCCTTGGACTAGGCGAAACTGTTTTGGAGTTTAGCATTTAAGAGCCTTAAAGGATGTGTTGGAATTCAAATTTGAAATGGGGACAAGTTGGTTTGACTTAGAGTATTATAAGAATATTGTGTTAAGAATTTTGACTAGAAGAGCCTTGGTTTAGTGGTGGAGACTTAGGCATATGATGGGCATGACTTGTGTTCGAATCCTAGTGAGGTAGGTTTTGATTTTTAATAAGATTTTCGTGTAATTTATTATGTTTGAAATTTAAATTTGAATTCTGAAATATTAATGATTTTAATGAGAGTAATTAGGAGTTATAAATGTAGAATTTGAATATGTGAATAATGCTGAGTTAAAGGGTGATTTAATGGGGTTAATGGGGAGATAATGCTGAGTTATGAGGGGAGTAATGGCTGAGGGTTGGGCTGAATATTGAGGTGAATTTCGTGCACCTTAGGAGCCTCCACATTCATATTTTTACCCTAACTCTATTCCCTTACTGCTGCCTCCAAAACTCTTCTGCACGTTAGTCTTTTGCTGCGTTTTCTTCTGCTGTCTTTCTTTCCGTTGCTTCTGCATTTTCATCGTGGGAAGGGACGAAACAAAACTCAAAGCTTCTGGTTCTACGGTTCCTAATCTATTTCTCTTGATCAACTCTCTCAAACAAGATTGGTGTTCTTTTCCATTCTTTCGGTTCAATACCTAGTTGTCTTCCTGGAACAAATGATTTTTTTAGAAATTAGAAACCTTTTATCTTTTGGGTAGAAAACTTATTTGTTAGGTTATAATATAGGTTATGAACATGGAATAATTTTATTCTTGAAAGGAATTGGTTAAAAATGGAGTTTCGGATGAAAAACTTAGTTTTTAGGGTTTCTGACAGGGAGCCAATGCTTGAGCGCTGGACTCCTAATGCCTGGGCGTTGAGGTTCTGCCCAGTTCGTGTTGCCAGACAGGGACCCAACGCTTGATCATTGGAACCCAACGCTTGGGCGCTAGGCCCCTGACAGCAAGTTGTTGTTTTGGGTTTAAATCTTGTGGAGTTATTTTCTGGTCTTTTCCTTGGTTGTTGATGATTGTGGACATGTCTTATCATGATATGTTGTAGGACAAGACCAAGCAAAGAAGTAAAAGGTAAGGGTAACTCAAGTCTAGATTGATTCAGTCGTGCTTACCATGAGTTTGTTGTTGGAAACTATTCTATGATTATGATGATGATATTGATGGTGTTGTGATGCACGCTGGAATTGATATTTGATGATTATTATATGTTTGGATTTGGGAATTGTGAGTGTGATATATTGATGATGATGAGGTTGAGGTGAACTTGATTCTATGTTTATGTGGATTGTTGTTCCATGTTGATGATGAATATTATGGCATTTCATATGCACACTTTATGACGAGATAGTGGTGGGGTGGATGGTGATTGCCACGGGACCATGATGACGGTGGGGTGGACGGATGATTGCCACGTGACCAGAAGGGCGGTACGGTAGACGGTAATTTCTACGTGACCTCCCTGTTCCCGTTTGGAACGAAGTCAATCCCGTATGGAACGATGCATTTTGGCCAAGGTTATTGAGCATGTAGTTGCATTTGGGAAGTTATATGCATGGGTTGTGATAATTATTGTGAAGCATGATTTATGATGTTGTTTTTGAGGAAATGAGTTTATTGTTGAAAATGTTATTATTGTATTTTGAGAATATTGTTACTGTTAATTATTTTATTCCCTCTTCAACATACAGTTTGGTATTTGTTGTTTGTTTAAGAGCTAACCCTTTCTGTTTGTGTTTGGGCACTTAACGCCAGAAAATAGACAGGGCGATGACCGTCATCTCTCGAGGAGCTTACGGAATCAGAGCGCACGATGGAAGCATGGGGGATTCAGAAGAAGATGACGAACTATGTGAAATAATATTCCACTGTTTTTATTTTGAATTTTGGGCTCGTCTTTTGAGTATTATTTTATTTAATAATATTTCGTTATTTCCGCTTCCGCGTATTATTATTATTATTATTTTATTATGGGAATATTATTGAGTAACATTTTTTAGAGACGAAACCTTTTTGAAAAATTGAGTTGTTTTTCTGAGAGGTTTTAATTTCCGTGAATTTACTATGTGACCCTCAACCCAAAATTGGGGTGTTACATTCTTCACTGGACGTCACGGTGATAGTGAGAACGTCCAATTCTCGTCCGAGCTCAATGTCAGGTATAACTTGGTTTACTACCAAGTGTTGCAAAGAGTACTCCATCGGTACTTCGGCCGACAATATTGCTTGTCGATGCCGCCGAGCGGATCCAAACAGTACCATGGAATAATTAAATAATTTATTTAATTATTAGGGGAAAATTCGGGGTTTTACAATACTACCCCCCTTAAATTAGTTTCGTCCTCGACTATAGGTCGGCGAAGTTCTTGAGCATTGTCTTCCACTGTTTTCTCTTCGGGTTTCCACGTTGTTCCTTCCGTGGTTCGACCAATACTATTTGGCTGTGGGAAACTTTCTCCCCTTGCAACTCCATATCGTTCTTGTCTTCGGTCTTCATGGGTGAAACCACGAGTGATAAGTTATCTCTGAGTTACGAATCTCTGACTCAACAAATCCAAGCGTAGGCCTCCCTGGCTTAATTGCCTTTCCGACTCTTGTCGTTGGTGTCTCTCGAGGTAAGCATGTTCCTCGTTTCATTCTCCAGTCCTCTTTGCCTCTTATTGGTGCAGCTCTTACGTCTGCTCTAAGAAGCTCTCATATTTTCTTTATTTGACTCAAACCCTTGCATGGTTTGCCGAGCAAGTTCAATTCCAAGTGCCGATTTCTACTATCCTGGTGTAACTCAAGTTGTCTTGCGTCCAAACTTTGCTTCACAGAGCGCCATCCCTGGGTTGTACGATAGTCGTTGTAGATAAGCTCCATCAAATGTAGCTGTTCCTTTCAGCTCTTACGATGATCCAAGACACAAGTCTTGCAAATCCTCTAGTGATCCCAATATCTGTTCAGTTCTATTTTACCGTCAGAGAGTGACAGAAGAAACTTTATCTCATCTTCAATTATCATTGGGAGTAAAGCTGAGCAAATAAGCACATAGGTAATATTCAAGTTTCCACGTAAGGTGCATTCCACACAAAATTTGCAAACTAGGTGGTCGATGACCCTATGGTTCCTGTGTGCATGTACAATTGCTTATTGTACAAAATTTCATCCAAAAGTATAGCACCAAATCCCGCAGGCTGGTGGGACACTCAACCGATCTTCGTGCGAAAACGAGGGTGCTGCGGATAGTCGGGAGTTGTCGCTTACACGGGTACGTTCTGCATAACGATCCCGAAAGGTTGCACCTCCGGTCCAGGGCGCTGAAAAAGACCTCGAACCATGATGACTTAAAAATGCTTGACACGACGAGAGGGCTTAAACTCTAATCTCTTCGGAGCGCTCCCTCAAGGGCGATTGGAACTTCGATCCAGATCCGAGACGATACCGATCTCAGTCTGTGCAGTCAAGCGATCTCTGCAATGTACACTTCTACTGGCTGTTTTACATTGAAGATTGTCTTTGCAGGTAGAGGTGATCTGACTTGGTCCTCCACGGTTACCCATATCCATCGATATACCGTCCCACTTCCATTTGGAGACGTTGCAGGGTTGATACATTTCCGCAAGCCTCTTAAGCTCAACCCTTGCCTTCTGACAAGTAAGGCGTGTAGTCACATACTCAGCTCCTCGCTGCTTTATTCCTGATAATCAGGTTCAACTTCAGATCTTGAAACTTGCTTGAGTAATTCCGTCTTTCTCACTATCATGGTGGAGGCATTCATTGCTGGTCAATCCAAGACATTAGTAACCATGTTGAACTTCCTCAGATGTTATTGCGGGGTAAGGTCATACTCCCTCATGGGCTTTTCCCATTCATGTTGCTTCATGTTTCCTCCTTCAAATAAAACGAGTGTGCCAATCTCTCACGATAGCTGAAGATAGTGAGGAAATCTTGTGGAGGTAATGTTCCCATACCTTCAGCGCATACACCACTGCGGCCAATTCCAAGTGATGTTCTGGATAGCTCTGCTCTGGCGTCTTTAACCGTTTCGAAACAGGCACCACCACCCTGAGGTCCTGCTTCAAAACACGGCCTAACCTTTGGCATACGTATCAATATCGACTACGTATTACGCTCCTTATTATGGCAAAACTAGTGCTGACGAAGTCGTGAACTGCTTCTTCATTCATTGATAGATGGAGTCACCCCTCTTGGTCCTTGCAAAAGGATGGTCCTTCCTAGTGGGTCGCATTAGGGGTCCCACTAGCTTCTAGAGTCCCTCGACGTAGCATCGATAATAACCATCCAAATCGAAGCAACTCTCTGTCTCGATTGTTGTCTTCAGTCGCTCCTGTGCAAACTCTGATCCTACTTGGCTGGGTTGACTGTGATTCCTTCCCTTGAAATCACATGTCAAAAAGGTTTTACTTCTTCAATTCGAAACTTGGACTTGAAGGGTTGTCATCCCACTCCTTCTCCGTCGTACGTGCGGTACTAGTCGGAGGTGATTTCTCACGTTCTTCAAAACTCTTGGTGCGCACAAGTATGTCATCAATAAATAATGCCACGGACTAGTCCAAGAATGGTTGAGGTTTCTTGTTCAGGTATCTCATGAAGACGGTTGGCGCATTGGCCACTCCAAGGCACCACAAGACACTCGTTCTGTCCGTAACAAGTTCTGGAGATGGTCTTTGGAGTATCCTATTCCTCAATCTAAATCTGATGATATGCTAATCCTGGTTGATCTTAGGGAATACTGCTTCTCAAGCTGGTCCATCTAGTCATTGATCCTTAGTAAGAGCACTGGTCTCTTACTATCGTCCTACTCGGTCGTCGATAAACCATATAGGGTCGGGACCTCTTCTCCTTCTCCTTTACTAGCAACACTAGCGCTTTCCTAAAGTGAAACACTTTACCCTTGCCCGACCACTTCGAGTTAAATCCTTTTTCCATTGCTAGTACTCGGTGGACGGTGCGGGTGTCATCCGTAAGTTGCAACTGTGGTGGGCCTTGTGTCGTTTGTACGCTTCACATCTTCATTTCCCATTTCATCTTCAATGCTGGATGATAGAAGATACTACCGAGATCCTCACTTCGAAGTGGTTCCTACGAGGTTCTCTGTCAAGCATTCAGAGATACTCGGTGGGGGAATTATCATTATCCTACATGGGCCATCCAGTTTCACATGGTTCTGGGATAGCCAGTTCATTCATAGATTTGTAAGAGCATACATTCAAACAATAAACCCAATCAAAACACAATAATCAGAGAACTAACTACCAAATCAATGGTAGTGAAAGGACATGCAACTTCTAGTGGTCCTCACCATTCAGCAAAATGAGTGAATGCACCGCGATCAACTCAGGTAAGATAGGTAACGAGCTTCCTGACATGTCGCACCAATCGAGTCTCTTAGGTCCTCCATTTTCTCACTTTTCCCGGTGCCCACGCTTCATGGTGCCGTCGTACGGATTCCCTTCGCAACGTTCATTGTGGTTCTGCCTCAGGTGATTGACATTCCCGGGCAAGGCGTCTAATATATTGTCCAGTCTCCCCACTTCTGCAGTAGACCACTTCTTCCTCTATGAGTGGAGTTGCTTGGTCTATCCGGGTCGTAGTTCCCAGTGACAGTACTGGTAGATTGCGGTCGTTAGCCCTCTGTGAACACAAAACAAGTAGCAACCTGCAATAGGGTAAACACTCACTCATACGCCTAATGGTAGGAAAACTATCATGTCGTATGTACATTAACAGTGGACAACTATCTCTTCAACTCGATTATCATGGTCTCTGGCCTAAGCTTCAGTACTCCGTAAGGTTAACCCAATTACTTCATTCCAGGGGGGTTTGCATTTGGTGGTCTCTTACGTTCAGGCATTTGACAATCCTACTTCCAGAGTGCTAACCTCAGTTGTTTCCATCCTGCTTGGTACATTCCATTTATCCCTACAAGGCAGCCTACAACATGCTCAACACTTGGCATTATTTAAGCTTACTTCTTCTAATTCAGTCCATTCATTATGCTCCAAGGGTATTAGTAAGGTTCCTTAATCTTGAGAGATCATCTTCTTATCATCATAACTATGACTAAAAACTCCTCCTTCAATTTCGATGTCTAAACAATTCCCGTAGAGGCTAAGGAGAAGATCTAGCTTAGCAAATGTCCACAATCCTGCCGATCGGCTAAACGCTACATTAATTAAAGCCTACTAGCCCTTGATGTACTTCACATTCTTCTTGGTGTAAAATTCAGCATCCTTATACACTAAGGGCATCCTATACAGATTCTAATTTTTCCCAGATTATCCCTCTTGTGCAATCAATTCCTCAAGTACATTCCGGATCTACTCCTGACTTAACCCACTACCCCTAACAAAACAAGACATACAATGCAAGTCAGGTACATAAGAAGGTTCTGCACTCAAGGGTGCTGGATCTCGTCATGCTTGGAGCAGTCATAAAGTTGATCAAGCCTTACAAACCAGCTCCCTAACAATCAAAGCCGGAAAATCCTAATTGCAGACACACAAAAACACACAACCTAGCATAGAAAACCCTTTCCCCGACAAGCTCTGGTATTCTCAACTGGAGCTCTGATATCACAATGTAACAGCCCGATTTTCAGGGTGTTACTATAGCAAATGAACTCTAAATAAATATGCAAAATACTTTTCCAAGATTGTAGAAAAGATGGAATATTTTTTTTTAAATATTTCCTTTTTCGAAATATGCCAAGATTGTATTAATAATATAAATACCTTGATTCATAATAGCTGCACATGAGGCGTAAGGTGACTGGCCGGCAGCTTAGAAATAAATTACAAAAAAATATACTTTGAGTTCAAAAGACTTGCTACCAGTTGTAAGAAAATAAACTAAGACTCCCTACACGGATACTTAGTCATACACAAATTCAATTCAAATACAGCATATCAGATGCCTTCAATCAAATTCAAGCAATCTAAGTCGGGACATCCTTAGAACGTCGTCCACTAACAATCAGCATTATAGTATATACATATACATATGCTTAACAGCTAATGTAACGAATTGCGCTTACCGAAGAATTGTTCGATTAGGGTGATTACGTAAGCTCTGTTTGTCTTGGTCGGTCAGAAGTCTCACAAACCTTCAAGAAACATAGCCTAGCTTAGAATTTGAAACTCAATCCTAAGGTCCTTGCTACTGGTCCTACATGGTTCTTGTCACTTGGGCATAGGTCCTAACTCTTAGGAAAATCCTTGGAAGTCAAAATTGTTTTTAACAACTTTGTCGACCGTTTAAAGAACTCAGAAAACCCTACGTTACAATTTTCAAAACTTTCCAAAACTTCAAATCTTTAAAGAGCATCAAGGCTAGATGCTTATAAACCAATTTGAAGGCCTTAAACAAGATTTTGATTCCAAAACACACACAAAACTTTAAAGGGGGCAATTCTGCCCAAATTTCTTAAATTCACAAAAACTTCCTATTTTTACCAAACATGTCATTAAACTACTCAAGACAATTTCACAAACCAAAGCATAACTTCTATTTCAAGTTTTATAAACAAATTTTCAAGTCTTGAGTTCAAAAATCTTCTAAGTGTCAAAAACACAAAATTCCATTCCAAAAGCAAATTTTCCAAAACCTAAGTTTCTTTAACTTATCAAAAACCCTAATCAAGCTATGAGTTCCAAAATCCAATATACCCAAAATCTCAATTTTTAAACTTCAAATAAAAATTTCCAAAGTTCTCTAGAAATAAACTCTCTTGGGTTTTAAAAACACAATTTTCCCTAGGCCCTTTTGCACTAATTTGGGCAAAAACTTTCCTACAAACCCAAAACCATTTTCAAGCATTTAAACACACTCAAAGCTTGTTGAAAATAAATTTTCTTCCCTTGTTTACATGCTGTCCAAATTCGGCCACCACACTTAAATTCCAAAAACAATTTTTCTTTCAAAACTAACTTGTACACATCAAAGGTTACATGAAATCTATGGTGAAACCAAATTTGAAAGTTTGAAAATCACTTATTCAAATAATCATTTTTCGAAAAACCTAGCTTCCAAGAAAACTAATTAGGCAAAACCATAGATCAATTTAATGGGAACAACTTTCCTAAAGGCAACCCTAGCAAAAGCTCAACTCGAAAATTCTCTAGGGACAAAAACTCAACTAATCAAAATTCCAATCGGTTCAAATTAAAGCCTAAGGTCATGGGTACAACATTAACAAAGGGATTTTACTGTCCTAATAACTTCATAAAAATCCAAACTCAACCTATCAAAAATCTGAATCGGTAGAACCGTAGATCGGGATGAGAGGAGTAATTTACCTCAAAGCACCAAGTGAAGAAGACAAGGGGAAGGGTCTGCCATGGTGAGGAGGAGGGGCGGCCATGGAGAGGAGTAGAGGAAAAAGAAAATCAACATAAAACCCCATTTAATGAGGGTGTGGGCCGCGGCCTAAATGGGCTTGGGAGGGCCAACTTCAATTCTTTATTCACCTTAGGGACCAAAGCGTGAAGGGTAAAAGGTTAAAGTAAAAATCTCTTTTTACTATTTGAGGACCAAAGTGTAAACTCTCAAAGGGAAAGGAATTAACCATAAACTTTGAAGGGGCAAGGACCAAACTAGGATTATCGAAAGATTAGGAAAATATCTAGAATATTTTATTATTATATTCCTAATTCCTGACGCGTCAGTGCGTCAGCGCATCAGCGCGTCAATGCGTCAATGCGTCAGATCACTGGTCATCATCTGATTCTGGTCATCAGTGAGTACCTCAGTCATTTATTGGCTTTGGGGTACCGAGCCCGCACAACTCGGGGCCGGGTTGATCTTCCTCGAAGTTCGTGCCACGCTTGTCTGAAAACACTATTCACGAATGTTATCGTTCACAAAACCATATTCATAACTGGTCTCAACATGCCAAACGAAGCCGTTTGGTGCTTTCCGGATTTCCAATCCAGGGTTCCGAAGTCATTCATTTCGCTTGCTGAAGTTTCGTCTGAAAGTCTCGTTGGCGCGAAAGATCCGTTTTTGGTTTCAGAAGCAAACCATATCAATATTACAGTCGTTCTTCACAAAATTCTTCACTGAACATCATGGTGATAGTGAGAACGTCTGATTCTCGTCCGAGCTCAAAGTAAGGTCTAACTTGGATTGCTACCAAGTGTTGCAAAGAGTTCTCCATCGGAACTTCGGCCGATGATATTGCTTGTCGATGCCGCCGAGCAGATCAAAACAGTACCATGGAATAATTAAATAATTTATTTAATTATTGGGGGAAAATTCAGGGTGTGACAATACTACCCCCCTTAAATTAGTTTCGTCCTTGAAATTATAGGTCGGTGAAGTGCTTGAGCATTATCTTCCACTGTTTTCTCTTCGGGTTTCCACGTTGTTCCTTTCGTGGTTCGTCCAATACTGCTTGGCTGGGGGAAACTTTCTCCCCTTGCAACTCCTAATCGTTCTTGTCTTTGGTCTTCATGGGTGAAACCACGAGTGATAAGTTGTCTTTGAGTTGCGAGTGCTCTGACTCAACAAATCCAAGCGTAAGCCTCCGTGGCTTAATTGCCTTTTCGAATCCTGTCGTCAGTGTCTCTCAAGGTATGCATGTTCCTTGTTTCATTCTCTAGTACTCTTTATCTCTTATTGGTGCATCTCTTACATCTGCTCTAAGAAGCTCTCATATTTTCATTACTCAACTCAAACCCTTCCATGGTTTTCCGAGCAAGTTCAATTCCAAGTGTCGGTTTCTACAGTCCTGGTATAAATCAAGGTGTCTTGGGTCCAAAATTTGCTTCGCAGGGCGCCATCCTTGGGTTTTACGATAGTCGCCGCTGTAGAGAAGCTCCATCGAATGTAGCTGTTCCTTCCAGCTCTTACGATTATCCAAGACACATGCCTTGCAAATCCTCTAGTGATCCCAATATCTGTTCAATTGTTTTTTACTGTCGGAGAGTGACAGAAGAAATTTTGTCCCACCTTCAAATATCATTGGGAATAAAGCTGAGCAAATAAGCACGTAGGTAATATTCAAGTTTCCACGTAAGGCGCATTCTGCACAAAATTTGCAAACTAGGTGGTCGATGACCCTATGGTTCCTGTGTGCATGTACAACTGCTCGTTGTACAAAATTTCAACCAAAAGTATAGCAAAAAATCCTGTAGGCTGGTGGGACACTCAACCGATCTCCGTGCGAAAACGAAGGTGCCGCGGACAGTTGGGAGTTGTCGCTTATACGGGTAAGTTCTGCATAACACTCCCGAAAGGTTGCATCTTCGGTCTAGGTCGCTGAAAAAGACCCCGAACCATGATGACTTCAAAATTCTTGACACGGGGAGAGGGCTTCAACTCTAATCTCTTTAGAGCGCTCCCTCAAGGGCGATTGGAACCTCGGTCAAAATCCGAGACGATATCGAGCCCGGTCTGTGCAGACAAGCAATCTCTGCAATGTACACTTCTGCTGGCTATTGAACGTTGAAGATTGTCTTTGCGGGTAGAGGTTGATGAGTGGATTTTATATGATGTTTTTAGGGTCTTTTTAGTCTTTTTATTTTATTATTTTTGAGTCTCATGTAGGTTTTTTATTGTTTTTATGTAGATTTTATATTTATTTTGCATTTTGCATGTAGATTAGGTTTTTTGTGTTTTTCTATCTTTATTTTATATTTTTAGGAATTTTTCTAGTTATTTTATATTTTTAGGAAAAGCTGGTTTAGTTATCATTTTTGTCCAGGGACCAATGTGTAAAGTTTCAGGAAGTCAGGGACCAAATTGTAAAAGTTCAAGAGTGGAGGATTTAAAGTGGAGTTTGAGAGAATATGAGGGCTTGAATTGAAGTGCTAACCAAGGGAGGACCAAAGTGAAAAAGAAGAATATGAAGAATCACTCTCCAATTTAGCACATGGAAAAAATGCTTAAAGGAATTGATGTTAGTGGAGGAAGGGTTTCAGAATTAAACAAGGCTGAGTAGTGGCATTTTATGGCCATCAAAACCCACTACCATGAATGAAGAAGGAAGGAAAAGCTTGAAGATGAAGAAGCAGCGTCCCAGCGCTCAAGCGTTGGGATCCCAGCGCTCCAGCGCTGGGGTTCTGACTGGATGATGAGTCAGATGTTGACCCAGCGCCCAAGCGTTGGAAAGCCAGCGCTCAAGCGCTGGGCCTCGGACAGAAAGTGGATTTTTAATGCATCCTAGCGCCCAGGCGTTGGGAATGCCAGCGCTCGAGCGCTGGAGGCTGGATTTTTACTATAAATAGGACCCTTTTCTTCACTTGTAAGACACACCTTCTTAGAATACAACAAGTATTCTCTCTTTCTCCCTCAAAGATCATTGTTCCTAGGAATTGTGGGAAGCCAAACTTGAGCTCCTATCCAGGGTAATCCAATGATTCTTTTAGCCATGCTTGGCTAATTCTTCTTTAAGTTTCTTGGGTTGTAGTAGTTTATATTTATGTTTTAGTTTGTTTTTACCTTTCTGAATATTATTTCTATTTCATGTTTTATTTCCTTGCTCTTCATTCTTCTTATGCGCAAAAGATTTCTTGCTTATTACATATTCGAATGGAAATTGGTAAGTAGTAAGGGACCTAGGATCTAAAAAAGGTTATAAGTATACTTCACTAAGGAATTAGGAAGGACGTAACTTTATGTTGGCCTGAATTTCTTCTTCATCTTCTTCTCTAGTTAACTAAGTTGCAAGGAATTGAATTTAGTAATTAGAAAGAAAGTTCTACAATGTGTAAGGAATTAACTTGTAGATAATTAGGCTATAGCATCATGAAGTTAGATTTATAATTCAGAAATTAAGTAGGAACTTGCTAGCATATTATATAGACTATGTAAACCAACCCAAGAAGCTTATTTGCTATCATCTTATTCTTTTCTATTTTATTGCTATTTCCATGTGCTACCTTAACCAAATTTCCAACAAATACATCTTTTTATTTTTCTGTTTAAGTACTAAACTTAATATTAACAAGAACACCTATCCTTTGGGTTCGAACATTTTTATTACGCGATAGTAAATTGTACACTTGCAATTTCATTATCAGAGGTGATCTCACTTGGTCAATCCACAGTTACCCATATCCGTCGATATACTGTCCCACTTCCATTTGGGGACGTTGTGGGGTTGAAACAATTACGCAGGCCTCTTAAGTACAACCCTTGCCTTATGACAAGTAAGGCATGTAGTCACATACTCAGCTCCTCGCTGCTTTATTCCTGATAATCAGGTTCAACTTCAGATCTTGAAACTTGCTAGAGTAATTCTGTCTTTCTCACTATCATGGTGGAGGCATTCATTGCTGGTCAATCCAAGACATTAGTAATCATGTTGAACTTCCTCAGATGTTATTGCGGGGTAAGGTCATACTCCCTCATGGGCTTTTCCTATTCATGCTGCTTCACGTTTCCTCCTTCAAACCAAACGAGTGTCCTAATCGCTCGCGATAGCTGAAGATAGTGAGGAAATCTTGTGGAGGTAATGTTCCCATACCTTCAGAGCATACACCACTGCGGCCAATTCCAAGTGATGTTCTAGATAGCTCTGCTCTGGCGTCTTTAACCGTTTCGAAATAGGCACCACCACCCTGAGGTCCTGCTTCAGAACACGGCCTAACCTTTTGCAAACGTATCAATATCGACAATGTATTGCGCTCCTTGCTGTGGAAAAACTAGTGTTGATGAAGTCGACCACTGCTTCTTCATTCGTTGATAGATGGACTCACCCATCTCGGTCCTTGCAAAAGGTTGGTCCTTCCTAGTGGGTCACATAAGGGGTCCCACTAGCTTTGAGAGTCCCTCGATGTAGCATCGATAGTAACCATCCAAATCGAAGCAACTCTCTGTCTCGATTGTTGTCTTCAGTCGCTCCTGTGCTAACTCCGATCCCACTTGGCTGGGTCGACTGTGATTCCTTCCCTTGAAATCACATGTCAAAAAGGTTTTACTTCTTCGAGTCGAAACTTGGACTTGAAGGGTTGTCATCCCACTCCTTCTCCGTCCTACGTGCAGTACTAGTCGGAGGTGATTTCTCACGTTCTTCAAAACTCTTGGTGCGCACAAGTATGTCATCAATAAATAATGCAACGGACTAGTCCAAGAATGGTTGAGGTTTCTTTTTCAGGTATCTCATGAAGACGGTTGGCGCATTGGCCACTCCAAGGCACCACAAGACACTCATTCTGTCCGTAACAAGTTCTGGAGATGGTCTTTGGAGTATCCTGTTCCTCAATCTGAATCTGATGATATGCTAATCCTGGTTGATCTTAGGGAATACTGCTTCTCAAGCTGGTCCATCAAGTCATTGATCCTTAGTAAGAGCACTGGTCTCTTACTATCGTCCTACTCGGTCGTCGATAAACCATATAGGGTCAGGACCTCTTGTCCTTCTCCTTTACTAGCAACACTAGCGCTTTCCCAAAGTGAAACACTTTACCCTTGCCCGACCACTTCGAGTTAAATCCTTTTTCCATCGCTAGTACTCGGTGGACGGTGCGGGTGTCATCCGTAAGTTGCAACTGTGGTGGGCCTTGTGTCGTTTGTACGCTTCACATCTTCATTTCCCATTTCATCTTCAATGCTGGATGATAGAAGATACTACCGAGATCCTCACTTCGAAGTGGTTCCTACGAGGTTCTCTGTCAAGCATTCAGAGATACTCGGTGGGGGAATTATCATTATCCTACATGGGCCATCCAGTTTCACATGGTTCTGGCATAGCCAGTTCATTCATAGATTTGTAAGAGCATACATGCAAACAATAATCGCAATCAAAAGTACTAACGACCTGCAATAAGGTAAACAATAATTGCATTAACGGTGGACAAGTATCTCTTCACACGCGATTATCATGGTCTCTGGCCTAAGCTCCAGTGCTCCGTAAGGTTCACCCAATTACTTCCATCCAAGGGTGTTTGCGTTTGGTGGTCTCTTACGTTCAAGCATTTGAAAATCCTACTTCCAAAGTACTAACCTCAATTGTTTCCATCCTGCCTGGTATATTCCATTTGTTCCTACAAGGAAGCCTACAACATGCTCAACATATGACATTATTCAAGCTTACTTCTTATAATTCAGTCCATTCATTATGCTCCAAGGGTATTAGTAAGGTTCCTTAATCTTTAGAGATCATCTTCTTATCGTCATAACTACGACTGAAAACTCCTCCTTCAATTTCGATGTCTAAACAATTCTCGTAGAGGCTAAGGAGAAGATCTAGCTTAGCAAATGTCCACAATCCTCCCGGTCGGCTAAAGGCTACATTAATTAAAGCCTACTAACCGTTGATGTACTTCACATTCTTCTTGGTTTAAAATTCAGCATCCTTATACACTAAGGGCATCCTATATGGATTTTAATTTTTCCCAGATTATCCCTCTTGTGCTATCAATTCCTCAAGTACATTCTAGATCTACTCTTGACTTAACCCACAACCCCTAACAAAACAAGACATACAATGCAAGTCAGCTACATAAGAAGGTTCTCCACTCAAGGGATAAACCTAAAGCAATCTACAAGTTCAGATGCTCCTGGATCTCGTCATGCTTGGAGCAGTCATAAGGTTGATCAGGCCTTACAACCAACTACCTAGCAATCAAAGCCGGAAAATCCTAATTGCAGACACAAAAAATAACACAACCTAGCATAGAAAACCCTTTCCCCGACAAGCTCTGGTATTCTCAACTGGAGCTCTGATACCACAATGTAACACCCCGATTTTCAGGGCGTTACTGTAGCAAATGAATAGTAAATAAATATGCAAAATACTTTTCCCAAATCGTATAAAAGAGGGTATATTTTTTTTTGAAATATGCCAAGGTGTGATACATTAATAATATAAAAACCCTTATTCGTAAATAACCGCATATGAGGCATAAGGTGACTGGCCAGCAGCTTAGAAATAAATTAAAAAGTGATATACTTTCAGTTCAAAAGACTTGCTTCCAGTTGTAAGAAAATAAACTAAGACTCCCTACACAGATACTTAGTCATACACCAAGTCAATTCAAATCCAGCATATCAGATGCCTTCAATCAAATTCAAGAAATTTAAGTCAGGTCGTCCTTAGAACGCCGTCGACTGACAATCATCATTATAGTATATACATATACATATGCTTAACAACTAATTTAACCAAGTTCCCTTACTGAAGAGTTGTTCGATCCGAGTGATTACGTAAGCTCCGTTCGTCCTGGTCGGTCCGAAGTCTCGTAAACGTTCAAGAAACATAGCCTAGCTTAGAATTTGAAACTCAATCCTAAGGTCCTTGCTACTGGTCCTACATGGTTCTTGTCTCTTGGGCATAGGTCCTAACTCTTAGGAAAATCCTTGGAAGTCAAAAATGTTTTTAACAACTTTGTCGACCGTTTAAAGAACTCAGAAAACTCTAATTTACAATTTTCAAAACTTTACAAAACTTCAAATCTTTAAAGAGCATCAAGGCTAGATGCTTACAAACCAATTTGAAGGCCTTAAACAAGATTTTGATTCCAAAACACACACAAAACTTTAAAGGGGGCAATTCTGCCCAAATTTATTAAATTCACAAAAATTCCTATTTTTACCAAATAAGTCATTAAACTACTCAAGACAATTTCACAAACCAAAACCAAAACATAACTTCTATTTCAAGTTTTCTAAACAAATTTTCAAGTCTGGAGTTCAAAAATCTTCTAAATGTCAAAAACACAAAATTCCATTCCAAAAGCAAATTTTCCAAAACCTAAGTTTCTTTAACTTATCAAAAACCCTAATCAAGTATGAGTTCCAAAATCCAATATACCCAAAAGCTCAATTTTTATACTTCAAATCCAAATTTCCAAAGTGCTCTAGAAATAATTTCTCTAGGGTTTTAAATACACAATTTTTCCTAGGCCCTTTTGCACTAATTCTGGCAAAACATTTCCTACAAACCCAAAACCATTTTCAAGCATTTAGACACACTCAAAGCTAGTTGAAAATAAATTGTCTTCCCTTGTTTACATGCTGTCCAAATTCCTCCACCACACTTAAATTCCAAAAACAATTTTTCTTTCAAAACTAACTTGTACACATCAAAGGTTACATGAAATCGATGGTGAAACCAAATTTTAAAGTTTGAAAATCACTTATTCCAATAATCAATTTTCCAAAAACCTAGCTTCCAAGAAAACTAATTAGACAAAACCATAGATCAATTTAATGGGAATAACTTTCCTAAAGGCAACCCTAGCAAAAGCTCAACTCGAAAATTCTCTAGGGACAAAAACTCAACCAATCAAAATTCCAATCGGTTCAAATTAAAGCCTGAGGTCATGGGAAACACATTAACATAGGGAGTTTAGTGTTCTAACTTCATAAAAATCCAAACTCAACTTGTCAAAAATCCGAATCGATAGAACCGTAGATCGGGATGAGGGGAGTAATTTACCTCAAAGCACCAAGTAAAGAAGACAAGGGGAAGGGGCTGCCATGGTGAGGAGGAGGGTCTGCCATGGTGAGGAGGAGGGTCGGCCATGGAGAGGATGAGAGGAAGAAGATGCTGAATAGTGAAGCTTTCTCTTTCTCTCTCTAATCTTTCTCTCTAAATCCACTTAATGGCTTAGTGAAGAAGAAAATCAACATAAAACCCCATTTAATGAGGGTGTGGGCTTCGGCCTAAATGGGCTTGGGGGGCCAATTTCAATTCTTTATTCAACTTAGGGACCAAAGTGTGAAGGGTAAAAGGTTAAAGTAAAAATCTCTTTTTACTATTTAAGGACCAAACTGTAAACTCTCAAAGGGTAAGGACTAAACCATGAACTTTGAAGTGGTAAGGACCAAACTAGGATTATGGAAAGATTAGGAAAATATCTTAAATATTTTATTATTATATTCGTAATTCATGACGCGTCAATGCGTCAATGCGTCAGATCACTGGTCGTCATCTGATTCTGGTCATCAGTGAGTACCTCAGTGTCACTGAGAGTATCTGCCCCAATCATTTATTGGCTTTTGGGTACCGGGCACGCACAACTTGGGGCTGGGTTGATCTTCCTCGAAGTTCGTTCCACGCTGGTCTGAAAACACTATTCACGAAGGTCATCATTCACAAAACCTTATTGCAGAACTGATCTCGACATGCCAAACGAAGTCGTTTGGTGCTTTCTGGATTTCCAATCTGGGGTTCTGAAGTCGTCCATTTCGCTTGCTGAAGTTTCGTCTGAAAGTCTCGTTGGCGCGAAAGATCCTTTCCGGGCTTTGGAAGGAAACCATATCAATATTACAGTCGTTCTTCACGAAATTCTTCACTGAACGTCATAGTGATAGTGAGAACGTCTGATTCTCGTCCGATCTCAAAGTCAGGTCTAACTTGGTTTACTACCAAGTTTTGCAAAGAGTACTCCATCGGTACTTCGGCCGATGATATCACTTGTCGATGCCACCGAGCGGATCCAAACAGTACCATAGAATAATTAAATAATTTATTTAATTATTGGGGGAAAATTCAGGGTGTTACAGCTTCACCTAACCTAATTATGCTTTTCACAAACAGATAACTATATGAACTTAGAAATCCTTTCATGGTGATTTAGCCTAAGCTTCTACTTGTTAATTCCTTAATCAAATAGAACTTTCAATTCAATTACTAAACCTAATACCTTAGTGCTTAGTTAAACCAATTAAAGCATTAGAGTTCTTAGTTTTGGCCATCACAATTGATTCCCACCCTTATACCTAAGTGGCGGATAAACCGATTAATCTATTCCCAGTTCCCTTAATTCTTACCAACTACCGTTGTGGAAGAAGAAAGCATGGCACTTACGTCGACTCAAGCAGAATAAATAAAGGGAAAAGATTCAAGAAATGATAACTTCATTCATATAGAGCAAAAGAAAGCTTAAAGCATAACTTAGCAAGGATTCACATAATACCCAAATGCAAAAGAAAACTAGCCTAGCATGGCTAGAAAAGACATGATAAATAAAAATAACCTGAAATGGGAGCTCAAGGTGGCCTCCAACAAGTCCAGGAAAAGCTCAGAAACAAGGTATTTTCAAGATGTGTGTCGATAATTACAAAGAAAGGAGAAGCAGCTATTTAAAATAATTCCTGACATCACCCCAACGCATGAGCGTTGGCTTCCAACGCCTAGGCGTTGGAATTTAACTTAAAACAGCACGTCTGGCAGAGAGCCAACGCATGAGCGTTGGATACCCAATGCTAGGGCGTTGGGATTTAAACAATTTTGGACACTCAGACAGAGAGCCAATGCATGAGCGTTGGCTCCCCAACGCTCAAGAGTTG
Source organism: Acmispon strigosus (assembly GCA_030819835.1). Lineage (NCBI taxonomy): Eukaryota > Viridiplantae > Streptophyta > Magnoliopsida > Fabales > Fabaceae > Acmispon > Acmispon strigosus. The sequence continues at coordinate 18,720,967 of JAUAMA010000007.1, read as the reverse complement.
GTCAAGTCTGATGCTTCATATTCTTTTCTCTTTTGCACTCCTTCTTTGATGGCTCTCTTCATTTCCATCAAGAGTCATCGTTGTGGCATCATCATGGTTCTGAAGCAGATGAAGCACTCAATTTTCCCTTTTTAGAACATGTTAAACAAGCCATTGATGCTTCATTTCTTCATTAACTTCATCAATTCTTCAATCATGTCACCCATAAACCACCTAATAATGACCAGAACTCTAACAAGGACTAAAAATCTAATAAAACAACATTAAAAGGACTAAAAACACAATAATTGCTAATCTATATGAAAATGCAAAAATAAAACAAAAACTCTAACAAATTAAATAAAAACTATATGAGACACAAATAAAAATAAAATAAAAACAAAGAAAAATATGCTAAAAAGATCATACAAATCCCAGTCAACAAAACTCTTAAATAAAAAGGATTTTGAAATATGAAACATTCAATTCTCTTTTACTCGTGCACCATGTTAGTTTTTAACAAAGGCTTAACTTTTTTCAAATAACATGGTTCCAAACTTTAAGTATGTAACAAGGTTCCAAACTTTAAGTGTGGTACCCGTAACTCGGTATAAAGTTCATAAGCATTTGTCACTTTTATTTTTTCAATCATCGTCCTTTTTTTCTTTGTTAAACGTTATTTCAAGCATTTAGGATAAAACTTTTATTAAGATTTAAACCATTTTCGAACGCTTGCTCGCTTCCGAATTTGTGCCCTTTCGAGAGATTCATGTTTACCAAGATTCAGTGCGTGGCGGGTCCAACTATTGTTAGGTGAGTGGTGGTGAACGCTCTACGTGCCTGTTAAGAACCAATGGTTCTTTGAAAAGGAAAAATTGAGAAATCGAAGATACTGAAATGTTCTTTCTATTCTTTATTTTTTTCACAGTTACAAGCTCTGTATTTGTACAGAGTGAACATAGACTAGATGACAGATAGTTCGAGGTCAACTATTACATTGGAAAACATAAACAATAATAAATATAAAGATAAGATCCCGAATATTCTGGGATTGCTAGTACTACTAGATAACTAGTTACAGCTGGCATAGTACTGGTCAGACGATACATCTAACTAGAAGATATAGCTTGGCAGACGATCGATTTCTTCAACATACAGACGATCCTTTTCAGATGATAGGATCAGACGATGCATTCCTTTGTCAGTCAGTATAGTCGACGATCCCAGGAGATGTTGTGGTCGATACTGCACATCTCCAACAGCAGACAATACTCATCGCTAACAATGCCCCTTCATTGAATTTTCACTTGAATACTTATATTTTCTCGATTTGTTTTTCCTGTGCGCCTTTTGCCACGATGTTGTTCTTGGAAAGAGGTGGTTTTTCCCTTACCTACAAAATGAAAAATACTTAGTCACACTAGACCGTTTCTGTGCTTATCGTTATGAGATTTTGGCTCATTTTGTGAGGCTTTTAGGCTCTAATACCTCTTGGGTAAAGAGGCTTTGACTTGATTTTCGAGTCTTATTGCTCCGAGTACGCTAGGTAAGGAGACTTTGGCTTGCCATGGCCATTGGCGAGGCTTTGACTCAAACTAGTGAGGCTTTTAACTCAGTAACTTGGCTCATTTTGCGAGGCTTATAAATGCACATAAGTTAGCTAAACTTATAATATTAATCATTAAACACAAACACATATTTCTTTTATGAGAACTTGTATTGAAGCAAGAAATCAACTCATTCCTTTAGATGGATCATTAGGACTTGTATGAAGCATGACATCAGTTCAAGGGGCTCTTGAGGAAATGCCCAAGCCATGACATTCCTCCTGCTGTCTAGGTAGGTAAGTTTTACCCTTCATTGGCTGACTATAGCACGGATAAGCTGGATACTATAGCAAGAGGAGTCTTTGATGCTCTACCCAACCATGAAGCCTTGAAAATAATTTGTTAGTGCAGATAGCAACCTGAGAGGGGGGGTGAATCAGTGTTGCCCCGATTTTCGCCTTATTGAAAATGTTACTTTCAAGTTAATGATGACCACGACACGATAGTTGTGATTGCAGCGGAATTAAGCGTTGCTTGAAAGTAAAGATGAAGGATAGAAGAATTCACACACAGAGTTTTATCCTGGTTCACCTTCTATCCACCGAAGGCTACGTCCAGTCCCTCAAGAAAACCCCTTGAGGATTTTTCCACTATTGATAAAAATCTCTTACAAGTTCTTAACCCAAGGACCCTAAGAATTTCTACCAATATCCTGTGAAAGCAAACCACTTTCAACAGCCCCTGAAAGCAAACCACTTTTAGTTCCTGAAGGCAAACCACCCTCAGACCTTGAAGGCTAAACCACCTTCAATCAACACCCTGAAAGTATACCACTTTCAGTGCCAACAACCCTTCACCGAATACCACGGTGAAAACTCAATCTTACAGAAAGAGATGAAGAAGAGTTTACAATTGGCTGTATCAATCCTTTAACATACAAGTGGATTGATCATGAGTATTTATGCTTTAAGGATTTTAAGCATAATATGATTCTGAGTTCCTCAAGATATGAACAACAAAAGTGTTCTTATAAATATGAAGATCATGAAATTAGAATTTAGGCTCTTGAAGGTTTAAGTTCTAAAAGATGAACTAATTTTGACAAAGCTTTGGCCTAATGTTGTATTCTCATGTGTTGTTGTGTTCTGGACTCAAATGGACTTTATATAGGCAAGGGAAACGTCCTTGAACCATCACAACCCTTTCCAAAAGGTTTGGGACACAATGGTTCATGAAAAGATGCAACTTTTCGTTCTGGTAATCGATTACATCACTTAGTGTAATCGATTACACTAATAGCCGTTTCAGTTTGAATTTCAAATTGAAACATGTAATCGATTACATGCAATGGGTAATCGATTACTTGCCTAGGTGTAATCGATTACCAGAAGGCTGAAATCGATTACACTGAAGTCCAACTTCCAGAAACTTGATCCTTTGAGATCGGCTTAAGGTTTTCTACTTCTTTTAAGTTATGAAAACACTTAGCTTGATTAGTTTAGATGTTTTAAAGATCCTTTATGCTTTAATAGACCTTTAGAAGCATAACTCACCTAAACTAAGACTTCTAGGTATATGATAGACTTTGTAGCGTTGTTTCCTCTAAGTCTTCTTTTCTTCTTTTTGTTGATGAGTTTGTCGTCATCAAAACCTCAGCCAGGGTCAGGAGCAAGACCTTCTTCACAATCTCCCCCTTTTTGATGATGGCAAACACATTCTTGATACTTGAAGATCATATATGCATTTCAGTTGAAGAACTCCCCCTGTTTGATGTAATCCAGTATTTCTCCCCCTTTCTAATGTACTTGTTAAAATCCTGCATATGATCTTTTAAGAGCACAGAACCTTTCTCCCCCTTTTGACTTCATCAAAAAGAAGAAAAGGCCAAAAAATACAGGCATGCATCCATACAAGTATAGAATTCTAAATAAAGCATAGGGGTATGGGGGTAAAGTTGTAAAACAAGAATAAACAGCAAGAATTTTATATAAAAGAAAAGAACATACATATGGTGATGACATAGATAACAAACTTAAATAAAAGAAAATTACAAGAGAAATCATGAAAGACGCCTGGCATACTAAGTATCAATAGAGGAGTCATCATCTAATGTTGTGTTTAAATAGCTCGAGCATGTAATCGATTACGGCAGTTGGGTAATCGATTACAGAGCAGTTGTCCTGAATTTGAATTTCAAATGAAGGAGGGAATTTTGAAATTCTGGCAGTTTTTCGAGCAGATGATCGATTACAGCAGTTATGGTAATCGATTACTGTGAAAATTTGAACAGGCACGAGGACTAAGAGCAAGGATAATCGATTACAGGGCCTATGGTAATCGATTACAAGAGCATTTCTAAGGTTCTAACCTAAAGAATCCTATGTAACATATTCCTAAAGGAAAATTTAAGCACATAATCAATCTAAATGCATTTAATCATATAACATCACAAAGATTATGCAAAAATCATGTTACTCTAAATGTCATGCTCATCTAATATGCCTAATTCTCTTCTAATCTTAAAGAATTAATCTTTAGGAAGAGGCTTAGTAAATATATCTGCTAATTGATTATGAGTATCCACAAATGAAATCTCAATGTCTTTCCTCATAACATGATCTCGAAGAAAATGATGTCTTATATCAATATGCTTAGTTCGAGAATGCATGATAGGATTTTTAGTGAGATTAATGGCACTTGTGTTGTCACATTTAATTGAAATGCAGCCCAGCTCTAAGCCATAATCTTTGAGTTGTTGTTTGAGCCATAGAGTTTGTGCACAACAACTTCCTGCAGCAATGTATTCTGCTTCAGCAGTATTTAGAGAAACACATGCTTGTTTCTTGCAAGACCAAGATACAAGGGCATTTCCTAACAAGTGACAAGTACCACTTGTACTTTTTCTTTCAGTTTCACAACCAGCATAATCAGAATCAGAATATCCAATCAAATCACAAACACTCCTTTTGGGATACCACAAACCAACATTTGTAGTTCCTCTCAAATATTTGAAAATTCGTTTGACGGAACTCAAATGTGATTCCGTAGGAGATGCTTGATATCTAGCACATAGACACACACTAAACATAATATCAGGTCTACTTGCAGTTAAGTATAGAAGAGATCCGATCATACCTCTATATTTGGTAATGTCTACTTGAACACCGGATTCATCTTGATCTAGATATGTGTTAGACCCCATTGGTGTGGCTATGGCTTTGCAATCATCCAAGTCATATTTCTTTAATAATTCTTTGCAAAACTTTGATTGATTGATGAATATTCCGTCATGTGATTGTTTAATTTGCAATCCAAGAAAGAAATTTAATTGTCCCATCATGGACATCTCAAATTCTTCTTGCATCATGTTAGAGAAATCCTTACAAAGAGATTCGTTAGTTGCACCAAAGATAATATCATCAACATAAATTTGAACTAATAAAGTATTACCTTTGGTTCTTTTGATAAACAAGGTTGTGTCAGCCTTACCCTTTTGGAATCCTTTCTCACAAAGGAATGTGCTTAATCTATCATACCATGCACGAGGGGCTTGCTTAAGACCATAAAGTGCCGTCTTTAATCTGAAGACATGTGAAGGGAACTTTGGATCTTCAAATCCTGGAGGTTGCTTCACATAGACTTCTTCTTGAATGTATCCGTTCAGGAAAGCACTTTTGACGTCCATTTGATATAATGGGAAATTTAGAGAGCAAGCATACGCCAAAAGAAGTCTTATGGCTTCCAACCTTGCTACTGGTGCATAGGTTTCATCAAAATCTATACCTTCATCTTGATTATAACCTTGAGCGACTAACCTTGCTTTGTTCCTAACTATGATACCATTTTCATCTAACTTATTTCTAAATACCCACTTTGTTCCAATAACATGCTTATCACTAGGCTTTGGAACAAGTTCCCAAACTTGTTTCCTTTCAAACTGGTTTAATTCTTCCTGCATTGCTACAATCCAATACTCATCCTCAAGAGCATCATTTACTTTTGATGGTTCTATTTGAGAGACAAAGGCCATATTCAAAACTGAATCATTTAAGCGTAGCCTTGTTGAAACGCCTCTAGAAATATCACCAATGATATTATCAACTGGATGATCCCTATGGATTCTCCATTCCTTTGGAAGTTGATAAATATCATCTTCAATGTGCTCTTCTTGTATTGGATTTTGATCTCTATCCTTTTGAGAATCTTCATTTATAATGATATCTTCTTCTTCATTATCTGGAAGATTGACTTTATCTTCTATTGAAGGTTTAGATTCATCAAAAGAGACATGTATGGATTCTTCCACAGATAGAGTTTTCTTGTTAAAGACTCTATATGCTTTGCTTGTTAGAGAATAACCAAGGAATATACCTTCATCAGATTTTTCATCAAACTTACCAAGGTTTTCCTTTCCATTATTCAAGACAAAGCATTTTGATCCAAAAGCATGTAGATGAGAGATGTTTGGTTTCCTTCCTTTGTAGAGTTCATAGGGGGTTTTCTTCAGAATAGGTCTAATAAGAACTCTATTGGAAATATAGCAAGCAGTACTTATAGCATCAGCCCATAAATATTTAGGAAGACTTGATTCACTTAGCATGGTTCTTGCTAATTCTTCAAGTAATTTGTTCTCCCTTTCTACAACACCATTTTGTTGTGGTGTTCTCGGGGTAGAGAAATTATGTGATATTCCATTTCATCACATAGTTCTTGAAATTGTTGATTCTGAAATTCTCCACCATGATCACTTCTAATAGAAGAGATCTTTAAAGACTTCTCATTTTGAACTAGCCTTGCATATCTCTTGAATGCATTGAAGGCTTCATTCTTATGAGGCAAGAATAACGTCCATGTAAATCTAGAGAAATCACCAACAATAACAAGTGCATAGAAATTACCTCCAAGGCTTTTTGTTCTTGAAGGTCCGAACAAATGCATATGTAGCAATTGAAGGGGCCTTGAAGTCGAAACTATGTTCTTTGGTTTGAAAGACATTCTGGTTTGCTTCCCTTTTGGACATGCATCACAAAGCCTGTCTTTTTCGAATCTTATCTTTAGAAGCCCAACAACTAGATCATGCTTGACTAGTTTGTTTAAATGATCTATGTGTATATGAGAAAGTCTTCTATGCCATAGCCATGAATCACTATTGTTCTTGGCCAAAAGACATCTTACGTTTTGTGGAATTTCTTCCAAGGAGATCATGAAGACTTTATTTACTTTATACCCAGAAAACTTAATTTCTTTAGTTTTCACATCTTTTACTACACATATATCATCAATGAAACCAACTTTCAAACCTTTGTCACATAGTTGACTGATACTCAGAAGATTATGCATCAAACAGTCAACGTAAAGAACTTTATCGATGACTGTTTGAGGGGGTGTGCATATTCTTCCAATACCGAGTATCTTTCCCTTTTGATTGTTTCCATATGTGACAAAACCTTTTTCCCTAGGTATAAGAAAAGAAAACTTGGTTTTGTCTCCTGTCATGTGTGATGAGCAGCCACTATCAAGATACCATAAATCCTTTACTGCTTTCATACACACCTACATGACAAAGTTCAGACATGGGTATTAGGAACCCAACAAGTTTTGCGTCCTTCTAAGCTAACATCCTTTCTAACCCATATGTATTCCCTATTTGGTACTGCTACATGTTTGTAGTAACATTTACTAGGGGTATGTCCTATTTTGTTACAATAAGTGCAAGAATAATGATTGTAACTAGATGTTTGCCTAGGAATAGGATGAATCCTCTTAGGAGGTCTATTAGAATTGTTCTTCCTATTGTTCATATTCCTAAAGGAATTAGTCTTAACACCTTTAGAAGATCCTTCCACCATGTTTGGTTTTACAAACACGGTTTTCTTGACTTCCTTAGTCTTTGGGTGAGAAGTATATCCTAGACCTGACTTATTGTTTGAATGTCTTTGTACACTTAGAATATCATCTAACTTCTGTTTTCCTTTATTGAAGTTATGGACTCTTTGTTGAAGATTATCTATCTTTTCTTCTAAAGAACTACACTTAGTGCATTTATGTGTAATATCTAACTTAGATTTTACTACGTCTAGTTCTTCTTGTAAAGTTCTACACTTACTTTCTAAGGATGAAATCAAATCATTTTGCCTAGTGCTAACCTTAGAAAATTCTTGACATAATTTAAACATATTTTCCATAGTGAACTTTAAATCATGAAAAGACATAGAATTATCACTAACCTGGGAATCTTCAACATCTGAATCATGTGAGGCCATCAAAGCAACTTGTGCTTCTTCTTTATCAGAGTTTGATGATGAACTCACTTCATTATCATCCCAAGCCAAATATTCTCTTCGCGTGGGTTGATCCTTCTTTTCAAATTTTTCTCTTAGACCATGTTTCTTCTTTTGAAGATTTGGACATTCTGACTTGAAGTGTCCAGGCTTGCCACATTCGAAGCATGTGATCTTTTGAGTGGAAGAAGACTCATTGTTCCTTTGGAAAGATTTGTTGTTGTTAAATTTCACACCTTTTCTTTTAAGAAACTTTCCAAAGTTCTTTACTAGAAGATTCACATTTCCATTGTCTTCTTCTTCAGAATCTGCATCATAATCTTCTTTGATGCTTTCTTTTGCCTTTAGGGAAATGGATCGATACTTCTTCTCATGTTGTTCATTCTCTTCCAAACGATTCAATTCCAACTCGTGTTCTTGGAGTTTTCCAAAAAGAGTTGCAAGAGTCATTTTTTATAAACTCTTCTTCTCTGAGATGGCTGTAACTTTTGGTTGCCATACTCTTGTAAGTGATCATAGAACTTTCATGTTCAAGTCACTGTTTGTAAATTGTCTGCCAAGAGCAATCAAATGATTAATCAAATGAGTGAATCGTTTTTGCATATCTAATACCTTTTCTCCTGGAAGCATTCTGAACATTTCATATTCTTGAGATAGAGTATTGATCTTTGATCTCTTGACTTCATCTGTTCCTTCGTGAGTCACCATCAACATATCCCATACTTCTTTCGATGAAGTGCACGTTGATACTCTGAAAAATTCATCCATGCCAAGAGCAGATGTAAGAATGTTTATTCCTTTGAGATCATATTGAACCTTTTTCTTTTCTTCTTCACTCCAAGTACTTTCTGGTTTTGGTTGTGAACTTCCTTCTATTTCTATTTCAGGCACAAAGGGACCTTCTTCAATGGCTTTCCAAATTCCTGCGTCTAATGACTTTATGAATATTTTCATCTTGATCTTCCAGAAGTCATAGTGTTCTCCATTGAAGAATGGTGGCTTGTTTATGTTGAATCCTTCACTGGTTCCATGATTGGAAGAGGATGCCATCTTTTCCCGGATCTTAGGAATAACTTACCTAAACTTCCGCTCTGATACCAATTGTTAGTGTAGATAGCAACCTGGGAGGGGGGGGGGGTGAATCAGTGTTGCCCCGATTTTCGCCTTATTGAAAATGTTACTTTCAAGTTAATGATGATCACGACACGATAGTTGTGATTGCAGCGGAATTAAGCGTTGCTTGAAAGTAAAGATGAAGGATAGAAGAATTCAAACACAGAGTTTTATCCTGGTTCACCTTCTATCCACCGAAGGCTACGTCCAGTCCCTCAAGAAAACCCCTTGAGGATTTTTCCACTATTGATAAAAATCTCTTACAAGTTCTTAACCCAAGGACCCTAAGAATTTCTACCAATATCCTGTGAAAGCAAACCACTTTCAACAGCCCCTGAAAGCAAACCACTTTCAGTTCCTGAAGGCAAACCACCCTCAGACCTTGAAGGCTAAACCAACTTCAATCAACACCCTGAAAGTATACCACTTTCAGTGCCAACAACCCTTCACCGAATACCACGGTGAAAACTCAATCTTACAGAAAGAGATGAAGAAGAGTTTACAATTGGCTGTATCAATCCTTTAACATACAAGTGGATTGATCATGAGAATTTATGATTTAAGGCTTTTAAGCATAATATGATTCTGAGTTCCTCAAGATATGAACAACAAAAGTGTTCTTATAAACATGAAGATCATGAACTCAGAATTTAGGCTCTTGAAGGTTTAAGTTCTAAAAGATGAACTAATTTTGACAAAGCTTTGGCCTAATGTTGTATTCTCATGTGTTGTTGTGTTCTGGACTCAAATGGACTTTATATAGGCAAGGGAAACGTCCTTGAACCATCACAACCCTTTCCAAAAGGTTTGGGACACAATGGTTCATGAAAAGATGCAACTTTTCGTTCTGGTAATCGATTACATCACTTAGTGTACTCGATTACACTAATAGCCGTTTCAGTTTGAATTTCAAATTCAAACATGTAATCGATTACAAGCAATGGGTAATCGATTACTTGCCTAGGTGTAATCGATTACCAGAAGGCTGAAATCGATTACACTGAAGTCCAACTTCTAGAAACTTGATCCTTTGAGATCGGCTTAAGGTTTTCTACTTCTTTTAAGTTATGAAAACACTTAGCTTGATTAGTTTAGATGTTTTAAAGAGCCTTTATGCTTTAATAGACCTTTAGAAGCATAACTCACTTAAACTAAGACTTCTAGGTATATGATAGACTTTGTAGCGTTGTTTCCTCTAAGTCTTCTTTTCTTCTTTTTGTTGATGAGTTTGTCGTCATCAAAACCTCAGCCAGGGTCAGGAGCAAGACCTTCTTCACATAATTAACAACCTGGCAGCCCAATCCATGAATCCCAACAATGATAGGAATAACCGAAGAGGTATTCAAGAAGTAGTGGCATATGATGCAATTCTTTCTTCCAACATGAAGCTGTCAGCAAAAATGGACACCATGGAACAAGGAATGGAGGATTGTAATGCAGGTTATGAAAATATGGTGTTTGCTATGGAAGTTAAGCTGCTGAGCAACCCTCAGAGTAACTCATACTCCAAAACATTCAATTCAGGTTGGAAGGACCACCCCAAATTTTCTTGGAAAGGCCAGGACAAGATGAATCGGCAAGACCAAGGAGGAGGCAAGAAGAGCCTAGAAGAGATTATGGGGAAACTAGCCTAGGCCACCTGTTCCTTACAGGTTTCTACTGAGAGTTTCATGAATGAAACTTGCAACAAATTTAGGAATCAGAGAACTTCCATCAGAAATATTGAGAATTAGGTGGCACAAATTTCTAGAAAACTCTTTGAGAGGAGCCCAGGTACGTCCCCTAGTGACATTCTTCCTAATCCTAAGGGAGAAAATTGTTTTGCTATAAATTTGAGGAGTGGAGTGACCTTGGGTGAGAATAAAGAAAAAGAAGAGGAAGAGAGAAAAGAAGAGGTAAGAACTAAAAAATATACAAAGTCACCTTTTCCTCTTTGTCCTAGTGACCCAAGTAAGAAGATGCTGGGGAAGCAATTCTCAAAATTTGTGGAGATGTTCAAGAAGCTTTGCACTGGCATCCCCTTGTCTGAATGCTTAGAGAAGATGCCTAAATATGCAAGATTTATGAAGGAGATTATTTCCGAGAAGAGGAGGATGAGTGAAGAGGGATGAGGTGGTGATGCTTACAGAGGAGTGTAGTGCCATATTGCAGAAGAAACTCCCAGCAAAAATTAAAGACCTAGGAAGCTTCACATTTCCTGTTGAGTTTATCGGCCTGGAAGAGAGAAAGGATCTTGTTGATTTGGGGGCAAGAATTAATCTAATTCCCCTACCCAAGTTTGATAGATTGGGTATTAGAGAATTGAGGCCTACAATGGTGACTCTTCAACTTGCTGACTGCTCTATAGTTACACCATGAGGGAAGGTTGAAGATGTCTTGGTTAAGGTGGGGAAATTTTAATTCCAGATGAACTTTAGGGTTATTGATGTGGATGAAGATAGAAATATCCCACTGATCTTAGGAAGACCATTCTTAGCCACAACTCAAGCAAAAATTAATGTGGGCAAAGGAACGATATCTTTGAGAGTGGCCGATGAGAAGATCACCTTCAATGTTTTCAATCAAAATGTGACTTATAAGGGGCTGAATGATGTCTTCATGGTGGAGATTATGGATTCATGTAATGATGAAAGTTTGGAGAAGTTTTTCAAGAAGGAGGGGGTTGCTAGCTTAAAGAACGCTGAAGTTTCGAAGAGCAACCAATCTAAACAAGTCTATTCCATCAGCCTGGTCACTGAGTCAATACCAGGTAAGGAGAAGGGTAAAGAACTGTGCTTCCATTGGAAGCCTGTAACACCCCATTTTTAAGCAAGAATGAGGCGTTACGTTTAGTGAATTAAACGCATAATTAAAAACATAAAACACTTAGACTGTTTATGAAATAACGGGTATTTATTTTTGATTTGTAACGAAGACACATTTATGCAATAACGCAAGAAAGTAAATAACTTGTAAGCATAACCCGACTCATCTCATAAATTATTACCCATAATAAATTGTAATAGTCATAAGACATAATCAAATACAGTACTGTGACCTAGAAGAAAAACCCTCATGACAAAAACTAGATATAACTCAAAAGAAACAAAGACTCCCTTCCGGCATACCTATGAGCCCAACATGCAAGAAGAGCCTATAAGGTAAACGACTTCCGGAACACTACTCGATAAAACATAAATACAGACAGGTAAGGAAGACCCGTAAAAGAAGAACATATGTAGAAGGAAACAACCAAAGTTCTACCCCATACATTCATTACCCTCTGATCTTTGGCTCCATGATCCGATGCAGTAATTCCTCGCCTAGCTTCCGAACCTCTGTGCCATCTACGGTTTGAATCCATGGGGCCGAAGCCAAAAAGAAAACGCAAGGGTCAATTACATTGGCATAATGGGAATCGCCATCGCCAGGTAATCCAAGCAACAATCAATAGTTCATACAAGTCATAGTCAACAGGTTACTAGCATCATAATCCAAGTTATGGGGAAAGCCTTGTTAGACAGTTAATGTATGAATGCAATCTCATGCAGACACAGTCCGATCAATGCCTTCATCTACTCACTGGGAAGACGGGGCAACCACTAGTTTTGAGCCATCAACGCCACTACCAATGTCTATGCTGTGGAGTACCATTTCTTTACATCGCCGTCTCAAAATCCGGAAGAAACACAATAACACCGTCTCAATGCTTCAAGGTACGCCATCTCGATGACCATCACAAAACCCAGCATACTTTTGATCCACCAATCTCATAGCGGGCAATCAATGCACATGCCATGCTTTCTAATTATGAGTTAGTTTCACCTACGGCCCATCCTCCGATGTCTGTAACATGCTCCAAGAGAAGGATTACCTCTCACTAGTATCCATTATCACTAGTTTGGCCTCACTCGTCACTCAAGTGTCCGCCTCTAATCATTTATTAGTTATTTACAAGGTAACAATCATAGTCTAAGCATGTTATCATCTATGCATAACAATATCAACATTTCATGACATAACAATTCTCATGGCTTATAGCATACCGAGCAAGCAACATGTTATCATATCATATCACATGGCATATTCATCATGTATATCATATTGCAAGTCAAGTAATCGTGGGTAGTTCAAGTCATAACAATCCAACATATCATGGTACGCATAAGCAATCACAACATCAATCCATTGATTCACAGTCATGCTATCCACCCATTGATTCACAGTCATGCTATAATAATTCTTTTCATACTACAATTATCATGCACAAGTTATGCGGTCACAAGGCTAGCTGTCCGAAGGTGCGTAGGAACCCTTACCTCGAATGCAATCCATGTGTGCTCCGAAAGATTCTGAACTCTGTCCTCCTTCGTGCCCGATACCTTATACAATCATGACTAGTACTTAGTATTCTAGTAATGATTCTATTTATCAAACAACACGCAAGACGACATCTTATAAAGATCCTTTGGTTATGGACTATTTATGAAAAGTCCTCTAACTCTTGACTATTTGTAAACAAGTCCTCCAACTTTTAACTATTCACAAAAGGGTCCTTGTACTTTACTAAATTCACACTTAAGTCCTAAAACTTTAGTAAAATACTATTTCTTGTCCTTGAAATTTTCAAAACTCTATTCAAGTCCTCAAATTTCAAAAAAACTTAGATTTTAACTCTCAAATTATTTCCAAAAGCCATTAAACATACCCAACAAATGTAAGACCCTGAATTTCACCCAGTAATTAAATAATTATTTAATTATTCTAGGTACTGTTTGGATCCGCTCGGCGGCATCGACAAGCGATATCGTCGGCCGAAGTACCGATGAAGTACTATTTTACGACACTTGGTGGTAAACCAAGCTGGACCTAACTTTGAGTTTGGATGAGAATAAGACGTTCACACTATCACCATGACATACAGTGAAGAATTTCGTGAAGAACGACTGTAATATTGATATGGTTTCCTCCCGGAGCCTACAAACGACAATTCTCGCTAGCGAGACTTTCAGTCGAAAATCCAGCAAGCGAAACGGACGACTTCGAGACCTCGAATCGAAAATCCAGGAATCACCTAATGTCTCCATTTGACGTGACGGATCCAGATACGCGATAAAAAGTTTTGTGAATAGTAACTTCGGTGAATAGTGTTTTATGAATAGTGTTTCACAAGCAGCTTCCTGTGAATAGTGCTTTCGGACCAGAATTGGCACGAACTTCGAGGGAAATGACCCGGACCCGAGTAGTAAAGCACAAGGCCTAAGGAGAATGACTAACTGGTGTTAGATACTCTCAGCTACGTCAAGAGATTAACCGGCGACTAGATTCAACTGACGCGTCATAGATTTGGAATATATTAATAAAAAATTCTAGATATTTTCTAATCTTCCAAATTCATAGTTTGGTCCTTTCCCCTTGAGAGTTTATGGTTTAGTCCTTGCCCCTTGAGAATTTAGACTTTAGTCCCCAAATAGTAAAAATATATTTTACCTAGACTTTTACCCTTTCAAATATGGTCCCTAGAGTTAGTAAAAAGTTAAAAATTCACCCCCCTTAGCCTCACAAACCCGCGGCCAAACCTTCTTCCTGTCATATGTCGCGAGCATCCACTGTCCAAGTAGCATTGTTCGCTTTTTCTTTGTCCTGTTAAACACATCTGCAACAGGAATAATCAACGTCTTAGGTACCCAAATTATCTTGGGTCTTGATTGGTTAGTTTTGGTTCAGAGTGGAACCTTCTTATAATAGGATGCCATTTCTAATGTTTGTTTCATACTACGTTTTACCATGATATCAGACGATGTAGTGTTAGACAAGACAATATCAGACGATGCATGTTCAGATGATGTGTCACTGTATCCTAAGCAACTTTTATCATATAATTCCCTATTATTTCCACTTAGCTTAACCAGATTTTCATTTCCATTTGTAAATGATGAAAGATCTTTAATCAAAGCCTTAATTCTCTTTTTAAGAATGATAACTTCTTCTGAAGGATAACTTTCTTTTAAGGCTTTATTTTCTTCAACCAATAAAGTGTTTTCATGCTTGGCTATGTCTAAATATTTTTGTATTTGTGAAAAACATTTCTTAAGACATGCATATTTAGATGATAAAGCATGGGAATATTCAAGCAGTTCATTATAATCATCTTCAAGAGATTCAGACATTATCTGGTCTTCTTCCTCGTCGTCTGACTCATCTACGGATGCTATGAATGCATAGAATGCTTCGTCGTCATCCTCATCTTCATTATCGTCTGAGGATTCTTCAGATTCAATATTTTGTCCTATGAGCGCCTTCTTCTTTTTGTTGTTTTGGAAGGGCTTTTTCAAATTCGGACATTCTACTTTCATGTGTCCAGGCTTCCTACACTCGAAGCAGACGATGGAGCTTTTGTCGAGGTTTTGTCCTCCTTCATTTCTGCCCTGTTGATGTTTCTTCCACATCTTCTTGAATCTTCGGTTGAATAATGCTTCTTCATTGTCAGTATCGTCTGATGATGTTTCTGCCTCTTCAGACGATGCTTCAACAATGGGAGCTTTGGAGATTTTTTTCCTTGAATGTTATAGATTTGTTCTTCTTGCTTTCCATGCACTCTTCAAGTTCAATTTCGTGTTCCTTTAATGATCCCAGAAGATCCTCCATTCTCAAGGTTGTGAGATCTTTGGCTTCTTGAATGGCCGTGACTTTGGGTCGTCATTTTGCTGAAAGGAATCTCAGAATCTTCGTGATCTGTTCCAGATTATTGTAGCTTCTTCCTAGATTTCTGAGTCCTTTAATGATGATTTGGAACCGGGAGAACATGTCATCAATTGACTCATCTTCTTTCATCTTGAATGCCTCATATTGAGCAACAAACATGCTGATGCTCGTGTGTTTGACGTTGGAAGTTCCTTCGTGAGCCATTGCTAATGTGTCCCAAATCTCCTTTGCTATTTCCAGACCATCTACCCTGTCATGCTCTGCTTTTCTTAGAGCAAATGTAAGAAATAGTTTGGCTTTGGAGGTTAATTGATTCTCCACTCGATGTTCATCGGTCCATTGAGCATGTGGAATAGGTTCACCTGCATCATTTTTAGGAACATAGTTACAAATTTCAACAATATCCCAAATTTTATAATTTGTAGATTCAATAAATAATTGCATATGCTTTTTCCAATAATGATCATTTGAGCCATCGAAAAATGGTGGCCTGTTTGTTGCTGCGCTTATTGGGAATGTGTTTCCGTCCATGGATATTTTCTCTGCACGTGCGAAGGTGTTAGTTTCACAGAGACGAAGCTCTGATACCAATTGATAACATAAGGGCCAACACAAGAAGGGGGTTGAAACGTGTGCTTATTTAAAACTTGTTTTTCTAAAACAATTATATATTTTTCAAAACTATTTCGAAGACTAATAGTAAGTGATAGAGTAAGCAGCAAAATTAAACAAGTTTTAGCAATATAAATGTTGCAAAATATAACACAGACGAGGCAGTAAAACAGTAAGAAATAAAGCACAAGCAGAATTATCTTGGTTCACCCCCTGAATGTTAGGGCTACGTCCAGTCCTTGACTCCACCGAGATTTTCATTATTCAACCTGGAATAGTACAAGTATTATGCAGGACTTCTCCTATCAACAAGTATTCTTAGGGACTTCTCCCACCACCAAGTATTATGCAGGACTTCTCCTTTACAACAAGTGTTTCTACAAAGAGTTCTCTTCTCAAAAGAGTGATAGTAGAAGAATTTTCGCTCGAGGTACTCTAAGTATTTGGAAATGGGTTTGACTCTCAAACAATACTAGAGATTTTCAAGTTGAGGCTATTTTGGAAATCTGACTCCATGCTCTATTTTTCCTTTCGAAAACTTTTCACAAAATTTGGCTTGAAGATATTTCTAAAAAATTAAATGTAAGCCGAATGAGATAGAGAAGAATTGCTGCGTTGCAGTGCTCTATTTTTTCGAATGCACAAGTGTTGCTTTTATAATGTAAGCACGTCTTCAATTCTCTGAATTTTCTAGTCGTTGACTTGCCTTGGTTAATCAATTGAAGATAGTGTGCTAATGGCTATTTGATTCTAATATTCCTTGATTCTTCTGAATGATTTTAGTGTGTATCTCTTTCTCTTTAAGTTGATGATTCTTTGTCGTTGACTTTCAGTAGAGATGTTGTTTGATTCTGATTTTCATTTGAATTCTTTCCTTTCTTGAAAACAGAGCACGTTTTAATCGTTGCATACTCAAACGAGTATTCTTCATTATTTGTAGTCTCTGGAATGTGATGCTCTTCATCTTGACACAAGCTTGATCTATTCTTGCTAGGTTTGTATCATTTAATGACTAGGTAGACGATACTTAAAATTACACTTCATTTCAGTATCCAGATGATACGACTACCCAGACGTTCTTCTTATATCTTAGAAATTCAGCTTGGACAGACGAAGCTTTTCTTTTCAGCGTCTTGACAGATAATGGGATTTCTTCGATCAATAAGACTTTGCAAGACAAGGCATATAATATTACACATGTCCTTTCTTGATTCTGCCGAGAACTGTGCTTCATAAAATGATGAGACGTAGCACGTCTTTGTTGTTTGAAGCATTGAAGCAGACTCTCTGTTAGAGTGTAGTAAGACGATCTGCTTGAACGTAGTCAGACGTTATACTCAGACGTTCTTCTTGAAAATACTAAGATGTTCTTCTAAGAGATCACTCAGACATTCTACTTCTTCGACATATTCAAACTTGCTACTTTAGATATAACCTTTAAGAGATGGCAGACTTGCGTTTCTTCCCTTTGGTAAATGCTTCCTGGAATATGAAATATTCAAAGTCTTAGGAAATCCCTATCTATCATAATGAGATCATGGATAAATGTGTTATTTATCAAAACGTGATAAAAGATGAAATCGTTTGAATCTAACACCAATTCATAGTTTGGTCCTTGCCCATTGAGAGTTTATGGTTTAGTCCTTGCCCCTTGAGAATTTAGACTTTAGTCCCCAAATAGTAAAAATATATTTTTACCAAGACTTTTTCCCTTTCAACTTTGGTCCCTAGAGTTAGTAAAAAGTTAAAAATTCACCCCCCCTTAGCCTCAAAAACCCGCGGCCAAACCTCTATTTATAGGGGAGGTAGTGTGGTTTTTCTTTAAAGTCTTCATTAAGTGAAATTTGAGAGGAAACTAGAGAGAGAAAGTGAGACTTGAGGACTATTCATCATCTTCTTCCTTTCTCCTCCTCCACGGCCGAATCTTCCCTTCTCTATGGCAGTCCCTTCCACTCATCTTCTTCACTTGATCCTTTGAGGTAAGTTGCTCCCCTCATCCCGATCTACAATTCTACTGATTTAGAATTTTGATATGTTGAGTTTGGATTTTTATGGGTTGTTAGAATTCAGAACCCCCTTCATTAATGTTGTTCCCATTGCCTTGAACTTCAATTTGAACCGATTAGAATTTTGATTGGCTAAGTTTTGATCCCTAGAGAAATTTGAAGTTGAGATTTTGCTAGGGTTGCCTTTAGGAAAGTTATTCCCATGATAATTGATCTATGGATATCCCTAATTATTTTACTTGGAAGCTAGGTTTTTGAGAATTGGTTATTTGAAATAAGTGATTTTCAAACTTTGGATTTTGGTTTCACCATAGATTTCTTGATATCTTTGATGTGTACAAGTTAGTTTTGAAAGAAAAATTCATTTTGATAATCAAGGGGGCTTGGCCGAATTGATTCTATTTTGGGGGACAAGAGAAAATTGAATTTCTAACTAGATTTTGAGTGTGTTAAATGCTTGTAAATGACTTCGAGTGTAAAGGAAAGGTTTTTCCCTAGTGCAAAAGGGTCTAGAGAAAATTTTATGTTTAAGACTTTAGAAATTAATTTCTAGAGGATTTGGAAAACTTGAAATTGTAAGATTAAAATTGAGCTTTTGGGTAAAGTGGGCTTTGGAACTCATAGCTTGATTAGGGTTTTGGCTAAGCTAAGAAAACTTGGAATTTGGTAATTTGTATTTGGAATGGAAAATTTGTGCTTTTGACACTTACAAGATTTTGGGTTCAAGACATGGAAATTTGTTTTAGAAAACTTGTAATAGAAGTTATGTTTTGGATTGTTGAATTGTTTTGACTAACTTAGTGAATTGGTTGGTGAAAATTTGAAGTTTTTAGGGTATTAGGGTTTTTGGGCATAATTGAACCCTTGGTGTTTTGTGTGTGTTTTTGCTTCCAAAATCTTGTTTAAGGCTTTCAAATTGATTTGTAATTATTTAGCCTTGTTTCTCTTTTAAGGTTTAAAGTTTTGGGAAGTTTTGAAAATTGTAACTTAGAGTTTTTTTTTTAGTTCTTTCAACGGTCGCCAAAGTTGTTAAAAATGTTTTCGACTTCCAAGGACCTTCCTAAGAATTAGGACAATTGCCTAAGTGATAGGAACCTTGTAAGACCAGTAGCTAAGCCTTAGGATTGAGTTTCAAGTTCTAAGCTAGGCTATGTTTCTTGAAGGATTACGAGACTTCAGGCCGAACAAAGCGACGTAGCTTACCTTCGGAACCTTCGTAGCTTTTGGAGCAAACGTTGGAGCTTGGAGCAAAAGGACAAAGAAAAGGGAACTTCTATACATTAGCTAATAAGCATATGTACATACTATGACTTATAAATTTGCAGTCGACGGCGTTCTAAGAACGATTCGATTTTAAATTGTTTGAACTATGATTGCAAGTATCTGAAGGCATCTGATATGCTGAATTAGAATTGTTTGATGTATGACATTGTTGAAATTGTTTGAATGTGCGGCTTGACTTGTTTGATATTCTTTCTATACTGTTAATTGTAAGCATGATCTCCTTTCACACATGATTTATATCTGTTTAGATATGTACCCATGCCCTACATGATTATTGTTAATTATAAAGCTATGTTAGGCAAGGTATACAGACGAATAAGTCCTATTTTGGGTAGTTAATTGAACATGCGTACCAAGCGGTAAGTAACTAAAAAGACTTGCTCGAGCCTATTCTTGGACACGTATCGGGTTAGGGAAGCTTAAGCCACACCTACGAAATGGCGAATCCCAGGGGTCGATGGAAAGCCACCATTGCACCTTTCACTGAGGATTTGTCCCGCCTCCCACTAATCGGAGTTGGCATAATATCCGGATAAATTAAAAGGGTTCGTGAGATGTGATGTAGAATCATTGGCTTAGGCATAAAAAAAATAATTATGCTACTTAACGAGTTTCGGGTTTTAGTTGCACAGCTAGCTTGTATGTCCATTAGTCTTGTTTGACTGCATCCTCTCGATGTAGATATCTATCCCTCTTCTAATACTCTATATAACAACGTGAATTTCTTATTTGTATTGTTTGTTTTCAAAGTTGACCACGCCACATCAATATGTCTTCAACTCCAGCAACTCCAACAACTACAGCAGGCCCTCGTCCATTTGTTGCAATATCACACGACTTCAACGGAGCAAGTATGACATTCATCCCTACGCCTTCACTACAGCCAATAGATGAGCCAATAGATGACCAGGGCAAGTGAAGATGTTACAAGACAATGACAACCTCACTAATTTTTTGATATCCTTATCCTTAGTATGATGGGATTGAAACTTTTTTGGGAACAGATTAACTAACTTATAACTTTTACCATGGTCCAGCGATAGATGTTAGACTTGTGTTAGCTTTTTGATGGCATAATTGTATTGTGAATGCCTACTGCTAAATGTTTTGATGACACAATACTAGTACCATCTCTAGATTGCAGGTGTAATGTGTAAGACCCTCAAGTTTTGAGTAATTATATTTTGGTCCTTGGAAATTTTATTATTAGGTTTTGATCCTTTAAGTTTGGATATTGTGGTTTAGTCCTTGGACTAGTCAAGGTTGGTTTTGGTTTTAGTATTAAGAGCTTTAATGATATTTTGTTCTAAGGACATGATGGTCCAATTTGGAGGTTTATAACAATGTTCGTGTAAGATTTTTAATAAGAAGAGTTGTGGCTTAGTGGTTAAGACTTAAGCAATTGATGGGTTTGGCTTGTGATCAAATCCTAGTGAGGTATGTTTTAATTTTAATCAGATTTTTTATGGTTAAAGGCTGAATTTCGAATTTGAATTGAGACATGAGATTAATGAGCAATAAATGGGTTTAAATGTGAGTTTAATGAGTGTTAATGCCTCCTTTATATGGCTGGTCGGTCTCTCTCTCTTCTCTCTTGTTTTCCTCTCCTTGGCCGCACTCTTTGCCTCTCTTCTCCCTATCACGTTTTGCTCTTTCTCTCTTGGTGAAAGGTAGGTTTTTGACAAGATATGGTGTTTAGTTTTCTTTCTACATGGTTATTGTTGTACTTTCTTCCTTCTTCTTCTTCTTCTTCTCATACTTCTTCTGTTGCAATATTCTTTTGTTATAGTTATGCTAGAGTTTGAACCAAACAATGGTTCCAAACTTGTTTTCTCCAAAGGATCCTCCAAGCAAGAACATGACTTTGAGTTGATCCACGAGGTTGTTTTATTTTGTAAAGGTTTATGCTTTCTTGTTCTCAAAATGGTTTGGAAAGCCTTTGTTATGAAACCTTGTTTTTGGGTGATGAGGTCTCCTAAAAGTGACTTGTTGGAAGAGGAGAATGTTAGAGTAAAATATTTAAATGAATAAACCTATTTTGATAAATAACAATTTCGCTAAGTGTTACTGACTTCCTTAAAAGATTTCATATTCAGGAACACTTATGAACTGAAGACATGCTGCAAAGATCTCGGCAAAACATTATCAAAAAGCAAGTGAAGAAACCGTCCGCCTATGAGAAAAGAGTCTGCCTTCAGAGTAAAGTTCGTCCGCCTGCAAAGGCCGTCCGGCTTAACCCCTTTCAAACACAGGTTGACTAGAGCAATGATTGAAGACTCGTGCAAAAAGAATTAGCTTAAAGGAGATCGTTTGCTCAAACCAAAGATGAGTTGTCATGCACCTCTTGGTGGATCAGAGCATTAATGGCGAAAGAGACAGAATTAAGCGCCTTATTCCTTGAAGGTTCAAATTCTCTGACATTCCTTAATTCAAGCTGCTTTTGCTGAATTAACGGCGATATCCTCTGATCATCCACTACAAGAAATTTGACTTTCAGCCACGCTAAAATTTGCAACGGTCAGAAAACTGTGGCCTAAAATGGCCAAAGGCCACGGTTTTTGAAGTGTGGGATAATTTTACAAAAATTACAACCACCACAAAGGAAACCGTAGCCTATACTCTTTAAACCGCGGTTTGGTACCCGTGGCTATATTGTGGCCACATTTTGCCAACCGTGGACCCTTTATTCCACACTTTTCCAACCGTGGCAGTAGGATTTTTAGATTAAAATGCCTATTATTTTGACCCGCCAAAATCTCCCGGTTTTTATTTTATTTCTCAAAATTACAGAATTAGAAAAGTTTTCACTTATTACCTCCCGTGCCTCCATCGTTCTGGAAAAAAAAAAAAAAGGTTTTCACTTCAGTTCTTGACCTCCTGCGCCTCCATCGTTCTGACCCCGTCGCCTCCTACCCCTTGATCGATCGCCTCCATTGTTCTGGACCCCGTCGCCTCCTACCCCTCGATCGATCGCCTCCTATACGCCTTCGTCGTTCTAGCCCTCTCGCCGTCCATCGTTCAGGCCCTCTCGTCGTCCATCGTTCAAGAATCTCGCCTCCATCGTTCTGGACCCCCACGCCTCCATCGTTCTGGAATTTCATCTCCATCACTAACCCCTCGCCTCCTTCGCTCGTGAGTCCCGTCGCCTGCCTCCATCGTTCTGCACCGCGAAGCTATTTGCGTACCGTTCGTCTCAAACCCTCACTCAAACCAAGGTAACTTCCCTGTCTGATCTTGCTTCTTTAATTTGATGCTCCACCGCTTCACTTCCTTCATCCTCTAGTGTGAAATTATCTTCTAAAACTAGCTTTTCTTCATGAATAATTTTAATTTCCCTGTTTGATCTTGCTTCTGTACTTATGTCTTAATTTGATGCTCCGCCTGCCTCCATCGTTCTGCAACACATTGATTTGAAATATATAGCTTGGTTTTACACAACTTCTGAACATGTTCAGGACGATATTAGCCAACTTGACTTGTCTTTAAGGCTTTGAAATTTGCTTCTATGAAGGAAAAATATATTTTGATCCCTTCTGAATTAATTTCTGATTATGAATGAGAAATGCTCCAGTTATACAAGGAGGGGTAGTGGGTGGGGGACTGCAATTTGAAGTGACACTTTTTAGAAGATGAGGAAGTGCCACTATTCCACTTTTTCTTAAGAAGGTAAAGAGGATGAGTTTCAGCAGGTTAGATAGGTTTCTATATTGATGATTATTGCTATCTTTATGGTTTACTTTTGTATGTTTTTTGTACTGTAAGCAAGCTTGGATATATATTTTTGAAATATGAGATATTTTTTAGAAACAAGTTTCATAAGATTGGAGAAATTGAAGGACCATAGAAGGTGGTGTGTAACTCTTATCAGAAACATGAAGGCTACTACTCCTATAAGATGTGACTTGGATTAACAATTCCATGCAAAGTAATAGGGATTTCCATGGCATGTTGCTTCTTAATAGTATAGCATGGAAAAGTAGCAGATGCATAATTTATAACTTGAACCCATAGTGGTGTAGGGTGTGTTAAATACAAACAAATTATGAGGTCATGTTGTAATATCACTGCCTCGTATACAGGTTAAATTTTCCTTGTGATTTTTTGCAGCAAGTTCCACTTAAAACATCTTCTGTCAGTGCACTCTTATAACATGCAAAGTGTAGACTGAATATTGTTTCTTAAAGTTTTTCACATGGTACTGTTGGTGGTAAGATAACTATGAACAGTACAATCATTTAATCACTGATACAAATTAATGGGGGTATAGATTTATCGGGGTTTTCTTTTTCCGCTCATTTTCACTAACTTTTTCTTCTTTATCTCTTTGCATTTCTTATTATATCACCCATCATATTACTCATTTTTTTCTTTTCTCTTCTTATCTCACTCTTGGTGCGTGTGAAATTTAAGTGTGAGTAAAGTATTATTGAAAGTAATGTATCATTCAAAAAGCCTTTTATAGTTCCTGGCATGCAATTCTTTCTTAACTTTTGAAAAATCATAATGCATCTTTTTCCTTGGCATTGCAGCCAACCTAGTATGCTCAGCATAGAAATAATGGAAAAGGAAAATCAAAAGACTAATAAGCTTATTATTGCATATTTGAATGCAAG
Source organism: Acmispon strigosus (assembly GCA_030819835.1). Taxonomy (NCBI): domain Eukaryota; kingdom Viridiplantae; phylum Streptophyta; class Magnoliopsida; order Fabales; family Fabaceae; genus Acmispon; species Acmispon strigosus. The sequence goes on along the minus strand of JAUAMA010000007.1, from coordinate 18,696,848 downwards.
TTTCACACACAATTCAAGGCATATTTGAATAAATTTTTCACATGAATTGAGATGGAAGTTTGCAGTGATTTTAGATCTAATTAATGCAGATCTAAAAGTATACCCCTTGCCTACATATTTGAGGAGGATTCAACTTAGGACAAGTTGTAGATCTATTTAGATTCACATTTGATGTATATATAACAACACATTGATTGGTTATATATATATATATATATATAACTTTATGAGAGGCAGAGCATGAACTAAAATATAATTGAAGAAGGAATGGAGAAGAGAGAAGAGAGAAGAGATTGAGAGATTAGAGACTGGTTTTATAACTTGGTTTTTTATATATATATATAGCTTGGTCTCATTGTTTTCCTCTTCACTTTCATCTAATTCTTCTTTCTCTTCTTTGTAGTTGTTGTCAACACTGTTCCTCTTAGATTCCATATCTATTTTTGAGTAGATGAAACCAACCTTTGAAATACCAGATATACAAGAGCTAGCTCATATATACTATTCACATATGTGAAGTATTGTACTACAAAAAGATAATCACAAAAAGATCATGAATATTAGATCATCTATGTACCCAAAATAAAAGATAATCAGAATGCACATTACTACTATCTTGCTTCTGTGCAGGTTGCTCTGTACCGTGATGTCCAGCATGCTTTCTCCCTCTCACCTGATATGAGATGTTCACACTGATCTTCTAAGTTAGAATTTTGACATTTTTAGTTTATCATGTACAAATTTATGAAACATATTTGTTTTACTGAACTCGAATGTAGTCTAAAATTATGTCTTACAGGTGATTGCTTTGACGGAAGAGCTCCTTGCAACTGCAAAGCAAAATGAAATCTCAGGTTCAAATGTTGTTCCCAATGCTGATGCATCTCCAAGTATCTCTAATCCTATGGAGAATAAAGGGGTACGTACTTGGCATTCTGATTTTACTTTATTAAGTAGAGAATTGAACTCTGCAGATACAAGTACTTGCTTGATCTATATTGGTATTTAGTATTTATCCCTGACATACTGCATTTTGCACTACCATAGAACTGCTTATTCAAAATTGACTTAATTGCTTGCCTTTGATGATCTATGAAATTACACTCTGGCAGAAGTTGTGGAGGAGACAATTGAAATAATCTCTGATGATTTGAACGCTTTTCCTGGTGCTCAATAATAATTCCTAATGTTATTTCACTTTTAGGAGTTAGATAGCAGCTATGATCATGAACAAAAATTTCCTGTTGGCTCCAAAATTCAAGCAGTTTGGAGTGATGATGGGGAATGGTACGTTAAACAAATATTTTCCTTCTATTCGGTTATCTTTGTATTTTGTTTTTCATTTCATTGACCGATGTCTTCTTGATGTTTGAATTAGTTGTATTTTGAATTTCCAGTTATGATGCAACAATTGAGGCTCATACACCAAATGGTTATTATGTTCGCTATGAGAATTGGGGTAATAGAGAAGAGGTATGGTTTATAAAACTACTTGATGCATGCTTAAAGTTTGATTGAAAGAACTTATTTGGGCTTATCTTATAGCATGAAACTTAAGCAAGTTTTTGTTTAAGGTTATACGGGGCAGCACTCATAAATTACAATCTAGAGCATAACTTTTGGTTATTGATCAAGAGACCAATAAATTTTTTTTTTTTCATATCTCTAGGTAAATGTCATGTGCTGATGGTGGTTGCTTATTACAGGTGGATCCTGCCAATATAAGGCCTGTTCAAGAAGGTACTGTTGATGCTTCGTTAGAAGCTGAGCGAGTTGCGGAAGCTACCAAGCAAGCTATCAAACGTAAAATTGATGAAGTGCTTGAATTTGCTATCTATATATCCTTGGGGTAGTCTCATTTTGTGGGTCACTTTTAATGAATTGTATTTCTGTAAACAATGATGCTTGTCAGTGTCATTCTCAAATAGATTTTGTTTTATCCTAAGTTTATCTGCAAGTTAATTAGGATGCCATGTTTGCTCACTTAATGATTGCAGAAAGCTGCCAAACGTAAGAAAATACACGCCTTCAAGTCAAAAATGCGGATTGAGCAACTTGAAGTCACTCAGAATAAGCGGCAAAATGCTTGGCAGCAGTTTCAGTCAGCCAAAGGAAAGACGATAAATGTACCTTGGGGCCTATTGTTGTTTTTCTTGTAAGAATCCTATTTAATAAGAATCTTATTGTCTCATTTATGTTATTATTAATAAGTTTCACGGCTTATCTTCTCACATGTACCTTGGTGCCTATTGTTTTTGTTGTAAGAATCCTATTTAATTTTTGATTGTATATCCATTTTAAAGTGAATAATAGAAGTGAACTAGAGCTCCATAGCTAAACATCTGAACTATAGCAACGGTTTAAAAACCGTGGTGTAAAGAAGGAGCTGTAAACCGTGTGAACCCACGGTTTGAAAACCGTGGTGTATTGAAGGGGCTATAAACCGTGGTTGAATGATACCACGGCAAGTAACTGCGGCCTAAATATCAAAGCAATGGTTTGGAAACCGTGGTTTAAAGAATTAGCTGTAAACCGTGGCCTCAACCAGTGTGATCAAACCGTGGCCTATTCGTGCCACGGTTATCAGAAATTGGTGGCCTAAAGTGACAAACCGTGGCCGATTAGCAAAGGCCACGGCTGCATATCCCACAGGCGGGAATCCGTGGCAAAACCGTGGTCGTAGGTTATTGCCACGGTTTTTTTACCTTCAGCCGCGGTTTTTTGGCCGCGGCGGAAAATCAAATTTCTTCTGTTGCAATATTCTTTTGTTATAGTTATGCTAAAGTTTGAACCAAACAATGGTTCCAAACTTGTTTTCTCCAAAGGATCCTCCAAGCAAGAACATGACTTTGAGTTGATCCATGAGGTTGTTTTTGTAAAGGTTTATGCTTTCTTGTTCTCAAAATGGTTTGGAAAGCCTTTGTTATGAAACCTATATTTTGGGTGATGAGGTCTCCTAAAAGTGATTTGTTGGAAGAGGAGAATGTTAGAGTAAAATATTTAAATGACTAAACCTATTTTGATAAATAACAATTTCGCTAAGTGTTACTGACTTCCTTAAAAGATTTCATATTCAGGAACACTTATGAACTGAAGACATGCTGCAAAGATCTCGGCAAAACATTATCAAAAAGCAAGTGAAGAAACCGTCCGCCTATGAGAAAAGATTCTGCCTTCAGAGTAAAGTTCGTTCGCCTGCAAAGGCCGTCCGGCTTAACCCCTGTCAAACACATAGGTTGACTAAAGAGCAATGATTGAAGACTCGTGCAAAAAGAATTAGCTTAAAGGAGATCGTTTGGTCAAACCAAAGATGAGTTGTCATGCACCTCTTGGTGGATCAGAGCATTAATGGCGAAAGAGACAGAATTAAGGCCTTATTCCTTGAAGGTTCAAATTCTCTGAAATTCCTTAATTCAAGCTGTTTTTGCTGAATTAACGGCGATATCCTCTGATCATCGTATCTCCCCAGCGGCCAAATTCAAATCTTCTAGTCAGAGCATTAATTACCAGATTAGCTGTAATGCATATGCATTAATTATATCCTCTGAGAACCAGAACAAAAACATCTCCAGACGATATCACTCTCTATCTGTTAAAGAAACATTCCTCACCTGGAAAACTACAACAGCAGATGCAGAAGTATCCGTTACTCACAATCAAGCAAAAATTCAACGGAACTATTTTTGAAGATCTTCATTGAAGCTCCCAGTTATCATCCTACTGAAGATATAAATAGTGGTCTCTGCATCATCTTCAACTTGGCGACTTATACACTATCAAAGCATTCAAATCTTTCAAGTCAGCTTACAATTTGAACAAGCTTTAGTCAAGAACACTCAGTAACCTTAGCCTTCTCATTTTCTGAGTTTAGTCGCCAACTAGTGTGAAATACCTTACAGAGTGAAAACTCTCATCCTTTCTCACACAAGCCTTTCAGAGAACCAATTTGAATACCATCTCTGATTTTAGAACTTCATAGTTTCTACCCACTGTTTGTGAAGAGATTCCTGTAGAAAACAAATATTCTTGAAAAAGAACTGGGAGGAGTCCTGTCCAACACTCGAAAGATAAAGGAGAAGTCCTAGAATACTTGTAAAGGAGTAGTCCTCAGAATACTGGGAGAAGTCCCTGAGAACACTTGTACTATTCTGTTGAAATAGTGGAAAATCTTGGTATAGCCAAGGACTGGACGTAGCCCTATCGATTTAGGGGTGAACCAGGATAAATATTGTGTGTGCTTTATTCTTCAAGCTCTAAGTTTATTTCCGCTGCACATATCATTCAATGTTTTCGAACTGATAATAACTATATTGTGAAAAAAAAATTAAAAGTCACACACACAATTCAAACCCCCCCCTTTCTTGTGTGTTTTCATTACTATCAATTGGTATCAGAGCTTAACCGCTCTGAGAATTACTAACATCTTAACAGGTGTAGAGTGAAAAGATCCATGGACGGCATTGCCTACCCAACCGGAACTGCAACCAACAAGCCACCATTCTTCGATGGCTCAAATTACCCCTACTGGAAAAAGCACATGCAGCTATTCATCGAATCAACCAATTGAAAGCTATGGGATGTAATATCGAAAGGAAACTATGTTCCCAAAGATAGTGAAAGCAAGGCCATTCCAGCTGATAAATGGACAAATGAACAAAGGACCGACAATCAGAGAAATGCCAAGGCGAGGCTGTTTCTTATATGTGCTCTCAGCAAAAGTGAGCATGACAAAGTTGATAGCCTGAGTACTGCAAAGGAGGTCTGGGATACACTAGCTATCGCTCATGAAGGAACCTCTACTGTTCAAACCACCAAGATGAGCATGCTCGCGTCTCAATACGAAAACTTCATGATGGACGACAATGAGTCCATTGAGTCCATGTTCGCACGACTTCAAACCATTCATAATGGAATGAGAAACCTGGGTAAAACTTTCACTGACAAGGAGCAAGTGGTCAAGATTCTTAGAAGTCTTCCCACCAATTGGAGAAACTTTGTTACTTCCCAAAGAGCTGGAAAGAATCTTGGTACCTATCAAGTAGAAGACCTGCTGGGAGAAATAAAGATTCACGAGCAGGATCTTGCTAATGATGCTGCAATCATAAAAAGGAAAGCAGCTGCCGCAAAAGCTGTAGCTTTTAAAGCCAACAAATCAAAGGCTTTGAAAGCTGATGAATCCTCGGATGAGGAAACTGCGCAGTCTGATCGCTCTGATGATGAACAGGCCCTGTTCAATAGAAGATTCAGAAAGATGATGGGGAACAGGAAGCAGTTCAAAGGAAGACCATCTTCCTCATCAAGAGACGAAGAAAAGATCCCAAGTAAAGGAGGGATCGTCTGCTACGAGTGTAAGAAACCTGGACACGTCAAAGCCGACTGCCCTCGTCTGGGAAACAAGCCTTCCCAAAAGAACTTCTATAAGAAGAAGGCCTTTTCCAGTCAAAACGATGAGTCAGAAGATGACTCCGACCAAGAAGAAGAAACTAAGAGAGCCAACGAAGAAACTTCATACTGTGCGTTTATGGGATCCATAGACACTTCAGACATTGAAGCAGATAGAGAAGCAGAGGCACTGATGATCTCTGTCGACCAATCCAACGACGAAGAAGATGACAAAGATGAGGTAAGTCCCGAAATCTCATCTGATGACTATAATGAATTGTTAGACTATGCTCATGCATTAGCTATTAAGTACAGTTCACTCAAAAAGAAGCATGATAAAACCATAAAAGAATTGCATGCATCTAAAGAAGTATCTGTTATGCTAACAAAGAAAAATCAAATGCTCTTAGAACAAGATGCAAACAAAGAAATTAAATTCTTAAAACAAAGAGTTAGTAGCCTAATCAAAGACTTATCCATGTTCACTCAAGGTTATGATCACCTAATTAAGTTAAGTGGAAACAATAGATCAGCTTATGATCGAAGAGGTTTAGGTTATGAAGAAGAAGATTGGGATATAACTGCCATTAAACATAATTCTTCTGCTGTCCCATACAGATATCAACCTGAAAAGAAAAATGTTTCATCTTCACCTATCAAAGCCCAACCCAAAACTTTCATAGTCAAGGGTAAGGAGAAACAAACTCCTCAAAAAATAGTACATGGGAGGAACAGTCCACCCAAGGTGATAACTAACAAAAAAGGACCCAAGAAAGTTTGGGTACCTAAATCTATGATTATTCCTCTTGCAGATGTGCTTAACAGTTCAAAACCAAAAAGAACAATGGTACCTGGACAGTGGGTGCTCACGGCACATGACGGGAAAAAGGTCTTTATTCCCAAAGATCCATGAGAAGAAGACAGGAAGGACAGTGACCTTCGGAGGCAATCAAAAAGGTTTCATTGTCGGAGAAGGTAATGTTGGTAAGAATCCCCTACCAGTAATTCGGAAGGTTCTGCTAGTTGAAGGACTGAAACATAACCTACTTAGCATAAGTCAATTGTGTGATAGTGGGCTCACTGTTTCCTTCACCAAAGTGAAGTGTAGTGTCACTAACGAGGATGACAAGATTATCTTTGAAGCATAGAGACAAGGAGATCTATATAAGACCTCCCTGGAAAACCTTGCAAGTCAAAAGGTAACATGTCTAGTATCAGCAGAGGATGATAAATGGATATGGCACAGGAAGCTAGGGCATGCATCCTTAAAGACCATTGCTAAGATAATCAAGCATGATTTAGTAAGTGGTCTGCCAAATCTATCTTTCAAATCTGATGATACATGCTCAGCATGTCTCCAAGGAAAGCAATTAAAAAGTTCTTTTCATGCAAAGAACGTTGTTAGTACCAAGAGACCTCTGGAGATGTTACACATGGACTTGTTCGGACCCACTAGAACGGCTAGTTGTTCTGGAAAAAGATTTTGTCTTGTCATTGTTGATGACTACACCAGATTTACATGGGTACAATTCCTCGGAACAAAAGATGAAACTTTCAAGTCCTTCTTAATCATTGCGAAAAGAGTTCAAAATGAAAAGGGTTATTGCATCACCAACATTCGTAGCGACAAAGGAGGAGAATTTATAAATGAAGAATTCAACCACTACTGCGAAGAGAATCGAATATTTCATCAAGTGTCTTCTCCAAGAACTCCTCAGCAAAACGGAGTAGCCGAAAGGAAGAACAGGTCACTTCAGGAAATGGCCAGGACTATGCTCAACGAGACATCTCTACCCAAGTACTTCTGGGCTGAAGCCATTCATACAGCATGTTACATTCAAAATAGAATATTTATGCGTCCCATCTTGAAGAAAACAGCCTATGAATTGTGGAAAGGAAGAAAGCCAAACATCTCATACTTTCATCCTTTTGGAAGTACATGCTTTCTACTCAACACAAAGGATGACCTTGGAAAATTTGATGCAAAATCAGACAAAGGGATATTCTTAGGATATTCACCCAACTCCAAAGCATTCCGAGTATACAACTCCAGAACAGTGGCAGTCGAAGAGTCTATCAATGTTAAGTTTGAAGATAAACACGTAAGTGTAAATCAGATAACTCCAGAAGATGATGACCTGGAAATATGTGAAGCTCCCTCATCAAATCCAGCTCAGCCATCATCGTCTGATAAAGAGACGAATCCAATCATCCCCTCCTCAACTCAACCAGACGATGTTTGCGAAACTACGTCTGATGACAACTCCACAAGTCAAGTCATGACCTCCAGTGGCATCTCTCTACCTCGAGACTGGAGATTCAAACCAGATCATCCTCCCACACAGATTATAGGAAATGTCCATGAAAAGGTAAGAACCAGATCCACCTTTAATGATTATGCTAACTGTGCGTTCCTTTCTGAGATAGAATCGAAGAACATAGGTGAAGCACTACAGGATGAAGGATGGATCCTAGCCATGCAAGAAGAACTGAATCAATTTGAGAGAAGCAAAGTCTGGGATTTAGTGCCTAAACCAGAAGACAAATCTATTATAGGCACTCGATGGGTCTTCAGAAATAAAATGGATGAAAATGGAAAAGTCACCAGAAACAAAGCTCCTCTGGTGGCCCAAGGGTATAATCAACAAGAAGGAATCGATTATACAGAAACATTTGCTCCAGTAGCAAGAATTGAAGCCATTCGTATTCTACTGGCATTTGCATGTCAACACTCTATAAAACTATTTCAAATGGATGTGAAAAGTGCGTTCCTAAATGGATACATTGAGGAAGAAGTCTACGTGAAGCAGCCTCCAGGTTTTGAAGATCCGGATCTACCAGACCACGTCTTCAAGCTAAGAAAAGCATTATATGGACTAAAGCAAGCGCCCCGTGCATGGTACGATCGCTTAAGTTCATTTCTGATGAACAATGGATTTTCATGAGGAAGCATCGACAACACTCTATTTAGAAGAAAGAGGTCCAAGGACTTCATTCTGGTACAGCTGTACGTCGATGATATAATATTTGGTGCCACCAATGAAGCTCTCTGCCAAGAATTCTCAAAACTGATGCAGAGTGAATTCGAGATGAGTATGATGGGAGAATTGAAGTTCTTCCTAGGATTACAGATCAGACAGGAAGGAACCCGAACCTATATTCATCAGACCAAATACATTAATAATCTACTAAAGAAGTACTGCATGGAGAAAGCAAAAGCCATGGGAACCCCTATGCATCCTGGAACCATACTGGATAAAGGTGACGAATCAACTCCAGTCGATTCAACCAAATACAGAGGAATGATAGGTTCACTATTGTACCTTACCTCAAGCAGACCAGACATTATGTATAGCGTCTGTGTTTGTGCAAGATTCCAGGTAAGTCCCCAAGAATCTCATCTTAGTGCAGTAAAGCGCATATTTCGTTATCTCATTGGAACAACTAATCTTGGTCTAGTCTATGAGAAAGGTGACGATTTCAGGCTAAGAGGATTCTGTGATGCTGACTACGCCGGAGACAGAATCGAAAGAAAAAGCACAAGTGGAGGATGTCACTTTCTAGGGCATTGTCTAATATCATGGGCAAGCAAGCGGCAAAGCACAATCTCTCTCTCAACGGCTGAAGCAGAATATGTAGCTGCAGGTTCTTGCTGCACCCAACTTCTTTGGGTGAAGCATCAATTAGAGGATTATAATATTTTTGAGCATAACATTCAATTATTATGTGATAACACAAGTGCCATTAATATTACAAAGAACCCTGTGTTGCATTCACGAACCAAACATATTGAAATTAAACATCATTTTATTCGTGATCATGTAGCCAAAGGAAATATTGACATTTCATACATACACACTGATGACCAGCTAGCAGATATATTTACTAAACCACTTATTGAAAATAAGTTTGCATGCCTTAGAGAAAGAATAAGGATATTTCCTGCACTATAGATATGCCTGCTCTAAGCTCGTCTGATTGGTTCACATCTAAAATCAATATCCACTACAAGATATGCATTTAATGCTGAAATAGTTGTGTCTTTTCATATGTATTACTTGCTCAGCACGCATAGATAAATCTTGGCACACCTTATCTCTCATCATTTAATGCGCATTAATTAGCTGCATCATTCATCATGAGATTGATAATGCCGAGACAATATTTACACTCTCCAAAATAAAAATTAACAATTTTCAGAATATATCTCTAATAACCATTCTAATGCATTCACTTTTAGTCTAAAATACTATATACTCTGTGTACTTGTCTTTGTCTTTCTATTTTCCACATCTACAGAAATCATGGCTCCTAACAAACGGAGAAATGTAAAGACTCAAGCAGTCCTCAGCATGGAGGAGACTCAGATCATCCAGAAACAACAGGATATTACTGCTCGAAATCGTACACAACAAGTTTCTGAAATTGGTCCTGTAAGGATTGAACATCTGGGGGACAGAAAGCTCGTCACCCCTAGATATCTCGATCTGAAGCTGTATGAACATGCAAAGGTGGCCGGACTTGATCTCCTGCTCTCACAAGCATGGGGAAATTTATTCGAGATCTCCACATCCTCAACAATCACGCCTCTCGTAAAAGAATTTTACGATTGTGCCGTCAGGATAAACCCTAACCACATCCGAACAAGGTGCTTGGGGCAAGTAATCGACATTCACACCAACGATGTGTCTCAACTACTCAATCTTCCTCTCGACGGTGTCTGCTACTCCTCCTCTTGGGCAAACTCTGAAAGCACCCCCTTCACTATCTGGAAGGAGGTTCCAAAAAGTTCTACCTCTCGATGAGTGAAAAACCTAGTTGAGGAATGCATTTTCTCTCACGCTGTTCTTAGCAAGGTTGTGTTACCTAAAGAAGGGTCTCGAGACTTAGTAAATAAGTTCTCTCAGTGGGCTCTATTCCAGCTGCAACATCGCAGGAAAGTTAATTGGCCTGACCTTCTGCTTCAATACATGTTTCATACCCTGGAACAGTCTAACACCAACCTTCCATATGGGTCTCTCATAACGGCCCTTATGCATCACAAGAACTTACTCAATCCCTCTATTGAATTGGCACAATACATCTCATCTGACTATGTCTCTGCTACTCCCATCAAATTTGGAGATGTTCGACGTATGAACCTGTCCGTTGACATATCCGCAGTACCTCCACAACTCTTAAGTGACTGGACTAAGAGGAATCAACAACGGAGACCTCCTTCACCAACTCCGTCTGATGCCTGCCTCAAACGTCGTCGTCTGGGCACTCCATCTCCGCAATGTTCGGATCATGCTCACCAGACTGAGTCTCACGAATGCTTGCCTACGCCCACGATCTTGCACGCATCAACCTCATCCAAACCACCTCCTGAGACTGTGCACTCCACCGCTGAACTAATTTCAGACTCTCATGCTCAATATTTGAAGTTCTTGCCTCAAATCTTTCACAAATATATTTCGGATGTCTTCGACGTCCAAGATGATGGCAACTGTGGATTTCGATGTCTTGCTCAATGGCTGGGTCATCCTCAGGATTATTGGCCAGAAGTTCGCAAGCTTCTTATTCAGGAACTTCTATCTCATAGAGTGTTGCATTCCAAAACCTTTTGCTCTGACAAAGATATTGACACTTTATGTCTGGCCCTCACGTTCAATGAAAATGAACCTGCGCCTGAGTCCAAGTGGTTTACAGTTCCGGATATGGGGTTACTAGCTGCCACTGCGTTTCGCATTGTTCTAGTTACCTTAGCTCCTAACCAGTGTTGCACATATCTCCCACTCATAGGTCCTGTTGATGATGCTCCTACAATTGTTGTTTTGGGCAACATTGCCAATCGACACTGGGTTCGTGTCAAGCTCTTCGAGAACTCTCCACTACCTACTATTTCACCTCAATGGAAGCACTATTGCTCTCCTGATGCTCGAGGATGGGAAGTGCCTCTTCAATCCAAAATTCTACACTTCAAAAATCTACTGCAAGTTGAAGCTGAGCAATTTCTGGATTCCTTATTTGAAGTTCCTAGCATTGACAATCCCATTCATCTTGATGACGACTCTGAGCCTGACCCCACTCCTAGCACTGACCTCTCTTGCTTGGACCTTGAATTCACTCGTCTCAACTTGCATGATATTGAAGTCGATTCCCGTCTGCACCTTGGTCAAAGTCAACCCGCTCATTCAATATCACAAAGGGTAGATGCTCACATTAATACATCTTTTAATGCATCTTATCCGTCCCCACCGGCTCTCCTCCATAAAGCTATGGATCTGGATCTCAAGCTTGCACCTCCGGGTGTCCTCACTTGTGATACAGGCATGTCTCTCCATCAGATCTACTCCATGTCCTGTTACCCTCCGAGTTCCAGCTATGCTTTGGGCAAACGCAAGCGCTCACCAATTGCACCCAATGCTCATCTGCTCTCAGATGTATGTCTTCAGGTTCTTGGTTTCCCTTTCTGCTTTAAGGCTGGATTATGGTTTCCCCATGAATGTCCTGCCTCTCAGATTACTCCATCCATGCCCTCATGCCAACAATTCTTCCATTTCGATTGGGAACTCACTGTTCGTAGGGATGCTCACATTGCTTCCATTCCTCTTCATCTGGCTGGTAGAGTTGATTCCCTGGTTCTAAATTTTAGGACATGGACACTGGTACTACTTCCTATGCTGCCACCCGTTTTGAAGACTCTGGGTTTTGCTTGGTAGTGTCTTCCTCCATCTCCATTCATTCCTACTGTGGCATATTTCACTCCCATTCTGCCATCTCGTAAAGCATCACCGTTGGTCACTCGGAGTTCAAGTCCTGACTCTGACGATGTTCGCACCTTGGTTTCCCTACTTTCTCAGCAAATTACAACCTTCAATACTCGCTCCTCTCACGAAAGGGTTGTTCTGCATCAAGATGTGAATGCTCGTATTGAATCCATGCACACTGATCTTTCTGATAAGATGGATGCTCGTTTCAATCAACTGCAGGGCTCTATCGCTCTACTTCTAGGGCTATCTAAGCCACCCTCTTAATCTATACTTATTGTTATATTTTGTCTTTATCTCTTATTATCTCAATGAATATTTTGTCTTTGTTTTTGATAATGTCAAAGGGGGAGAAATTATATAACAAATGACAAAGTATAAGATAGCACATATTTAGGAGGAGCTAATAAATATTAACCACATGGGGAGGAAATCAGAAATACACAGCTTACTCTGCTAATAAATATTAACCATAGGGGGAGGAAATCAGAAATATACAGCTTACTCTCATTTGTTTTAGAAATTGTCATTATCAAAAAGGGGGAGATTGTTAGAGTAAAATATTTAAATGAATAAAACTATTTTGATAAATAACAATTTCGCTAAGTGTTACTGACTTCCTTAAAAGATTTCATATTCAGGAACACTTATGAACTGAAGACATGCTGCAAAGATCTCGGCAAAACATTATCAAAAAGCAAGTGAAGAAACCGTCCGCCTATGAGAAAAGAGTCTGCCTTCAGAGTAAAGTTCGTCCGCCTGCAAAGGCCGTCCGGCTTAACCCCTGTCAAACACATGGGTTGACTAAAGAGCAATGATTGAAGACTCGTGCAAAAAGAATTAGCTTAAAGGAGATCGTTTGCTCAAACCAAAGATGAGTTGTCATGCACCTCTTGGTGGATCAGAGCATTAATGGCGAAAGAGACAAAATTAAGCGCCTTATTCCTTGAAGGTTCAAATTATCTGACATTCCTTAATTCAAGCTGCTTTTGCTGAATTAACGGCGATATCCTCTAATCATCGTATCTCCCCAACGGCCAAATTCAAATCTTCTGGTCAGAGCATTAATTACCAGATTAGCTGTAAAGCATATGCATTAATTGCATCCTCTGAGAACCAGAACAAAAGCATCGCCAGACGATATCACTCTCTATCTGTTAAAGAAACATTCCTCACCTGGCAAACTACAACAGCAGATGCAGAAGTATCCGTTACTCACAATCAAGCAAAAATTCAACAGAACTATTTTTGAAGATCTTCATTGAAGCTCCCAGTTATCATCCTACTGAAGATATAAATAGTGGTCTCTGCATCATCTTCAACTTGGCGACTTATACACTATCAAAGCATTCAAATCTTTCAAGTCAGTTTACAATTTGAACAAGCTTTAGTCAAGAACACTCAGTAACCTTAGCCTTCTCATTTTCTGAGTTTAGTCGCCAACTAGTGTGAAATCCCTTACAAAGTGAAAACTCTCATCCTTTCTCACACAAGCCTTTCAGAGAACCAATTTGAATATCATCTCTGATTTTAGAACTTCATAGTTTCTACCCACTCTTTGTGAAGAGATTCCTGTAGAAAACAAATCTTCTTGAAAAAGAACTGGGAGGAGTCCTTGTTAGTACAGATAGCAACCTGAGAGGGGGGGGGGGGTGAATCAGTGTTGCCCCAATTTTCGCCTTATTGAAATTGTTACATTCAAGTTTATGATGATCACGAAATGATCGTTATGATTGCAGCGGAATTGAACGATTCTTGAAAGTAAATACGAAGGATAAAGAGAATCACACACAAGAGTTTATCCTGGTTCACCTTCAATCCACAGAAGGCTACGTCCAGTCCCTCAAGAAAACCCCTTGAGGATTTTTCCACTATTGATAAAAATCTCTTACAAGTTCCTAACCCAAGGACCCCAAGAATTTCTACCAATATCCTGTGAAAGCAAACCACTTTCAACAGCCCCTGAAAGCAAACCGCTTTCAGTTCCTGAAGGCAAACCACCCTCAGACCTTGAAGACTATCCTGCCTTCAATTACAACCCTGAAAGTAAACCACTTTCAGTGACAACAACCCTTCACCGAATACCACGGTGAAAAACTCAATCTTACAGAAAGAGATGAAGAAGATGTTACAATTGGCTGTATCAATCCTTTAACATACAATTGGATTGATCATGAGAAATTATGCTTTAAGGCTTTTAAGCATAATACAATTCTGAGTTCTTCAAGATATGAACAACTAAAGTGTTCTTATTGACATGAAGATCATGAACTCAGAATTTAGGCTCCAAAAGATTTAAGTTCTAAAAGATGAACTAATTTTGACAAAGCTTTGGCCTAATGTGACTTTCTCATGTGTAATGTGTTGTCTCTTGTGTATGTTGTGTGTGTTATGTATGTTATGTTTTCTGGACTCAAATGGACTTTATATAGGCAAGGGAAACGTCCTTGAACCATCACAACCCTTTTCGTTCATGAAAAGATGCACTTTTTCGTTCTGGTAATCGATTACCACACTTAGTGTAATCGATTACACAAATGACTGTTTCAGTTTGAATTTGAATTTCAAACATGTAATCGATTACAAGCCATGAGTAATCGATTACTTTCCTAGGTGTAATCGATTACCATAATGCTGCAATCGATTACACAGAAGCCCATTTTCCAGAAACTTGATCTTTGAGACTGGCTTAAGGTTTTCTACTTCTTTTAAGTTATGAAAACACTTAGCTTGATTAGATTAGGTGTTTTAAGAGCCTTTATGCTTTAATATACCTGTGGAAGCATAACTCACCTAATTCTAAGACTTCTAGACTATTGATGGACTTGTAGTGCTTGTTTCTTTGAAGTCTTCTTTTCTTCTTTTTGTTGATGAGTTTGTCGTCATCAAAACCACAGCCAGGGTCAGGAGCAAGACCTTCTTCACAATCTCCCCCTTTTTGATGATGGCAAACACATTCTTGATACTTGAAGATCATATATGCATTCTTGATGCTTAACTCCCCCTGTTTGATGGAATCTAGTATTTCTGATATTTCTCCCCCTTTCTAATGTACTTGTTGAACTCCTGCATATGATCTTTAAGAGCACAGAACCTTTCTCCCCCTTTTGACTTCATCAAAAAGAAGAAAAGGCCAAAAATGTACAGGCATACATATATCCATACAAGTATATTGCACCATAAAGCATGGGGGGTAGGGGTAAATAAGTAAAACGTGAACAGAACAGAAGCATCCAAACATATCATTCAAACGAAAAAGTCACATAAAATGTGAGCATATTACAAGAAGAAATAAAGAAACATGAAAAACTCCTAGAAGACTAAGTACTAGTAGGAGAGGCAACATCAGCAATGGTATGCACGGGTACGAAATCCCGACCATTATCATGAATTTGACGAGGAAGAAGAAAGAGGCCAAAGTCATTGGTGATGTTGAGCGAAGGAAGAATGGATGTGTCTACACGTTTGAGATGAGAGGACCGCGTGTCGTAAAGCTTGGCGATAGGTACTCCGGAGTAGAGAAGGAGGCGGGAGATGATCGATGCATAAGGAAAAGATTCCGCCGAGTCACGACATCGCAGCATGTGGTGCATGACTAAGAACACCCAATTAATTTTGTGACAATGAAGAATGCCATAAAGAATTTGTAACTCAAATTCGCTAATGTGAGCGAGAAGAGTTTCTTCAGGCAGAACTACTTGATTAATGAAGTAGTGTAGGAGATGATTGTTTGTCGTGAGGACATTAGTGTTGTAGGGGCAAGAGGTAGTATGAGGCGGGTGAATTCTCTGGAGGTCTACTGACTCAAATCTACAAAGTGATTTATAAAAGGAGTCATGGCTGTAGTCAGACCAGGGGCAGGGGAGGTTAGGACCTAAGAGAGCACCGGATGAAGGAAGTCCAAGGCAACGACCAAAAGATGAAAGTGAATGTCGAATAAGAATCCCCTTGACAGAACTTTGAAATCCATCTTGCAGAGGTTCTAAGTTGCAATAGAAGACTTTTACTAGTTCTGGGTAGTAGGGATTGCTTATAGAGATAAACTCCTCAAGGTTTTGATAACGGAGATAGGCGGGAAATGTGTGACCATTTTCAACAAAGGAGTCCAGATCACCAAACAAAGGTTTACGGATGAGTTGATTTATAAATCGTGAAGCAAACCTAGTTCTTTGGTGTGTGGATGTGAGAAGCCTTGTAAGGTTCATGGGTCGAGAAGAACGAGTATGATAGGGATTCATAGTAGTCTTAGAATGAGAGTAGTGAGAAGGATTATCAGCACAGTAGAAA
This sequence comes from Acmispon strigosus, assembly GCA_030819835.1. Classification (NCBI taxonomy): domain Eukaryota; kingdom Viridiplantae; phylum Streptophyta; class Magnoliopsida; order Fabales; family Fabaceae; genus Acmispon; species Acmispon strigosus. Next base: position 18,680,427 of record JAUAMA010000007.1, on the reverse strand, counting down.
GGTTTTGAGGACAAAATGGAGAATGATAGGAACGAAATTTGATCAACTAAAGCTGTTGTTTAAATAGATCCGAGGATGTAATCGATTACAGCAGTTGGGTAATCGATTACTGGACAGTTATCCTAAGTTTGAATTTCAAAAAGAGGAGGGAAAAACTGAAATTCTGGCAGTTTTTCGAGCATGTAATCGATTACTGCAGTTAGGGTAATTGATTACATCAGTTGCAAATTTGAAAAATTTCAAATTTTGAATATGTAATCGATTATAGCAGTTATGATAATCGATTACTCAGATAGTTCTAACAGGCACGAGGACTTGGAGCGTGGATAATCGATTACAGGACCTATGGTAATCGATTACTTATGACAATTTTATAAATTATAGGTTCTAGAATTTTATGTAACACATTTTCATATAAACAATTAATCTCATAATGCATGTAAACATATAATCATCAGAAAGGTCATGCAAATAACATGTTATTTTAAATATCATGCTCATCTAATATGCCTAATTCTCTTCTTATCTTGAATAATGATTCCTTAGGAAGAGGCTTAGTAAAGATATCTACTAATTGATTATGTATATCCACAAATGAAATCTCAATATCTTTCCTCATAACATGATCTCGAAGAAAATGATGTCTTATATCAATATGCTTAGTTCGAGAATGCATGATAGGGTTTTTAGTGAGATTAATGGCACTTGTGTTGTCACATTTGATTGGAATGCAGCCCAGCTCTAAGCCATAATCTTTGAGTTGTTGTTTGAGCCATAGAGTTTGTGCACAACAACTTCCTGCAGCAATGTATTCTGCTTCTGCAGTACTTAGAGCAACACATGCTTGTTTCTTGCAAGACCAAGAGACAAGAGCATTTCCTAACAAGTGACAAGTACCACTTGTACTTTTTCTTTCAGTTTTACAACCAGCATAATCAGAATCAGAATACCCAATCAAATCACAAACACTTCCTTTGGGATACCACAAACCAACATTTGTAGTTCCTTTCAAATATTTAAAAATCCGTTTAACAGAACTCAAATGTGATTCTCTAGGAGATGCTTGATATCTAGCACATAGACACACACTAAACATAATATCAGGTCTACTTGCAGTTAAGTATAGAACAGATCCGATCATACCTCTATATTTGGTAATATCAACTTGATTACCGGATTCATCTTGATCTAAATATGTGTTAGACCCCATTGGTGTGGCTATGGCTTTGTAATCATCCAAATCATATTTCTTTAATAATTCCTTGCAAAACTTTGATTGATTGATGAATATTCCATCATTTGATTGCTTGATTTGCAGACCAAGAAAGAAATTTAATTGTCCCATCATGGACATCTCAAATTCTTCTTGCATCATGTTAGAGAAATCCTTACAAAGAGATTCGTTAGTTGCACCAAAGATGATATCATCAACATAAATTTGAACTAATAAGGTATTACCTTTGGTTCTTTTGATGAACAAGGTTGTATCAGCCTTACCTTTTTGAAATCCTTTATCACAAAGGAAAGTACTTAATCTATCATACCATGCACGAGGGGCTTGGTTAAGACCATAGAGTGCTTTCTTTAATCTGAAGACATGTGAAGGAAACTTTGGATCTTCAAATCCTGGAGGTTGCTTCACATAGACTTCTTCTTGAATGTATCCGTTCAGGAAAGCACTTTTGACGTCCATTTGATACAAAGGAAAATTTAAAGAACAAGCATACGCTAATAACAATCTTATGGCTTCCAACCTTGCTACTGGTGCATAAGTTTCATCAAAATCTATACCTTCTTCTTGATTATAGCCTTGAGCAACTAATCTTGCTTTGTTCCTAACTATGATACCATTTTCATCTAATTTATTCCTAAATACCCACTTTGTTCCAATAACATGTTTATCACTAGGCTTAGGGACAAGTTCCCAAACTTGATTCCTTTCAAATTGGTTTAGTTTTCCTGCATTGCTACAATCCAATACTCATCCTCTAGAGCATCATTTACTTTTGATGGTTCTATTTGAGAGACAAAGGCCATATTCAAAACTGAATCATTTAAGCGTAGCCTTGTAGAAACGCCTCTAGAAATATCACCAATAATATTATCAACTGGATGATCCCTATGGGTTCTCCATTCCTTTGGAAGTTGATAAGTATTATCTTCAATGTGCTCTTCTTGTATTGGATTATGATCTTCATCCTTTTGAGAATCTTCATTTACAATGATATCATCTTCTTCAATATCTGGAGTATTAACTCTATCTTCTATTGAAGATTTAGATTCATCAAAAGAGACATGTATGGATTCTTCCATAGATAGAGTTTTCTTGTTAAAGACTCTATATGCTTTGCTTGTTAGAGAATAACCAAGGAATATACCTTCATCATATTTTTCATCAAACTTTCCAAGGTTTTCCTTTCCATTATTCAAAACAAAGCATTTTGATCCAAAAGCATGTAGATGAGAGATGTTTGGTTTCCTTCCTTTGTAGAGTTCAAAGGGGGTTTTCTTAAGAATAGGTCTAATAAGAACTCTATTGGAAACATAGCAAGCAGTACTTACAGCATCAACCCAGAAATATTTAGGGAGACTTGATTCACTTAGCATGGTCCTTGCTAATTCTTCAAGTAATCTATTCTTCCTTTCTACAACACCATTTTGTTGTGGTGTTTTCGGAGTAGAGAAATTATGTGATATTCCATTTTCATCACATAGTTCTTGGAATTGTTGATTCTGAAATTCTCCACCATGATCACTTCTAATAGAAGAGATCTTTAAAGACTTCTCATTTTGAACTAGCCTTGCATATCTCTTGAATGCATTGAAGGCTTCATTCTTATGAAGTAGAAATAAAGTCCATGTAAATCTAGAGAAATCATCAACAATAACAAGTGCATAGAAATTACCTCCGAGGCTTTTAGTTCTAGATCGTCCGAACAAATCCATATGTAACAATTGAAGGGGCCTTGAAGTCGAAACTATGTTCTTTGGTTTGAAGGATGTTCTGGTTTGCTTCCCTTTTTGACATGCATCACAAAGCTTGTCTTTCTCGAATTTTATCTTTGGAAGCCCAACAACTAGATCATGCTTGACTAGTTTGTTTAAATGATCTATGTGTATATGAGCAAGTCTTCTATGCCATAGCCATGAATCACTATAGTTCTTGGCCAAAAGACATCTCACATTTTGTGGAATTTCTTCCAAGGAGATCATCAAGACTTTATTTACTTTATACCCAGAAAACTTAATTTCTTTAGTTTTCACATCTTTCACAACACATATATCATTAATAAAACCAACTTTCAAACCTTTATCACATAGTTGACTAATACTCAGAAGATTATGCATCAAACCATCAACGTAAAGAACTTTATCGATGATTGTTTGAGGGGGTGTGCCTATTCTTCCAATACCGAGTATCTTTCCTTTTTGATTGTTACCATATGTGACAAAACCTTTTTCTCTAGGTATAAGAAATGAAAATTTGTTTTTGTCTCCTGTCATGTGTGATGAGCAGCCACTATCAAGATACCATAAATCCTTTGCTGCTTTCATACACACCTACATGACAAAGTTTAGACATGGGTATTAGGAACCCAACAAGTTTTGGGTCCTTCTAAGTTAACATCCTTTCTAACCCAAATGTATTCCCTATTTGGTACTCCTACATGTTTGTAGTAACATCTACTAGGGGTATGTTCTACTTTGTTACAATACGTACAAGAGTAATGATTGTAACTAGAGGTTTGTCTAGGAGAGGAATGAATCTTCTTAGGAGATCTATTTTGAGTATTCTTCCTATTGTATGTACTTCTAACAGGATTAATCCTTTTGTTACTAGAAGATTCTACCATATGGTTTGGTTTTACAAATACAGTTTTCTTGACTTCCTTAGTCTTTGGGTGAGAAGTATATCCTAGACCTGATTTATTGTTTGAATGTCTTTGAACACTTAGGATATCATCTAACTTCTGTTTTCCTTTATTGAAGTTATTTACTCTTTGTTGAAGATTATCTATCTTTTCTTCTAAAGAACTACACTTAGTGCATTTTTTTGTAATATCTAGTTTAGATTTCACTATGTCTAATTCCTCTTGTAAAGTTCTACACTTACTTTCTAAGGATGAAATCAAATCATTTTGCTTGGTACTAATCTTGGAAAATTCTTGACATAATTTAAACATATTTTCCATAGCAAACTTTAAATCATGAGAAGACATAGAATTATCACTAACCTGGGAATCTTCAACATCTGAGTCATGTGAAGCCATCAAAGCAACTTGTGCTTCTTCTTTGTCAGAATCTGATGATGAACTTACTTCATTCTCATCCCAAGCCAAATATGCTCTTCGAGTAGGTTGATCCTTTTTCTCGAACTTCTCTCTTAGACCATGTTTCTTCTTCTGAAGATTTGGACAATCTGACTTGAAATGTCCCGGTTTGCCACACTCGAAACATGTAATATTTTGAGATGAAGAAGACTCATTGTTCCTTTGGAAGGCTTTATTGTTGTTAAATTTAACATTTTTCCTTTTAAGAAACTTTCCAAAGTTCTTTACTAGAAGATTCAAATTTCCATTGTCTTCTTCTTCAGAATCTGCATCATAATCTTCTTTGATGCTTTCTTTTGCCTTTAGGGAGATTGATCGATACTTCTTCTCATGTTGTTCATGCTCTTCTAAACGATTTAATTCCAACTCATGTTCTTGGAGTTTTCCAAAAAGAGTTGCAAGAGTCATATTTGATAAACTCTTCTTTTCAGAGATGGCTGTAACTTTTGGTTGCCATACTCTTGTAAGTGATCTTAGAACTTTCATCTTCAAGTCACTGTTTGAAAATTGTTTTCCAAGAGCAATCAAATGATTAATCAAATGAGTAAATCGTTTTTGCATATCTAATACCTTTTCTCCTGGAAGCATTCTGAACATTTCATACTCCTGAGATAAAGTATTGATCTTTGATCTCTTGACTTCATTTGTTCCTTCATGAGTCACCATCAACGTATCCCATATTTCTTTTGATGAAGTGCACGTTGATACTCTGAAAAATTCGTCCATGCCAAGAGCAGATGTAAGGATGTTCATTCCTTTGAGATCATATTGAACCTTCTTCTTTTCTTCTTCACTCCAAGTACTTTCTGATTTTGGTTGTGAAGTTCCTTCTTCATCTGTTGTTACAGGCACAAAGGGACCTTCTTCAATGGCTTTCCATATTCCTGCGTCTAATGACTTTATGAATATCTTCATCTTGATTTTCCAGAAGTCATAATGTTCTCCATTAAAGAATGGTGGCCTGTTTATGTTGAATCCTTCATTTGTTCCATGATTGGAAGAGGATGCCATCTTTTCCCGGATCTTAGATATAACTTACCTAAACTTCCGCTCTGATACCAATTGTTAGTACAGATAGCAACCTGAGAGGGGGGGTGAATCAGTGTTGCCCCAATTTTCGCCTTATTGAAATTGTTACTTTCAAGTTTATGATGATCACGAAATGATCGTTATGATTGCGGCGGAATTGAACGATACTTGAAAGTAAATATGAAGGATAAAGAGAATCACACACAAGAGTTTATCCTAGTTCACCTTCAATCCACAGAAGGCTACGTCCAGTCCCTCAAGAAAACCCCTTGAGGATTTTTCCACTATTGATAAAAATCTCTTACAAGTTCCTAACCCAAGGACCCCAAGAATTTCTACCAATATCCTGTGAAAGCAAACCACTTTCAACAGCCCCTGAAAGCAAACCGCTTTCAGTTCCTGAAGGCAAACCACCCTCAGACCTTGAAGACTATCCTGCCTTCAATTACAACCCTGAAAGTAAACCACTTTCAGTGACAATAACCCTTCACCGAATACCACGGTGAAAAACTCAATCTTACAGAAAGAGATGAAGAAGATGTTACAATTGGCTGTATCAATCCTTTAACATACAATTGGATTGATCATGAGAAATTATGCTTTAAGGCTTTTAAGCATAATACAATTCTGAGTTCTTCAAGATATGAACAACTAAAGTGTTCTTATTGACATGAAGATCATGAACTCAGAATTTAGGCTCCAAAAGATTTAAGTTCTAAAAGATGAACTAATTTTGACAAAGCTTTGGCCTAATGTGATTTTCTCATGTGTAATGTGTTGTCTCTTGGGTATGTTGTGTGTGTTATGTATGTTATGTTTTCTGGACTCAAATGGACTTTATATAGGCAAGGGAAACGTCCTTGAACCATCACAACCCTTTTCAAAAGGTTTGGGACACAATGGTTCATGAAAAGATGCACTTTTTCGTTCTCGTAATCGATTACCACACTTAGTGTAATCGATTACACAAATGACCGTTTCAGTTTGAATTTGAATTTCAAACATGTAATCGATTACAAGCCATGAGTAATCGATTACTTGCCTAGGTGTAATCGATTACCATAATGTTGCAATCGATTACACAGAAGCCCATTTTCCAGAAACTTGATCTTTGAGACTGGCTTAAGGTTTTCTACTTCTTTTAAGTTATGAAAACACTTAGCTTGATTAGATTAGGTGTTTTAAGAGCCTTTATGCTTTAATAGACCTTTGGAAGCATAACTCACCTAATTCTAAGACTTCTAGACTATTGATGGACTTGTAGTGCTTGTTTCTTTGAAGTCTTCTTTTCTTCTTTTTGTTGATGAGTTTGTCGTCATCAAAACCACAGCCAGGGTCAGGAGCAAGACCTTCTTCACAGTCTTGTCCAACACTCGAAAGATAAAGGAGAAGTCCTAGAATACTTGTAAAGGAGTAGTCCTCAGAATACTGGGAGAAGTCCCTGAGAACACTTGTTCTATTCTGTTGAAATAGTGGAAAATCTTGGTATAGCCAAGGACTGGACGTAGCCCTATCGATTTAGGGGGTGAACCAGGATAAATATTGTGTGTGTTTTATTCTTCAAGCTCTAAGTTTATTTCCGCTGCACATATCATTCAACGTTTTCGAACTGATAATAACTATATTGTGAAAAAGTTTTTAAAAGTCACACACACACTTCAAACCCCCCCTTTCTTGTGTGTTTTCATTACTATCAGAGAAATTATCCTTGATGATCAACAAGCTATGACCGAACCTATGCTCCTCTTCTAAGGTTGATCTTTTCCTAGATATCACGTTTTGTTTTTCTTAATATGGGATAATGATTGCTTTTCTTGATGCACATGATTTTGGAGAAAACAAACTCCTTTGGTGCTCAATAAAGATGGCCGAATCCATGCCTTATGTTAGAGTTAAAGTTTTATTTTGAACCTTGCTTTCATGTTCTACAAAGTTGGGTGATGAAGGCTTCCCAAGGGCATATGGTTTTGGAAAACAAAACCTATTTGATGCTTAATGAGGGATGGTCGAACCTACTCCTCTCTTAGAGGCTAATATCTTTGTTTAAAACCTTGTTTAAAATGTTTATATGTCTTGTTGTGGATGTCGAATCGAAATGAAAGGTCAACCTCTCTCCTAAGCCAAGAATGGCCGAGAGTTATACAACGGAGTTGTAATGGAGAAGTTGATTTTTGAAACATGATCCTTGACTCGAAACCTCAATGAATATCCTAGTTAGAGTTCAACAAGAACTCTAAGGAAAATGAGAGGTAAGGAAACTCTATGCATTGATGGTTGCATAGTGGTTTTGTTGATCTAAAATCAAGTCGTTGTCTGTTTACTTTCTTGCCTTTATGTTAGTTAGTTGGTTTTCGAAAGGTAGATGTTTGGTTTTGATTTTGGGATGAAAAACACACTTTCAGGGTTTCTGGCAGGGAGCCAACGCATGAGCGCTGGACTCCCAACGCCTGGGCGTTGAGGTTCTGCCCAGTTCGTGTTGCTAGACAGGGACCCAACGCTTGAGCGTTGGAAGCCAACGCTTGGGCGCTAGGCCCCAGACAGCAAGTTGTTGTTTGGCTTGTTTTGAGTTTATTTTCTTTTGAGTTGGGTTCTGGTCTATCCTATGGTTGTTGATGAACATGCAACTAAGTCGTTATGAAAGGACGGAGATCAAGATCAAGCAAAAGAGTAAAAGGTAAGGGTAACTCTGGGTCTAGATAGAGTCAGTTGTGCCTGAAATATGACTTTGATGTTGGAAACCATTCTGTTTGTTGTGATGTAATTATTGGTTTTGTGATACATGTTTGGATTTTAGAATTGATGTTAAGACATGCTAATGTTGATGATGTTGATGAAGTTGATTATGTTGTATTGGAAATTGTTCATTCGTGATGATGTTGAACATGTTGGCTTTTGAGGCTGATGGTGATGAGATGGGTTTTAGTCCCATGTGATCGTGCCTGAGGGCGATGAGATGGGTTTTAGTCCCATGGGATCGTGGTTAAGGATGATGAGATGGGTTTTAGTCCCATGTGATCGTGCCTTAACTTGTAGTTGCATTTGAAGATTCATAAGCATGATTGTGTTGTTGTTCATGAGGAAATGAATATATTGTTGAAGATGTTGTTGTATTTTGGAAATATTGTTGTTGTCACTTATGTTAATTTCCCTTCAACATGTTATTTGGTACTTGTTGTTTGTGCTCGAGTTAACCCTTTCTGTTTGTGTTTGGGCGCTTAACGCCAGAAAATAGACAGGGTGTTGATCGTCGTCTCTTGAGGAGCTTTACGGAATCAGAGTGCGCATTGGAAGCGTGGAAGATTCAGAAGAAGATGACGAACTCAATTTTATAATATTCCGCTATTTTATTTTATTTTATTTTTGGGCTCGCTGTTGAGCAATTTTCTTTGTTGTAATATTTTCCTCGTTTTTCTTCCGCGTAGTAATTATTATTTATGGGGAAAATTATTACTTATATTATTTATAAGAACTTGTGAGTGACGAAATCTCTTTTAAGAAAATGAGTTGTTTTCTGAGAGGTTTTAATTTCTGCATGTAACCCTCAACCCAAAATTAGGGTGTTACATAATGTTTTGATTTTATGGCCTTCTACCATTTCTTGCTGTGTCTAAAGCTTTCACATCAGTTGTTATAAAAGCTGTTATTAAAGGTAGTTCTCTCAGTCACAACAAAGTAGGAGATAGTTCATGCTCCATGTTGTTCTAATTAAATATTTTATAATGATTTTGAACAAATATTTAGAGGTTTAAAAGAGGACTTGAGCAATTGATAGGAGAACTGCTACATGGATAAGTCATTGAAGTGTGATTAGGAATCCACTGTAAAAAGGAAAGTACAGTTTTTCAAAAATCAAAATGGTTATAAAACAAACTTAATAATGAGCCCCAACTCAAAGCAACACAAAATTACTACCTGTGAATTGTTTTGGAGATCAATAATTACATTTAAAATAACAACGGTGCTGAAGTCGTTTACAATTAGAAAGGGATAATATATTCATCATAACTAGACAAAATGCATTTCATTAGGCCCTTGTCCTGCCTAATAACCCCAGTACAATGAAATTTCATAACCCAGGCCCTACATCACAACACATAAACAAGAAAAACCATGACACAAAACACAAACAACACCACCAAAGCTAGTCCTATGACCAATGCTCTCAATAACCTCAAATCTTGTGTGACACTTTCAATTTTCAGTAACAATAATTGATTCACTACCCCAAGTTCTTCAATCACAGCTTCATTCTTCACCACAGTCTCCTTCAAAATCCTCAAATCATCAATCACAACTTCATTCTTCTTTGACACATCTTTCAAAATCCTGGCCTCTTCATCTTTCGAAGCCATTTCATTGGTATCTTGTGTGATTCCCTCATCTTCATCCAACCCAAAGGAAATAATTGCAATTTTTGGGAAACAATTACAAAAGAGGATTCTCCATTGCGAGCTCTCGTCCACGCCCTCCCTTCAACTCGAGATTTCGAGCCTGCTACCATGGTAAACAAGAAATTCGAAGGGGATTAACCACGATTCGATGGTCGATTTGAGTTATTACAGGGATTCAGAGAGGGATTTTAAAGAACCAAAAACCTAGGGTTTCTAATTTGGGGATTTTCGGTGTTCTGATTTGGGGCTTCTTTTGTAAATGGAGCTGAGGACTATTTTGACGGATTCGAAAACTTCATATTCTAACCGTTGATGCTGACCTGGACTGCCACCATGGCAAATAACTGCAAATGTGTCATCTTCCGTCCAGGGACCTAACGGAAAAACCTTTTAGGGACTTAATTGACTGACGACGAATCTTTCAGGAACTAACTTGAAGGAAGAGAATAATATAAGGACCAAACAACTAGTGTAATCTTTTAGGGACCAAAATGATGTTTACTCATCATAAAATACTCAAATAATAAAGTGAACAGCTCCATTCCATCTAATTATATCTCATCTCATCACACCTCATCCTCTACCATCATTCCAAATACCCTCAATAGGTTTTACTGTTTTAGAAACAAAATGATGGTTCAGTCTAGATTCAACCCGGATCAATCACTGTGTTTGTTTGCTCTCTGATTGTAAAATTCACTTGTATCAAATTGCGGCAGAAGAAGGGAACTCCAAAATCAAAATCAAGAAAGGGTCCAAAACCAAAACCAAAACCAAAACCTCTATAGGAGTAGGACCCTGATCCTGACCCTGCTGTTACTTCCTAACTTTCAAAGCTCTTTGTTTGCTAGTGCTTATAAACCCAAACCAGACGCAGCGAAGATCCCATCGCCCATTCATTTGTGTATACCGCCGGTAAAACTTCATCTCTTTGTTTCCACTCCTCGGACAACTCGATCACCACCGTCAAATTCTTCCTCGCACCTTAGCTACTTGCCCGTTAAGCTTCCACTTTTGCTCAGATCTTCATCTTGCTCCGGCTATTCCTCCTGGTACGGTTCTCCAATTAATTTTGTCTTTCCAGTTTCAAAATCTGATAATCCCAAAACGGAAAATTCAAATACTAGGATTGGATTTTCCTTCACTCAAACTGAACCTCTACAAATGAAAAAAATTAAAATAAAATTTTCCAATTTAAAGTAGAGCTTCAACTCAGGGATAAAGATGCTGCACAAATCGAGGTTAGGTTAGTTGGTATAATTGTTTAGTCTTTACTATGCTAGAGAATTGTGCTTTGTTTTTATTGACTAATTTGCTTCTAGAAAAATAACTTTAATTTCTTAAGAGAGAGCTTTTGCTTGAAAAGCCTTTCTCTTATTGCAAAATGAATTTGATAATCCAAATATGGCAAGTTCTATACCTTTTTCTTTCTTTCCCTCTCTGTGAATCTCTCGATAGTAGTTCCTATATTTACACATAGACGTCATAATCCTGCGTCATGTGTATCATCTTTTGTCAAAAGAGATCACATGAGTAATGAGTTGCTTAACCTCTATTTTGTTATTTTCAGAGGTTATTGAGGAAAAGCGCATCTTTTTCTTGCATATAGTTCTTTATACTCAATTACTCATTGTCCTTTAGCAAGGGCTGTTAGCTAAATTTGTTCCCTTTGGTGTTGCTTCTAGTGCGTTTCGGTTTGTTCTTTCTAGAGGTGCTCTTTCTTCCATAATTGTCATTTGATATGTAGGAAAAGTTCAGAAGAATGTCAGTGTGATAAGTTGCTATTCTTGGTTTGTAGAAGGCTTTCATAAATAAGAGTGAACTAATAAGACTTGTGAATCCCGCTGGTATATTGAGGATTTGTGAATCTCTTTGTCTCATGAAATGATTATCCCGTATGTTTTAACATTTGAATCATTATCTGGTTCCTTCTTTTAATATATGTTGTTCTTATTTTTTTGTTTCTTCAGCAGGACTTTTATTCTTTTAACAAGCATATCTTTTTCTTATACGGAGGATATGTTCCTTGGTGAAGCATAGCTTCTACATATAGTTTGTGAGCATAAAGCTAGAGAATAGCTGAATATAAATGGGGATCAATACTCGCAGGTCTAATTTTGTTCTGAGAAATTTTAATATGCTAGTTAATGTCTGTAACACCATTCAAGTGTAATTTCTTTATCATTGGCTGCAGTTTTACTAGTAGAAAACCAAGTGAAGTTATGAGGCTCTTTGTGACAACTTTTATTGGAGTGGTTTTTGGCTTCTTTATAGGAGTATCGTTTCCAACATTGTCAATAACAAAGGTGCAGACTGTGGATCTTCCTCCTTATGGGTCTACTTTGTGCTGAAGTAGATTTTTGTCAATGATTTTATGTTATTGGACTTAATAATCCAATTCTAATTGTGCATAATAATTTGCAGCTGAATCTTCCTTCTGGTCTGCTTCCCTCCATTGATCTCTCGTATCTTGAAGGTAGATATACAAGTCGGCATGCTTGGTCTTTTATAAACCATAGTAACAGAAGTTCATCTGTAGATCACTCATTAAATGATACATCAAAGGTATGTATTGTATCCTGTCTCATTATTGAGGACAATTTTAGTTCCTGGGTTTACAGGGATCTAGGTAATTAATGAGTCAGTCTCTTCTGTCATTGAGAGGAAATAAGATAGTTGGCCTTCTGTTGCTAAAAGTTCCCATTACGGTGACATTTTCACATTCATACTCATTAGGGCTTCCTGGAAAGATTTTACTTTATATAATATTGGATGTATATTCATCAATCTCTTGCTCTTGTTTTATTGTTTCTCTTCAGATTTGGGTTCCATCAAATCCAAAAGGCGCAGAAATATTACCTCCCGGCATTGTTGAAGCTGAGTCAGACTTTTATTTGCGTAGATTGTGGGGTAAGCCCAGTGAGGTGTGTATCCTGAAACTGTTTATAGGTTCAATGTGGTAACACTCTCCAAATGTCCTTAGAAAACAACTTTTATTTTTCATTTTTTTAGATGGGGAGTAATGAAAGCTTAGATAGCTGTCCTTTTGCATGCATGGAAATAATATAGCTAAATACAGATTAAGGGCCTGTTAAATGTTATATGCTAGCAAGTAAAATTATCAAAAGAAGTCTTGCATATATTTTGCTAGGTCAATTACTTGCTAATGTGAAAGAAAATATAAAAATCTAAAGTGGATGCAGCATTTGATTAAGGTGACACCTGCAGGATTTAACGTCCACACCAAAGTACCTTGTAACCTTCACTGTTGGCTATGATCAAAGGCATAATATTGACGCAGCTGTGAAAAAGGTCTTAGTCCCTTCCTCTGTCTGTTTGTGCATGCTTATTTATGTGTCTTTTAAATAAAAATTTGCTTTAACAGTTCTCAGAGAACTTCACAATCCTTCTATTTCACTATGATGGCCGAACAACTGAATGGGATGAGTTTGAATGGTCAAAGAAGGCTATTCATGTGAGTGCTCGTAAACAGACCAAATGGTAAGAAACCAGTGTTTTCATAATTTTTGGATGGCGAATTTTTACTGTGGCCTTTTATTTTGATAGTGTGTACCTAATCTTAAAGTGATTTGCTATTTCATTTTTGTTATCCTATGGTTCATATTGACCATTTGAGTTGTTTTCCCTCCTAGGTGGTATGCCAAGCGTTTTCTGCATCCCGACATTGTGGCACCATATGACTATATATTTATATGGGATGAAGACCTGGGCGTTGAGCATTTTAATTCAGAAGAGTGAGTATTTAATATGGGAGGGATACTTTCTAAAAGATTTTACTTTTTTTATTAAAGTTTCATATGACCCTCTTTTTTCAAGTGCAGATACTTAAAACTAGTGAGGAAGCATGGCTTGGAGATTTCACAGCCTGGTCTGGAACCTAATAAAGGGTTGACATGGCAAATGACAAAAAGAAGAGGTGATAGTGAAGTCCACAAGTAAGGATGATCAGAGTCCTTTACTAGTTTTCTTGTGGTTGATATTATTTAAAAGAATGTGCATTAACTGTTTATTTTCTTGGATTTCTATTAGAGTGACAGAGGAGAAGCCGGGATGGTGTTCTGATCCTCATTTGCCTCCTTGTGCAGCGTAAGTAACTGCTGATTATTAATGTTGTATTATTTAGTCCAAGGTTGTCAAAATCAATTTGACTTTGGATTGGGTGGGGGAGTGAAAGATCTTGATCGAAATCGTAATACAGAATGTAAAATCGTAACTATAAATGCAAAAGTTATACACACACACACACACATGCCTAATAGAAAACATAGATGAGAAAAGTAACCTCTAAATCACAATAAACATTTAATTAAAACTTAATTGAAAATTCATAAAGTCACACAAGTTACATAAGTTTTTTATAACACATAAAACTAAAACATAAAAGAAAAACCAACTTCTTCAGCCTTCACCCACAGATAGACACCGGAGAGGCTTGAAACAGTGACAAACAACAAAGACCAAACTGCTGAATTCTGTGACTAACAACAGATAGAGACTCTGGAACCTGCGAACCGAGAGCCTTGGACCAGAAGAGTGACGGAAGAACCAGATAGCAATAGGTTGGGGAAGATGGGTCTTCATTCACAAAGATTTATTGGTAAAAAGGGCAGTGGTTCTATCGAAGGTTGGGTGTGGGAACAATGAGGAATTAAGGTTATTGCAGATATAAGGGTTTCAACCTGGTTGCATGACCCAACCTGGCCTGTATGTGGGCTGCAAACTCGTTCCTACATGTCAGTCCTACACTGTTATGGGTCTGCCTAGGGATCCTGAAGGAGTCCTCTAGATAGAAATTTCTGGTTGAAACCAGATCTTATTGCAGGGGGAATCTTGTAGGATATGCAATCTTATATTAGCACCTGATTTCAACAATCGTCTGATCTACCAAGTTGTTCATATTGTAGTAAAATGGTAGTCTTGTCTTAAATGATTTGAATGTGTGCAGAAGTGAAGAAGCACTGGTAAGGAGTAGACTTGATGGAGTCTGGTAATTGGAGGAGACTGAGAAAAACTATTAACCAAACCATTAAGATTTGGATTTAAATGATGTATCATTAGACTTGAATCATGACGAGATCATTTGATCTTGTAGTGAAAATCACTTAGTGGGAATAAGCTTTGGTTGTTGTTCGTCTGGTTTACGTGTATCTAATTCATTGTGTTTTTCACTGTATATGAATGCAGGTTTGTTGAGATTATGGCTCCAGTATTTTCACGTGATGCATGGCGTTGTGTGTGGCATATGATTCAGGTTGAGTGGTTAATTCTATTTGTTTATAAAGATGCACATTGGTTATTTGATTAGTGATTTTTCAAGCACTTCTTAAATTATAATCGTATCACTCTTGGCATTGCAGAATGACTTGGTCCACGGGTGGGGTCTTGATTTTGCTCTTAGAAGATGTGTTGAGGTGAGTCTGCTGGGGCCTTTTTCTCCAATTATCTTATTTCTTGACTTCTTAATTTTACAGTGTGGCCTTAACCAAGTCACACACCAAAGAAAAGAAAAAAAAGAAGAGAAGTTTACAATATAGACATATTATGGAGCTTTGAACTATCCTTTTTTATTTTATTTAGCCTGCACATGAGAAGATTGGAGTTGTTGATTCTCAATGGATTGTTCATCAAGGTGTTCCCACACTAGGGAATCAGGTAATTTGTGTGCCATGATTGTTCATTCTAGACTTGATAACTCTACTAAAAAATGACGCTGTAAAATGCCTTATTAACTTTCCTGTTATTTGCAGGGTGAATCGAAAACTGGTGGGAAACCATGGCAGGGGGTATGTTTTGCATGTTCATTATTGTGCTGCAGCTTTTATTGCATTACATATTATTGTTCGATTACTTCCCATGTGATAATCTGATTTGGTATTTGTCTTCGTTTTCTCAAATTCTATTGAACTCGTCAAGAAGCTCTATTATGATGAAGATAGTCTTATGAACTTCAATTATGAAGTTTGTTGATGTTTCCATCTTCTTGATACCAGGTGAGGGAGAGGTGTAAAAAGGAGTGGACCATGTTCCAGAGTCGGATGGCTTATGCAGAAAACGAGTACTTCAAGTCCATTGGAGTTGATCTTTCTAACTCCACCGCTCATTAGGGTACAACGACAGAGTTGGCTTTTGTATTAAAAATTTACTCATATGTAACACTTGTTGCATTACATGCAATCAATGTCTAGAGTCCTAGCTAGGGGACTAAACTTTGATTCAATGTAGTATTGAAGTACTGAGAGTGAGTAGAAGATTAATATTGCAGTGTATCTCATTTTGGAAATGATACCAGTTCGGTAGGAAACGGAAATTCCAGTGTCTCCTTAAGTGGAGTTGACATGAAGCTCTTCAGGTATGTCTAGATCACTCAAAACATGAATGGAAAAGAATGAAATATTGTTGGTCATTACTGTGATTTTAAAGAGATTTAGTTTAATAGCAACTCATGTTACCGTCAAAATAACATCATCTCATATTTTCATTCCCCCCTTTAAATTTTGGGGTAGTATTCTTATTATTTTATATACGTTTTAAATAATTAAATGAATTTTTTTTACTAGTTTTCCGAAGCAATTTTTTTGCTACACGGCATCATAGAATAATTGTATTTTTTTTGGTGCATTCGAAAATTAGAATTATGATATCTTATTTTAAATTAGATATAATGTTAGTATTTGCTTTACGATATTTTACTTTTTTCTTGATTGAGTATGATGTATTGATATCTGCGCCCGTGTTTTTGGTTAATGAAATTTTTAGATCAGTTTCAAAAAATTTAGTTGATAGTCAACACAGAAAATGGGAAGAGTCATGATCAAAATCGTATGGAAGGTCAGTCAGATACGCGGGTTCTAATTTTCTCATGTGTGGTATCGTTGCGTGTAAGTTATGACATATAAACTCTGGTGAACATTCTAGATTCCTTCGGATGGTTGCTGTGAACATTATTTCTTTGCGTCACTGTATTTGAATAGAGGAGTATTGTTGTGTGCCACTCTCTCCGTTCCATTTTATAAGAATTAAACTAATTTTGTACCTCCTTTAAAAAAGTTAAGTAGTACAATTTTTTGCATTAAATTTGTTCCTAAATATTGTTGAATTTTCAAATTTGTCCTTAACATACTTATTTTTAATCTTTTTCTATCATTAATGCAATTCATTATTTTCAGAATTGAATAAGGGTAAAAATGTGAAAAATTAATTAATATGGCACAAAGTCTTATGTGATTCTTATAAAAAGGAACAACCTCCACCCTTCTTTTGATTCTTATAAAAAGGAACAGAGGGAGTATAAAACTAGTGGTTAAGGAAATTGTTCCAAATATTAGGAAAGTTACTATAAATAGCCTAACCCAATAAGAATATATCAAACATACATGGTGATTTGTTTACTGTGAAGAAAGGCTATCGTCCAAGCTATGTATGGACTAGTATTCTTCGATATGGTTGGACTTTTATGCATGGTGGCCTTTGGCGTATAGGTGATGACTCCAAGGTTCGGCTTTGAGATGACAATTGGATTCCTAAAGGTACTTCGTTTATCTCTCACCCCTCCGGGGCTGATGGGAATGACTTGACCAAGATGACTGATCTTATTTCTAATATAACTGGTGACTGGGATTGCCATGTTGTTCAAGGTAATTTTTCACCAAATGTGGCGGCTTCCATCTATGCATTTCCCTTGTCTGCTTCTCGAACTGAAGGTGTGTTCATTTGGCCCCTTAATTTCGATGGGCAATACTCTACTAAGTCCGGCTATTATTTTATCTGTCAATGGCATGATTCCTCATCTGCTTCTTCTTCAAATGATGGAGTTCTTCTTGTTTCCATTCGGAAAAAGATTTGGCATTGTGGAGCTTTACCAAGAAATACTGACTTGTTTTGGCGTATTTGCATGGGTATTGTCTCTGTCCGTGTTAATCTTAGGAAAAAGGGCCTGAACCTCGACTCAGCATGCCCGTTGTGTAATGCTGAGTAGGAGAGTGTCGAGCATATCTTCTTTAATTGTATTCATGCTCAACAATTGTGGTTCACTTCAGGTTTGGGCCTCCGTTTTGATCGGCGCCAAGGAAGGACAACAACTACTGTCATTTGCGATCTGATGTCTTTTGTTTTTCCTAAGGAGGGAGTCCAAATTTTCGTGACTACTATCTACTGCATATGGGAGGGGAGGAATCGTGTTTTATTCCAAGAGAAGGTATGGAAGATGGACTAAGTTATGGCTCGTGTTGTAGCGTTAAAATTGCAGCTGGGTTCGGATGTTGCTGCTGGGAGTGCAGATGGCATTGCCACGAACTGGGCCAGACCTGCAGCAGGTATCACGAAGCTGATCTTTGACGCTTCTCGGCTGGAGTCTGGTGCAACAGGGTTAGGTTTTACTGTTAGAAACAAGGATGGAGCGGTGATGGCGGCAGCAGCTCGTGCTCCGGTCTTTTCCATCTCGCTAGTGGTTGCGGAAGCTATGGCTTGTCAGTTGGCTTTGTCTCTCTCCATTGAGCTTGGTTTCCATCGAGTGTGCTTGGAAACTAATTGTTTACAGTTGTTCAAGCTTTGGAAGGCTCCTGTACTTAGCTCTTCTTATTTACATGCTATTGTTAGTGACTGTAGGCAACTCTTATATGGTTTTGATGTTGTTGAGTTTTCTTTTGTTCGTCGCGGTGGAAATTGTGCCTCTGACTTCCTTGCTAAGGGGGCTTTTTCCTTCCTCTGATTCCATCTGGGTAAAGAAGGACCCTCCTGGCCTGTCTGTTGTTCTTTCCACGGATGTAATGGCCTCGCTGCCTAGCATTTCTTAATCTTGAATAAAATACAGTTTTGTTCAAAAAAAAAAAAAACACACACACACACACACAATTGTGAAGGCTAAAGAGACACATGCAGCTCATATGATCCATTTATCTTGCAGTAATTTGATTCAAACGTTGTTGTACTCAATAGAGATTTAACTCCCTTTAAATGTCTTATCTGGCAAACAATTACTTTTGCGTCAATATCCTTACTTGGGTTCCCACTTTTTTTATTTCTTGAGAAGAATATTGTGCTACAAATTTACAGAGACTTTTATGGTATATACATTCATCTACTACGTTTTCCACAAATCCATGACAAGAAACAGTATAGTGGAAATTTATATACCATTGGCCAGATCCTTATTTTAGCTCATGAAACCTTTTTCTTTCAAATTGCAAACTAAGGATTCAGCTCGAAGTAGTTGTGAATTGTTTGTTTTCAAATGTAAATTTGAAATTTCTAGGTTTTTGGATACTAGAGTTTAATCGCAACCTCCCAATCTAGCATCTAGGAAGAAGCTCTCTCCCCTGCAGGTGGTGTTTTGGCCCCTTTGTTCTTTGCAAAGTATAGTTCCCCTCAATCTTGAGGACCCTGCTTCAAAGAAGCTATTGTGCGTGCCTAGGTGCTCCTGCCTAGGCCTCTACAGGTTATGCCCTGCCCTTCAAGGTGTTGACCCACCCATGGAACCTACTAAAGAACACAGCTCCCCCCTCGTGGATCGTGCCACACTGTTCCTAGAAACTGATGCTAGCAACAACCATGAGTTAGCGAATGAACCCTAATCGCAAAAAATAATAACACACAAACTTCTAAACAAAAATGAAGTCAAAACAATTGTGAGTAGGGCCTGGGAATGCTCTGTTACAATGCAAATCAGGACCTTAGAGTCAACAAATACCTATTCAGCTTTGAAGATGAGGCAACAATGAAGAATACTCTTGACAACCACCCTTGGAATGTAATGGGCCATATTCTTAGCCTTCAATTCTGGGCCCGTCACGTGGCAGATTTTGAGGTTGATTTTAACCTAGCTGCCTTATGGGTACAATTATTATATAGGATTCCTCTAGACATAATATCAATAACTAATGCCACTAAGATAGAGAATCCCATGGTTGAGAGTTAGATTTTAAGGACGTTCATGCGTATCAGGGTCCTCATCAATGTATCGAAACCCCTCCCAACTAGATTCTAGATGCCGAGAAACAATCTCCCCAAATTCTGAATCATGATTAAATATGAAAAATTACAGGATCTATGTTACAGTTGTGGGATAATTGGTCACGAACAAAAAAAGTGAAAAAAATCCCAAGGCTATGTCTGTGTATAAACCTGCCCTACCTAAATACAACTGTCTCGTGAGAGTTCCACCAACAAAGTCCCTCAACAGTATTGCTAAGGGGAATCGGTCCAGTGGGAGCCAAAGTTTAGGGTATGGTGATAAAAAGGGACAAGATGGAAGTTCTACAAACCCTCCGGGAGGAGACGACACATAACTCTAATTTCCGAGAAGAATTATGGGTCTCCAAAGGAGAAGTTTCATGTGGAGCACGTTAAAATTAACTCCCCGAGAGGAGTCGGGCTACAGGGGAACTTCATATCAAATTTCCATTCCAATGACATTGAGCTAGTTCTTGATCATGTTCCTCCAGCCATGAGAGGGAAGCTTTTACAACAACTAGGAATCTCAACAAGCAGTGATAGTATGGAGGAGGCCAATGCAAAGGAGAATGGAAGCTCTAACTCTGGGGATCCAACAATTATGAACCGGATAATACTAGCAACACATTGCAATAGAAGAATCCATCAGAGGAAACAAGTCCACAAACCCCTACAGGATCTCTCACCACAGTAGACCTGAAATACCATACAATCCAACTAGGTTTAGGACCTGAGTTTCTGAAAGATCTAAATATCCTTAAAGAGGGAATTAGGGCTGAAAGACCAAGCCATCATTGTGGATTATCCTAGCCCTTCCCTAGCTAAAAGTGATACAAGTATCCAAAAACTCTCCTTATCCAAAAAAGGCCTTGAAAAATGTAAGAATTCAAATCTCTTCTCCAACCTCTACAAGGATCATCCCCGACTCAACTCCCCCGAGTGTCATCCCCGACTCATCTCATCCTCCCGGATGAGATGGAACCACTACACATCAGGAAGTGTTCTAAGATTATACTTATGATAAGATGTGATTGGGAGAGCAACAACTTTACAAACACTCTGACTAAGGAGGCGGGCTAAAAAATCACCCCAAAGGTCCATGAGTATCATAAGATGGAATTGTCACAGAGTGGCGGCATACACGACACTTAAGGAGCTTAAAGACCTATCCTCTAAGAAGAAGTCAGCTATTTTTTTTTCTTATGGAAACTAGAGCCCAAAGGAACAACATGAAGCGTATCAAATTCAAGCTCCATTTCTTAGAACATGTTCATTTTGGAATCAAGAGGAACATCAAGGGGATTATGCATCCTTTGGAAGAATGATGTAGACCTAGAAGTCCTAAACTACTCCACTAACGTCATTCACACTCACTTAGACCATAAAAAGGATGCCAACAACTGGGACTGTACCTTCATATATGGGAATTCGACACCATGGAGGTCTAGGAACATTTGGCAATCAATTGCAAGCTTACATAGAATTCATAATCATCCTTGGTGTTGTGTGGGTGATTTCAATGGGATTCTTCATCAACATGAGAAAATTGGGCTAAGGCCCCACATACCTTGGAGAAGTCAGAGATTCAAGGACTTCTTAAATGAAAAAAAAAAAAAACTCAGACATGAATCTAAAGGGATACATATTTATGTGGCTAAGCAGCCCTAGAGACAGCTTTGTCACCTAGGAGAAGCTTACAGAATACTAGAAAATTTGGCATGGAGATTTCTTTATCCAAATGAAAATGGCGTTGCTCTCCCAGGCGTAAGCTCATATCAATCTCCAGTGATCCTAGAAATATCAGAGAGTAATGCAATTAAAGTATACATTTTAGAAAATATATTTTGAGAAATAAAAAAAATTCTAGAATCTTATTTTCGGATTAATAGTCAACTTCCTGAAAAGTTTCAAAAATAACATTTTTAACTGTTTCAAAAATTAATTTTGAGAACATAATTATATTGGTTTATGATCAATGTTATAAAAACCAGATTGATTATTTAACCGGTGAAAGCGTCGGTTCATAGCTTATAGTTGAACTGTAGTTAAATCGATAAAAATTGAATAAATAATTTTAATATTTAATAATAATATTAAATAATTTTTAAAATAAAATGTTAAAATATTAAGTCAAGTTAAATTGATATAAAATCATCAAAGTATATACTTTACAAATAAAAAACAATCATCCATGTATGTGTGTGTCCGAACTTGACAATAAATATTTATTTAAATGAAATGTGTTATTAAATTTAAAATTATAGCTATAAAAATAAGGAATGTTTTGGAATCTTTTGTATTTGTTTAAATATGGCATGATTACTAGTACAATTTTATTCAATTTTGACTTTTAACACCCCGATTTTCAGGGCGCTACAGTAGTGCCCAAAATAGTAATTAAACATGCTACTTATATTTCAATGGCTGCGGAACTGCAAGTCTAATTTTTTTTTCTTTTCAAGACATGCCATGGACAATATGCAATGCATATATATGTACCATTTTTGGCAAAATCATATAAGTTACATGTTTAAGTGGACAACATCGATGAAGTAGTTTCAAAATCAACTGACTCGTTTAGTAAAGGAAGACATGCTGTCACATTAAAACCCCAAAACCAAGACTTCCTACTTCGGTATACCTCCTACGATCCCACGCAGGGCGACCGCATAAAGTCACATGGTCCCAGAACTCTACCCTGCCCCTAGGCATGCTGAAATACAAACACAATGATCAAAAAACCATCTATAGTCATCAAGTAATCATCCATCTGTACTACTCCCTCTAACTCTCTTCAGATGCTGCATCCGTCGTATGCTTCGCTGTTAGCAACTACCCAAGTGGCGATGGGTCGCCCAAACACCAACAACAAACAAAGTGCAAGGGTCAACTTCCAAATAACAATGTACATGTATACATACAATAGTGATAAACAGAGAGAACCCATATGGGACAATTACCGATATTGTAGAACAACATCATCACACTCACACAACAACCAAGGCGTAAGGTTTAGACCCATGCTATATCGATGCATGTGGGTCGCCATACCGATACCCAATACGCCGATGGTGGAATAAATCTTTTCTGAACTTTGAGTTCATTAGTTTTGTCTGCCATTTCACTTGTCGATGGTTCCACCAGCCATCTTGTCTGTCCGATGGTCCAGTCTGCCGTCTTCTCCGCTGCATTCGCATCCCTCCTTAGGGTGGTCGGGATCACCACCCTTTTAGGGCGTCGCAAAATCCTCCTCTTGTCGGCCGCCCGCTTCCGCATCCGGTAACGATCGACAAGTACTCATACGGAAAGCATATTATCATAACAAGCATGAACTCACAATTCAATAGTCATCACAACACCACTTAACCATCCAATGCAATCAGGTATAACCGAGAACGATATTCTTGCGACCTCGAGTTCCTTACCAATGCGGGGTCGTGCCCGACTCCCATACCCATCAACTTGTCACTTGGCCTCGTTAGCCTAAGACCCTACTTTGAATTTCTATCAACAGCAATATACAAGCATACATGTCAACCAATTCAAGCTTCACATATCAACAGTCTTGTAAACCTCATGCAATATATTCTTACAGTATAAGCATATCATCATCATCATTGTCCTAGTTCAATTAACATTGCAATCATACACTCATGTGTCACAATCAATGTAATTCAATGAACATCGTGAAATCATACAAGCATTTCATATAGCAGACAATATCTAACAAGTAATCGGGCATTCACTTAGTGCCGTCAGCTAATTCCCAAGATCACGTCCTACGCTATCATGCTTCAACATACACCACATATAATAAAAGAATAAAGATAGCCGAAGCGAAGTGCCCTTACCGTAATTTCCTCGCTCCCGAGTGCAATGTTTGCTCCGAATGCTACGTCCGCTATGAATGATCCTAAGCCCCATGATCCTTCACAAAATGTAACCTAGTTTCGAGCTAACCCATCAAAAATATACACTATAACTAGGCTTGCCTAAGGTATCAATACTTAGGTGAAAGACAAGGCTCTTGAAGGAAACACATAAACTTGGCAAACTTTTCCAAAATTCTTTGACCAACACAAATCACTTTTCATGTACAAAAAATTAAAGGCATAGGCACATTTTTCAAGTCAAAAACCCTAACCCCATGTATGCTTAAGGCTTCAGCCATGGCTTCATAAAAGGGTACAATTTTTCCTTTTCACCTAAACTCAACAACAAGCTTTAAACACAAGAAATCAAGAGTCAAAACAAAACTTCCAAGACCTCAAAAAGCTTGTATAGGTTTGGCCATGCTAGAAAAAAAAGGCAAGGACTATTTTTCTTCCAACAACACTTTGCATACTTTCTAGATCTTCCAAAACTAGTGGTGAAAAACAACTTTGTTTTCCCAAAATCACTTCTTAGAAAAGCTATTTTCAAAACATCAAAGTCTTCAAAAATAAAATGGATATATTTGTAGATCCATATGCCAAGAACATAAAAATACAAAGGAACTTTGTCAAAAGCCTACCCAAAATCAATTGTGCAAACTTAAACCCAACATTTTTCAAAACTAAAGACATGAAAAGAATGATCTAAGCATAGGAAACAAATAACTCCATAAGGAAGCAAGGGATTCAAGCAAGATCACCATCCCTAAGTTTCTCCAAATCAAAAATAAAAACCATGAGAAGCAAGACCAAGGAATGACTAACCTTTTCTCTCAAATGAACAAGAGAAGAAAAAGAAAGATAGGGGGTGGTTGTGGGTGGTGCAGGGCCGCAGGTAAGGAGGAAGAAGGAGGAGAGGATTGAGTTTTCCTCTTCTATTTATCTCTCTACTTCTCTCTCTACTTTCACTCTTCACTTCAACTAATGAACCAAGACTTAAAAAAAACAACATAAACCCCTCTAATAGGGCTTGTGGGTCACGACCACAAGGAGAAAAATGGGGAAGATTTTTAATTCCCTTTCCTATGGGAACCAAAGTGGAAGAAAAGGAAAAGATTAGAGGAAAATATCTTCAATAAAGAAAGATTAAAAGTCTAATCTCTACTTACACAAGCCTAATCAAGTCATAGCCATCACTTCAACCTCTAATCCACATTTTGGGCACATTCTCCCAAAAATCCTATTTGTAGCAAACTTTGATCGTTTGCTTGTCTTGGCTCTGAAGCTTGTCAAACTCGGGCGTCAATCGCCAAAAATATCCTAGAATATTTTTCTCGAGATTCCTATCGTTTCCGACCCGAAATCACTATTCATCGAAAATGGTTTACTTCATAAATGGGTTCCTTACGACATTCTAAGATTTTCCATCTCGTTTAGAGATTTTAGAATTGCCTTAAAATGTCCCGTTTCCACACGACAAGGTCTAAACGACCTTTTACCGCGTGCCGAGAACTTTTCTGGACTCCGAAATTAAACCCCATCGAACTTACAGTCGATCTTCATGGATTTACACACTGATCGTCATACAGATAAGGGTTTAGCCTTATTCGGCTGCAAACGTCGGCCGAGGTTCACTCAGCATTCCTACGGTAAACTGCAGTCGTCAAAACTTCTCGTAAGTAAAGCAACTGATCATAGCATTAGCTAGGGCTGTAATACAGTCATTATATACGTAAGGATAATTAAATAATTACATAATCATTTATAACATCCAGGATAAATAATTTTAATATTTTATAATATATTAAATAATTTTTAACATAAAATGTTAAAAAATTAAGTCAAGTTAAATTGACATAAAATCATCAAAGTATATACTTTACAAATTAAAAACAATAATCCATGTATGTGTGTGTCCGAACTTGACGGTAAATATTTATCTAAATGAAATATGTTATTAAATTTAATATTAAAACTATAAAAATAAGGAATATTTTGGAATCTTTTGTATTTGTTTAAATATGGCATGATCACTAGTACAATTTTATTCGAGGTTCAGCCATTTCATAAATTTGCTGATTTTTCCTTCAAATAGAACGTTTACTTAATTCCCAACTCAAAAAAAAATCTAAGTACAACTTTATTTTTATCGACGATAGACTATTTTTGGCATACCATTTCAGCTACCTTAAAACTTATTTGACGAAGCTTAAAAACTCGTTAAAAGTGTTTGGTAAATGAGCTTATTTTTGTAGCTTAAAGCTTTTTTAATAAACTACCTGAAATAGCTTTTTAGCTTAAAGCTTATTCTCAAATTATTCTCATTTTTATCCTTATTATTTTATTAGAATTTCATCATTTCCCTTTTTATATTTATAAAAGTATTAAACCCTAAAATTCCATCATTACCCATAGACATATATAAGCTTATTTAATTAAATTAAAATATAAGTTTATTTGTTTTATTCTATTTAATATAACAAAATATGAAAGAAAAAATAAATTAAAAATTAATAGTATGCTTTTAAGATGATAAATAATTTTCACTTTATGAAAAGATGATAGATAATTTGAACTAAATTAAAATATTTAAAGTATTAATTATTTTGGTATTAATATCATATAGGTTTTGATGTGTAAATAAAGTAATATTAAATATAAAAAGAATTATGCAAGTATGCCCTTTCATGTCATTTACAATTTCAACTTGTTTAATAGCTAGTTTTACCAAACACTTTTTTTTAATCAGATAGCTTTTCAACTTTCAGTTTTAAGCTAGTTTATCAGTTAGACATGCCAAACATAGCCTAAATATAACCAAGTGAGTTGACGTAATGGATCAACACTTCATTTCTTAAGGCTCCGTTCGCGGTGGTTTTTAATTTTTAGTTTGAAAATTTTTAAAAATCAAAACAAGTTTTTAATTTTATAAAACAATTTTTAGATTTTTTGTGATTTATTCAGTTTTAAAAAGTGGTTGTTAATTTTAATATGACAATAGTCATGACTTATCGCTATTGTAAGACATTTTGTATCAACATTATCTAGTGGCGGTGGTGGATGTTACCTGGTGGTAGTAGTGATGGTCGTGAAGGTTAGGGGTCGTGGAGGTGGTGGTTGTGGAGGTGGCAGTGGCAGTGGAAGTGAAAGAGGTTGAAGGTGGTGGTGGCAGTGGCGGTAGTGGAAGGTGGTGTGGTGGATGGTGGTGGTAGAGTTAAGAGGTGGTGTTATGGTGGTGGCGGTGGTAAAGGTTGGGGGTAGTGGTAATGGTAGTGGAGGTGGTGGCAGTGGCGACGACAATGGATGGTGGATGTTGATGTGGGTTGGGGGCGGTGGTGGTGGTAGTGGCAGTGGTGATGGTAGTGATAGCGGGTGGTGGGGGTGGTGGCGATGGATGGTGGAGGTTATTGTGGATATGGTGGCAGCGGCGGTGGTGGTGATGGTAGTGGCAGTGGAGAAGGTATTGACAGCGGGTGGTGGGGGTGGTTGTGATGGCGATGGATGGTGGAGGTTATTGTGGATGTGGTAGCAGTTGTGTTTGCGGTGGTGGTAGTGGCGGTATTGACAATGGTTGCTGGTGGTGGTGGTGGGGTGGCAGTGGTGGTTGGGTGGTTATGGCGGTGGGAGTTGTGGTGGCAGCGACGGTGATGACGGTAGTGGTGGCGGTAGGTGGTGGAGGTTGGTGGTGGTGGAGGGAGAGGGTGGTTGTGGTGGAAGTGAGTTACATGTTTTTGAAACTAAAAACCATAATAAAAAAAACCATGTTTTGTGGTTTTTAAAATTAGAGTGAAACCGTTTTGGAATTGAGAAAAAACTATTTCAATTTCATTTTTGTCGAACAGGTTTCTTTTTCAAATTTGCATTTGAAAACCAAAAACCAAAACCTCAAAACCACCTCGAACGGCCATAAACAAGCGGTTGGGGCTTGATTTCCTACTTTTATGAATGAAAAAATTATTGACAAACTCTTTACCTTTTAATGCACAGATTTTGGGATTAAAAATTCATCTCATGACTCCCGCCCGTGAAATTGGATGAGAAGAGAAAAAAATGTATATAGTCAATTGAATTATATTTTATTCTACGTTCAAACCGATGCCTAATTACCAAACCCATGAACACAGTAGAAAAGAGAAGCAGTGGAAGAAAAGAAAGATTTTTTTTTCTTCCTAAATGGACTTCATTAAATTAAAAGGAACGGAAAACAAAGTTGCATATGCATAAACTACACTTACATATGTTCTCGAAGGATAGCTCAAGTGATAAGAGATATGGATAAATGAGTTGGGGAGGAGAAGGTACATGGATCATTCTTTGGAAGGGGAATTTAAAATGTTTTCCGATGTAAAAATAAAACTACACTTACATTGAAAAAAAGACCCAAATTTAACATGTTACTACTAGTCTATACAAAATGATGAAATGTGTCTTTGATGGGAGTGCGTGTAAGACCCGTATATTTTTGGGAATTCAATATATTTAATTTAATTAAATATATTATTTTTCTTATAATAGTTTGTTGATATTGTTGGTTTGAACGCTAAACCCTAAACCCTAAATGCTATTAGCGTAATTATGCGTTTGTGGGAGACTTTATATAAGTTTGTGGGAGACTCTCAAAAATATCATTTACACTAACCAATGCTTGATTAATTAACACACTAATTTGTCATTAATTGAAGGGGGGAAAGCTTGAGAAGGCGTAAAAGTATCAATCCAACTTATTGAGCAGATCAATGTAAATTGAAAAGAGAGCCAAGATAACAAACTATTGATATCTTCAATACACATAATCATTTATGAAGGGGGACTTTATCTAAGCTTGTGGGAGCCTCTCAAAAATATCTTTTGCACTAACTAATGCTTGATTAATTAACACACTAATTTGTCATTAATTGAAGCGGGGCAAAAGCTTGGGAAAATGTAAAAGTATCAATGCAAACTTATTGCGCAACTCAATGTAAATTGAAAAGAGAGCCAAGATAACAAACTGTTGATATCTTTGATACACAAAATCATTTATGAATGGGGACTTTATCTAAGCTTGTGAGAGCCTCTAAAAAATATATTTTACACTAACCAATGCTTGATTAATTAACACACCAATATAACCATTAAATGAAGGGGGAAACGTAAATGTATCAATCCAAACTTATTAAGCAGCTCAATGTAAATTGAAAAGAGAGCCAAACAAAACATTATTCGAGAAAAATTAATGATGCAATTATTAGAAAATGATTTGTTGTTTCAAACAAACATAAGAGTTATGGATTTTAAATGTTTTAAATTGAACGTGGGTTCTAAACTGCAATTTTAAATGTTAGGCAGATGTTGAATTTCAACGATATTTAGAAAAATTATTTGGTACCTCAAATTGTGAAACTGCAGAATTTAAAACGCAGATAATAATTTCAATCTAAAATATAAGATTTGAGACATAAAAATTTAAAAACGCAAACAATCTTTCAAAATAGTCATTAACCAAAAAACATGAGTAGCAAAATGGGACAACCAAGGTATTAAAACCAAGGTGCCAGAAAAAATCCAACAAAACCATTGTCTACAGAATCATCTTCATCAGCAAAAATCCAGCATATATAATTTTGAAATAAATAATAAGACTAATTCTTCTCCTTCTTAATAGTCTTCAACTGCTTCACTTTGGAGCTGGCTAAACCTTCGTCTACGGAACCATTAGTTGTTGGCCTTTTAGAAGGAGTCACCTCATCACGAACTTTGGACAGGGAGCAAGATTTAACAGTACTGTTGAGATCTGTCTGAGTTTCTGCAAGATTCACCGCGACACCATCGACACGAAGATCATTAGACTGTGATTCAAGCGGAGCTATAGGAGAGTGACAACCATTTTCAGCAACAACTCCAACAGATTGAAGATTATCATTGTTGACAACAGAAGAATCAGCCTGTCCATACAAAAACAATGAGATATAATAAAAAGTATAAAATTGTGAAAGAGCAAGGATAAAAAATTATAAAAAAAAAACTTGAAGGAATTACCTGGACTGTCGCCACAACCGCAGTCTCTTCTAATGCAGTTATGTCAAGGAGAGAGCTCAGAGTGATTTGACAGACATTACTCACTTTAACGACAACATTACTCTCAGGTGTTTGCAAGTCCTATAGTATAAAAAATTAAAAAATTAAAAGAAATAATTTTGAAATATTGTAATAAACGTAACAAAAGATAACAGACCTCAGACAGTGATTTCGTATTGAATGCAGAAACATCAGAAACATCATTTTCCTACACGATAGAAAAATTATAAGAGAATTAGCATTTTTTAACTTATAAAATATAAATTAAAAAATAATCATGAAAATGTAATTTTGAAAGGAAAGAAAATAAAATAAATATAGATATAGATATTACTGTTTTAGGGTGGGGCGTTGTTATGATCAAAAGAAGGATTGAAAATCTCAACAAAATCATGAAACCTGAGCAAGTTGCGGGGAACTCTCTCATGGCTAACCGGAATGACTCTAGTGTCAAATTTTAAATTTATCTTGTATTGATGATGAGATGGTCTGAAATCACCAGAGCTATGTCCTACACCGAAATTATGAAAGGAATATACATTTCCTTCAGTGATAATCCGGTCAAAGCGGTACACAATCGTCTTCCTCGCAAAGGCATGAATCTTATCCCCCTGTATGCAAACACAACATAAAGAGCAGATATTTGGAGTCAAAAATTACTCGGGGAAGAGATTTGAAAGCTGAACACATAAGCAAATTAAGATTTACCTTGTTATCCATGAGATAAAGATTGTAGGAAAATGGAAGATTCGACTTGTCCACAACAGCTCCATACCAAGACCTAACAACGCGGGCAATTATTGTCTATTCATCCTTTGTTGGGTTAATTTGGGAAAGATAGCTATAAACAGGATTCATGGTGAATAAAGAGCAAGAATTTTCCGTACATAACTCTTATTCACTTTCGAATATATTTATAGGGGGATGAATAAGGAAGGTTGGGAGAACAAGAATGGGAATGGGAAGAAAGGGATGAGGGGGAAGGCTTATTGGGGTTTTGGGAAGATGGAACAATAATAATAATTGAGGGAGGGAGAACCGAGAAGTGGAAAGGATGAGAGAGGAGGAAAATTGGAAAATGAAGAAATATTAAAACTGAAAAATGAAAGGCCAGAGCATTGAATGAAGGCAACATTGGGAAGATGGAACAAAAACAATAATGGAGGGAGGGAGAACCGAGAAGTGGAAAGGATGATAGAGGAGGAAAATTGGAAAATGAAGAAATATTAAAACTGGAGAATGAAATGCCAAAACATTGAATGAAGGCAACATTGGGAACTCGCAAATAGTCATTTTAGCTTTAATGACTATTATTGTCATCCTTTTTTCCATAAAACACATGATAAGAAAGCAATCAAAACATCTTATGGAAAAATGAAAAAAGAAGAGAGAGATGATTGGGAATATAAACTTGATTAAATGCAATGGTTTGTATGAAAACCATGGTGAGAGACAATAAAAATGGAAGACATCAGGAAGGAGGAATGAGAGTCCTGAGCATGCCACGTAGGATTTAAAAGCCTTGATAACCAATCAAAACAATCCACGTCAGATGATAAGGGACCTAGAATTTTTCCTGATTGTATATACTATGGATTTCTTTTATTTAAAAAGAAATATATATTGGATATTACTTTGAGTGTTAAGTGATAAGGTTGTTGGATATTTTCCTTGTTATTTTGTTGATAAGGCCAATAAATAAATATATATATATATATATATATATATATATATTCCAAGATGAAATATTTATTTTGTGGATTAATAATTAAATTAAAATAGGATTTGGTTAGTAAATGAAAATACGATTGTGGGAGAAAATATTTTCTCCACATGATGAAGTGGGGCGTGTTTTTCATCTAAAGGGTTCTAGAAGAAAAATTCTTTTGTTGATAGTTGTTGTTTAAAGGGGTTTCTTTTATTTTAAATAGAAGATAATTAAATAAATAGAGTTAGATTTTATTTGGATATATAAAAATAATATTTTGGAGGAAAATATCAACCCCAATTGTGTTTGGGGCGTGGCACTCCTATATGTGGGGAGAAAATTATTTTTGTTGTTTTTAAATGATATTTACTTAATTTAAGTTGACAAGTTAAGAGATAATATTTTTAAATTAAATCTAAAATTTATTAATAAAGCGTCTTGAAATTTGAAATAGAAGAGTTTTGTGATAATATAATATCTGATATTTTAGAAAAATAAATAGCATATTTTTATTTTATAATTTACCTTTTTAATATTAGTTTGTTCAAGAAGATTAAGTTGCAATTAATTTCAGCATTTAATATTATCTTTTGGATATTAAATAAATCGAAGAGTATATATTTTCTGCATAGTATGGGTCAAATTTCTTTTCCCAAAGGTGGAGGGGGAATTTCTTTTATTTTTGATTTATTTATTCACTAAATAGTTGCTTGGAGTAAGGGAAAACCCAGGTCCATTTACAACTATAAATAGACTGCTTTGCCACCTTGAAAAATCACATCTGAAGCCTCTCATCCCTGTCCTGGGCGCAAGCTTATTCTCTTCCTCTCTTGAAATTTTCTTTCTTTTTCTTCTTTTGATTAAGTTAAATACCTTGTTTTCTTCTAGTTCTAGTTCTAGTTTTGCTTTCTTCTTTAAGTTTTCTTTAGTTTTTCCCGTTGACCTAGATTTATGAATTTTTTTTGAATAATTCTTGTTTTAAGTTGAAGTTTTTAAGAAAGTTCTTATATTTATTTTATGTTCATCCTATGTTCTTCACAAGTTTTCTAAACACAGTTTTGATCTTGAATTTCAAAGGAAATTATGTTTACAAATTTTATGAAAAAAGGGCGATTAATATGACAGTTTTGGATGGAAAATCTTTTAAAAATCTTGTAGATATCATTAATTAGGGATGGTTTAATAATATCAAATATATGGTTGTGAAGGTTCGGTTAGAGAGACCGTTGTGGATCTAGGGCAAGTGCTTGGGAAGGAAAGCGGCTAAGGTAAGGGCAATTGTTCTAGAATGCCTGCATACGATTATGCTACTTGATATTGTTGTTGTTATCGAATGTTGTTGATATAATTATATGTTGATATGTAGTTGTCTTTATCAAGCATGATATGTTTTGAATATATAATGTTGCTATACATGATATGCTTGAGATATTCTTGATGAAAATATTGTTATGATGTTGTTGTTTCCATGAGATAATAATTGTGAATTATTATTATTATTGTTGTTGAACCCTTGTTGATGGGCTTAGTCTTGGGCTTTTGATTTTGGATGTTAGAGGATGAACCTTGTTGTTGTTGATGTTATTGTGATTAATTATCATAACATATGCATAAGGGCCAGCAGAGTTTGGAACGGTGTAGATTCTAAATAGGTAACCGGGGTGACAATCCATATATCAAAGACTGGGTAAGTTCGACCAGGTGGGTTATACCAAGACGCGAGTGATGGGCTTGGAGAAGTGGAAATTCAGCGGTAGGTTGATAGTGCTGAGACTAGTAGATTGGGTTTCTGTGTGATTGTCCTCCCTCCCGTGCGTGGTTCTTGGCGTTTTATTCGGATCATTTTGTTATCGTAGGGATGGACCTTTATGTGCATTCACGCATACCAACTATTGATTGTTTAGTGGTAGTACCCCAAATGATTCTTGACTTGACTTGGTTGTGGTTGTTAAGAACATGTGCTATCTTGATTGTTTGTGTGCTTGTTGTGTTGAACATATACTGTTGTACTGTATACCCTATGATATTATTGTTCACACACCACGTATGTTGTTTTGTATTCTTGGAGTTGACTCTTGCTTGTTTGTTTGCTTGCTGTGTGGGCTCTTAACGCCAAGATGGTCAACGATGTGTTTGAGTACTACACTTTTGGGGAGATCTCGTTCGCGCTGTTCAAAAAGGAGGATCTTTCAACGTGGGTGATAGATCGTTGTAGCGAAGCTTGAGGTTTTCAGAGTTGGAGGTTTCGAGCGACGAGGAAAGCTGTTCAGATAGGAGTAGAGTCTAGTGTGAGGCTTGTGCCTTTGGATAAAAAGCTTACCCTTGTTTGCTGATGCTTTTAAGGTTATCTTATATGTGCCTGTATTTTCCTGCTTTGAGATCAGGGTAGTCTTCCTATGTTTTCATGTGGTTTGCCCCGTGTGGTAACATAGGGGGTGTTTGGAGTTAGGGATTTCCAACTTAATTTATCTTCTACTTTTGAATAAAGTCCCGCTTGACGTATGATGGTTTAATATTGGTAACGATGAATGATTATTTCTTTTATCTAGTATTTTTGAAAAAAAAATTGTCTTAAATAAGTGGTGGATATAACGAGAATAAACATAAAAAAATCGAGGTGTTACAGTGCACATGGACAAGAATGATTCGATCAATCAGTCTGTCCTAAACCGCTCCGAAGTAAAAAAAAAGGATTGGATTCAATTCATGCATTGAATTCTAGAATGAGAAATCCGATGAGTTATGTTCAAATTCTGGGTTTAAAAAAATGAAAAACGAACAAATCCATCCCAAACCGCACAAAAGTGAAAAAAAAAGAGATTGGACTCATGCACTAAATTCTAAATTGAGAAATCTGATGAATTCTATTCAAAATCTGAGTTTGAAAAAATGAAAATTGAACTAAAACATAGACTCAAACTATATAACTACTCATTCTTTTTGGAATTAATTTCACTTGCTTTACACTTTGTTAGAAAAAATTAGTAACCTGCTCATTAGTTCAGCTCAATAACCTTTCTATTTAATTCACTTAATTTCATGTTGCATTACTTTCTCTAATGTTTTATCAATTTTCTAATTTTATTATATTCTGAATTTAACATTATTTTAATAGAAATCTGACAAATCCATTCAATCCAACAGGTCTCGTCGGTTTAGTCTAAAGGTAATAAAAATGTGATTTCTGATCCAAACCAATCCGATTACTTGTATTTGATTGGGATTCTATTTTGGTCAATAACCTATACAAATCAACCCGTTTGCACCTTTTGGCCTTTGATAAGTTCCTTTCCAACGAATTTTGCTTTCAAATTTTAATTAAAGTCGATTTAAGATGGTTACTTATTTAATATATGTTTATTTACAATTCAAAATTTATTTATAATTACTTCTGTTTATTTGTTCAAATATGAATTCCAAATCATTTTTCTAATTCAATTAGAAGTTCGATTTTTTGAAGAACTTGGACATATTCACAGACCTGATTTTCTTCCGATCACTCTCCTCTACTTTTATCATAATATTATTCATTTTCCCCTCTTTAAAAGATATGTACACAACATTTACAAAATAAAATGTATAGAGCCCGGTGGCAGAGGCAAGCGGGACATGGTTATGGCTATGCCATGGCCCCCCACTACTTATTGATTTCATTCATTTTGTATAAAATTATTTGTTAATTTTACTCACTTTGTATAAAATTATTTATTGGTTTCACTCACATTTTATAAAAAAATTATGTTGGTCCATATTGCACCCAGTTCTCCATCCGCCACTGTATAGAGCAGTTAGGAAAGCCAAACACAATTTTGAGGCTTCCCTCGCCCATCTTTGATAGCACAAGGAACATCCAAACACACGCAATTGGATAAAATGAATGAATGAATGACGATGCAGTGGTGAAAAGGAATTATAAACACGTTAACTATGATGAATTGAATATACAAATGAAGAAAAAGGGCAAGGTTATCTCTATCTCTGATTTGGTTCGAAACTAGAAATTAAGCCAAACAGAGAAAGAGGAATCATCGATTATTCCTAGTCCATGGAACGGCATAAAGGGCAAGTGGTGTGTTTGTTGCGAAACCATTTGTCTAAGCAGCTTGTATGGAAGAAATGCTTACAAGGCAATTCACTCACCTCCTGATTCGCTTCAAAACCAGAAAGACACACGCAGCAGCAGCAGCACTCTGTTGTGGACCTGTTCAAGGACTTGTACTGGGTTATTGACACCCTCCTCCTAATTGTACTCTCTTGTTCATAAAAAATATCATCTGGAGAATAGTAGTTGTAGGAAGATGTGCCACCGAATACTTGGAGCACGGATCTGAACATGTTCTTCAACAGAGCCATTGTTAGAACCGTGTTCATCACAAGCACAGGTAGCACCCCTTCTGATGGACATGGGAAATTTGACAGACCCATGATAAAGAAGAGGAGTGAGTTCACAAGGAAGAAGAAAAAGAAGAGGAAATGCAATGAGACCCAGCACAGCTCAGTACAGAGCAATAACACCCCAACCAACATAACACTATTATATATAACAAAACAAGCTAAAAGAAGAAAAAGAAATATATATAACATATGATAATGTAATTTAAATATCGGTTAATTTATTTTTCATCTTTATAAAATTGATGTATTTTAATTTTTGTTTTTTTTTTTAATTTATATTGAAATATAGTTTTTTTTTTAATCTTTGTCAGGTGTGCCAATCAATTCGCAAAGTTAAAGTTGTTCTTCCCTACAAATAACTTATATTCTCATCTTATAGGTTTTAGCTTGCATATAATTTAATAGACCAACATATTGTTGGCTGAAATTTAATTATTGAAAAATATAAACTTATTGGTTTTACTTTTTTGATTTGTCATGAAGGATTAAATACATCTTTATATTTTTTTATCATGTAAAATTTTCTTTCTAGAGATTAATTATATATCCCAAACTCTTACCATTTGAGCTATCCATTGGGGATAAATGCATCTTTACTTAATTAATGAGTATCAGTCGCAACTAAACGATTGTTTTAAACTCCTGAGGTTGAAAGTTAGACGCACTCTTAGAAAAACTTTTGATTTTTATCACACCGGTGTTGAATAAGGTTGTTGAAAGAAGATAATGTGGTTAAAAAAAACTATAATCTTTCAATTTTCTAAAGTTTAAGTTGAATTAAATTTAAATAGAAATTAAATAAACTATTGAAAGAATTTTAGGGACAAAAATGTATTCAAGAAAAATAATAAAATTTATGGCCAATTTCTTATCGCTTAATGCACTGGCAGATGGATGAGTAATTAGTCTCACGAAAATTAATTTTGAGATAACTTAGTTAGCGACCGCAAAAGTAATAACAAAACCTCTGAGAAAAAATGGATATTTTATTTTTGTTGAAAATAAAAACTGAAACATAAACGGACTTGGAAAGCCAGATTGAAAGTACGAATTTTTCTTGAAGATACTTCAATTATCAAAATTATAAAAAAGAGAGGGAAATTTTTTAATAGTGTAGATACTTAAAAAAAATCTGGAATTGATAAAATATAGCAATAAAGTTGTTATAGTATTATTGTCACATCTGCTATCTATGTATGGTTTGATCAAGTTTTGGGACAGTTGAGCACGTGGAGACACGTGTAGGGCTTTGTAAGTACACAATGTGAAGTGAAATACAAAAAAGGTGGCGTTTTCACCATCACAAAATAAGTAAGTTTGAGGAAGCCACGTGTCCACGGAGCTGTTCGGTGGCCACAGTGGTTGTGACTGGTGGCATGCATTGATGCCCTTCTGCTGGTGCCTCCGGGGTTTCTAGATTCGCGCCTGGGTCCCTGTTAAGGTATTCACTCAAAAACGGAAATGCTCCCATCAATCATTCATTGTTTATGTTTCTCTTCATATTTCATGCTAATGCATTATATATTTTGTTAGAATATGCCAATAATGTCTCAAAGTAAATGGCGTAGTGATTCAGCACTTCGTCCCTTAAGCAAGTGGTTGAGGTTCGAATCCCAACTCTTGTGAATGGAAAAAACTCATTGGCCAGCCCCCTACCGCTTCGTGCGCTGACAACGGGGCAAATGATTAGTCTTACGGCAATCGGCCGTAGGATACCTTGGTCAAGACAAAAAAAAAAGTAAATATAATTATCAAATTAATATATTATTACGGAGAAACATTTGTTAAGAGATTTCAACTTAACATTAACATGATTTTCGAGTGTTTAGAAATTAGTCTCATAGTTGTTGGTGTGAAAACCTTAGAAAACTAAAATTAAATTAAAATATAGCAATTAGTACAAGAATTAAATTTTGAGAACTTGAATTACAACTCCAAATTTATGTTACATCTCTTAAACAATGTCTTAGATATGAATTTGATTTATAGAAAAAAAAAAATCGGCTAGAATGGCTAATCCCACTAAAATGTCACTAAAATGTGAATATTTTCAATTCAAGTAGAATTGGTTCCCGTATACATGTATTAGATAAGAATAAATAAGGTTAATTTATAGTTTTTGAGTTGATATTAGTTTGTCTGATACTGTCTTGTACTCTTATAATTAAGGTAACAATAATTACCCTTGTTGGAAGGAACCAGTACAAGAAAATTATTTAAGAAAGATGTTTGTGGTCTTGCCCATGTAAATATGTAATAGCTTGTGATGCTATATTGTAATTCACACGCTTAATTCCCGAAGGCAAAGTATAAAAGGTTCTTATTTTAATTTTTATTCTGATTAAGGATCGTTGTATGTTGTGTATTAATGTACCAATATGTAAGTGTATAGATTCGCCGATTCGCTTGAGGTTTTATTTATCGAACCACATGGATTGTGGTAGTCTACGTCTATCATTACCAATTCAGTTGTAAGGATGGAAAGCAAAGGTAAAAGGGGGTTGGTTTTAAGACCACCCCTTTAGTCTTAAAACCACCTCCTATTTATCTGAATTCCTAAAATGCCCCCTTTGCTAAAAAAAAAAAAAACCCCTAACTACCTTACTCATTAACCAGCTCCACCAACCCCAACCCCTCTATCCATTAACCATCCATCTTCTCCCCTTCTCTCTCTGCGCTGCGTGTTTCATCTTCTTCTCTCCCTCTTTGATTCTCTTCAACACCCAAGCCCAAACAAACTGCCATCTCCTGTACGGAATCACCCCAACACCCTCTAATCCTCTCACAAGCGGCCATTTCCTTTTAAGTGCGAAATAAGATTAATTTTCGCACTTTAAAGTGCAATTTTTTCAGTTCGTGAAAAACTTAAAAAAATAAAAATACAATTTTCGCACTTTTAAATGCGAAATAAGAGTAATTTTCGCACTTTAAAGTGCAATTTTTTTTCAGTTCGCGAAAAACTTAAAAAATAAAGTAAAAATACAATTTTCGCACTTTTAAGTGCGAAATAAGAGTAATTTTCGCACTTTAAAGTGCAAATTTTTTTCAGTTCGCGAAAAACTTAAAAAATAAAGTAAAAATACAATTTTCGCACTTTTAAGTGCGAAATAAGAGTAATTTTCGCACTTTAAAGTGTAATTTTTTTTCAGTTCGCGAAAAACTTAAAAAATAAAGCAAAAATACAATTTTCGCACTTTTAAGTGCGAAAACAATAAAAATATTGAGTTTTTTAAAATATAATATTTTGATCGCACCTTGCGGTGCGAATGTTGTATAAATTTCGCACTTAAAGGTGCGATAAATACACAGACGTAGCGAAAAAGAAACACGTTATGGAGGAGAAACAGCGAGGAAGAAGTAGAAGATGATGCAGAACGAAACAGACCTTCGTTTGGTAGGGAGAGTTGCTTTGTGGGGATGATGAGAGGTTTGGTTAGAGGTTGGAAGTGAATGAGGTTAAGGTTTAATGGTTTAATGGAGATAGGAATGGAGTAAGAAAATCAATAGTGGTGGTAGTGGTGATGGTCATAAGATGGAAAATGAGGGTGGTGGAGAGTGAAAGATGAAGAATGAGGAAGGGGGTGGTGGGTGGAGGGAGAGGAAGAAGGAGAAGGACATGTAGGGAATGAAAATAAATTTTAAAGGGTAAAAATGTATTTTCGCATTTAAGGAAGGTTTTAAGACCAATTGGGGTGGTCTTAAAACCAACATCCAAGGTAAAAATGATGATTGTTGGTTGATTGTTAATTGTCACAAAAAGAACTTTAAAACAAAAATAAACAAATGTTGTTTTGAAGAATAGTTGGAGAAAGCGTACTCGGATTACCATAATATATATGATGTCAATTCAGTTATCTGAATTGCTTTGCCTAATTATATACTTACTAATTCCCTAGTTAAGCAAACCTTTTAACTGATTAGTGATAGCTAAATCCTTAGTACCTTTACAAAGGAATTGTGTAACCGACCGGCCACCGCAATCCTGCTCGGGTCATAGTCCAGCCAGATTGGCAAAGTCACATCTAGTCTAGACGACAATTCCGGCTCAGATTAGCACAACGCTAGACGGTACTTCCAAGGCCCCAAAATAGAACTGGGCCAGAACAAAACAAAGAAACTCACACGACTGCGGAGGGCCCAACACTTAAATGTAGGGGGCTCAAAAACACAATAGAGGGACCTTGGCCAAAAGCTTCATACAACTTGACATGCCAACATATGCCACGCCAAGTTGGGGGTCTCATGTTCCGGTCAGCTCTTCAGCCATAAGACCCAACGACGTAACAATTGACCCACTAGGAATGCTCTTAAGCATACAAATAAGAGGCAGCCTGCACGACCTAACTAAGAGACGAGCACTCTCGGCTTAGTGGTACCTAATCCAACCATCCCAGACACAGGCAGAAAGAGAAGCGCTTCACAGGCCGCTCGGCCTACAACCACTCCCCGCTCTGAAGCCTCACTTATGAGCTTCCTCAACACTTTCAAAGACACCTCTGGTGCCTATAAATATCAGGTTCTATTGCCTCACTCGGGACTCGACTCCTATTTGCTTCTAGGACTCTTACACTCTCATATACGCTTCTTACTCACTCCTTACATTACAAGTTTTCTATACATTCTTACATGTTTGAGCTAAGATCTTGGATTCTCTCGGAGCTCCCT
Source organism: Acmispon strigosus (assembly GCA_030819835.1). NCBI lineage: Eukaryota > Viridiplantae > Streptophyta > Magnoliopsida > Fabales > Fabaceae > Acmispon > Acmispon strigosus. The sequence continues at coordinate 18,640,010 of JAUAMA010000007.1, read as the reverse complement.
TACTGACTTGGGCATCAGAGTGTCTTCTGCTGGCCCCCCCGACTCACCGGACTTGAAGACTCCACCTCACTCACACCAAAGCACAACGAGCGCCTCTGTAGCCTCGCCACGAGCACGACCATCCAGGATTCATGCACGAACAGTTCCCTTCTGGAAAGTCTTAAAATTCGATCCTTCTTCAAAAGATAAGTCGTATGATTCTTAACAAGATATAACTTGTGTTGTGAAGAAAGTAGAATCATCCTTAATTAATAAAAGAGTTTGATATATTTATTTGCTACATTATGAATTTTCATGAAAGCGTAGGATAGATTCGCTTCTTTTGAAAGTTCTCGATTTCCACTTTTGTTTCTTTAAAAATATATTTCCGAAAACATCAATTGAATTTCTAATTAATACTTCTCTTCTTATTCTTTTCAAAACCATTAAACCTCTGTTCCAAATAAAAATCCTCATCTCAAAATACCGAAGGACTTTCCGTCCAACCGATAACTCTCATTCCCCTTCGCTTGCGCATTTGATAATCATCGAGAACATAAACAACATTACGAACATAACATAATCAGGGAAACAACATCAGTTCAAACATCATGTTATCAATCATACGACGTAGTACTTTCAGTATAAATTGCCCATCATATGAGCTACATAACATGCTTTTCATATAATCAATCAACATAGTTCAAGCATCATTTCTATCATTCAACAGTCATTTCAAACACGCACATGAGGTGCCACATTCAATTCAACAACATCATCAATATCTCAAATCATTCATCACACACACACACACAGATATATATATATATATATATATATATATATATATATATATATATATATATATCATATATAATATCTCACACATAGATATTCAAACATCAAAGTGCCCTTACCCTTCTCGTGTACTAGATCTCGAACTCATCCTGACTCGACCTCGAGTCTCGTACCTGACACAAGATACTTTTCTATCTTAGTTTCTTAAAACTAACTTAATTTCTAATAAAGGATAGCTATCCTTCTTAGATTCTATATGCATACTACATGCTCAAGATCTACACTTAATTATTACTTAAGAAGTCCATCTTCATAAAGAAGTCCTTAAAGTTTTTAAATTTCAAAGAAAGTCCTTATATTTTCTTGAAATTTCATTTAAGTCCTCAATTTTTGACTTCTAAATTTAGTCCACAAACTTTTATAGTTTATAAATTTGGCTAAAACTTTTCATAGTACAACTTTCAATCGACGACTCTTTATAATCCAACTTTCAGTCCCCAATTTCTTATAAAATCCAAATGTAGTCCTTAATATTTACTAAACTCAGAACTATGATAATAACAAAATAACACAAGTAAGGGGGATTTGAATTGTGTGTTTTTATAAACTTGTCTTTCAAACAAATATAAATTTTAGAAAGGTTTTTCAAAAACTTGTGCAATGGAAAAATACACAGAGCTAGAAAGTAAAAGCACACAGAGAATTTATCTTGGTTCACCCCCTTAATCGACAGGGCTACGTCCAGTCCTTGGCTTCACCAAGATTTTTCACTATTCAACCTGAACAGTACAATTATTATGTAGGACTTCTCCTAGTATTCTTTAGGACTTCTCCTTACAAGTGTTATACAGGACTTCTCCTAGTATTCTTCAGGACTTCTCCTTACAAGTTTTATACAGGACTTCTCTTAATTCTTTAAAAAGAATGTTTCTTTTCTACAAAATCTCTTCAGAAAGAGTGAAGGTAGAAAGTATTTAAGCACAAATTACCGAGATGATATGAATATGAATTCTCTGTTTGAAGTGTGAGAAAGATGAGAGTTTTTACTCTATGAGGATTTCACACTAGAGGCAGACGACTAAACTCAGAAGGGTATAGCTTTAGTTTTCTGAGTGATATTCAGAGCTTGATGGTAACATAGACTTAGAATGCTTGAAAGTTTTGATTGTTGTAAGTCGCCACTTATTTCAGTCTTCAAGTCTTTTATTTATATCTTCAGTAGGATTGACGTTGGTGAAGATTGTGAAGTTCCGTTTGAATTTCTTCTTTTCTGATGGTGCAACAGATACTTCTGGAAAGCTCTCATAACAATAAATGCAAACCTGCTATGCATTAAATGCAGCATTTAATGCACTTGATTCTATCGTCCGCTCTTCTCTTCTTTGTTTCCTTAAACAATGCTTGAGCATTAAATGCAAAGGAAAATAGAAAAGCATATCTTCCATTCTGATCACCGAGATTTGATTCTGACCGTTGAGGTTGTATGATGTTCAGAAAATAACGTTGTTGACACTGAAAAGGTGTATCTTGTAGTATAGAGTGTTCAGAGAGTAGGCAGATACGAGGAATATTTCTCTATTAAATATGTCATTTCTTGATTCTGATGATAACAGTGCTTCATTGAATAGACAATGTTAAGTTCAAAAGATTTCACTTTTTATAATGTTTTGATTAATAACAATCTTACTCAAGGCTTATTTATGATAGATAAAGATTTCCTAAGACTTTGCATATTTTATATTTCAGGAAGTATCTATCAGTAGCAAGAAACGCAATGTCTGCTCTATCTTGGAGAATCCAAAAGCAGCGCGTTTAAATGTATCGAAGAAGAAGAACGTCTGACTATGTTCAAGAAGAACGTCTGACTATGTCCATACAAATCCTCTGACCTCGTTCTAAATAGAACGTCTGCCTCAGTGTTTCAACAACGAAGGCTTGCAAAGGTCTGAATATTAAATGAAGCACTGTTTGCACCAAAATCAAGAAAGGACACGTTAAATAATATATTCCTCGTATTTGCCTGCCTTCTCTGAACATTCCGTAAATCAAGATACACCTTTTTCAAAGTCAACGACACTATTCTATGAACATCGTATCACCTCAACAGTCAGAATCAAATCTCAGTGATCAGGAGAAGAAGTTTCGCTTTGCTGCTTTCCTTTGCATTAAATGCTTAGACGCTATATAAGGAAACGGAAAAGCAAAGATCAGACGACAGAAGCAAGTGTATTAAATGCTGCATTTAATGCATAACAGGTTTGCATCTAGTGGGACCGCGAATGAGACTCACTAGGAAAGACCAACCTCTTGTAAGGACCAAGAGGGGTGAGTCCATCTATCAGCGGGTGAAGGAGTAGTGAGCGACTTTGTTAGCACTAGTTGCCATAGCAGGGAGAAAAATGCGTAGTCAATGTTGATACGTATACCAAAGGATAGGTCGTGTTCTGAAGCAGGAGCTCAATTGGTGGTGCGTGTTTGGAAATGGTTAAAGACGCCAGAGTAGAGCTATCCAGGATATCAGTTGGAACTAGTCGCAGTGAAGTTTGCACTCATGATATGAAGACGCCACCTGTATGAGGGTGCTACACCATCTTCAGCTATCACGAGAATTTGGGATACTCGTTGGATTTGAAGGAGGAAGCTTGAAGCAGCGTGAATGGGCAAGGCCCATGAGGAAGTATGGCCTTACCCCACAATATCATCTGAGGAAGATTCAACGTGGTTACTAAGGTCTTGGATTGACCAGCAATGAATGCCTCCACCATGATGGTGAGAAAGATGGAAATTATTCAAGCAGTCTCAAGGTCTAAAGTTTGACCTGGTCATCAGGAATAAGGAAGCAAGGGACTGAGTATGCGACTACACGCCTTACTTGTCAGAAGGAAATGGTTGAACATGAGAGGCCTACGAAAATATTTCAACCTCCTAGAGTCCCCGAATGGAAGTGGACAGTACAACGACGAATGTGGGTAACCGTGGATCGACCAAGTCAGATCACCTCTACCCGCAAAGACAATCTTCAACGTTCGACGGCCAACAGAAGTGTACATTGTAGAGACCACTTGACCACACAGAACGTGCTCGATATCGTCTCGGATTTGGATCAATATTCCAATCGTCCCTTGAGGGAGCGCTCCGAAAAGCTTAGAGTTGAAGACCTCTTGCCGTGTCAAGAATTTTGAAGTCATCATGGGTCGGGGTTTTCACCGCCCTAGACCGGAGATGCAATCTTTCGGGAGCGTTATGCAGAACGTACCCGTGTAAGTGACAACTCCCAACTGTCCGCGACACTTTTTTGCACGGAAATCGGTTGAGTGTCCCACCAGCCTACAAGATTTGGTGCTATATTTTTGAATGAAAATTTTTGTGCAGCGGGGAGTTGTACATGCACATAGGAACCATAGAGCCATCAACCACACTATTTATTTATTTTGGTGTGGGATGTGCCATACGCGTTAACTTGAATGTTACCTACGTGCTTGTTTGCCTAGTTTTATGTCAGACGGTATTTGAAGACGGGACCGAGATTCTTTGTCACCCTTCGACGGTAAGACAAAGTTGAAAAAATATTGGAATCACTAGAGGTTCGGCAAGGCATGTGCCTTGGCCCATCGTAGAAGCTGGAGGGAACATCTACCTTTGATGGAGTTTATCTTCAGCGACAACTATCGTGCAACCCAGGGATGGCACCCTGCGAAGCGAAGTCTGGACGCGAGATGTTTCGAGCTACACCGAGGCGGTAGAAGCCGGTAATTGGAGTTAGACTTGCTCGGCAAACCATGAAAGGGTTTGAGTCGAGTAAAGAGGAGAATAGAGCTTCTCAGAGTAGGCGTAAGAACTATGCCAGTAAGAGGACTAGAGCATGAAAGGAGGAAGAAAGTTTACCTCGAGAGACCCTAACGAGGGGAGTCAGGAAGGAAATTAAGCTAGGAAGGCATATGCATAGTTGTTGAGTCAGAGCACTCGTGACTCAAGGATGACCTATCACTCATAGTTTCGCCCATGAAGACCGAGGACAGGAACGATGATGAGTTGCAGGGGGAAGAGTTTCCCTAGCCAAGTAGTATTGGATGAACCACGGAAGGAACAACGTGGAAACCCGAAGAGAAAGTAGGAGAACACTTTGCTCAAGCACTTCACCGACCTATAGTTTCGAGGACGAAACTAATTTAAGGGGGGTAGGATTGTAACACCCGAAATTTTCCCCAGTAATTAAATAATTATTTAATTATTTAATTATTCCAAGGTACTGTTTGGATCTGCTCGGTGGCATCAGCAAGCGTTATCGACGAGCGAAGTACCGGTGAAACACCTTTTACAGCACTTGGTAGGAAACCAAACTAGACCTGACTTTGAGTTCAAACTAGAATAAGACGTTCTCACTATCACCATGACGTTCAGTGAAGAATTTCTTGAAGAACGACGGTAATATTGATAGGGTTTCCTCCCGGAGCCCGGGAAGGATTGTTCGCGCTAACGAGACTTTTAGCTGAAACTTCAGCAGGCAAAACGGGCAACTTCGGGACCCTGTTTCGAGACCAATTTCGTGATGACAAATTTCGTGAATAGTGACCCGGTGAATAGTGTTTTCGGGCAGCGTGGCGCGGACTTTGAGAAAGATCGACCCGGCCCTGAATTGTGAGGGTCCAGTACCCCGAATAAATGATCCCAAGGCAGATATTCTCATCGGTACTGAGATACTCATTGATGACCATAACCAGATGACGGCCAGTGACTTGACGCACTGACGCAGTGACGCGCTCACGCACTAACGCGTCATGATTGGGAATTTATTATTAAACTAACCTAGATATTTATTAGAATTTTCTAAGCTTAGAGTTTAGTCCCTGAACTTTGAAACCTTACGGTTTGGTCCTCGATTGTAAAAGTTTTTTTTACTTTAACCTTTTACCATTCCAACTTTGGTCCTTAGGGTAAATGAAAAATTAGAGTTTCACCCCCCCTTTGGAGTCCTATAGCCACGGCCCAACACCCTTCTTAAGGGTTAAATGTGGTTTTTCTTCTTCAAACTTCATTAATTCATGTTTAAGTGAGTTTTAGAGAGAGAAAGTGTGAGAGTTTTCTCACTATTCATCATCTTCTTCTTCCTCTCCTCATCACCATGGACGAACCTCCTCCTCACCATGGCAGCCCCTTCCTCTTCTTTTCTTCACTTGGTGCTTTGAGGTAAAATGCTCCCTCCTCTTGATCTACACTTCTACCGCTTCGGTTTTTCAAGCTTTAGGTAATTATTCACCATTGATTTCTTGTTGCCTTTGATGTGTGCAAATTATATTTGGAAGAAAAATTTGTCCTTGAATTAAAGCTTTTAGCCGAATCGGACAGCATTGGTTTAAGGGTAGAAAATTGATTTTCAACTAGCTTTGAGTGAGTTTAAATGCTTGAAAATGATTTTGGGTTTGGAGGAAAGGTTTTTCCCTAATAGGTGCAAAAGGGCCTAGAGAAAGTTGTGTATTTGAAACCCTAAAGATATGCTTAATTTAATCAGATTCCTAAAAAGGCTAAAAACCTAACAAGAACATCTAAAAAGAGACTAAAAATAGCTAAAAACACAAAATCACTACTTTCCTACACGAAAATGTAAAAGTGAAGAAAATCCTAACAAAATAAAGAAAAATCTACATGAGACTCAATAAAAATAAAATAAAATGAAGTAAAAAAACCCTAAAAACATCATATGAAATCCAGTCATCACACCACTATACCCAATGACAGCTTGTCCTCAAGCGTTAAAACTCAAAGAAAAGCTTGTCCTCAAGCTTAGAATAAATTATCCAACTAACCAAAGAAGCACAAGATACATTTTCACAAGAAGCACAGCGGATTTAGAAAACATGCATGTTCAAAGATGTAGTAATCAATCAAGAAAACTGGGCTTCGTACTTGATCATTTCAACAGATTGAGTTCATCAATATTAAGCTCACAAAATAAATCACTCAATGAGAACAAGAGAGTCAAATAACTTTGCCTATTATTCAAATCAAAACCAAAACAATGCAACCATGCAATTTTGAAGAGATTAGTGAGGGTTGAAACTTGGCCAAAAGGTTCAGCATAAGGTATGGATTTCAAGAACTTGGCAACTCTATTGGCTGACTCAGAATTGTGTTGGGTGATTTCCCTTTTCAACTTTTCAGAGTTTAATCAACAATAGTTTAAGGACCTCTCTAATTTTTGTTTTTTGAATTTCCAATCAAAAGCACATACTTTAGATTTTCAATTTTTTAAGAGAGGGTCCTAATCATGCATAGCTCTATATTTTTTTCAATTTACCCAACCGCTTTATCAATTTCCACAAAAGCAGGCTCCGAAAGAAAAGACTCTATTCATAGGCTCAAGAGGGGCTACTAATGGGAATTCAGTTCCTTTCAAACAACTTCTGAGTTTTCAAACATTTCTAAAATTTAAAAAGCATGCATAGCTTCATCAACATGTAACACAAGGCAGAAAAATCCACAATCAAATAATCAGAGTTCTTAGCACTCAGAAAAAATAGGGTAAGTGATACGCTTTTAGAACTCAGAAAATTTATACCAAAGCCTAGCAAACAAGAATTCAATTATTTCTAACAGCACGCAATCCTATTCGCATCAAATCAATTTATCAATTTTCAGAAAAGCAGATAGCTGGATAAAACCACTTAAAATTTAGAGCATCATAGTATGTTACTGGATCCATAGACAACTAGCTTCAAACATGCAGTTTAAAAAAAATTCTAAAAATAAAAATAACAAATAAAAAGAAAAATTGTCAAAAGAAAAGAAAAGTACTACTGGTTAATTTCAGACATCATTCATGGGGTCCTCCTCTTCAGCAGCAGCTCTTGAACCTCCAGCTTCAGCTTCAGCACTAGCACCCGCCAGATCAAACAAACTCAGGCTCATCATCCTCCTTTCCAATTCTGTGGGAACTAGGCACCTCTGCCAGCTGGGATCACTGTAACCTGCACGATCCCATATCAGTTGCTGGTTGCTGGAAATTTTGTGTAAATGGTGGAACATGGTTCCAAAGGCTTCCTCTTGCCAATTTCTTTGAACTGGCTGATCTGAAGAGTCTTCTTCCTCTAGAGCTCATGCGCTGGTGTTAACTCTGGTCCGAGGAGGTGATAAATTAAATGGGTGCCCATTCTTCTCCAGCCCCTTTTTGTGCTCCCTAAAAACTCTCCTTGCAACTTCCCATGTCATGACTGGGAGTGGATGGATGTGGATTTCAATAGGAGGAACTGCAAATGCCCCTAGCTTAGCCTGCACAAGCCTGTTAATAAGAAGAGGATAACCAAACCTCTTTCCCTTCTTTTCAATATTGACGGCGAAGTGGATTCGCCATGAAATAATCCTCGCCACATCAATGGGTCGCTTGTTAAACAAGCAATAAATACATGAAGCACTTTGCTTCCTTAGCTCTGTTTTGTTAGAGCTTGGGAAGAGGGTGTCTCCAAGGAAATGGTCCCAAACTCGGACCTCCGGCATCAAATACTTCCTGAAAATATAGCTAGGGGTTACTCTATCTGCCTCCTTCTCCCACCTAGCTTCCGACACTGCTAAGGCTTCCAAGATCTCATCATATGGGTAGTGATTCAGTAGCTCACTGTAGCTCTCCCCATTTTTTCAAAACTTAGCCATATCTTGGGCCTCAGAAGGGAGTTTCAACAATCTTCGGATAACTCCGGGACTATAGTCAATGACAGTCCCACGGAACCAGGACTTGTAAGTGGGAATAGCTGGAATGTCTTCATTGGAGTCATACCGGGAATTGTCGTAGAACTCCCGCACCAGAGTTTGACATCCATCAGAAATTGGTGCACACAGTACTTCCCACTTTCTTTGAGTGATGGCCTCCTGAATCCCCAAAGGATCCACACCACTAAAACTGAGAGGCCTCTCCCTAACCTGCTCTTTTTGGGATACTTTCACTTTGAAGTATTTCTCCTTTACTAAGGAAAGGAAGCGGTTATAGTCAAATTGCTCCTCAAGGTCTGGAGCTTCTTCCACATCTCTGCGTTTGGGTGCCATTCTGCAAAAACAAACAACCAATTTCACAAGCAACAAACTTGTTAGAGTGGTTAGTTCCAAATTCAAAAACCAAATTGAGAGCTTCAATCTTAAACTATGTTTTAAAACCAAGAACTTGCTTACTCTTTTCACAAAAAGCTCTCTTGAATCTTCCCATTATCAATTAGCATAAGAACTAAGCAAGAAAAACTTGGAAGAAAACAAGAAAACCCATTCAGATAATTCATCGAACACTTGGTGGGCAATGTTCAAAACGGAAAAATTTATATACAAACCTATCATGCAAAAACAGAAACAACTCCCTACAAACCAAGTTCACAAACAACAATCCCCAACTTGTATAAATTCATCAAAGAAACATGGGAGAAGATGAAAGAACAGAAAGCACCAAAAGCTTACCTTGAATTAGAAAATAACAAGTTGGGGCTTGAAGATTCTGACTTGAAAAACTAGAATCCAGAGCAAGATTGTGTTTGTGATAATGAGTGTAGGGTGAAAATGAAGTAGAAATAGGAAGAAAGAAGGTTGATGGTTGTGTGATATGGAGAGGGGAAGTGGGGAGTTGAAGAGAGGGAGTGGGATTTCAAAAGTGTGTGAAACACTTTTGAAAATTAACCCACTTATCAGGTCTGCCCGTGTTCCAGCGCTTGAGCGTTGGATTTTCCAATGCTTGAGCGTTGGAATTAAAAACCAACACTAGGCAATCAAGGGCTCAATGCATGAGCGTTAGCCCCTTCCAACGCTTGGGCGTTGAAATTAAATGAAGTCCTGGGACTTAGGTAGGGGCTCAACGCATGAGCGTTGAGCCTCCAACGCCTGGGCATTGGGTCCCTCCTGCAACAGAATCAATTTTCCGTCTGTTTTTTTTCTTTTTTTTAAATAGAATAAAAACAGAAAGTTAAAAACTAAAAACTAAAAATTACTGAATAAAAATACTCAAACCTGGACATGGGTTGTCTCCCAAGAAGCTCGATTTTATAGTCTTCGATAGACTCTTCCCCATTTAATCAATTTGGTGGGTCAAGCCGGACAAGAGTCCTGTCTCTTTCAACTTCCCTTCCCAAGTACAGTTTGAGCCTCTGTCCATTGACAGTGAAAGTGTTCTTTGTAACCTCATTTTGAAGCTCAACTGCACCATGGGGGAAAACCTTGGTGATCTTAAATGGTCCTAACCACCTTGACTTCAAATTTCCAGGAAATAGTCTCAGCCTTGAGTTATATAATAACACAAGCTGTCCTGGAACAAATTCTTTTGGCACAATCTTCTTATTATGCCACCTCCTAGTCTTCTCCTTGTATATCCAAGCATTGTCATATTCATCCAATTCATGCAACGGTACCCTTCTCTTATCCCCAGCTTCTTTGGGATCCAAATTCAGTTGCTTCAAAGCCCAAAAGGCCTTGTATTCTAGTTCCACAGGTAAATGACATGCCTTTCCGTAAACCAATTGATAAGGAGAAGTCTCAATAGGAGTTTTAAATGCAGTTCGGTAAGCCCACAAGGTGTCATCTAATTTTCTTGACCTATCTTTCCTTGAGGTACTTACCACTTTTTCCAAAATCCTTTTTAAGTACCTATTAGAAACTTCTACTTGACCACTAGTTTGGGGGTGATAGGGGGTAGCAATTTTATGATGAACACCATATTTTTTCAAAAGAGTTTCAAAAGCCTTGTTACAAAAATGCTTGCCCCCATCACTAATTATTGCCCTTGGCACCCCAAACCTAGTGAAGATCTTTTTCTTCAGAAATTCCAACACCACTTTACCATCATTTGCGGGAAAGGCTGATGCTTCAACCCATTTAGAAACGTAGTCAACGGCTACCAAGATATACTGGCAACCAAAAGAAGGAGGGAATGGTCCCATGAAATCAATGCCCCAAATATCAAACAACTCAACTTCCAAAATCATTTTTTAGGGCATCTCATTCCTTCTTGAGATGCTACTAGTTCGTTGACAGCGATCACACCTTTCCACAAATGGTCTACTATCTTTAAAGATATTAGGCCAATAAAAACCACTTTGGAGGACTTTAGTTGCAGTCCTCTCTCCAGAAAAATGGCCTCCATATTCAGAGCCATGACAATGCCACAAGATGCCTTCAAATTCTTTTCCAGAAATAGAATTTGGCATCATGCAAATTTTTTTTTTGTTGCCATGATAAATCAGATGGCAACAAACCTGCAGCTTTGTAATTAGCTAGGTGCACGTACCAGGGTATTATTTCTGACTCCTGAACTGCCAAGAGTTTCTGAAAACTCTTCTTGGATAGGAACTAAGCTTGAGTTCCCACCTTCAAGTCTTGACAAATGGTCAGCCACACCATTGTCTTTTCCTCTCCTGTCCACTATCTCTAGATCAAACCCTTGTAAGAGCAAGATCCATCTGATCAACCTGGGTTTAGCATCCTGCTTAGAAAACAAGTACTTTAATGCAGCATGGTCAGTATGCACAAAAATTTTAGAGCCCAAAATGTAAGGTCTGAATTTGTCCAAAGCATAAACTACACTTAACAACCCTTTTTCAGTTGTAGAATAGTTTCTTTGAGCTTCATTCAGAACCTTACTGGCATAATAAATCCCATGCATAACTCTACTCTTTTTCTGACAAAGGACAGCCCCTATTGCATTATCACTAGAATCACACATAATCTCATAAGGCAAATTCCATTCAAGTGCAACAATGATAGGGGCTACACAAGTTTTTCTTTCAATTGCTTAAAAGCAGATAAACACTGATCATTAAAGATAAAAGGAGCATCTTTTTCAAGAAGGTTCTTCATAGGCTTAGCAACTTTTGAAAAATCCTTTATAAAGCTCGTATAAAACCCAGCATGACCAAGAAATCTTCTAATACCTTTAATGTTCATGGGAGGAGGTAGATTCTCAATAATCTCAGTTTTGGCCCTATCAACCTCAATCCCCTTTTCAGAAACTTTTTGCCCAAGCACAATACCACCCTTTACCATAAAATGGTATTTTTCCCAATTCAGTACCAAATTGTTTGCTTGGCAACTTATTAGGATTTTTTCCAAGTTGTCCAAAAGCACCTGTCAAAATTAGACCCATATACAGAAAAATCATCCATGAACACTTCCATGCATTCACCAATTAAATCATGAAAAATAGAGAACATGCATCTTTGGAAGGTTCCAGGTGTATTACACAACCCAAAAGGCATTCTTTTGTAGGCAAAAACCCCAAAAGGACAAGTAAAAGCTGTTTTCTCTTGATCTTTGGGATCAACTACAATCTGACTGTAACCTGAACAGCCATCCAAGAAACAATAATATTCATGTCCAGCTAACCTGTCAAGGATTTGATCAATAAGAGGGAGAGGAAAGTGATCCTTCCGGGTCGCTGCATTTAGCCTCCGGTAATCTATACACACCCTCCATCCAGTTACCTTCCTCGTGGGAATCAATTCATTATTTTCATTTTATACAATCGTGATTCCTCCCTTCTTGGGAACAACTTGAACGCGACTAACCCATTCACTATCAGAAATTGGGTAAATAATACCTGCATCCAGCAATTTAATTACCTCTTTTCTTACCACCTCCTTCATAGCTGGATTGAGTCTTCTTTGGGGTTGGACTACGGGTTTCACTTTTTCTTCTAAAAAAGTTTTATGTATACAGACTGTGGGGCTTATTCCTTTGATATCCCCAATAGTCCAACCCAAAGCAGACTTGTGAGCCCTCAGAACTCTTATAACCTTTTCTTCTTCAAGAGGGGTAATAGAACTACTTACAATGATAGGTTTCATGTTACCCTCCTCAAGAAATGCGTACTTGAGTGTGGAGGGTAGAGGTTTCAGCTCCTTCTTCTCCTCTACCGAAGTTTCTTCATCTCTTCTCAACTCTTCTACCCAAATTTTCCTTGAAGGGATAAAATGGGCAGCCTCCAAATACGTTGCTGTTTCAATGACCTATTCTTCATCACTTTCAATATCCCCAAGTTCTAACCCCTCCATAATTATGGTTTCCAAGGGGTCTTCCCTTGAGCTCATGACAGCAAATTGTTAGTCCAAAAACGCAGTTCTAAACAATTATAAAAAAGAACTTAAAAACAGAACCTATCCCTGACAACGACGCCAAAAATTTGATAGCCAAATCCACAAGTGTACGGTGGTTACCAAAGTAGTATAAATGATTATCGTCTCCACAGGGATAGGTGTTTTCAAAGTCCAAAATTCAATTGTTTAGAACTTAGAGCAGAAAAATAAATTGTTTGATTTTTGGTTGTTTGTAAGAAATTGGAACTATGATTTGCAAGAGAAAATAATATAAGAAGCTAAGAACTTGGGTTGAGTTAAATCACTTATAATTCATGCTCTAGAATCAATTCTATATCTGAAATTTTAGCAAGAGTTCATGGTTGTTCTAGCCTAGGTTCCTTACAAGTTAATTCCTTAAACAAGTAAAGCTTTCATTTAAATTACTAAAACCAATTCCTTAGTTATTTAGTTAATTAAAATGAAGAATAAGTTCTGACTTCATACCAACAATAACAAAGCAATCCTTATACCTAAGTGACATGCAATTGTTCATCCAATTCCTATTTCCCCTATTTCCTAGCAATTTCCATTGTTTATGACATAAGCAAGAACACTTGTGTACAACAAGATAGAATAAGCACAAAGAATTGGAACCATGAAATTCAAATTATTGAGATATAAAAACAGAAACTAAAGCATGGTCATAAGCTAAAGAAACTACAACCCAAGAACTTAAAGAAATTAGCCAAGCATGGCTAAGAAAGACATAATTAAAAACCTAGATTAGGAGCTCAAGAAAGGCTACCCACAACTCAGGATAGTGCTCTGGAACAAGGAAGAAGAAGTATCTAAGTGTATCAATGTGTGTTTACAAAAGAACCCAAATGTCCTATTTATAAATTTCTAAAACTGCGACCCAACGCTTGAAGGTGCAAGAAACACACAAGAAATGGGGGGGGGGGTTGAATTGTGTGACTTATTTTTGAAAACTTCTTTAGATAATAAACATTAGTTATCAGTTTTCAAAGAGAGTAATTGATTATGCTAATACGCATGTATGTAGCGGAAAATATAACATAACATGGAAAGTAAAGCACACATGATTTTTATCCTGGTTCACCCCCATAATCGGCAGAGCTACGTCCAGTCCTTGGCTTCACCAAGATTTTCCACTATTTCAACAAATAGTACAAGTATTGTCAGGGACTCCTCCTAGTATTAGAAGGACTTCTCCTATCAAGTATTATCAGGACTTCTCCTTACAAGTATTATCAGGACTTCTCCTTACAAGTATTATCAGGACTTCTCCTTACAAGTATTTTCAGGACTTCTCCTTACAAGTATTCTGCAGGACTCCTCCTGACACCTTTTACAAGGGTTTGGTTTTTCTACAATAATTCTCTTTAAAAAGAGTGGGTAGAAGAAGTGAAGCTCGGGTTTACAGAGAGGATAGGAAGTTTAGGTTCTCTGTTTTGGGCTGTGTGTGAATTAGGATGAGAGTAACACTCTATAGGTTCTTCACACACATGGGCAACTCAACTCAGGTAAGAATTGGCTTGAAGTTCTCTGAGTTTGAACCAATGGAGTCGTGGTTCTCTGGGCAAACTTGATTGAGATATGCAAGTTTGAATTCAAGTCGCCAAGTTTCTCCGGAAGCAGGATTCTCTATTTATATCTTCATTTGAAGATCTTCATTCTTCTTTCACAGAAGGAGAGAAAACCTGTCCGTTAGTGCTTCTACTTCCTCTGCTGTGAGTAACGGCTAATACTGCATTTCTGAGCAGCTCTGAGACAGGATCTGCTAAGCATTGATTTGCTTGGGTTGACATCGTCTGGCTCCATTTGAGCGAGTTGCCTTGAGCTATGTCTTCTGTATTTAATGCTCAAGAATTCCAGCTGTGGTATTTGTTTGACCATTATACCCCAGTGCGTGCCAGCTAGTGCCCATCAAATGCTCTGATCAGATATTTGAATTTCGACCGTTGAATGAGTACGATGCTCAAAGATTCACGCCGTTGATTCCGCGAAGTCAACTTGATTTGAGGAAAAGTAGAAAAGCAGTGGGACCCAGGAATAATATATTAATTGTGTCCCTTTCTTCTTTCTGCCATCAAGAATACTTTATTTAATATGCAGACGAGGTAGATGTCTTTTGATCCAAGAAGAAATTATTCTGGATGAGCTCTTTAGAGCTGGGTGAATAATTTCTTTAATGCTTCTATTGAACTAATATCCTCGTAATGCACACCTCTTGGCATTTGTACCCTTGGCGCATTTTGATGCTTTGAGCAGAGAATTCTTCATTATGATTTGGCAAACGTAGTCTCCTTATAATATTCAGAATTCCGTTACTGAGTAAGTTGCATCGGCAGTCGGACTTTCTTCATTCAGTCGTTCTTGAGATTAAGAATATTCTTGACCTGTAGAAGACTGAATCGTTCCTTCTCTTTTTCTTCCACTGAAGTTCTCCATTTGAATGAGTTGATTCACAACTTCTTTGTATGATTCTAGAGAGGCTTCAGAGCTAGGAGCATTTCTTCATGAGTTGTCATTCTCATTCAGCTTTTGATGGAACAATCTTCCTGTTGATTGTTGGTTCAGGCACCGGACTGTTTCAGCTTCTTGAAGTAGACTTTGGCTTGAGAGTGCATAGCTGATTGATTGTCTTCAAAAGGATGTTTTCTATCTTGAAGTCACTGCTTTATCTTCCGTGAGTCACCAGACTGTCTTTACATAAATGCTTTCTTTATATGTCTTGACAGCTTTTTCTTCAGGGTGCTTGTAGTAATGACTGGACGATTTCTTCTAGCAAGACTGATTCTCTTGATAATGCTTTGAAATATATTCAGTGCTTCTAGTAGATAGATTTTTATGGATATGAGAAAATTCACGGTGTTAGGAATTCTATCTCTAATGATATTAAACCTTAAAGAAATTGTTAATTATCAAGACATAATAATTCATTTAATTGTTTGAATCTAACAATCTCCCCCTTTTTGATAATGACAATTTCTTTGGAGAAAAATGTTTAGTATAAAAAAAAATTCTTGAATTAAGCACTTCGTTATTTTCAAATGGAAGTAGTTTTTCTTTAAGATATTTTATTATGTAGAAAAACATGATCGATCTTTAATGGTGCATAAACAAGTACAATTTTGTTCTTGGGCAGACGGAGACTTATATTCCAAAATTAACTTAACTCCTAGAGTTTTTTTTACCTTTTCTCCCCCTAAATCTGATATTCCTTTGTAGTTCAGTTTGTGAAATGTTTTTCTAGTGAGCTCCGCTTGAACTAATGCTATAGGGCTTATTTTATCTTTTCAGTTTTATTCCCCCATTTACCCCATTTTTCTTTAAGGCTTCTATTGCTTCTCCCTATGTTTTTCTCTTCTATTTCCCCTTGTGGTTTATCCTATTGTTTCTCTACCTAATTCTTCCTTTTCCTTTTCCTTTACCTAATTCTTCCTTTTCCTTTTCCTCTACCTAATTCTTCTCCCCCTTTGGCATTATCAAAAAGAAATTGGCGATAAATGGAGCAGGAAATAAAGAATTAACGCTGAATCAGAGAATTATATGTATAAATGCAGAAGGTAATTGTTGCAAAATGGAAATAAAATAGTTCTAGATAAAGAGATAAGAGAGTAAGGATCATTTGTTCTTCTTTGCTTGTTCGAAGTAGCTCCTCATCATGGCCTCTATAGCTTCAAATCTTGCATCCATCCTATCAGTGAGTGATTGTGTCACAGCTTCAGTACGGTTGATCACTTCATCCCGCAACTCCTGATATTCCTTCACATTGGTTGACCTTACTTCCAAAAAAATTTCCTTTAGCAGAGTCAACTCAGTTCTGGCATCAAAAGAGTCGTTAGCAGACAAATTTGCATTTGTGTGCTCTTGTGCCGGAATTTCATCAGCTTCAGGAAGATCATCCTTTGGAAGGGCAACTGGTATGGGTTGAGCATTTGTAATCTCAGCTCCCGAATCATTTTCTGGGATGTCAGTTGTAGTTGCTTCATTTGGAGATGATGGAGGTGCAGCACATGGATTTTCCTCAGACTCCGAAGACGTGATGAACACATCTCTGGATACAGTTATAACTTGAGGCAAAGAAATAACTGGTGCATATGATGGAGAGCATTGTGGGGGTGTAGAAGCAGTCGGCAGGCGATCAGGTTGAGGTCTTGCTGTAAGTAGAATAAGCGACCATGATCCATATTGAAACACAACGCTTTTAACACCATGAATCAGTCCGAATGGAATGGTGCTTATATGAACGTGTCTGGAAACAGACAGTTCCCACTCATGATGAAAGATATCGTACCTTGACATTTTAGCAAATGCAATTTGAATACCGTCAAGGGCAGGAGGAGACCATAGACGAGCTTGCATGCAGAAGTTATAGCCCAGCAGTTCCACCATCAGATTGGGAACAAAAACAGCATTCTCTATTGCAAGCATTCTGGGAACCTGCATAGATATAGGTGTAACCGTCCGACGGGACCTTCTTGGAACATGCCTCTGAAAGGTTCTTGTTTCTTTCGGCATAGTCTCTTTTTGGATCGATGGATGAGAGGCTTGAATGACATTATCTTGCACATGCTCTGGTGAGGAGACTCTTTCAGTAGTCATCTGCTGAGTAACCAAAAGCTCATCTAGAGATAAATCTGGATTAGCTGCATGATTATCTTTATCTTCTTCAGCTTTCTTTGCTTCAACTCTTTGCTTCTTCCTCGGGTTTGAGGTCTTAGATGCTCGAGTTTTTGTTCTTTTTCTAGTACCTCTTACCTTCTTAGGAAGAGCTTGTTCTTCAGCAGCCGGACGAACAAGTTCATAGATTTCTGGGCTTGCAGCATCGACATCCATTGGACTATTGGCCGTTGCCATGTCGGGATGAGCTTGTTTAACGTCCAGGGGACAAATTTGATCCTCAGACTGTGTCTCCTTTGGATTTTTAGGTGATGGAATTGATGGTTGACTTGGACTTTGCATTTCTTGAACATCAGCACTTGCCCGGACGGACTTAGTGTCAGACTGTTTCTTTTTGGACTTGGATGGGCGAATATAATCTGGGTCAACAATCTTCCTGTACATCAGGATTCTAGGAGTGATGTTCTGACCCTATTTTTTAGCTCCTTTGACAAAGTTTGGCCTCCACAACGGTGTGCAGAATGGGAGAGGGAATTGCTTCTTCAACTTCACACGCACCCAGTGGCTGTCATCAACATTGCACAACACAACAATGGGTGAAGTAGTTGTTACTGGCCCTACCAGAGGCAGATAAGTACATGATTCCCTAAGGCTTAGGGTGACCAAGATGAATTTGAAGGCAGTTGCAGCAAGTAATCCCATGTCAAGGACGTTGAACCACTTTGGGGAGAGAGCTGGTTCATCAGGGCCAAGAATCAGTGCATTTCGTACGCTTTCCAGATGAACTTCTGATTCTAATGTCCTTAGGTGCAGAGACCGTCTGGCATCAATTTCGTCTATCATTCTTCTTCTTATCTCTGGCCATTCATTTCCATTCTTCCCTATCCATTGGGCAATGCATCTATAACCGCAGTTGCCATCATCTTCCACATCAACAATGTCTTCCACAAAGTCATGAAATAAAGTTGGCACTTGTGAAAGATACTTTGTGAGAGCGGTTGATGTTTGAGCAGTTTCTGGAATAGAATCCAGAGGCACCTTCTTCATATTCTTCAGCAATGAGGCTAATAGGATAGCGTCTTCATCATCTTCAGAAAGAGATTGATTTTGCTGAGTAGTGGTGGTTTATGCTTCGTGATTCTCCACCAAGCGTCTTCGTTTAGTCTCAGGTTCAGATGGAGAGTCTATCTCTGTCATCTTTCCAGAATCAGAGATATAGGGCCGTTTAGTGTATGGAAGAAAGTCATCACAGATATCCTCCTCAGCTTCATTGTCCCGCTCTGCGTCTTCATTCTCTTTCTGCTGCTTCCTTTCCCATTCAGTCAGCATAATTTTTGGAACACCAGAGGTGTCAACTTTCAACCTCATCTTCTTAACATCCCTGAACTTGATGGGGTAGGATAGATGTAATCGTGGATGATAAGCTCACTTTGCTCCTTCATTTCATCAATGAGCTTTTTCTTTCTCATCATGCCAGAGATGAGAGCTCCATATGGAAGGATTGACACTAGACTTTCCAGTGTGTTGATGATGTGGTTGAAGATTAAATAGGGAAGATTAATCTTCTGCATGTGCACCATTTGATAGAGGGCCCAATGAGATAGCTTGTTCACAAGGTCACAGGCTCCCTCTTTTGGAATAATGATTTTGCTAAGAATTGCATGGGGAAATTTGTATTCATCAACCAGGTTGCTGACGCCATTTCCCGGTACCTTGGGGTCCTCCTTCCAGATGCAGTTTGGGTTAATTGCTGAGGCTTCCCATTTTGGAGAGTAGGTAACCCCTTCATTTACCTTCACGTTAAGAGAAACCGTGATATCTCCAGGGGTGATGTCTGTGATAACCCTCATACACCTACTCTTTATGAGAAAATGGCTCTTCTTCACAGCACACTCGTAGAATTCTTTCACTACCGGTTCAAGAACAGGAGTCTCTAAAACCTTGATGAGTCTTTCCCAGTCTTGAAATAGTACCAAGTTTAGTCCAGCAAGGTATCTAGGTGATACAAGTTCTCTTGATAATGCTTTGAAATACATTCAGTGCTTCTAGTAGATAGATTTTTCTGGATATGATAAAATTCACGGTGTTAGGAATTCTATCTCTAATGATATTAAACCTTAAAGAAATTGTTAATTATCAAAACATAATAATTCATTTAATTGTTTGAATCTAACAATCTCCCCCTTTTTGATAATGACAATTTCTTTGGAGAAAAAGGTTTAGTATAAAAAAAATTCTTGAATTAAGCACTTCGTTATTTTCAGATGGAAGTAGTTTTTCTTTAAGATATTTTATTATGTAGAAAAACATGATCGATCTTTAACGGTGCATAAACAAGTACAATTTTGTTCTTGGGCGGACGGAGACTTATATTCCAAAATTAACTTAACTCCTAGAGTTTGTTTACCTTTTCTCCACCTAAATCTGATATCCCTTTGTAGTTCAGTTTGTCAAATGTTTTTCTAGTGAGCTCGGCCTGAACTGATGCTATAGGGCTTATTTTATCTTTTCAGCATTATTCCCCCATTTTTCTTTAAGGCTTCTATTGCTTCTCCCTATGTTTTTCTCTTCTATTTCCCTTGTGGTTTATCCTATTGTTTCTCTACCTAATTTGTAACACCCGGAATTTTCCCCAGTAATTAAATAATTATTTAATTATTCCAAGGTACTGTTTGGATCCGCTCGGCGGCATCGGCAAGCGTTATCGACGAGCGAAGTACCGATGAAACATCTTTTACAGCACTTGGTAGGAAACCAAGCTAGACCTGACTTTGAATTAGGATGAGAATTAGACGTTCTCATTATCACCATGACGTTCAGTGAAGAATTTCGTGAAGAACGACTGTAATATTGATATGGTTTCCTCCCGGAGCCCGGGAAGGATTTTTCGCTCTAACGGGACTTTTAGCCGAACCTTCAACAGAAGAAACGGACGACTTCGGGACCCCGGATCGAGAATCTAAAAAGCTCCAAACGATTTCGTTTGCCGTTTTGAGACCAATTTTGTGCAGAAGATTTTTGTGAATAGTAACTCAGGGAATAGTGTTTTCGGGCAGCGTGGCGCAGACTTCGAGAAAGATCGACCCGGCCCCGAATTGTGCGGGCCCGGTACCCCGAAACCAATAAATGACCCCGGGGCAGATATTCTCAGTGACACAGAGGTACTCACTGATGAGCAGAACACGATGATGACCGGTGACTTGACGCACTGACGCATTGACGCACTGACGCACTGACGCATTGACGCACTGACGCATCATGATTAAGAGTTTATTAATAAACAAACCTAGATATTTATTAGAACTTTCTAAATTTATATTTTAGTCCCTGATTAAAAGTTTTTTTTTTACTTTAACCTTTTACCATTCCAACTTTGGTCCTTTGGGTAAATGAAAAATTATATTTTCACCCCCCTTTGGAGGCCCATAGCCACGGCCCAACACCCTTCTTAAGGGTTAAATGTGGTTTTTCTTCTTAAAACCTCATTAATTCATGTTTAAGTGAGTTTTAGAGAGAGAAAGTGAGAGTTTTCTCACTATTCATCATCTTCTTCCTCTCCTCATCACCATGGCCGAACCTCCTTCCTCCATGGCAACCCCTTCCTCAAATCTTTTTCACTTGCTCCTTTGAGGTAAAGTGTTCCCCTCCTCTTGATCTACACTTCTACCGATTCGGTTTTTCCATATGTTGAGTTTAGTTTTTATGCATGTGTTTGAACTCAAATATCTCTTCACAAATGTTGTTCCCACTACCTTTAGCTTCATTTTGAACCGATTGGATTTTTGATTGAGTGAGTTTTGGTTCCTTGAAAAATTTTAAGTTGGGTTTTTGTTAGGGTTCCCTTTGGAAAAGTCATTCCCATGACATTGATCTTTGAAAATCTCTAATTTGTTTTCTTAGAAGTTTTGTTTGTGAGAAATTGATTATTTGGAAAGTGATTTTTCAAGCCTTAGGTAATTATTCACCCTAGTTTTCTTGTTGTCTTTGATGTGTACAAATTAGATTTGGAAGAAAAGTTTATCCTTGAATTAAAGTTTTTGGCCGAATTGGACAGCATTGGTCTAAGGGTAGAAAATTGATTTTCAACTAGCTTTGAGTGAGTTTAAATGCTTGAAAATTATTTTGGGTTTGTAGGAAAGGTTTTGCCCTAATAGGTGCAAAAGGGCCTAGAGAAAAATTGTGTATTTGAAACCCTAGAAAATTGATTTCTAGAGCACTTGGGGTAAACTTGATTATGGAACTTCTAGCTTGTTTTAGGGTTTTGAAAAGTTGGGGAATTGAGAATTTAAAATTGGACAATTTATTGGATTTCGTATGTTCTTGACACTTAGGTTTTGTTGAATACAAGAGTTGGAAAATTGATTTGGAAACTTGTAGAAAAAGTTGAGTTTTTGGGCAAATTGGATCTTGGAACTTATAGTTCAAATTAGGGTTTTGAACGTTCTGAAAACTTGGAGAATTTGGTGTGGAAAATGGATTTAAAAGTTATGTTTTTGATTGTGTGATTGATTTGAGAATTGAGTGAAGTGTTGGGTGAAAATTTGGAAATTTTAGGGTTTTGAAGAACTTGGGCAGAATTGAAGTTTGATGAAAATGTGTGTGTTTTTGTCTTCTAAAATCTTGATTAAGGCTTCAAAATTGTTTTGTAATCATCTAGCCTTGATGCTCCTTGAATGGTTTAAAGTTTTGAGAAGTTTTGGTTTTTGTAACTTAGGTTTTTCTAAGTTCTTTGGTAAGCGTCGAAAAATCTTGTTTAAGTGTCTTCGACCTCCGAGCATTTCCTAAGTTGTAGAGCTTATGTCTAAGTGTTTAGACCCCTGTTTGGACCATCCTCTTGACCTTAGGTTTAAGTTCAAAGTTCTAAGCTAGGTTGTGTTTGTTGAAGGATAACGAGACCCCGAACCGATCTAGACGCACGGAGCTTACGTGACCGCCAGGATCGACTACCTTTAAGGTAAGGGCACTTCGTATCTTTGTCTATTAGCATAAGTATATATGTATATACCATGCTGCACTATAATCTTAGAATTGTAGTTGACGGCGTTCTGAGAACGACCCGACTTTAAACTGTATTGATTGTGATGTTAATGCAGTATCTGAAGGCATCTGATATGCTGGATTAGAATTGTTTGATGTTTGTTTGTATGTGTGTCTTGAATTGATTGATTTCCTTGCATTACTGTTTCTTGTAAGCATGCTCTCAATTCCGCACATGTTTTATATCTGTTGATATGTACCCTTGCTCTACATAATTAGTAATAATTATGAAGCTAACTTAGGCAATGTATAAAGACAAGTAAGACCTAGATTGGGTAATTAGGTAAATATACGTTCCTTGAGGTAAGTAACTATATACAGAGTTGCTCGAGCCTTCCTTGGAATACGTATAAGGTGCAGGAGAGCTTACGCCGAACCTGCAGAAGTGGCGAATCACAGTGGTCGATGGAAAGCCACCGTCGTACCTACACTGGGGAAACGTCCCGCCTCCCACGAATCGGAGTTGGCGCTACATCCGGATAAATTTGGAACGCCCGTGAGCGTTGTAGAAAACCAATGGCTTAGGCATATAGAGGAAAATATGCTAATTAATGGGTTTCGAGTTTGGTAGACACTAACTTGTATGTTATTTGATTGTCCCTCTGCTTAGATAATCTGTTAGTTAGTAGTGTATGTTCATATAGGAAATGCTTCATGTGTTGTTTTCTTTTGAAGTTGACCCTTGCCTGTCTGTTTTATGTGGTTGCTGGTGATTCGTCGCCAGCTGGACAGCCTTTAGCCGGAAGATGCAGACGAATGCCGTTCCAGGAGGAACCATAGCCAGAAGTCGGGCGCATAGTGCTGGAAGACTTGTTGCTGCCGCTTTTTAGTTATGTAATAATATTATGTATGTTCACGTGTCAGGGTAGAATTTTTAGGTTGTTTTTTTTACAACTGACAGCAGGGTTTTGAAAACAAGTTAGGTGTTTTGTAAATTATCCTTAAACTGCTGGTCGGTCTCTTTATGCCATATGTTTGTCTATTTGTGAATCATGTAATTATTATACTAATGCACTTCAGCATGACATGTTTCGAAAAGGAAAATGATTTCAAAAAAAAAAATATACCTTCTTTTCCAAGCTTTGAAAATTCCCCTGCATGTTTATTTACTGTTCAATAGCTACAGTAACGCCCTGAAAATCGGGGTGTTACATAATTCTTCCTTTTCCTTTACCTAATTCTTCCTTTTCCTTTTTCTCTACCTAATTCTTCTCCCCCTTTGGCATTATCAAAAAGAAATTTGCGATAAATGGAGCAGGAAATAAAGAATTAACGCTGAATCAGAGAATTATATGTATAAATGCAGAAGGTAATTGTTGCAAAATGGAAACGAAATAGTTCAAGATAAAGAGATAAGAGAGTAGGGATCATTTGTTCTTCTTTGCTTGTTGGAAGTAGCTCCTCATCATGGCCTCTATAGCTTCAAATCTTGCATCCATCCTATCAGTGAGTGATTGTGTCACAGCTTCAGTACGGTTGATCACTTCATCCCGCAACTCCTGATTTTCCTTCACATTGGTTGACCTTACTTCCAAAATTGTTTCCTTTAGCAGAGTCAACTCAGTTCTGGCATCAAAAGAGTCGTTAGCAGACGAATTTGCATTTGTGTGCTCTTGTGCCGGAATTTCGTCAGCTTCAGGAAGATCATCCTTTGGAAGGGCAACTGGTATGGGTTGAGCATTTGTAATCTCAGCTCCCGAATCATTTTCTGGGATGTCAGTTGTAGTTGCTTCATTCGGAGATGATGGAGATGCAGCACATGGATTTTCCTCAGACTCCGAAGACGTGATGAACACATCTCTGGATACAGTTATAACTTGAGGCAAAGAATTAACTGGTGCATATGATGGAGAGCATTGTGGGGGTGTAGAAGCAGTCAGCAGACGATCAGGTTGAGGTCTTTCAGTAAGTAGAATAAGCGACCATGATCCATATTGAAACACAACGCTTTTAACACCATGAATCAGTCCGAATGGAATGGTGCTTATATGAACGTGTGTGGAAACAGACAGTTCCCACTCATGATGAAAGATATCGTACCTTGACATTTTAGCAAATGCAATTTGAATACCGTCAAGGGCAGGAGGAGACCATAGACGAGCTTGCATGCAGAAGTTATAGCCCAGCAGTTCCACCATCAGATTGGGAACAAAAACAACATTCTCCATTGCAAGCATTCTGGGAACCTGCATAGATATAGGTGTAACCTGATGAGTGGATTTTATATGATGTTTTTAGGCTATTTTTAGTCTTTTTATTTTAATATTTTTGAGTCACATATAGGTTTTTCTATTCTTTTTATATAGATTTTCTATTTTATTTTGCATTTTGCATGTAGATTAGATTTTATTAGATTTTCTAGCTTTATTTTATATTTTTTGGAATTTTTCTAGTTATTTTATATTTTTAGAAAAAGCTGGTTTAGTTATCATTTTTGTCCAGGGACCAATGTGTAAAGTTTCAGGAAATCAGGGACTAAATTGTAAAAGTTCAAGAGTGGAGGACTTAAAGTGAAGATTGAGAGAATATGAGGGCTTGAATTGAAGTGCTAACCAAGAGAGGACCAAAAGTGGAAAAGAAGAATATGAAGCAACTCTCTTCAAATTAGCACATGGGAAATTGTGTGAAGGATTGATGGTAGTGGGAGGAAGGTTTCAGAATTGATTAAGGGCTGAGTAGTGGCTTTTTATGGCATTCAAAACCCACTACCATGAAGAAGGAAGGAAAAACTTGAAGTTGAAGAAGCAGTGCCCAGCGCTGCAGCGCTAGAACCCAGCGCTCAAGCGCTGGGCCTCGGTCTGGAAGTGGGATTTAATTGCTAAGGCCAGGTTTTTTGCTATAAATAGGGAGGCAACTTTCACTTGAAAAACACACCTTCATAGAATACAACAAGTATTCTCTCTTTCTCCCTCTTGAGCATTGTTCCTAGGACTTGTGGGAAGCCATATTTGAGCTCCTATCCAGGGTAATTCAATGTCTCCTTTAGCCATGCTTGGCTAACTTCTCTTTTAAGTTTTTGGGTTGTTTTAGTTTATAATTCATGTTCTAGTTTTCTTTTACATTTCTGAATAATATCTTCAGTTCATGTTTTATTTCTTTGTTCTTCATTAATCTTTATGCGCAAAGGATTTCTTGCTTTCTACTTATGTCATAAGGCCATTTGGTAAGTAGTAAGGGAAATAGGAAATAAAAAAGGTTATATGTTTGCATTTCTTAAGGCTATAAGGATGTACGTAACTTTGTGTTGGCCCGGATTCTTTATTCATCTTCTTCTCTAATTAACTAATAACCAAGGCTATGGAGTTAGTAATTAGGTAAGAAAGTTCTACATTTCTTAAGGCTATTAGGGTGTAGAAAATTAGGCTATAGCACCATGAATATGAATTTAAAGTTCAGAAATTTAGTAAGAGTTTTCTAGCATGCTTTATAAATTATGTAAATCAACCCAAGAGCTTAAATTCTTCTCATCTTATTCTGTTTTATTATTCTATGCTTTTGCTTTCATCTTGTCCTAAACCAAACATCAACCATATCATTTTATTTTTATTGCACAAGTACTAAATCAAATATTAATAAGAACACATATCCTTTGGGTTCGATCTTTTTGTATTACGCGATAGTTTAATCGTACACTTGCGATTTCTCCTATCATAACCGTCCGACGGGACCTTCTTGGAACATGACTCCGAAAGGTTCTTGTTTCTTTCGGCATAGTCTCTTTTTGGATCGATGGATGAGAGGCTTGAATGACATCATCTTGCGCATGCTCTGGTGAGGAGACTCTTTCAGTAGTCATCTACTGAGTAACCAAAAGCTCATCTAGAGATAAATCTGGATCAGCTGCATGATTATCTTTATCTTCATCAGCTTTATTTTCTTTAACTCTTTGCTTCTTCCTCGGGTTTGAGGTCTTAGATGCTCGAGTTTTTGTTCTTTTTCTAGTACCTCTTACCTTCTTAGGAAGAGCTTGTTCTTCAGCAGCCGGACGAACAAGTTCATAGATTTCTGGGCTTGCAGCATCGACATCCATTGGACTATTGGCAGTTGCCATGTTGGGATGAGCTTGTTTAACGTCCAGGGGACAAATTTGATCCTCAGACTGTGTCTCCTTTGGATTTTTAGGTGATGGAATTGATGGTTGACTTGGACTTTGCGTTTCTTGAACATCAGCACTTGCCCGGACGGACTTAGTGTCAGACTGTTTCTTGTTGGACTTGGATGGGCGAATATAATCTGGGTCAACAATCTTCCTGTACATCAAGCTCGAGTTCCTCTACATTCTGGAAGGAGCTAGTGTCGTGCCTCCTTCAAGCTTGATCAACTCTCTCAACAAGGTTGATATCTCTTCTCATTCTTGGTCGAAAACCTTGTAATTTTCCTTGTTCAAAGTGAGCTTGGGTGATTTTAGAAAACTTTGAATTTTTGGTAGGAAATTTGTTTATTAGGTTGTATTAAGGGTTTTAATCCACGGAAGAATTTTACTTTTGAAAGGATTTGGCTAAAAATGGTTTTTTTGGGTGAAAAACACTGTCTTCAGGCTTTCTGGCAGGGAGCCAACACATGAGCGCTGGACTCCCAATGCCTAGGTGCTAGGCCTCTACCAGCAACTTTTTGTTTTTGCTTCATTGCTCCAAAATTCTTTTAAATTGGTTTCTGACCTTTCCCATGATTGTTGATGGACGTGTATATGTGTGTTTTGTCTTAAAAGGTTTGGGTTCAAGTGCATGCAACCCTCTCAGAGGTAAGGGTAACTCGTCTTAGGATTTATCCATGTCGGTTTGAGTTTATCCTTGAAGAACCTTGTTTCTGGACTTGTTGTTGTTAATATGGTATGCTGGATATGTTGATGAGATGATGTTTCTCTGTGAATTATGTTTGTGTTATTGATGATAACATGCTGAAACCATTTTTGAGAAGAAGCACTATATATTATCTATATGATGAACTATGACTGAGGATGGTTGTGTGAACTGTTGGTTCATGAGGATTTTGATATTCGATGTGACGGTAATTTGTCCTGTGGGATCAACTGAGGATGTTTAGGTTGATGTGACGGTAATTTGTCCCGTGGGATCAACCGAGGGCAATGTGGTGGTAATTCGTCTCACATGATTGGCCTGGCCCGGTTAGGGTGAATAATGGCCATAATTATGCATATAGATATTGAGGATTATGAACATGCTTACGTGATTTTGCAAATTTAGAAATTGTGACTATTTTGATATCATTGTTGCTGCTTAATCAATTATGTTTGGTTGTTTACCTTGTTGTTGTTTATATTACAAATACTATATGTTATTTCCTTGATTTTTCGAGTTAACCATTTCTTCTTGTCTTGTTTGATTGTTTGGGCGCTTAACGCCATAGATAATCAGGGCAATGCAGTGCAAGAAGAATGATTTGGATGCTGGGACAAGTGATGAAGAAGGACTCAAAGAATTGAAGAATCTTGAAGAAGAATATTTTTGTTTTCCGCTCCTTTTGTTTTTAGCACACGCTGTGCAACTTTAATTATTTTGATTAATTCGCGTTTTTCTGTGATGATTATATAACCTATTATGGAATGAATATTATTTATAATTATTGAGAGACGTTGGTTTTGAAATTTGAGCGTTTTGAGAGGTTTCAAAGTATAATTTCCGCATATTTACTATGTGACCCTCAACCTGAAATTGGGGCGTTACATAAGTAATGAATCGCATTCTAAGTAAATGAACGATAGAACCTGTATTTATGGGCATGGTGATCGCTTTGAGTGTCTCTACAAGAGTATAGTTAGTCCTTAATTGGAGCTTCCGATCGGGGTTGGCTCTGAGCCGAAGTGCTGTGGACGTTCCCCTCGTCCCTTTGTCAGGACGCTCGGACACTTTGCCAAGTGAGTCAGGAGGTCACGTTCCTAAATCAAGTTGTGCAAGCTGCCATGGTTGTGGTTTATTAAGAGCAACCACACGTGGACTGGATGAGACGCCGTAGGGTCGTATGACTAAAACTCCGACCGGAACACCTCCCACGTTCAGATGCAAGCACCTGATGTGAAGATTGTTCAGACTCAAAGATAACAACAAGGAAGCAAACCTCCATCCAAAAGAAATTGTCAAGAGCAAGGATCTCATAGGATTCTTACTCAAGAAGCAAAAGTTCGGGAAGAAGTCGTAGAAAAAAATGCAGAAGAGTTGCTACAACAAAACGAGAGAAGGTTTCAAGAGCTAGAAAGTCAATCCATGTTTCACAACATCAAACTAAAAATCAGCGAGTGGAAAAATCTCCGGTTAACAACATTCAAAAATGTAAGACCTTGAATATTTTAAATAATAATATGATTATTTAATTATCCTGATGTATATGTTGAACGCTAATAAGCGTAAGGAAACCCATGAAGTGTTTGAGTTGTATGTGTAAGGTTTTGAGGCGAGGCTTCGCCTTAGAAATGTCAATTGAACCTCGACTGACATTCAAGTAGGAATTGAACTTTCTGAATGTTTGTATGGAGATATATGCATGATTTCATGAAGATTCACTGTAACGCGATATGTTTTGGTTCCAAAGCCCCGAAAAGTTCCCAGCACGCAGTAAGGGTTCTGCAAGAATCTTGTCGTGCGGAAACTGGGAAGTTTGTGACATTTTTAAAATCTTTGAATGAGGTGGAAAGTATTAGAATATCGTAGGGAACCCATTTATGAAATAAAATCCTTTTTGGTGAATAGTGATTTAAGGCCAGAAACAGGCCGGATCATGGGGAAAATATTCCGGGATATTTTAGTAACCGATGCTCGAGTTAAGCGAGCGTCTGAGTCGAGATGAGCGAGTGACCACATTTGTAACAAAAGAGAATATTTAGGGAAAAGTGCAAAAACATACTTAGAAAAGTAATCATGATGTGAATAGTAATTTTATAAGTAGATTAGACATAAAGCATGATTAAGGACTAATGGTTAGATTTAATCCTGTTTTAATCTTTCAACTAATCCTACTTGTGAAGAAGAGCTTCTCCTTGACCTTTGCTAAGTTTTTATGAAGACAACCACATTAACAAAAGAAGAAAAAGGTGAAGACCATGATGAACAAGAGCGAAAGATGTCAGAGTCTTTAGTTAAGGTTCAAAACGTTAAATTTTAAGTTTTTACCTTAGATAGATTGCTTTTATGATTTTATCTCACTTAAAGGCTCATTAAATATCAAGTAATCAAGACTAACATGTTTTTAAAGTTAAAAAAGGTAGAAATCACTTAAATAGCTTCAAACATTAAGTAACTAGGTTTTAAAATGTTGGTAATCGATTAAGGATGTATGTAATCGATTACAGGCTTGTTTGAAAGCTGGTAATCGATTTCCAGGATGATGTAATCGATGACACACTGCAATGTAATTAATTACACACTGCATGTAATCGATTACATAGTGTATTCTGGCACTTTTACACAACGGCTAGTTGATGTAATCAGTTACCACGTTCCAGTAATTGATTACACTGATCAGTAGACACGATTTCTTATGAACTAATGTGTTTTTAAATGTTGGAAAGCCTTTGCAATGGTTCATGAAGAGTCACTAGTGCCTATATATAGTTGTTTGAAGGCCTGATTTGGACTAGAACTTTCAGATTACATTAAACCCAAATTCTGAGTGATTTCACCCTTTTCATAGAACACTTATGCTGTAAAACTTTTATATATTCAGAAAGCTTGAGCCTTTAAGTGTGATAACTCTGAAAGCAATCTTGATAAGTGTTTAACAATCCATTTAGATTAAAGGATTGTTCAGCCTGTAAAAGATTCTTCATCTTGAATCGGTTTGATTCTTGTATCTACCATAGTGTTTGGTGTTTGGGAAAAGGTCCTTTGAATTGGGTTGATTCGGAGTCCACCGTAGAGTTCGGTGAATTTTGTGTAACGAGAGAGTAGGTGCTTTCTTGAGGGTGTTCTTGGGAAGTCTCGGCGCAAGGCTTGTATGAACATTGCTTACATAGTGGAAAAATTCCCGAATCAGAAAGGGGGACTGGACGTAGCCTTCGGTTGTTGAAGGTGAACTAGGATACATCGTTGTGTGATCTTCTCATCCCTTACCTTTTGCTTTTCATACTTTATATTATCCGCTGCAATTTATCAAGTATTACGTTTGTTACTTGTCCTTTGATTAAGGTAAAAGGTATTTGAATAGGAATTCAAGTTAATAAGGCGAAAATCTTAAAAACCTAATTCACCCCCTCTTAGGTTGCTATCCGTTATCACACTACTTAGGTCCCCCAAGCTTAGTAAAATTTTCATTTTGGTCCCCCAGTACTCCCTCTAGGCCACGACCACAATGCATGTTTATATGTATTCCTACTTTTTTTAATTAAGTGTTGGAGCAAGACTTTGAGAGAGAAAGTAGATAGAGGAAGAGAAGGAAAAAGCTCTCCATTTCCATCTTCATGTTCCTCCAAAACCTCAACCACCCTTCCTCGTCTTCACCACCATGATTTCATCTTCCTTTTCTCTTGATTCTTTGAAGAAACATGTAGATCCATGTCAGAGCTCTCCAATGGTGTATGTTTTGTGAGGAAAGCTTGATGATGGATAAGTTTGGGTTATTTAAAAGTGGTTATAGCCTTCTTTAAATTTATATATCTCATCTTTGTCTCCATGAAAATCTATTTTGTTTTGTCAAAAGTTGATTTTGATTTTGCTTTTGACTTAAGCTTTTTACATAGTGCCTTTGGAGAAATTGTTCCCAATGAGCCGATCTATAGATCCATATAATTTGTTTTCCAAGAAGTTGATTATGATTTTGATTAGTGATTTTGAAAATGGCTTTACCAGAAGTTTCCTTGGTAATTCTTTTGCCATAAAGCCGATCTACATATTCATGTAATTTGTTCTGGCCAAAGTTGAGTTTTGAACAGTGATTATTTGCAAGAAGTAATTTTTGAAGTTCCAACTTGTTTTTCACCATAGGTTTGGTCAAGCCTTGAGTGTGTACCATTTAGTTTTGGAGAAAAACTTAGCCTTGGCCTTGTTCTCTTGGTGGTCGAAATCATTAATGTTATTGTTGTTGTTGAGAAAAATTGATTTTTGAACATTTATTTGCTTATATTTCAATTTTTATGTGATAGTTGTTTGAGGAAAAATTCCTTTGGATTGTTTTATGTTATGGTCGAATCTATCTCTTGGATTTGGGTTGGAATATTGCTTTCTAAAACTTGTTTTAAGTTATAAAGTTTTGGCGGTATGAATAATTGTTTTTTTTTTTTTGGAATGAAAAACTTTGAAGTTTTGGACATGTTTTGGGTTTGAGTTATGGTAGATTGTTTAAAACTTGATTCAAGTTTATGTTGTTCATAGATGAACCCTTGATTAATTGATTTGTGTAAAACTTTGAGTTTTAGGTAATGCGTTGAGTATTTAAGTTTGTAGAAAATTTTGGTTTATGGTTAAAATGTTTCGAGGAAAAATCTTGGAGTGATTTGATGCTTAAGGCAGAGTGTATGTGGTTTTTCGCAAAGGACTCACTAAGTTTTAAAACTTGTTTTCGAACCTTGTTATATGTGCTTAAGGCCTTGTTTTGCTATATATTTACCTGTTTTTCTATCATATTTCACTTTTTTCATATTTTGACCTGTTAATGCAAATACACTTTAAAGCACGTGTGTTATGTGCAAGAAATTCACTAAACAAGTACGAAATGATAGTATAAGTAAGACATAAATCATATTATTTAGACGAAGGTCAATCATCACATTGCAGGTTCTTCATACATTAGTATGACATGACAATGCATCCACCTAATAGGAGGAAACTTATGGCAAAAACAGACCGGTTACAACCACCCCGAACTCTTGTCTTAGAATCTTTGAAGATCATCCTAGATTACGAGTGTACCATGAGAGGTAGGTCAATCATCATATTGCTTGGGACTAAAGAACTATTTCTGATCTTGACATACCAAGCCTTCTAATGTCTAAGATAATTAGACTGTGCGACAAATATTACAGAATGAAATGATATGCTGAGTACATTAGCCCAATATTGACGATGCCCTACACATTATGAGAATTAGGATTATTATATATATTTATTATATGATGATATCATATCTACACTTGATCCTAACCAGGTTTGTTACAATATTATGTATCTACACAGTTAGAGAATAACCCTAATCATTATTTCTCCCTCAACCTTACTGACTTAAGCGTCAAAGTGCCTTGTAGGTACCGATTTCCAATGTCAACTTGAGTGCTCGATATGAGAAGAAGAATCTCTCTCAATATGGAGAAACAAGTTATACAATCTTTTCATACGTCTTATATAAATGTTCGCGAATCATACACCAGAACAAGAGTTATATGTTTTCTTATGACAATTAAAGGTTTGATGGCAACATATACTCACTATATGTAATCATACAAAACTCCATATGATTATTTCATACTTGAAGTCAAGGTAAACCTTACATGTAAGGTCAAGCATCACAAAGGTCCCATCAGGGGAATCTTATTACAATAAGAAAACAGCAAAAGCACACCATTTGAATTTATTACTGCTGCATTGACAGCAACTAGCAAGGCTAGAGGAAGTATCTGGTACGTGCTAGACCTATATTAGAACCCATTGATTCTGCACTCAAAGTTGTGGCCACCTTGAAGATTCCAGTTCTTGTTCCTGCCATATGGATTGCCATAGTAGACATCTCCACCCAAGTTTTGATGCTCGAGTCTCATTTCTTCCATCTTTGTCGAGGTTGCACCAACATGTTCCTCGCTAAAAGTTTCATACTCATACTCCTCAGAAAAGTCATGGTTGTCACCAGAATCTAACTTGACACCTCCAAAAGCAAAATTATTGCCTCCACCTTGTCCATAAGCAAAGCCATGGCCACCGTCACGCGACATGCTTTCTTGATACATATTGTGGCTTCCTCCTAACTTGTCATGATATTTTGACATAGACAGTTTAGGGTTTGTGGCAGATGCACCATGCTTCATACGCATGCTACCCTCATACATACCGTGGTTCCCTTCTAACATGTCATGATGTTTTGACAGTGATATCCCGGAGTTTATAGTGGAATCCTCAGGCTTTATGAGCATGGTTTCCTTATACATACTCTGGTTTCCTCCTAACTTGTCATGATGTTTTGACATTGATAGCTCAGAGTTTATAGCAGGAGCGCCAGGCTTCTTGAGCATGCTTTCTTTATGCATATCGTGGCTTCCTCCTAACTTTTCATGATGGTTTGATATTGATAGCTTAGAGTTTAGAGCAGAAGCACCAGGTTTCATGAACATGCTTTCTTGATACATGTTGTGACTTCCTCCTAACTTTTCATGATGTTTATTTGACATTGATAACTCAGAGTTTATAGAAGAAGCACCAGGTTTCATGAGCATGCTTTCGCGATGCACAACGTTGCTTCCTCCTAACTTGTCATGATGGTTTGACATTGATAGCTCAGAGTTTATAGCAGAAGCACCATGCTTCTGGAACATGCTTCCTTGCATACCATGACTTCCTCCCAACTTTTCATGATGATTTGACATTGATAGCTCAGAGTTCATAGCAGAAGCACCATGCTTCTTGAGCATGCTTCCTTGCCTACCGTGACTTCCTCCCAACTTCTCAAGATGGTTTAACATTGATAGCTCAGAGTCTGTAGCAGAAGCACCATGCTTCCTGAGCATACTTCCCTGAATACCGTGACTTCCTCCTAACTTTTCACGATGGTTAGACATTGATAGCTCAGAGTTTGTAGCAGAAGCACCGTGCTTCTTGAGCATGCTTCCCTGCAGACCATGACTTCCTCCCAACTTTTCATGATGGTTTGACATTGATAGCTCAGACTTTAGAGCAGAAGAAGCACCTTGCTTCATAAGCATGCTTTCCTTGTACATATTGTGACTTGCTCCTAACTTGTCATGATGTCTTGACATTGATAGCTCAGAGATTAAAGCAGAAGCATCGGGCTTCACGAGTATGTTTTCCCCATACATGTCGTGGCTTCCTCCTATATTATCATAATTTTTTGACATTGATAGCTCAGAGTTGATAGCAGAAGCACCAAGCTTCATATGCACACTGGGCGTGCCTGCGAATTGCTTGTTGTAGTTGTTGTTGTAGCTCCAAGACTCTTCTTCTTGGAAGGCATAGCTCTGCTGCTGAGTCTGTGCTTCAGTCCACATGCCATCATTAGTATAGCATTGCTGTTGAAACCCAAGTCTCTTTCCCATGTTGTTTGTGGGATAGAGTTGCATTGCTGCTAGATTATCAATCTTTCTGAGTTGATTGTGTTGTTGAGTTTTTGGCACCTTCATGGAGATCCTTATATAGGTGTTTAATAATTTTATTATATGTCCGAAATGGGGTCGGCTAAATGACCCCATGATTAATTGGGGTCATTTAACCCCATGCGCACATGGACCAATAAGATTGTCCCATAATTAAAATTAAAAAATAATGTCAAAATAAATAAAATAAATGACACAATCTTATTGGTCCATATAGACATGGGGTTGAATGACCCCAATTAATCATGGGGTCATACTCCCTCCCTCCGTTCCTTTTTATAAGAGATAAACTAAATTTGCGCACACCTTAAGAAACTTAGTTTATCTAGTTTTTTACATTAAATTTGTTTTAAAGTGTTGTTGAATTTCCAAAATTGCCCTTTAATACAGTAAGTGTATTTCCATATTTCTAATTATTTTTATTTATTTATTTTTGAATAAACTAACACCATTTATTGTAAAGAAGAGAGTGGGGAATTATTGAGAATTAATGTGATGTAATATGAGTGGATAGATTAGATAATTGATTGCCTCAATAGATGAAAATGCATAGTTCACATTTTTTGATAAGCATACTTCATGTACCTAGTCTTTGGAAAATGGAAAAAAGAAATATCATAATTAATGTGATACAATTATTAGTCAGAATTGAATAGGGATAGAATGGTGAAAAAATAATTAATTTGACACAAAATTTCCTCTAGTGCTTATAAAATAGAACGGCCAACACCCCGAACTCACCTCTTATAAAAAGAAACGGAGCGAGTAATAATTAATGTATCATTGTGTCGAATCTTATCTGGCGAATCAATTTCGTTGGAATTTTGAACGATGGTAGAATTGAAGCTGAGAGTGCGCCACTAAATTCTGAATATAACTTTATTCTTTTACCTTTTTTATTTTGTCAAGAATACAACTTTATTCTTTTTTCTTTTACGATGAGGGCAACCCCGAATACAACTTTATTCTAAAAGCTGAGAGTTTTGTTCTCTTTCTTCAATCTTTTTCGAGGATATAGTTCACAACATATCTTTTTTTTAATTTGAGATGTGATATATTCAGGCTCTCATTTCATTTATATTTTTACTTTTTATCTATCTTTCTTTTTATTTTAATCATATCATATATTATATCTATAAATTTTTTTTTATATCTCTCATCTTTACTTCATTTCTTCTCTTTGAAGATTGTGAGTCAAACAATATTCAGTGCAAATCATTTATTAGTTTCGCTATAAATATTTTAATCATTATTCTATCCATTACTAAGTGGACTCATTTAAACCAATCTTTGTTGGATAAACTATTCAGATGGAATTTTAGATATAAGACACATTGAGAATATTGTTTTGTTTTTGGTGGAGAGAATTGTTTTTGAAACAAGGGTATGTTTTTAAGCACCCAAAAGTTATTTCTTACACATCCTAAACTTTTTGGCTTTTTTTTTTAATATTGTCAAAAAAAAATAAAAATTAGTATAATATGTCGCAAAAAAATAAATTTAGCAAAGTAAGGTTGTTTTAGCCACGTAGGATGGGAGGTGGGGTCCGAGAAGGGGAGTCGCAGACTGCCGTGCGACTCCCAAAAAACTATTAAAAGGTCGTGGAGAGCAGGAGGTAGGTGGGAAGCAGGTGTGGAAAACGAGGTGAGGGAGTCGCGTGGTGGGGTGCGACTCCCTCTTCTTCGCCTCCCCTGCCTCTTCATGTTCTTTTATCATCTTCATGACTTTGCCTTACAGTTTTTTGATCAAGCATAATCAGAAACGTTTCTCATTGAAAATTGCTTCTCTATTTCTGCATCTTCTGTGGAGTTGCAGCACGTGTTTCTATTGTAAGGACAAAACCCAAGTGTCGTATTATTCAGTGTAAAGGGAGCTCCTACACCAAGAAAATTAAAACAAGATGGATTGGGAATTGAGCTTGTTCTATATATAAATGTCTAAACAAAGGGAAAGTGAAATTGTAGGAGGAACAGTGTTTTTCATGTTTGGAGAAGAAGAGGGAGTCGCACCCCACCACGCGACTCCCTCACCTCGTTTTCCACACCTGCTTCCCACCTACCTCCTGCTCTCCACGAACTTCTCAGACCCTACCTCCCATCCTACGTGGCTAAAACAGCCTTACTTTGCTAAAAAAGATTTTTTGACATATTATACTAATTTTTATTTTTTTTGACAATATTAAAAAAAAAAGCCAAACTTTTTACCCTGAAACATTCTAAAATTATAAGAGATTGATGGTGATATTTAACTACATTATGTCACATTATTTTTTGGTGCATCCACATTATGTCCCATGCTACCAAGCAGTTTCATTCTTTTTAATTTTAATTAAAATAAAAATAAATTTTTAATGAGACCGAAATAAAAGTTTACATTGACTGCATATCAACTGTTTCTAATTAAAAAGACTTCACACCCACTTCTCAGGAAATTAGTAATTCAAAAAAGGCGTTTCTTTGTCTTCATTCTCTTCCCTCTAAAAACGGCATCCAATTTTTCATATTATTTCTTTTTTTTAGGAAGTAAAATTCAATTGATAACTCAGCAAAGACATTACAAGGAGTGGGGAAGAACTTCACCCAGAAACAACACAGAACAGGAAAAGAAAAATTGCCATTGGCAAGCTATCTAGATCTCCTCCTCAATGCTAAGACCAGCGATACAGGGCACTACACCAGCACTTAAAAAGAAAAGAAACTGCACAATAGGATCCCTACATATCGGAAGCTATAATACCCTCCAAGATCAACAGCTACAACTAAATAGCGGTCCAGCAAACAAACAAGCTTCCGAAGGGTACACATCGCAGATACAGGGCCAGGACAAGAATATGTCAAAGTGATTGATCCTTAGAGCACACTAATTATGAGCACATCATCATGTTCTGGGTCAGCAGACCAGAATTACAGATGAGTGTGGGCTGGAGTTGTATACTCGAGCAGTCACTAGCCGTAATCGATTACCCTAACTGTTGTAATTGATTACACACACGATTTTCTCTATAAATTCAGCATTTGTCTATTGCCTTTTGCCCACCTTCATACATACACAATCCATCTTCTTCTGAGTCTTGTTTCGCCATGGGGTCTCTTTCACGTCCCTCCAATGTCTCCTCTCCAATCACTGCTCCTCGAAGGGATTCCTCCACTGATCCCTTGGTGCTGTCTCGATACCGCATAGATGTTCAAACAAATGCTGCATCGGCTGGACTGTCTCCATTTTATACCATTCCTTCAAATTTCTCACAAGAAACCAAGGTCATCCTCGAACGAATGGACATCCTGTCACTTCGTCTCTCTCAAAGGTTGGGACAACTGGAAGACACCATTCGATCTCGATTTCTGCTTGTGGAAAATCGCATAGAGGCGGTACACTCCTTCATGCGTAAAGAAATTGAGAGTCTCCAGGATCTTGATCCCTCTGAGAATTCTGAGGATTCTAGTCAAGCATAGATTCTGCAGACCTTGTCTTACTATAGTTATGTATCTACTACTAGGATTTCCCCTTTTCACAAATAGATTTCCTTCTTTGTTGTAACTCCTTTACTACTTATGTATGTTATGCTTCTACTATATGTAACCTATGCATTTGCTTTCATATATATAATATAAGTGCTGTTTGTATTTTATCCTTGATTTACATCTTTACCCCCATACCCCCATGCTTTATTTTGCAATATACTTGTATGGATATATATGCCTGTCTTTTTGGCCTTTTCTTCTTTTTGATGAAGTCAAAAGGGGGAGAAAGGTTCTGTGCTATTAAAGATCATATGCAGGATCTCAACAAGTCCATTAGAAAGGGGGAGAAATGTTAGATTACATCAAACAGGGGGAGTTCTTCAACAGAATTACCAATATGATCTTCAAGTATAAAGAATGTGTTTGCCATCATCAAAAAGGGGGAGATTGTGAAGAAGGTCTTGCTCTTGACCCTGGCTGTGGTTTTGATGACGACAAACTCATCGACAAAAAGAAGAAAAGAAGACTTCGAAGAAACAACGCTACAAAAGTTCATCAATAGTCTAGAAGTCTTAGTTTAGGTGAGTTATGCTTCTAAAGGTCTATTAAAGCATAAAGGCTCTTAAAACACCTAATCTAATTAAGCTAAGTGTTTTCATAACTTAAAAGAAGTAGAAAACCTTAAGCCGGTCTCAAAGGATCAAGTTTCTGGAAGATGGACTTCAGTGTAATCGATTTCAGGATTCTGGTAATCGATTACACCTAGGAAAGTAATTGATTACTTGTTGTTTGTAATCGATTACATGTTTGAAATTCAAATTCAAAATGAAACGGCTATTAGTGTAATCGATTACACTAAGTGATGTAATCGATTACCAGAATGAAAAGTTACATCTTTTCATGAACCGTTGTGTCCCAAACCTTTTGAAAAGGGTTGTGATAGTTCAAGGACGTTTCCCTTGCCTATATAAAGTCCATTTGAGTCCAGAACTGGTGACACAACAAGAGACAACACACAACACATGAGAAAACAACATTAGGCCAAAGCTTTGTCAAAATTAGTTCATCTTTTAGAACTTAAACATTTTGGAGCCTAAATTCTGAGTTCATGATCTTCATGTCTATAAGAACACTTTAGTTGTTCATATCTTGAAGAACTCAGAATTGTATTATGCTTAAAAGCCTTAAAGCATAATTTCTCGTGATCAATCCATTTCTGTGATAAAGGATTGATACAGCCAAATTGTAAACTCTTCTTCATCTCTTTCTGTAAGATTGAGTTTTCACCGTGGTATTCGGTGAAGGGTTGTAGTCACTGAAAGTGGTATACTTTCAGGGTTGTAATTGAAGGTGGTTTAGCCTTCAAGGTCTGAGGGTGATTTGCCTTCAGGAACTGAAAGCGGTTTGCTTTCAGGGGCTGTTGAAAGTGGTTTGCTTTCACAGGGTATTGGTAGAAATTCTTGGGGTCCTTGGATTAGGAACTTGTAAGAGATTTTTATCAATAGTGGAAAAATCCTCAAAGGGTTTCTTTGAGGGACTGGACATAGCCTTCGGTGGATTGAAGGTGAACCAGGATAAATCCTTGTGTGTTATTTTCTTCATCCTTCATCGTTTACTTTCAAGCAACAATCAATTCCACTGCAATCACAACAATCATCGTGTGATCATCATCATCTTGAAAGTAACATTTTAAATAAGGCGAAAATCGGGGCAACACTGATTCACTTCCCCCCCTCTCAGGTTGCTATCTGTACTAACAATTGGTATCAGAGCGGAAGTTTAGGTAAGTTGTTCCTAAGATCCGGGAAAAGATGGCATCCTCTTCCAATCATGGAACCAGTGAAGGACATAACATAAACAGGCCACCATTCTTCAATGGAGAACACATGACTTCTGGAAAATCAAGATGAAGATATTCATAAAGTCATTAGACGCAGGAATTTGGAAAGCCATTGAAGAAGGTTCCTTTGTGCCTGTAGCAGAAGTAGAAGGAACTTCACAAGTAAAACCAGAAAGTTCATGGAGTGGTCTCGAATCCCTCTGAATATTCCAACTGTCTCCACCTGGTTTGTTGGATCCAAAATCATGTTTACTGCATGCGGTCGTTGATATGGCCTTTTCCCCTTATCATCCCTGTTTGAATAGGACCTAGCTGGTCCCCCACCTCCTTGTTTCTTTGGTGAACGAGCGTCAATCGCCTCAATACCCTTAGAATTTTCCACTAATTGTTGATAGCGGACAATCCCCAATGGTTTCACAACCCTCTTCAGTTCGTAGTTCAACCCATCAATGAAGCGCTCACACATGTATTCTTCATCGACCCTGTCTCTGAAGAATCTATAATGTCTGGCAGACGATTCCAACTTAGCAGCATACACAGCTACCGACATAGCTCTCGGCTTTAGTTACGTAAGCTCATTCTCCTTTGCAGCTCTAGCACTCTTGGAAAAGTATTTCCCCAAAAATGCCCTCTTGAAAGATTCCCAAGTGACAGCCTGGAAATTAGCCTCCACCATTGCCTTGGCACCATTCCACCAATGCTCAGCCTCTCCTGTTAACAAATATGTTGCATAATTCACCCTGGTTGCAACAGGGGTACCTAGAAAAGTAAAGATCTTCTCCATTTCCTACAACCACAAATCAGCATCCTCCGGTTCATAGCCTCTAGAGAACTTAGGTGGATCTTGCCTCTTGAAATCGTGCAGTCCCTTCATCTAAGCAGAAGCTTGCTCCCTCTCAACATTTTGTGCTTGTGTTGCAGCAGCAGCAACAACTCTATTTGCATCTTCCTCTACACGAGCAGCAGCAACATTTGCTTGATGCGTCACCAACGAGGTAAGATTGGTAATGGCAGCAGCCATTCTGTCCATTGCACTCTGATCTTCCATTTATGTTTTTTGATTCGTTAACCTCTTACTCCTATTAAGAAAGTCTTAACGGTAAATCATAACAACAGAAATAGCCAAAATTGTTAATACATGCCATATAAAACTATCCACTCATCAGATGGTCTCAATAACAAGGAAAATATTTAACAATTATTCAAACTAATTCTTCCTTCGATTGATACCCCACCAATCGATCTCGGACATATTACCACCCTAACAGCACTGGTTATCTAAACCATTGCTCTGATAACAAAAATGTAACAACCTAATTTTTGAGGTCGAGTGTCACATAGTAACCATGCGGAAATAACACTACGTATAAACCTTTCAAAACATATCATATTTTCAAAACATGCAATACTCATGATATATAGATAGTGTAGCCTATATAATACATCACATAATTGTGAAGAAAATAAGACGTAATGAAAGTATTATCGTGCACAACATGTGCTATTCTTTCACAAAAAGAAGTACAACTCATTAGAAAACAGGTGAGTAAAAGCTCCAATCTCTAAGCTTCCAAAAAATCATCCTCATCCACCTTCAGAAGCAATCCATATTTTCCCCCTAATCAACAGCAGACGAATACCTACTAGTGACCGTCTGGCGATATACGCCAAAATAAAGAAATACAACAAGAAAAGGGTTAACTCCAATATAATTAAAATCAGAAATCATAATAGGTTGGCAGACAATATCACCAGTCATACTGATAAAAATCAACAGTTAGTTCTACGACATTCGTAAGTCAATTCATAATCACACTTGGTGATTTCCAGTAACAAGTTATATATTCATAGCTCATTGTTTTGCCTTATTTTGGATAGGATGATTGTGAGGACGAGACTCTTCCACACCACCCTCGAATGATCCCGCGGCACATAATAGTCCACCACATCAAACCAAAAATTCATCATGATGGCCAATCACAGTTCTACATGAACAAATATGGTTCACTCGTTCCCTTAACCCAAGTAGGTTACATAATATAATCAAATATGGAAACATTCCATCATTCATTCACAATATTTACTTTACCAAAGTAACTAAAACAGATATCACTGCAGATACTAAGATAAGCTAACACATGAGTTACCCTTACCTTCTCGTAGGTTGCATACACTTGAGTCTTCAACCTACCAAAAACTTAGTAACATGTTTAAACAATTATTCCAACGACAAGGAATGATCCCAAACCAAACTGGGAACAGAACCACTGAAACTCCATTTATAACGAAAAAGAGGGTAGAACAGAGTAAGAAAAACCAACCTGCTTTGGTTCAAACACAACTTGAAAGATTTAATCTAGAGAAGAATGAACAAGAACATGAACTTTAGAAAGATGTCTAAGAGAGATTTCTTCGAAGTGAGGAAAATAATAAGGATTCAGAGAATCTAAGAACTGAATGAAATTAGGAATTTGGTATTTATAGCACGAGGAAAACCAACTCTTAGGGTAAACATTTAATGAAAAGTGGTCAACGAAAGTGGCGGGTCATTAATGCTCATTAATGATCCTGACATACATTCAAAGTCAACAAAAACGGAAGTTTATCATTTCCAATGCATCTGACAGTTATCTCTTAAGGTCAACAAAAACGGCTAACTTAATCAAACGAGTACCAACCGACTTACTATACAGTTACGTCAAAAGAACACCCACTGATTGAACCAAACGAGAACGAAAAGTGTCTCATCAAACGAGTACCTAAAGTAATTCACCAAACGAGCTCTTCAGTGAATGTACCGAACGAATACAACATAATTCGTCAGACGAGCACAAACGAGATCTGTCAGACGAACACGAACATGATTCGTCGGACGAAAACCAATAATTAGCATAAAAATATGTCAAACTTAATCAACATATATT
Organism: Acmispon strigosus; assembly: GCA_030819835.1. NCBI lineage: Eukaryota > Viridiplantae > Streptophyta > Magnoliopsida > Fabales > Fabaceae > Acmispon > Acmispon strigosus. Next base: position 18,597,027 of record JAUAMA010000007.1, on the reverse strand, counting down.
CAATATATTTTCACACACATATATCAAATAAAATCCTTATATTAATTAAAAAGAAAAGGGTCTTACAATTCTAGTGGACATGGACTACTTTACGATGTGGATCAAGGCAGGACCTCTTGCAACCATAGGGGCATAAAAAGTAAAGAGCTTTTATTGGAAAAGAGTAGTTTGCAGGTTTGGGCTACCAACGACTATTATCTCAGATGATGGAACACAATTCGCTAGTCGCCTTGTAAAGAAGTTTTGTGATGTTTAGGAAAAGAGCTCAAATTTTCATTTGTAGAGCGTCCTCAAACCAGCAGGCAGGTTGAGTCAGCAATTAAGGTGATACTGGTAGGCCTCAAGAGAAGTTTAGACGAGGAAAAGGGTGTGTGGTTGGATGAATTGCCAAGCTGTTCTATGGAGTTACCATACCACGCCATAATCCACCATAGGCGAAGCGTCAAACAAAATCACTTATGGCTCGGACACCATGATTCCGGTGGAGCGAAGTTGGCGAGTGAAGATATTTAATGAGTAGGAGAACGCCTCCAATATGTTGGTGGGTTTGGATTTGTTGCCCGAGATTCGTAAAGACGCACATCTTAGAGAGGGAGTGATAAAGCAAAGGGCGTCTAGGACGTATAACACTAAGGTTGTGCCATGCAACATGGAGGAAGGTGATTTGGTGCTAAATCGAAAGTCAAGGACACTAGCTGAAAACAATTTGGGTCCCAACTTGGAAGGCCGATATCGCATCATAAAGAAGTTAGGCCGAGGATCATACCACTTTGAGGAATTGAATGGGAGGAAAGTCCCCAGGGCCTGGACCAATTCCAACTTGAGTTTCTTCTTCAAGTGATGGAAGTTTGGTTACCTACTTAATCGTTTTGTAAATTAGGGCGCACTCTTTTCTCTCTGATGAAGGCGAGTTTTTGATGAGGCACCCAATTTTGAAAGAATATGATATGCTTACATATATATATGAAGTTAAATCTAACTGATGTACAATTTGGTTTTCACACCATGTAAAGCTTTTGATATTCACCAAGCTAAAAGCCTCCCAAAATGAGCAATATTATTGAGCATAAAGCCTTGAAAATTGAGCCAAAGCCTTGCCAATGGCCATGGCGAGCCAAAGCCTCTTTACAAAAAGGGTAATCGGAGCGTAAATCCTCTATTCTCCAGCTAAAGCCTCTATACCAAAAGGGTATCTAGAGCCTAAAGCCTCGCAAAATTAGCCAAAGCCTCAAAACTTAAGAACAAAAGTCAATTTAGCATAACAATGTATGTATTTTACATATTTGAAAGCACCATGGATCGAAACATGACGATGAATGCCACAAACGTCGTTACATAAACAAAAAAACACCTTAAACTCCGCGACATAAACTCCATCTAATAAAGGAAAAATGAAAAATGGCATTGAAAACGCCATGGAAGACACATCTAGAAAAAAGGGCACCTAGAGCCATTGCCTAAGGCTTAGGCGACACCATAAACGGAATCGAAACAAAAAATTCTATAAGTTTTCAAAATCCAAGTTTTGGTAAGACAGTTTCAATAATTCCTCCCCTTTTCTTTTAAAAATAGTGGACACTTTTGGGGAAATTGTGAAATTCATAAGATGGTTGGTGGACAAAGATTTTCAATGTGTTGCAAAACATCTGAGAAAAATTAAAACTTAATGTGTATTGAAATTTCCAAAAAGAAAAGAGATGGAGATTTGTGAAAGCTTTGCAGAGTAGCAAGTGTTTTTTACTAGGTTTTACAATAAGAATCTCCTAAAACATGTAATTTCTCAAAGATTGACTAAGTTTTGAAAAAGAATTAGGTTTGCAAAGATTTCAAAGAAAATAGGTTTTCGATACTAAGATTTCAATATTCAGAAGATTTGGAAAATCCTAAGTTAGAGGGTGAGAAGAGTTTATGATAGTATTTTAGTATATGATGTTAGTTCAGAAAATAGTTGGATAATTGAGAAGGCTTTAGTTGATAGTTGGAAGATAGTAGTTAGTAATGTGGTGTTTGAAGCAAAGGAATAGATTGTATTGCTCTCTAAAATCATACAAATGACTTGATGACTCATTCACCTATGCACCCAAGCTTGCCTATTCATAGGTGCTTGAGGGTGGTTCTAGAATATTCTACATCATTATGTATTTCCCTTACATTCTCGACTTCTCTACCTTATTAGATATCTCCATTACATTCTAGATACTTCTACTTCTAAATACATTTACAATTCATTAATCATATATACTAGATGTTTCTACACTATATGATTATGTAGACATTAGTAGAAGATTCTAGAAAATTGCATCAACTTCAACACTCCTCCTTGATGCGATTTTCGAAAACTCCAAGAATAATCTGTAGTCGCTCAAATCTTGGTCTTGGTAGTGCCTTCGTAAATATATCTGCGATTTGGTCTTCAGTTGTGCAATATTCAAGTTGAATCTGCTTATTTGTCTCTGCTTCTCTGATGAAGTGATATTTGATTGCAATATGCTTTGTTCGGTGATGATGAACTGGATTCTTCGCCATTGCTATAGCTGACTTGTTGTCACAGTAGATTGTGGTAGGGAGATCTTGTTGTTCACCCATGTCTTCAAGTATTCTCTGAAGCCATATAGCTTGACTTATTGCTTCAGCTGCTGCCACGTACTCAGCCTCTACTGTTGACTGCGCAACTGTCGCTTGCTTCTTTGAAGCCCAAGAGAAAGAACCTGATCCAAGTGAGAAGGAATAGCCTGATGTACTCTTCATGTCATCTGTTGAACCTGCCCAATCACTGTCTGTGTAGCCGAGTAGTCTTGAGTTGGTCACAGTTTTGTACCATATACCAAACTTCTTTGTACCTTGAAGGTATCTTAAAATTCTTTTTCCTGCTCCATAGTGAATTTGACTCGGCTTCTGCATGAATCTTGATAGAAGACTTGTAGCATACATGATGTCCGGCCGCGTAGCAGTAAGATATAGTAGGCTGCCGATCAAACTTCTGTAGCGCAATGCATCAGCTTCTGGCGCTCCGTCTTCCTTTTGTAACTTCTCATTTGTCACGAGCGGAGTAGCTACTGGCTTGCATTCGTTCATGTTGAACTTCTTCAATAGTGCTTCGGTGTATTTCTTCTGACAAATAAATATCCCTTCTCTTTGTTGCTTTACCTCTATGCCGAGGAAGTGGTTCATCATGCCTAGATCAGTCATCTCGAATGTCTTCATCATGTCTTCTTTGAATTTAGTCACCATCTTCGTGTTGTTTCCTGTGTAGATTAGATCATCTACATACAAGGAGACAATGAGAGTATCATGCTGACCTTGGGTCAAGACATATAGTGTTGGTTCACTCTTACTCCTCCTGAATCCTTGATCGATGAAGTATTGATCAATTCGGCTGTACCATGCTCTAGGAGCTTGCTTGAGACCATATAAAGCTTTTCTTAGTCTCAATACTTTATCTTCATTTCCTTTCCTGACGAAGCCTTGTGGTTGCTCAACATAAATCTCTTCTTCTAGTACTCCATTTAGAAATGCTGACTTGACATCTAGTTGATAGATACTCCACTCTTTTTGTGCTGCAAGAGCTATTAAAGCTCTTATTGTATCTAGGCGTGCAACTGGGGCAAATGTCTCGTTGTAGTCGACTCCAGGTTGTTGTGTGTAGCCCTTTGCTACAAGCCTAGCCTTGTGCTTTTGTATTGAGCCATCAGGGTTAAGCTTTGTCTTATAAACCCATTTGACTCCTATGATATCTTTATTTTTTGGATAGTCTACTAGCTCCCATGTTTTGTTTTTCTCAATTGATTTAATCTCCTCCTCCATTGCTTTGACCTATACTTCTTGCCTTGATGCTACTTCATAATTTTCAGGCTCAAGTATGGCCAAATTGCAAGTCTCATATATATCCGCCAGAGATCTTACTCGCCTCGGAGTAGATTCTGGTGAGGAATCTTGTTGAAGAGAAGACGAAGAAGGCATACCTGGATCTTCTGTTACTTCTTCAACTTCTTCTTGAGGTTGCTGTACTGGAAGGGAAATGTTGCTTCTCTCAATTTTTTCTTTATCCCAATTCCAAGCGGCAGCTTCATCAACTTCGACATCTCGGCTAATAATGAGCTTCTTTGTTTGTAAGTTGTAGACTCGATAGCCTTTTGATTGGGTACTGTATCCCAAGAAGATGCCTCGAACTGTCTTGTCTTCTAATTTATGCCTCTTTTGGTCTGGGACATGAATGTAGCAGATTGATCCAAAGACTCTTAGATGTTTAGCAGAAGGTTTCTGCCCACTCCAAGCTTCAATAGGAGTCTTGTCTTGGACTGCTTGAGTTGGACATCTGTTGATTATGTAGACAGCAGTATAAACTGCTTCGGCCTAAAAAGTGTTTGGTAATCCTTTATCCTTTAACATCGATCTAGCCATCTCCATGACTGTGCGATTTCTTCTTTCAGATACTCCATTTTGTTGAGGAGAATATGCGACTGTGAGTTGTCTTTCAATACCTTCATCCTCATAGAATTTATCAAACTCATGAGAGTTATACTCTTTTCCTCGATCGCTCCTGAGCCTTTTTATATGTTTACCACTTTGCTTCTCGACAAGGACCTTGAACTTTTTGAATATTCCAAAGACTTCTGATTTTTCCTTTATGAAATAGACCCAAGTCATTCTAGAAAAATCATCAATGAAGAGAATGAAATACATGTTGGTAAGTGATGGTGTCCTCATCGGTCCACAAACATCAGTGTGGATGAGCTCTAGCACATCTTTAGCTCTCCATGCATTGCTCGTTGAAAACGGTAATCTGTGTTGTTTTCCGAGAAGACATCCTTCACATGCTCCGTTGTCTTCTTTTAGACTTGGCAAATCTCTCATCATATTCTTCTGATATAACAACTTTAAGGCTTTAGAGTTGAGGTGGCCAAATCTTCGATGCCATAGCCATGAATCATCAGCTTGCACCTTCATGGCAATGTTAGTGGTATATTTAAAATTTATCGGGAAGCTTCTATTTCTTGTCTCCATCTTTACTTGAGCTATCTTGGCCCTTTTATTAGTGTTATCATAGATTGTGCATTTATCTCCTTCAAAGTGAAGGACATAGCCTTTCTCCATCATTTGACCGATGCTCAAGAGATTTTCTTTAAGATTTGGAACTAGTAAGACATCTCTAATGAGTCGCGTACCTTTCTTTTTCTCCACCATGACAGTGCCTTTGCCTTTTGATTCCACAGTAGTGCCATTTCCTAGTCGAACCTTTGATTTGACAGAGTCATCAATTTCCTTGAAGATGCTCTCATCTTTAGTCATGTGATTGCTGCAACCGCTATCCAAGTACCAGGTTCCTTCCTTGTCATTGTTCGAATCTTGGAAGGCATAGAAAAGATGTTATTCACTGTCATGCTTATTTTGGTCATTCTCATGTTCTTCGACAAAATTTGCTTGATGCTTATTTTTGCTGTAACAGTTCTTCTCCACGTGCCCAAATTTCTTACAATGTTGACATTGTGGCTTTCCTCGCCAACGACAGTCTTTCTCGGCGTGATTTGTCCTCTTGCATATGCCACAAGGACGATACTCATCTTGATTTTTCTTTGAGAAATTTCTAGAATTCTCTCTGTTTCTAGAACTTTCTCCACTACTCTTGTTTTCTCCATATCCTTTATTGTGAGACCGTAATTTAAGCTTAGATTGAAAGGCATTTTCTATAGAGTCATCACCACGCCTACTCAATCTTTGCTCATAAGCTTCAAGAGAACCCATTAGTTCTGTCACAGATAAATTTGACAGATTTTTCGTTTGTTCAATCGTCGTCACAATTGGATCATACTTACTGGGAATAGAAACTAGAATTTTCTCAACAATTCTTTTGTCGAGAATATTTTCTCCGTAGGCTCTCATTTTAGAAACAATTTCTTTTATTTTAGTATAATAGTCTTGTACGGTCTCAGAATCCTTCATATTTAATAATTCAAACTTACGCCTTAGACTTTGGAGTTTGACGGCACGTACCTTTGCGGTTCCTTGAAACTCCTCCTGTAGTGTACTCCATGCATCCTTGGCACTAGCAACTCCCATTATCCTCGGAAAAATAGAGTCACCCACAGCTTGTTGCAAGTAATATAATGTCTTTGAATCTTTTTGTCTATTTTCCTTCAACTCTTTCTTTTGAGCTGCAGTAAGAGTTGAAGTATCTGCGGGAGTAGTATATCCTTCTTCCACAACTTCCCATAGATCTTGGGAGCAAAAAAATGTCTTCATTTTAATGCTCCAAAAATCATAGTTTTCACCGGAAAAAGGAGGGACTTGGATATTAGATGATGTTTGGGTGTTGGTAGCCATAGGCTAAGAAAATTATGGAAGTAGTGTAGAGTGATAGTCGTGATTTTTAGTTGGTAGTTGGATAGTTTATCTACGCCCAGTATATGACCGAACGTAGCTCTGATACCACTGATAGTATTTTAGTATATGATGTTAGTTCAGAAAATAGTTGGATAATTGAGAAGGCTTTAGTTGATAGTTGGAAGATAGTAGTTAGTAATGTGGTGTTTGGAGCAAAGGAATAGATTGTATTGCTCTCTAAAATCATACAAATGACTTGATGACTCATTCACCTATGCACTCAAACTTGCCTATTTATAGGTGCTTGAGGGTGGTTCTAGAATATTCTACATCATTATGTATTTCCCTTACATTCTAGACTTCTCTACCTTATTAGATATCTCCATTACATTCTAGATACTTCTACTTCTAAATACATTTGCAATTCATTAATCATATATACTAGATGTTTCTACACTATATGATTATGTAAACATTAGTAGAAGATTCTAGAAAATTGCATCAACTTCAACAGTTTATAACCAGATTACAAAGAAGTTTGGTCTCTTTGAAAGGTTTTGTTGGTTTGTTTGAAAATAGTTTGGGTAGATGTGTGTAAGTACTTTTGAAACAATTCAGTCATGTATTGAAATATCAAACTCTAGGACGAGCATTAAGAAAAAGGGTGCTTCAAGGGAAAGTACGAATTACATAAAAATTGTTTTGGAATAAGAACAAAACATTAAACAGCAACTCCATCTTTCGCGGCGGCGCCAGCCTGAGTGGTTAAATCCTCGCAGCACCCTCCTTCCTTGAAGACGGTATCCTCTCCATTGATGTCATTCTGAGTAATGGCGGCCCCGTCTTAATTTAAGGAGTTGGGTATGATGTTCTGGTCGCCATCAACAGTGGTGTCACCTTGTTGGGCATCTGTGCCATTTTCGGCAACATCATCATCCTCCTCAATAACCTCCTCCTCTTCCTCGTGTTCATCTTCCTCATCACCGTTGCCAACCAAAAGGTCGCCGACTATCTTCTTGTAAGGTGCCATGGCTTTGTTGTTCAGGTTAGGGTCCAAGCATCGGATTTGAGCTTTGGCATGGTAAATCCTTCTTCAAACTCAGAGGTAGCTTTTTCCATTACGCGAGCATTTTTCCCTCAAGGGCAATCACCTTAGCCTCCAACTCAGTTATCTTGGAGTTGGAAGATTCCTTTAAAGAGGCGATCTCTTGCTCTTTGTTGTAAACTTTTGTATAAGTGTTGGCGTGGAATACCCTTATCTTGCCTCGCAATTTAGTCAATTCGCTAGTAAGCGCCTACACTTGCTGCTTATGGATTTCCTTGGCGACCGTTAACTGCTCTTCAAACACCTTTCTTTCCTCCTCTGCTTTCGCCACTAGCACTTTGGCGTCAGCCGCCTCCTTCGCCAATTGGGCTCTCTCACCTTCGACTTTTGCCAGATTTTCCTTCAACTTACCCGCCTATACAGAATGTTGGGCACGAGAAATTCCGTACGACACAAGAACTTTCGCCAAGGAAGTCGCCAAGCTGGAAATTTTCCAATCCTTCATTCGCCATAGCTTTGCATGTATTATTCACGCATAGATTCTTAAAATTGTTGTCTAGATCCTCTAGCCCAAACAATGTCTCCACAAACTGACAGGCGGTGAAATTGACATGCCATGGCGAGTAGGAAGATTCCGAGGTTAGATCTTTGAAGTCACAGAGGACTGAGCGCCACGAAGAGTTATTTTTCTTGGCATGAGGAAGAGTGGCAAAAGAAATTTGTTTCTTTTTTCCAAGGGCAGGGGAATCGCCCCAACTAACATATTCTCCGATGAAGGCCCACTAAGCATCATTGGTGAGATGGACGAGATGGTAGGCGCCCTAAACTTCTTAATGGAGGGAGTGCCGGAGTCATCGGTCGCGCCTCTCTTCCTTTTCTTTAAGGCGTCATCAGAAGGTGGAGGGAGCACCAGGGTTCTAGTAGCCACACCACTCGCCGGTGCATTCTTCTTCTCAGGTTTGGCCTTTTCTTTTGAAGAGCTTCAACTATCTCCCTCTGTCTCTACTCCTTTTCTGAAGCTTGTTGGTATTTTCGGAAGGTCAGAATCTTATCCAGCTCGACGTCTACATTCTCATCTACAAGAATAGTAAAGACACAAATTAATACTCATGATCAAGATAAAAGGTGTGGATTAAAGTCAACCTCCTTACCGAATGAGGGTTTCGGCGCCTCAGTCCAGTACAAAAGAAATTTTTACAAGGCACTACGGTTGGTAGTGAGTGGGACCAAATCAGGGTTATCTACGACCTTAAACCATCTCCAAGTGAAAGATTGTTTGTATTTAATTTTGAACACCATAAACCTGAAGTTATGGTTGTAGGAGCAAAGGATAGCAGGGAAGCCATACCTTTTCACAAGCCCTTGAGCCGGTAAAAGTGGAAAAAGAGTGGGTAAGTGGGGATGATGCAAAGGAAGTCACATAGAATTTGGAAGCAACGGAGGAAAACCCAACTATTGGGGTGAAGCTGAGTAGGTGCGATGTTTACAATGTTGATTACTAAGAAAATGAAGTTGGAGAAGGGAAGCTTAAAACCCATGTCCATAAAAAGGGTGGTGTACAGGCAGAAGAAATGGGGGAAAGCGCCACAGGGCATTGAGGAAGAAACAAACTCATTCTCGCCAGTAACGCCCGAAAGGTCCTCATACCCATCCTGGCAGAAGCCTTCTGCCGCCTTACTGCGTGTAGACATTAACATCTGTTTATCAGGTACTACACTTTTGACATGTTGTTTTAGGAAAATGGATCCTTCACAGCAAGGCAGTGGTGAGACTGGTGAGAACAAGACAATCAGGCACAGACGGACCGTCGTGAAAGCAGTCCGTGTTATGAGGAGTAAAGGACTGAAGTTTGAGGTAACAATTCAAGGTAATGTTGAAAGTGCATTTTTTATTAAGGTTTTTTTGGATCCGCTTCCTTCTTTGATCTTGACCTTCCTTCCTCTCTTTCTCTCTCTTTATTTCTTTTCTGGATTGATAGAATTTCGTTAGGATGAAGAGAGGGCTTCCAAATGCTCTGTTTTCTTCTTGTTTTGCAGCAATGGCCCTTCATTCTTCATTCCTATAGCATGGATTCTAAGCAATTTAATAAGTTTACACTCTACTAACTTGTTTAACATTTACATGTATTAGGTTGGTTGGGATTCGGATGGTGTACCCGTTAACCCCAACAAGAAATATTTCGTAGGCTATATTGGGTTCCTTGCTCGCACAATGGTTCCAATTACTGAAAATTGGTGGCCAGATGTGGACGACGAACTCAAACAACACATATGGGAAGAAGTTGAGGTTAGATACATAGTACTCTTAAAATTTGTGCATTAAACTATTTACTAAAATATACTTAACATCAATAGAACTTGTGTCTTACATATTGATCCAAAGCGCAGAGACTATGTGCTCAAGGAAACATGTGCTTTGGCTAGATATTTTCGCGCGCAACTAGCCAAACACATCTTCGATAATCTGTATAGGGGATCTGTACATATTATAATTTGTACATATTTGATTGGTTATACATATTATATATATTGCTTGTACATTATGTTGTTAGGGTTGTTTCCATTACATTGCAGGTTATGGTTATAATTTGTTTACTGTTTGAATTGCATGTCTCTAATTGGATGTAGCACAAAAAAAAAACACACACATATTACCACGGTTATTACAGGAACCGAGGTAACAGAGGTAAAAAAATAACAAAATTTATTACCATGATTCATAAAGGAACCGTGGTAACAGAAGTAAAAATAAAAACAAACTTATTACCACGGTTCATAAAGAAACCGTGGTAACAGAGGCCTGATATTACCACGACTCAGTGTAGAACTGGGCATTTCAGAGGTATGATATTGCCACGATTCCACCTCAAACCGTGGTAATTTATCTATTACTTCGATGCCTAATACTACGGTTTAACCGTGGTAACAGGCTGCCCGGAACCGTGGTAATATGGCATTTCTGTAATAGTGATACGAGACTTAAGTGAACGAGTATTACAATATTGTCACGAAGGGTGTAAGATATTAAGATTTGAAGTTCTCTCCACCTAGACAACACTTTTATCTCTAGAAAGAGGTTTTTATCATTCAGTCTAATGAAATTAGCAATGACTTTGGGTGTCGAAAATTTACCGACGGCTTAACATATAGCCATCATTAATTATTTATGCTGATTCCATAACACACGAATTTTAGGCTATCATTTATCCGTCAGTAAATTAGTGCCACCGATGGTTTTAAATGATTCGACAACTTTTGACCGTTGATAATTAGCATTTCTCTTATAATGAAATTTCAACACTTATAAAATGGAAATAAATATGTAGTATTTCTTTCTCCTCTCTTTCCCTCTCTATTTTATATAAAATAATTATACGAATAGTTTTCAATTTCATTCCTAAGCATTGTAGTTTAAATCACACTAAATAGTCCGCCAAGGTAAACCATAAATATTGACAGTCCATTTGAAGAAAAAAAATTGCTACATTTTAGAACACTACAAAACAACATTCATTAGTGTCAACCAGAAGGCGATGCTAACAAGGCAAAAATCGACGCTATCGCCGATTTACCATTGGCTTAGCGTCAGCTTCGGGATTGACGTTCAAAGATTCGAAGTTAAGTTGTAGTGTCGGGCACGTGGACAAAGCTATATATTAGTGTCGTTTTATCCAATTCAAAACTAACACAACTTGCGACGATGAATGATATGGGTGATGCGATGGAAAAATAAGAGAGAGATAGGAAGGAAAAGTCGTAGAGTTGTGATGAAAGAGAAAATAAGTGTGAATGTATCATAGTTTAATATATTGTTGGAGAATTCCACTTCACTCACGAAATGGTAAAAAAAGCATCTTCTCATGGAAGTTTGAAGATAGTAAATAGACAAGAATGATGGTTGATGAAGATAAAAAGGTGGTATGTGAGACAAAATCTATTACATGAGGGTACAAATGGAAAAATATTATATATTGTATTGTATTTCATAAAAACAATACATTTTTGTAAAAAATGAAAAAACAAACTAAAACTACAAGGGAGTAATAAAAAGTACAAAAAAAATTGTTAAAAATATGTTTGTATTCTTAAAACATATTCTTTTACTGCGTTCATGCACGGTATGAAAATTTTATTTTCAAGTTTGTTATTTTGTCCCCTCTAAAGATTTTGATGAAGATTCGCCAATAGACCCAGTTGACATTAGCGCGGTCACAACCAACGTTGTGTTTGCAGGTGAATGTAGCATCAGCCCTAATTTTCGATAATTGTTGGTGGGTGGACACTACTTTGGACCATGATTTTATTGTTCTTCAAAACTGACAACTAATTGCCGGTAAATCAACGTTAAAATTAAGTGAATTTTTTATGCATTGTGTCGGTTTTTCATCGACTGAGTCAGCGTTAAAGAGAAAAAGCTGCGTTGCTGTTGTAGCCGACGCTAAATTTTAACTTTAAAATAACCCTTTTCTTCTAGTGGAATCAGTAAGAATCAGTTAAGAATTGTTCAAACCGAGTCATAATCGATGAAAATCATATCTATTAAACCCATCATAACCAATTTCATATTTTGTAAAATAAGTCCATTTTAAAGGTCGTTTAATGTCAAATTATAATATTCACGTATATGAATTTGTAATCTTCTATTTTTTGTTATTCACTTTTTATTTCATAAAATATACAATACGATGATTTTATACCAATTTAAAAACTAATTTGACTTAATTGTCTTAACATTTTTTTTAATAGATTATTCACTGTATTATACAATATTAAAAATATAAATTTCAACATTATTACCTGTTCAACCATGATTTGACTACAGTTAATCATTAATCATTGAACCATGAGCCCATACTTTTTTGCGTTAAGCGATTTACAAAATATTTATCATGGTTGATATTTTCATCTTGAAAATGTAAGCCGTGCATACGATTTTAAACAACATACAAACAACACATAGTTTAGCGAAAATTTTTAACCACTAGTAATGTTTGTTCTCATTTTTTTTTTAATTGAATAGATATATTAATCAAGAACAGAGCCAAAGGCCACTACATCATGCTGCAAAGCAGTTAAAATCTCTTGAGGAACATCCTCAACCCAGACAAAAGATAGCGTAGTGAATGATAACTTGGCAAGGGAATCTGCAACCGCGTTGCCTCCCCGCCTAACAAAAGAAACATCCAGAAAATCAAAATGACAAAAAAATATGAATGACAATTCCTAATAATGGAAAAAAGATAAGAACCCCCAGGTTTCGGACGACGCCAAAGATCATAGAGCTTCAGACAATCAGTCTCGAACATGACCCTTCTGAAACCCAAGTCAATAGCGGTGGAGATCGCCCAACGAAAACACAGAGCTTCAACAATGATGGGGGATGGGACCATGAAAGTAGTTGCAGTCGCCGAAGCAAGAACCTCACCTCAAAGTTTCAGGCCACCATCCCAAAGCCAGCCAAAGTCGAGTCTCGAAGAGCTGCATCAAAATTAAGCTTAAAAGTACCTCGAGGCGGTCGGGTCCAACTAGACGGCAACACCGTAGACTGACGGGGAACTGCACGCAAATCCAGAGCCCCAAGAAGAGAAGCCACACGGTTAACCATAAGTGGTGTGGACGTCTGCTGCTGCTGGAAGACAATCTAATTCCTCCTCTCCCAAATACAGTAGGTCGTAGTGATAAAACAAAGGAGAGCCCTGTCATCTGCAATCTCTAAGAACCTGAGGAAGAAATTAGCAAAGGAGAGATCGATCCAATCACACACACGTAAGTCAAGCAATGAACCAAACCAAGTCTGAACTGAGTCCGGACAATAAAGAAGCGCATGAGCAACCGTCTCGCACTCCACCACCTCACAACATGGACAGGAAGGGTCAATATCCACACCTCGGTGCCGCAATCGACCTCTAACCGGCAAGATATCCAAAGCTGCACGCCATACCAACTCCTTGCATCGCGACAAGGCTCGAGATCACCACAAACGCTTCCAAGCCTGAGCCACAGCGATGGAACCTCTGATGAGGAGGCCATGAAGGTATCCTGATCCTGCATGATAAAGTTATAACTAGATTTTGTAGAATAGATACCATTTTCGTTAAAAGGCCAAAACAAATAAGCATTATGTGTAACACAAGGAAGAGGAATTGATAAAATATACTTAGCCGTATTAGGATGAAATATCATATCAATCAAATCAGATTTCCACTTCCCCGCAGAAATAAGTTCGCTCACCCGTTGAACATTCAGCTCATTGGTCAAATCCTGACGGGAGATAATAGGGATGCCATGAGAAAGCTACTTGTGTTTCCAAATGTGAGCACTAGTGTCATCCCTTATCTTCCACTGACCCCCTTTTCAAAAATCCATCCGGAACCCAGGATACTTGTCCAAGCGTAGCTAGGACGAAAACCTTTTTTAGCATCTCATAAGTCCTCGCGAGAAAAATACACCGCCTTGAAAAGCTGGCTAACAAGAAGATGGGGAGATGAATTAAGTCTCCACCAAGTTTTGGCAACCAGAGCCGTGTTGAAAGCTTTAAAATCACGGAAAACCAGCCCCTCGACCACTTGGGTCGGTAGAGGCTTGTCCATTTCCGCCAATAGATACCTTATTTCTCAGTATCCCCGCTCCAAAAGAACCTGCTAATCATCCCTTCAATAAAACCACAACTAACAAGTAAAAAGTGTGTCGACTAATTGTGCACTTAAAAGTGTATGTACTTATAAAATCACTTTTCATCTTTAACAAATTTTACTGACCCATATTGTTAAACAAGAATAGATATTGGGTCGCACAAAATAAACCACTCAATAGTTGGTGGTCACCCAGGAACCCGCATTCCTACTGGTTTTTCTTCGATAGAATTTCATAGGAAAAAATGGCAATAAAAATGGCAAGACTCGAGTTTGTTAATATAATATTCTTGAAAAAAAAAATCACAAATAAATTTTTCAATGAAAAGTACATAGGAATTTTCTTTGGGCACTTAAACAGTACAGACACCTCTAGATACCCATTTTTTCTCTTTATCTCTTTCTTTCATTTGCATCACTGATGGGCCATTCCAGCAGAGCACGAACCGGCCCAAGAGGGACATCAAAAGGACTGCCAAGTTTGATGACCTCCTTTGCTGAAGCTTCTAGAGCACAAATTAATATTAATATAGTTTAATTATATTAGTTACAGCATGTAAGAATTGTACTATTCTCTAGGATCTCTCTACCTGTAGGGTTTATTTCCTTAGATGAATATAGAGAGTAGGATATAGCTTGTCAGAATGGGACCCCCTGGCATCAATGAAATTCTGAGCATTTGCTCTGCAAGTTTTTTTTTGGTTTTTTCTCTTAAAGCTTTTCCTGGAAATTTTCTCCTCCTCCCCTACCGATACTGCTTGATAGGATTTCAGCCTATCATTTTTTGTGCTTTCATTGACCCACTTTCTATGCCTCCTGACGAACAAAACCCCTCCCTGCTCTCCGCCATCTCCGATGAGATTTCCACCATGGCTAGGCGACAGGACCAACTGCAAGCAAACATGGACCACAACCATGGGTTGTTGACTTCCGCCATCGCTAGCCTTCTAGACAAGGTCACTGCCCTCTCACTCCAACAGCAGCCGACGTAAACTGGCTACCCACCTCCCGGCTTCGAGGCCACCCCCAAGCCACCCAAGTTACAACTTAGCCCCTTTGGTGGCAACGACCTCACTGACTGGCTCTTCCAAGCAGAGAAATTTTTCTCCTTCTATCAAACACCTCCTTCCCAATGGCTAGATCTGATATCCTTCTACATGAAAGGCGATGCCTTAAGCTGGTTCAAATGGATGTTCCACAACAACCAGCTCGCATCTTGGGAGGAGTTCACCAGAGCCCTTACCATTCGCTTCGGTCCAAGTTCATATGAAAGCCCCCAATAATCACTATTCAAGCTCCGTCAAACCTCCTCTGTCACGAAGTACCAAGGCCGCTTTGAAAAACTCTGAAACCAGGTGGTAGGCCTGTCTTCAGAAACATTGTTGGACTGTTTTCTATCAAGTCTCCGCGAGGGCATCAACAAGGAGCTCCGCATTTGATGGCTGATGATATCTCCACCCCGGGTGACACCCAACCCGTAGTGGAAGAGTTCGTAATTGACACTGAACCGATCATCAATGAACAAGACAAAGAGGCTCTGCACTTCCAGCTGTCCGATCAGGCCCTCCGCGGAACCCTTTCACCCAAGACCCTCCAATTCACAGGCCTCATAAACGGCCACTCCCTCTCTGTTCTGGTCGACACCGGTAGTACCCATAATGTTCTCACATCTAGATTAGCGCATTTTTTACAATCGTCGGTCACTCCGATATCCCAATTTCCAGTCTTGGTAGGCAACGGGGCACAAATTTACTGTACCGGTTTATGTGCTAAAATACCAATTTCAATTGAAGGACACTCTTTTATTATTTCATTCTATGTCCTGGATATTAAGGGTGCAGACATAGTATTGGGTCTTGAGTGGCTTTGCACATTGGGGAAAGTCACGTCTGAAGTTGCTATTCCCAACATGACTTTTAACTACAATGGGAATCAAGTTACACTAACAGGGAAACCAATGTTCCCTCCCACACCAGCCTCCTTCGACCAACTCAAACGGCTGGTCCACATGGACTCCATAGCCGAAATGCACTCTATAACCATCCTTCCCTCACCACTCGACCCCTCGTCCACCTCTCTATTCATGCAACTCGAAAACCTCCATTCCCCACCACACAATTTCGACCCCACCCTCTGGACCCTTCTCCAATCCTACGCCCCACTCTTCTCCACCCCTCAAGGCCTCCCACCCCCAAGGATACATGACCACCACATCCACTTGCTTCCAAACTCAACCCCAGTCAATGTGAAACCTTATAGATACCCACACTCTCAAAAGGAGGCCATGGTTGTCATTCTAACAGAAATGCTTGAGTCCGGCATTGTCAAACCAAGCACAAGCCCCTACTCCTCACCCGTGCTACTAATACGCAAAAAAGATGGATCATGGCAATTTTTCTTGGACTATCGTAGCTTAAACACCATCACCATTAAGGACCGCTTCCCAATACCAACCATCGACGAATTATTGGACGAGCTAGGCAGTCCTCTATTTATTCCAAGATCGACCTACGATCTGGCTTTCATCAAATTAGAGTAGCACCCGAGGACACTCACAAAACAGCCTTTCGGATAGTTGACGGACACTACGAATTCTTGGTAATGCCTTTCGGTCTCTTTAATGCCCCCTCTACTTTTCAAGCGGCTATGAATGAACTATTTCGTCCCTTCCTCCGGCGTTTTGTTTTAGTGTTCTTTGATGACATATTAATTTACAGTCCAGATTTAACAACTCATATTTCTCATTCGCATACTGTTTTATAATTGTTATCTACTAACAAGTTCTATGCTAAATTGTCAAAATGAGAATTTGGAGTATATACTGCCAATTATCTGGGCCATGTGTTATCAGCCACAGGATTACAACCCGATCAAGCAAAAATCCAGGCCATCATGGACTGGCCCACTCCCACTACTCTCACACACTTGCGTAGGTTTCTCGGCCTCACCGAGTTTTACCGGCGTTTCATCCGCCATTACGCCACTCTTGCGGCACCTTTAGCAGATTTGCTAAAGAAGGACTCTTTCAAATGGGGAGAAGAGGAGCAAACATCATTCACAACTCTAAAATTAACAATGACAACTGCTCCTGTATTACAACTCCCTAATTTTACAAAAGTATTTGATGTTGAAATAGATGCTTCCGGGGTGGCCATAGGAGTAGTCTTGTCCCAAGAGGGCCATCCTATAGCTTTCTTCAGCCAGAAAATGTCCCAAAGATGGCAAGTCCAATCAGCTTACGTCCGACAGATGCACGCCGTGGTAGCTGCAGTAAAAAAATGGCGTCAATATCTCATAGGGAGGAAATTCAGAATATACACAGACCAGCAAAGTTTGAAGCACCTAATGACTCAAAAATACCAAACCCCAGAGCAACAACAATGGGCCACAAAGCTGCTGGGATTCCAGTATGACATTATCTATCACCCAGGGTCTGCGAATAGAGCAGCTGATGCCCTATCCCGCTGCCACACACTTGAGGATGTGTTCTTATCCATCTCTGCCCCTATCCCAACCGTGCTGGACCAACTCAGAAAATATTACACAACAAAAAAGGGAGAGAAAATTTTGCAAGAATCTCTGGTCAAAGAAGGATACACACACCACCAAGGGCTGCTATTATACAAAAACATAATTTACGCACCTGATATACCAGACCTTCGACAGGCTCTCCTGCGAGAATAACATTCTTCCCCATCTGCGGGACACTCGGGTCTTAAACCAACCATCGCTCTCCTTTCAGCTTCTTTCCAGTGGTCTGGCATGCATAAGGACACCAAGGAATTCATCAAGACCTGCCCTACTTACCAGTATAACAAATACCTCCCCAGGAAACCACAAGGCTTACTGCAGCCCTGCCCATACTAGCCCAAATATGGGAGGATATATCAATGGATTTCATCTCCGGGCTCCCACCATCTCATGGCCATTCTGTCATTTGGGTCATCATCGACCGCCTCTCTAAGTATGGCCACTTCCTAGCCCTGCCATCACACTACACAGCAGCATCCTTGGCCAACCTATTTTCCGTTGAGATTTGTCGCCTCCACGGTATTCCCCTCTCCATCGTGTCTGACCGTGACAAGATCTTCACCAGCAACTTCTGGAGAGAGCTATTCCGTGTGCAGGGTACCAAATTGCGTTTCAGCTCAGCCTACCACCCAGAGACTGATGGCCAAACAGAGGTCGTGAACCGTTGTATCCAAACATACCTCCGTTGTTTCGTTGGCGAGCACCCATAATCTTGGTTCAAGTTTCTTCACATGGCTGAATATTGGTACAACAACTCCTGGCACTCAGCTACGACAATCTCACCATTTGAAGCGGTCTATGGTAGGAAACCTCCCAACCTCATGTCCTATGTACCTGGCAGTACAATAATCGAGCACCTGGATGAATTACTGAGCAAACGCACAACCATGTTACAATCACTAAAGGCTCAATTGACAAGAGCCTAGGACATAATGAAGAATACCAGAGACAAAAAGAGGAGCGATATCACCTTCAACGAAAATGATTGGGTACTGCTTCGCCTCCAGCCCTATCGCTAATGCTCTCTGGCCTACTGATCGAGTAACAAGCTCTCCAAGCGCTATTATGGCCCGTTTCAAGTGCGGTGCCGGATTGAAAAGGTAGCTACGAGCTAGCACTGCCGGAAACAAGCAAGCTGCACCCAGTGTTTCATGTCTCTCTACTCCGACCCTTCCACGACGACCCATCCGCTGCCTTCCACCCACTTCCAGAGCTCCCTCAAGCCGCCGTCGAATCCTCTTCACCAGGCCAGCAGCTTTACCACGCTCCCCTCTCTGCCATCTCCCAACACTCGAATAAGAAAACTCACATCCAAAGGGAACTGAATAAAGAACAATAACTCCAAAGTGTTTTAATTCCTCCTGCTGCTCCCAAGAGTCACGTGACCGCTGCTACGGTCCCATCCCCTATTCTTCACACTGCCCAACCTGCTCCACCACGTGCTACAGGCCCCCCTAGGCCCACGTGTCCTTCCTTCCCTCCACACAACTCTTCAACACTGGGCCCCAGCTGTCCTCTCTTTCCCGCCTGCAGCACTCAACAGGGCCTTGAGGACAAGGCACCTCTTCAAGGGGTGGGCAATGATGGGCCATTCTAGCAGAGAACGAACCGGCCCAAGAGGGACATCAAAAGGCCTGCCAAGTTTGATGACTTCCTTTGCTGAAGCTTCTAGAGCACAAATTAATATTAATATAGTTTAATTATATTAGTTACAGCCTGTAAGAATTGTACTATTCTCTAGGATCTCTCCACCTGTAGGGTTGATTTCCTTAGATGAATATAGAGAGTAGGATATAGCTTGTCAGAATGGGACCCCTTGGCACGAATGAAATTCTAAGCATTTGCTCTGCAAGTTTTTTTTGGTTTTTTCTCTTAAAGCTTTTCTTGGAAATTTTCTCCTCCTCCCCTACCGATACTGCTTGATAGGATTTCAGCCTATCAATCACATCATATATCACACTTATCACATATCTCTTATCTCTTCTTATCTCTCTCCAGTAGTCTACACCTTTTAAATGTCTACCAATATTTATCCATTTTCTTTAGACATGTCGTTGCAAGAAATCAAGCTTTTGACAAATTTTAAAGGCCGTAAAATGATTGCGTTAATTTTTGGCTTAGGTTACGAATGTCTACATGGTTAAGTCGGCTACTAAACGTTAAGGCAAATTCTGTGGTATTTAAAAAAAAATTGCGATACTTCTATTTCCATTAAGTGATTCAATATATTAATATCATTTTTGTCTTACTGGAAAAATGATGAAATTTGGGAGAAAAAGGAGAACAAGAACAAAGTATGAAAGTTAGGAGACAAGACCAATGGTCCCTAACTTAAAAAGTTGCTAAGATTAAACTCTTACATTTACAAAGTGAAATGATGCTTTAGCAAAAATTAATAACTATATTTTAAATAAACATTTAAAACATATTATTAAGAAAACATAAGATAGATGAGTCTTTATTATTAGGCCAACTTACTTTTAAGTACCACAAATTGATCTAACTTATTGGATTTATCTCCACTAAACTGAATTTTATATGATAAAGTAAATAATCATTAATTGTAATTACTT
The DNA here is from genome assembly GCA_030819835.1 of Acmispon strigosus. Lineage (NCBI taxonomy): Eukaryota > Viridiplantae > Streptophyta > Magnoliopsida > Fabales > Fabaceae > Acmispon > Acmispon strigosus. The sequence continues at coordinate 18,576,926 of JAUAMA010000007.1, read as the reverse complement.
ACTTTTAAAAAAACCAATATAAAAACTCAATTAATGGTTGTGTTGTTTACTTCATCATGTAAATGTAAATGTAAAGTGATTTCTCCCACTTGGAATTAAATCACAGCTAATATTAATTAATATTAATAGTAGGTATTTTCACTTTTAAATTTTTTTCCCATACTGGCCTCGGGGAGTGCAGAGTTTGTTTGTTTTGCATGCAAACATCATAAATACTAGCCAAGTTTCACCAACACAGCTAACCCTCCCAAATACCAACAAAGCACAGCTAAACCGCAATATAACGAGTGTGTGGTGAAGCAAATATATTGCAGCCGCCACCTAGCGCTAGTTCGCCTAGTACGTGGCTCTCCTTCACGCAGCCACCGCCTGGAACCTACTCAACCCACCACCTAATAATTACCCTCCCTCTTCCCCTCCCTTGTTAGTATATTTAATCTTCGGCATTGGCCTAAGTATCACTAAGCCTTCAATTAGTTAACATCACTCTCTCATGTGTTAATGCTACTAATACTACCCATTCCATATCCATTTAATTTCCAAGTTTCTCCGTCCAATTAACTATTTTGATTACTAAAATGGAATATTGGGCCCACCTGGTGGTCCTATTGGTATCATTGCAATATTCAGGTGTTGTTGATGCACAGGGAGGAGCCATAACAACAAACCCTGCTCCTTTAGGAATCACCTTGAAGGACAACCTGCAGGCAACAATGAGCGTGATGCTGCTGGCCTTCTTCTCCGCCTTCCTCATCATGGGCCTCATCTCCCTCTACCTCCGCCACTGCTCCTACGCCTACGGTGGCGGAGCTTCACGCAACCCGATCGCCACCGCAGCGGACCTCTGCTCCCGCGGCTTCAACCGCCAGCTCATTGACAAGTGCCCCGTCCTCGTGTACTCCGCCGTGAAGGACCTCAGAATCGGGAAGGGCGGCGGCAGCAGCCTCGAGTGCCCCGTGTGCATTGCCGAGTTCCGAGACCACGACAGCATTCGCTTGCTTCCAAAATGCAATCACGTTTTCCACCCTGATTGCATCGATTCCTGGTTGCTCTCTCACATGAGCTGTCCCGTTTGTCGCGCAAGGCTCACCTCGGATGATGTTCCCGACATTGTCATACCCATCTCCGACACCACCGCAACGGCACCTGAACCACCGGTTCATGAAAGCGGTTCTGATAATAATAAACATAATAACAACCTGGAACAAGAAAGTAGCAGTAGCAGCGTTACGGTTACGGAGTCAGAGGTAGTTGTAACGGCTCCTCAAGAAGAAGGGGAAGGTGCTGACAGTGCTATTGCTGTTCCTTCACGCGAATCGAGAATGTTGGGGAGGTCACATTCGACGGGTCATTCTTTGGTGGGGCCCGACGATAGGTACACGCTAAGGTTGCCAGAACATGAGACGAAGCGGATTCTCGTGAATCATGGAAAGGTTAATCTTCTTCGCGAGGATGCGGGTTTTGTGGGAGAGTGGAGTGAGAAGAGAGCGTGGTATAATGGTAATAACAACGTGGAGCGGTGGTGGTCGTTGTCGATGACTCCGCCTTTAGGATTTCGCTGGGGCGGTGGTGGCGTTAAAGATGATAATTTTCTTGGGACATGCTGGACGCCACTAAGAATGCCATTTCACAGGTTCCAGGACAGGGATTGAGCTCACAAACCGTCGTATAGTCCTCCCGTTTGGTTGTCCATTTTTTTTCTCGTGTTTTCTCGTGTTTTTGTTCAATGAATCTTGTTGGTCCATTTGATACCCCATATTTTGGCAATATGGATCCTCTCCCGCCCAATTCTCTCCAGCAACCCTCCTCTTACAGTTTTGTGACCCTTAATTGCTATATTTAAGGGTTGAGATTGATTAGAATAAAAAAATAACTAATCACCACAAGGTTTAAGTGCATGATTTGCACTGGCTAGACCCTTAGCTGCTGGAGAGAGGATCGGAATTCATATTTTGGGGGTCTTTTTTATGCAGTAAAAATTATTATTCAAATGATGTCCCTTTAATGCTCCAGAAGATCGACTTAAATATAAATTAAAAAGTCTTTCTGTTTGTTTTTTGTTTTTTACAATTCCGTTTGTAATATATATATATATATATATATATATATAAAATAAAAAACAAAATATTTTGTTCACACCTCTAGAATTCTAATACACCTACACTAGAAGAGAAATATAAAAAGAAAAAGGAGAAATAATTCATCAATATTTGTGGTAAGAGCATACATTTAAAGTAAAAAAGTAAGAGAAAGTAAGAGAAAGAGAATGAATATGTCATATAATGTTATAGTTGTCGGTGCTAGTGTAAAACATTTTAATAGAGACATATATATCGTAGTTGAATGTCAAGTATTCAAAATACAGTTATGTTTTTTTATGATTTAATTAAATCAAAAATCTATTTTTTGATTTGGGAATATCTATGTGAAAAATATTTACACTGGAGCACAAATAAATGTGCGAAAAAAAAAATAGATTTTGTAGTTTGTTTGTTATGATAGAAAGAGAAGAGAAAGAGAAAAAAGAAAGTTTTTTTTGTGTTTAAACATAATTTTATCCAACTTAATATTAAATAAAATATTTCTAATGCGGACAAAATTGACAAATTAAGTGACTCACCCTTTTCTTCTCAATTTGATCCACCTTCTCAAATAAAGTAATTTTATCTACCTACTCTGTTAAAAATTTAAGTGTGAGTTTCTCACATTGGCTAAGAATAAGTGAGGTAAATGTAATATAAGAGATATGACCGACAAACTTAATGCTTTTTGTAAAAATGTGGTGTCCAAATCTTTTAGTGTCTTATTTTCTTGGTGCAAGACCCTGAATATTATAAATAATAATGTAATTAATTAATTATCCTGACGTATGTAAAGACTGTATTGATAAAATAAGGACAAACGCAAGAAGGGAGGGTTGAATTGTGTTCGTATAAAATCTTGCTTTTCTAAAAACAAATATGTATTTTCAAAACCATTTCGTAAACAAAGGTTACTTTTAGTAAACGATAAGATAAACAGTTTTGATGTAGCAGAATTAATTCGTGTGTGATTGTAAACAATAAAGCAATAAATAGCACACACAGATTTATCCTGGTTCACCCCTAGAACGATGGGGCTACGTCCAGTCCTTGGCTTCACAAAGATTTTCACTATTCACCAAAACAGTACATGTATTATCCAGGACTTCTCCTATCAACAAGTATTCTTAGGGATTTCTCCCAACAAGTATTCTCAGGGACTTCTCCCAGCAAGTATTATACAAAATTTCTCCTTTTCATAATGGATTCTTCTCAAAAGAGTAATGGTAGAAGAAAATTTAAGCTCGGCAAACTCTCAATATTTGTATATGGTTTGACTCTAAAGAGTATACTAGAGGTTCAGCTAAACAGAGAATATAAAACAATGGTTTCTCTGTATGGTGTGACTGATTTCAGAGTGTTTGACGCCATGAGGTTTCTCACACTTGAACAATTTCACTAGTTATGTTATGACACTATAAATCGAGGTGAATTTTTGGGCTTTGTATGGTTCGGTTCTAATGCTCTGTATTTCTTTCAATTTATGTTTCACTTCGTTTGTATCTGTGTCTTCTTCGAGTCTTCATGTGCTCCTTTTATACCTTGTATTCAACTTCGATTTCCTGAAGATCACTACTACAGATTTGCCATATTACCACGCTCCTGTAACCGCGGTTCCGCGTTGAACCGTGGTAAAATGGTGCCCAGAGCTTTGTTACCATGGTTCCATGTTGAACCGTGGTAACTGAGGCTGAGGCACTCAGTTACCACGGTTCCATGTCACCCGTGGTAACTGACATAGTTTATATTATTTTTTTAATTAACATTTCCTTTTACCACGGTTGATACCTTAGCCACGGTAATAGAGTTTATTATTGATACCCTAGTTTGCAGATCGAAAACTCATTATTTGTGAACCCTTTTTCTGTTTCACCTCATCATCGCCGCTTCTTCCAGCTGCACCTCATCACCGACACTCATTCTCTCCGCAATGGCACCGCCGTTGCTTTGCATGCTTGTCGGCACCAAGCTCATCTCCGCCAATCGCACTCTTGTTCACAGCTGTGACAGTGACGTCGTTTCCGTCTTCGTGCGTCAAAGTTCCCGTCTTCTCCCTCTGGCCGCTCATCTCTACCTCAATGGTGATTCTTCTTCACCTTGTTCTACTTCTAGGGTTTTGTTTTGTAGATTGTTGTTGTTGTTCAGTACTAGGGTTCTATAGGTCGCTGTTTCCCGGAGCACAAGCAGCATGCGCCTTTTCACAATTAATACATCTTATATGCTTCCCTCTTCTCCCACTAAAAGGTTTTGTAGCTCGCCATTTCCCGAAGCACGAGAAGTGTGCGCCGTTTCACAATTAAAACTTTTTACTAGTTACTCTTTGTCACCCCTATTCACTTTCTTGGTTTGCTTATAAATTCTAGACTCATGTGTTCTCCATCCATCACTCTGTCATCTTCCTTGTATCCTCTACTTCTGGGTTCATTCTGTTAGTACAGATAGCAACCTGAGAGGGGGGGTGAATCAGTGTTGCCCCGATTTTCGCCTTATTGAAATTGTTACTTTCAAGATTATGATGATCACTAAACGATCGTTATGAATGCAGCGGAATTGAGCGATACTTGAAAGTAAATATGAAGGATAGAGGAAATCACACACAAGATTTTATCCTGGTTCACCTTCAATCCACCGAAGGCTACGTCCAGTCCCTCAAGAAAATCCCTTGAGGATTTTTCCACTATTGATAAAAATCTCTTACAAGTTCCTAATCCAAGGACCCCAAGAATTTATACCAATACCCTGTGAAAGCAAACCACTTTCAACAGCCCCTGAAAGCAAACCGCTTTCAGTTCCTGAAGGCAAACCACCCTCAGACCTTGAAGACTATCCTGCCTTCAATCGAAACCCTGAAAGTAAACCACTTTCAGTGACAACAACCCTTCACCGAGAACTACGGTGAAAACTCAATCTTACAAAAAGAGATGAAGAAGAGTTTACAATTGGCTGTATCAATCCTTTAACATACAAGTGGATTGATCATGAGAAATTATGCTTTAAGGCTTTTAAGCATAATATGATTCTGAGTTCCTCAAGATATGAACAACTAAAGTGTTCTTATGAACATGAAGATCATGGACTCAGAATCTAGGCTCTTGAATGTTTAAGTTCTAAAAGATGAACTAATTTTGACAAAGCTTTTGGCCTAATGTGATTTTCTCATGTGTTGTGTGTTCTCTTGTGTATGTTCCCAGTTCTGGACTCAAATGGACTTTATATAGGCAAGGGAAACGTCCTTGAACCATCACAACCCTTTCCAAAAGGTTTGGGACACAATGGTTTATGAAAAGATGCAACTTTTCGTGTGTGTAATCGATTACATCACTTAGTGTAATCGATTACACTAATAGCCGTTTCAGTTTGAATTTCAAATTCAAACATGTAATCGATTACAAACCATGGGTAATCGATTACTTGCCTAGGTGTAATCGATTACCATAATGCTGCAATCGATTACACAGAAGCCCATTTTCCAGAAACTTGTTCCTTTGAGATCGGCTTAAGGTTTTCTACTTCTTTTAAGTTATGAAAACACTTAGCTTGATTAGATTAGGTGTTTTAAGAGCCTTTATGCTTTAATAGACCTTTATAAGCATAACTCACCTAATACTAAGACTTCTAGACTATTGATGGACTTTGTAGCGCTTGTTTCTTCGAAGTCTTCTTTTCTTCTTTTTTCCGATGAGTTTGTCGTCATCAAAACCACAGCCAGGGTCAGGAGCAAGATCTTCTTCACACATTCTTCCATAAAATAGAAATGGCAAACGGCGTGAGTATCTGTCTTCCTTTTTCCATCGATTTCCCAAAACTACACCACTATCAAATTCCTAGCAGAAATGCTCTACGTCACACACGTATGCCCGCATTGTGTGATGCATCTGATGAGCCTTTGTACCCCGAACTTCTCCTGACTTACTGGTCTTCCTTGTCCTTCGATCGCAACAGAGGCTTTGTCGGAACGATGTTGACTCATGACTTCTCCATAACCAGAGAGAAGCTTGCTTAACTCCTCAATAGTGCAGACGAAGGAGAGACGTTCTCAAAACTCTATAAAAGAGACTGCGATGAAAAAATATTGATGAAGTCATCTATTGCATGGAAAATCCCTCTGTTTCTCAATGCTCTCTCTACTCATCCCTTACCCTTCGTGCCAGAGTTTTACATCAACTGGTCACAACCGTGCTTTGTCGAAGACAAGATCGTTTGAGAGACGTGCTTGACAAAGACTTGTTTATCCTCTACTCAATTATGAAAGAAGAGTACATTAATGTGGTAGACATCATCTATAATCATCTTGCTTCTGCTCTAGTTGACAACCAGAAAGTCATACCGTATGGGTTCCTCGTAACTAAACTCCTCAGGGGTCCAAATGGATTGCCCTTTTTGGCTTGGAATGCTTTAGAGGAGGTGGCTCCTCTAATGATCGGAGTAGAATTCTTCTAGTTAAGGGGTATTGCCATTGGCGAGTCACTGCTGGATGACTCTTCTTCGAATGACTCCGATGATTATGTGGAATTGATTCTAGAACCAATAAGCTCATCCCCATGATTGTTGCTGTAACACCAGAAAATTTCCCCAATAATTAAATTATTATTTAATTATTCCAAGGTACTGTTTGGATCCGCTCGGCGGCATCGGCAAGCGATATCGTCGGCTGAAGTACCGATGAAGTACGCTTTGCGACACTTGGTAGGAAACCAAGCTAGACCTGACTTTAAATTCGAATGAGAATAAGACGTTCTCACTATCACCATGACGTTCAGTGAAGAATTTTGTGAAGAACGACTGTAATATTGATAGGGTTTCCTCTCGGAGCCCGGGAAGGATTTTTCGCGCTAACGGGACTTTTAGTCGAAACTTCAGCAGGCGAAACGAACGACTTCGGGACCTCAGATCGAGAATATGAAAAGCTCCAAACGTTCAAGACCAAATTCATGAAGAAGAATTTCGTGAACTGTGACTTGGTGAATAGTGTTTTCAGGCAGCACGACGCGAACATCGAGAAAGATCGACCGGGCCCCAAATCGTGCGGTCCCGGTACCTCGAGAGCAATGAATGACCCCGGGGCAGATATTCTCAATAGTACTGAGGTACTCATCGATGATGATCAGTGACTTGACGCATTGACGCACTGACGCACTGACGCGTCAGTGAGGGGAATTTATTAATAAACAAACCTAAATATTTTATTAGAACTTTCCAAGCTTAGAGTTTAGTCCCTGAACTTTGAAAACCTTACGGTTTGGTACTCGAACAGTAAAATATTTTTTTACTTTAACTTTTTACCGTTTCAACTTTGGTCCCTTGGGTAAGTGAATAATTGAAATTTCACCCCCCCTTTTTTGGGCCCTTAGGCCGCGACCACACCCCTTAAGTGAGGGTTCCATGTGTTTTCTTCCATTAAGCCTTCATTAAGTGGTGTTTAGAGAGAAAATTGGAGAGAGAAAGAGAAAGCTTCATCTTCTTCCTCTCCTCATCAACCATGGCCGCCCCTCTCCTTCCTCCATGGCAGCCCCTTCCTCAACTCTTTTTCACTTGCTCCTTTGAGGTAAAGTGTTCCCCTCACCTTGATCTATATTGCTAGCGATTCGGTTTTTTATTTTGTTGAGTTTCAATTTTATGCACGTACTACGATTGGAAAGTCCCTTCACAAATGTTGTTCCCACTACCTTTAGCTTCATTTTGAACCGATTGGATTTTTGATTGAATGAGTTTTGGTTCTTTGAAAATTTTTAAGTTGGTTTTTTGTTAGGGTTCCCTTTGGTAAAGTCATTCCCATGAAATTGATCTTTGAAAATCTCCAATTAGTTTTCTTGAAAGATTTGTTTTTGGAGAATTGATTATTTGGAAAAGTGATTTTTGAAGCTTTAGGTAATTATTCACCATAGAATTCTTGTTGTCTTTGATGTGTACAAATTAGATTTGGAAGAAAAAATTTCCCTTGAATTAAAGTTGTTGGCCGAATTGATGTAGTGTTTTGGGACATTGGAAAATTGATTTTCTAACTAGATTTTTGTAGTGTTTAAAGCTTATATGTGAGGTTTGATGCAAAGGAAAATTATTGCCCTAATTTTTTATGGAAGGGCCGAGAGTTAGAAAATGTTTTAAGGGCTTGGAAAATTAATTTTCATTTGGTTTTGAGAGTTAAAGTTTAGAGGGACTAAAATTGAACTCTTGGGTAAATTTGATTATGGAACTTTTAGCTTGTTTTAGGGTTTTGGGAAGTTGGGAAATTGAGAATTTAAAAGTTGACAATTGAATGAGTTTTGTTTGTTTTTAAAACTTAGGTTTTGTTGAGTTCAAGAGTTGAAAAATTGATTTGGAAAACTTGCAGAAAAAGTTGAGTTTTTGGGCAAATTGGTTTTTGAAACTCATAGGAAAAATTAGGGCTTTTTACATTCTGAAAACTTGGGGAAATTGGTGTGGAAAATGGATTTAAAAGTTATGTTTTTGGTTGTGTGGTTAATTTAAAAATTTAGTGAAAATTTGGAAAATTTTGGGGTTTTTAGAATTTTAGGCAAAATTGATGTTGGGAGGATTTTGTGTGTTTCTAACTTCAAAAATCTTGTTTAAGGCTCTCAAAATGGTTTGTAAGCATCTAGCCTTGGTGCTCTTGTATGGTTTAAAGTTTTGGAAAATTTGGATTTTTGTAACTTAGGGTTTTTCTAAGTTCTTTTGGTAATCCTCGAAAATCTTGTTTAAGTGGCTTCGACCTCCGAGGATTTCCTTAAGTTGTAGAGCCTATATCTAAGTGTTTAGACCCTGTTTAGACTAGCCCTTTTCCTTAGGTTTGAGTTCAAAGTTCTAAGCTAGGTTGTGTTTGTTGAAGGATAACGAGACCTCGAACCGATCTAGACGCACGAAGTTTACGTGACCGCCAGGATCGACTACCTTTAAGGTAAGGGAACTTCACATCTCTGTCTATTAGCATAAATATAAATATATACCATGCTGCACTATGATCTTTAGAATTGTAGTTGACGGCGTTCTGAGAACGACCCGACTTTAAACTGTATTGATTGGTATATTAATGCAAGTCTCTGAAGGCATCTGATATGCTGGATTAGGTTTTGTTTGATGCGTGGCACTGTTGGATTGTTGTGATTTGTGGCTTGACTTATTGGATGTTTATTTCTTTGATGATAACTAAAAGCATGTTTCTTCCTTCGACATGATTATATCTGCTTAAGATATGTGTAACTGCTCTACATGATTAGTATTAATTATGAAGCTATGCTAGGCCTCGTTTAAATACGTATGAGTCCTACTTGTGTTTTTGGGTCATGTCGTGTCAAGCATGTAGTCGTGAAAGTCGTCATGGTTCGGGGCTAATAAAGAGTCACGGGCTAGATGGCGCACTGATGAGTGGATTTTATATGATAATTTTAGGGTCTTTTTAGTCTTTTTATTTTATTATTTTTGAGTCTCATGTAGGTTTTTTATTGTTTTTATGTAGATTTTATATTTATTTTGCATTTTGCATGTAGATTAGATTTTATTATATTTTCTAGCTTTATTTTATATTTTTAGGAATTTTTCTAGTTATTTTGTATTTTTAGGAAAAGCTGGTTTAGTTATCATTTTTGTCCAGGGACCGATTTGTAAAGTTTCAGGAATTGAAGGATCAAAGTGTAAAGGTTCGAGAGAGGAGGATGAAAAGTGAAGTTTGAAGGAGTCAAAGGGCCAGAATTGAAGTTCTAACAAAGAGAGGACTTGAAGTGAAATTGAAGAATGTGAAGCAACTCTCTTTGATTTGAGCACATGTAAAATAAGGTTGGAAGATTAATGGTGGTAAAGGGGAGGTTTCAGAACTTAATAGAGGCTGAATGTGGCCTAATTAAGCCAATCAATTCCACCATTGAAGAAGAAAGGAATCCAAGAAAAAGCTGCCAGTGTTCGTCCCAGCGCTGCAGCGTTGGAAGTCCCAACGCTCAAGCGCTGGACCTCTGACTAGGATGTGAGTCAAAGGTTGCACCCAGCGCTGCAGCGTTGGAAGCCAGCGCTCAAGCGCTGGGCCTATTTCTGCACGTTGGATTTTAATGCTTCCCAGCGCCCAAGCGTTGGGAATGCCAGCGCCCAAGCGCTGGAAGTCAGGTTTTTGCTATAAATAGGGAGCTTTTCTTCACTTGTAACACACCTATTCAGAATACAACAAGTGTTCTTCTTTCCTCCTTAAAGATCATTGTTCCTAGGAATTGTGGGAAGCCAAACTTGAGCTCCTATCCAGGGTAATTCAATGATTCTTTTAGCCATGCTTGGCTAATTCTTCTTTAAGTTTCTTCGGTTGTAGTAGTTTATGTTTATGTCTTAGTTTGTTTTTACCTTTCTGAATATTATTTCTATTTCATGTTTTATTTCCTTGTTCTTCATTCATCTTGTGTACAAAAGATTTCTTGCTTATTACTTATACGAATGGAAATTGGTAAGTAGTAAGGGACCTAGGATTTAAAAAAGGTTATAAGTATACTTCACTAAGGAATTAGGAAGGACGTAACTTTATGTTGGCCTGAATTTCTTCTTCATCTTCTTCTCTAGTTAACTAAGTTGCAAGGAATTGAATTTAGTAATTAGAAAGAAAGTTCTACAATGTGTAAGGAATTAACTTGTAGATAATTAGGCTATAGCATCATGAAATTGGATTTATAATTCAGAAATTAAGTAGGAACTTACTAGCATATTATATAGACTATGTAAACCAACCCAAGAAGCTTATTTTTCTATCATCTTATTCTCTTATATTTTATTGCTTTTTCCATGTGCTTCCTTAAACAAACTTTCAACAAATACATCTTTTTAATTTTTTTCTGTTTAAGTACTAAACTTTATATTAATAAGAACACCTATCCCTTGGGTTCGATCTTTTTATATTACGCGATAGTAAATCGTACACTTGCGATTTCATTATCACGCACCATCGGGGCGTTATTACAGAGCATTCTCGTGTAAGTGACAACTCTCGACTTACCGACTTACTTTCTAGTTCGTTCGGAGTTTGAGAAAGTGTCCCACCTGCCTGCGGGATTTGGTGCATATCCGGATAGAATTTTTTTTGTACATGAGGAAGATGTGCGTGCATATAGGAGTCCTAGGGCTTTCAACTACTTGCGTCAAATAATTGTATGTGTACTTGTTATTTGCTACCTGTTGATTGCTTGGATAACATTTGCTGGCCGTAGGCTTTAATTGTATCTAATGTTTTATTTTGATTTGACCCTTGCATCTGTGTGTTGTTTGCATTTTCTGGTGATCCGTTGCCAGTCGGACTACCTTTAGCCGGAAGACGCAGATGGATGCTGTTACAGGAAAAACATGACAAGAAGCCGGGCGCCTAGTGCTGGAAGACTTGTCGCCGTCGCTTTTTAATTATGTAATGAGCCTCGTATGGGTATGTATCAGGGTAGGAGTGTTAGGTTGCTTTTTACAACTGACGGCAGAGTCTTTGAAAATAAGTCGAATGTTTTGTAAGAAATCTCTAAGCTGCTGGTCGGTCATTTTATGCCATATGTTTGGCTATTTGCGAATTTTGTATTTATAATACTAATGCACTTCAGCATGGCATATTTCGAAAAGGAAAATGATTTTCAAAAAAAAAAAAACTCTATTTTCCATGTTTTGAAAATTCCCCTGCATATTTATTTACGGTTTATTTTCTATAGTAACGCCTTGGAAATCGGGGTGTTACATTGTGGTATCAGAGCTCCGGTTGAGAAATACCAGAGCTGTCGGGGAACGGGTTTTTCTACGCTAAGTTGTGTGCTGTTTGTGTTGCAATTAGGATATCTCGGTTGATTTCTAGGGAGTTGGGTTGTAAGGCCTAATCAGCCTTATGGTTGCTCCAATCATGACAAATCCTGAAGTAGCCGAACTTGTAGATTGCTTTAGGTTTAGCCCTTGAGTAGAAAACCTCCCTATGTATTTGGATGCTATCCTTGTAGTAGTTAGTTCTACACTAGCTTATGTTTGAGCCTCTGTTGTGTGATTATCTTAAGGCATGTTATTTAGCTCATATAAAAGAGCAAGACGCCTAAGAATCTAGCCATTCCTCATCTGGATGAATGTTTGTGTGTTTCAGGAACGAGATGTCTTCACCATCAGGCCCAGAAGAGGGAATGCAGGCCAACCTGAACCAGATGGCTCAAGCAATGACCAATTTGACTCACGTGGTTGCTCAGTAGGCTGCTACGGCTGAAGCACGAGAATCAGCCTCTGCTCAACGACAGGCAATGGAGGATGAGCGTCGTGCACGCCAGCAAGAAAAGGGAAGAGACCTTTGCTCGAACTCAAGAACTCAACGCCTTTCGACGGCATGACCCGCCAAGGTTCTTAAGGGAAGCTGTCCCAGAGGAAGCAAATCTTTGGGTTCAGCAAGTTGAGAAGATCTTCGGAATTCTGAACACTCCGGAAGCATCCAAGTTGGAGTTGGCTCTGTGCTTACTGCGAGGCAATGCAGAGTACTGGTGGAAAGGAGCCATGGAGGCCAACCAGGTAGCTTTCACATGGAACATGTTCTGAGACGCCTTTTTGGAGAGGTACTACCCGCCTAGCGCCCGTGAAGAGATGGAGTCCCGATTCCTGGAGCTGTTTCAAGGAAGCTTGTCGGTGGACGAGTATGCTGCAAAGCTAGCGTCTTTGGCTAGACACTTCCGATTCTTCGCACGGAGGTTAGACGAACCCTACCTCTGTTCAAGGTTTATGAGGGGACTTCGAATGAGATCGAGAAGTCAGTGAGGCCCTTGGCTATTTGCCAGTACCAGCCACTTGTGGAGAAGTGCAGAGAAATCGAAGCCATGAGGAACGAGCGGAAAAGGAAGTTCGAAAGAGGTGGACCATCCCAGCTAAGGACACAAGACCGAGAGAGTCCAGGGAAAGGGAATCAGAAGAGGCCATGTCAGCGGACGCACAGGATAGGCCAGGCGACAGGACCACTCCAGCTGGAAGCTGCACCCGGGAGAGGCCAAGCAGTTCACCCCCAGAGGGAAGGGTGGTTTGCTACAAATGTGGAGAAGCAGGACATTTTGCAAGGACTTGTAAAGGGAGAAAGATGAGGTGTCTTCTTTGTTAGTACAGATAGCAACCTGAGAGGGGGGGGGGTGAATCAGTGTTGCCCCGATTTTCGCCTTATTGAAAATGTTACTTTCAAGATTATGATGATCACGAAACGATTGTTGTGATTGCAGCGGAATTGAGCGTTGCTTAAAAGTAAAGACGGAGGATAGAAGAATTCACACACAGAGTTTTATCCTGGTTCACCTTCAATCCACCGAAGGCTACGTCCAGTCCCTCAAGAAAACCCCTTGAGGATTTTTCCACTATTGATAAAAATCTCTTACAAGTTCCTAACCCAAGGACCCCAAGAATTTCTACCAATACCCTGTGAAAGCAAACCACTTTCAACAGCCCCTGAAAGCAAACCGCTTTCAGTTCCTGAAGGCAAACCACCCTCAGACCTTGAAGGCTAAACCACCTTCAATCAATACCCTGAAAGTATACCACTTTCAGTGACAACAACCCTTCACCGAATACCACGGTGAAAACTCAATCTTACAGAAAGAGATGAAGAAGAGTTTACAATTGGCTGTATCAATCCTTTGACATACAAGTGGATTGATCATGAGAATTTATGCTTTAAGGCTTTTAAGCATAATATGATTCTGAGTTCCTCAAGATATGAACAACAAAAGTTTTCTTATAAACATGAAGATCATGAACTCAGAATTTAGGCTCTTGAAGGTTTAAGTTCTAAAAGATGAACTAATTTTGACAAAACTTTGGCCTAATGTTGTATTCTCATGTGTTGTGTGTTGTCTCTTGTGTTCTGGACTCAAATGGACTTTATATAGGCAAGGGAAATGTCCTTGAACCATCACAACCCTTTCCAAAAGGTTTGGGACACAACGGTTCATGAAAAGATGTAACTTTTCGTTCTGGTAATCGATTACATCACTTAGTGTAATCGATTACACTAATAGCCGTTTCAGTTAGAATTTCAAATTCAAACATGTAATCGATTACAAGCAAGAAGTAATCGACTACTTGCCTAGGTGTAATCGATTACTAGAAACCTGAAATCGATTACACTGAAGTCCAACTTCCAGAAACTTGATCCTTTGAGATCGGCTTAAGGTTTTCTACTTCTTTTAAGTTGTGAAAACACTTAGCTTGATAAGTTTAGATGTTTTAAAGAGCCTTTATGCTTTAATAGACCTTTAGAAGCATAACTCACCTAAACTAAGACTTCTAGACTATTGATGATCTTTATAGCGCTGTTTCTTCGAAGTCTTCTTTTCTTCTTTTTGCCGATGAGTTTGTCGTCATCAAAACCACAGCCAGGGTCAGGAGCAAGACCTTCTTCACAATCTCCCCCTTTTTGATGATGGCAAACACATTCTTGATACTTGAAGATCATATATGCATTTTGTTGAAGAACTCCCCCTGTTTGATGGAATCTAGTATTTCTCCCCCTTTCTAATGTACTTGTTGAATTCCTGCATATGATCTTTAAGAGGACAGAACCTTTCTCCCCCTTTTGACTTCATCAAAAAGAAGAAAAGGCCAAAAGTACAGGCATACATCCACACAAGTATAGAATTTGAAATAAAGCATAGGGGTATGGGGGTAAGTATGTAAAAAAAAGAATAAAGCACAACCAACCAAACATAGCAAATGAAAAACATCCAACAGTGCAGTACAGAGTTTTAAACTAAGCTATTACAAACCAGATAAACCAAGATGTCAACTAAAAACATAAACAGGTCTAAAGATCAAATTCATTAGAGGAATCAAAAGAATCATGGGGAGAGGGAGCCATGCGATCGACACGAAGACTGAGACGATCCATATCCGCACGGAGAGTGGTATACATGGACTCGACCCGACCTTCAATGTGATCGAACCTCTGATCAAAATGTGTCCTCATATCAGCCAGATGAGAGAGAATGAGTTGAGTGGAGGCATCAGCATGCGCAGAGGACGAAGGACCTCCCTCAGAAAGCAGCAGGGGCAGGAGCCTGGGTAGTATCAGGACCCAAATCTGATTTGTGCCTGAAAGTACCATCAATATCCCTGAAAATCCCCATCTTGTTCAGAATTTCCATATCAATCCTCTGAGCCTTAGCATCCATAACCTGAGCATACTCTCCATGTGTAGAAACTCCAAAATTCTTCAAAATAAGAGTAATAACAGGAGCATAAGGAAGAGGGCCAGTTATGTCCTTGTGAAGCAGCATGTGTATCATAACCAAGTAAGCCCAATTAATAGATTCATTATGCTTCAGACCATATATGAATTGTAACTCTAAATCACTAATTTGAGCATGGTTCGAGGATTGAGGAAGAAGAACATAGCTTATCAGATAATGGAGCAGATGATCCTCTACAGTGAGATATCCGACAGCAAGGATATCCCTAGAGCGGTTAGCCTCCGCTCGCTGCTTCTTCAACTGTATCTCTTCCTCAGAGAATCGACACAGAGATAGATAAAAGGACTTCTTATCATAATCAGCCCATGGACATGTAATCTCAGGGCTAAGCCGTGCTCCAACATAGGGAATTGTCAGTAGAGTTCCCAATTGCTCTTGAGTCAAAGAAATATCAACCCCTTTGACTGATGAACAGATTTTTCCACCCCTCTTAACCAAATTACAATAAAAGACTTTGACCAATTCAGGATAATACGTACCCGTCAAGCCAACAAATTCATCAAGGCCTTGGAAGTCAAGGAGAGATGGGAAGAGAAGTCCATTGATGAATGAATTCATGTCAGCATACTTGGGAGGAAGAATCGGTCTTTCCAAGTAATAAGCCAAGAACCGTTCCTTTTGTTCCTCTGTGACGAGAAGACGTGAAAGATCAAGGGTGTTCATGGATAAGTTCTTCGATCGGTGTTTGCGAGAAGAGGAAGAAGCCATTTTTCGGATTTGGAAGGATTAGGGTTTGAGAGAAGGTTTTTGGGTAGAGACTAAATTGGAAAGTCCGAAAGGGTGGAGAGACAAGAGAGGGTAGGGACGAGCAAAACCCACCAATTGGTTCTGAATTTGGGCAAGAAACAAGGGAGAATGGTGGGAAAAACTGGTTCGGCGTCAAGGAAAGGAAAGGGAAGAAGAGCAGTGTAATCGATTAGGAATTCTGACCAGATATACTTATATTATCGAATTGGTAATCGATTACAGGCAGTTGTGTAATCGATTACCATAATTTGAATTTTAAATAAAATTCAAAATTGCATCTGTAATCGATTACAGCAGTTTAATGTAATCGATTACCTGCAGTTCAAAATTTGAAAATTTTCAAATTTCGTCTATGTAATCGATTATACCAGTTAATGTAATTGATTACTCAAAGGAGACCAATGACCATGAGAACTAAGAACAGGGGTAATTGATTAACCAACCTAAGGTAATCGATTTCAAGGATATTTCATAAATTCTATCCTATGTAACACACTTTCAAGTAAATACTTAAGCACATAATCAATTATGACATGTAAACATGCAAGAAAAGATTATACAAGTATCTATAAGACTTATCACAGCACATATGTCTAAGCACATGGGTAAATTATAAACCTAAGTCATGAATATATAAGCATATAAGTTCTCCTGATCTTTATGCAAGCATTTTAATTCACATAATTCTAGAAAATTATCTTCTTAAAGATCATGTTTGTTATTTTCATAATTCCTACTCTTTTCCTATGGTTTTCTAGACATTGGGCTTAGGAGCAAGTTCCCAAACTTGATTCCTTTCTAACTGGTTTAGTTCTTCCTGCATTGCTACAATCCAATACTCATCCTCTAGAGCATCATTTACTTTAGATGGTTCTATTGGAGAGACAAAGGCCATTTTCAAAACTGAATCATTTAAGCGTAGCCTTGTAGAAACGCCTCTAGAAATATCACCAATAATATTATCAACCGGATGATCCCTATGGGTTCTCCATTCCTTTGGAAGTTGATAAGTATTATCATCAATGTGCTCTTCTTGTATTGGATTTTGATCTCCATCCTTTTGAGAATCTTCATTGACAATGATATCTTCTTCTACATTTTCAGGAAGATTGACTTTATCTTCTATTGAAGATTTGGATTCATCAAAAGAGACATGTATGGATTCTTCCACAGATAGAGCTTTCTTGTTAAAGACTCTATATGCTTTGCTTGTTAGAGAATAACCAAGGAATATACCTTCATCAGATTTTTCATCAAACTTACCAAGGTTTTCCTTTCCATTATTCAAGACAAAGCATTTTGATCCAAAAGCATGTAGATGAGAGATATTTGGTTTCCTTCCTTTGTAGAGTTCATAGGGGGTTTTCTTCAGAATAGGTATAATAAGAACTCTGTTGGAAACATAGCAAGCAGTACTTACAGCATCAGCCCAGAAAAATTTAGGAAGACTTGATTCACTTAGCATGGTCCTTGCTAATTCTTCCAGTAATCTGTTCTTCCTTTCTACAACACCATTTTGTTGTGGTGTTCTCGGAGTAGAGAAATTATGTGATATTCCATTTTCATCACATAGTTCTTGAAATTGTTGATTCTGAAATTCTCCACCATGATCACTTCTAATAGAAGAGATCTTTAAAGACTTCTCATTTTGAACTAGCCTTGCATATCTCTTGAATGCGTTGAAGGCTTCATTCTTATGAGGCAGAAATAATGTCCATGTAAATCTAGAGAAATCATCAACAATAACAAGTGCATAGAAATTACCTCCGAGGCTTTTTGTTCTTGAAGGTCCGAACAAATCCATATGTAGCAATTGAAGGGGCCTTGAAATCAAAACTATGTTCTTTGGTTTGAAAGACGTTCTGATTTGCTTCCCTTTTTGACATGCATCACAAAGCTTGTCTTTTTCGAATCTTATCTTTGGAAGCCCAACAACTAGATCATGCTTGACTAGTTTGTTTAAATGATCTTTGTGTATATGAGCAAGTCTTCTATGCCATAGCCATGAATCACTATTGTTCTTGGCCAAAAGACATCTTACATTTTGTGAAATTTCTTCCAAGGAGATCATGAAGACTTTATTTACTTTATACCCAGAAAACTTAACTTCTTTAGTTTTCACATCTTTTACTACACATATATCATCAATGAAACCAACTTTCAAACCCTTATCACATAGTTGACTGATACTCAGAAGATTATGCATCAAACCATCAACGTAAAGAACTTTATCGATGACTGTTTGAAGGGGTGTGCCTATTCTTCCAATTCCGAGTATCTTTCCCTTTTGATTATTACCATATGTGACAAAACCTTTTTCTCTAGGTATAAGAAATGAAAACTTGGTTTTGTCTCCTGTCATGTGTGATAAGCAGCCACTATCAAGATACCATAAATCCTATGCTGCTTTCATACACACCTACATGACAAAGTTCAGACATGGGTATTAGGAACCCAACAAGTCTTGGGTCCTTCTAAGTTAACATCCTTTCTAACCCAAATGTACTCCCTATTTGGTACTCCTACATGTTTGTAGTAACATCTACCAGGGGTAGTCCTACTTTGTTACAATAAGTACAAGAATAATGATTGTAACTAGTTGTTTGCCTAGAAGTGGGATAGGTCTTCTTAGGAGGTCTATTAGGATTGTTCTTTCTATTGTTCGTACTTCTAAAAGAATTGGTCATAATACCTTTAGAAGATCTTTCCACCATGTTTGGTTTTACAAACACAGTTTTCTTGACTTCCTTAGTCTTTGGGTGAGAAGTATATCCTAAACCTGACTTATTGTTTGAATGTATTTGTACACTTAGAATATCATCTAACTTATGTTTTCCTTTATTGAAGTTATGGACTCTTTTGTTGAAGGTTATCTATCTTTTCTTCTAAAGAACTACACTTAGTGCATTTATGTGTAATATCTAACTTATATTTTACTATGTCTAGTTCTTCTTGTAAAGTTCTACACTTACTTTCTAAGGATGAAATCAAATCATTGTGCCTAGTGCTAACCTTGGAAAATTCTTGACAAAATTTAAACATATTTTCCATAGTAAACTTTAAATCATGAAAAGACATAGAATTGTCACTAACCTGGGAATCTTCAACATCTGAGTCATGTGAGGCCATCAAAGCAACTTGTGCTTCTTCTTTATCAGAGTCTGATGATGAACTTACTTCATTATCATCCCAAGCCAAATATGCTCTTCGTGTGGGTTGATCCTTCTTTTCGAATTTTCCTCTTAGACCATGTTTCTTCTTTTGAAGATTTGGACATTCTGATTTGAAGTGTCCAGGCTTGCCACATTCAAAGCATGTGATCTTTTGAGAGGAAGAAGACTCATTGTTCCTTTGGAAAGATTTGTTGTTGTTGAATTTTACACCTTTTCTTTTAAGAAACTTTCCAAAGTTCTTTACTAGAAGATTCAAATTCCCATTGTCTTCTTCTTCAAAATCTGCATCATAGTCTTCTTTGATGCTTTCTTTTGCTTTTAGGGAAATGGATCGATACTTCTTCTCATGTTGTTCATGCTCTTCTAAAAGATTCAATTCCAACTCATGTTCTTGGAGTTTTCCAAAAAGAGTTGCAAGAGTCATATTTGATAAACTCTTCTTCTCAGAGATGGCTGTAACTTTTGGTTGCCATACTCTTGTAAGTGATCTTAGAACTTTCATGTTCAAGTCACTGTTTGAAAATTGTTTTCCAAGAGCAATCAAATGAGTGAATCATTTTTGCATATCTAATACCTTTTCTCCTGGAAGCATTCTGAACATTTCATATTCCTGAGATAAAGTATTGATCTTTGATCTCTTGACTTCATCTGTTCCTTCGTGAGTCACCATCAACGTATCCCATATTTCTTTCGATGAAGTGCACGTTGATACTCTGAAAAATTCGTCCATGCCAAGAGCAGATGTAAGGATATTCATTCCTTTGAGATCATATTGAACCTTCTTCTTTTCTTCTTCACTCCAAGTACTTTCTGGTTTTGGTTGTGAATTTCCTTCTACTTCTGTTACAGGCACAAAGGGACCTTCTTCAATGGCTTTCCAAATTCCTGCGTCTAATGACTTTATGAATATCTTCATTTTGATCTTCCAGAAGTCATAGTGTTCTCCATTGAAGAATGGTGGCCTGTTTAGGTTGAATCCTTCACTGGTTCCATGATTGGAAGAGGATGCCATCTTTTCCCGGATCTTAGGAATAACTTACCTAAACTTCCGCTCTGATACCAATTGTTAGTACAGATAGCAACCTAAGAGGGGGGGGGGGTGAATCAGTGTTGCCCCGATTTTCGCCTTATTGAAAATGTTACTTTCAAGATTATGATGATCACGAAACGATTGTTGTGATTGTAGCGGAATTGAGCGTTGCTTAAAAGTAAAGACGAAGGATAGAAGAATTCACACACAGAGTTTTATCCTGGTTCACCTTCAATCCACCGAAGGCTACGTCCAGTCCCTCAAGAAAACCCCTTGAGGATTTTTCCACTATTGATAAAAATATCTTACAAGTTCCTAACCCAAGGACCCCAAGAATTTCTACCAATACCCTGTGAAAGCAAACCACTTTCAACAGCCCCTGAAAGCAAACCGCTTTCAGTTCCTGAAGGCAAACCACCCTCAGACCTTGAAGGCTAAACCACCTTCAATCAATACCCTGAAAGTATACCACTTTCAGTGACAACAACCCTTCACCGAATACCACGGTGAAAACTCAATCTTACAGAAAGAGATGAAGAAGAGTTTACAATTGGCTATATCAATCCTTTGACATACAAGTGGATTGATCATGAGAATTTATGCTTTAAGGCTTTTAAGCATAATATGATTATGAGTTCCTCAAGAAATGAAAAACAAAAGTGTTCTTATAAACATGAAGATCATGAACTCAGAATTTAGGCTCTTGAAGGTTTAAGTTCTAAAAGATGAACTAATTTTGACAAAACTTTGGCCTAATGTTGTATTCTCATGTGTTGTGTGTTGTCTCTTGTGTTCTGGACTCAAATGGACTTTATATAGGCAAGGGAAACGTCCTTGAACCATCACAACCCTTTCCAAAAGGTTTGGGACACAATGGTTCATGAAAAGATGTAACTTTTCGTTCTGGTAATCGATTACATCACTTAGTGTAATCGATTACACTAATAGCCGTTTCAGTTTGAATTTCAAATTCAAACATGTAATCGATTACAAGCAAGAAGTAATCGATTACTTGCCTAGGTGTAATCGATTACCAGAAACCTGAAATCGATTACACTAAAGTCCAACTTCCAGAAACTTGATCCTTTGAGATCGGCTTAAGGTTTTCTACTTCTTTTAAGTTGTGAAAACACTTAGCTTGATAAGTTTAGATGTTTTAAAGAGCCTTTATGCTTTAATAGACCTTTAGAAGCATAACTCACCTAAACTAAGACTTCTAGACTATTGATGATCTTTATAGCGCTGTTTCTTCGAAGTCTTCTTTTCTTCTTTTTGCCGATGAGTTTGTCGTCATCAAAACCACAGCCAGGGTCAGGAGCAAGACCTTCTTCACATTCTTTTCCTAAAGAATGGACAGCTTGCTAGGGAATGTCGAACACCCAAGGCAGAACCGAAGTGATCGTCACGAAGGAAACCTGAGCATACAGTTAGAGACTACAAGGTGCCAAGACAGAACCTTCTTAGAGTGTGACTCGTTAGCAATTTATTTTAAGTAGGGAGCGGTGAATTTACCCATTCGATGAATGGTGAGGACCCCTAGAAACTACGTGACTTTCCTTACCATTTATTGGTCGTATTTGTTGTTGTGGTTGTTTTGATTATTGTTAAACTGTTGTGTGTTTGTATGCTGATGATTGTGAGAATAACTTCTTCTCTTGTCTGTTATAAAAATGAATATATATATATATATATATGTGTGTGTGTGTGTGTGTGTGTGTGTGTGTGTATGGATGTATATATATATCCCCCTACAACCTCTGAATGAGCCGATTATTTCAGAACCATGTGGAACTGGATAGTCTATGTAGGATAGGATAGAGTGTCTCTGAATGTTTTACAGAGAACCTTGTAGGAACTGCTCGAAGAAAGGACTCCAGCAGACTTTTTCTATTGTCAACAATGAAGAGAGTAGGGCAATGGAGATGTGAAGCGTGCAAGCGACGCAAGACCCATATCCGATGCAACTTACGGGTTACGCCTGCACCGTCCACTGAGTACAAGTGATGGACCCATGGAATTAACTCGAAGTGATCGTGCAAGGGTAAAGTTTTTCGCTTTGGGAAAGCACCAGCGTTGCTGTTAAAGGAGAAGGATAGGAGGTCCCGACCCTATTTGGATTGACGAAAACCGAGTAGAACGACAGTAAGAGATCAATATCCTTACTAAGGATCGATAACCTGGTGAACCAACTTGAGAAGTAGTGTGGTTCCCTAAGATCGACTAGGACCACTACATCGTCAAAGTCAGATTGAGGAAGAGGATGTTCCCCAGACCATTTCCAGAACTCGTCACGGACAGGACGAGTGTCGTGTGGTGCCTTTGAGTGACCAATGCACTAGTCGTCTTCGTAAGATACGAGGACGGGGAGACCTCAGCCACTCTTGGACCATTCGTGGCCTTAATGATTGATGACGTACTTCTATGCGCCAAGATTTTTTGGAAGAATAGGAGAAGCTATCTCTGACCAGTACCGCACATATTAACGGAGAAGAAGCGGAATGCCAGTCCTTCAGGTCCGAATTCGACTCGAAGGAGTAAAACCTTTTTGACATGTGATTTCAAGGGAAGGAATAACAGTTGACCCAGCTAGTGGGACCGCGAATGCGACTCACTAAGAAGGACCAACCTTTTGCAAGGAGCAAGAGGGATGAGTCCGGTTATCAACGAATGGAGAAACAGTGGATAACTTCGTCAGCACTAGTTGCCATAATAGGGAGAAAAATACGTAGTCGATGTCGATACGTATTTTAAAGGATAGGCCGTGTTCTGAAGCAGGACCTCAGAGTGGTGGTGCCTATTTGGGAACGGTTAAAGACGCCAGAGCAAAGCTGTCCAAGATACCAGTTTGAATTAGCCGTAGTGGAGTTTGCGCTCGAGTTATGAAGACGCCACCTCTATGAGAGTGCTACACTACCTTCAGTTATCCCGAGGAATTTGGGATACTCGTTTGATTTGAAGGAGGAATCTTGAAGCGGCGTGAATGGGCAAAGCCCATGAGGAAGTATGGCCTTACCCCGCAATACCATCTGATGAAGTTCATCGTGGTTGCCAGGCCTTGGATCAACTAGCAATGAATGCCTCCACCATGACGGTGAGAAAGATGGAATTGATTAAGCAGTTTCAAGGTCTGAAGTTGGATCAGGCTATCATGAGCAAGGAAGCAGACAAACTGAGTGTGATGGCATGCCTCACTTGTCAGAAGGCAAGGGTGGAATGTGAGGAGTATGCAGAGATGTTCTAGCCCAGTAACGTCCCCGAGTGGAAGTGGACGGTATATCTATGGGTATGGGTAATCGAGGATAAACCAAGTCAGCTCACCTCAACTCACGGAGAAAATTTTCAACGTACAACGGACATCAGAAGTATGCTTTCAAAGGAAGTTTAACTGCACAGAACGTGCCTGGCATCATATCGAATGTGGAACGACATTCAAATCGCCCTTGAGGGAGCGCTCCGAAGAGCTTAGAGTTAAAGCTCTCTCGTCGAATTGAGCATTTTGAAGTTGTTACTGTTAGGGTTAAGCAGCACCCTAGACAGGAGATGCAATCTTCCGGGAACGTTATGCGAAACGTACCCGTGTAAGTGACAACTCCTGACTGTGCGTGGCACTTTTTTGCACAAAAATCGGTTGAGTGTCCCGCCAACCTACGAGGTTTGGTGCTATACTTGTGGACGAAACTGTTGTACAACAGGCAGTTGTACGTGCACATAGAAATCGTAGAGCCATCGACCACACGACCTATTTATTTTGTGTGGAATGCGCCTTACGTGGAAACTTGAATGTTACCTACAAGCTTAATTGCTCAGCTTTTTGCCCAATGATATTTGAAGATGGAATCAAGTTTCTTCTGTCACCCTTCGATGGCAAAGCAGAACTAAACAGATATTGGGATCACTAGAGGATTTGCAAGGCTTGTGTCTTGGACCATTGAAAAAGATGGAGGGAACAACTACCTTTGATAGAGTTTATCTTCGGCGACGATTATCGTGCAACCTAGGGATGGCACCCTGCGAAGCGAAGTCTGGACGCGAGATGTTTCGAGCTACACCGATGCGGCAGAAGTCGGTAATTGGAGTAGACTTGCTCGGAAAACCATGGAAGGGTTTGAGTCGAGTAAAGAAAAGATGAGAAATTCTCAGAGCAGGCGTAAGGACTACGCCGGTAGGAGGGTTGGAGCATGAAACGAGGAACATGCCAACCTCGAAAGACCCTGACGACGGGAGTCGGGAAGGAAATTAAGCCAGGAAGGCTTATGCATAATTGTTGAGTCAGAGCACCCGCAATTCAAGGATGACTTATCATGTAACACCCCAATTTTGGGTTGAGGGTCACATAGTAAATTCGCGGAAATTAAAACCTCTCAGAAAAACAACTCAATTTTTCAAAAAGGTTTCGTCTCTAAAAAATATTACTCAATAATATTCCCATAGTTAAATAATAATACGCGGAAGCGGAAATAACGGGATATTATTAAATAAAATAATATCTTCTTCATCTTCTTCTTTAGTTAAATAGGTGCCAAGGAATTGGGTTTAGTAATTAAAAAGAAAGATCTACAATGCTTAAGGAATTATCTTGTAGTTACACTAGGCTATAGCATCATGAAAATGGATTTATAATTCGGAAATTAAGTAGGAGATTTCTAGCATATTTTAAAGACTATGTAAACCAACCCAATGGCTTAATTCTTATCATCTTTATCTCTTATCTTTTCATGCTATTATTCTTGCTTTCTAAAAAACCAACATCATATATTCACCTTTTTATTTTTCTGTTTAAGCACTAAATAATCTAATAAGAAGACACCTATCCCTTGGGTTCGATCTTTTTATATTACGCGATAGTTAATCGTACACTTGCGATTTCCCAATCAAGTTTTTGGCGCCGTTGCCGGGGATAGGTTCTGTTCTTGTTATTATTTTGTTTAGTGCTTTTTAGGGTACTAGTGCTGCTAATTTTGTTTGCTGAGTATTGGCAGGTATAGCAATGGCTGAAACATTTGAGCAAGGGGAGGCAAAAATTCGGGCTAAAATCGAAAAGGAATATGAGAAAAAGAAGCAGGAAGCCTTCACTCTTATTGAAGAATTTTATTCTAATTTAGAGTGTAAGCGTAATGTAGGATTTTTGCCAACCCCTGAGCAAGAATGTAAGGCCATGGAAGAACTACAACTGAAAATGCAAAGCATTCTGAGGAGGCAGCCCAGCGAAGAGCAACAACCAGTTCATGAAAGTGAACTTGTTGTTCAACAAGAAGAGGTAAAAGAAACTTCCATTGTAAAATTTGTCCTTAAAGACAAATTGGAAATGGAGGAAGAAGAACCTCAAGGAACCTATGCTATAGGTTCAGAAAAGCAAGGAACAGAACGAGGAAGGGAAAATTTATTTATTCCTTCCATTTTTAATTTGAATGATGTTACCTTGTTAACTGAAAATTCATGTGGCACCATGTTGCTTTTGTGCCAAAATATACATGATTTGCGGGGTCTAAAGAATTTTGTAATAGACCCCGGCTGAAAAGTGATTATTGAAGAAGTCTATCAAAGACTCTAAAATTGAGCTGGTTGGGAGACAACCCAACTTAGGATTAGATTAATTTTTCTGCTTTATTTTCTGTTTTAAATAAAATAAAATAAAAAAAATAAAAAAAAACTTGCAGGGGGACCCAACGCCAAGGCGTTGGTGGCTCAACGCTCATGCGTTGAGCCCCTGCCTAAAGTCCCAGTTTCCAGTTTTTACCAACGCTGAAGCGTTGGGGGCCAGCGCTCATGCGCTAGGCCCCTGGAAGCTACTGTCTGATTTCACTTACCAGCGCTCAAGCGTTGGACAATCCAACGCTCCAGCGCTGGGCTTCGGGCAGAGTGCAGTAAGTTGTATTTATCTTACTTTTTCCCCTTTCATTTTTACTCTTTGCCATTTCTTCTGAAACCCTCGAGCCCAGAGCATAAGTAACCATCATCTTTACTTATCTTTCACCTCACACTTCACACAATTCACTTCCATCCATTGGGTGCTTAAAGTTTTGGTGGATTTCTTGTGTTCTTTTTCTCACGTGTTTCTGCAATCCAAGGTAAAAATTTATGCTGTTTTGTTTTCCTTTTTCTCCTACCTCGAAGTAAATTGGTAAACAATTGTTGGATGGATTGTAGTAACTGTGATGGGTTGTTATTAGGGAGTAGGAAATGTTCTGTTTTTGCATGTTTCTTTTGCCCATGATCTTTGCTGTTTTTAGCTTGCCCACCAAGTGTTTGGTAAAATGTCTGAATGAAATTCTTGATTTTTTTTCTGGTTTTTAAGCTTTGATTCTTGCTTTGCATGATTAATGGAAGACTCAAGGATGGTTTTTATAAACTTGGTGGGCAATTTGCTATTTTTGGTTGTAATTTTGGATGGTGTTCAAAGAGAGGATGTTGGTTTTGTATTTGAACTAACATTCTAACAAAGTGGCTTGCTTGTGGAATTGTTTGCTCATTTTGCAGATTATGGCACCCAAAAGAAGGGCAGTAGAGGAAGTCCTTGAAGAGGAGGAGGAGCAGTTTGATTATAACCGCTTCCTCTCCCTTGAAAAGGAGAAATTTTTCAAGGGGAAGCTGTTACAGAAGGAGCTGGTCCGGGAGAGGCCTCTCCATTTTGATCGGATGGACCCATGGGGGATCCAAGAGGCTGTGCTCGAGAGGAAGTGGGAGCAACTCTGTGCTCCAGTCCATGATGCTTGTCAGACTCTCGTGAGGGAGTTTTATGCTAATGCCCACTATGATTCTGATGAAGAGATCCCCGTCATTCCCACTTATAAATCATGGTACCGGGGAACCACAATCAACTATAGTGCGGAAGTGATTAGGAGGCTTCTGAAGCTTCCAACTGAGGCCCAAGATCGGGCTAAGTTTGGATAGAATGGGGCCAGCTACAATGAGATGCTGAACAACTACCCTCACGCTGAGATTTTGGAAGCTCTTGCTGTACCAGGAGCTAAATGGGAAACTGAAGCAGATGGGGTCACTCCAAGCTTCATTTACAGGAAATTTGTGAAGCCTGAGGTCCGAGTTTGGGACCATTTCTTAGGAGACACTCTCTTCCCTAGTTCTAATGATAATGAAATTGCAAGTGTACAATTTACTATCGCGTAATATAAAAGATTATCGAACCCAAGGGATAGGTGTTCTTATTGATATAAAATTTAGTACTTAAGCATAAAAATAAAAAGATAGGAATATGAAGTTGGTTTAGAAAAAAGATATAACAATAGCATAAAATGATAAGAAATAAGATGAGAGGAATTTAAGCTCTTGGGTTGATTTACATAATCTATAAAACATGCTAGAAAACTCTTACTAAATTTCTGAACTTTAAATTCAAATTCATGGTGCTATAGCCTAAGTTTCTACACCCTAATAGCCTTAAGAAATGTAGAACTTCCTTTCCTAATTACTAACTCCATAGCATTGGTTATTAGTTAATTAGAGAAGAAGATGAAGAAGGAATCCGAGCCAACACAAGATTACGTACATCCTTATAGCCTTAAGTAATGCAAACATATAACCTTTTTTATTTCCTATTTCCCTTACTACTTACCAAATGGCCTTATGAATAAGTAGAAAGCATGAAATCTTTTGCGCATAAAGATTAATGAAGAACAAAGAAATAAGACATGAATAGAAGATATTATTCAGAAATGTAAAAAAAAACTAGAACATGAATTATAAATTAAAACAACCCAAAAACTTAAAAGAAGAATTAGCCAAGCATGGCTAAAAGAATCATTGAATTACCTTGGATAGGAGCTCAAGTATGGCTTCCCACAAGTCCTAGGAACAATGATCTTTGAGGGAGAAAGAGAGAATACTTGTTGTATTCTATGAAGGTGTGTCTTACAAGTGAAGAAAAGGGCCCTATTTATAGTAAAATTCCAGCCTCCAGCACTTGAGCGCTGGCATTCCCAACGCATGGGCGCTAGGATGCATTAAAAATCCACTTTCTGTCCGAGGCCCAGCGCTTGAGCGCTGGATTTCCAACGCTTGGGCGCTGGGTCACCATCTGACTCATCATCTAGTCAGAACCCCAGCGCTGGAGCGCTGGGATCCCAACGCTGGAGCGTTGGGATGCTGCTTCTTCATCTTCTTGCTTGTTCTTCCTTCTTCATTCATGGTAGTGGGTTTTGATGGCCATAAAAAGCCACTAACCAGCCTTGATCAATTCTGAAACCCTTCATCAATTCTTTAAACATTTTTTCCATGTGCTAAATTGGAGAGTGATTCTTCATATTCTTCTTTTTCACTTTGGTCCTCCCTTGGTTAGCACTTCAATTCAAGCCCTCATATTCTCTCAATCTCCACTTTAAGTCCTCCACTCTTGAACTTTTACAATTTGGTCCCTGACTTTCTGAAACTTTACACATTGGTCCCTGGACCAAAAATGATAACTAAACCAGCTTTTCCTAAAAATATAAAATAACTAGAAAAATCCCTAAAAATATAAAATAAAGATAGAAAAACACAAAAAATCTAATCTACATGCAAAATGCAAAATAAATATAAAATCTACATAAAAACAATAAAAAACCTACATGTGACTCAAAAATAATAAAATAAAAAGACTAAAAAGACCCTAAAAACATCATATAAAATCCACTCATCACACCACTATACCCAACGACAGCTTGTCCTCAAGCGACAAAACTTAAAGAAAAACTCGTCCCTGGGTTTTGAGAAAGTTTTATCTGATTACAACTTGAAGCACAGAAACCTTTCAAAGAAAGCTTAGCAGAAAAGGAAGACATGCATGTTTTATAGACAAAGAATCAAGAAAGTTTAGGCTTGGCTTTTAACATGTTTGAGTTCAACAATTAAGCTCACAAAATGATATTCTCCATGAAAACAAGAAAGCTCAATAATCCTGCCTATAATTCAAATCAAAACTGAAGTAAAGCAACCAAGTGATTTTGAAGAGATTTTTGAAGGTTGAAACTTGGCCAAAGGTTGAACATTTCAAGGTATGGATTTCAAGAAATTGGCAACTCTAATGGCTGACTCAGAAATTTTGTTGTTAAGTGATTTTTCTTGACTAAGAGCTTCAACAATTTAACACAAGGGTTCTCTCAATTTTTTCTTTTTCTTTTTTTTTGAACAAAGTAGTGGAATGTATGGGATGAATGACTTGAATTTTACTCCCCTCATACTCTTTCTCACCCCACTACTTCATTATTTTTTTTTCCTAAGGCACATACCTTTTTTTTTCAATTTTTTCCTTCATCTTTTTTAGAGAGAAACCCAACAAACAAAGCTCTACAAATTCAGCACATGCATCACTATAACAACTCAAAGATATCACACAAAGTAGGCTCCAAAGAATGACTCTTTTAAGGCTCAAAAGGGGCTACTAGTGGATATAACATTTCAAGAAAAAATCTGAGTTTTCAAAAATGCCTATAATCTCTTCTCAACTCACAAAGTAAACAAAACTCCAATCAACATGCAACACAAGGCAGAAAAATTTTACAATCATGCATCAGAGTCCTCAGCCCTCAGAAAAAGATAGGGTAAGTGGTACCCTTTTAAGAACTCAGAAAAACTTTTGCCAAACAACCCAAAAATCAAGATATCAAAAATCCTTTCTACAGCATGCAATCCTAACTGCTTAAAAACATAGAATTTTTCACAAAGCAGTTCAATCAGATAAAGCATTCACAAAGCTATAGCAACATCAGAATGGATAATATACTCAAGACTCATGCAAAAATAAAACAGAAAAAAAAAATAAAAAAAAATAAAAATAAAAATAAAACTAAAAACTATAAAAAGAAAAACAAAAACTAACAAGCTGGTATAGTAACAAATTTCCACAAAGGTCCAAGGGAACCTCAATGTAAAAATCACTTTGAACACTCAAGTTCAAGAGGGTTCTTCCTCCTTTTGGTACCTATCCTGTAACAATGAACAAACAAAAAGTCTCACAAGCAAAGCTTGCTTGACTTGTTAGTTCCAAAAACAGCACGCTTAAGATCATGGGTTGAAAAATTTGTGTCCACCTTTTAAAAACAAAAATTCTTGAGTTTCCCAAAAATTAAAACCATTGTAGAAACAAGGGAAAACTCAAAGAACTTTAAAAATTTCAGAGAATGGTGAACACAAAATTTATTAAAAATTAAAAACAGCAAATAAAAGTAAAAACAGCAAACTGCCCGAGCTCCAGCGCTTCAGCGTTGGGAATACCAACGCTTGGGCGCTGGAAATAAAAATAAAAACTGGGCATCAGAGGTCCAAAGCAGGGGCCTAACGCTGGAGCGTTGGCCTCCAGCGCTGGAGCGCTGGCCTCTCCTGCAGCAAAAACATAGAGTTTTTTTTTTTCTTTTATTTATTTACAAGGATGATGCAGAAAATTAAATGACAGAATTTTAAACTATTCCTAAGTTGGGTTGTCTCCCAACCAGCTCATTGTTAAGGTCCGAGATAAACCCTTCAAATTTCACTTTTCAACCGGGGTCTATTACAAAATTCTTTAGACCCCGCAAATCATGTATATTTTGGCACAAAAGCAACATGGTGCCACATGAATTTTCAGCTAACAAGGTAACAACATTTAAATTAAAAATGGAAGGAATAAATAAATTCTCCCTTCCCTGTTCTGTTCCCTGCTTTTCTGAACCTATAGCATAGGTTCCTTGAGGTTCTTCTTCCTCCATCTCCAATTTGTCTTCAAAGACAAATTTTACAATGGAAGTTTCTTTTACCTCCTCTTTTTGTACCACAAGTTCATTTTCATGAACAAGTGGTTGTTGTTCATCCCCGGGCTGCCTCATTATAATGCCTTGTATCTTTACTTGTAGAATCTCCCTGGCCTTACATTCTTGCTCAGGACTTGGCAAAAATCCGGATTTCCTCTTGCAATCTATATCAGAGTAAAACTCTCTAACTAGAGTGAAGATATCCTGCTTCGACTTCTCATATTCCTTTTCAACCTCAGCCCGGATTTTTGCCTTCCTTTGCTCAAATGTTTCAGCCATTGCTATACCTGACAATACTTAGCAAACAAAATTAGCAGCACCAGTTCATCACAATTTTTTTTATATATATTTTTTCTCCTTTTTTTTTTTTAATATATAAACAAGAAGTACTAAATAAAATAAAAATAAGAACTTGAAAGAACCTATCCCCGGCAACGGCGCCAAAAACTTGATAATGAAATTGCAAGTGTACAATTTACTATCGCGTAATATAAAAGATTATCGAACCCAAGGGATAGGTGTTCTTATTGATATAAAATTTAGTACTTAAGCATAAAAATAAAAAGATAGGAATATGAAGTTGGTTTAGAACAAAGATATAACAATAGCATAAAATGATAAGAAATAAGATGAGAGGAATTTAAGCTCTTGGGTTGATTTACATAATCTATAAAACATGCTAGAAAACTCTTACTAAATTTCTGAACTTTAAATTCAAATTCATGGTGCTATAGCCTAAGTTTCTACACCCTAATAGCCTTAAGAAATGTAGAACTTCCTTTCCTAATTACTAACTCCATAGCATTGGTTATTAGTTAATTAGAGAAGAAGATGAAGAAGGAATCCGAGCCAACACAAGATTACGTACATCCTTATAGCCTTAAGTAATGCAAACATATAACCTTTTTTATTTCCTATTTCCCTTACTACTTACCAAATGGCC
The DNA here is from genome assembly GCA_030819835.1 of Acmispon strigosus. Lineage (NCBI taxonomy): Eukaryota > Viridiplantae > Streptophyta > Magnoliopsida > Fabales > Fabaceae > Acmispon > Acmispon strigosus. The sequence goes on along the minus strand of JAUAMA010000007.1, from coordinate 18,545,038 downwards.
TTATGAATAAGTAGAAAGCATGAAATCTTTTGCGCATAAAGATTAATGAAGAACAAAGAAATAAGACATGAATAGAAGATATTATTCAGAAATGTAAAAAAAAACTAGAACATGAATTATAAATTAAAACAACCCAAAAACTTAAAAGAAGAATTAGCCAAGCATGGCTAAAAGAATCATTGAATTACCTTGGATAGGAGCTCAAGTATGGCTTCCCACAAGTCCTAGGAACAATGATCTTTGAGGGAGAAAGAGAGAATACTTGTTGTATTCTATGAAGGTGTGTCTTACAAGTGAAGAAAAGGGCCCTATTTATAGTAAAATTCCAGCCTCCAGCGCTTGAGCGCTGGCATTCCCAACGCATGGGCGCTAGGATGCATTAAAAATCCACTTTCTGTCCGAGGCCCAGCGCTTGAGCGCTGGATTTCCAACGCTTGGGCGCTGGGTCACCATCTGACTCATCATCTAGTCAGAACCCCAGCGCTGGAGCGGTGGGATCCCAACGCTGGAGCGTTGGGATGCTGCTTCTTCATCTTCTTGCTTGTTCTTCCTTCTTCATTCATGGTAGTGGGTTTTGATGGCCATAAAAAGCCACTAACCAGCCTTGATCAATTCTGAAACCCTTCATCAATTCTTTAAACATTTTTTCCATGTGCTAAATTGGAGAGTGATTCTTCATATTCTTCTTTTTCACTTTGGTCCTCCCTTGGTTAGCACTTCAATTCAAGCCCTCATATTCTCTCAATCTCCACTTTAAGTCCTCCACTCTTGAACTTTTACAATTTGGTCCCTGACTTTCTGAAACTTTACACATTGGTCCCTGGACCAAAAATGATAACTAAACCAGCTTTTCCTAAAAATATAAAATAACTAGAAAAATCCCTAAAAATATAAAATAAAGATAGAAAAACACAAAAAATCTAATCTACATGCAAAATGCAAAATAAATATAAAATCTACATAAAAACAATAAAAAACCTACATGTGACTCAAAAATAATAAAATAAAAAGACTAAAAAGACCCTAAAAACATCATATAAAATCCACTCATCACACCACTATACCCAACGACAGCTTGTCCTCAAGCGACAAAACTTAAAGAAAAACTCGTCCCTGGGTTTTGAGAAAGTTTTATCTGATTACAACTTGAAGCACAGAAACCTTTCAAAGAAAGCTTAGCAGAAAAGGAAGACATGCATGTTTTATAGACAAAGAATCAAGAAAGTTTAGGCTTGGCTTTTAACATGTTTGAGTTCAACAATTAAGCTCACAAAATGATATTCTCCATGAAAACAAGAAAGCTCAATAATCCTGCCTATAATTCAAATCAAAACTGAAGTAAAGCAACCAAGTGATTTTGAAGAGATTTTTGAAGGTTGAAACTTGGCCAAAGGTTGAACATTTCAAGGTATGGATTTCAAGAAATTGGCAACTCTAATGGCTGACTCAGAAATTTTGTTGTTAAGTGATTTTTCTTGACTAAGAGCTTCAACAATTTAACACAAGGGTTCTCTCAATTTTTTCTTTTTCTTTTTTTTTGAACAAAGTAGTGGAATGTATGGGATGAATGACTTGAATTTTACTCCCCTCATACTCTTTCTCACCCCACTACTTCATTATTTTTTTTTCCTAAGGCACATACCTTTTTTTTTCAATTTTTTCCTTCATCTTTTTTAGAGAGAAACCCAACAAACAAAGCTCTACAAATTCAGCACATGCATCACTATAACAACTCAAAGATATCACACAAAGTAGGCTCCAAAGAATGACTCTTTTAAGGCTCAAAAGGGGCTACTAGTGGATATAACATTTCAAGAAAAAATCTGAGTTTTCAAAAATGCCTATAATCTCTTCTCAACTCACAAAGTAAACAAAACTCCAATCAACATGCAACACAAGGCAGAAAAATTTTACAATCATGCATCAGAGTCCTCAGCCCTCAGAAAAAGATAGGGTAAGTGGTACCCTTTTAAGAACTCAGAAAAACTTTTGCCAAACAACCCAACAATCAAGATATCAAAAATCCTTTCTACAGCATGCAATCCTAACTGCTTAAAAACATAGAATTTTTCACAAAGCAGTTCAATCAGATAAAGCATTCACAAAGCTATAGCAACATCAGAATGGATAATATACTCAAGACTCATGCAAAAATAAAACAGAAAAAAAAAATAAAAAAAAATAAAAATAAAAATAAAACTAAAAACTATAAAAAGAAAAACAAAAACTAACAAGCTGGTATAGTAACAAATTTCCACAAAGGTCCAAGGGAACCTCAATGTAAAAATCACTTTGAACACTCAAGTTCAAGAGGGTTCTTCCTCCTTTTGGTACCTATCCTGTAACAATGAACAAACAAAAAGTCTCACAAGCAAAGCTTGCTTGACTTGTTAGTTCCAAAAACAGCACGCTTAAGATCATGGGTTGAAAAATTTGTGTCCACCTTTTAAAAACAAAAATTCTTGAGTTTCCCAAAAATTAAAACCATTGTAGAAACAAGGGAAAACTCAAAGAACTTTAAAAATTTCAGAGAATGGTGAACACAAAATTTATTAAAAATTAAAAACAGCAAATAAAAGTAAAAACAGCAAACTGCCCGAGCTCCAGCGCTTCAGCGTTGGGAATACCAACGCTTGGGCGCTGGAAATAAAAATAAAAACTGGGCATCAGAGGTCCAAAGCAGGGGCCTAACGCTGGAGCGTTGGCCTCCAGCGCTGGAGCGCTGGCCTCTCCTGCAGCAAAAACATAGAGTTTTTTTTTTTCTTTTATTTATTTACAAGGATGATGTAGAAAATTAAATGACAGAATTTTAAACTATTCCTAAGTTGGGTTGTCTCCCAACCAGCTCATTGTTAAGGTCCGAGATAAACCCTTCAAATTTCACTTTTCAACCGGGGTCTATTACAAAATTCTTTAGACCCCGCAAATCATGTATATTTTGGCACAAAAGCAACATGGTGCCACATGAATTTTCAGCTAACAAGGTAACAACATTTAAATTAAAAATGGAAGGAATAAATAAATTCTCCCTTCCCTGTTCTGTTCCCTGCTTTTCTGAACCTATAGCATAGGTTCCTTGAGGTTCTTCTTCCTCCATCTCCAATTTGTCTTCAAAGACAAATTTTACAATGGAAGTTTCTTTTACCTCCTCTTTTTGTACCACAAGTTCATTTTCATGAACAAGTGGTTGTTGTTCATCCCCGGGCTGCCTCATTATAATGCCTTGTATCTTTACTTGTAGAATCTCCCTGGCCTTACATTCTTGCTCAGGACTTGGCAAAAATCCGGATTTCCTCTTGCAATCTATATCAGAGTAAAACTCTCTAACTAGAGTGAATATATCCTGCTTCGACTTCTCATATTCCTTTTCAACCTCAGCCCGGATTTTTGCCTTCCTTTGCTCAAATGTTTCAGCCATTGCTATACCTGACAATACTTAGCAAACAAAATTAGCAGCACCAGTTCATCACAATTTTTTTTATATATATTTTTTCTCCTTTTTTTTTTTTAATATATAAACAAGAAGTACTAAATAAAATAAAAATAAGAACTTGAAAGAACCTATCCCCGGCAACGGCGCCAAAAACTTGATAATGAAATTGCAAGTGTACAATTTACTATCGCGTAATATAAAAGATTATCGAACCCAAGGGATAGGTGTTCTTATTGATATAAAATTTAGTACTTAAGCATAAAAATAAAAAGATAGGAATATGAAGTTGGTTTAGAACAAAGATATAACAATAGCATAAAATGATAAGAAATAAGATGAGAGGAATTTAAGCTCTTGGGTTGATTTACATAATCTATAAAACATGCTAGAAAACTCTTACTAAATTTCTGAAATTTAAATTCAAATTCATGGTGCTATAGCCTAAGTTTCTACACCCTAATAGCCTTAAGAAATGTAGAACTTCCTTTCCTAATTACTAACTCCATAGCATTGGTTATTAGTTAATTAGAGAAGAAGATGAAGAAGGAATCCGAGCCAACACAAGATTACGTACATCCTTATAGCCTTAAGTAATGCAAACATATAACCTTTTTTATTTCCTATTTCCCTTACTACTTACCAAATGGCCTTATGAATAAGTAGAAAGCATGAAATCTTTTGCGCATAAAGATTAATGAAGAACAAAGAAATAAGACATGAATAGAAGATATTATTCAGAAATGTAAAAAAAAACTAGAACATGAATTATAAATTAAAACAACCCAAAAACTTAAAAGAAGAATTAGCCAAGCATGGCTAAAAGAATCATTGAATTACCCTGGATAGGAGCTCAAGTATGGCTTCCCACAAGTCCTAGGAACAATGATCTTTGAGGGAGAAAGAGAGAATACTTGTTGTATTCTATGAAGGTGTGTCTTACAAGTGAAGAAAAGGGCCCTATTTATAGTAAAATTCCAGCCTCCAGCGCTTGAGCGCTGGCATTCCCAACGCATGGGCGCTAGGATGCATTAAAAATCCACTTTCTGTCCGAGGCCCAGCGCTTGAGCGCTGGATTTCCAACGCTTGGGCGCTGGGTCACCATCTGTCTCATCATCTAGTCAGAACCCCAGCGCTGGAGCGCTGGGATCCCAACGCTGGAGCGTTGGGATGCTGCTTCTTCATCTTCTTGCCTGTTCTTCCTTCTTCATTCATGGTAGTGGGTTTTGATGGCCATAAAAAGCCACTAACCAGCCTTGATCAATTCTGAAACCCTTCATCAATTCTTTAAACATTTTTTCCATGTGCTAAATTGGAGAGTGATTCTTCATATTCTTCTTTTTCACTTTGGTCCTCCCTTGGTTAGCACTTCAATTCAAGCCCTCATATTCTCTCAATCTCCACTTTAAGTCCTCCACTCTTGAACTTTTACAATTTGGTCCCTGACTTTCTGAAACTTTACACATTGGTCCCTGGACCAAAAATGATAACTAAACCAGCTTTTCCTAAAAATATAAAATAACTAGAAAAATCCCTAAAAATATAAAATAAAGATAGAAAAACACAAAAAATCTAATCTACATGCAAAATGCAAAATAAATATAAAATCTACATAAAAACAATAAAAAACCTACATGTGACTCAAAAATAATAAAATAAAAAGACTAGAAAGACCCTAAAAACATCATATAAAATCCACTCATCACACCACTATACCCAACGACAGCTTGTCCTCAAGCGACAAAACTTAAAGAAAAACTCGTCCCTGGGTTTTGAGAAAGTTTTATCTGATTACAACTTGAAGCACAGAAACCTTTCAAAGAAAGCTTAGCAGAAAAGGAAGACATGCATGTTTTATAGACAAAGAATCAAGAAAGTTTAGGCTTGGCTTTTAACATGTTTGAGTTCAACAATTAAGCTCACAAAATGATATTCTCCATGAAAACAAGAAAGCTCAATAATCCTGCCTATAATTCAAATCAAAACTGAAGTAAAGCAACCAAGTGATTTTGAAGAGATTTTTGAAGGTTGAAACTTGGCCAAAGGTTGAACATTTCAAGGTATGGATTTCAAGAAATTGGCAACTCTAATGGCTGACTCAGAAATTTTGTTGTTAAGTGATTTTTCTTGACTAAGAGCTTCAACAATTTAACACAAGGGTTCTCTCAATTTTTTCTTTTTCTTTTTTTTTGAACAAAGTAGTGGAATGTATGGGATGAATGACTTGAATTTTACTCCCCTCATACTCTTTCTCACCCCACTACTTCATTATTTTTTTTTTCCTAAGGCACATACCTTTTTTTTTCAATTTTTTCCTTCATCTTTTTTAGAGAGAAACCCAACAAACAAAGCTCTACAAATTCAGCACATGCATCACTATAACAACTCAAAGATATCACACAAAGTAGGCTCCAAAGAATGACTCTTTTAAGGCTCAAAAGGGGCTACTAGTGGATATAACATTTCAAGAAAAAATCTGAGTTTTCAAAAATGCCTATAATCTCTTCTCAACTCACAAAGTAAACAAAACTCCAATCAACATGCAACACAAGGCAGAAAAATTTTACAATCATGCATCAGAGTCCTCAGCCCTCAGAAAAAGATAGGGTAAGTGGTACCCTTTTAAGAACTCAGAAAAACTTTTGCCAAACAACCCAACAATCAAGATATCAAAAATCCTTTCTACAGCATGCAATCCTAACTGCTTAAAAACATAGAATTTTTCACAAAGCAGTTCAATCAGATAAAGCATTCACAAAGCTATAGCAACATCAGAATGGATAATATACTCAAGACTCATGCAAAAATAAAACAGAAAAAAAAAATAAAAAAAAATAAAAATAAAAATAAAACTAAAAACTATAAAAAGAAAAACAAAAACTAACAAGCTGGTATAGTAACAAATTTCCACAAAGGTCCAAGGGAACCTCAATGTAAAAATCACTTTGAACACTCAAGTTCAAGAGGGTTCTTCCTCCTTTTGGTACCTATCCTGTAACAATGAACAAACAAAAAGTCTCACAAGCAAAGCTTGCTTGACTTGTTAGTTCCAAAAACAGCACGCTTAAGATCATGGGTTGAAAAATTTGTGTCCACCTTTTAAAAACAAAAATTCTTGAGTTTCCCAAAAATTAAAACCATTGTAGAAACAAGGGAAAACTCAAAGAACTTTAAAAATTTCAGAGAATGGTGAACACAAAATTTATTAAAAATTAAAAACAGCAAATAAAAGTAAAAACAGCAACTGCCCGAGCTCCAGCGCTTCAGCGTTGGGAATACCAACGCTTGGGCGCTGGAAATAAAAATAAAAACTGGGCATCAGAGGTCCAAAGCAGGGGCCTAACGCTGGAGCGTTGGCCTCCAGCGCTGGAGCGCTGGCCTCTCCTGCAGCAAAAACATAGAGTTTTTTTTTTCTTTTATTTATTTACAAGGATGATGCAGAAAATTAAATGACAGAATTTTAAACTATTCCTAAGTTGGGTTGTCTCCCAACCAGGTCATTGTTAAGGTCCGAGATAGACCCTTCAAATTTCACTTTTCAACCGGGGTCTATTACAAAATTCTTTAGACCCCGCAAATCATGTATATTTTGGCACAAAAGCAACATGGTGCCACATGAATTTTCAGCTAACAAGGTAACAACATTTAAATTAAAAATGGAAGGAATAAATAAATTCTCCCTTCCCTGTTCTGTTCCCTGCTTTTCTGAACCTATAGCATAGGTTCCTTGAGGTTCTTCTTCCTCCATCTCCAATTTGTCTTCAAAGACAAATTTTACAATGGAAGTTTCTTTTACCTCCTCTTTTTGTACCACAAGTTCATTTTCATGAACAAGTGGTTGTTGTTCATCCCCGGGTTGCCTCATTATAATGCCTTGTATCTTTACTTGTAGAATCTCCCTGGCCTTACATTCTTGCTCAGGACTTGGCAAAAATCCGGATTTCCTCTTGCAATCTATATCAGATTAAAACTCTCTAACTAGAGTGAAGATATCCTGCTTCGACTTCTCATATTCCTTTTCAACCTCAGCCCGGATTTTTGCCTTCCTTTGCTCAAATGTTTCAGCCATTGCTATACCTGACAATACTTAGCAAACAAAATTAGCAGCACCAGTTCATCACAATTTTTTTTATATATATTTTTTCTCCTTTTTTTTTTTAATATATAAACAAGAAGTACTAAATAAAATAAAAATAAGAACTTGAAAGAACCTATCCCCGGCAACGGCGCCAAAAACTTGATAATGAAATTGCAAGTGTACAATTTACTATCGCGTAATATAAAAGATTATCGAACCCAAGGGATAGGTGTTCTTATTGATATAAAATTTAGTACTTAAGCATAAAAATAAAAAGATAGGAATATGAAGTTGGTTTAGAACAAAGATATAACAATAGCATAAAATGATAAGAAATAAGATGAGAGGAATTTAAGCTCTTGGGTTGATTTACATAATCTATAAAACATGCTAGAAAACTCTTACTAAATTTCTGAACTTTAAATTCAAATTCATGGTGCTATAGCCTAAGTTTCTACACCCTAATAGCCTTAAGAAATGTAGAACTTCCTTTCCTAATTACTAACTCCATAGCATTGGTTATTAGTTAATTAGAGAAGAAGATGAAGAAGGAATCCGAGCCAACAAAAGATTACGTACATCCTTATAGCCTTAAGTAATGCAAACATATAACCTTTTTTATTTCCTATTTCCCTTACTACTTACCAAATGGCCTTATGAATAAGTAGAAAGCATGAAATCTTTTGCGCATAAAGATTAATGAAGAACAAAGAAATAAGACATGAATAGAAGATATTATTCAGAAATGTAAAAAAAAACTAGAACATGAATTATAAATTAAAACAACCCAAAAACTTAAAAGAAGAATTAGCCAAGCATGGCTAAAAGAATCATTGAATTACCCTGGATAGGAGCTCAAGTATGGCTTCCCACAAGTCCTAGGAACAATGATCTTTGAGGGAGAAAGAGAGAATACTTGTTGTATTCTATGAAGGTGTGTCTTACAAGTGAAGAAAAGGGCCCTATTTATAGTAAAATTCCAGCCTCCAGCGCTTGAGCGCTGGCATTCCCAACGCATGGGCGCTAGGATGCATTAAAAATCCACTTTCTGTCCGAGGCCCAGCGCTTGAGCGCTGGATTTCCAATGCTTGGGCGCTGGGTCACCATCTGACTCATCATCTAGTCAGAACCCCAGCGCTGGAGCGCTGGGATCCCAACGCTGGAGCGTTGGGATGCTGCTTCTTCATCTTCTTGCTTGTTCTTCCTTCTTCATTCATGGTAGTGGGTTTTGATGGCCATAAAAAGCCACTAACCAGCCTTGATCAATTCTGAAACCCTTCATCAATTCTTTAAACATTTTTTCCATGTGCTAAATTGGAGAGTGATTCTTCATATTCTTCTTTTTCACTTTGGTCCTCCCTTGGTTAGCACTTCAATTCAAGCCCTCATATTCTCTCAATCTCCACTTTAAGTCCTCCACTCTTGAACTTTTACAATTTGGTCCCTGACTTTCTGAAACTTTACACATCGGTCCCTGGACCAAAAATGATAACTAAACCAGCTTTTCCTAAAAATATAAAATAACTAGAAAAATCCCTAAAAATATAAAATAAAGATAGAAAAACACAAAAAATCTAATCTACATGCAAAATGCAAAATAAATATAAAATCTACATAAAAACAATAAAAAACCTACATGTGACTCAAAAATAATAAAATAAAAAGACTAAAAAGACCCTAAAAACATCATATAAAATCCACTCATCATCTAACAAATCAGAATTAAGGAGGCAGAGTGCTCTCTGCATTTACTGCTTGCTGAACAAAAGACCAATTGATACAGCAAGGATCATTGCTTGGAGGATCCACTATTCTGTTAACTGGGACAAAAAGGGTCAGAGGTTTGGCTATCCTTCATTGATTACTAAGCTTGTGCAGGCTAAGCTTGGGGTGGCTGCCATGCCCCCTATTGAGATCTACATCCATCCTCTTCCCGTCATGTCTATTGATGGTGCTGATAGGATCTACAGAGATCATGCTGCTTCCCTTGAGAGGCAAGGGGACCCTTCTGAAGCACGTTATGCAGAGCCCAGGCCCAGAACCAACACTAGAGCCAGACCCAGGAATGTGGGGGAATCATCTCAGTCCTCCACCAACACTTGGCAGTAGGAAGCTTTTGGAACCATGTTCCAGCATATGCACAGGATATCTCATAACTAGCAGCTGATGTGGGATTATGCTGGTTATAGTGATCCTAGCTGGCAGAGGTGTCCTGCCCCGACTGATCTGGAGAGGAGATTGATGGGTTTGCACATCACTGAACAGGCTGAAGGTTCAGGAGCTGCTGCAGAAGAGGAGGCCCCGATGCACTTTGATTAAAATTGACTAATTTTTACCAGCTTGTAGATTTTTGGATAATTTTTGTTTTTATTGTTTCTACTTTTTGCTTTTAGGATTTTTAAAACTGCATGGTTGAGTACTTTATTCAGTTAACATTCTGCTTTTTCTGATTGCTTGTGGGGTTTTATCCATTAAACTAATATTGCTTTCAAAAAGATAATATGTTTTTGAATGCGGTTTAGGATTGCATGTTGCTAGGATGAACTGAAATCTTGATTGGAAAGTTTTGGCAAAGTTTTTCTGAGTTCGAAAAGGAGTACCACTTACTCCAATCTTTTTGAGTGCTGAGAACTCTGATGCATGACTTGTAAAATTTTTCTGCCTTGTATTACATGTTGGTTGAATCTTGTTAACTTTTGTGAATTGTGAAGAGATTATAGGCTTTCTTTGAAAACTCAGATTCTTGATTGGAAAGGAAAAATCCACTAGTAGCCCCTTTGAGCCTTAAAAGAGTCATTTTTGGAGCCTACTTTTGTGTGATATTATAAGGTGTTAGTGTGATTCACAAAATTGAAAAATTCTAGAGCTATGTATGTTTAGGTTTCTCTCTCAAAAAATAATAATAATAATATAAGGTATGTGCCTTAGGAAAAAATTTTAATGAAGTAGTGGGGTGAGAAAGAGTATGAGGGGAGTAAAATTCAATTCATTCATCCCATACATTCCACTACTTTGTTCAAAAAAAAAAAAAGAAAAAAATGAGAGAACCTTTGTTGAATTATTAAAGCTCTTAGTCAAAAGAATCACCTAACACAAATTCTGAGTCAAGCCAATAGAGTTGTCACGTTTTTGAAACCATAACTTGTTTGAACCTTGGCCAAGTTTCAACCTTCAAGAATCTCTTCTTAAGTTGCATAGTGCATGATTTCAACTTTGATTTGAATGATAGGCAGAATTTTTGAGCTTTAATGTCTTCATTGAGGATATCTTTTTGTGAGCTGATTTTGATGAACTCAATATGTTACAGGTGCCAAGCTTAACTCTCTTGATCAAGTTATTTTGAAACATGATTGCTTTCCAAATCCGCCATGCTTTCTTGAAAATTATCATCTCTTTTTGGATAAAACTTTTTCTAAAACTCGAGGACAAGTTTTTCTTTAAAGTTTTGTCGCTTGAGGACAAGCTGTCGTTGGGTATAGTGGTGTTATGACTGGATTTTGTATGATAATTTTAGGGTCTTTTTAGTCTTTTTATTTTGTTATTTTTGAGTCTCATATAGGTTTTTTGTTATTTTTATGTAGATTTTCTACTTATTTTGCATTTGGCATAAATATTAGCTTTTATTTGGTTTTTAAACTTTATTATATATTTTTAGGAATTTTTATAGGTATTTTTGTATTTTTAGGGAAGCTGGTAGAAATTATCATTTTTGTCTAGGGGCTTATTTGTAAAGATCAGGGAATGAAGGACCAAAGTCTAAAAGTTCAAGAGTTGGGGGCTGAAAATTGTAATTGCAAGAAGGAAAAGGGCTTGATCTGGAGTGCTAACCAAGAGAGGACCAAAAGTGGAAAAGAAGAATATGAAGAATCACTCTCTAATTTAGCACATGGAAAATAATGTTGGAAGATTGATGGTAGTGGGAGGAAAGTTTCAGAATTAAACAAGGGCTGAGTAGTGGCTTTTTATGGCAATCAAAAACCACTACCATAAATGAAGAAGAAAGAAAAGCTTGAAGATGAAGCAGCAGCGTCCCAACGCTCCAGCGTTGGGATCCCAGCGCTCAAGCGCTGGGACTCTGACTAGGACCTGAGCTGGAAATCACACCCAGCGCTCAAGCGCTGGCCCTCGGTCTGAAAGTGGGATTTAAATGCTTCCCAACGCCCAAGCGTTGGTAATGCCAGCGCTCAAGCGCTGGTGCCCAGATTTTTGCTATAAATAGGGAGGCAATTTGCACTTGTAAGACACCATTTTTTTCAGAATACAACAAGTATTCTCTCTTTCTCCCTTTTTGAGCATTGTTCCTAGGACTTGTGGGAAGCCATATTTGAGCTCCTATCCAGGGTAATTCAATGACTCCTTTAACCATGTTTGGCTAACTTCTTTTTTAAGCTTTTTGGGTTGTTTTAGTTATTAATTCATGTACTAGTTTTTTCCTACATTTCTGAATAATATTTCCTTTCATGTTTTATTTCTTTGTGCTTAATTTCTATCTTGACGATCGTAAGAGGTTTTGCTTATTGCTTATTACATAAGGCCAATTGGTGAGTAGTAAGGGAACTAGGAAATAAAAAAGGTTATAAGTATACTTCACTAAGGAATTAGGAAGGACGTAACTTTTTGTTGGCCCGAACATCTTCTTCATCTTCTTCTTTAGTTAACTAGGTTCCAAGGAATTGGGTTTAGTAATTAAAAAGAAAGATCTACAATGCTTAAGGAATTATCTTGTAGTTACACTAGGCTATAGCATCATGAAAATGGATTTATAATTCGGAAATTAAGTAGGAGATTTCTAGCATGTTTTAAAGACTATCTAAACCAACCCAAAGGCTTAATTCTTATCATCTTTATCTCTTATCTTTTCATGCTATTATTCTTGCTTTCTATAAAACCAACATCATATATTCACCTTTTTATTTTTCTGTTTAAGCACTAAATAATCTAATAAGAAGACACCTATCCCTTGGGTTCGATCTTTTTATATTACGCGATAGTTAATCGTACACTTGCGATTTCCCTATCAAAGCGCCCAAACACAAACAGAAAGGGTTAACTCTTAAACAAACAACAAATACTAAACAACATGTTGAAAAGGGAATAAAATAATTTACAGTAACAATATTCTCAAAATACAATAATAACACTTTCAACAATAAACTTATTTCCTCAAGAACAAAATCACAAATCATGCTTCACGATAATTATCACAACCCATGCATATAACTTCCCAAATGCAACTACATGCACAACTACATGCTCAACAACCTTGGCCAAAACGCATCGTTCCAAACGGGATCGACTTCGTTCCAGACGGGAACAGGGATATCACGTAGCAATTACCGTCTACTGTACCGCCCTTCCGGTCACGTGGCAATCATCCATCCACCCCACCATCATCATGGTCCCGTGGCAATCACCGTCCACCCGACCACTATCTCATCATAAAATGTGCATATGAAATGCCATAATATTCATCATCAACATGGAACAACAATCCGCATAAGATATCAACATAACATAATCAAGTTCACCTCAACATCATCTTCATCAATATATCGTAATCACAATTCCTAAATCCAAACATATTATAATCATCAAATATCAATTCCAGCATGCATCACAACACCATCAATTTCATCATCATAATCATAGAATAGTTTCCAACAACAAACTCATGGTAAGCACAACTGACTCAATCTAGACTTGAGTTACCCTTACCTTTTACTCCTTTGCTTGGTCTTGTCCTTCAACCTATCATGATAACATAAGTGTACAATGATCAACAACCAAGGAAAAGACCAGAAACCGAATCCACAAGATTTAAACCCAAAACAAGAAAAACAACAACTTGCTATCAGGGGCCTAGCGCCCAAGCGTTGGGTTCCAATGCTCAAGCGTTGGGTCCCTGTCTGGCAACACAAACAGGCCATAATTCCAACGCCCAAGCGTTAGGAGTCCAGCGCGCATGCGTTGGCTCCTTGCCAAAAACCCTGAAAATGTGTTTTTCATTCCAAAATCAATCCAAAATTCCACTTTTCGAAAACCATACTTTCCCAAGCTCCAAAATCATTATGAAACACTTTGGATATCATATAAACTCGAAACTCTAATAGTTTCCCAAAACTCTAAAACGTATGACCTAGGAAAAGAAAGGAAACACCAACCTCGATCCCTTGGTACACAACATCATATGAAATAGATTAGTAACCGTAGAACAAGAAGCTTTGAGTGTTGTTTCGTCCCTTCCCATGATGAAAACGCAGCAGCAATGGAAAGAAAGACAGCAGAAGAAAACGCAACAAAAGACTTACGTGCAGAAGAGTTTTGGAGCCATTATTCACATATTCAAATTCTGCATTTACAACTCCTAATTACTCTCATTAAACTCATTAATATTTCAGAATTCAAATTTAAATTTCAAACATAATAAATTACATGAAAATCTTATTAAAAATCAAAACCTACCTCTCTAGGATTCGAACACAAGCCTTGCCAATCAAATGCTTAAGTCTTAACCACTAAGCCACAACTCTTCTTGTTAAAAGTCTAAAAAAGCTATTCTTATAAACCTCCAAGTCAAACCATCATGTCCCTAATTCAAATTTGAATTCCAAAATATCCTTAAAAGCCTTTAAATGCTGAACCCCGAAACATTTTGACTAGTCCAAGGACTAAAACCCAATTATCCAAACTTAAAGGACCAAAACCTAATTATAAAATATCCAAGGACCAAAGTATAATTTCTCTAAACTTGAGGGTCTTACATATCACTCATAGTTTCGCCCATGAAGACCGAAGACAGGAACGGTGAGAAGTTGCAAGGGAAAGAGTTTCCCTAGCCAAGTAGTAATGGACGAACCATGGAAGGAACAACGTGGAAACCCGAAGAGAGAGTAGGGAAAGGAAATACTCAAGCACATCGTCGACTTATAGTTTCGAGGACGAAACTAATTTAAGGGGGGTAGGATCGTAACACCCGGAATTTTCTCCAATAATTAAATTATTATTTAATCATTCCAAGGTACTATTTGGATCCGCTCGGCGGCATCGGCAAGCGATATCATCGGCCGAAGTACCAATGAAGTACGCTTTACGACACTTGGTAGGAAACCAAGCTAGACCTGACTTTGAATTCAGACGAGAATAAGATGTTCTCGCTATCACCATGACGATAAGTGGAAAATTTCATTTGAATTGACTAAACTATCTGCTACTTAGGTATAAGGGTGGGGTTTGTTTATGTTGGCCAAAATTATAATCATATAATGCTTCAATTGAATTGACTAAACACTAAGGTATTAGGTTTAGCAAACTGAAATTGGAAGGTTTACTTTATTAAGGTATTAGGTTTAGAACACCATAGAACATGCTCCAATTTCATATGATCATTGGATTGTAAGAAACTTTGTTTAGTTTAGTGAAACTCAAACCCAAATGTTGTTTTAATCATAATCTTAGGGGTAGTGATTCAGAAAATCATTATACCCCTCTCTGTTGTGCCCAAACATCGCCTTGTCCTAGGCCTCAGTTGGTAGCCTTAGGAGCCTCCTGATTGTTTCGGGGCCATAATTTATCACGGTGCCCCGAAACCATGATCTGTAAGTAGGAGTGGCTTGCGTGGGCTATGTGGAGTCGTACCTTGCATTGGCGTAGAACTCCCTTGTCAATGTTTAGCCACCATCAGCAATCGGGTTGCACAAAATCGCCCACTTCCTCTACTCCACAGCCTCCTCCATTCCCCAGGGGTCTCCAGTGTGAAGAAGGTCTTGCCCCTGACCCTGGCTGAAGTTTTTATGATGACAAACTCGTGTACAAAAAGAAGAAAAGAAGACTTAGAACAACCAGTGCAACATATCTCAAGCAACCTCAAGGGTTCTAGCTTTGACTAAGTCTTACATTTTAGTTAAGTTATGCTTCTAAGGTTTCTTTAAGTATAAAGGCTCTAAGACAATTAAAAGTAATTGAGTTTAATCCTTTTCATAAGTTAAAAGTAGTAGAAAAACTCAATTAGAACTTAAAGTTTCTTTATCATAGAAAATGGACTTGAGTGTAATCGATTACATCCTTAAGGTAATCGATTACACAGAGGCAAGTAATCGATTACAGAAAACTTGTAATCGATTACATGTTTGAATTTGAAATTCAAACAGCAACGGTCACATAGCGTAATCGATTACCTAAGTACTGTAATCGATTACCTGCTCGACAGTTGCATTATTTCATGAACCATTGTGTCTTAAAACGTTTGGGAAGCCTTGTGTTGGTTCATGTATGATCTCTAGTGCCTATAAATAGTCCATTTAGGCTCAGAAACGAGACAAGAATTTCATATACAATTGAACCATTGTTATACAACTTTCGTATTCATTAAGAGCCAAAATTCTGAGTTTCTTATGCTTCATTTTCAAGAACACTTATGCTGTTCAACTATTGAAGAACTCAGAATAAGAAAGAGCCTTCATATGATAAGTGCCTAAAACATAACTCCTATGATCAATCCATTCTTGTATTAAAGGATTGATTCAGCTGTGTAGAAATTCTTCTTCATCTGCATTCTGGTTGAGTGAAAGATTCACCGTAGGGTTCGGTGAAGGATGGGATTCTGAAAGTGGTGTGCTTTAAGGTTGTTGATA
This sequence comes from Acmispon strigosus, assembly GCA_030819835.1. NCBI lineage: Eukaryota > Viridiplantae > Streptophyta > Magnoliopsida > Fabales > Fabaceae > Acmispon > Acmispon strigosus. The sequence goes on along the minus strand of JAUAMA010000007.1, from coordinate 18,528,900 downwards.
GAAATTCTTCAAGTCCTTGGTGTAAGCACTTGTAAGAAGTTTTTATCAGTAGTGGAAAAATCCTCAAGGGTTTCTTGAGGGACTGGACGTAGCCTTCTGTGGTTTGAAGGTGAACCAAGATAGAATCCGTGTGTGATTTCTCCTAACCCTCATCTTTTACTTTCAAGCAACGTTTGATTCCGCTGCACTCACAATCATCATTTGTGATTATCTTTATCTTGAAAGTAACAAGTTTGTTAAGGAGAAAATTGTGCAAACCTGATTCACCCTCCCTCTCAGGTTTCTATCTATACTTACATCCAGCAATCTGAAGTTGTATCTCCCTTATAAGCTCTTTCTGGGAGACCACATCTCCGTAGTACTACTCCTTCTCCAGGGATAAGAAACTAGTATCATCATACTCCTCCTCAACTATAGGAGCCTCTTCTACTGCTCTTCTTTTTGGGGCCATCTGAAAACAAGAACAAACAATCCAATTCCAAAACAGAATGTTAGTTCATCAATAAGAAAAACCCTCTTGATACTTATTCCATAAAAATACCAAGAACAAGCCCACCATTATTCAGAAAATCAACCCCGAGTATACCTATAAAATGTACAACAAGAATGAAGCACGAACTACAAAGGGAAAACTCAGGTAAACCATTGAGACATTTCATCAAACAGTTGGTGGGAAAGTTCAGAAACCAAACGAAAACTATATAATCTACCTAAACAAACCCAAAATCATGCTTATCAACCCCAAAAAAAATCCAAACAACCAACATTTGTGCTGAACAATCCTAGCATCCAAGGTAGAAGAAAACGAAACCTAACCCATGAAGAACAACATACCTTGAATCTGAAAATCACAAAGTTGGAGAAGGAAACTTGAAAATCCAAAGCAAGGAAGTAAGATTGTGTGTGGGTGAAGGTGAAATGTGAAGTAGAAGTAGGGGAAATTGGAGTTATGGTCATGGGAGATGGAGAGGGAGTGGGAAATTGAGAGGAAGAAGTGGGAAGTTGAGAGATTATGAAAAAAAATTAAAACAAAATCACACTTAAGTGGTCTGCCCGAGCCCCAACACTTGAGCGCTGGCCTTCCAACGCCTAGGCGTTGGAATTAAAATGATTCTGGGCTCTGGCAGGGGCTCAACACATGAGATTTTGCCCCCCAACGCTTGGGCGTTGGAAAGAAATAAAATAAAAAATTTTAAACAAAGAGCCAACGCACGAGCATTGGCTATCCAATGCCAAGACGTTGGTAATTGGCCAAATAATTTTCCAATCCAGGGGCTCAACACATGAGCGTTGAGGTCCCAACCCCTGGGAGTTGGGGTCCCCTCTGGTAAGAATTTTTCTTTTTCTTTTTCAAGAACATAAAAACAGAACAGAAAAAGAACCAAAAACTTAATATAAAGACAAGCAAACCTGACTTGGGTTGTCTCCCAAGAAGCTCTAATTTAAAGTCTTCAATAGACTCTTCCTCTTTAATCAATTAGGAGGATTTGTCCTCCCCTCAATGACTATGTCATCAACTAGTTCGCATTGAACCGCTTCATCATCCGACTCAAAGTGCTTTAGAGACTAGAAAATTGAGAACCTTACCTTTTCCTCTCCTACTTTCAAAGATAGAAGATCCTTTGCAACATTTATCTTGGCATTACCTGTTGCAAGGAAGGGTCTTCCCAAGATTAACAGAACTCTAGCATCTTCTTCCATGTCCAGAATAACAAAGTCAACCGGGAAGACAAATTTGTCAACCCTTACTAGCACATCTTCAGCAACTCCCTAAGGGTGTTTGATAGACCTGTCCGCCAGCTGCAAAGAAATCAGAGTAGGAGTTGCCTCTCCTATGTCCAACCTTCTGAACATAGAGAGTGGCATAAGGTTAATAATAGCTCCCAAATCACAAATAGCTTTGGCATTTAGCAAACCTTCAATGTCAACAGGTATGGTGAAACTCCCCGGATCTTTCAACTTTTGGGGAAGTTTCCTTTGCACTATTGCACTACGTTCTTCTGTTGACATGATTGTCTCCTCAATCTCACTCAGTTTCCTCCTCCTAGACAGAATATCCTTCATGAACTTGGAATACACAGTCATTTTTTCCAAGGCTTCTGAAAAAGGGATGTTAATTTGGAGTTTTTTGAAAATGTCAAGAAATTTTAAAAACTGTTTCTCCAAGTTCTTCTTAATTAGAGCCTTAGGATATGGAACTCTACCACAAATTCTGTTCGACGGAGGTTTCTCATTCACTTTCTTCTTTTCCTCACTCTTCTCACTCTTTTCATTATTTTTCTCTTCTTCCTCACCCTATTTCCTTTCAACCTCACCACCTTGTTCCTTCATTGTCAGAACCCTATCAGGCATAATTTTTCCACTCCTAAGAATGATAGCACACACATTTTCAAGTTTATTTTCTTTAGGGTTCACCAATGTGTTAGAAGGAAACGTACTTGGGATCCGCTCCGCAACAGTTTTGGCCAGCTGGCCAATTTGAGTCTCCAAATTTCTGATGGAGGCCTCATGATTCTTAGAAATGGTCCTGGTCTCATTCATGAACAGGGTGGTTTGTTGGGACATTTCCCTAAAAATTTCCTCCAAGATTTTCTTCCCAGAACTTGGATTCTAAAGTAATGGAGGTCTCTGAGTTTGGTAAGGCCTCTGAAATTGTCTTTGTGCAAAGGCCTCACCTTGACCATTTTGGTCCCTCCATGAAAAGTTTGGGTGATTCTTCCAATTTGGATTATATGTATTACCATAGGGACTATTTTGGTAGTTCCCCATGGCCTTCACTTTAGCCTTAAATTCAGCATCCTCTAGACTCAATTGCACTGCCTTCATCCTTTTGACCATTGCATCAACCTTTCTAGACAACAATTTGTAAGAGGCTAAAACAGCATCAAAAGCCTCTGCCTCATACATACCTTTCTGTATGGGCCTGTCTTGGTTAGAATGAGCAGCTCTTGCAGCAAGTTTATTGATCAAGTCAAAGGCTCCTTGTGTGGGTAGAGCATCAAATGCTCCACTAGTAGCAGTGTCAAGCTTGTCCCTTGTGTAATCATTCAAGGCTGCATAAAATTTCTCCACTTGATCAGTTGTGCAGATGTTGTAACCTAGGCATCTTTTGAGTAATCCTTTAAACCTCTCCCAAGTTTCATATAAGTTCTCCAAGTCCGGCTGAATAAAGGAGTTGATTTCCTGATTCCACTTCCTTATCCAGTTATATGGAAAGAACCTAGCTGTGAATTTCTCAGCTAGATCATCCCAAGATGTGATACTCTAGTGTGGTTGAGAAGATAGCCATTCTTCAGCTACATCCCTGAGAGAGAATGGAAAAAACATCAACCTTACTGTATCCACGTGCACATTATAACGCCTTTGGGTGGAACAATGCCTGGTGAACCTCTCTAGGTGGGTGTGAACATCCTCATTAGCACTTCCTCCAAACTGGTTTTGGCTAACCAGCGATATGAAATGGGGAGGAATCTAGAAGTCTAGAAAAGCATCAGCCGGCACCACAATGCTTCCCTCAAATTTATTTTCAACTCGAGGAGTTGTGATGTCACGAAGGGAACGGTTAGCATCTCGTTCCTTAGCCTCTTTCTGCTGTCGAACAAGTCTTGCTTCGACCTCTGCAGCAAGACGCTCTTCAAACTCAGTACGAAGTCGTGCTTCCATATCTGCTTGAGTTTCAGCCATTTCTCTTTGCTGTTGTGCAAGTCGGCGATGGAAGGTTCATTCAATTTCAGAATCAAAGAAAAAATTAGAACCTCGCATAAATGAGCACACAATTAATAGCACCAATTCAATCACAGCAGAAAATTAGTAACCAAAAACTCTAAACAACAAACAAAAGTTTAAATCAATAAAGCCTATCCCCGGCAACGGCACCAAAAAACTTGATACCCGTTTCTGCAAGTGTACAGATAGGTTGAAGTAATACAAAAGATATCGTCTCCACAGGGATAGGTTATCAATTTTCGACTCAATTTTAATTGTTTAGAGTTGAAAGCAAAATGATAAAAGATTGATTGTTGGATGTTTGAACATGAAAAAGAAAAACAAGAAATCATTGATTGTGACTTGAAGCTTTAGCGGTGTCCGGGGCTAGATGGGAGACGGAGGCAGACCAAACCACCAAGAGCTATATTTTCATAAAATTTGTCAAACTTGAGGTCCGAGTTTGGCACCATTTCTTGGTAGAGACACTCTTTCCCAGCTCCAACAAAATGGAGTTAAGAAAGCAGGCTGCTCTCTGCATCTACTGTTTGATGAACAAGCATCCAATTGATGTGGCGAGGATCATCTCTTGGCGGATTCATCATATCGTCAACTGATGAGTGGATATTATATGATATTTTTAGGTTGTTTTTAGTCTTTTTATTTTATTATTTTTGAGTCACATATAGGATTTTTATTATTTTTATGTAGATTTTATATTTATTTTGCATTTTGCATATAGATTAGATTTTATTTGTTTTTCTAACTTTATTTTCTATTTTTAGAAATTTTTATAGCTATTTTATATTTTTAGGAAAAGCTGGTATAGTTATCATTTTTGTCCAGGGACCAATTTGTAAAGTTTCAGGAAATCAGGGATCAAAGTGTGAAAGTTCAAGAGTGGAGGATTAAAAGTGAAGATTGAATGAATTAAAGGGCCAGAATTGAAGTACTAGCAAAGAGAGGGCTAAAAGTGAAAAAGAGGAATATGAAGCAACTCTCTCCAATTTAGCACATGGAAAATATGCTTGAAGAATTGATGGTAGTGGAGGAGAAGTTTCAGAAATGAATAAGGGCTGAGTAGTGGCCATTGAAGGAATTGAAAACCCACTACCATGAAGGAAAGAAAAGCTTGAAGATGAACCAGCAGGCGTCCCAACGCTCAAGCGTTGGGATCCCAGCGCCCAAGCGTTGGGACTCTGACTAGGAGATGAGTCAGATTTTCACCCAGCGCTCAAGCGTTGGAAATCCAGTGCTCAAGCGCTGGGCCTCGGACTGATAGTGGAATTTTAATGCATCCCAACGCCCAAGCGTGGGGAAAGCCAGCGCTCAAGCGCTGGAGGGTGAATTTTTACTATAAATAGGGGCCTTTACTTCACTTGTAAAACACACCTATCTAGAATACAACAAGTATTCTTCTTTCCTCCTTAAGAGCATTGTTCCTAGGAATTGTGAGAAGCCAAACTTGAGCTCCTATCCAGGGTAATTCGATGCCTCTTTTAGCCATGCTTGGCTAATTCTTTTAGAGTTTCTTGGGTTGTAGTAGTTTATAATTTATGTTTTAGTATTGCTTCTACCTTTCTGAATAATATTTCCAGTTTATGTTTTAATTCTTTGTTCTTCATTTCCTCTTGAAGTACACAAGAGTTCTTGCTTATTGCTTATACGAATGAGAATTGGTAAGTAATAAGGGAAATAGGAATTAAAAAAGGCTATAAGTATATATCGCAAAGAGATTAGGATAGACGTAGCTTTATGTTGGCCTGAAATTCATCTTCATCTTCTTCTTTAATTAACTAAATTGCAAGAAATTGGGTTTAATAATTAGAAAGAAAGTTCTACAATGTCTAAGAGATTAACTTGTAGATATACTAGGCTATAGCATCATGAACTTGGACTTAAAATTCAGAAATTAAGTAGGAACTTGCTAGCATATTTTATAGACTATGTTATTCAACCCAAGAGCTTAATTCTCATCATCTCTTTTTCTTATCATTTTATGCTATTGTTTATTTCTTGTTCTAAAACCAACAACAAATTTCCATCTTTTAATTTTTCTGCACAAGTACTAAATATTATAATAATAAGAACACCTATCCCTTGGGTTCGATCTTTTTACTACGCGATAGTCAATCGTGCACTTGCGATTTTGCTATCAAGTTTTTGGCGCCGTTGCCGGGGATAGGTTCTGTTCTTGTTATTATTTTGTTTAGTACTTCTTGTTTATATCTATATAAAAAAGAAAAAAAATATTTCTGCCTAACTGTTTGTTTCCATGTGGAAACAAGATCCTTTAGAGACTATAATCTCTGAGGGGTTGGATTTTGAAGATATTGAAAGCAATGACGAACAGGTCATTGAAATGGCAAGATATTTGGAAGCTGCCCAATTTTCCCTTCAAAGAAAAATTGGGTAGAGGAACTGAAGAGAGAAGAAGAAGTTCAAGAGGAAAAGAGGGAACTGAAGCCCTTACCTTCTTCCCTTGAGTATGTATTTCTTGAGGAAGGTAACAATAAACCAATCATTGTGAGTAGTTCCCTCTCTCCTCTTGAAGAAGAAAAACTGGTAAGAATCCTTAGAGCTCATAAATCTGCTTTGGGTTGGACTATTGAGGACATTAAGGGCATAAGCCCCACTGTTTGTATGCATAAATTTTTTTTAGAAGAACAAGTTAAACCCGTAGTCCAACCCCAAAGAAGACTTAATCCTGCCATGAAAGAGGTGGTAAGGAAAGAAGTGATTAAGTTGCTTGATGCAGGGATCATCTATCCCATTTCTGATAGTGAATGGGTTAGTCCCGTTCAGGTTGTTCCCAAGAAAGGGGGAATTACAGTGGTTCCCAATGAGAACAATGAATTGATTCCCACCAGGAAGGTAACTGGATGGAGGGTTTGTATAGATTACCGGAGGCTAAATTCTGCCACCCGGAAAGATCACTTCCCCCTTCCCTTTATTGATCAAATGCTTGACAGGTTGGCTGGCCATGAGTATTATTGTTTCTTGGATGGGTATTCAGGATACAATCAAATTGTTGTTGATCCTAAGGATCAAGAAAAAACTGCTTTTACTTGCCCATTCGGGGTGTTTGCTTATAAAAGAATGCCTTTTGGCTTGTGTAATGCTCCTGGAACCTTCCAAAGATGTATGTTTGCTATTTTTTATGATTTAATTGGTGAATGTATGGAAGTGTTCATGGATGATTTTTCTGTGTATGGCCCCAACTTTGACAAGTGTTTGGACAATTTGGAAAGGATTTTAGTTAGGTGCCAAGAAAAGAATTTGGTACTTAATTGGGAAAAATGTCATTTTATGGTAAAAGATGGCATTGTGCTTGGGCACAAGATTTCTGAAAAAGGGATTGAGGTAGATAAAGCTAAAACAGAGATTATTGAAAATCTACCTCCTCCCACCAATGTTAAAGGTATAAGAAGCTTTCTTGGTCATGCAGGTTTTTATAGGCGATTTATAAAAGATTTTTCTAAAATTGCTAAGCTTATGACAAATCTCCTTGAAAAAGAGGCTCCTTTTATCTTTAATGATGAGTGTTTGGCTGCTTTTAAATTATTAAAAGAAAAACTTGTTTCAACCCCTATCATTATTGCTCCCCAATGGGATTTTCCTTTTGAAGTTATGTGTGAGGCTAGTGATAATGCAATAGGGGCTGTTCTTTGTCAGAAAAATGGAAAAGTTTTGCATGTGATTTATTATGCTAGTAAGGTTCTGAATGAAGCTCAAAAAGATTATGCTACAACTGAAAAGGAGTTGTTGAGTGTAGTTTATGCTTTAGATAAATTCAGACCTTACGTTTTGGGTACTATAGTTATTGTGCATACTGACCATGCTGCATTGAAGTACTTGTTTGCTAAGCAGGAAGTTAAACCCAGGCTGATCAGGTGGATCTTACTCTTGCAAGAGTTTGATCTTGAAATTGTGGACAGAAAAGGGAAAGACAATGGTGTAGCAGACCATTTGTCAAGACTTGAAGAGGGGAACTCCAGCCCAATTCCTATTCAGGAGGAGTTCCCAGATGAGTAGCTCTTAGCTGTCCAAGAGATAGCTCCATGGTATTACATTTAGCTAATTTTAAAGCTGCTGGTGTGTTGCCTTCTGATTTGACTTGGCAACAAAAGAAAAAATTTCTGCATGATGCCAAATTCTTTTTCTGGGATGAACCTTATTTGTTTAGAGAATGTTCTGATGGGATCATTAGAAGGTGTATTCCAGAAAAAGAGTTTGAGTCTGTTTTATGGCATTGCCATGGCTCCGATTATGGAGGCCATTTTTCTGGTGAGAGGACTGCAGCTAAAGTCCTTCAAAGTGGTTTTTATTGGCCTACTATCTTCAAAGATAGTAGAGCATTTGTGGCAAGGTGTGATCGCTGTCAACGAACTGGTAATATCTCAAGAAGGAATGAGATGCCCCAAAAAATGATTTTGGAAATTGAGCTTTTTGATGTATGGGGCATTGATTTCATGGGACCTTTTCCACCTTCTTTTAGTTGCCAGTATGTTCTGGTTGCTGTTGACTATGTTTCTAAGTGGGTTGAAGCATCAGCCCTTCCCACAAATGATGGCAAAGTGGTTCTGGATTTTCTGAAGAAAAAGATCTTTACTAGATTTGGGGTGCCAAGAGCAATTATCAGTGATGGAGGTAAGCACTTTTGTAATAAAGCTTTTGAAACTCTTTTGAAAAAATATGGTGTTCATCATAAAGTTGCTACCCCCTATCACCCCCGAACTAGTGGACAAGTAGAGGTCTCTAATAGGGAGTTAAAAAGGATTTTGGAAAAAGTAGTTGGTACCTCAAGGAAGGATTGGTCAAAAAAATTAGATGACACCTTGTGGGCTTACCGAACTGCGTTTTTAACTCCTATTGGAACCTCTCCTTACCAGTTGGTTTATGGTAAGACTTGTCATTTACCTGTGGAACTTGAGCATAAAGCCTTTTGGGCGTTGAAACAATTGAACATGGATCCCAAAGAAGCTGGGGATAAAAGACAGGTACAGGTACATGAGCTGGATGAATTCAGACTCCAAGCATATCACAAAGCTAGGATCTACAAGGAAAGAACAAAAAGGTGGCATGATAAGAAGATTGTGCCAAAAGAGTTTTGTCCAGGACAGCTTGTGTTATTGTATAACTCAAGGCTGAGGTTGTTTCCTGGAAAGCTGAAGTCAAGATGGACAGGACCCTATATGATCACCAACGTTTTTCCCCATGGTGCGGTTGAGTTAGAGGTTAAAAGTGGCACATTTGTTGTCAATGGGCAAAGACTGAAACCGTACCTATGGGGAGATGTTGAGTCACAAGTGATGTCTATTTTTCTTGATTCCCCTAATTGATTAAAGGGAAGGGTCTATCTCGGACCTTAACAATGAGCTGGTTGGGAGACAACCCAACTTAGGATAATTTATTTTTCTGTCTTTTTAATTTTATGCATCATCCTTGTAAATAAATAAAAGAAAAAAATTCTATGTTTTTGCTGCAGGAGAGGCCAGCGGTCAAGCGCTGGAGGCCAACGCTCCAGCGTTAGGCCCCTGCTTATCACCTCTGATTCCAGTTAATTCCAGCGCTCCAGCGCTGGAGGGCTAGCGCTCATGCGCTAGGCCCCTGGAATCCCAGTTTTTATTTTTCTAAATTCCAGCGCCAAAGCGGTGGAATCCCAGCACTCAGGCGCTGGGACCTCTGATGCCCAGTATTTGTTTTAATTCCAGCGCCCAAGCGTTGGCATCCCCAACGCTCAAGCGCTGGAGCTCGGGCAGTCTTGCTGTTTTGTTTTTTATTTGCTGTTTTTGGTTTTTAATAATTTTGTGTCCACCAGTTCCTGAAAAGTTTTTGATTCTTTGAGTTTTCCCTTGCTTCTATAATGGTTTTGATCTTTGGGAACTCAAGAATTCTTGTTTTTAGGTGGACACAATTTTCAACCCATGATCTTAAGTGTGTTGTTTTTGGAACTAACAAGTCAAGCAAGTTTCTGCTTGTGAGACTTTTGATTGTTCAATTTTGCAGGAAAGGTACCAGAAGGAGAAAAAGCCCTCTTGATCTTAAGTGTTCAAATTCAATTTTACATTGAGGTTCCTTGGACTTTTGTGGAAAATTTGTAAATTATGCCAGCTTCTTAGCTTTTTAATTTTTCTTTTTATAGTTTTTAGTTTTTCTGTTTTTGTTTTTTTTGCATGAGTCTTGAGTATATTATCCAGTCTGAATGCTGCTATAGCTTATGAATGCTTTATCTGATTGAACTGCTTTTGAAAAGGTTCTATGTTTTGAAGTGGTTAGGATTGCATGCTGTAAAAATGTTTTTGACATCTTGATTGTTTTGGCTGTTGGCAAAGTTTTTCTGAGTTCTAGAAGGGTACCACTTACCCTATCTTTTTTCTGAGAGCTGAAGACTCTGATTACATGATTGTAATTCTGCCTTGTGTTGCATATTGATTGGGATTTTGTATACTTTGTGAGTTGAGAAGAGATTATAGGCATTTTTGAAAACTCAGAATTTTGGTTAAAAAGCAAAAATCCACTAGTAGCCCCTTTTTGAGCCTTAAAAGAGTCATTCTTTGGAGCCTACTTTGTGTGATAATTCTTAAAGTTCTTATTGTGATGCATGTGCTGCAATTGTTAGAGCTATGTTTGTTGGGTTTCTCTCTAAAAAGAAGAAGGAAAAAGTTGAAAAAATAAGGTATGTGCCTTAGGAAAAAATAATGAAGTAGTGGGGTGAGAAAGAGTATGAGGGGAGTAAAATTCAAGTCATTCATCCCATACATTCCACTACTTTGTTCAAAAATAAAATAAAATTTGAGAGGACCCTTGTGTTGAATTGTTAAAAGCTCTTAAGTCAAAAAGGTCACTTAACAACAGATTCTGAGTCAGCCACTAGAGTTGCCAATTTCTTGAAATCCACACCTTGAATTGTTCAACCCTTTTGGCCAAGTTACAACCTTCAAAATCTCTTCAAAGTTACTTGGTTGCATTATTTCAGTTTTGATTTGAATGATAGGCAGGATCATTGAGCTTTCTTGTTTTTCATGGAGAATATTATTTTTGTGAGTTTATTTGATGAACTCAAACATGTTAAAAGCCAAGCCTAACTCTCTTGATTATATATCTTTAAACATGCATGTCTTCCTTATATGCTAAGCTTTCTTGGAAAGGTTTTTGTGCTTCAAGTTTTAATCAGATAAACTTTCTCTAAACTCAGGGACGAGTTTCTCTTTAAGTTTTGTCGCTTGATGACAAGCTGTCATTGGGTATAGTGGTGTGATGAGTGGATATTATATGATGTTTTTAGGTTGTTTTTAGTCTTTTTATTTTATTATTTTTGAGTCACATATAGGATTTTTATTATTTTTATGTAGATTTTATATTTATTTTGCATTTTGCATATAGATTAGATTTTATTTGTTTTTCTAACTTTATTTTCTATTTTTAGGAATTTTTATAGCTATTTTATATTTTTAGGAAAAGCTGGTATAGTTATCATTTTTGTCCAGGGACCAATTTGTAAAGTTTCAGGAAATCAGGGATCAAAGTGTGAAAGTTCAAGAGTGGAGGATTAAAAGTGAAGATTGAATGAATTAAAGGGCCAGAATTGAAGTACTAGCAAAGAGAGGGCTAAAAGTGAAAAAGAGGAATATGAAGCAACTCTCTCCAATTTAGCACATGGAAAATATGCTTGAAGAATTGATGGTAGTGGAGGAGAAGTTTCAGAAATGAATAAGGGCTGAGTAGTGGCCATTGAAGGAATTGAAAACCCACTACCATGAAGGAAAGAAAAGCTTGAAGATGAACCAGCAGGCGTCCCAACGCTCAAGCGTTGGGATCCCAGCGCCCAAGCGTTGGGACTTTGACTAGGAGATGACTCAGATTTTCACCCAGCGCTCAAGCGCTGGGCCTTGGACTGATAGTGGAATTTTAATGCATCCCAACGCCCAAGCGTGGGGAATGCCAGCGCTCAAGCGCTGGAGGGTGAATTTTTACTATAAATAGGGGCCTTTACTTCACTTGTAAAACACACCTATGTAGAATACAACAAGTATTCTTCTTTCCTCCTTAAGAGCATTGTTCCTATTAGAACAGATAACAACCTGAGAGGAGGGGGGGTGAATCAGAGTTGCCCCGATTTTCGCGTAATAGTACCAAACGACTTTCAGCGCAATTAGAGTTGTAACGTAAGAACGTTGTTGCAGCGGAATATTGTAATTGCTTGAAAGTAAAAGATGAAGGATGAAGGAAATGACACAGAGAGTTTTATCCTGGTTCACCTTCAATCCACCGAAGGCTACGTCCAGTCCCTCAAAGAAACCCCTTGAGGATTTTTCCACTATTGATAAAAATTACTTACAAGTTCCTAATCCATGGACCCCAAGAATTCCTACCAATACCCTGTGAAAGTAAACCACTTTCAACAGCCCCTGAAAGCAAACCACTTTCAGTTCCTGAAGGCAAACCACCCTCAGACCTTGAAGGCAAAACCACATTCAATCAACAACCCTTCACCGAATACCACGGTGAAGTTAGGATCCCTCAGAAAGTTAGGATCCCATGATCGAGTACTCTTAACGAATGCTTGCACCAAGGACCCTAAGATATCTTATCAATCTTCCTGAAGCAACCCACTTCTGATTGATCAAGTCTTCTTAACGAATACTTGTGCCAAGGACCCTAAGAGGACCCATCATGCCTCAGAAAGCAAACCACTTTCTGATGACACCGTATTACCACGGTGGACTTTGAATCAAACTTGATTCAAAGGGCCTTTTTACAACCACCGAAAACTACGGTGAAAGAATCAACATGATTCAAATGGAAGAAGAAGAAGATGCCTTTTCTATGCATGATTCAATCCTTTAGACAAGAAGGATTGATCTTAGTTTGTATGCTCCAGGCAATTACAATGAAGGCTCTTCCATTCTGAGTTTCTCAAATGTTGAACATCATGAGTGTTCTTATGAAAATGAGAGAACCGAAACTCAGAATGATGACTTTAATGAATATGAAAGTTATGGACCAAGTCATTAATGTTTCTGAGTGTCTAAGGACTTTATATAGGCACTAGATGTCGTCCATGAACCAACACAACCTTTCCCAACGGGTTTGAGACACAATGGTTCATGAAATAACACATCTGTCGACCTGGTAATCGATTACCACAGTTAGTGTAATCGATTACACCATGCCGTTGAAGTTTGAATTTGAATTTCAAACTTGGTAATCGATTACACACTTGTGGTAATCGATTACACACATCCTGTAATCGATTACACTCTTCTGTAATCGATTACAGACAGTCCAGAACTCAGTTTTTGACTGTTCAAAACCTAATTGAGTGTTCCTACCAAGTTTTACTTGTGAGAACATATCGTACTCAATTAGTTGATCTTTTATGAGCCTTCTAATGCAATTAAACCTTAATAAAGCATAGCACACTAAGTTGACAAGACTTACTTAAAACTAGAACCTTCATGTTTTGATCTTGACGTTCTGAGCCTGGTTCTTGAAGTCTGTCTTCTCTTAAGTCTTCTTGAAGTCTTTCTTCTTTTTGTTCCTTTCTTTCTTGAAGTCTTCTTGAAGTCTTCCTTTTCTCTTCTGAAGTCTTCCTTCTTTTTGTGATGTGTTTGTCTTCATCAAAACCTCAGTCGAGTCCAAGGACGAGACTTGATTTACAATCTCCCCCTTTTTGATGATGACAAACATCATGCTTGAACATTGATGGATCATTAGACTTTCTTTCTTATCTAGTATCTCCCCCTTGGTTTTGCAATTATATCTCCCCCTTTGTTTTGCAAATGAAGCACAGTATCCTGAAAATGATCAAGCATACACAAGACTTTTCTCCCCCTTTTGACATTATCAAAAAGAAGATAAAGCCACACAAAATTTTCCAGGATAATAGAAATAAAGAGAGACATTCATAATATTCATCAGAACTTTTCTCCCCCTTTTTGTTCCACTTGTAGCCTTTCTTGTAAACAATCTTTACAAGGCACAGAACCCTTTCTCCCCCTTTTGACTTTATCAAAAAGGAAGATGAGTCCAAGCATAATCCACACATGCTAACAAGTAGTATAGATTTTTAATATATGGGGAGTGGGGTGAGCAAGACAACATATAGAAACTTATGCATCACACGTAATTTAAAGCACAACTAGTTAAGTTCAGAATACATAAGTAAACGTGCAAGCAATAACCAAAACATCCAGAAGATAAGACTAAACTATTAAAATCCCAAAATAAATAGTCCGAATGAAAATAGAGATAGTCTAAGTAAAGATAGAAATAGTCTAGAAATCTTCAGAATCATCAGAGAGATCACGGTATTTGTTTTTTATTTGGAGCACTTTGGGGATGACCTTGATTGAATTCTCATGCTCCATTTATGTTTCTTATTCTCCATCTATTGCTCTTTCCATCCATGTAAAAATATTTGAGAAAAGTTGAGCTTGGTTCAAAATTGATTTTGGAAATGAGTGATTTTGAATAGTTGTCTTCACAAAGTATGAAACTTGATGTTAAGTTTAGAAAACCCCCAAACCAATTCTTGGAAAAGTTGATGTTTTGAAAATAGCTTTTTCTAGGAAGTGATTTTGGGTATACAAGGTTGTTTTTCATCACTAGTTTTGGAAGATCTAGCAAGTATGCAAAGTGTTTTTGAAAGAAAAATAGGCCTTGCCTTTTATTCTAGCATGGCCGAACCTATACAAGGTTTCCTCCTTATTAGGCCATGGCTGAGGCTATGCCTCATGCATGGGGTTAGAGTTTTTGACTTGAAAAACTTGTCTATGTCATGGGGTTTTTGTGCATGAAAAGTACTTTGTGTTGGTGAAAAGGTTTTGGAAATTTTTCTTAAATGGTTTGGTTTTTCTAAGTGATAGTACCTTATGGAAACCTAGCTGTAGCGTAGAGTGTTGATGGGTTAGCTCCAAATTAGGTTACATTTATTGAAGGATGACAGGGCTTAGGATCTTTGGTAGTGGGCATAGAATTCGGAGCGGACGTAGCATTCAGAGCAAACGTTGCACTCAAGAGCAAGGAAACTACGGTAAGGGTACTTCACTTCAGCTAGCTTTACGTACTTATATGTATGTATATATATGTGTATGTTGAAGGCATGATAGTGTAGGATGTGATCTTGGGATTTAGATGACGACATTCTGAGAGTGACACGATTGTTTGTTAGAAATTGTTTGCTTATATGAAATGCTTGTGTGATTTCATTATCTTCACTGAATGACATTGATGGTGGCACATGAGTACGTGAATGCAATATTAGTTGAACTAGGACAATGTGATAGTGACATGCTTATATGGTACGAATATGTCGCATGATGTTTACAAGCTTCGTAATATGTTTGGTATGAATTATAAAATGTATGTTTATATATTGTTGTTGAAAGAAATTCAAAGCAGGGCCTTTGGCTAGCGAGACCAAGTGACAAGTTGATGGGTATGTAAGTCGAGCATGGCCCCACATTGGTAAGGAACCCGAGGTCGCGTGATTTTTTTTCCCGGTTGTGCTTGATTATTGTAGTTAATCTTGCTTGTTATATTTCTATTTATAGAAGTTCAATGTTTTTGGTTATGCCTGATTATTGCAGTTAATCTTGCTTTTTGTATTGCTACTGATATGAGTTCAATGTTTTTCGGTGATTCTTGATTGCATTGTATGGTTAAGTTGCGTTTGTGATGGTACTTGTATTGTGAGTGCATACTTGAAATGATATTATGCTCCCATATGAGTACTTGTCATTTGTGATATCTTGCGACGCCATACGAGTATGTGATTCCGACCACTCTAGGGAGGGATGCAGACGTGATGGAGAAGATGACGGGCTAGAACCATCGACGACTGAAATAGAGGATGGAACCAATGAACTCGAGGTCCGGAAAAGATTTATCTTGCCACCGGTGTATCAGGTGTCGTTGTTGCGGCTCGTGCACGACAGTATGGCATGGACGGGAGCCTTGCACCCTTGTTGTTGTGTGAGCATGGTGGTGTTGTTCTATGATATTGGTTGATGTACCTTATAGGTGTTCCCTTCTTATCACTGTTTTATGTATACATGTGTATATTTTGTGATATTTTTATTTGGAAGTTGACCCTTGCACTTTGTTTGTTGCTTGTGTTTGGGCGATCCGCCGCCAGCTGGACAACTGCTAACAGCAGAGCATACGACGAATGCAGCATCTGAGGAGAGTTAGGGGAGCAGGACGGACGGATGATCACTTGATGACTATAGATGGCTTTATGATCATTGTGTTTGTACTCAAGCATGCCTAGGGGGCAGGGTAGATTTCAGAGACTATATGTCCTTATGCGGTCGCCCTGCGTGGGATCGTATGAGGCATACCGGTTGAGATTTATTTACAATCAGCCCGTGTGCAAAGATAAATGGAGATTCCCGTCAATCATTATTGGGTATGATGTTAGACGAATTGATTGATTTAGATGAAGAAAGGCTTTTAGCTTTGGAGTCCATCATACGTCAAAAGGTAAAAGTGACTAAGGCTTATAACAAGAAGGTTAAGTTGAAAGCTTTCATTGTTGGTGATTTGGTTTGGAAAGTTAGTTTGCCCATGGATACGAAAGATCGGACTTATGGTAAATGGTCTCCAAGTTGGGAAGGACCTTTCAAAGTTACAAAAGTATTTTCCAGTAATCCAAATTCAATTCAAGAAATTGATGCAGATCGACGAATCTTTAACATAAACGGAAAATACTTAAAGAAATATAAACCGGCATTACATGAAATCAAGATAAAGTAACCGCCGCAAAAGTCAGTGGATTGAATAGTCAGATTACAAAGTTGTTTTAACAATTATGCCGTTTAACATGGCTACTATTTAAGAAATTTTAATTCGACTATAAAAGGAGGGGAAAATGGTTTAGTCCTAATTTAAGCAAAACTTATGCTTTACTATCTTGACTTTCCTTCGAGTCATAACCGTCGTTTTTTCTTCTTTAACAGTGATATTGCCACTTCGGTGCTCTCTTTTGCATCTGGAAATACCTGGGAAGTTAATTCATCTTTTCGAACTAACAATCTTGGTGTGTTTTCCCACAACATTCCGATCACCGGAGAATCTTCTTCTTTGAGAGAGGCCTTGAGTAAAGTTTTTTCTCCTATGTCATTTGCTTCAACATTCTTGGATTCTTCTACTTTAGTTGGCTGTTAGAGAGGCCTTGAGCGTTCTCGTGTTGTTGGACCAGTGAACCGTTTCTTCTCTTTGGTGAGTAATTTAGAAGCCATGAAGGTAAAGATCTGAAGATAAAAAGCTTCATGTTTTTTAGAGCAAAAAATGAAGAAGGTGAAGCATAAGAAAAGGTTGTAGTGAGGAGAAAGGTGAGAAATGTTTCTCTTTATAAGAAAAGAAGAGGGAAGTGAAAAAGGCCGTGCGTGGATTGGTGGAATTGAAAAGCCATTTAAAAATGATTGTATTTCCATCACCTTTTGGGTCACGTGGGCTGAAGCTTTGGAAACCCAATATCGATCATTGCCTATTTACTAGCATAGTGGGATATTAACTTCTCCACTATCATGATTAAACCGTCAAGTTTTGATTGCAAGTTAAATAAAGGATAATTAAATTTTTCTTTTGTTTTATTAAAAATATCATACTTCTTAGAAAAGAAATTCATCGAAGCATAACATGTTGGGGGGCATCTGTTAGCGTGGAATTTTTTCCAAGTCTTAACTTGGTCGAAAGTCACTTGTCAACTAGTTTCGACAAAAATTCAAGTTACTCAACTTGATCATTGAGTGGGCATCGATTATAATACAAGTAGAATTGCAACCAAAAGCACTCAATAATCAACTTCAACGATATTGGAACGAGCAGGTAACATTCAAGTAACATACACAAATAATAATACACACAAAAGTTACGGATTCAGGTGGTCGAAGACCCTAGGACTCCTATATGCACGCACAACAGCTCATTGTACAAATTTTTTATCCGGATGCGACACCAACTCTCACAGGAAAGTGGGACACTCAACCGAACTCCGCACTTGACTAGAAAGTACTGCGGTCATTCAGGAGTTGCCGCTTACATGGGTACGCTCTGTTTAACGCCTCGATAGTTTGCATCTCTAGTCCATGACTATGTATAGGCCCGAACCATGACAACTTCAAGAATGCTTGACACGATATGAGGACAAAAACTCAAACTTAAGGCTTAGTCATCCGAAGACGTGGCCTAACATAGCTTCATAATTGACATCAATCATGTAGAGCCTATGTACATATCTAAAGTAGATATAAATCATATCGCAAGAAGATCATGCTTATAACTCAGCAATATAGCAAGGAAGTATTCAATATGTCAAGCCACAATTTCAACCCAAACACACTCGATATCAAGTCAGGATACGCATAGAAATCATGTTACAAGCAATCTAGATGTCCTGATGCTACTAGGGTGTAATATAATTCGAATATCAAGGCTTCCTTTCGAATGCAGGGTCATCCTCGTCAGAGTGCCTGACTTATATCGAGGAATTGTGGTCACTTGGCCGTTGTTAAGAACCAAGGGTTCTTGAAAAGGAAAATATGAGAAATCGATGATACTGAAATGTTCTTTCTATTCAGATAAATTCACTGTTTCAAGCTCTATATTTATATAGAGAGAAAACAAACAAACAGACAAGATTCCGGATATTCCGGGTCAACATAAACAACAACATAATCGACGAGTCATCCATCACATATTAACAGTTGACACCTATCATGCATAGTTAACATAATCGGTGGGGCAGCTATATCACACATTGACAGATGACACGACTAACTGACCAGACGATACAGTTATGCAATCGATTCGACTAGGCATGCGATGCTGCCATACAGACGATAGAATGCTAACTTAATCAGATAGCACTATAAGACGATGCAGAAGATAGTACCAGACAATGCAATATTTCTCTAGCAGCCCCTCTCAAACTCAAGGTGGGTTAAAAGGAGAAGCCTTTGCAAACACATTGAGTTTGGATTTCATTGCTGCAAAGTGTTGAGGCGAGAGGGGTTTTGTGAAGATATCAGCCAGTTGATCTTTCCCAGGAATGTGATACACAAGCAATGGCTTGTTTTGAACTTTCTCTCGAACGAAGAAGATGTCCAATTCCATATGTTCGGTTCTGGTGTGCAAAACAGGGTTTTTATTTAAGGCCATAACTCCCATGTTATCACAGTATAACGTAGGTACTTGGAAATAAATCTTTAGTTCCATGAGGAGAGATTGAATTCAAAGAAGTTCAGCAGTGGCGTTGGCCAGGCTTCGATATTCCGCTTCAGTGCTGGACCTTGCAACAATCATCTACTTCTTGGAGCTCCAAGACACTATGTTTGGACCACAGAAAACACACAAACCAGACGTGGAACATTTATCGTCTGGGTCCGAACCCCAATCAGCATCACAGTAGGTGGTTAAGGGCACAACATCTTTAGAACTGCAGGGTTTGAGAAGCAGGCCATGAGAGATAGTACCTTTGAGGTATCTTAGTATGCACTTAACAACCTTCCAATGAACATCGAGAGGCTGGCTCATGAACTGACATACTTTGTTGACTGCATAGCAAATTTTAGGTCTGGTGAGAGTGGCATATTGCAATGCAGCAACAACAGACCTGTAGTTGGTTGGATCAGCATATAGATCAGTGCCATGTTTGCTCAGTTTAGCGCTACTGAGCATAGGTGTAGATTGCCCTATTGCATTGATCACATTGGCCTTGTCAAGAAGATCTCCTATGTATTTGGATTGTGATTGGAGAAGAGACCCATCTTGCAGATCCTGAACTTGAACTCCAAGAAAGTAATCCAACGTACTCAGTTGTTTGAGTGAAAACTCTGTATTGAGTTGGGTGGTAATTTGTTGCACAAGAGATAAGGAACTTCCAGCGATGATAATGTCATCAACATAGACCAAGATGTAAAGGCAATAAGAAGCTGTACTATAGACAAATAAAGATGGATCACACCAACTGGCCTTGAAGTCAAAATGGACTAGATCCTCTTTCAATTTGTCAAACCAAGCTCGGGGAGCTTTTTTGAGACCATAGAGAGCTTTGCAAAGTTTGCAGACTAAGGTGCGATCTTCAGTTTGAAACCCCGGTGGCTGGTCCATGTAGACATCTTAAACAAGTGTGCCATTCAGAAAGACATTGTTGACATCAAGTTGATGGATATGCCAACGTTTGGTGACCGTAAGGAAAAAATGAGACGGATAATGATTGGATTCACAGCAGGGGAAAAAGTTTCTGAATAGTCAAAACCTTGAACCTGATTATATCGTTTGGCCAGTAACCTGGCTTTGTATCTTTCAACAGTTCCTTCAGCTTTTTGTTTGATTTTGAACACCCACTTGCAACCTAGATATTTTCTATTTGGTGGTAAGGAGACCAAAGACCATGTGGTGTTCTGTTGCAAGGCATCAAATTCTTCCTGTAACACCCCAATTTTGGGTTCAGGGTCACATAGTAATTATGCGGAAAATTTAAGTTCAAAACCTCTCAAAACACTCAAGTTTTCAAAATCAATGTCTCTCAATAATTATATTTAATAATAATCCCATAATAAAATATAATCATCTCAAACCACGAGACAAAGTTCCAAAATAATTAAAGTGGCACAAACATGTGCAAAAATTCGAAACACATAAAAATAGAAAATTACAACGTTCTTTATTTTCTTGAGTCTTCTTCATCACTTGTTCTAACCTCCGAATCACCGTTCTTGAGTCTCATTGCCCTGGCCATCTATGGCATTAAGCTCCCAAACAAAATCAAACGAAACAAGCAGAAAGGGTTAACTCAAAAATCAAGAAAACAACATGTTCAATTTGTGATCAAAACAACAATAAGGTATATACAAAAACAGAACAATACAACATAACAATAGAAACAAACATAATATTTTTTCTCATTTCACATATCATATAAGCATGTGCATATTCCTTAATATCTATCTGCATAAGTATGGCCAATATTCACCCTAAATCGGGCCAGGACAATCACGTGGGACAAAGTACCACCACATTGCCCTTGGTTGATCCCACGGGATAAAATACCGTCACATCAACCTAAACATCCTCAGTTGATCCCACGGGACAAAATGCCGTCATATCAACCCAATATATTTATATAATGCATATTCTATGACCATAAAAATATCATAATCCTCATGAACCAACAGTTCGTGCAAAATCCTCAATCATAGTTAATCACATGCATGTTATAGTTCATCTCTTAAAAACTTCAACATGTTATATTCGAATAACACAAACATAATCCTCCAAAAATTTAACATTTCATGAACATGTACAGCATACCAATTTTCTATCCATAATTCAAGAAACAAAGTTTTTCAAATACCAATTCAACAGAGTACACAAAACAGAATACAACAATCACAAACAACATGGATAATCCTAAGAAAACGAGTTACCCTTACCTCCGAGATGGTTGCATGAACATGATTCCAAATCTTGCGAGACAAAATAAACATGTATACATCCATCAACAATAATGGAAAAAGGCCGGGAACCAATCCCTAGGATTTTAGAACAGTGGAACAAAAACATCAATTTGCTGGTAGGGGCCTAGCGCCTGGGTGCTAGGTTCCAACGCTCGAGCGTTGGGCCCCTGTCTGGAAACACGTACTGGGCAGAATTCCAACGCCCAGGAGTTGGGGGTCCAGCGCTCATGTGTTGGCTCCCTGCCCGAAAAGCTAAAATCAAGTTTTTCACCCAAAAATTCATTTTTAACCAATTCCTTTCAAACCTAAAATTCTTCCATGTTCAGAACCTATATTATAACCTAATAAAAAAGTTCCTTACTCAAAATTTCAAAGGTTTCTAATTTCCCCTAAATTCAATTTGCACAAGAAGGGTTACTAGGTTTTGAACCGAAAGATGGAAGAGAATACCAACCTTGTGAGAAAGCTAGTCAAGACTGAGTGTAGCACGACCCAAACACTTCCAGAAAGTAGGGAACCTTAAGCTTGATGCAAAAAAAATTGTTGAAACAATACTTATTATCCCTAGAAGATTACAAGAGATTGTTCTCCAAAAACTCAATTTAGAAAGTTTTAGTCTCTTTCCGATTGAACTGACACAAAGCACTTGAAGGGAATTAAGAAGTGAGGTCTGAACACCATGAAAGGAGGGAGGAGAACAGAGCTTGAACACCACAAAAGAGAGAGATAAGGTCGAAAATGTTCTCCAAAGTGTAGCAAGAATTCACAAGTTTCCCAGCTCTAGTGTTTAGGAATCGGTTTGCAGTTTCTTCTGTGTAAAGGGCAAGATGGTGTCTAGTATGATTTTAAGTTTGAGGTTGGTGACTAGGGAAGGAGAAGGGGCGTCCAAGGCTGCTTTTTATCAGATGTGAAACTGAAAATTTGCTTTTGAAAGCTCATCAAAGCAAAGACAAAGCATTAACTTTCATAACCTCTCATTTATGCATAATTGGTTTTTTTCAAATTCAAAAAGAATCCTAGTACAAGTGTTTGGTTCAGATTTTCAGCACAAAAATGAGGGAGAGGAGCCGCCCAACATCATCATCATTAGCCTTAATTCCCTTTCAAAATCCATCAAAGCTTTAGACAACCATTAACCAGCATTATTCCCCCTGAAACCCTTTAACTCCCACTTTAAACCTGATTTCAATGCTCCATTAACCCTAACCATTCAAACATTGAATTTGAATGCAGAAACCACAAGCCACACGAAATTATAAGATAAAAATAAAACCTTCATCGTCAAGGATCGAACCTGTACCTTGTAACCGTAACACATAAATCTTAACCGCTAAGCCAAAGTCATTCTTGTTGCAACTCATGCAAAACTATTTAGATGTTCCTCAAGGTAAGTAACCATGTTCAAACAAAGATCAAATAGCTCAAGGCTAACATCTCATCAATTTACTCAGGGATCAATTTACAAATAAAAGAAGTCCAAGGACTAGAAAACAATTACAAACAAGTTCAGGGACTAAACTATAATTACAAATAAATTAACGGTGTTACAATACCACCCTCTAAAAAGAGTTTCGTCCCCGAAACTACAAGTCAAGTAAACAATTCAGGATACTGCTCCCGCATCTTCTCCTGTAGTTCTCAAGTAGCGTCGCGCGTAACCTGGTTCCAAATCACCTTCACAAGTGAATTCTGCTTGTTCTTCAGCTGTTTGATCCTGCGATCGGAAATACTCATCGGTGGTACCTCAAAGGTTAGATTATTCTTCAGCTGGATGTTATCCTGAGCGATAACATGTGAAGGATCCGGAATGTACTTCCGCAACTGAGATACATGAAGCACGTCATGAATCTTGGACAAGAAGGGCGGCAAGGCAATATGTATGCCACTGGTCCAACTCTCTCTATAATCTGATAAGGTCCGATAAATTTCGGTAACTTCTTTGATTTGATCGCCCTTCCGACTCTAGTAGTTGGGTTCACTCGAAGAAATACATGTTCCCCCGGTGCAAACTCCAAATCCATTCGTCGGTTGTCTGAGTAGCTCTTCTGTCTACTCTAAGATGCCTTCATCTTCTCGCTGATATGTTTAACTTTCTCAGTCGTCCGTTGGACAAGCTCTGGTCCAACTAGCAAATATTCCCCATCCTGGAACCAATATAGAGGAGTCCTACATCTCCTTCCATACAAAGCCTCGTATGGTGCCATCCTAATGCTAGCAAGAATCCTTCTGATCAAAGAGATATTTCAAGCTTTTGTGATGCTGATCACAGTGAACGTGCCCCCATACAAATAGTGCCTCCACATTTTGAGAGCAAAAACCACTGCTGCAAGCTCCAGGTCATGCGTCGGTTAGTTACGTGCATGGATCTTCAACTGTCTTGAAGCATAAGAAACAGCCTTCCGATAAACCTCGTAAGGTTCATCGCACTGCGGTAATGCCAAGAATGCTGCGGTAGTCAAGCACCGCTTCGTCTCCTGAAAACTAATCTCACATTAATCAATCCAAGCAAACAGTTGATCCTTTTGAGTCAGCTTCGTCAAAGGTCCTGCAATTTTCGCAAAACCCTCAATGAATCTACGGTAGTATCCAGCCAAGCCCAAGAAACTCCGGACATCTGTCACAGTCTTCGGCTGTTCCCACTTATTCACCGCTTCCACCTTACTAGGATCAACGGCTATGCCTTCCTTGGAAATGACATGGCCTAGGAACTTCACTTCTTCCAACCAAAAGTCACACTTAGCCGCGTTCGCAAAGAGAGTCTTCTTGCGAAGAATGGACAACACTTGGCACAGGTGTTCTTCGTGCTCTTCTTTACTCCTAGAGTAGATCAAGATATCGTCGATAATAACGACCACGAACCTGAAAGAACAAGTTATAAAACCACACACACCAATCACAAGATCAAAACAACAAAACACAAACACACACCTGCCAAGGAAGGGATTAAAGATTCTGTTCATGTAATCCATGAACATCGCTAGTGCATTCGTCACTCCAAAAGGCATCACTATATACTCATAGTGTCCATAATGAGTACGAAAATCCGTCTTCTGAATGTTTGCTTCCTTAACTCGAATCTGGTGATAACCAGATTGCAGATTGATCTTCGAGAAAATCGCCGCTCCTCGAAGGATAACGATTCTTTATCGTCACTTTATTTAGCTGTCGATAATCCACGTAGAGTCGTGATCTGCCATCCTTCTTCTTGACGAGCAACACAGGCGTTCGCCATGGAGAAACACTAGGTCGAATGAATCCTTTCCCCATGAGATCATCTAATTGGCTCTTCAGCTCTGCTAGCTCCGCTGGTGCCATACGATAAGGTGCAATGGAGATCGGTCCAGTTCTATGATCCAAATCGATTTAGAACTCGGCAACGCAGACAGGGGGTATTCCTGACACATCCTTAGGAAATACTTCTGCAAAATAACGAATGATAGGAATGTCTTGTACGCCGTCTGTCGATGATTCTCCAATGCTAGTCGCTAGCAAGACCTTCAAAACTTCTCTTCTCAGGGAGGACTTCGAAAGATAAGATTCCAAAAACTCAGACATCTTCAAATCAGGAATTATCACCTCCTTATTGGTGCAATCCAAAAGAATATGGTGATGAGATAGCTAATACATGCCAATGATTACTGTAACACCCGAAATTTCCCCCAGTGATTAAATAATTATTTAATTATTCCAAGGCACTGTTTGGATCCGCTCGGCGGCATCGGCAAGCGTTATCGTCGAGCGAAGTGTCGGTGAAGCACCTTTTACACCACTTGGTAGGAAACCAAGCTAGACTTGACTTTAAGTTCGGACGAGAATTAGACGTTCTCACTATCACCACGACGTTCAGTGAAGAATTTCGTTAAGAACGACTATAATATTGATATGGTTTCCTCCCGGAGCCCGGGAAGGATTTTTCGCTCTAACCGGACTTTTAGCCGAAACTTCAACAGAAGAAACGGACGACTTCGGGACCCCGGATCGAGAATCTAAAACGCTCCAAACGATTTCGTTTGGCGTTTCGAGACCAATTTGGTGCTGAAGATTTTTGTGAATAGAGACCCGGTGAATAGTGTTTTCGGGCAACGTGACGCAGACTTCGAGAAAGATTGACCCGGCCCCGAATTGTGCGGGCCCGATGCCCCGAAACCAATAAGTGGCCCCGGGGCAGATATTCTCAGTGACACAGAGGTACTCACTGATGACCAGAACCTGATGATGACCGGTGACTTGACGCACTGACACATTGACGCATTGACGCACTGACGCAGTGACGCACTGACGCACTGACGCGTCATGATTACGAATTTAATAATAAACAAACCTAGATATTTATTAGAACTTTCTAAATTTAGAGTTTAGTCCCTGAACTTTGAAAACCTTACGGTTTGGTCCCCGATAATAAAAAACTTGTTTTTACTTTAACCTTTTTACCATTCCAACTTTAGTCCCTTGGGTAAGTAAAAATTGAGTTTTGACCCTCATTTTTGGGCCTCTTGGCCGCAGCCCACACTCTCCATTAAGGGGGTTAAGTGGCTTTTACCTCCTTAAGTGAATCATTAAGTGAAAATCCTTTGGAGTTTAGAGAGATTTAGAGAGATAAAGAGCAAGGAAAAGACTATTCATCATCTTCTCCACCAAGCTCATGGCCGAACCACACTTTCCCTCCTAGCTCCTTCATCCTTTGTCTTTTCATCTTGCTTCCTTGAGGTAATATGCTCTCCTCCCCTTGATTTACATTTCTACCGATTCAAAATTTCGTTTTGTTGAGTTTAAATTTTATGCAAGTTCTAGAACTTAGAAGCCCCTTCATAAATGTTGGTCCTACTACCATGAGCTTTGTTTTGAACCGATTACATTTTTGATTTGTTGAGTTTTGGATTCTTGAAAATTTTTAGGGTTGAGTTTTGTTAGGGTTGCTTTTGGAAAAGTTATCCCCAATGGATTGATCTTTGAAAATCACCAATTAGTTTTCTTGGAAGTTTTGTTTTTGAAAAATTGATTGTTAAGGAAAGGTGATTTTCAAGCTTTAAGTAATTATTTGTCTTAGTTTTCCTATTACCCTTGATGTGTACCAATTAGATTTTGAAGAAAAAATTGCTCTTGAATTAAATGTTTTGGCCGAATTGGGTATTGTTAGGGGACAAAGGATAATTGATTTTCTAACTAGCTTTTGTGTGTGTTAAAATGCTTATAAATGGATTTGGGTTTTGAGGTTATGTTTTGTCACAATTGTTGTGCATTGGCCTAGAAAATTTTAAGGGTTAAAGACTTGAAAAGAAATTGTTTTTGAAAGCTTAGGAAATTTGTGAATTGAATGTGTGAAAAATTGAGTTTTTGGGCAAATTGGATTTTGAAAATCAAGTGAAAATCTGTTTTAGAAGTTATATTTTTGGTTGTGAAATTGGTTTGGAAAATTTGGAGAAGTTTTGGGTGAAAATTTGAGAAAATTAGGGTTTTTGGAAGCTTGGACAGAATTGAACTTGGTGTTGTTTTTGTGTGCTTTTGCTTTCTAAAATCTTTTTAAGGCCTCAAAATGGTTTGTAAGCATCTAGCCTTGATGCTCCTTAAATGGTTTGAAATTTCAGGAATGTTAGTGTTAGTTCAGATAGCAACCTGAGAGGGGGGGGGGGGGGTGAATCAGAGTTGCCCCGATTTTCGCGTAATAGTACCCAATGACTTTCAACGCAATTAGAGTTGTAACGTAAGAATGTTGTTGCAGCAGAATATTGTAATTGCTTGAAAGTAAACGATGAAGGAGAAGAAGAACACACAGGGATTTTATCCTGGTTCACCTTCAAACCCAGAAGGCTACGTCCAGTCCTTTGATCACACAGAGATTTTCCACTATACCAGAAAACAAACCGCTTTCTGAAAATCACCGCTCACTGATTACAACCCTCAGAACAGATTAAACTGTCTGAGTCAAAACCCTTTACTGAATACCACAGTAAAGTCAGAACCCCTCAGAAAGATTACCACTTTCTGAAGAACCACTCCACTGAATTTCACAGTGAAGATTTCCAATGATCAAGTACTCTTACAAATACTTGCACCAAGGACCCTAAGATATCTCATCAATCTTCCCAAAGCAACCCACTTCCGATTGATCAAGTCTTCTTAGCAATACTTGTGCCAAGGACCCTAAGAGGACCTATCAAACCTCAGAAGGCATACCATTTTCTGATGACGCCGAAACCTACAGCGGACTTTGAATCAAACGTGATTCAAAGAGCCTTTTTCCCAACCATCGAATACCACGATGGACCTTTTTACGACCACCGACAACTACGGTGAATAAATCAACATGATTCAAATAAAAGAAGAAGAAGATGCCTTTTCTATGGATGATTCAATCCTTTAGACAAGAAGGATTGATCTTAGTTTGTATGCTCCTGGAAATTACAATGAAGGCTCTTCCATTCTGAGTTTCTCAAATGTTGAACATCATGAGTGTTCTTATGAAAATGAGAGAACCGAAACTCAGAATGATGACTTTAATGAATATGAAAGTTATGGACCAAGTCATTGATGTTTCTGAGTGTCTAAGGACTTTATATAGGCCCTAGAGGTCGTCCATGAACCAACACAACCTTTCCCAAACTGTTTGAGACACAATGGTTCATGAAAAGACACATTTGTCGACCTGGTAATCGATTACAACAGTTAGTGTAATCGATTACACTATGCCGTTGAAGTTTGAATTCAAATTTCAAACTTGGTAATCGATTACGCACTTGTGGTAATCGATTGCACACATCCTGTAATCGATTACACACATCTGTAATCGATTACAGACAGTCCAGAACTCATTTTTTGACTGTTTAAGACCTAATTGAGTGTTCCTACCAAGTTTTACTTGTGAGAACATATCGTACTCAATTAGTTGATCTTTTATGAGCCTTCAAGTGTAATATGGACCTTAATAAAGCATAGCACACTAAGTTGACAAGACTTACTTAAAACTAGAACCTTGATGATTGATCTTGACATTCTGAACCGGTTCTTGAAGTCTTTCTCTTCTGAAGTCTTCTTGAAGTCTTCCTTCCTTTTTCTGAAGTCTTCTTGAAGTCTTTCTTCTTTTTGTTCCTTTCTTTCTTGAAGTCTTCTTGAAGTCTTCCTTTTCCTTTCTGAAGTCTTTCTTCTTTTTGTGATGTGTTTGTCTTCATCAAAACCTCAGCCGAGTCCAAGGACGAGACCTTCTTCACAATCTCCCACTTTTTGACGATGACAAACATCATGCTTGAACATTGATGGATCATTAGACTTTCTTTCTTGTCTTGTATCTCCCCCTTGGTTTTGCAATTATGTCTCCCCCTTTGTTTTGCAAATGAAGCACAGTATCCTGAAAATGATCAAGCATACACAAGACTTTTCTCCCCCTTTTGACATCATCAAAAAGAAGAAAAAGCCATACAAAGTATTCCAGGATAATTGAAATAAAGGGAAGCATAATGACAATTATTTTGATGTCAAAACGATAATGTGTATCAACACTTTTCTCCCCCTTTTTGTTCCACTTGTAGCTTTTCTTATAAGGAAGTCTTTTCAAAGCACATGTGACCCTTTCTCCCCCTTTTGACTTCATCAAAAAGAAGATGAGTCCAAGCATACTCCATACATGCTAACAAGAAGTATGGACATTTATATCGTAGGGAGTGGGGTAAGCAAGACAGAATATAGAAACTTATGCATCACACGCAATTAAAGCATAACCATAGAAGTTCAGAATACATAATTAAACATACAAGCAGAATTCAAATCATCTAAAAGTTATGTCTAAACTATTACAACCATAATATATGTAAACATAATCCAAACTTTGAAAGGTAACTAGTTTCCATTTTAGCCCTGATAGAATTGATTATAGACTTCCAGTAATTGATTACTGAAGCTTTCTAAAATAATTCTGGGCCAAACTATCCCTGTAACCGATTACTTACTTTATGTAATCGATTATTATATCTGAAAACTTGAAATTCCAGACTTGATAGGTACTGCATGAAAGATATATCTAACATATAACTATGATATAAATGCAGATGCCTAAGAATGCATTACTCTTGTACTTAATATCATTTGAAAGATATAAAGTTTTTAGAATTTCTCTTACCAATACCATAGTCTAAATTTGTGTCTTGAAAGACCATCCTTTGTATATGACATTTCAGATCACAATATCTTCAAACACATTTGCACAATAGGCTTAATGGTATTTTAGAGGTACCCAATAGTCTTTGGACCCTTTTGGATAAGTTCCTTTCATATCCCACATGAATCTTTCATTTGGAACCCCACCGTTTCTTTGACAATTAGGAGAATAATAGAAACATTCAAATTTCAAGTTAGACACTTTTTCCTCAAGATGATAGAAAGATTTGATACATACCTTTCTAAGTTGAATACCATCATGTATTCTTCTTGATTGACCAAAGTTATATGAACTTTTTGGTCGAAAAGTGATTTTCTTAACATCACTAGGATGATTATGATCAGATAAACCTAAATCACTTTTGTGAAAGGCGTGTCTTTGATTATATAACAACTTATCCATATCATCTTGTTTCTTTGTTTACCACTTGTTTTAATTTATCAATCCTTAACTCAAGAGTTATGCATGTATCTAAAGATGAAACATCACTTTGAATATCTATTCTAGATTTTACTTGATCTAATTCATCTTGCATGCTTTTAGTTTTACTTTGTAGAGATGAGATGATCCTACTATGATATGCATATTCTTCATAAACACTCAAGAAACTATCATGCAATCTATAAAAATTACTTTGTAAATTATCATATGAAATTGCATTACTAACCTCTTTATTACCATCATTAGAATGATGTGTTACCATCAATGCAAGACATACTCCTCCATTTTCTGAATTGGATGATGAACTTGCTTCATTGTCTTCCAAGTTTGTCTTCTTTGTTTTGGAGGACAAGTTTCAGAGAGTATAGACAAGGGCTCTGTATTTGGTAATCTCTACTAGAGTGAATGATTCATCTTGATCTAGATAAGTGCTTGATCCTAATTGATGTGGGTATTACTTTGTAATCATCCAAGTCATATTTCTTTAGAGGTTCTTTGTAGATCTTGGATTGATTGATGAATATCCCATTTTCAGATTGCTTGATTTACAATCCATGCCCGTAGTGCTTGCTTTAGATCATATATAAAGCTTTCTTGAAGATGAGGACATGTGAAGGAAACTTTGGATCTTCAAAGCCAGGAGGTTGCTTCACATAGACTTCTTCTTGAATGTATCCATTCAAGAAACCGCTCTTAACATCCATAGTTGGATGTTAATTGAGTAAGCATACTCTAATAGAAGTCTAATTGCTTTTAACCAAGCAATTGGTACATATGTCTAATCAAAATCTATACCTTCTTTCTGATTATAACCTTGTACTACTAATCTAATTTCTAACTATGATTCCATGTTCATCTAGTTTGTTCCTAAATACCCATTTGGTTTCAATAATATGCTTATCATTAGGTCAGGGAGCCAATATCCATACTTGGTTTCTCTTAAACTGGTTCAATTATTCTTGCAAGGCTAGAATCTTGTTTTCATCTTCTAACGCATCATGTACTTTAGATGGCCCTATTTAATACTGTTTGAGGAGGCGTACCTATTTTTCCTATGCCAAGTATTTTCCCTTTTTCATTATTCCCATATGATACATATCCCTTTTCTCAAGGTATGAGATGAAAAAAATTTGTTTTGTCTCCAAACATGTGTAACGAACATCCATTATCAAGATACCATAAATCATTTGCTGCTTTCATACACAAAAAACAAATTTTCAGAAGGGAATGTTTAGGTACTCAATTTTCTTTGGGTCCTATGTTATTTGTTGTCTTCTCATCCCACATATATTGCCCACTTGATAATCCTATATTCCTATAATAACATCTACTAGAGGTATGTCCTATTCTATTGCAATAACTACAAGCATATAGTCTATAACCTTCATTATATATTATATCTAAGCATATCATAATGTCTCCTAGGTTGTCTTGGAGCATTTTGAGAATAAATCCTATTGAAATTTTATGCTTTGATTATATAGCATGAGTATGTAATCGATTACAGCAGTTGGGTAATCAATTACTGGCAGTTTAAAATTGAAACATTTCAAACTTTGAATATGTAATCGATTACAGCAGTTATGGTAATCGATTACTTAGAGGATTCTAACAGGCACGAGGACTGAGAACAGGGTTAATCGATTACAGGACCTATGGTAATCGATTACAAGGACATTTTTATAGGTTCTAAAACTACCAAGTCCTATGTAGCACATTTGTAGATGAACATTTAAGCACATAATCAATTTAAATACATGCAATCATGTAAGTTCACACAAAGATTATGTAAATACCACATTTTAACTATCATGTTTATCTAATATACCTAATTCTCTTCTAATCTTAAAAATGAATCTTTAGGATTGTTTTGGGACATTTTGTGGGTAGTTCCTATTTCTAGAAGAGCTAGCATGCATGTGTTTACTCCTAAGAGATTTAACATCATCTAATTCCTTTTGAAGCATTTGACATTTTTCTTCTAAAGATGAAATAATAGCATTTTGTTTATCACTAAATTTAGAAGTACTATGACACATCTTAAAGAAGACTTTCTATAACATATTCTAAATCATTAGAAAAAGAAGTGCTGGTACTAACTGATGAGTGGATTTTATATGATAATTTTAGGGTCTTTTTAGTCTTTTTATTTTATTATTTTTGAGTCACATATAGGTTTTTTATTATTTTTATGTAGATTTTATATTTATTTTGCATTTTGCATGTAGATTAGATTTTATTTGTTTTTCTACCTTTATTTTATATTTTTAGGAACTTTTATAGCAATTTTATATTTTTAGGAAAAGCTGGTTTAGTTATCATTTTTGTCCAGGGACCACTTTGTAAAGTTTTAGGAAATCAAGGTCCAAAATGTGAAAGTTCAAGAGTGGAGGGCTAAAAGTGAAGATTGAGAGAATGAAAGGGCTTGAATTGAAGTGCTAACCAAGAGAGGACCAAAGTGGAAAAGAAGAATATGAAGAATCACTCTCTAATTTAGCACATGGAAAATAATGTTGAAGGAATTGATGATAGTGGAGGAGGAGTTTCAGAATTAAACAAGGGCTGAGTAGTGGCTTTTGATGGCATTCAAATCCCACTAACCATGAAGAAGGAAGGAAAACTTGGAGCTGAAACAGCAGGTCCCAGCGCTGCAGCGCTGGGAAGCCAGCGCTCATGTGCTGGCCCTCGATCTGACAGTGGATTTTTAATGCTTCCAGCGCCCAAGCGTTGGGAATTCTAGCGCTGAAGCGTTGGAGGCTGGATTTTTACAATAAATAGGACCCTCCTCTTCACTTGTAAAGCACACCTTCATAGAATACAACAAGTATTCTCTCTTTCTCCCTTTCGAGCATTGTTCTTAGGACTTGTGGGAAGCCATATTTGAGCTCCTATCCAGGGTAATTCAATGACTCCTTTAGCCATGCTTGGCTAACTTCTTTCTTAAGTATCTTGGGTTGTTTTAGTTTATAATCTATGTTTTAGTTTTCTTCTACTCTTCTGAATTTTATAGCTATAGTTCATGTTTTATTTACCTTGTTCTTAATGTTATCTTGATGATCACAAGTGTTTTTACTTATTGCTTATAACAATGGAAATTGGTAAGTAGTAAGGGACCTAGGATTTAAAAGAAGCTATATGACATATCACTAAGGTATTAGGATAGACTTAGCTTTATGTTGGCCTGAAAATTCTTTCTTCATCTTCTTCTTGGTTTTTTCTAGATTACAAGGTATTGAATTTAGTAATTGAGGAGAAAGTTCTACAATGCTTAAGGTATTAACTTGTAGAAACATTAGGCTATAGCATCATGACTTGGTACTAAAATTCAGAAATAAAAGTAGTAGTTGCTAGCATATTTTATAAATTATATAAATCAACCCAAGTGCTTAAGGCTCATCATCATCTCTTTTTCTCCTATCATTATATGCTTTTGTTTATTTCTTGTTCTAAAAACCAACATCAATATTCATCTTTAATTTTTCTGTTTAAAGTACTAAATATTATAATAATAAGAACACCTATCCCTTGGGTTCGATCTTTTTACTACGCGATAGTAAATCGTACACTTGCGATTCCGCTATCACTAACCTGGATATTTTCCTTGTCAGAAATCTGAGATGCCATTAATGCAAGGTGGGCTTTTTCGTTCTCTGATTCTGAGTCTGAGCTTACGTCATTGCCATCCAAAGCGATGTATGCTCTTCTGGAGTTTGAATCCTTCTTTTCAAACTTCTCTTTTAGTCCATGCTTCTTCTTTTGAATGTGTGGACATTCAGATTTGATGTGACCAGATTTACCATACTCATAACATGTGATCTTTTGTGAAGAGGAGGAGGGTTCATTTTCCTTTTGAAAACTTGTAGACTTCATACCTTTTCTTTGTAAGAACCTTCGAAAATTCTTGACTATTAAGACAATGTTCTTATTATTTTCTGACTATGAATCATATTCATCATTGATGCTTTCTTTGGCTTTTAGAGCAATAGAGCGGTGTCTCTTTTCGTTGTTCTCATATTGCTCAAGTCTGTTTAACTTCAATACATGTTCTTGAAGTTTTCCAAAAAGAGTAGCCAGAGTCATGTTGGAGAGACTTTTCTTTTCTGAGATAGCAGTGTCCTTTGGTTGCCATGCTCTTGTAAGGGATTTTAACACTTTCGTGTTCAAGACATTATTGGAGAATTCCTTACCAAGAGCAATCAAGTGGTTCGTTATATGTGTGAACTGCTTTTGCATATCAAGTATGCTTTTTCCAGGCAACATTTTGAACATCTCATATTCTTCTGATAGAATATTGATCTTGAATCTTTTGACTTCATCAGTCCCTTCGTGTGTAACCATTAAAGTATCCAATATTTATTTTAAAGATTTGCAAGTAGATACTCCAAGGAATTCCTTCATACCAAGGGCTGAAGTCAAGATGTTCATACCTTTTAATTCATGTTGAACCTTCTTCTTTTCTTTTTCACTCCATGTGTTTTCTAGTTCTGATTGTGAACTTCCTTCAACTTCTACTACAGGCCCAAGGAGATCTTCTTCAATGACTTTCCAGATTCCCGCGTCTAATGACTTTATGAAGATTATCATCTTGATATTCCAGAAATCGTAGTGTTCTCCATTGTAGAATGATAGCCTATTTATATTGAATCCTTCATTGGTACTTGTTGTAGATAAGGATGCTATCATCTCCCGGATCTTAGGAATAACTTACCTAAACTTCCGCTCTGATACCAATTGTTAGTTCAGATAGCAACCTGAGAGGGGGGGTGAATCAGAGTTGCCCCGATTTTCGCGTAATAGTACCCAATGACTTTCAGCACAATTAGAGTTGTAACGTAAGAACGTTGTTGCAGTGGAATATTGTAATTTCTTGAAAGTAAAAGATGAAGGAGAAGAAGAACACACAGGGATTTTATCCTGGTTCACCTTCAAACCCAGAAGGCTATGTCCAGTCCTCTGATCACACAAAGATTTTCCACTATACCAGAAAACAAACCGCTTTCTGAAAATCACCGCTCACTGAATCACACAGTGACTGATTACAACCCTCAGAACAGATTACACTGTCTGAGTCAAAACCCTTTACTGAATACCACAGTAAAGTCAGAACCCCTCAGAAAGATTACCACTTTCTGAAGAACCACTCCACTGAATTTCACAGTGAAGATTTCCAATGATCAAGTACTCTTACAGATACTTGCACCAAGGACCTTAAGATATCTCATCAATCTTCCCGAAACAACCCACTTCCGATTGATCAAGTCTTCTTAGCAATACTTGTGCCAAGGACCCTAAGAGGACCTATCAAACCTCAGAAGGCATACCACTTTCTGATGACACCGAATCCTACGGCGGACTTTGAATCAAACCTGATTCAAAGACCCTTTTTCCCAACCATCGAATACCACGATGGACCTTTTTACGACGACCGACAACTACGGTGAATGAATCAACATGATTCAAATAGAAGAAGAAGAAGATGACTTTTCTATGGATGATTCAATCCTTTAGACAAGAAGGATTGATCTTAGTTTGTATGCTCCAGGCAATTACAATGAAGGCTCTTCCATTCTGAGTTTCTCAAATGTTGAACATCATGAGTGTTCTTATGAAAATGATAGAACCGAAACTCAGAATGATGACTTTAATGAATATGAAAGTTATGGACCAAGTCATTGATGTTTCTGAGTGTCTAAGGACTTTATATAGGCCCTAGAGGTCGTCCATGAACCAACACAACCTTTCCCAAACTGTTTGAGACACAATGGTTCATGAAAAGACACATTTGTCGACCTGGTAATCGATTACAACAGTTAGTGTAATCGATTACACTATGCCGTTGAAGTTTGAATTCAAATTTCAAACTTGGTAATCGATTACACACTTGTGGTAATCGATTGCACACATCCTGTAATCGATTACACACATCTGTAATCGATTACAGACAGTCCAGAACTCATTTTTTGACTGTTTAAGACCTAATTGAGTGTTCCTACCAAGTTTTACTTGTGAGAACATATCGTACTCAATTAGTTGATCTTTTATGAGCCTTCAAGTGTAATATGGACCTTAATAAAGCATAGCACACTAAGTTGACAAGACTTACTTAAAACTAGAACCTTGATGATTGATCTTGACATTCTGAACCGGTTCTTGAAGTCTTTCTCTTCTGAAGTCTTCTTGAAGTCTTCCTTCCTTTTTCTGAAGTCTTCTTGAAGTCTTTCTTCTTTTTGTTCCTTTCTTTCTTGAAGTCTTCTTGAAGTCTTCCTTTTCTTTTCTGAAGTCTTTCTTCTTTTTGTGATGTGTTTGTCTTCATCAAAACCTCAGCCGAGTCCAAGGACGAGACCTTCTTCACAGTTAGGTTTCGTAACTTAGGGTTTTTCTATGTCTTTTGGGTAAGCGTCGAAATCTGGTTTAAGTGTCTTCGACCCCCGAAAACTTTCTAAGTTGTAGAACCCTTCCTAAGTGGTAGACCCCTTTATGGACCAGCCCCTTGACCTTAGGTTTGAGTTCAAAGTTCTAAAGTTTAGGTTGTGTTTGTTGAAGGATTTCGAAGCCTAGACCGATCAAGTCATGCGGAGCTTCCTAAAACCGCCAAGATCGATTACCTCTGAGGTGAGGGCACTTCGTATCTTTGTCTATTAGCATAAGTATGTATGTATATACCATGCTGCACTATAATCTTAGAATTGTAGTTGACGGCGTTCTAAGAACGACCCGACTTTAAACTGTATTTGATTGATATATGAATGAAGTCTCTGAAGGCATCTGATATGCTGGATTAGTTTTTTCTGATGCGTGGCATTGTTGGATTGTTGTGATATGTGGCTTGACTTATTGGATGTTTATTGCTTGATGATAATTGAAAGCATGTTTCTTCCTTCGACATGATCTATATCTGCTTAAGATATGTGCAACTGCTCTACATGATTAGTGTTAATTATGAAGCTATGCTAGGCCTCGTTTAAATACGTATGAGTCCTACTTGTGTTTTGTGTCATGTCGTGTCAAGCATTCTTTGAAGTGGTCATGGTTCAGGGCTAATAAATAGTCACGGACTGGAGATGCAACCTATCGGGGCGTTATTACAGAGCGTTCTCGTGTAAGAGGCAACTCTCGACTTACCGACTTACTTTCTAGTTCGTTCGGAGTTCGGGAGAGTGTCCCACCTGCTTGCGGGAGTTGGTGTATATCCGGATAAAATCTTTTCTGTACATGTGGATGATGTACGTGCATATAGAGTCCTAGGGTTTTTCAATTATCTGCGTCAACAATTGTACTTGCTCTGCCACTTGCTACTTGATTAATAGTTATTGTTGATGCCACGGAATGCTCTTTTACGTGATTTGTTTTTGGAAGTGACACTTTTCTTTGTGTTTTCTCTTGGACGAATCATGTGTGTTTCTCCAGACCATGCCCGGCAGACCAGTAGAGGACCCGTTCGTTGGCCTCCCCTTCCTAGGGGCGGCGACCCTACACTTCATTGATAGAGACGACCCGGCGTCATGGACGGTTGACCTTCCGTCCTGGCGTGTCCGGTACACCGGTCGGGTGGCTGACGACAGGAAGGATCGCAATGAAGAATCCCAAGGACGATAGATTTACCACTTCACCTATGACTTTCCTTTACCTCCCCTCTCACTCTTTGACGGAACCGACACCTCGGCGTCTGGGACAGCCGCTATCCCGGCATCCCCCGTCGCTGCTGCTTCTCCTTCCCCTTCATCCCCATAGGTGAAGGTGGAGACTTCTACTCCTCTATCTCCAGACTACACTCCCTCTTCGACGGACCCCTTCCGGATCATACCCCTGATGTATGAGGTAGTGACGACGGTCACCACTACCGTCATCGACGTGGACATTCCTGTGATCGACCTCACGGACTCTGACGGACCCACCCCATGCGGGGGTGGTGCTGGATGGCAGGAGGGACCTGACGATTATTCCTAGGAGGACCCCGAGGAGGAGGAGGAGGAGAGTGAGGCTTAGTTGTTTTTGGGTCATTTCTTTTTGGGAAGGTGCACTTTTTGGTAGACTAGGACTGTGCATATTTTGTAATTAATGGGGTAGGTTCTGATACATGGCTTTCTGTGGGGGCTTCCTGCGTGGAGTCCTCAGGGAAGTATATCGGTGTTAGGAAGTCTAGTTCAGGATCTCTAGCATTGTCGTACCTTCCGCTTTTGTGTCTTTTGGTCTGTAAATTAACTCTACTCTTTGCACTACACCAGTGATGTAATGATGCACGACACAAACTATTTTGGTAACACTGCTCATCGAGGGCAACGTAAATATGGGTAATTATGTATGCATAAAGTCTTAGCATGATAAAAAAAAATATACACACGCAATTTCGAAAACTCCCAAGACTTTCCGCTTGTTTATTTACTATTCATCTACTACAGTAACGCCCTGAAAATTGGGGTGTTACATTGTGGTATCAGAGCTCCGGTTTAGAACACCAGGAGCTGTTGGGAACTAGGTCTTCTATGCTAGGATGTGTGAACTCTGTGAAACTTTGTCTGAAGGTTGTTCGTGTGTGAAGAACCTTGTGTGAAGATACTTGTTTACTCCTGACGAGTTGAACATAGTATGTGAATGATTGTGTGTTGGATACTAACCATTTGACTGCAGGGGAAATGACATGCCTCCAAAGTCAGACCGTACCCCAGAGATGCAAGCTGTGATGGACCGCGCAAAGCAAGTCGTGATGGACGTATTCACCACCGTGGCTCAACAGGTTGCTGCTACCTCAGTGCAGGGTGCTACCCAAGCCCAAGAAGCAGAAGCCGATCTGGACACATCGCAATCACTGGAGCAGGAAACTTTGACACGTGAGAGGGAACTCATGTTCATTTCTGGCCACCAGCCCCAAAGTTTCTTTGGCAGAGACGACCCTGAGATGGCACGTCAATGGATCCAAGAAATGGAAAAGAGGTTTGAGATATTGCAGATTCCAGAAAAGTCTAAGGTATTCCTCGCTTACTTCCTGCTCGAGAGGGAAGCCACCCTTTGGTGGACTGGAGCGCGACAAGGGTTAGAGGCCAACCATATGGAAGTTACCTGGGCCACTTGCCGAGACGCATTTGCGGAGCGATACATGCAAGAGGTTACCA
This sequence comes from Acmispon strigosus, assembly GCA_030819835.1. NCBI lineage: Eukaryota > Viridiplantae > Streptophyta > Magnoliopsida > Fabales > Fabaceae > Acmispon > Acmispon strigosus. The sequence continues at coordinate 18,490,027 of JAUAMA010000007.1, read as the reverse complement.
GGGAGACGATGGGAGAACCATTGATGGGCATGTACCAAGGAACCATGACTGTAGCTGAGTACGCAATGAGAGTGGAGTATTTAGCTCGGCACCTCTGCATACTCAGGAACCCAGCGGATGAAGCCTACCTTTGCACTCGGTTTGTGAATGGGTTACAGATGGAAATATCAGAAGTGGTGAAAGCATTAGGAATATGCCGATTCCAGCTCTTAGTGGAAGCATGTAGAGCGATCGAGATTGGCAGGTAGAGCAAGGCGGACCCTGAAGGCAGTGGAGGACCATCCAGACTTAGCACGCGTATGCAAAAAGGGAAGGAGCCCCAAGTGAAGCCCTATGCCCGCCCACAGGAGAGGAACATTGTGTGCTACAAGTGTGGGGGACCGGGTCATTTTGCCAACACTTGCCACCTGGAGGAGAAGAAGTTCTTTAAGTGCCAAGGAACCGGACATCTTATCAAGGAATGCCCAGAAGAAGATGGGACGTCTACAGCCGGAGCAAGGCCCTGTCCTAGGTGCGGCCTCCACGGACACCTAGTGAACAAGTGTTTGAGACGGACTGCAACATGCTTAAACTGCCAAAGAGTTGGGCATGTCGCCTACGAATGCAGGGCACCCCAGACAGAGCCGACGGTGGACAACCAAGGAGAGACTCATCCTACGACCCTGGGAGGACTCTATGAGACAGGTACTCCCTGTGCCCTACTTAATTGAACGTCCCACTTTTCACACGACTTTATGGTATGAGTTACCATGGAGACGTGATTCTTTTCCACTATGAAATGATTTTGTAGTTTCCCCCCGCCGTGATTGGGTTTTGATTGCATATACTATTTGCATGCTTGTTTGATGATAATGTTAGAAAGAGGTTTCCTTGCTTATTATAAGGAATACATATGTGCATATATATCTTCCCATAATCCCATGAATGTGTTGGCTATCTCGGGACCTTATGGTGCCGGATGGCCCTTTGGTGAACGATGTTCCCGAAATAGAGGGTCTCTAACTTCTTGGCAGAGAGCCTCATAGGAGCTTCTCCTAAGGGAGGATACCGGTAGCGTCTTCTATCGGCCAACATCGAAGAGAGAAGGGAATGGAGGTGAGGAGAATATAGATGGCACAAGACCCACCTCAGTTGCAACCTACGGATGATGCTTGCCCGCCCACCGAGTACAAGCGTTAGACAAAGGAATTTTCTCGGAGTGGACAGGTAAGGTATGGTGTTTCGTTTGGGAAAAATACCAGTGCTACTATCGGAGAAATCGTTCTGACCCGCACCGCACGTGCTATGGGAGAAGAGGCGGCATGTTAGCCTATCAAGGTTTGGGTTTCGGCTGGAAGAGTTGGACCTTTACGACACGTGATTTCAAAGGAAGGAATCACGGTCGATCCAGCCAAGCGAGATCAAAGTTAACACGAGAACGATTGGAGACGTCGACTGAGATAAGAAGTTATTTTGGCCAGGATTATTATTACGAATTCTACGTAGAAGGACCCTCGAAGCTAGTGAGACCACCAATGCGACTCACTGGAAAGGACCAACCTTTTGCAAGAACCAAGAGGGATGAGTCCGGTTATCAACGAATGGAGAAACAGTGGATGACTTCGCCAGCAATAGTTGCCATAACAGGGAGAAAAATACGTAGTCGATGTCTATACGTATACCAAAGGATAGGCCGTGTTCTGAAGCAGGACCTCAGAGTGGTGGTACCTGTTTGGGAACAATTAAAGACGCCAGAGCAGAGCTTTCCAAGACATCAGTTGGAATTAGCCGCAGGGGAGTTTGCACTCGAGTTATAAAGACACCACCTCTATGAGAGTGCTACACTACCTTCAGTTATCACGAGGAATTTGGGATACTCGTTTGATTTGAAGGAGGAAGCTTGAAGCAGCGCAAATGGGCAAAGCCCATGAAGGAGTAGGATCTTACCCCGCGATACCATCTGAGGAAATTCATCGTGGTTGCCAGATCTTGGATCAACCAGCATTGAAAGCCACCACCATGACGGTGAGAAGGATGGAATTGTTCAAAAGTTTCAAGGTCTGAAGTTGAATCAGGCTATCATGAATGAAGAAGCAGACAGACTGAGTGTGATGGTGTACCTTACTTGTTAGAAGGCAAAGACGGAACATGAGGAGCTGGCAAGAATGTTTCAGCCCCTTAACGTCCCCGAGTGGAAGTGGGACTGTACATCAATGGATATGGGTATTCGAGGATTGGTCAAGTCAGCTCACCTCTACCCGCAAAGAAAATCTTCAACGTACAACAGACGTCAGAAGTATGTTTTCAAAGGATGCTTAACTGCACAGAACGTGCCCAGCATCACCTTGGGGGTGGAACGATATTCCAATCGCACTTGAGGGAACGAATCCAAGGAGCTTAGAGTTGAAGCCCTCTCGTCGGAATCGAGAAATTTGAAGTCGTTACAGCTAGGGTTGAGCAGCACCCTAGACAGGAGATGCAATCTTTCGAGAACGTTATGCGAAGCGTTGATACCCAAATCGCAAGTGTACGACCCAATATCGCGTAATAAAAAGATCGAACCCAAGGGATAGGTTTCCTATTATTATAATATTTAGTACTTGTGCAGAAAATTTAAAAGATGAGTATTTGTTGTTGGTTTTAGAACAAGCAAGAACAATAGCATAAAATAATAGAGAGATAAATATGATGAAAATTAAGTCCTTGGGTTGATTGACATAGAATATAAAATATGCTAGCAAGTATCTACTTAATTTCTAAATTATAAATCCAAGTTCAAGGTGCTATAGCCTATTATATCTACAAGTTAATCTCTTACACATTGTAAAACTTTCTTTTTAATTACTAAACCCAATTTCTTGCAATCTAGTTAACTAAAGAAGAAGATGAAGATAGAGTTCCGGCCAACACAAAGCTACGTCTTTCCTAATCTCTTAGCGAAATATACTTATAGCCTTTTTTAATCCTAGGTCCCTTACTACTTACCAATTCTCATTCGTATAAGCAATAAGCAAAAAACACTTGTGATCATCAAGATAGAAATATGAACAAGGAAATAAAACAAGAACTGGATATATTATTCAGAAAGGTAGAAACAAAACTAAAACATAAATTATAAACTAAAACAACCCAAGAAGCTTAAAAAGAATTAGCCAAGCATGGCTAAAAGAGTCATCGAATTACCCTGGATAGGAGCTCAAGTATGGCTTCCCACAATTCCTAGGAACAATGATCTTTAAGAGGGAAAGAAGAACACTTGTTGTATTCTGAATAGGTGTGTCTTACAAGTGAAGAAAAACTCCCTATTTATAGTGAAAATCAGCCTTCCAGCGCTTGGGCGCTGGCATTCCCAACGCTTGGGCGTTGGGATGCATTAAAAACCAACGGGCAGAAATGGGCCCAGCGCTTGAGCGCTGGCTTCCAACGCTGCAGCGCTGGGTGCAACCTATGACTCACATCCTAGTCAGAGGTCCAGCGCTTGAGCGTTGGGAATTCCAACGCTGCAGCGCTGGGACGAACACTGGCAGCTTCTTCTTGGATTCCTTTCTTCTTCAATGGTGGAATTGATTGGCTTAATTAGGCTTATTCAGCCCTTAATAAGTTCTGAAACCTCCCCTTTACCACCATTAATCTTCCAACCTTATTTTACATGTGCTCAAATAAAAGAGAGTTGCTTCACATTCTTCAATTTCACTTCAAGTCCTCTCTTTGTTAGAACTTCAATTCTGGCCCTTTGACTCCTTCAAACTTCACTTTTCATCCTCCACTCTTGAACCTTTACACTTTGATCCTTCAATTCCTGAAACTTTACAAATCGGTCCCTGGACAAAAATGATAACTATACCAGCTTTTCCTAAAAATATAAAATAGCTATAAAAATTCCTAAAAATATAAAATAAAGTTAGAAAAACAAATAAAAGCTAATCTATATGCAGAATGCAAAATAAATATAAAATCTATGTAAAAATCCTAAAAATCCTATATGTGACTCAAAAATAATAAAATAAAAATACTAAAAACAACCTAAAAACATCATATATTATCCTGTCATCACACCACTATACCCAACGACAGCTTGTCCTCAAGCGATAAAACTTAAAGAGAAACTCGTCCCTGAGTTTAGAAAAAGTTTATCTGATTACAACATGAAGCACAAAAACCTTTCCAAGAAAGCTTAGCGGATTAGGAAGACCTGCATGTTTAAAGATATAGAATCAAGAAAGTTAGGCTTGGCTTTTCAACATGTTAGAGTTCATCAAATAAGCTCACAAAATAATATTCTCCATGAAAAACAAGAAAGCTCAATAATCCTGCCTATCATTCAAATCAAAACTGAAATAGTGCAACCAAGTAATTTTGAAGAGATTTTTGAAGGTTGTAACTTGGCCAAAGGTTGAACGTTTCAAGGTATGGATTTCAAGAAATTGGCAACTCTAATGGCTGACTCAGAATCTGTTGTTAAGTGATTTTTCCAACTAAGAGTTTCAACAATTCAACACAAGGGTCCTCTCAATTTTTCTTTTTCTTTCTCTTTTTTTTTTTTGAACAAAGTAGTGGAATGTATGGGATGAATGACTTGAATTTTACTCCCCTCATACTCTTTCTCACCCCACTACCTCATTATTTTTTCTAAGGCACATACCTCAATCTTTTTCTTCTTTTTCTAGAGAGAAACCCACAACAAAACTCTAACAATTTCAGCACATGAATCACAATAACAACTTAAAAATATCACACAAAGTAGGCTTCAAAGAATGACTCTTTTAAGGCTCAAAAAGGGGCTACTAGTGGATTTTTGCTTTTCAAACCAAAACTCTGAGTTTTCAAAAATGCCTATAATCTCTTCTCAACTTACAAGGTAAACAAAATCCCAATCAACATGTAACACAAGGCAGAAAAATTTCACAATCAAGAATTCAGAGTCCTCAACTCTCAGAAAAAGATAGGGTAAGTGGTACCCTTTTTAGAACTCAGAAAAACTTTGCCAACAACCAAAACAATCAAGATATCCAAAATCAATTCTAACAGCATGCAATCCTAACCGCTTCAAAACATAGAACTTTTTTTTTTTTTTAAAAGAAGTTTAATCAGATAAAGCACTCACAGCAATAGCAACATTCAGACTGGATAATATACTCAAGACTCATGCAAAAATAGAAACACTAAACTAAAAATAAAGCTAAAACTATAAAAAGAGAAAAACAAAACTAAAAAGCTGGCACAATCACAAATACCCACAATAATCTAAGGGAACCTCAATGTAAAAATTACTTTGAACACTTAAGTTCAAGAGGGCTCTTTCTCCTTCCTGCAAAAATTGAAAAAACAAAAGTCTCACAAGTAGAAAACTTGCTTGACTTGTTAGTTCCACAAATAGCACAATTAAGAATATGGGTTGAAAAATTGTGTCCACCTTAAAAACAAGAATTCTTGAGTTTCCCAAAAGTTAAAACCAGTTATAGAAGCAAGGGAAAACTCAAAGAATCAAAGACTTTCAAAAAATGGTGAACACAAAATTTATTAAAACAGCAAAACAGCAAAAAGAAAAAACAAACAGAGCCTCTGCCCGAGCTCCAGCGCTTGAGCGTTGGGGATGCCAACGCTTGGGCGCTGGAATTAAAACAAATACTGGGCATCAGATGTCCCAGCGCATGAGCGCTGGGTTTCCAACGCTCTGGCGTTGGAATTACCGTAAATAAGAACGAGATTTCAGGGGCCTAGCGCATGAGCGCTGGCCCCCAACGCCTAGGCGTTGGTGAACACTGGAACCAGAGGGGATTTGGCAGGGGCCTAGCGCATGAGCGCTGGCTTCCAGCGCCTAAGCGCTGGCCCTCCCTGCAGCAAGAACATAGAATTTCTTTTCTTTATTTATTTACAAGAGTGGTGCAGAAAATTAAAAAGACAGAATTATAAACTATCCTAAGTTGGGTTGTCTCCCAACCAGCTCATTGTTAAGGTCCGAGATAGACCCTTCCCTTTAATCAATTAGGGGAATCAAGAAAAATAGACATCACTTGTGCCTCAACATCTCCCCCTAGGTACGGTTTCGATCTTTGCCCATTGACAACAAATGTTTCACCTTTATCTTCTAATTCAACCGCACCATGGGGAAATACTTTGGTGATCATATATGGTCCTGTCCATCTTGACTTCAACTTTCCAGGAAACAATCTCAGCCTTGAGTTATACAATAACACAAGCTGTCCTGGACTAAACTCTTTTGGCACAATCTTCTTATCATGCCACCTTTTTGTTCTTTCCTTGTAGATCCTAGCATTGTGATATGCTTGGAGTCTAAATTCATCCAGCTCATGTACCTGTACCTGTCTTTTATCCCCAGCTTCTTTGGGATCCATGTTTAATTGTTTCAAAGCCCAAAAGGCTCTATGCTCTAGTTCCACAGGTAAATGACAAGTCTTACCATAAACCAACTGGTAAGGAGAGGTTCCAATAGGAGTTTTAAACGCAGTTCGGTAAGCCCACAAGGTGTCATCTAATTTTCTTGACTAATCCTTCCTTGAGGTACCAACTGTTTTTTCTAAAATCCTTTTTAACTCCCTATTAGAAACCTCTACTTGTCCACTAGTTTGGGGGTGATAGGGGGTAGCAATTTTATGATTAACACCATACTTTTTTAAAAGAGTTTCAAAAGCTTTATTACAAAAATGCTTACCTCCATCACTGATTATTGCTCTTGGCACCCCAAATCTAGTGAAGATCTTTTTCTTCAGAAAATCCAGAACCACTTTGCCATCATTTGTGGGAAGGGCTGATGCTTCAACCCACTTAGAAACATAGTCAACAGCAACCAAAATATACTGGCAACCAAAAGAAGGTGGAAAAGGTCCCATGAAATCAATGCCCCATACATCAAAAAGCTCAACTTCCAAAATCATTTTTTGGGGCATCTCATTCCTTCTTGAGATATTACCAGTTCGTTGACAGTGATCACACCTTACCACAAATTCTCTACTATCTTTGAAGATAGTAGGCCAATAAAAACCACTTTGTAGGACTTTAGCTGCAGTCCTTTCACCTGAAAAATGGCCTCCATAATCGGAGGCATGGCAATGCCATAAAACAGCCTCAAATTCTTTTTCTGGAATACACCTTCTAATGATCCCATCAGAGCATTCTCTAAACAAATAAGGTTCATCCCAGAAAAAGAATTTGGCATCATGCAAAAATTTCTTCTTTTGTTGCCAAGTCAAATCAGAAGGCAACACACCAGCAGCTTTAAAATTAGCTAAATGTACATACCAGGGAGATATTTCTTGAACAGCTAAGAGCTTCTCATCTGGGAACTCCTCTTGAATAGGAATTGGGCTGGAGTTCCCCTCTTCAAGTCTTGACAAATGGTCTGCAACACCATTATCTTTCCCTTTTCTGTCCACAATTTCAAGATCAAACTCTTGCAAGAGTAAGATCCACCTGATCAACCTGGGTTTAGCTTCCTGCTTAGCAAACAAGTACTTCAATGCAGCATGGTCAGTATGCACAATAACTTTAGTACCCAAAACGTAAGGTCTGAATTTATCTAAAGCATAAACTACACTCAACAACTCCTTTTCAGTTGTAGCATAATTTTTTTGAGCTTCATTCAGAACCTTACTAGCATAGTAAATTACATGCAAAACTTTACCATTTTTCTGACAAAGAACAGCCCCTAATGCATTATCACTAGCATCACACATAACTTCAAAAGGCAAATCCCATTGGGGAGCAATAATGATAGGGGCTGAAACAAGTTTTTCTTTCAACAATTTAAAAGCAGCCAAACAATCATCGTTAAAGATAAAAGGAGCCTCTTTCTCAAGGAGGTTTGTCATAGGCTTAGCAATTTTAGAAAAATCTTTTATAAACCGCCTATAAAAACCTGCATGACCAAGAAAGCTTCTTATACCTTTAACGTTGGTGGGAGGGGGTAGATTTTCAATGATCTCAGTTTTAGCCTTATCTACATCAATCCCTTTTTCAGAAATCTTGTGCCCAAGCACAATGCCATCTTTTACCATAAAATGACATTTTTCCCAATTAAGTACCAAATTCTTTTCTTGGCACCTAACTAGAATCCTTTCCAAATTGCCCAAACACTTGTCAAAATTGGGGCCATACACAGAAAAATCATCCATGAACACTTCCATACATTCACCAATTAAATCATAAAAAATAGCAAACATACATCTTTGGAAGGTTCCTGGAGCATTACACAAGCCAAAAGGCATTCTTTAATAAGCAAAAACCCCGAAGGGACAAGTAAAAGCAGTTTTCTCTTGATCCTTGGGATCAACAACAATTTGATTGTATCCTGAATATCCATCCAAGAAACAATAGTACTCATGGCCAGCCAACCTGTCAAGCATTTGATCAATAAAGGGAAGGGGAAAATGATCTTTCCGGGTGGTAGAATTTAGCCTCCGGTAATCAATACAAACCCTCCATCCAGTTACCTTCCTGGTGGGAATCAATTCATTATTCTCATTAGGAACCACTGTAAATCCCCCTTTTTTGGGAACTACCTGAACGGGGCTAACCCATTCACTATCAGAAATGGGATAGATGATCCCTGCATCAAGCAATTTAATTACCTCTTTCCTTACCACCTCTTTCATGGCAGGATTAAGTCTTCTTTGGGGTTGGACTACAGGTTTAACTTGTTCTTCTAAAAAAATTTTATGCATAAAAACAGTGGGGCTTATGCCCTTAATGTCCTCAATAGTCCAACCCAAAGCAGATTTATGAGCTCTAAGAATTCTTACCAGTTTTTCTTCTTCAAGAGGAGAGAGGGAACTACTCACAATGACAGGTTTATTGTTACCTTCCTCAAGAAAAACATACTTAAGGGTGGAAGGTAAGGGCTTCAATTCCCTCTTTTCCTCTTGAACTTCTTCTTCTCTTTTCAGCTCCTCTACCCAATTTTTTCTTGAAGGGAAAAAATGGGCAGCTTCCAGATATCTTGCCATTTCAATGACCTGTTCGTCATTGCTTTCAATATCTTCAAAATCCAACCCCTCAGAGATTATAGTCTCTAAAGGATCTTCTTTCCACATGGCAACAAACTGTTAGGCAGAAATATATTTTTTTATTTTTTTTTAATATAAAGAGCACTAAACAAAATAATAACAAGAATAGAACCTATCCCCGGCAACGGCGCCAAAAACTTGATACCCAAATCGCAAGTGTACGACCCAATATCGCGTAATAAAAAGATCGAACCCAAGGGATAGGTTTCCTATTATTATAATATTTAGTACTTGTGCAGAAAATTTAAAAGATGAGTATTTGTTGTTGGTTTTAGAACAAGCAAGAACAATAGCATAAAATAATAGAGAGATAAATATGATGAAAATTAAGTCCTTGGGTTGATTGACATAGAATATAAAATATGCTAGCAAGTATCTACTTAATTTCTAAATTATAAATCCAAGTTCAAGGTGCTATAGCCTATTATATCTACAAGTTAATCTCTTACACATTGTAAAACTTTCTTTTTAATTACTAAACCCAATTTCTTGCAATCTAGTTAACTAAAGAAGAAGATGAAGATAGAGTTCCGGCCAACACAAAGCTACGTCTTTCCTAATCTCTTAGCGAAATATACTTATAGCCTTTTTTAATCCTAGGTCCCTTACTACTTACCAATTCTCATTCGTATAAGCAATAAGCAAAAAACACTTGTGATCATCAAGATAGAAATATGAACAAGGAAATAAAACAAGAACTGGATATATTATTCAGAAAGGTAGAAACAAAACTAAAACATAAATTATAAACTAAAACAACCCAAGAAGCTTAAAAAGAATTAGCCAAGCATGGCTAAAAGAGTCATCGAATTACCCTGGATAGGAGCTCAAGTATGGCTTCCCACAATTCCTAGGAACAATGATCTTTAAGAGGGAAAGAAGAACACTTGTTGTATTCTGAATAGGTGTGTCTTACAAGTGAAGAAAAACTCCCTATTTATAGTGAAAATCAGCCTTCCAGCGCTTGGGCGCTGGCATTCCCAACGCTTGGGCGTTGGGATGCATTAAAAACCAACGGGCAGAAATGGGCCCAGTGCTTGAGCGCTGGCTTCCAACGCTGCAGCGCTGGGTGCAATCTATGACTCACATCCTAGTCAGAGGTCCAGCGCTTGAGCGTTGGGAATTCCAACGCTGCAGCGCTGGGACGAACACTGGCAGCTTCTTCTTGGATTCCTTTCTTCTTCAATGGTGGAATTGATTGGCTTAATTAGGCTCATTCAGCCCTTAATAAGTTCTGAAACCTCCCCTTTACCACCATTAATCTTCCAACCTTATTTTACATGTGCTCAAATAAAAGAGAGTTGCTTCACATTCTTCAATTTCACTTCAAGTCCTCTCTTTGTTAGAACTTCAATTCTGGCCCTTTGACTCCTTCAAACTTCACTTTTCATCCTCCACTCTTGAACCTTTACACTTTGATCCTTCAATTCCTGAAACTTTACAAATCGGTCCCTGGACAAAAATGATAACTATACCAACTTTTCCTAAAAATATAAAATAGCTATAAAAATTCCTAAAAATATAAAATAAAGTTAGAAAAACAAATAAAAGCTAATCTATATGCAGAATGCAAAATAAATATAAAATCTATGTAAAAATCCTATATGTGACTCAAAAATAATAAAATAAAAATACTAAAAACAACCTAAAAACATCATATATTATCCTGTCATCAAGCGTACCCGTGTATGTGACGACTCCCAACTGTCCGCAGCATTCTTTTCCGCACGGAAATCGGTTGAGTGTCCCGCCAACCTACGGGTTTGGTGCTATACTTGTGGATGAAACCTTTGTACAACGGAGAGTTGTACGTGCACATAAGAACCGTAGAGCCATCGACCACACTGCTTATTTCTGTGTGGAATGCGCCCTACGTGGAAACTTGAAAGTTGCCTACGTGCTAAATTTCTCAGCTTCTTGCTCTATGATATTCAAAGATGGAATCAGGTTTCTTCTGTCACCATTCGACGGCAAAGAAGATTTAAACGGATAATGGGATCACTAGAGGATTTGCAAGGCTTGTGTTTTGGACCATTGAAAAGTTGGAGGGAACAGCTACCTTTGATGGAGTTTATCGTCAGCGACAACCATCATCTAACCCAGGGATGAAACCCTACGAAGCGAAGTGGGGACGCGAGATGTTTTGAGCGACACTGAGACGGAAGAAGCACAAACCATGGAAGGGTTTGAGTCGAGTAAAGAAAAGATGAGAACCCCTCAGAGCAGGTGTAAGGACTACGCCAGTAAGAGGATTGGAGCATGAAACGAGGAACATGCCTACCTCAAAAGACCCTGACGACGGGAGTCGGGAAGGCAATTAAGTCAGGAAGGCTTATGCATAGTTGTTGAGTCAGAGCACTCGCAACTCAAGGATGACCTATCACTCATAATTTCATCTATGAAGACCGAAGAAGGGAATGATGGGGAGTTGCAGGGAAAAGAGAGTTTCCCTAGCCGAGTAGTAATGGACGAACCGCGGAAGGAACAACGGGGAAAACCCAAAGAGGAAGTACGAGAAAACCCTTGCTCAAGCACTTCGCTGACCTATAGTTTCGAGGACGAAACTAATTTAAGGGGGGTAGGATTGTTGATAGGGAAAATCGCAAGTGCACGATTGACTATCGCGTAATATAAAAAGATCGAACCCAAGGGATAGGTGTTCTTATTAATATAAATTTAGTACTTGTGCAAGAAATTAAAAGATGAATATCTGAAGTTGGTTTGTTTTTAGAACAAAGATAAGCAACAAAATGATAAGAAATAAAGATGATAAGAATTAAGCTCTTGGGTTGATTTACATAGTCTATAAAAATGCTAGCAAGTTCCTACTTAATTTCTGAATTTTAAATCCATGTTCATGATGCTATAACCTAGAATTTCTACATCCTAATGATCTTAAGAAATGTAGAACTTTCTCCCTAATTACTAAATCCAAGATCTTGTAATTTAGTTAACCAGAAAAGAAGATGAAGAATGAATTCAGGCCAACATAAGGTTACATCTATCCTAATGATCTTTAGAGATATATACTTATAACCTTTTTTAGATCCTAGTTCCCTTACTACTTACCAAATGATCTTATGACATAAGTAATAAGCAAAACTTCTTGTGTACAGCAAGATAACAATATGAGCAAGGAAATAAAACAAGAACTGAAAATAAAACTCAGAAAGGTAGAAACAATACTAAAACATAATTTATAAACTACTACAACCCAAGAAACATAAAGAAGAAGTTAGCCAAGCATGGCTAAAGGAGTCATTGAATTACCCTGGATAGGAGCTCAAATATGGCTTCCCACAAGTCCTAGGAACAATGCTCAAAAGGGAGAAAGAGAGAATACTTGTTGTATTCTAAGAGGTGTGTCTTACAAGTGCAAATTGCCTCCCTATTTATAGCAAAAATATGGGCTCCAGCGCTTGAGCGCTGGAATTACCAACGCTTGGGCGCTGGGAAGCATTTAAATCCCACTTCCAGACCGAGGGCCAGCGCTTGAGCGCTGGCTTCCCAGCGCTACAGCGCTGGGTGTGATTTCCAGCTCAGGTCCTAGTCAGAGTCCCAGCGCTTGAGCGCTGGGATCCCAACGCTGGAGCGTTGGGACGCTGCTGCTTCAGCTTCAAGCTTTTCTTTCTTCTTCATTCATGGTAGTGGGTTTTGATTGCCATAAAAAGCCACTACTCAGCCCTTGTTTAATTCTGAAACTCTCCTCCCACTACCATCAATCCTCCAACATTATTTTCCATGTGCTAAATTAGAGAGTGTTGATTCATATTCCTTTTTTTCAATTTTGGTCCTCTCTTTGTTAGCACTTCACTTTTAGCCCTCCACTCTTGAACTTTCACATTTTGGTCCTTGATTTCCTGAAACTTTACAAATTGGTCCCTGGACAAAAATGATAACTAAACCAGCTTTTCCTAAAAATATAAAATAAAGTTAGAAAAAACAAATAAAATCTAATCTGTATGCAAAATGCAAAATAAATAGAAAATCTACATAAAAATAATAAAAATCCTATATGTGACACAAAAATAATAAAATAAAAAGACTAAAAACATCATATAATATCCACTTATCACACCACTATACCCAACGACAACTTGTCCTCAAGCGACAAAACTTAAAGAAAAACTCGTCCCTGAGTTTTGAGAAAGTTTATCTGATTAAAACTTGAAGCACAAAAACCTTTCAAAGAAAGCTTAGCAGATAAGGAAGACATGCATGTTTTACAGACAAAGAATCAAGAAAGTTTAGGCTTGGCTTTTAACATGTTTGAGTTCATCAATTAAGCTCACAAAATAATATTCTCCATGAAAACAAGAAAAAATGATCCTGCCTATAATTCAAATCAAAACTGAAGTAAAGCAACCAAGTGATTTTGAAGAGATTTTTAAGGTTATAACTTGGCCAAAAGGGTTGAACAATTTAAGGTGTGGATTTTAAGAAATTGGCAACTCTAGTGGCTGACTCAGAAACTGTTGTTAAGTGATATTTCTTGACTAAGAGCTTAAACAATTCAACACAAGGGTCCTCTCAATTTTTCTCTTTTTTCTCTCTTTTTTTTTTTTGAACAAAGTAGTGGAATGTATGGGATGAATGACTTGAATTTTACTCCCCTCATACTCTTTCTCACCCCACCACTTCATTAATTTTTTTCTCAGGCACATACCTTATTCTTCCTCAACTTTTTTCCTTCTTTTTTCTAGAGAGAAACCCACAAACATAGCTCTAACAATTTCAGCACATGAATCACAATAACAACTTAAAATATCACACAAAGTAGGATTCCAAAGAATGACTCTTTTAAGGCTCAAAAAGGGGCTACTAGTGGATTTTTGCTTTTCAACAAAAACTCTGAGTTTTCAAAAATGCCTATAATCTCTTCTCAACTCACAAAGTATACAAAATCCCAATCAACATGTAACACAAGGCAGAAAAATTTTACAATCATGCATTCAGAGTCCTCAGCTCTCAGAAAAACATAGGGTAAGTGGTACCCTTTTAAGAACTCACAAAAACTTTGCCAACAACCAAAACAATCAAGATGTCCAAATCATTTCTAACAGCATGCAATCCTAACCGCTTCAAAACATAGAACCTTTTCAAAAGCAGTTCAATCAGATAAAGCATTCACAGCAATAGTAGCATTCAGACTGGATAAAGACACTCAACCATGCAGTTTAAAAACCTAAAAGCAAAAATAAAAACTAAAACTAAAAATTAAACTAAAAACTAAAAACTATCAAACAGAAAAACTAAAAGCTCGTATTTTTTACAAATTGTCCAGGAAACCTCCTTGCAATTTCAACTTTGAACACTTCAAGTTCAAGAGGGTTCTTCCTCCTTTTGGTACCTATCCTGTAACATTGAACAAACAAAAGTCTCACAAGCAGAAACTTGCTTGACTTGTTAGTTCCCAAAACAACATACTTAAGATCATGGGTTGAAAAATTGTGTCCACCTTAAAAACAAGAATTCTTGAGTTCCCAAAAATTAAAACCAGTGTAGAAACAAGGGAAAACTCAAAGAATCTAAAACCTTTCAGAAAATGGTGAACACAAAATTTTATTACAAACTAAAAACAGCAAATAAAAACAAAATAGCAACACTGCCCGAGCTCCAGCGCTTGAGCGTTGGGGATCCCAACGCTTGGGCGCTGGAATAAAAATAAAAAACTAGGTGGATTCCAGGGGCCTAGCGCATGAGCTCTAGACATATAACGATGGAGCGTTGGGATTAAACTGGAATCATAGGTGTTAAGCAGGGGCCTAACGCTTAAGCGTTGGCCTCCAGCGCTGGAGCGCTGGCCTCTCCTGCAGCAAAAACATAGAATTTTTTTCTTTTATTTATTTACAAGGATGATGCAGAGTTGGTGTATATCCGGATAAAATCTTTTCTGTACATGTGGATGATGTACGTGCATATAGAGTCCTAGGGTTTTTCAATTATCTGCGTCAATAATTGTACTTGCTCTGCCACTTGCTACTTGATTAATAGTTATTGTTGATGCCACGGAATGCTCTTTTACGTGATTTGTTTTTGGAAGTGACCCTTTTCTTTGTGTTTTCTCTTGGAGGAATCATGTGTGTTTCTCCAGACCATGCCCGGCAGACCAGTAGAGGACCCGTTCGTTGGCCTCCCCTTCCTAGGGGCGGCGACCCTACACTTCATTGATAGAGACGACCCGACGTCATGGACGGTTGACCTTCCGTCCTGGCGTGTCCGGTACACGGGTCGGGTGGCTGACGATAGGACGGATCGTAGTGGAGAATCCCAGGACGACAGATTTACCGCTTCACCTATGACTTTCCTTTACCTCCCCTCTCACTCTTTGACGGAACCGACGCCTCGGCGTCTGGGACAGCCGCTATCCCGGCATCCCCCATAGCTGCTGCTTCTCCTGCCCCTTCATCCCCAGAGGTGAAGGTGGAGACTTCTACTCCTCTATCCCTAGACTACACTCCCTCTTCGACGGACCCCTTCCGGATCATACCCCTGATGTATGAGGTAGTGACGACGGTCACCACTACCGTCATCGATGTGGACATTCGTGTGATCGACCTCACGGACTCTGACGGACCCACCCCAGGCGGGGGTGGTGCTGGATGGCAGGAGGGACCTGACGATTATTCCGAGGAAGACCCCGAGGAGGAGGAGGAGGAGAGTGAGGCTTAGTTGTTTTTGGGTCATTTCTTTTTGGGAAGGTGAACTTTTTGGTAGACTAGGACTGTGCATATTTTTTAATTAATGGGGTAGGTTCCGATACATGGATTTCTGTGGGGGCTTCCTGCGTGGAGTCCTCAGGGAAGTATATCGGTGTTAGGAAGTCTAGTTCAGGATCTCTAGCATTGTCGTACCTTCCGCTTTTGTGTCTTTTGGTCTGTAAATTAACTCTACTCTTTGCACTACACCGGTGATGTAATGATGCACGACACAATCTATTTTGGTAACATTGCTCGTCGAGGGCAACGTAAATATGGGTAATTATGTATGCATAAAGTCTTAGCATGATCAAAAAAAAATATACACACGCAATTTCGAAAACTCCCAAGACTTTCCGCATGTTTATTTACTGTTCATCTACTACAGTAACGCCCTGAAAATCGGGGTGTTACAATTACGTCCAAGTGTTTAAGATGTAAGCAGATTAGGTTTACAACAAATTTTCTATCCCAAAACATGAGCAGACAATTCAAGCAAACAGAAGTTGTAGTTAAACTTTTGGCAGTAGGGATAGATACCACCAAGTCGAACGGCAACTCCGACACAGGTTGTAACACCCCAATTTTCGGTTGAGGGTCACATAGTAAATATGCGAAAATTAAAACCTCTCAGAAGAACAACTCAAATTTCAAAAGAAACTCATCTCTCAATAATATTTAATCAATAATATTCCCATAATTAATAATTATTATGTGGAAGCGGAAACAAAAAAATATTACGACAATGATACACGCTCAAAGACGAACTCAAAAATAAACTAAGACAGACAACGGAATTCCTTAAAACATCAATCGTCTTCTTCAGAAATCTCCCATGCTTCCGCTGCGCACTCTGATTCTGTAATGCTTCATCAAGAGTAAAAATCATCACCCTGTCTATCTCAGGCGGTAAGCACCCAAACACAAACAGAAAGGTTTAACTCTTAAAACAAACTACAAATAAGAAGCAACATGTTGAATAGAAATTAACATTAATAACAGTAACAGAATTTTTCAAAATACAGTAACAACGACTTAACGACAATATCCAAACAACAACAATAGTAATAACTTAAATAAATTTCTTCAATTTCTATATGCAAGACTCTGGCAAAAACTTCACCCAAAACTGACGAGAACGGTCGCAGGGGACAAATTACCTTCTCACCAGACCCTTTTTGCACTAATTAGGGCAAAAACTTTCCTACAACTCAAAACCATTTTAAAGCATTTAAACACACTCAGAGGTAGTTGAAAATCAATTTTATCCCCTTGTTTCAATTCTGCCCAGAATTGAGCCAAGGCAATTAAATTGCAAATTCAATTTTTCTTTCAAAACTAACTTGTACACATAAAAGGTTACATGAAATCTATAGTGAAACCAAATTTTAAAGTTTCAAAATAACTTATTTCAAATAATCAATTCTCAAAAACCTAGCTTCCAAGAAAACTAATTGGAGAAAACCATAGATCAATTTAATGGGAACTACTTTCCTAAAGGCAACCCTAACAAAAGCTCAACTTAAAATTCTTGAAGAGACCAAAACTAAACCAATCAAAAATCTAATCGGTTCAAATTGAAGCTTATGACAGTGGGAACAACATTAAAAAAGGGGGTTTAGTGTTCTAACAACTCCATAAAAAACCAAACTCAACCTATAAAAAAATCCGAATCGATAGAACCGTAGATCAGGATGAGGGGAGTAATTTACCTCAAAGCACCAAGTGAAGAAGATGAGAGGAAGGGGCTGCCGAGGTGAGGAGGAGGGGCGGCCAAGGAGAGGAGGAGAGGTAGAAGATGATGAATAGTGGAGTTCTCTTTCTCTCTAAAAACACACTTATGAAGCCTTAAGTGAAGAAAACAACATATAAACCCTATTAATTGAGGGTGGGCCGTGGACTAATGGGCTTGGGGAAGGGCCAAAGTTCAATTTTTATCTACCCCTAGGGACCAAAGTGTGAAGGGTAAAAGGTTAAAGTAAAAATCTCTTTTTACTATTTGAGGACCAAAGTGTAAACTCTCAAAGGGCAAGAACTAAACCAGAAACTTTGAAGGGGCAAGGACCAAACTAGGATTAAAGAAGATTAGGAAAATATCTTGAATATTTAATTATTTTATTTCTATTTCATGACGCGTCAGTGCGTCAGCGTGTCAATGCGTCAGTGCGTCAATGCGTCAGATCACTGGTCATCAGTGAGTACCTCAGTGTCACTGAGAGTATGTTCCCCGGGCCATTCATTGACTACAGGGTCCGGGCCCTCACAATTCGGGGCCGGGTCGATCTTTCTCGAAGTTCGCATCACGCTGCCCGAAAACACTATTCACCAAGTCACTATTCATGAAATTCTTCTTCCAGAATTTGGTCTCGAAACGCCAAATGAAATCATTTGGAGCTTTTCAGATTCTCGATCCGGGGTCTCGAAGTCATCCATTTCGTCTTCTGAAGTTTTGGCTAAAAGTTACGTTAGCGCGAAAAATCCTTCCTGGGCTCCGGAAGGAAAACATATCAATATTACAGTCGTTTTTCATGAAATTCTTCACTGAACATCATGGTGATAGTGAGAACATCTTATTCTCGTCCGAACTCAAAGTCAGGTCTAGCTTGGTTTCCTACCAAGTGTCGCAAAGAGTACTTCATTAGTACTTCGGCCGACGATATCGCTTGCCGATGCCACCGAGCGGATCCAAACAGTACCTTGGAATAATTAAATAATTATTTAATTATTGGGGAAAATTCCAGGTGTAACAATCCTACCCCCCTTAAATTAGTTCCATTCTCGAAACTACAGGTCGACGAAGTGCTTGAGCATTTCCTTTCCCTACTTTCTCTTCGGGTTTCCACGTTGTTCCTTCCGTGGATCGTCCAATACTGCTGGCTAGGAAAATTCTCTCCCCTTGGAACTCTTACCGTCCTTGTCCTCGGTCTTCATAGATGAAACTATGAGTGATGAGTTTCCTTTAGGTTGTGAGGGTTCTGACTCAACTATCCTTGCATAAGCCATCCTGGCTTAATTGACTTCGCCACTCCCTTTATCGGGGTCTTTCGAGGTAAGCTTATTCCTCACTTCATGTTCCAGTCCTCTCATTGGCGTAGTCCTTACGCCTGCTCTGAGAAGTTCTCGTCTTTTCTTTACTCGACTCAAACCCTTCAATGGTTTGCTGAGAAAGTCTAACTGCAATTACCGGCTTCTACCGCCTCAGTGTAGCTCGAAACATCTCGCATCCAGACTTCGCTTCGTAGGATGCCATCCTAGGGTTGCACGATGTTTGTCGCTGAATATAAAATCCATCAAAGGTAGTTGTTCCCTCCAGCTTTTACAATTGTCCAAGACACGAGCCTTGCAAATCCTCTAGTGATCCCAATATCTGTTCAATTCTGTTTTTCCATCGAAGGGTGACAGAAGAAACTTGGTCCCATCTTCCAAAACCATCGGGCATAAAGCTAAGAAAATAAGCACGTAGGTAACATTCAAGTTAACACGTAAGGCACATTCCACACCAAAATAAATAAACAGTGTGGTCAATGGCTCTACGGTTCCTATGTGCACATACAAATGCCCGTTGTACAAAAATTCCATTAAAAAAGGATAGCAGCAAACCTCGTAGGTTAGTGGGACACACAACCGATTTCTGTGCAAGAAAGTGCCGTGGACAGTCGGGAGTTGTCACTTACATGGGTACATTCTGCATAACGCTCCCGGAAGATTGCTTCACCGCCAGCAACACCGTTGCCGAGGTTGAGGAGAAACTGAAGGTCGCCAATGAGAAAACCGCCTCAATCTCTGCGGACTTGGCTGCCTTGCAAGAAGAATTCGAGGTAGAAAGTCTGAAGCAGTATACCATTGGTTTTAATACTGCTAAGGCCCAAGTGCGATTCCTTCTTCCAGAAGCTGACCTTTCAGCAATGGGAAAGTGGCAGAACGTCACCGCCAACGGGATTGAGGGCGAGGACTCTAAGGATGAAGCCGTGAACACGGCCGCTGATGGCGAGCAGCTTTGAGCGACAAGGGCGAGAATTTCTTTTTAGTTTTTTTTTTTTTTGTGTAATGCTGGCCGCCTGCGGTCCACTTTTGTACCTTTCTGCACAACGTAATGAAATGTTTTCTTTTGTCTAGCCCATTGTATTTTCTTTCTTCTCTATCATTAAACGCAATAATAACACTCACAACACTCATAAATAACATTCTCGAGTCGTCACCCCAAACTCTTCAGATGAAATTGTTTTTCATAAACGCTCATCATCTTACATTAAGAAACTTTCTTTACCATCGCCACTAATAATTTATCAAAATGATAGCGCTTCTCAGCTACCAATTTCAAAAATAATCAACAATTGTAAATGAATGTAAACTCTTTAGAATATATGGGGTGAGCACTGGCCCTTGTTAATTTTCTAAGTCGCCTCAGGGGCATTATTGTGGAAGAAATAACTTTTGGGTCGCTCTTGGGCCATGTTAAAATAAATAATTTTGAAGTCGCCACGAGATCATTGTTTTGAAAAAATAACGCTTGAGGGCGCGTCTAGGCCACTGTTTTGAAATAGTTTGAAATTGCCACTGGGGCATTGTCTTGAAAGAAATAGTTTCGAGGCGCTTCTAGGCCATGGTAAAAGTAATACTCTAGGCCGCCTTTGGACCTTTGTTGCACGCATGGTTTCCGCTCGCGTAACGAGTCGTACTCGCATGGCTCTTCTAACGAGGCTTGGGGGTGCTCGGTCTTACGCAACTAGGGCGGCCGGAGGCTAGAAATTTTATGAGTCACGTGATGACCCGCACGCTTTGTGTTTATGCTAGTTGTCTGTTATGAGGCTTTGGCCCGCTCAAGGCGGGGCTTTCGCTCGACCTTATTCCGGTGAGACTTTGGCTTGATTTAATTCGATCAAGGCTTTTGCTCGCATGGCGAGGCTTCTGCTCAGTGAGACTTTTGCTCAGATCCCAGTGGCCGCTGGGGTTGCCTGAGGCTTGGCTCAATAGACGTGCTCGATCTTCTTAGATCAAGACTGGGCTTTCTTCGCTGTATCGCACAAGGGTCGCGCCACACCGTTCCAAGAGAACCACCGTTCACGCACCGCGCCTTCCCGCCTGGAAAACGGGACAGTGCACCAGGCTAGGGAGTATGATCCCCCCTTGGCATCTTGGAAGCGGCAAAGAAATTTATTTTGTCACTACTGGACCACTTAATCTGCAAATGTAATTTAGACCCTCTATGGGCCTTGGAATTTAGACCAGTATTGGGCTTTGAGATTTAGACCATTTTATGGCCTTGGGATTTAGACCGCCACTGGGCCTCGGATTTCAAGCGTGCTTATTCGGGCGATCCCATATTAGCGCCAATTTGCATTTTATTGACATATGGGGCGGCCGAATTTTGTTACAAGGGTCGCCTCATCAGACCTTACCCTCGGAAGTCCTTAAGACTATTAGGAAAGTCCTCCACGCCCTTGTTTTGTACCTGCAAAAGAAAAGTTTGGGTTTTTGGCTGGGCCATCTTAAGGCCCAATTATTGACCTTTTCATAGACTGAATATGCTACCTTTATTGAGTGGAATGAAATCACCAGAATGAAATAACTATTAGTTCAGAGCTTGGCCGCCAACACAAGGGCACCAACAAAATACATAATTAACTGTAATAATGCCTTAAGTGAGTGGCGTTCCAAGACCTCGGAATTCTTTTGCCAAACAAATCTGCCAAATGATACGCTCCGTTGCCTAAAGCCTCTGTAATCTTAAAAGGGCCTTCCCAATTGGGTGTCAGCTTGTTAACATCTGTGGTACCTGTTCGCCTGCGAAGTACTAGATCGCCAACGCGCATCATTCGTGGAACAACCCGTGAATCATATCTCCTGGATATGCACTGCTTCATGGCCTCTCCTCTGAGGCGGGCCTCTTCTCTTATTTCTGGGTCCAAGTCTAGACTGACCAACAAGTTGCTTTGATTATGTTCCGGGTCAGTTGCCACCCGCCCGCCATGCTTTGTTCTTTATTTCGACCGGCAACATGGCGTCTGCGCCATAAGTTTGCTTGAAGGGTGTTTCTCCCGTAGTCGACTGAGGAGTGGTGTTGTACGACCAGAGGACTATAGGAAATTCTTCCAACCAGCGCCCCTTTGCTTCATCAAGACGCCTCTTTAATCCTGCCAGGATTACTTTATTGGCGGCCTCTGCTTGGCCATTCGTTTGGGGGTGTTCGACCGAAGTGAAAAGATTTTGAATTCCGCACTCCTCGCAGAAATCTTTAGTCGCCTGACTTGAGAATTGAGTCCCATTTTCAGAGATAATTGCTTGAGGCACGCCGAACCTGCAAATAATTCTTTGAAAATAAAACTTTTTAATTTTCTCGGAGGTAATGGTGGCGAGTGGTTCTGCCTCTATCCACTTAGAGAAATAATCCACAGCCACTAGGATGTATTTAAACTGCGACCTTGCAGGTGGAAATGGCCCAACTAAATCAACTCCCCAGAGGGCAACCAAATCAGGGTTCATATTAAAAAAAAAAAACTACAATCAAATCAAGAATAAGGACAGAGGAAGCAGAGAACGTACTAACGGCTGAAGGGAAGTGAGGATTGCAAGTAAGGTTTGCACGTTTGCACAACTCCGGCACGGTGGAAACAAGAAGCGGAGGCCGAAAGAGAATCTGGGGGTCTGAATTCGCTTGCGATCTGGAAGATGAAGAAATGCCAAGAGAGAACAAGGGGTTCCAGTAGAAGGGGGTTTTATAGGTAAAATGAGGAAGAAGAAGGGGCACAACGGTTGTAGTGCGCGAGTGGGAAATTAATGGAAAACACGGATCCCGAGGTGTAGTTAAGTCCCATTGAGCCACGTCGCCCTAGGGAGTTATGTTTCTAAGAGAAATGATTGCTATTAAGGCAAAGCCGGCGCGCGTGGTGTGAAACCCTAGGTAGGGGGTTCCCAACAGTCACAGAGTTGGTACTCATGAAAGGACAGGTGAAAGTTAAGGGTTGAAATGATGACGCGTAAGCAGGGCGATTGGAATACCTGGCGAGGCAAATATCAAGGTAATTAAATTAAGTTGCTAAATTATTTTAAGATGATGGCATGTTACTTTTACAGGTGATGCCAAAACAGGGTCAGGAAAAGAATAAGATGAGGTGTCATTCCCATGGGCTGGAGCCAGGCGTTGAAGGGCGAGTCATTTTTCTTTCTCAAGGCGCTTCTTGATGGCGATATCTTTTCACCAAAGGTGGCATTTAAATCATTCACCGCGCCCGAGCCTAAGGCGAATCATTTCCCTATAAAGCTATACTCCTTTTCCTTCGCCAGGTTTTTGTCCCACTGGGTTTTGCCTGGGAAGGTTTTAATGAGGCATGCTTTATAGGGATAACCGCCCAAAGGAAGCGTTGGTTTGGATCGTATGGCGAGCATCCAGAGCCTGTCTTGTAAGCTTGTAGACAGGATAAGTGCGGGCTTCCGAGAACGGGAATGCATTCAGAGCGTCAGAAACAAGTTATTAGGGGCGAGTCAAAGACACTTCACTTTCAGATTTCAAGCTTGTGGGCTTGTGGGCTGGTATCCAGGGTTTGGCAAATCTTCAAAGGTATCCTTTGGAGGCAAGATGAAGACAAGATGAAGACACTTCTCTTTCGAACCTCAAGCTCGTGTCTTGTGGGCTTGTGGGCAGGGCGAGCTCCCATACACCTATCAAGGGCGGTTAGGCTTTCCCCTTGTCGTGCGGAGAACGCGTCCACGTCAAGTCAGGACCGGTCTAGGCGGTAGGGGTAATCTTGTAATAGGTATTGAGTTTGGACTTTGTAATATGTTGGGCCAAACTTTAGCAGCTCATAGGCTTGATGTTAGTTATTTATCATTAATGGCTCTACTCCCTATAAATAGCAAAGGGAGGCTAATGTAAAGGGGTTGACAATTTTACTAATCAATAAGATTTATTCACTTCTCTCCTATAGTGTTCTTTTCCCAGAACAGTACATATCTGTTGTAACTTTGCATCTGTTTTTTTTTTAAATATATTAAACTTAATTTTTTTATAGTATTTTCCTTTGTAACCATAAAAAGTAATTTACATGATGGATAAAACAACTTAACCAATTCATTCTTTTTGGGGTTAAATATAAGCAATTCATTCCAAGCCATTTTCTTCCTTCGTAGTTGCAAGAAATAAATTTTACTTTAAAGTAATAAATTAATAACCTAATTATGAAATAGATGCTCATTTATGTTAAATTCAAACCACGTATTAATTAAATATCTTTAAATATTCGTTAGATTTTTCTTAATTTAAATTTAAACCTCATTTGCTAAAGATTTTGAAAACTATTCTTCAATTCCGCAAGTATAATTTGTAATTAAGTAAACCTTCTGAATTCTCATACTTTTTCTTTATAACGGTTTATATCCAAACTTATTTTCAAAAGAAAAAAATTACCAGTTTAGTAACTTATCGTACACATTGATTTTACTCTCATATATCAATTATAATAACTTTTACTTTCCGTAATTAAATTTTTTACATATAGATGTCAACAACAAAATTGGTTACAAAGATTTATGCTACTCTTCCGTTCCAAATTATAAGGACCTGTTCAGACAATCACGCTTATTAAGAAAACATGTAATAAGCTAATTAATATCTTGGTTTTGTTATTTTTTGTACAAATCTTCCATATATGCCCCTATATTAGTATTGGATATATCAAAGGTTGGTTGAGAAACATGAAAGATAAGTAATTAGTAGAAGTGATAATTTCAGTTTTGGAATTGAAAATATAATGAATGCAAGGGGTAAAAAAGGAAAAACTTAATTTTTTTTTTTGAAATCTAGAAGGGTTTTATAATTTGGGACACCAAGTTTGTCTCTAAAGAACCTAATAATTTGGGACGGAGGAGCAATAAGCAGGGACGGATCCACATAGGACTTGAGGGGGGCAAGTGGCCCCACAAGATTTTTCATTTTTCAAGAAAAAATACTACATATACTCTACATTTTTAGAATATTCAGTAAATAATTTCCACCACAAAATAATAAGTATCCTCATTGTTTTGTACTTTGGAAAAAGATGAGTTCAAATTCATTTCACTCACATTCACATGAAAGAGATGAGAGTAGATAAAACATAAGTAAGAAATATTATGCCTCAAGTTTAATAGAAAACTAACATCTACAACTATTGATATGCGTTCTTGTATACTCCTTCATGTTCATATTGCACAAACATCTTGGTTTTGTCTTCTAAATAAAGAAAATACTTGGTAAACACATAATTTATCTCTTGAAGTTCTCATGATAGGTTATTTAGACGCTACATATTTAACTTTCATAATCTAAGTATGAAATCAGAATTTTGGTTTTAGAAAAAAATCTATAAAGGTGATATAGATGAAAATATTACTTTTACTAAACAACTAAGGAAATTAAGTATTTTCATCCCTTTTTGTTGAAACAACATTGATGAAATGGTCCCTTCTTGTCATTCTATCGTATCCTTAAACTAATTTCAATTGGGGCTTCGTGTGTGTTTGAGTAATAGTGATGCCACTGCATTATCATTTTCCAATATACATTATTTTGACATGTATTACTATAAAATCCTTTTGTTGTTCATAAGCCTACCTGATTCCAATATACCTAATGATATATGTATACTCCATACTCCCAAACATTCGAAGAATAATTTATCCTTTCACAACTCATTAATTTTGAACACATCTTTAATGATTTATAGGTATGCATTAACATCCTTGTGAGTTGTGATACATCCCGGTGAAGCACTTGTAGGTGATTGGATTTACTAGCTATGCTTGAGTTATTGTGCTAGTTCCTTGTGGAACAACGATCCCCTTGACATAAGGTCATAAGGGTAGTGGCCTATTGTCACAATTGTTGGGGATGCCATGTTTAGGCCAATAATATGCATGTAGGTGCTACAAGTAAACTTTTCTGCTATGCCCTCATTTTATTCTTTGAACTTAGTGCATTTTCTAAGTAGGCATATTACTCAAGATCTTTTATTTGGCTAGACTAGATATATGGTTGCGTAAACATCTTTCCTCCATCCATTCATAGGATATACATCTAACTAATTTTATGTTGAACATTTATTGAAATTTTGCTTATCTTGCGACTTAGATAGACTTTTGATTGGGTTTAAGTGCTTTTTATTTTGGGTACCTTTTCTTGTTAATTTTGCTTTTATTCCTGATGACTGGATTTCATGTGAAGTTTTAAGGTTCTTTTTAGTTTATTTTATTTTATTTGGATTGAGTCTCATATAGGTTTTTATTCTTTTTATTTAGATTTTTTATTTATTTTTGCATTTGCATGTAGATTAGCTTTTATTTGTTTTTAAGCTTTATTTATATAATTTTAGGTATTTTTATTAGTTTTTAGTCTTTTTAGGAAACTGGTTAAATTAAGCATATTTGTGGGGACCAAGGTGCAAATTGCTAGAAATGAAGGACTGAAAATGAAGCACCATTTCTAATTGGCACATGTGAAAAATGCCATGAGTGGAGAATTGATGAGGAAGGGAGGTTTCAGAACTTAATAAGGGACAAGAATGTGGCTACATCAGTGCCATTGAGGGCCATGAAACCTCATCAAGAGGAAAAACAAAATAGCAAGGAGATGAAACATTAGCCGTGCCAACGCTTGAGCGTTGGCAACCCAACGCTTGAGCGTTGGGACGTGGCAGGTTTTATTATAAATAGGGTCTTTGCTTTCCTTTGTAAACACACCTTTCACACCCTTCATACCATCTTTCTTCTTGGTTCAGAGCAATTTCCTGGACTTGTGGGAAGCCTCTTTGAGCTCCCAATTCAGGTTTTTCTCTTTATGTTTCTCTTAGCCATGCTAGGCTAATTTCTCTTGTATTTGGGTTGTTATGAATCTTCATAAAACTATGCTGTAAGTCTTAATCTTTATATATGAATTAAATTCTTGTTCTTAGTATTTTCTCCCCATGCTTAATTAATCTTGGTGCACCCAAGTTCACTTTGCTCAATTCTTGCACAATGGTAATTAGTAGGATATGAGGGAAATTAGATTAAATTAATGGATTATTCATCACTTAGGTAAAGGATGGAAACCAATTGTGTTGGCTAGAACTAAGAACACTAATGCTTGAATTTGATTAAGGCATTAACAAATAGAAATCCTAGGCTAAAGCACCTAAGAACTAGTTCTAATTTCATGTGTAAAAGTGATTCTGAACAGCTAAGTTAAGTGAAGTGAAATTCAACCCAAATACTTGTTTTATCATTTTAATCATTTTATTGCTTTTAGTCTTTTTCTATCACAATATCTAAACAAAACATCTTTTATTTTACCAACTCTGAAAAACCAATTATAAAATCAACCAATCCCTGTGGAGACGATATCTTTTATATTACTTCGATAATCAACCGTACACTTGCGGATTTGGCTTATCAATGCCCTCATTTTATCCGTTAACCTTTGTGCTTTTTTTAAGCAGGGAGATTAATCATGATCTTTGCTTTGGGTAGGTATCGTGGTTGGGGAAACCTCTTTCCCCCATCCATGCGTAGCACACTAATTTATTTCATTTGATATTGAACATTTATTGAAATTTTAGCTTTTTTTAGATAGAATATTTTGGGTTTTTGTGCTTTGCATTTTAGGTTCCTTTTCATACAAATTTCGAAGATGTGTTTTTTTAAATAAAACTTCATTAAGAGTTATAATCTTTCTACGCATAGTTTAAATTTAGGTGTTTGCTTTTAGAATCAACTCGTCTCCGATAATGACGCACACACCACTGTAGATCTGTTTTATGCTATGATCTTTACAAGTGGAAAAGCAGACACAATATTTTGCACTATAAGGTAGCTTAGGAAGTAATTTAAAGGATATGGTTAGACGTTGAATTCTTTCATAATCATAAAAATTGGCCTCTCTTATTTTGGTCAAACAATGGAAATAAAAAGCTGAATATAGTTGTATTTTTTTGAAATGGTTATTGAAACAGTTATATTAATTGGATTATATGAGTGTGAGGCAAATTAAGATTATTAACCGTGGAGTTTCAGAAAACTTGATGAATCAAAGAAGAAAGATATGAAGTATTTTTCAGAATGCCACCTAAGTGGAGGAAAAAGTTGTATATGGAGCACACCAGAAAGAAGTTTATGTCATTTATCCCTCCACAGTATACATCTGATGAGGTTCACTAATAAGGAGACTATTTAAGATATCAATCTCATCCTCTCGAGTAGGTGCAATAACTTTTGTCGACATCCAAACTAGAGACAAGTTAGCATTATTCCTTTTTAATGCAATAGAAAGTATAACATTCTGGATATGACGTGATCATACATTCTGGATACTGAAGTTGTATGTTGATAAGGGTGAATTGGTTACTCTTATTAATTCAATGTATATTATTCGGTACACAAGTGGCTCATCTATCAAAAAACACTTGACTTTTCACAAAATAAGACATTTATCATGCAACTCACACGCGCATCAGATCTATTTATGATTTCCTTGTTGGATACAAGTAAACGACACCTGTTGTTGTTCTAGAACATGTGTGGTCTTGAAGATCTAGAGTGATATTATCACCATCTTTCTGAAAGGTATGAATATGTAAAATGTAAAACTGAGTTTAACATTGTTGCAGGTGAACCTTTAAAACCTAAATTTACATGGGCAACGCAGGTGGGGGGTTAATTTGACATTCTATTCGATGTAAACTTGATTAGAAGTTCCTCATTTTCACATTATCCTTCGGTCTAGTTGTTCACCAAATACAGTTCACCGTAGACATATGGGAAATTAGAGCTTTTGTCACTCTCATTCTCTCTCATAGCTAGAATTTCCACAAACTTTTATAATCACCCTCCCTGGAGTTCTAGCATTCATGCTAAATTTCTAAGTAAGATTCCCTCCTTTCAATTTCTGATCACGGGGCGAAACATTTTTTCCACCTTCAGGGTTCTCTTCCTCACCTATATATACCTAGGAGCCATTACAGAAAGTTTCGGCACAACGTCTAGTTGCTTGTTATTTCTGTCCATTTTTTAGTGTTGCGCTCTGGACAGGGCGAGCGCCCTTCTACTGCTAGCGGGCGGTCCAAGGGAGACTCATGTAAAGGGGACCTGGATTATCTATTCTCTATGCTCTCTCAATTCGAGAACATTTGGCGCCGTCTGTGGGGAAAGGTAAAAAATTTCCCACAACCACGAAAAAGCTTTCGTGTGTCTGCTTGAGTGAGGGGCGAAAAAAAAAATTTGAACACTGCTGATAAGGGAATCGCAAGTGTACGATTAACTATCGCGTAATACAAAAGATCGAACCCAAGGGATAGGTGTTCTTATTAATATATAATTTAGTACTTGTGCAATAAAAATAAAATGATATGTTTGATGTTTGGTTTAGGACAAGATGAAAGCAAAAGCATAAAATAATAAAATAAGATGAGAAGAATTTAAGCTCTTGGGTTGGTTTACATAGTCTATAAAACATGCTAGAAAACTCCTACTAAATTTCTGAACTTTAACTTCATATTCATGGTGCTATAGCCTAAATTTCTACATCCTAATAGCCTTAAGAAATGTAGAACTTTCTTACCTAATTACTAACTCCATAGCCTTGGTTATTAGTTAATTAGAAAAGAAGATGAAGAAAGAATTCGGGCCAACACAAAGTTACGTACATCCTTATAGCCTTAAGAAATGCAAACTTATAACCTTTTTTATTTCTTATTTCCCTTACTACTTACCAAATGGCCTTATGACATAAGTAGAAAGCAAGAAATCTTTTGATCACAAGATTAATGAAGAACAAAGAAATAAAACATGAATTGAAGATATTATTCAGAAATGTAAAAGAAAACTAGTACATGAATTATAAACTAAAACAACCCAAAAACTTAAAAAGAATTTAGCCAAGCATGGCTAAAGGAGACATTGAATTACCCTGGATAGGAGCTCAAATATGGCTTCCCACAAGTCCTAGGTACAATGCTCAAGAGGGAGAAAGAGGGAATACTTGTTGTATTCTATGAAGGTGTGCTTTACAAGTGAAGAGAAAGGTCATATTTATAGTAAAAATCCAGCCTCCAGCGCTTGAGCGTTGGCATTCCCAACGCTTGGGCGCTAGGATGCATTAAAAATCCACTTTCTGTCCGAGGCCTAGCGCTTGAGCGCTGGCTTTCCAACGCTTGGGCGCTGGGACAACATCTGACTCATTTCCTAGTCAGAGTCCCAGCGCTTGAGCGCTGGGATCCCAACACTGGAGCGTTGGGACGCTGCTTCTTCATCTTCAAACTTTTCTTCCTTCTTCATTCATGGTAGTGGGTTTTGATTGCCATAAAATGCCACTACTCAGCCCTTGTTTAATTCTGAAACCTTTCCTCCACTAACATCAATTCCTTCAAACTGTTTCCCATGTGCTAATTTAGAGAGTGATTCTTCATATTCTTCTTTTCCACTTTGGTCCTCTCTTGGTTAGCACTTCAATTCAAGCCCTTTTATTCTCTCAATCTTCACTTTTAATCCTCCACTCTTGAACTTTTACAATTTGGTCCCTGATTTCCTGCAACTTTACACATTGGTCCCTGGACAAAAATGATAACTAAACCAGCTTTTTCTAAAAATATAAAATAACTAGAAAAATTCCTAAAAATATAAAATAAAGCTAGAAAATCTAAATAAAATCTAATCTACATGAAAAATGCAAAATAAATATAAAATCTACCTAAAAACAATAAAAAACCTATATGTGACTCAAAAATAATAAAATAAAAAGACTAAAAACTACCTAAAAACATCATATAAAATCCACTCATCAACTGCCACGAACCCTAGCAGCGTCTGCTTCTCTCCTCACGCCGCCACCCCTCTCTTTCTCGATTCCTCCAGCCGCCACCTCCCTTCTCCTCTCCTTCCACTTCAAACAAACACCTCAAAACCAAACCCTCTCCATCACCTTCCAGCACCGCCACCATGGATCCAACAACAGTGAAAACAAAACCGTTTGGGTTGATGATTTGCTTCACTAGATGGACGAAAATCATCTCCATCGCCGTTTCGCTTCCACCGGTGAGAAGCACGGCCACCTCCGCATCAATCTCCGTGACACTCCGATTCAATTCTCGGCGTGTCCTGTTCCATTCCACCTTCTCTTGCGCGCGCCGCGTCCTTCATAAGGCAGTGACGCTCCTTGCATCGCCGCACCGTTTCCTCGTTCACAAGTTTTGACGCCGTGCAACCCATTTTTGTTCGACGAGTTTCCTTCTCTGACCTTCCAACCATCATTCCGTTCTCCCCAGCAAGGCACTTGATCGTAAAGTGATGAAGGAGGCGAAGGCGGCCACAAAACCAACAAGCGTTAAGGGCGGCCAAAAACGAAGAAGGCGGCCTAGGTAATAGGCACTGAATGACCCGCCAAATGGACGAAAATTCAATTCTAGGGCGATATCGTCGGTGAGACGCAACTTCTGATACAGTTCATGAACTCGCTCCATTTCCTGGTTCACTCTTTCCTTAACTCCTTTCCTTTCCTGTTTTAAATTTCTCTTATTATATGGTTGAAGTTCTGATGCTTGATTAGCCCTTATTATGTTTCATACGTATCTTGTTTTATGCACAAAACTTGTTGATCACTCCTAATTGAGAATATGAGTGCCTGTTAGTTAAGCCCGCTTATGCTCTTGTGCTATTCTACAACTGCAAAACAGAAAGGGGATGCAAATTCCATTCACCTATTCTTTTGATTTGAGATTTTGATGTATGGTTCTCGCAACATATAAGCAGAATAGTTTACTGAGTGCAGCATGTATTCATTTGTATCTAACTGAATTTATCCTAATGAACTTCTAGTATACATCAGATTTGTGATTCTCATTCATATTTTCAGATTTGTGCTTCTCATTCATGCTAAATAAACTGCTTGAACTGAATCAGTTTTGAGAAAAAATGTTTGCGTGTTGTGAACTCATGCTTTGCCAACAAAAGTGTTACTTCGTGATCTTCAAAGAAAACAAAATCAGTTTGCCCCTTATATGTTTGACGAGATTTTCAAAGGAAATTTTCATAAACATTAATGTTTCTCTTGAGTGCTTTATTCCATGTGGTGATTCCATTGACTCACAACGGTCCCAAACCTCTTATTTCATGTAAACTTGGCTGTGATTAATATTCTATGGCGACTGCTAGAGTAATGTGATAATTGCTCCATGTATTTATCTCTGCTTGTTTGAGTTCTTTAAACTTTTGATTAGTTGTGTCCAGTAGACGTTGCTCATGCTAGAATTGTTTTGTAGTTGGCTGGTGACCCATTCTAGTTTAGAATTTCATGTTTTGTGCTGGAAATTGTTCTAATTTTCTGGTATTTAGATCTTAGATCAAACATTATCACATTATCACATTTTAGCGTAGTATGATTTCAATTCCATGGTCAAACCGGTTTGATATCTAGTTTCTTGGTTTGATATCTAGTTTCTTGTTATGGAGTTTTATTTTGGTCATTGTGGAGTTTATTTCTTGAGCGCTTATTCTCGAGCTAATTTGAAAAACTTATTGAAATAAGTTGAAATTTTTTTTTATAGGTAAAGAATAAGTTATATTTGTAATTTAATCTGTATAACTTTTGAATAAGCTCAAGGCATCTTATTGGTTGGTCGCAAACTATTTAGTTACATAAGTTCTCTCTAACATGTGCCTAAGTTATACTTTAAGATAAGCTTAAATAATAAGCTCTTACAAATGAGGCATATATATCTGTTATTTAAGTTCACACCTAAAGTATAGTATATTCGATGCTGTTCTGGTGTAGTGACCATTTCAAATTGTTTGATCTAATGGAGGCTGCCATGGAATTTGTGTGTAACTTTTCTTGTTGTTTTTGGGCGGTCCAGTTTTATGTTTCTTTCAGGAAAGGTGGAGATAAGAAATACACGCAATTTCTAGGCCAAGGCGCCTAGAGAAATTATCAGGTAGAAGGATTCCAAGGAACGCTCTGAATCTAAAGCATTATTACAGGTAAGGTAGTACAAAGCAAGGGCGCGGAGGATTCTCCCTATGGAGGAGTTTTTGAGATTCTCCTCACGGGGGGTTTTGATGAGGCGACCCTTGCGACAAAATTTGGCCGCCCCACATGTCAATAAAATGCAAATTGGCACTAATGTGGGATCGCCCGAATAAAGCTATGTCCAAATTCTGAGGCCCAGTGGTGGTCTAAATACCAAGGCCCAATAATGGTCTAAATTCCAAGGCCCAGTGGTGGTCTAGAATCAAAGGCCCAGTGGCGGTCTAAATTCCAAATTCCAATACTAAAAGAGAGTGGTCCAGTGGCGACCAAAGAAATTACCTTTCGCCGTTTCCAAGAAGCCAAGGGGGAATAATACCCTCTAGCCTGGCGCACTGCCCAGCTCTCCAGGCAGGAGAGCGAGGTGCGTGAACGGTGGTTCGCTTGGAACGGTGGGGCGCGACCCTTGTGCAATACGGCGAAGAAAGCCCTGCCTTGATCGAATTAAATCGAGCACGTCTATTGAGCCAAGCCTCGGGCAACCCCAGTGGCCACTGGGATCTGAGCAAAAAGTCTCACTGAGCAGAAGCCTCGCTATGCGAGCCAAAGCCTTAATCGAATTAAATCAAACCAAAGTCACACTGGAATAAGGTCGAGCGAAAGCCCCGCCTCGAGCGGGCCAAAGCCTCATAACAGATAAATAGCACAAACACAGGGCGTGCGGGTCATTACGTGACTCATAAAATATCAAGCCTCAGGCCACCCTAGTTGCGTAAGACCGAGCACCCCCAAGCCTCGTTAGAAGAGCCATGCGAGTACGACTCGTTACGTGAGCGGAAACCATGCGTGCAACAAAGGTCCAATGGCGGCGGCCTAGAATACCACTTTTATCAAAACGGTCCAATGGCGGCCTAGAAACATACTTTTTCTTTCAAAACAGTGGCCTAGACGCGCTCTCAAAAGTTATTTCTTTCAGAATAATTCCCCTATGGCGACCTTGAAAATTATTTCTTTCAGAATATTGCCCCTGTGGCGACCTTGAAAATTATTTCTTTCAAAATGGTCCAGTGGCGACCCAAAAGTTATTTCTTTCAGAATAATGCCCCTGTGGCGACCTTGAAAATTATGTTAGTTCAGATAGCAACCTGAGAGGGGGGGGGGGTGAATCAGTGTTGCCCCGATTTTCGCCTTATTGAAAATATTACTTTCAAGATGATGATAATCACGAAACTATTGTTGTGATTGCAGCGGAATTGAGTATTGCTTGAAAGTAAAAGATGAAGGAAGGAGGAAATCACACACAGAGTTTTATCCTGGTTCACCTTCAATCCACCGAAGGCTACGTCCAGTCCCTCAAGAAAATCCTTGAGGATTTTTCCACTATTGATAAAAATCTCTTACAAGTTCCTAATCCAAGGACCCCAAGAATTTCTACCAATACCCTGTGCAAGCAAACCACTTTCAACAGCTCCTGAAAGCAAACCGCTTTCAGTTCCTGAAGGCAAACCACCCTCAGACCTTGAAGGCTAAACCACCTTCAATCAATACCCTGAAAGTATACCACTTTCAGTGACAACAACCCTTCACCGAATACCACGGTGAAAACTCAATCTTACAGAAAGAGATGAAGAAGAGTTTACAATTGGCTGTATCAATCCTTTAACATAGAAGTGGATTGATCATGAGAATTTATGCTTTAAGGCTTTTAAGCATAATATGATTCTGAGTTCCTCAAGATATGAACAACAAAAGTGTTCTTATAAACATGAAGATCATGAACTCAGAATTTAGGCTCTTGAAGGTTTAAGTTCTAAAAGATGAACTAATTTTGACAAAGCTTTGGCCTAATGTTGTATTCTCATGTGTTGTTGTGTTCTGGACTCAAATGGACTTTATATAGGCAAGGGAAACGTCCTTGAACCATCACAACACTTTCCAAAAGGTTTGGGACAGAATGGTTCATGAAAAGATGCAACTTTTCGTTCTGGTAATCGATTACATCACTTAATGTAATCGATTACACTAATAGCCGTTTCAGTTTGAATTTCAAATTCAAACATGTAATCGATTACAAACAACAAGTAATCGATTACTTGCCCAGGTGTAATCGATTACCACAATCCTGAAATCGATTACACAGAAGTCCATCTTCCAGAAACTTGATCCTTTGAGATCGGCTTAAGGTTTTCTACTTCTTTTAAGTTATGAAAACACTTAGCTTGATTAGTTTAGGTGTTTTAAGAGCCTTTATGCTTTAATAGACCTTTAGAAGCATAACTCACGTAAACTAAGACTTCTAGACTATTGATGAACTTTGTAGCGCTGTTTCTTCGAAGTCTTCTTTTCTTCTTTTTGTCGATGAGTTTGTCGTTATCAAAACCACAGCCAGGGTCAGGAGCAAGACCTTCTTCACAAATTATTTCTTTCAAAATGGTCCAGTAGCGACTTGAAGAACTAATGACTGTGTTTGCAGGTGAGAAATATAGAAAACAGGTAACAGGATGAGGAAAGCATGAGGCACATCTGGGCGAGTAACCCCAGCCCAACCTGGCGAGTAATCCTCCATTATACTTACACTTTCAAGATTGGCGATCAAGTTGCAGTATGGCGAGCTGTTTCATACTTCCGAGGCTCAGTTAGACTTGTGGGCTGACGACAACTCCTACAGGGCGAGCGACTTCTTCCTGGCAGCTCCAGTTGACATGATGATCACTTCATTCCACACTAGGCGTGTCGACCCCACCCAGCGTCACATTCACTCACATTTTCATGCTGGGATTGGCGACATATTTATTCACCGCACTCAGGCCTTAAGCGACTCATTTCTCTATAGAATGTTGTACTCTTTTTCCTTCACTAGGTTTTTATCCCACAGGGTGTTTCCTAGGAAGGTTTTAACGAGGCACGTTCTATAGGGATGACCGCCCAAAGGAAGCATCGGTTGGAATTACATGGCGAGTACTCTTTGAAGACACACTTCATCTTCGTGCCTCAGACTTAGTGTCTTGTGGGCTTGTGGACCGGGCGAGTGCCTCCCCCCGATGGCGGGCCACGAAGACTAGTTAAAGACACTTCACTTTCAGACTTCAAGCTCGTATCTTGTGGGCTGGCACCCATCATCGAGAGGATTTTTCAAAGACTAGTTAAAGACACTTCACTTTCAGACTTCAAGCTCGTGTCTTGTGGGCTGGCACCCATCATCGAGAGGATTTTTCAAAGACTAGTTAAAGACACTTCACTTTCAGACTTCAAGCTCGTGTCTTGTGGGCTTGTGGACAGGGCGAGCGACCTTCTACTGCTAGCGGGCGGTCCACCTTGATGACGGGCGGCTTTGGCTGGCGACTGGGCAATTTTGGCTGATGACCCCAGGGGCATATTTGTAATACACAGGGGGGGTTAAACATTGTAACCTATTGGGCCTGACTGTGAGGCCCATAGGCTTAGTCTGAATTAAATGTAATTTATGGTCTTCCTCCCTATAAATAGCCAAGGGAGACTCATGTAAAGGGGACCTGGATTATCTATTCTCTATGCTCTCTCAATTCGAGAACACGCTCCTTAACTCTAGAGTTCAAAATACTATTGTCATCCCTTTTTGTTGAAAGAACATTGATGAATTGGTCCCTTCTTGTCATTCTATTTTATCCTGAAATTAATTTTAATTGGGGCTTTGTGTGTGTTTGAGTACTAGAGACGCCATGGCCTTATCATTTTCAAATATATATTATTTTTGCATGTATTACTATAAATTTCTTTTGTTGTTCATATGCCTACTTGATTCCAACAGGTAAATATATGTAGATGCTAGCGGTAACTTAAATCATCAATAAATATGAATTAATGATTTACGTATACTCCATACTCCCATACATTCAAAAAATAATTTATCCTTTCTCAACTCATTAATTTTGAACACGTCTTTAATGATTTATAGGTATGCATTTACTTCCTTGTGAGTTGTGATACATCCTGGTGAAGCACTAATTGGTGATTGGATTTACTACCTATGCTTGAGTGATTGTGCTAGTTCCTTATGGAACCACGATCCCCTTGACATAAGGTCATAAGGGTAGTGGCCTATTGTAACAATTGTTGGGGATGCCATGTTTAGGTCAATAATATGCATGTAGGTGCTACAAGTAAATTTTTCTGCTATGCCCTCATTTTATTCTTTGACCTTAGTGCATTTTCTGAGTAGGGATATTACTCAAGATCTTTTATTTGGCTAGACTAGATATATGGTTGGGAAAACATCTTTCCTCCATCCATTCGTAGGATATTCATCTAATTAATTTTATGTTGAACATTTATTGAAGTTTTGCTTATCTTGCGACTTTGATAGACTTTTGATTGGGTTTAAGTGCTTTTTATTTTGGGTAACTTTTCTTGTTAATTTTGCTTTGATGCCTGATGATTGGATTTCATATGATGTTTTTAGGGCTTTCCAGATCTTTCATTGTAGAATTGGTACCTAACAAAGTATATATAATGTTCTATTGTTTTGTTGTTGTCTTATTCTATAACTACGCAATTATAATGTTTAGAAAAAACTCTCTATTTTCTTATGCTTTACAGGGGTGGGCCCCAGTTTCGTGCTATTGGCACCAAGAATTTCAAAAATGTGTTACAAAGACTGTTGTTTTGAAAGACAACAAAAAAAAAAACACGTTCCACATTATGTTGGAAGATTGTGGCACTGTATCCAAATTTCCAGATGGAATAGAAGGACTTATAGTTCATTATGGTCTTCAACATGAAGGAGGATGGCCCGAGGTGTGTTATTTAGGGGGATGCGAGTTTCATATTAAAGTTAAAGACAGAGATTTTAGATCAATCTCTACTGAACATGAAGGAAATAACTTTTATTTCGGATGGATGCCGATGCAAGTTGTAGAAACTGACTATGATAGTGGACCTGACAACGAAGAAGAAAATACAATGTCTTACTACGAAAAGCCAGCTTTCACCATCGTACATCATTACGAACAGAATGGTGGGTCATATCTATTTACTCAGGTTATTTTATATTACTTAGTTGTTAGTAACTACTTTTTTAAGAGCTATGATTGATTTTAATATTTATGCCTTAATCCAGACTTTGCCAGCAGCGTTGGTGAAGCATGCATTGCTTCCGGATAAACCTTCATTTTGTGTATTAAGAGATGCAAGTAAGCGGAGGTTTTATTGTGAATGTTCCGGGAATAAAAAAAAACAATCAAAGTGTATCGTGACAATTGGTTGGATAGACTTCATCAAAGAAAATAGATACAAAGATCAGAGCTGCATCAAGTAGGGAATTGATAAGAAGGATCCTTATGTAATACATGTCAGTGTAATCAATAAGTGAAAAATGGTTCTCAAGTTTTTATTTTCATATATCAATATTTACCCCATGCTTTTATTGTTCAGTTAAAATATAAAAATCTATGTACCAAAACATCCAAGTAAATTATTATTTCGGTTTATAAACATCTATAATTGTCAATTGATATGTTTCATCTAAATTAAACTCTCTTGTGCATGGCACGGGTCAAAAACTAGTACACAAAGTTTAGGAAATTTGTATCTATCATAATTGATCACAAAATTGTTATCATTCAAAATCTGATAAACATCTTGAGATCGTTTGAACTTAGCAATTTAGACTCCATTTTAGGAAAAGTTAGTACATGCGTCAACTTTTCATGCAATCGATTATTGCAAACACTTCTTTAGATATTTAAAAAAGTCAAGCTTTTCCCAAAAGATTGTGTCCTAAACTAATAATTTTGAAAAAGAAATTTAAAATCTATTAAAAAATTTCGATTTACAAAATTATACTTTAATATTAATATATGAAATTTTATATATTTTATTTTAAATTTAAAATATGAATTTATTTAGAAAAGTCTCTATATTATACAATTAAGAGTTCCAAGAACCTCTCTCCTAGGTGTCAAATTCCAGTGCATTTCGCTTAGGTGTTCCATTGATTTTCATCCTACATGGATTCACTAGAATGCAGGGTTTGAAGTTCTCTTCTCATAGTGGCTCTTTCCATGCACTCCTCCCCTAAACCTCCCAACTGACCAATCACATGAACCTTTTTCCACTATTGCATTATGCATTAAATCTAATCATCTAACTGCAGCTAATACTTGAACCTTTTTTATCTTCCCACTTTATCTCACTGATTGATTTCCCCAGGGTTTTTTATCCTTTTCCACTCAAGACCCTAATTATTTCTCCTTCTCAATGCATTTTTTTGCTTTCCAATGCTGTTTGTTAGATTTGAATTCGAAACCCTAATTTATTATGGCGCCATTCATGAAATACTTTGTGGTTTCTCTATAAATAGGTTATTGCAATGTTTTGTTATTCACCAATTCTTCATTCTTTGTCTACAAGAATTTCTTATAGCCATGGCCATGAACTTTGATACTCTTTCCAGCATTTCACCCAAAAAAGAGACATGGAGGATCAATGTAAAGGTTGTTCATCTGCGGAAAGTTCCAAGCTTTGATAATTCGAGGTTACTTTCAGTATTGAGATGGTTCTGATGGATGAAAATGGTGATAGGATTCATGCATCTGCCCGCAAAACCCTAAGCTACAAGTTTAAGCAATTGATCTCTGAGGGTTCTACTTATACCATGTCTCATTTTGGAGTTGTTAATAATACTAGTGAGTTTCGTACCACCAGACATGCTTTTAAGCTGAACTTTCAGCTTAGAACTGATGTCCACCAACTGAATGTCCTTTCTCTTTTGTTCCAATATCTGACATATTGTTCAAGGATTATGACAAGAAATATTTAGCTGGTCAGATTTCATCGTTTGAGTTGATTTTTTTACACTCAGTATTTGTTTTTTCATATACCCATTTTCACAATTTGTGTATTTTTTTTTCACCATGTGATTGGGATTCTCACTGGTGTTGGAACTGAGCAGCAGTTCAAGAAAAATGGAAAGAGTTACAAGATTATTAAGATTGAGCTCACGGCTGATTGGTAATAATGTTTATTTAAATTT
This sequence comes from Acmispon strigosus, assembly GCA_030819835.1. Classification (NCBI taxonomy): domain Eukaryota; kingdom Viridiplantae; phylum Streptophyta; class Magnoliopsida; order Fabales; family Fabaceae; genus Acmispon; species Acmispon strigosus. The sequence continues at coordinate 18,450,352 of JAUAMA010000007.1, read as the reverse complement.
TTATTTTCTGATTTCCCTTAAGTTTGGGTAATTTAATTGATTATTGTATTGTATTCCCTTATTGTAGTGCCAAGATTGAGTGTGCTTTCCTTCGTAACTTTGTTGATGAGATCAAAGCTTTTCTAGTTGCTGGTAATGCTAGCAATGATGTTGTAATGATTCAACTTGCAAAAGTGAAGACTTTGAAAGGTTTTACCATTTCATAATTTAATTGGTTTTTATGTCATACTTTTTCAAATCTTGCACTTTTTGTATGAGTCCATGTGAAATAATGTTTGTGCGTGTTTTGAATGTAGACACCCTATGTCTGAATTCTGCTTATGGTGCAACAAAGGTTTTATTTCACCCTGATATTCAGGAATTGCTGCCATCAAGAAAAAGTAAATTCCATGTCCAAACTTTATTTTTTCATTATCGTGAAATAATATTAATGATTTTTACGTTTTCATTAGGTTCGTTGATTCAACTGAGTTAAGCTCTCAAGTTATGAGCCAACTTCCAGATCTATGCAAAACTACACGAGAAGATTTTCTTATCATAACTTCTCTATAGACAATTGAAAAATCAAAGATAGTCCGGAGGTTTCTTTTATAATTTCTAAATTGTGTTTAACGGACTTTTTTGTGTTGCAAAATTTCCATAATGTTGTTTTGTTATTCTTGTAGAACTGTACTTGTGTGGTGCTTGGAACGATTAAGGTGGTGCCAGAGAATGGTGACTGGTGGTATCCATCCTGTAAATGCAACAATATGGTTTGTCCTATAGGGTTACTCGAAATCAAACTCATTTTTCCGTCATTTTACAATTACCGACTTCATTTTTGACCTGCACAACATGGTGGCTGAAATTTATATTATTAATCTTCCTTTAAAATCGCTTTGTCAGTTTGAGTTCTCATTTGCATGTTTTTTGATATGATTTAATTAGAATGCTGAAAAATCTAAGGAAGCAAAGCTTCCTGATGAGCTAAACAACCTTCTGGACAAGACGTTGTTGTTCAAGATTGATGTCAAGATGTCTTCCAACTCCAAGTTTGAGCAATCCTATGGTGTCAAGAAAAATTGTAAGGAACGTGAGATAATCAACCAGTTCAATACCATGACTGCTGAACCTAGGGTGAATATAATAATAATCTTGATTTGTTTTCACATTTTGGCATACTGTGATTTTTAGATGATTTAAAATAATTTAAAATGAAGGTTTGTTGCTTACTAAGGGTGATGAAACTGTTGACCATTAGGTTTAATCTCCCACTTCAAAGATTTTGTTTATTTATTGTTTGTTTTAAAAAGTTATTTAATTAAATCAGTCTCATTTTCCAGGACTTGATTAGTGATGTTGTTGTTATTGATGATGAAAAAGTGTACGAGTCTACTTAGCCTGATGTTGTTGTTCTTCGAGTTGAAACCCATGACTTAACCCCAGCAAAGCGGAGTTCACCTCCTGAAGTGCAGAATGTTTGTTCTACTTCTACCATTTCCCACAAGAAGCTTCTTGAAAAGATCAAGTAGGAGAAGATCTAAATGCGAGTTCCATTTGCTGAAGAGATTTCTATTTTGTGTTATGTTCCACTGTTTTGAATTTTAATTTTCAGTTTTCTACCTTTGTTACTAAGATTTAAGCTATATGTTTTCATGATAATTTGTGGATCTCTTTCATCTTGGCCTTAATTTTGCGGCCTTTATTTGGCAATATTTTGGCTTTTAAATTTTGCGCATTAATTATGAAAGATTGTCGTCGATAATAATTTTTTTAGTAATGGTTGATGATGTTATTATCTCGCCGTTTATCATTCACATATTTTTTTGATTTTGGTTTCTTATTTTGATCTATGAACGAATGATTTTGTGATAGTATTTTCCTTTTTAACCATAATCATCATTCAATCTTCATTCACTAAAATATTTTAAAATGTAGAAGTTTTCCAATTCTTTTTCCTCTTGCCCCGTTCTATAACTATATATTACTTCAATGTAATATATATGTTTAACACAACAATCAAATAATTGTTCATATATCTTAAACCAAATCCCCATTTTCAATAAATAGTTTTTAGTTGTTCTTAATTTAAATTTAAATCTCTTTTGCTAAATAGTTTAAAAACCACTCAATTCTTTTCAATGAGTTTAGCCATGGTACATATCTCTTGTAACTTTGCATCAGTTTCCATTAATTAAATATCGTCGTTTATTATTCTAATATTTCTTTATGTTCTACGAATGAATTTTTTTTTATCCTCATGCACTCAATTTTTTTAAATATATTAAACTTATTTTTTTTATAGTATTTGCCTTTGTAACCATAAAAACTAATTTACATGATGGATAAAACAATTTAACCAATTCATTCTTTTTGGGGTTAAATATAAGCAATTCATTCCAAGCCATTTTCTTCCTTCGTAGTTGCAAGAAATAAATTTTACTTTAAAGTAATATATTAATAACCTAATTATGAAATAGATGCTCATTTATGTTAAATTCAAACCACGTATTCATTAAATATCTTTAAATATTCGTTAGCTTTTTCGTAATTTTAATTTAAACCTCATTTGCTAAAGATTTAGAAAACTATTCTTAAATTCCGCAAGTGTAATTTGTAATTAAGTAAACCTTCTGAAAGCTCATATTTTTTCTTTATAATGGTTTATATCCAAACTTATTTTCAAAAGAAAAAAATTACCTATTTAGTAACTTATCGTACACATTGATTTTACTCTCATATATCAATTATAATAACCCAAATTAATTTTTTACATTACCGATCGAAAACTTAATGACTTTTACTTTCCGTAATTAATTTTTTTACATATAGATGTCAACAACAAAATTGGTTACAAAGATTTATGCTACTCTTCCGTTCCAAATTATAAGGACCTGTTCAGACAATCACGCTTATTAAGAAAACATGTAATAAGCTAATTAATATCTTGGTTTTGTTATTTTTTGTACAAATCTTCCATATATGCCCCTATGTTAGTATTGGATATATCAAAGGTTGGTTGGGAAACATGAAAGAGAAGTAATTAGTAGAGGTGATAATTTAAGTTTTGGAATTGAAAATATAATGAATGCAATGGGTAAAAAAGGAAAAACTTAATTTTTTTTTTTGAAATCTAGAAGGGTTTTATAATTTGGGACACCAAGTTTGTCTCTAAAGAACCTAATAATTTGGGACGGAGGAGTAATAAGCAGGGACGGATCCACATAGGACTTGAGGGGGGCAAGTGCCCCCACAAGATTTTTCATTTTTCAAGAAAAAATACTACTTATACTCTACATTTTTAGAATATTCAGTAAATAATTTCCCCCACAAAATAATAAGTATCCTCATTGTTTTGTTCTTTGGAAAAAGATGAGTTCAAATTCATTTCACTCACATTCACATGAAAGAGATGAGAGTAGATAAAACATAAGTAAGAAATATTATACCTCAAGTTTCATAGAAAACTAACATCTACAACAATTGATATGCGTTCTTGTATAATCCTTGATGTTCATATTGCACAAACATCTTGGTTTTGTCTTCTAAATAAAGAAAATACTTGGTAAACACATAATTTATCTCTTGTAGTTCTCATGATAGGTTATTTAGACGCTACATATTTAACTTTCATAATCTAAGTATGAAATCAGAATTTTGGTTTTAGAAAAAAATCTATAAAGGTGATTTAGATGAAAATATTACTTTTACTAAACAACTAAGGAAATTAAGTATTTTCATCCCTTTTTGTTGAAACAACATTGATGATATGGTCCCTTCTTGTCATTCTATTGCATCCTTAAACTAATTTCAATTGGGGCTTCGTGTGTGTTTGAGCAATAGTGACGTGATGAGTGGATTTTATATGATGTTTTTAGGGTCTTTTTAGTCTTTTTATTTTATTATTTTTGAGTCACATGTAGGTTTTTTATTGTTTTTATGTAGATTTTATATTTATTTTGCATTTTGCATGTAGATTAGATTTTTTGTGTTTTTCTATCTTTATTTTATATTTTTAGGGATTTTTCTAGTTATTTTATATTTTTAGGAAAAGCTGGTTTAGTTATCATTTTTGGTCTAGGGACCAATGTGTAAAGTTTCAGAAAGTCAGGGACCAAATTGTAAAAGTTCAAGAGTGGAGGACTTAAAGTGGAGATTGAGAGAATATGAGGGCTTGAATTGAAGTGCTAACCAAGGGAGGACCAAAGTGAAAAAGAAGAATATGAAGAATCACTCTCCAATTTAGCACATGGAAAAAATGTTTAAAGAATTGATGAAGGGTTTCAGAATTGATCAAGGCTGGTTAGTGGCTTTTTATGGCCATCAAAACCCACTACCATGAATGAAGAAGGAAGAACAAGCAAGAAGATGAAGAAGCAGCATCCCAACACTCCAGCGTTGGGATCCCAGCGCTCCAGCGCTGGGGTTCTGACTAGATGATGAGTCAGATGGTGACCCAGCGCCCAAGCGTTGGAAAGCCAGCGCTCAAGCGCTGGGCCTCGGACAGAAAGTGGATTTTTAATGCATCCTAGCGCCCATGCGTTGGGAATGCCAGCGCTCAAGCGCTGGAGGCTGGAATTTTACTATAAATAGGGCCCTTTGCTTCACTTGTAAGACACACCTTCATAGAATACAACAAGTATTCTCTCTTTCTCCCTCAAAGATCATTGTTCCTAGGACTTGTGGGAAGCCATACTTGAGCTCCTATCCAGGGTAATTCAATGATTCTTTTAGCCATGCTTGGCTAATTCTTCTTTTAAGTTTTTGGGTTGTTTTAATTTATAATTCATGTTCTAGTTTTCTTTTACATTTCTGAATAATATTTTCTATTCATGTTTATTTCTTTGTTCTTCATTAATCTTTATGCGCAAAAGATTTCATGCTTTCTACTTATTCATAAGGCCATTTGGTAAGTAGTAAGGGAAATAGGAAATAAAAAAGGTTATATGTTTGCATTACTTAAGGCTATAAGGATGTACGTAATCTTGTGTTGGCTCGGATTCCTTCTTCATCTTCTTCTCTAATTAACTAATAACCAATGCTATGGAGTTAGTAATTAGGAAAGGAAGTTCTACATTTCTTAAGGCCATTAGGGTGTAGAAACTTAGGCTATAGCACCATGAATTTGAATTTAAAGTTCAGAAATTTAGTAAGAGTTTTCTAGCATGTTTTATAGATTATGTAAATCAACCCAAGAGCTTAAATTCTCTCATCTTATTTGCTTTATTATTTTTATGCTATTACTCTCTTTTTGTCATAAACCAAACATCAATCATATTATTTTACTTTCTTTGCACAAGTACTAAATTATATAAATATAAGAACACCTATCCCTTGGGTTCGATAATCTTTTATATTACGCGATAGTAAATTGTACACTTGCAATTTCATTATCAAGTTTTTGGCGCCGTTGCCGGGGATAGGTTTTTTTCAAGTTCTTGTTTTTATTTTATTTAGTACTTCTTGTATATATTAAAAAATAAAAATAAAAAAAATGTTTCTGCTTAACAGTTTGTTGCCATGTGGAAAGAAGAAGATCCTTTAGAGACTATAATCTCTGAAGGGTTGGATTTTGAAAATATTGAAAGCAATGACGAACAGGTCATTAAAATGGCAAGATATCTGGAGGCTGCCCATTGTTTCCAACCAAAGGGAAATTGGGTAGAGGAGCTCAGAAGAGAAGAAGAAGTTCAAGAGGAAAAGAGGGAATTGAAGCCCTTACCTTCCACCCTTAAGTATGTATTTCTTGAGGAAGGTAATGATAAGCCAGTTATAGTGAGTAGTTCCCTCTCTCCTCTTGAAGAAGAAAAACTGGTAAGAATTCTTAGAGCTCATAAATCTGCTTTGGGTTGGACTATAGAGGACATTAAGGGCATAAGCCCCACTGTTTGTATGCATAAAATTTGTTTAGAAGAACAAGTTAAACCTGTAGTCCAACCCCAAAGAAGACTTAATCCTGCCATGAAAGAGGTGGTAAGGAAAGAAGTGATTAAGTTACTAGATGCAGGGATCATCTATCCCATTTCTGATAGTGAATGGGTTAGTCCTGTTCAGGTAGTTCCCAAAAAAGGGGGAATTACTGTGGTCCCAAATGAGAACAATGAATTGATTCCCACCAGGAAGGTAACTGGTTGGAGGGTTTGTATAGATTACCGGAGGCTGAATTCTGCCACCCGGAAGGATCATTTCCCCCTTCCCTTTATTGATCAAATGCTTGACAGGTTGGCTGGCCATGAGTACTATTGTTTCCTGGATGGTTACTCAGGTTATAATCAAATTGTTGTTGATCCTAAGGATCAAGAAAAAACTGCTTTTACTTGTCCCTTCGGGGTGTTTGCTTATAAAAGAATGCCTTTTGGCTTGTGTAATGCTCCGGGAACCTTCCAAAGATGTATGTTTGCTATTTTTTATGATTTAATTGGTGAATGTATGGAAGTGTTCATGGATGACTTTTCTGTGTATGGCCCCAACTTTGACAAGTGTTTGAGCAATTTGGAAAGGATTCTTGTTAGGTGCCAAGAAAAGAATTTGGTACTTAATTGGGAAAAATGTCATTTTATGGTTAAAGATGGCATTGTGCTTGGGCACAAGATTTCTGAAAAAGGGATTGAGGTGGATAAGGCTAAAACTGAAGTTATTGAAAATCTACCTCCTCCCACTAATATTAAAGGTATAAGAAGCTTTCTTGGTCATGCAGGTTTTTATAGGCGATTTATAAAAGATTTTTCTAAAATTGCTAAGCCTATGACAAATCTCCTTGAAAAAGAAGCTCCTTTTATCTTTAATGATGAGTGTTTGGCTGCTTTTAAATTATTAAAGGAAAAACTTGTTTCAGCCCCTATCATTGTTGCTCCCCAATGGGATTTGCCTTTTGAAGTTATGTGTGATGCTAGTGATAATGCAATAGGGGCTGTTCTTTGTCAAAAAAATGGAAAAGTGTTGCATGTTATTTACTATGCTAGTAAGGTTCTGAATGAAGCTCAAAGAAATTATGCTACAACTGAAAAGGAGTTGTTGAGTGTAGTTTATGCTTTAGATAAATTCAGACCTTACGTTTTGGGTACTAAAGTTATTGTGCATACTGACCATTCTGCATTGAAGTATTTGTTTGCTAAGCAGGAAGCTAAACCCAGGTTGATCAGGTGGATCTTACTCTTGCAAGAGTTTGATCTTGAAATTGTGGACAGGAAAGGAAAGGACAATGGTGTAGCAGACCATTTGTCAAGACTTGAAGTGGGGAACTCCGATCCAATTCCTATTCAAGAGGAGTTCCCAGATGAGAGGCTTTTGGCTGTCCAAGAGATAGCTCCATGGTATGTACATTTAGCTAATTTTAAAGCTGCTGGTGTGTTGCCTTCTGATTTGACTTGGCAACAAAAGAAGAAATTTTTGCATGATGCTAAATTCTTTTTCTGGGATGAACCTTATCTGTTTAGAGAATGTTCTGATGGGATCATTAGAAGGTGTATTCCAGAAAAAGAATTTGAGGCTATTTTATGGCATTTCCATGGCTCCGATTATGGAGGCCATTTTTCAGGAGAGAGGACTGCAGCTAAAGTCCTCCAAAGTGGTTTTTATTGGCCTACTATTTTCAAAGATAGTAGAGCGTTTGTGGTAAGGTGTGATCGCTGTCAACGAACTGGTAATATCTCAAGAAGGAATGAGATGCCCCAAAAAATGATTTTGGAAGTTGAAGTTTTTGATGTTTGGGGCATTGATTTCATGGGACCTTTTCCACCTTCTTTTGGTTGCTGTTGACTATGTTTCTAAATGGGTTGAAGCATCAGCCCTTCCCACAAATGATGGAAAAGTTGTTCTAGATTTTCTGAAGAAAAAGATTTTTACTAGATTTGGGGTGCCAAGAGCAATAATCAGTGATGGAGGTAAGCATTTTTGTAATAAAGCTTTTGAAACTCTTTTGAAAAAATATGGTGTTAATCATAAAATTGCTACCCCCTATCACCCCCAAACTAGTGGGCAAGTAGAGGTTTCTAATAGGGAGTTAAAAAGGATTTTGGAAAAAACAGTCGGTACCTCAAGGAAGGATTGGTCAAAAAAATTAGATGACACCTTGTGGGCTTATCGTACTGCGTTTAAAACTCCTATTGGAACCTCTCCTTACCAGTTGGTTTATGGTAAGACTTGTCATTTACCTGTGGAACTTGAGCATAAAGCCTTTTGGGCTTTGAAGCAGTTGAACATGGATCCCAAAGAAGCTGGGGATAAAAGACAGGTACAGGTACATGAGCTGGATGAATTTAGACTCCAAGCATATCACAATGCTAGGATCTACAAGGAAAGAACAAAAAGGTGGCATGATAAGAGGATCTTGCCAAAAGAATTTAGTCCAGGACAGCTTGTGTTATTATATAATTCAAGGCTGAGGTTGTTTCCTGGAAAGTTGAGATCAAGATGGACAGGACCATTTTTTGTCACCAAAGTTTTTCCTCATGGTGCGGTTGAGTTGGAAAATCGGGGAACAAAGAACACATTTCTTGTCAATGGGCAAAGGCTGAAACCTTACCTAGGAGGAAATTATGAGAGTCAAGTGATGACTGTTGAACTTGCTGAACCCCCAATTGATTAAGGGGAAGGGTCTATCTCGGACCTTAACATTGAGCTGGTTGGGAGACAACCCAACTTAGGATAGTTTATTTTTATGTCTTTTTAATTTTCTGCACAACTCTTGTAAATAAATAAAAGAAAAAAGAAATTTTATGTTTCTGCTGCAGGCGAGGCCAGCGCTCGAGCGCTGGAGGCCAACGCTCATGCGTTAGGCCCCTGCTTCACAACCTCTGATTCTAGTTGATCCCAACGCTTAGGCGTTGGGGGGACAGCGCTCATGCGCTAGGCCCCTGGAATCCACCCATTTTATTTTCTATTTTCCAGCGCCATAGCGTTGGAACCCAGCGCTCAGGCGCTGGGACCTCTGATGCCCAATAATTCTTTTAATTCCAGCGCCCAAGCGTTGGCATCCCTAACGCTCAAGCGCTGGAGCTCGGGCAGTTTGCTGTTTTTACTTTTGTTTGCTGTTTTTAGTTTTTAATAAATTTTGTGTTCACCATTTTCTGGAAGTTTTAAGGTTCTATGAGTTTTCCCTTGGTTCTAAAGTGGTTTTAATTTTTGGGAACTCGAGAATTCTTGTTTTTAAGGTGGACACAAATTTTCAACCCATGATCTTATTTGTGCTGTTTTTGGAACTAACAAGTCGAGCAAGTTTCTGCTTGTAAGACTTTTGTTTGTTCAATGTTACAGGATAGGTACCAAAAGGAGGAAGAACCCTCTTGAACTTAAGTGTTCAAATTGATTTTTGCATTGAGGTTCCCTTGGACCTTTGTGGAAAATTTGTTACTATACCAGCTTGTTAGTTTTTGTTTTTCTTTTTATAGTTTTTAGTTTTATTTTTATTTTTAGTTTAGTTTTTCTGTTTTATTTTTGCATGAGTCTTGAGTATATTATCCATTCTGATGTTGCTATAGCTTTGTGAATGCTTTATCTGATTGTACTGCTTTGTGAAAAATTCTATGTTTTTAAGCAGTTAGGATTGCATGCTGTAGAAAGGATTTTTGATGTCTTGATTGTTTGGTTGTTGGCTAAGTCTTTTTCTGAGTTCTAAAAAGGGTACCACTTACCCTATCTTTTTCTGAGAGCTGAGGACTCTGAATTCTTGATTGTGAAATTTTTCTGCCTTGTGTTGCATGTTGATTGGAGTTTTGTGTACTTTGTGAGTTGAGAAGAGATATTAGGCATTTTTGAAAACTCAGATTTTTGCTTGAAATTGATATCCACTAGTAGCCCTTTTGAGCCTTAAAAGAGTCATTCTTTGGAGCCTACTTTGTGTGATAATTCTTAAAGTTGTTATTGTGATTCAGGTGTTGAATTTGTTAGAGCTATGTTTGTGGGTTTCTCTCTAAAAAAAAAAAAAAAAGAAGGAAAAATTGAAAAATAAGGTATGTGCCTTAGAAAAAATAATGAAGTAGTGGGGTGAGAAAGAGTATGAGGGGAGTAAAATTCAAGTCATTCATCCCATACATTCCACTACTTTGTTCAAAAAAAAAAAAAAAAAAAAAAAAAGAAAAGGAAAAAATTGAGAGAACCCTTGTGTTGAATTGTTGAAGCTCTTAGTCAAGAAAAATCACTTAACAACAAAATTTCTGAGTCAGCCAATAGAGTTGCCAAGTTCTTGAAATCCACACCTTAAATTGTTCAACCCTTTGGCCAAGTTACAACCTTCAAGAATCTCTTCAAAATCACTTGGTTGCTTTACTTCAGTTTTGATTTGAATTATAGGCAGGATTATTGAGCTTTCTTGTTTTCATGGAGAACATTATTTTTGGTGAGCTTAATTGTTGAACTCAAACATGTTAAAAGCCAAGCCTAAACTTTCTTGATTCTTTGTCTATAAAACATGCATGTCTTCCTTTTCTGCTAAGCTTTCTTTGAAAGGTTTCTGTGCTTCAAGTTGTAATCAGATAAAACTTTCTCAAAACCCAGGGACGAGTTTTTCTTTAAGTTTTGTCGCTTGAGGACAAGCTGTCGTTGGGTATAGTGGTGTGATGAGTGGATTTTATATGATGTTTTTAGGGTCTTTTTAGTCTTTTTATTTTATTATTTTTGAGTCACATGTAGGTTTTTTATTGTTTTTATGTAGATTTTATATTTATTTTGCATTTTGCATGTAGATTAGATTTTTTGTGTTTTTCTATCTTTATTTTATATTTTTAGGGATTTTTCTAGTTATTTTATATTTTTAGGAAAAGCTGGTTTAGTTATTAATTTTGGTCCAGGGACCAATGTGTAAAGTTTCAGAAAGTCAGGGACCAAATTGTAAAAGTTCAAGAGTGGAGGACTTAAAGTGGAGATTGAGAGAATATGAGGGCTTGAATTGAAATGCTAACCAAGGGAGGACCAAAGTGAAAAAGAAGAATATGAAGAATCACTCTCCAATTTAGCACATGGAAAAAATGTTTAAAGAATTGATGAAGGGTTTCAGAATTGATCAAGGCTGGTTAGTGGCTTTTTATGGCCATCAAAACCCACTACCATGAATGAAGAAGGAAGAACAAGCAAGAAGATGAAGAAGCAGCATCCCAACGCTCCAGCGTTGGGATCCCAGCGCTCCAGCGCTGGGGTTCTGACTAGATGATGAGTCAGATGGTGACCCAGCGCCCAAGCGTTGGAAAGCCAGCGCTCAAGCGCTGGGCCTCGGACAGAAAGTGGATTTTCAATGCATCCTAGCGCCCATGCGTTGGGAATGCCAGCGCTCAAGCGCTGGAGGCTGGAATTTTACTATAAATAGGGCCCTTTGCTTCACTTGTAAGACACACCTTCATAGAATACAACAAGTATTCTCTCTTTCTCCCTCAAAGATCATTGTTCCTAGGACTTGTGGGAAGCCATACTTGAGCTCCTATCTAGGGTAATTCAATGATTCTTTTAGCCATGCTTGGCTAATTCTTCTTTTAAGTTTTTGGGTTGTTTTAATTTATAATTCATGTTCTAGTTTTCTTTTACATTTCTGAATAATATTTTCTATTCATGTTTATTTCTTTGTTCTTCATTAATCTTTATGCGCAAAAGATTTCATGCTTTCTACTTATTCATAAGGCCATTTGGTAAGTAGTAAGGGAAATAGGAAATAAAAAAGGTTATATGTTTGCATTACTTAAGGCTATAAGGATGTACGTAATCTTGTGTTGGCTCGGATTCCTTCTTCATCTTCTTCTCTAATTAACTAATAACCAATGCTATGGAGTTAGTAATTAGGAAAGGAAGTTCTACATTTCTTAAGGCCATTAGGGTGTAGAAACTTAGGCTATAGCACCATGAATTTGAATTTAAAGTTCAGAAATTTAGTAAGAGTTTTCTAGCATGTTTTATAGATTATGTAAATCAACCCAAGAGCTTAAATTCTCTCATCTTATTTGCTTTATTATTTTTATGCTATTACTCTCTTTTTGTCATAAACCAAACATCAATCATATTATTTTACTTTCTTTGCACAAGTACTAAATTATATAAATATAAGAACACCTATCCCTTGGGTTCGATAATCTTTTATATTACGTGATAGTAAATTGTACACTTGCAATTTCATTATCATGACGCCATTGCTGTTAGAGTCAAAAAACTCAATGAATTAACCTATTTTGATAAATAACAATTTCGCTAAGTGTTACTCACTTCCTTAAAAGTTTTCATATTCAGGAACACTTATGGACTGAAGAAATGCTGCGAGGATCTCAACAAAGCATTATCAAAAGGCAAGTGAAGGAACCGTCCGCCTATGTGAAATTAGTTTGCCTTCAAAGAAGAGTACGTCCACCTGAAAAGATCGTCCGATTGATCAACTGAACTCTTGGAGAAATACTTGGGTTTACTAAAGAGCAATGATTGAAGACTCGTGCAAAACGAATTATCCTAAAGGTGATCGTTTGCTCAAACCAAAGATGAGTTGTCATGCACCTCTTGGTGGTTCAGAGCATTAATGGTGAAACAGACAGAATTAAGCGCCTTATTCCTTGAAGATTCAAATCCTCTGACATTCCTTAATTCAAGCTACTTTTGCTGAATTAACGGCGATATCTTCTGATCATCGTATCTCCTCAACGACAAAATTCAAATATTCTGGTCAGAGCATTAATGACTGAATTGGCTGTAATTCATATGCATTAATTGCAGCCCCTGTGAACCAGAGCAAAAGCATCACCAGACGATACCGTCCTCTGTCTATTGAAGAAACATTCTTCACCTGGCACACTACAACAGCAGATGCAGAAGTATCCGTTACTCACAATCAAGCAAATATTCAACAGAACTATTTTTGAAGATCTTCACCAAAGCTTCCAGTTATCATCCTACTGAAGATATAAATAGTGGACTTTGCATCAGCTCCAACTTGGTGAATTATACACAATCAAAGCATTCAAACCTTCCAAGTCAATTTACAATTTAGACAAGCTTTTATACCAAGAACACTCAGTAACCTCAACCTTCTTATTTGCTGAGTTCTGTCGCCAACAAGTGTGAAATATCTTACAGAGTGAAAACTCTTATCCTTTCTCACACAAGCCATTCACAGAACCAATTTGTATATCATCTCTGATCTTAGATCTTCATATTTTCTACCCACTCTTTGTGAAGAGATTCTTGTAGAAAACAAATCTTCTTGAAAAAGAACTGGGAGGAGTCCTATCAAACACTCAAGAGATAAAGGAGAAGTCCTAGAATACTTGTAAAGCAGTAGTCCTCAGAATACTGGGAGAAGTCCCTGAGAACACTTGTACTATTCTGTTGAAATAGTGAAAATCTTGGTATAGCAAAGGACTGGACGTAGCCCTGTCGATTAAGGGGGTGAACCAGGATAAATATTGTGTGTGCTTTATTCTTCAAGCTTTAAATTTATTTCCGCTGCACATATTGTTAAACGTTTTCGAACTAATAATAACTAACTTGCGCAAAAGGTTTAAAAATCACACACACAATTCAAACCCTCCCTTTCTTGTGTGGTTTTATTACTATCAATTGGTATCAGAGCTTAACCGCTCTGAGAATTACTAACATCTTAACAGGTGTAGAGTGAAAAGATCCATGGACGGCATTGCCTACCCAACCGGAACTGCAACCAACAAGCCACCATTCTTTGATGGCTCAAACTACCCCTACTGGAAGAAGCACATGCAGCTATTCATCGAATCAACCGACTGGAAGCTATGGGACGTAATATCGAAAGGAAATTATGTTCCCAAAGATAGTGAAAGCAAGGCCATTCCAGCTGATAAATGGACAGATGAACAGAAGACAGACAATTAGAGAAATGCCAAGGCGAGGCTGTTCCTCATATGTGCTCTTAGCAAAAATGAGCATGACAAAGTTGATAGCTTGAGCACTGCAAAGGAGGTCTGGGACACATTAGCTATCGCTCATGAAGGAACCTCTGCCGTACAAGACACCAAGATGAGCATGCTTGCATCTCAGTACGAAAACTTCATGATGGATGACAATGAATCCATTGACTCCATGTTCGCACGACATCAAACCATTCATAATGGGATGAGAAACCTGGGAAAAAGTTTCACTGACAGGAGCAAGTGATCAAGATTCTCAGAAGCCTTCCCACCAATTGGAGAAACTTCGTCACTTCCCAAAGAGCTGGAAAGAATCTTGATACCTTTCAAGTAGAAGACCTGCTGGGAGAGATGAAGATTCATGAGCAGGATCTTGCTAATGATGTTGCTATCATACGAAGAAAAGCGTCTGCCGCGAAAGCTGTAGCATTTAAAGCCAACAAATCAAAGGCTTTGAAAGCTAACGAATCCTCAGATGAGGAAACTGTGCAGTCTGATCGCTCCGATGATGAACAGGCCCTGTTCAATCGAAGATTCAGAAGAATGATGGGGAACAGGAAGCAGTTCAAAGGAAGACAATCTTCCACATCAAGAGACGAAGAGAAAATCCCAAATAAAGGAGGGATCGTCTGCTACGAGTGTAAGAAACCTGGACATGTCAAAGCTGACTGTCCTCGTCTGGGAAACAAGCCTTCCCAAAAGAACTTCTATAAGAAGAAGGCATTTTCCAGTCAAAACGATGAGTCAGAAGATGACTCCGATCAAGAAGAAGAAACTAAGGGAGCCAACGAGGAAACTTCATACTGTGCGGTTATGGGATCCATAGACACATCAGATATCGAAGCAGATAAAGAAGCAGAGGCACTAATGATCTCTGTTGATCTATCCAACGGCGAGGAAAATGACAAAGATGAGGTAAGTCCCGAAATCTCATCTGAAGACTATAATGAACTATTAGAGTATGCTCATGCATTAGCAATCAAGTATACTTCACTCAAGAAGAAGCATGAAAAAACTGTAAAAGAATTACATGCATCTAAAGAAGTATCTATTATGCTAACAAAGAAAAATCAAACACTCTTGGAACAAGATGCAAACAAAGAAATCAAATTCTTAAAACAAAGAGTAAGTAGCCTAATCAAAGACTTATCCACATTTACTCAAGGTTATGATAACCTAATTAAGTTAAGTGGAAACACCAGATCAGCTTATGATCGCAGAGGTTTAGGTTGTGAAGAAGAAGGTTGGGATATAAGTGCCATTAAACTTAATTCTTCTGCTATTCCATACAAATATCAACCTGAAAAGAAAAATGTTTCACCTTCATCTATTAAAATCCAACCCAAAACTTTCATAGTCAAGGGTAAGGAGAAACAAACTCCTCAAAAAATAGTGCATGGGAGGAACAGTCCACCCAAAGTGATAACTAACAAAAAAGGACCCAAGAGAGTTTGGGTACCTAAATCTATGATTATTCCTCTTGCAGATGTGCTTAACAGCTCAAAGCCAAAAAGAGCAATGGTACCTGGACAGTGGGTGCTCACGGCACATGACGGGAAAAAGGTCTTTATTCCCAAAGATCCATGAGAAGAAGACTGGTGGGACAGTGACCTTCGGAGGTAATCAGAAGGGGTTCATTGTCGGAGAAAGTAATGTTGGTAAGAATCCCCTTCCTGTCATACGGAAGGTTCTGCTGGTTGAAGGACTGAAACATAACCTAGTTAGCATAAGTCAATTGTGTGATAGTGGGCTCACTGTTTCCTTTAACAAAGTGAAGTGTTGTGTCACAAACGAGGATGACAAGATTATCTTTGAAGCACAGAGACAAGGGGATCTTTATAAGACCTCCCTAGAAAACTTGGCAAGTCAAAAGGTAACATGTCTAGTATCATCAGAGGATGACAAATGGATATGGCACAGGAAGCTAGGGCATGCATCCTTAAAGACCATTGCTAAGACAATCAAACATGATTTAGTAAGTGGTCTGCCAAATCTGTCTTTCAAATCTGATGATACATGCTCAGCATGTCTCCAAGGAAAGCAATTAAAAAGTTCTTTCCATGCAATGAACGTTGTCAGTACCAAGAGACCTCTGGAGATGTTACACATGGACTTGTTCGGACCTACTAGAACGGCTAGTTGTTCTGGAAAAAGATTTTATCTTGTCATCGTTGATGACTACACTAGATTTACATGGGTACAATTCCTCGGAACAAAAGATGAAACTTTCAAGTCCTTCCTAATCATTGCGAAGAGAGTTCAAAATGAGAAAGGATACTGCATCACCAACATTCGTAGTGACAGAGGAGGAGAATTTATAAATGAAGAGTTCAACCACTACTGCGAAGAAAGCCAAACATCTCATACTTTCATCCATTTGGATGCCCATGCTTTCTACTTAACACAAAGGATGACCTTGGAAAATTTGATGCAAAATCAGACAAAGGAATATTCTTAGGATATTCACCCAACTCCAAAGCATTCCGAGTATACAACTCTAGAACAATGGCAGTAGAGGAGTCTATCAATGTCAAGTTCGAAGATAAACACATAAGTGTAAATCAGATGACTCCAGAAGAAGAATATGATGACCTGGAAATATGTGGAGCTCCCTCATCAAATCCAGTTCAGCCATCAACGTCTGATAAAGAGACAAATCCAATTACTCCTTCTTCAACTCAACCAGACGATGTTTGTGAAACTACGTCTGACGACAACTCCAAAAGTCAAGTCATGACCTCCAGTGGCATCTCTCTACCTCGAGACTGGAGATTCAAACCAGACCATCCTCCTACACAGATAATCGGAAGTGTACATGAAAAGGTAAGAACCAGATCCACTTTTAATGATTATGCTAATTGTGCGTTCCTCTATGAAATAGAGCCGAAGAACATAGGTGAAGCACTACAGGGTGAAGGATGGATCCTAGCCATGCAAGAATAACTGAATCAATTTGAGAGAAGCAACGTCTGGGATCTAGTGCCCAAACCAGAAGACAAATCCATCATCGGCACACGATGGGTATTCAAAAATAAAATGGACGAAAATGGAAAAGTCACCAGAAACAAAGCTCGTCTGGTGGCCCGAGGGTATAATCAACAAGAAGGAATTGATTATACAGAAACATTTGCCCCCGTAGCAAGAATTGAAGCTATTCGCATTCTACTGGCATTTGCATGTCAGCACTCCATAAAGCTGTATCAAATGGACGTGAAAAGTGCATTCCTAAACGGATACATTGAGGAAGAAGTATACATGAAGCAGCCTCCAGGCTTTGAAGATCCGGATCTACCAGACCACGTCTTCAAGTTAAGAAAAGCATTATATGGACTAAAGCAAGCACCACGTGCATGGTACGATCGTTTGAGTTCATTCCAGATGAACAATGGGGCGAGCGCCCTTCTACTGCTAGAGGGCGACCAACATTAGTAAAGGGCGGCCTAGAATGGCGACCCAGGGGCACATTTGTAATACCTAGGATATTGGGCCTGATCTTTGAGGCCCATAGGCTTAGTCTGAATTAAATGTAATTTATGGCCTTCCTCCCTATAAATAGCCAAGGGAGACTCATGTAAAGGGGACATTTGGCGCCGTCTGTGGGGAAAGGTAAAAATTTTCCCACCCCACGAAAAAGCTTTCGTGTTCTACTGCCTGAGTGAGGGGCGATTAAAAAGAAAAAATAGAAAAAATAAGAAAAAAGAGCCAGACCTAAAGAACCCTAGTTCTTCTAGCTTTACCCAGCGCCGTCACCAAGCCTGGTCGTCATCCTCCTCATCCTCTTCTTGCCTCCTTCGTCAATCCACCACCGCAAGTGCAGCCGCCACCGCCACTCTTCTCCCAATTGGCCTTCAGAGCTACCACCATAATCCCTTCCTCGTCCCTTGATGAGTGGATTTTATATGATAATTTTAGGGTCTTTTTAGTCTTTTTATTTTATTATTTTTGAGTCTCATATAGGTTTTTTATCATTTTTATGTAGATTTTATATTTATTTTACCTTTTGCATGTAGATTAGATTTTATTTGTTTTTCTACCTTTATTTTATATTTTTAGGAATTTTTATAGCAATTTTATATTTTTAGGAAAAGCTGGTTTAGTTATCATTTTTGTCCAGGGACCACTTTGTAAAGTTTCAGGAAATCAAGGTCCAAAAATGTGAAAGTTCAAGAGTGGAGGGCTAAAAGTGAAGATTGAGAGAATAAAAGGGCTTGAATTGTAGTGCTAACCAAGAGAGGACCAAAAGTGGAAAAGAAGAATATGAAGCAATTCTCTTCAAATTAGCACATGGAAAATAAGGATTAAAGGATGAGTGGAGAATTGATGGTAGTGGGAAGGAGTTTTCAAAAGTTAATTGGTGGCCAATGAAGGCCATAATGGCCATCAACTCCTCCACCATTGATTTTTTACTATAAATAGGACCCTTTTCTTCACTTGTAAAACACACCTTCATAGAATACAACAAGTATTCTCTCTTTCTCCCTCTTGAGCATTGTTCCTAGGACTTGTGGGAAGCCATATTTGAGCTCCTATCCAGGGTAATTCAATGTCTCCTTTAGCCATGTTTGGCTAAATTCTTCTTTAAGTTTTTGGGTTGTTTTAGTTTATAATACATGTTCTAGTTCTTTCTTACATTTCTGAATATTATTTCCATTCATGTTTTATTACCTTATGCTTTATTTCTATCTTGATGATCACAAGAGGTTTTGCTTATTGCTTATTACATAAGGCCATTTGGTGAGTAGTAAGGGAACTAGGTAATAAAAAAGGTTATAAGTATACTTCGCTAAGGAATTAGGAAGGACGTAACTTTATGTTGGCCTGAACATCTTCTTCATCTTCTTCTTTAGTTAACTAGGTGCCAAGGAATTGGGTTTAGTAATTAAAAAGAAAGATCTACAATGCTTAAGGAATTAACTTGTAGTTACACTAGGCTATAGCATCATGATAATGGATTTATAATTCAGGAATTTAGTAGGAGATTTCTAGCATGTTTTATAGACTATGTAAACCAACCCAAGAGCTTAATGTTCATCATCTCTTTCTTTTATTATTTTGTGCTATTGTTTCTTTCTAGCTCTCAAACCAACAACAAATATTCATCTTTTATTTTTCTGTTTTAGTACTAAATTTTATAATAATAAGAACACCTATCCCTTGGGTTCGATCTTTTTATTACGCGATAGTTAATTGTACACTTGCAATTTCATTATCATCCCTCCCAATCGAAACCCTAAACTCTCTTAACCAGCCGCCACCAACCGTCTTCACGAAACCCAGAATCTCGACCCGTTTCTCAGCGGCGATGTATAATCGTGATATGGGCGAGGGCCTCGTGGTGTTGAAGTCACGGACGACGGCGACGGAGGGCGAAATCGGTGATGGCGTGGTGGTATCGAGGAAGGAAGAAGGGAAAGAAAACGGAGGAACAAGGTGACAGGGCGAGAGAGAGGAAGGTCGAGAAAAGAGAAGGGGGGGAAAGGAACCGAGGAACGAAGAAGAGGGGAAGAGAACCGGTGGCGAGGAAGCGGTGGCGGACAGTGTTGAAGTGGTTCAGCTCTGCCGTGTCAACATGGTTCACGATTCAGATCAGAAATTGGAGCAAGGAAACCTGGGCGATGCAAATCAGACTGCCTCGCCGTAGCACCAAAGGCGTGTGATGCGACACCAACACAAACGTCCATCTCCTTGCACAGAACCAGGGCTTCCTATTGGTCACTCCTTCACTTCACGAGCAACACCTGAAAACCGAAGCTTCATCACCACCATTCAAGGCTTCAGGCCTCTTCTTCACTCCGAGCCGCCACCTCTGCTTTCTCTTTCGCCTCAAACCCTAGCACCCTAGGGCGGCGCAAATCACAGAGACCGGCAGCGGCGAAGAAGAAACTTGCTGCCGCCAAGCTCAAGCAACGGGGGCGACCTGAGAAGAGAAGAGCCAAGCACAGCGGCCAGCGGCGGTGACTCAAGTCTGAAGCCGTGACGCTCCCGGACTCTGAGAAACTACGACCTTGCAATCATTCGAATTATCTTTTACCGATTCTTTTCCATATTTTCATTATGGTTTTGATGCCTGTTATCTGTTTAATTAAATGCTTGACCGAAGTTCCTTTCTTTTTCTTCATGTTTTCGATCGCAGCCCATGACAACATTTAATCTCCAAACTAGAATAGAAGGAAGAAGGGAGAAAGAGAGCGAGGAATCAGTGGAAAATATGCAGCTCCAGTGAGAAGATGTTTCTCAGAATTTGATACAGCAGTGAAGATGCGACATTAGGACATGCGAGCAGGAACTTAAATAACACGTTGGGTCTGCACTATCTCTTGATTTTCATTCTCTTAGCTCTGACAGCGCTGGCCAAAAACGAGGAAGGAGACTTGGTTTTTCAGGAGTGCAGTTCATGAAATCGCTCCATTTTTTTTCGCTGGTTCGTCGCTCGCCCGCCCAGCGCTTAGGTTCTGGACCGGAGACACCCCGCCAAGTTAGTACAACATTTTGATCAAAATATTGAAGGTGCAAGAAACACACAAGAAAGGGGGGGATTGAATTGTGTGACTTATTTTAAATTTCTTTTATCTTATATTACAGATAATTTATTCATCATCTTTCATCTAAATTTGACATGGATCATTTATGTAAGAGATCATGAAATTCATTTTATAAGTTTTGAACAATGGTTATTTATTTTCCATGAATGTTTGCAAGTTACAAACATATGAATGAGCATGCAGCGGAAAAGCAATAAGATGAAAATAAAACACACATGATTTTATCCTGGTTCACCCCCCATAACCGACAGGGCTACGTCCAGTCCTTGGCTTCACCGAGATTTTCACTATTTCAACAAATAGTACAAGTATTATCAGGGACTTCTCCCAACAAGTATTCTAAGGACTTATCCTATCAAGTATTCGAAGGACTTCTCCTAAAAAGTATTTGAAGGACTTCTCCTTACAAGTATTATCAGGACTTCTCCTTACAAGTATTATCTGGACTTTTCCTTACAAGTATTATCAGGACTTCTCCTTACAAGTATTATCAGGACTTCTCCTTACACCTTTTTCAAGGGTTGGCTTCTCTACATGGTTCTCTTCTTAATAAGAGTGGGCAGAGGAAATTAAGCTCGATTTACAGACAGGATAGGAGTTTAGGTTCTCTGTTTGGAAGGATGTGTGAGTTGGGAAAGATAAGAGTAACACTCTATGAATTTTTCTCACACAAACTTATATACTCAGGCAGGGATAGGCTTGAGGAATCCTGAGTATGAACCAAGGTTGCTTGGCTCTTGGGACAGACTTAGTTGGCATATGAAAGTTTAAGTCTAAGTTGCCCAAATACTTCGGAGACAGAATCTTCTATTTATATCTTCAGTTGCTTCTTCTTCTTGAGAAAGAGAGAAAAACTGTCCGAAGTGCCTCTTCCCTTCTGAGCTGAGCGTAACGGCTAGTTCTGCATCCTTCAACATGCGTACGTCATGATCAGAGGTTTCTCTGCAAGCATAAGATATGATCTGGAAATCATCAGTTTGTCTGGGTTGATGTCGTCTGGCTCCATGCTGAGCACATAGCTTTGAGCTGGTTTCTTCGTATATAACGTGTGAGAATACAGCGGTGGAGACTGCTTTGACTCTTTTACCCCAGTGCTTGACAGCTAATACTCATCACGTGCCTTGGTCAGAATTTTGAATTTCGACCGTTGGGAGTGTACGATGCACAGAGATTCTTGCAATTGATTACGCGATGTCAGCTTGATTTGAGGGAAAGTAGAATATCAGTGGGACCAAGGAATATTGTATTAATTGTGTCCCTTTCTACTTTCTGCCGCAGCCAGTATATTAATAAATGTGTGGACGAGGTAGGAGTCTTCTTGAGTTCATGAAGTATTAATTTCAGATGAGAAATTAAGTTCTTTAGTACTCCGATGATCCTGATTTCCTCGAAAGCCACATTTCATGATCTCTGTATCTTTGGCGCAATTGTTACTTGAGTTGACGGATTCTTCCTTGTAATTTGGTGGACGTAGTCTCCGTTTACTTTATGAAGTTCTGCTGCAAGTGGTTGGTATCGGCGGACGGACTTTTCTTCATTTAGTCTTTCTTGTCTATCAGAGTCTTCTTATCTTTGTAGACAACTAAATCTCCTCTTCTGAAGTTTCTTCATCTGATAACTTCCTTTTATGATGCTAGAGAGCCATTGAGACTGACAGGAATTCTTCATAGATTAACCTATCCTATTTAACTTTGATTGGAGCAGTTTTCTTAGGTGGCAGACTGTTTTGTCTTCTTAGGATAGGCTTTGATTTAGAGCAGGCAGTCTTTGATGAGATGTCCTCAGATATTGATTGTTGTTGCTGCTTTAGACTCTTATGATTTACCAGACGCAGTTTTCTTCATGGTGACCGGACGAACTTCTTCTGATGAACTGGTATTCTTGATGACGCTTTGAAGTTTACTCAGTCCTTCTAGAAATAGTTATTCCTGTACATGAGAGTTCTCAATTTGTTAGGGAATCTAGTTTAAAACAATATTATCTCTTAAAGAAATTGTTGATTATCAAAACATAGTTATGCATTTAATTGTTTGAATCTAACAAATATCTCATAATCTGAAGTTCTGATTATTGTTCTGAGAGCTTGAGTTTTCTAGTATAGAAATTATTCACTAAATTTCTGATAATTGGTGTTAGAGATGAGGTTAGATAAGTTGCTTGGACTTAATCTATTTTGAAAAAAATAAAAAATTAAAAACAAAACTTTTTGTGTGTGAACTCATGCTTTTCCAACAAAGGTGTTACTTCATGATCTTTAAAGAAAGTAAAGTCAGTTTGCCCCTCAAGTGTTTGATGAGATTTTCAAAGGAAATTTGCATAAACATTAATGTTTCTCTTGAACTTGGCTGTGATTAATATTCTATGGCGACTGCTAGAGTAATGTGATGATTGCTCCATGTATTTATCTCTACTGGTTTGAGTTCTTTAAACTCTTGATTAGTTGTGTCCAGTAGACGTTGCTCATGCTAGAATTGTTTTGTAGTTGGCTGGTGACCCATTCTAGTTTAGAATTGCATGTTTTGTGCTGGAAATTGAACTAATATTCTGGTATTTAGATCTTAGATCACACATTATCACGTTGATAGGGTCAATGCACCTTCCAAATTGCCTTCCAGTATCGCAGTATTATGTACAACGTCTTGCTTTCTAGTTTTTTATGCAAATTGTAAGCATGAGTTGATTTGGTAAATCTTATTTAAAATTATTCTGATTTGTTTATCCTTCTCTTTATTTTTATGCTGATCCAAATATGGGTTTCAGTCTCTTTGATTAATTGTTGTAGTCTATTCAGCATTTGTCCATAGCATATTCTATATTAACTCTAGGGCTGTTGAGTTCGATTTTTGTTCTAAAGAGTAGCGTAGTATGATTTCAATTCCATGGTCAAACCGGTTTGATATCTAGTTTCTTGTTATGGTCAAAATGTGGAGCATAGTTGAGAAAATGTATGTTATCCTTTGCTTTTTATCCTTGCTTTCTTCTGTTCTTATGTTCATGTTAATATGCAATCAAATTTATAGGCTTATAATTTAAAATTATTGAATACCACTTAGTATCATATGATGAAATTAAATTTCAGTAGCTCAACAGTTATCAAAACTGAATTTATATTCGTCATTAAACATTATAATTCTCATTTTTATAATTTACCTTTTATTCCTTATCCTAATTTTTATTTGACTTCTTATTATAGTTCTTATTCTTAATTTAATCAATAATCCGTCGCTTATTTTTATATTTAATTTACAATTCTTATCCCATTATCTCTTATTTTGTTCATGAGTATTTATGGAAAATAAAAAAGAAAGAGTGAGAAACTGATTCTGTTTCAGTTGTTGGAAACAATCTTAGTGTTGAGTATACATTGTTAGTTATTACTATCAAATCTTAGCGTGGCATGTAACCTGCGAATGCTTATGAATTAATTCTGAATTTCTATCAATTTCTATCAAATCCTTTTTGTTGTTGTACAATTACATTATGAAGAGATCATTCTGAATTGGAGGAAAAGGGGTCCCTTGGTGATTTTAAATTTAAAAACTGAAGTATGCCACTTGAAGCTAGATCAATTTGAGTGTCATGTTTACATTTGTTAATTGATATTGTATTCTACTTGTTCGAAGCTTTATATCATTTTCGTCGGTGTACTATATGTTGTGGTTGATAGTATTAAACACCATTGGCACGTCCATTACAAGAATATCATACATGTGTAGTATTTCTTTCAAAAGAAAGGGAGCTGTCCATAGGGACTCTAATTCTGATTTAATCAACCTTGTTATTCTGATTTCATGTTTGATTTAATTGATTATAATATCCTAGGCATATATCAGACTTAATTGATATTGCTATCTTACCTTCAATTATAGCTTATTTGCTTAACCAGTCATGGTATTAGGGGTTCTTGATGACTGTTTAATTGTTGAATTACCTATTTAGAATAAGGGCAGCGTTTTTGAGGTTTTAATGTGATTAAACTAGTTGGAAAAGTGATTCCGAAACATCAACATCGTCAGTTTTTGAAGAAAATGGATGATATGGATAAGTTAGAGAATCTTAAGACTAATTTGAATATTAGTATGAATTTAGAAACAACGATTTCATGTCAGATTCACAATTCAATGAGAATAGTATTGTTGTTTTCTATCTTTCTGAGCCTGAAATAGCCTTATTCTGCTTAGTTTAATTAATTTTGAGTATAGATAATATTCCTTATATGCATGGGTAGTAGTATGATTAGTCGAGATTGTAACTTATTTAAAATATTTTGTAACCTTCAGGATCTTACAAAATTGATTCTTAAGCCTAATTGCATAATGTGCTGATGGTGGTTACTATGCAGTAGTATGTTCATAGCGTTTTTGAGTATATTCATTGCATTATTATGAATATGTCAATGGATATGTATATTTTGTTTTTAACTAACAATTTGAGGCAAGTTAAGCATAGGAAAAGCAATAATTTTCTTCAGAACAAAGGGCATCTCGAAACCCCAAGCAACAATGTAAAAGAGCTTCTGCAGAATGCTTATCCAGAACTGAGAGAACACATCAAATAATCTTCTGATTTAATAATGTCTTCCTGGCAAACCGCCATTTGGGCGATCCTCTCGCAAGTGACCGCCCTTTGTTCGTAAAAATTCCATGGTAGCATTTGGTGGCTGTTTGGTTTAGGGCGAGGTTTTGGTTTAGGGGGATGATGGCGTTAGAGTTTTGGTTGAAAGGAGGTGTCGGTTTAGGATGAAGTTTTTGTTTAGGAGATGAGGGCGTTTGAGTATGGGTGGAAGGGTGATCTAGTGGAGGCTGCCATGGAATTTGTATGTAACTTTTCTTGTTGTTTTTGGGCGGTCCTGTTTTATGTTTCTTTCAGGCACGGTGGAGATAAGAAATACACGCAATTTTTGGGCCAAGGCGCCTGGAGAAATTATCAGTTAGAAGGATTCCAAGGAACGCTCTGAATTTAAAGCATTACTACAGTTAAGGTAGTACAAAGCAAGGGCGCGGAGGATTCTCCCCATGGAGAATAAAGATAATAAATTCAGCCTATGAAAAGGTCAATAATTGGGCCTTAAGATGGCCCAGCCAAAACCCAAAACTTTACTTTTGCAGGTACAAAACAAGGGCGTGGAGGACTTTCCTAATAGTCTTAAGGACTTCTGAAGGTAAAGTCTGATGAGGCGACCCTTGTAACAAAATTTGGCCGCCCCATATGTCAATACAATGCAAATTGGCGCTAATATGGGATCGCCCGAATAAGCACGCTTGACAACCGAGGCCCAGTGGCGGTCTAAATCCCAAGGCCATAAAATGGTCTAAATCTCAAGGCGCAGTAGCGGTCTAAATTCCAAGGCCCAAAGGCGGTCTAAATTTCATTTGCAGTTAAGTAGTCCAGTAGTGACAGTAAATTTCTTTGCCGCTTCCAAGAGGCCAAGGGGGGAATCGTACTCCCTAGCCTGGCGCATTGTCCCGTTTTCCAGGCAGGTAGGCGCGGTGCGTGAACGGTGGTTCTCTTGGAACGGTGGGGCGCGACCCTTGTGCGATACGGCGAAGAAAGCCCAGCCTTGATCGAAGAAGATCGAGCACGTCTATTGAGCCAAGCCTCGGGCAACCCCAGTGGCCACTGGGATCTGAGCAAAAGTCTCACTGAGCAGAAGCCTCGCCATGCGAGCAAAAGCCTTGATCGAATTAAATCAAGCCAAAGTCTCACCAGAATAAGGTCGAGCGAAAGCCCCGCCTTGAGCGGGCCAAAGCCTCATAACACTAGCACAAACACAGGGCGGGCGGGTCATCACGTGACTCATAAAATTTCTAGCCTCTGGCCGCCCTAGTTGCGTAAGACCGAGCACCCCCAAGCCTCGTTAGAAGAGCCATGCGAGTACGACTCGTTACGCGAGCGGAAACCATGCGTGCAACAAAGGTCCAATGGCGGCCTAAAGTATCACTTTTTCCATGGCCTAGAAGCGCCCTCAAACTTTATTTCTTTGAAAACAATGGCTTACAGAAGCGCCCTCAAAATTATTTCTTTCAAAACAATGCCCTAGTGGCGATTTCAATTTTTTTTTTTCAAAACAGTGGCCTAGACGCGCCCTCAAGCTTTATTTCTTCAAAACAATGATCCCGTGGCGAATTCAAAATTATTTATTTTAAAATGGTCCAGTGGCGACCCAAAAGTTATTTCTTTCAGAATAATGCCCCTGTGGCGAGTAAAGCATGAGGCACAGTTGGGCGGGTACACCAGCTCAACCTGGCGAGTAATTCTCCATCACACTTACACTTTCTGGATGGGCGATCAAGTTGTAATATGGCGAGCTGTTACATACTTTCGGGGCTCAGATAGACTTGTGGGCTGGCAGCAACTCATGTAGGACGAGCGACTTCTTCCTGGCAGCTCCAGTTGACATGACGATCACTTCATTCCACACTAGGCGTGCCGACCACACTCAGCGTCTCATTCACTCACATTTTCATGCTAGGATTGGCGACATATTTATTCTTCGCGCCCAGGCCTTAGGCGACTCATTTCTCTATAGAATGCTGTACTCTTTTTCCTTCACTAGGTTTTTATCCCACAGGGTTTTTCCTAGGAAGGTTTTAACGAGGCATGTTCTATAGGGATGACCGCCCAAAGGAAGCGTCGCTTGGAATTACATGGCGAGTACTCTTTGAAGACACACTTTATCTTCGTACCTCAGACTTGGTGTCTTGTGGGCTTGTGGACTGGGCGAGTGCCTCCCCCCGGTGGCGGGCCATGAAGACTAGTTAAAGACACTTCACTTTCAGACTTCAAGCTCGTGTCTTGTGGGCTTGTGGGCTGGCACCCATCATCGACAGGATATTTCAAAGACTAGTTAAAGACACTTCACTTTCAGACGTCAAGCTCGTGTCTTGTGGGCTTGTGGAGAGGGCGAGCGCCCTTCTACTGCTAGAGGGCGACCAATATTAGTAAAGGGTGGCCTAGAATGGCGACCCAGGGGCACATTTGTAATACATAGGATATTGGGCCTGATCTTTGAGGCCCATAGGCTTAGTCTGAATTAAATATAATTTATGGCCTTCCTCCCTATAAATAGCCAAGGGAGACTCATGTAAAGGGGACCTGAAATCTCTTATTTCTAATAACACTTCTTTTCTTTATGCTCTCTCAATTCGAGAACAACTTCATTCTGGTACAGCTGTATACTGATGACATTATCTTTGGCGCCACCAATGAAGCTCTCTGCCAAGAATTCTCAAAACTGATGCAGAGTGAATTCGAGATGAGTATGATGGGAGAATTAAAGTTCTTCCTAGGATTGCAGATCAGACAGGAAGGAACCCGAACCTACATTCATCTGACCAATTACATTAATGATCTCCTGAAGAAGTATTGCATGGAGAAAGCCAAAGCAATGGGAACCCCTATGCATCCTGGAACTATACTAGATAAGGGTGACGAGTCAACTCCGGTCGACTCAACCAAATACAGCGTCTGTGTTTGTGCCAGATTCCAGGTAAGTCCTCAAGAATCTCACCTAAGCGCTGTGAAACGCATATTTCGTTATCTCATTGGAACAACTAATCTTGGTCTAGTTTATGAGAAAGGTGAAGATTTCAGGCTAAAAGGATTCTGTGATGCTAACTATGCTGGAGACAGAATCGAAAGAAAAAGCACAAGTGGAGGTTGTCACTTTCTGGGGCATTGCCTAATATCATGGGCAAGCAAGCGGCAAAGCACAATCTCTCTCTCAACTGCTGAAGCAGAATATGTGGCTGCAGGTTCCTGCTGCACCCAACTTCTTTGGGTGAAGCATCAATTAGAGGATTATAATATTTTTTAGCATAACATTCCATTATTATGTGATAACACAAGTGCCATTAATATTACAAAGAATCCTGTGTTGCATTCACGAACCAAACATATTGAAATTAAGCATCATTTTATCCGTGATCATGTAGCAAAGGGAAATATTGACATTTCTTACATACACACTGATGACCAATTAGCAGATATATTTACCAAACCACTTATTGAAAATAAATTTGTATCTCTTAGAGAAAGAATAGGGATGTTTCCTGCATTATAGATATGCCTGCATTAAGTCCGTCTGATTGGCTTGCACTTAAATCTAATACCCACTACAAGATATGCATTTAATGCTAAACAGTTGTGTCTTTTCATGTAGATTACTTACTGAGCACGCATACATAAATTCTGGCACTCCTTATCTCTCATCATTTAATGCGCATAAATCAGCTGTATCATTCATCATGAGTTTGATAATATCGAGAAAATATTTACACTCTCAAAAATGAAAACGAATAGTCTTCAAAATGCATTTCTAATAACTACTCCAATACACTCATGCTTCAGCTTAAACATTCTATACTCTGTGTACTTGTCTTTGTCTTTGTATTCTCCTCACCTACAGAAATCATGGCTCCCAACAAACGGAGAAATGTAAAGACTCAAGCTGTCCTCAGCACGGAGGAAAATCAGATCATCCAGAAACAACTAGATGCTATTACTCCAAATCGCAAACAACAAGTTTCTGAAATTCATCATGTGAAGATTGAACATCTAGGCGACAGGAAGCTTGTCACCCCTAGATATCTCAATCTAAAGCTGTATGAACATGCACAGGTTGCCGGACTTGATCTCGTGCTCTCACAGAATTGGGGAAATATGTTCGAGATCTCCACAACTTCAGCAATCTCGCCTCTCGTAAAATAATTTTACGATTGTGCCATCAGGATTAACCCTAACCACATCCGAACACGGTGCTTGGGGCAAGTAATCGACATTCACACCAGTTATGTGTCTCATCTACTCAATCTTCCTCTCGACGGTGTCTGCTACTCCTCCTCCTCCTGGGAAACCTCTGAAAACACTCCCTTCACCATCTGGAAGGAAGTTCCAAAATGCTCTACCTCGCGACGGGTAAAGAATCTTGTTGAGGAATGCATCTTTTCTCATGCTGTTCTTAGCAAGGTGGTGTTACCCAAAGAAGGGTCTAGAGACTTAGTCAACAAGTTCTCTCAGTGGACTCTATTCCAACTACAGCATCGCAGAAAAATTAATTGGCCTGATCTTTTGCTTCAATACATGCTCCATACCCTGGAACAATCCAACACCAATCTTCCATATGGGTCTCTCATAACGGCTCTTATGCATCACAAGAAGATACTCACTCCCTCCATCGAATCAGTGAAGTTCATCGCATCTGACTATATCTCTACTACTCCCATCAAGTTTGGAGATGTTCGTCGTATGAACTTGTCCGTCGACATATCAGCAGTGCCTACAGAACTCTTAAGTGACTGGGCTAAGAGGAACAAACAACGAAGATCTCCTCCACCAACTCCGTCTGGTGCCTGCCTCAAACGTCGTCGTCTGCGCACTCCATCTCCGCAACGTTCGGATCACTCCCACCGGACTGAGTCTCACGAATTCTTTCCTATACCCACATCCTTGCCTGCATCAACCTCCTCCAAACCTCCTCCTGAGACTGTGCACACCACAGCTGAACAAATGTATCTCGGATGTTTTCGATGTCCAAGATGATGGCAATTGTGGATTTCGATGTCTTGCTCAATGGCTGGGTCATCCTTAGGATTATTGGCCACAAGTTCGCAAGCTTCTTGTCCAGGAACTTCTATCTCACAGAGTGTTTCACTCTCAAACATTTTGCTCTGATAAAGATATTGATACTCTATGCCTGGCTCTTACGCTGAATGCAAATGAACCTGCACATGAGTCCAAGTGGTTTACAGTTCCAGACATGGGATTACTAGCTGCTACTGCGTTTCGGATTGTTCTAGTCACCTTAGCTCCTAACCAGTGTTGCACATATCTTCCTCTTCTAGGTCCTATTTATGATGCCCCTACAATTGCTGTCTTGGGCAACATTGACAATCGACATTGGGTTCGCGTCAAGCTCTCCGATAACTCTCCACTACCTACTATATCACCTCAATGGAAGCATTATTGCTCTCCCGACGCTCGAGGATGGGAAGTACCTCTTCAATCAAAAATCCTACACTTCAGAAATTTACTACAAGTTGAAGCTGAAATCCTTGTTTGAATCCTTGTTTGAAGTTCCCAGCGTCGACAACCCTATTACTCTTGACGACGATTCTGAAGATGCCACTACTCCTAGCACTGACCTCTCTTGCTTAAACCTTGCCTTCACTCGCCTCTATTTGA
The DNA here is from genome assembly GCA_030819835.1 of Acmispon strigosus. NCBI lineage: Eukaryota > Viridiplantae > Streptophyta > Magnoliopsida > Fabales > Fabaceae > Acmispon > Acmispon strigosus. The sequence continues at coordinate 18,419,802 of JAUAMA010000007.1, read as the reverse complement.
ATAATATTGAGCTTGATCTTCGTCTGCACCTTGGTCAAAGTCAACGAGTTCATTCAATATCCCGTCAGGTAGATGCTCACATTAATACACATTTTAATGCATCTTATCCGTCCCCACCTGTCCTCCTCCATAAAGATATGGATCTGGATCTCAAGCTTGCATCTCCGGGTCTCCTCACTTCTGATGCCGACATGTCTCTCCCTCAGGTCCACTTCATGCCCTGTTACTCTCAGGGTTCCAGATCTGCTTTGGGCAAACGCAAGCGCTCACCACTTGCACCCAATGCCCATCTGCTCTCAGATGTGTGTCTTCAGACTCTTGGTTTCCCCTTCTGCTTTAAGGCAGGTTTATGGCTTCCCCATGGATGTCATGCGTCTCAGATCACTCCATCCATGCCATCATGCCAAAAGTTCTTCCACTTCGATTGGCAACTAGCTATCCATAGGGATACTCACATCGCTTCCATTCCGCTTCACTTGGCTGGTCGCGTTGATTCCCTGGTCCTAAAGTTTAAAACCTGGACACTAGTACTTCTTCCTATGATGCCGTCAGTCCTGAAGACTCTGGGTTTTGCTTGGCAGTGCATCACTCCATCTCCACTCATTCTTATTGTGGCATACTTCACTCCAATTTTGCCATCTCACCATGCATCGCCACTGGTGAAGTGCAGTCCCAGTTCTGACTCTGCTGATGTTCGAACCATGGTTTCCCTACTTACTCAGCGCATTACAAACTTCAATGATCGCTCGTCTCACGAACGGGTTGTTCTACATCAAGATGTGCATGCTCGTCTTGACACCATGCAACATGATCTTTCCGTCAAAATGGATGCTCGATTTGATCGTTTACAGGACACTATTGTTCTACTTCTTGGGCTATCCAAGCCGTCCTCTTGACTTTCTCTCTTACTATTATCTGTCTTCTTTACTTTCTATTATCTCAATGAATATTATGGTTTCTGTCTCTGTTTTAGATAATGTCAAAGGGGGAGAAATATAACAAAAACAAATGACAAAAAAGATAGCATAAATTTAGGGGGAGTAATCAATCTCACAAATAAATATTAAACTGAGGGGGAGGAAATCAGAAATATATAAGTTTACTCTCATTTTTTTTGGGAAATTGTCATTATCAAAAAGGGGGAGATTGTTAGAGTCAAAAACCTAGTGAATTAACCTATTTTGATAAATAACAATTTCGCTAAGTGTTACTGACTTCCTTAAAAGTTTTCATATTCAGGAACACTTATGCACTGAAATCATGCTGCGAGGATCTTGATGAGTGGATATTATATGATGTTTTTAGGTTGTTTTTAGTCTTTTTATTTTATTATTTTTGAGTCACATATAGTGATGAGTGGATTTTATATGATGTTTTTAGGCTATTTTTAGTCTTTTTATTTTATTATTTTTGAGTCTCATGTAGGTTTTTTATTGTTTTTATATAGATTTTCTATTTATTTTTCATTTTTCATGTAGATTAGATTTTATTAGATTTTTTAGCTTTATTTTATATTTTTAGGAATTTTTCTAGTTATTTTGTATTTTTAGAAAAAGCTGGTTTAGTTATTATTTTTGTCCAGGGACCAATGTGTAAAGTTTCAGGAAGTCAGGGACCAAATTGTAAAAGTTCAAGAGTGGAGGACTTAAAGTGAAGATTGAGAGAATATGAGGGCTTGAATTGAAGTGCTAACCAAGGGAGGACCAAAGTGAAAAAGAAGAATATGAAGAATCACTCTCCAATTTAGCACATGGAAAAAATGTTTAAAGAATTGATGTTAGTGGAGGAAGGGTTTCAGAATTGATCAAAGGCTGGTTAGTGGCTTTTTATGGCCATCAAAACCCACTACCATGAATGAAGAAGGAAGGAAAAGCTTGAAGATGAAGAAGCAGCGTCCCAGCGCTCAAGCGTTGGGATCCCAGCGCTCCAGCGCTGGGGTTCTGACTAGATGATGAGTCAGATGGTGACCCAGCGCCCAAGCGTTGGAAAGCCAGCGCTCAAGCGCTGGGCCTCGGACAGAAAGTGGATTTTTAATGCATCCTAGCGCCCATGCGTTGGGAATGCCAGCGCTCAAGCTCTGGAGGCTGGAATTTTACTATAAATAGGACCCTTTTCTTCACTTGTAGGACACACCTTCATAGAATACAACAAGTATTCTCTCTTTCTCCCTCAAAGATCATTGTTCCTAGGACTTGTGGGAAGCCATACTTGAGCTCCTATCCAGGGTAATTCAATGATTCTTTTAGCCATGCTTGGCTAACTTCTTCTTTAAGTTTTTGGGTTGTTTTAGTTTATAATACATGTTCTAGTCTTTTTCTACATTTCTGAATTTTATTTCCATTCATGTTTTATTACCTTATGCTTTATTTCTATCTTGTGGATCCCAAGAGGTTTTGCTTATTACTTATTACATAAGGCCATTTGGTGAGTAGTAAGGGAACTAGGTAATAAAAAAGGTTATAAGTATACTTCGCTAAGGAATTAGGAAGGACGTAACTTTATGTTGGCCTGAACATCTTCTTCATCTTCTTCTTTAGTTAACTAGGTGCCAAGGAATTGGGTTTAGTAATTAAAAAGAAAGATCTACAATGCTTAAGGAATTAACTTGTAGTTACACTAGGCTATAGCATCATGATAATGGTTTTATAATTCAGGAATTTAGTAGGAAATTTCTAGCATGTTTTTATAGACTATGTAAACCAACCCAAGAGCTTAATGTTCATCATCTCTTTATTCTATTATTTTATGCTATTGTTTCTTTCTAGTTCTCAAACCAACAACAAATATACATCTTTTTATTTTTTCTGTTTAAGTACTAAACTTAATATTAACAAGAACACCTATCCTTTGGGTTCGAACATTTTTATTATGCGATAGTAAATTGTACACTTGCAATTTCATTATCATATAGGATTTTTATTATTTTTATGTAGATTTTATATTTATTTTGCATTTTGCATATAGAATAGTTTTTATTTGTTTTTCTATCTTTATTTTATATTTTTAGGAATTTTTATAGTTATTTTTATTTTTTAGAAAAAGCTGGTATAGTTATCATTTTTGTCTAGGGACCAATTTGTAAAGTTTCAGGAAGTCAAGGGTCAAAGAATGAAAGTTCAAGAGTGGAGGATTAAAAGTGAAGTTTCAAAGAATTAAAGGGCCATAATTGAAGTGCTAGTAAAGAGAGGGCTAAAAGAGAAAAAGAAGAATATGAAGCAACTCTCTCCAATTTAGCACATGGAAAATTAGCTTGAAGAAATTGATGGTAGTGGGAATGAAGTTTCAGAAATGATTAAGGGCTGAGTGGTGGCCATTGAAGGCATTGAAAACCCATTACCATGAAGAAGGGAAAAGCTTGAAGATGAACCAGCAGACGACCCAACGCTCAAGCGTTGGGACTCTGACTAGGAGATGAGTCAGATTTTCACCCAGCGCTCAAGCGTTGGGAAGCCAGCGCTCAAGCGCTAGGCCTCGGTCTGATAGTGGAATTTTAATGCATCCCAACGCCCAAGCGTTGGGAATGCCAGCGCTCAAGCGCTGGAGGGTGATTTTTTACTATAAATGGGGACCTTTTCTTCACTTGTAAGACACACCAATTCAGAATACAACAAGTATTCTTCTTTCCTCCTTAAGATCATTGTTCCTAGGAATTGTGGGAATCCATACTTGAGCTCCTATCCAGGGTAATTCAATGACTCTTTTAGCCATGCTTGGCTAACTTCTTCTTTAAGTTTTTGGGTTGTTTTAGTTTATAATTTATGTTCTAGTCTTTTTCTACGTTTCTGAATAATATTTCCTTGTTCTTCATTCATCTTTGTGCACAAAAGATATCTTGCTTATTGCTTATTACATAAGGCCATTTGGTAAGTAGTAAGGGAAATAGGAAATAAAAAAGGCTATAAGTATATATCACTAAGGAATTAGGATAGACGTAGCTTTATGTTGGCCTGAAATCTTCTTCATCTTCTTCTTTAGTTAACTAGATACCAAGGAAAGAAGAAATTGCACTTGGGTCTTAGCAGTATTAAAGCCTATGGTGTATTGCTTAAGACTTTCAGCGCCGAACTCTTCCTTTAAGACAGCCAAATCTGCGGCGGAAGAGGCGGCCTCATCTCTCGCCTTGGAGCATTCCTCGGTGGCGACCTTGACGGAGGCATCACCGCCCGCGGCTTTGGCGGGTTCCTCGACAACAGCCTTCTTTGGCTCTTCAGCACGCTTATATTTTCGGCGCTTAGGCGGTGGAGCAGCATGGTTAGGAACGGACTTCCACACTGCTGTTTCTCAGATCAGATCGCCTCTTGGTGGACCCTGACTTGAAGCGCCAGCTTGTGTAGGTTGGGCGGACTGGGACCCAGTTTGGCGCGCCGGGGTGGCTTGGTTTGCAGGTGGGGGTGCCGGGGGAGCAGTTGGGTTTTCGGCTGCCTTTTTCCTCGCTTCTATCGCCAGGCGGGCGAGATCAGCCCTTGAGAGTTGATGCTTCTTCACTAAAAAAAAAACAAAAAAAAAAAAACAAAAAAAAAAGGTGTGTCAAACTCGAAATTGCATGATAAGCGTATTTATTGTATATAAATAAAACTCACACAGGTAATCCTCGGCGGTGCCTCTACCCTCTGCAAAAAGCAGCTCGCCAAGTTCGATTAGGGAGGTGCTCCCAAGATATTTAATGATCGCCCAATCCTCCCAAGTAAGGGCCCCATCCTCCACACCAAGGGTATACTTGGGCGATTCGGTCCAGTAGGGTGGAAAGCGCAGGACGCCAATGTCATCATGGCGAAGGAGGTGTGGAATATCAGGGCTGTCAAGGACTTTAAAGAATCGTGACTTCCATTGGTCGTGGGTGTTACTTTTCCAAGCCTTAAATCTGGCCTTAGATGGTTTGGCGGCAAGGATTACCCACGAGCTAGTAGGCGCTACGGATAATCCCTTCTTGTTAGGTGAGACACATTTATAAAAATAGAAAAAATATTCATATTTAGGGGTAATCCCTAGAGCCTCACACAAAATCTAGAATCCCCGTATGAATCCCCAAGAGTTAGGAGTTAGTTGGGACGGGGCGACCTACAGGGCGCTGAGAACATCGCAAATGAAGGAAGAGAAAGGAAGGCGGGTGCCAAAATCTTCAAACATATACCAGTACGCGAAGAAGAAATGCGGGGAACGGGCGGTGGCCCGGGCATCGCAAACACGGTCAGTCATGGAGCAAGGGCGGGTTATCAAATTGACAACATAATTATTTGTGCAAAGCCCGCCAACGTGCTTAATAAAATTTTTAAGGTTTTGAACGTCGGTGAAGGCGGGGGGAATGGAGGACACTTTTTTCGAGACAAGACCTTCTTGGATGGGTTTGGGGAGTGAGTGCTCGTAAATTAGAAGTTTGGTCCTGGGGGATAATGGTGTTATTTTAGGGGGTGCGTTGGAGGTTCCGGTGCTAGACTGACCACCGGGGGAAGAAAAAAGGGGTTGTTTTTCGGGGTTTTTGTAATTTCCGCCACCGGAAGAAGAGGGGCCAACCATTTCAGAATCCATATTAGAGAATAAAACCAAGAGAAGATGACAAGGGAAATAGAGAACATACTAGTGGTGGAGAGGAAAAGATATTCGCACGAATTCTGCGCGGTGGAAGCAAGAAGCAATGACGAAGAGGAAAACTGGAGGTCTTGAAATCGCAAGCGATCTGGGAGATGAAGATGTAGCAAGAAGGAGAAACAGGTTTAAGCCGTGAAGGGGTTTTATAAGCTCTTCGGGGAAGAAGAAGAAAGGGCACAACGGTTGGAAGAGGGTGAGTGGAAAATTAATGGAAGCAGATCCCGAGGTGCAATTAGGTCACATCATTGTGCCACGCCGCCCTAGGCAGTTGTGATCTCAAGAGAAATGATTGCAATCAAGGCAGAAACGGCGCGTGTGGCGTGAAACCCTAGGCAGGGACAAGTGAAAGACCAAGGGTCAAAATGAAAGAAAGGACAAGTGAAAGACCAAGGGTCAAAATGCTAATGTGTAAATAAGGCGAATGGAACACAGGGCGAGGCGAATACCAAGGTAATTAAATTAAATCGTTAAATTAATTTTTAAGATAATGGCGTGTTACTTTTATAGGCGATACCAAAACAAGGCCAGGGACAAGAGGATAAGATGAGGCGCGACAAAGGACCAGGCTGCAGTCTTGTGGGCTGGCGTCATACCTTGGAAGATGAGGAATTTGTTCATGGCGACTCCTGTTGACATGCTCACTTTATCCAAGACGGCAATGTAATTATTCACCGCGCCCAAGCCTAAGGCAACTCATTTCCCTATAGAAGGCTGTACTCTTTTTCCTTCGCTAGGTTTTTGTCCCACAGGGTTTTTCCTGGGAAGGTTTTAATGAGGCACGCTCTATAGGGATGACCGCCCAAAGGAAACGTTGGTTGGAAAAACATGGCGAGCACTCTTTAAAGACACTTCACTGTTAGACTTCAAGCTCGTGTCTTGTGGGCTTGTGGGCTGGCACCCATGGTTAGGAATGTCTTGAATGTATCTTTCAGAGGCAAGTTAAAGACACTTCGCTTTCAGACTTCAAGCTCGTGTCTTGTGGGCTTGTGGACAGGGCGAGCGCCCATTCTCTACTAAGGGCGATACAGTTTCCCCTCATAACGCGGGGGGGGGGGGGGGGGGGGGCGTCTAGACATAGGACGGCCTCAGCCTAGGATATGGGGGTAAACTTGTAATACGTATGGGGGTTGGACATTGTAATATGTTGAGCCAAACCTTAGCGGCCCATAGGCTTAGTGCTAATTGATTGTCATTTATGGCTTTCCTCCCTATAAATAGCCAAGGGAGGCTCATATAAAGGGGTTGACATTTTCTCTAATCAATAATATTAGTCTACTTCTCTCCTATACTGTTATATTCCCAGAACAGAACATTTATTGAAATTTTAGCTTTTTTTAGATAGAATATTTTGGGTTTTTGTGCTTTGCATTTTAGGTTCCTTTTCATACAAATTTCAAAGATGTGTTTGTTTAAATAAAACTTCATTAAGAGTTATAATCTTTCTACCCATAGTCTAAATTTACGTGTTTGCTTTTAGAATCAACTCGTCTCCGATGTTGATGCTATTTTTTGGTATTATATTTAACCATATGAAATAGCAATTCTTTCGTACACAATAATGACACACACATCACTGTAGTTCTGTTTTATGCTATGATCTTTACAAGTGGAAAAGTAGACACAATATTTTGCACTATAAGGTAGCTTAGGAAGGAATTTAAAGGATATGGTTAGACGTTGAATTCTTTCATAATCATAAAAATTGGCCTCTCTTATTTTGGTCAAACAATGGAAAAATAAAAAGCTCAATATAGTTGTATTTTTTGAAATGGTTATTGAAACAGTTACATTAATTGGATTATATGAGTGTGAGGCAAATTAAGATTATTAACCGTGGAGTTTCAGAAAACTTGATGAATCAAAGAAGAAAGATATGAAGTATTTTTCAAAATGCCACCTAAGTGGAGGAAAAATTTGTATATGGAGCACACCAGAAAGAAGTTTATGTCGTTCATCCCTCCACAGTATACATCTGATGAGGTTCACTAATAAGGAGACTATTTAAGACATCAATCTCATCCTCTCGAGTAGGGGAAATAACTTTTGCCGACATCCAAACTAGAGACAAGTTAGCATTATTCCTTTTTAATGCAACAGAAAGGATAACATTCTGGATATGACGTGATCATACATTCTGGATACTGAAGTTGTATGTTGATAAGGGTGAATTGGTTACTCTTATTTGTAAATCAAGTCTCGTCCTTGGACTCGGCTGTGGTTTTGATGAAGACAAATACATTACAAAAAGAAGAAAAACTTCAGAAAAGAAAAGGAAGACTTCAAGAAAGAAAGGAAAAAAAAGAAGAAAGACTTCAAGAAGACTTCAGAAAAGAAAAGAAAGACTTCAAGAAGACTTTAGAAGAGAAAGACTTCAAGAACCGGCTCAGAACGTCAAAGATCGAACATGAAGGTTCTTGCGTTTAGTAAGTCTTGTCAACTTAGTGTGCAATGCTTTATTAAGGTTCAATTGCACTTGAAGGCTCATAAAAGATCAACTAATTGAGTACGATATGTTTTCACAAGTAAAACTTGGTAGGAAAACTCAATTAGGGTTTAAGATGGTTAAAACTGAGTTTCAGACTCTCTGTAATCGATTACAGGTTGTGTGTAATCGATTACAGGAAGGCAGTAATTGATTACCATCTTAGTGTAATCGATTACACAGTTTGAATTTTGAATTCAAATTCAAACTGCAACAGCTAGTGTAATCGATTACACTAACTGCTGTAATCGATTACCAGGTCGACAGATGTGTCTTTTCATGAACCATTGTGTCTCAAAACGGTTGGGAACGGTTGTGTTGGTTCATGGACGACCTCTAGTTCCTATATAAAGTCCTTAGACACTCAGAAACATCAATGACTTGGTCCATATCTTTCATATTCATAAAAGTCATCATTCTGAGTTTCTGTTCTCTCATTTTCATAAGAACACTCATGTTGTTCATCTTTTGAGAAACTCAGAATGGAAGAGCCTTCATTGAAATTTCCTGAAGCATACAAACTAAGATCAATCCATCTTGCCTAAAGGATTGAATCAGCCATTGTAAAGGCATCTTCTTCTTCTTCTATTGAATCAAGCTGATTCATTCACCGTGGTGTTCGGTGATTGTAAAAAGGTCCATCATGGTGTTTGATGGTTGTAAAAAGGTTCTTTGAATCGGGTTTGATTCAAAGTCCGCCGTAGGTTCGGTGATAGTGGAAAAGGTTCTTTGAATCGGGTTTGATTCAAAGTCCGCCGTAGGTTTCGGCGTCATCAGTTGGTTCTTTGCCATCTGAGGTTTGACAAGAGTTCTTAGGGTTCTTGGTGTAAGTACTTGTAAGAAATCTTGATCATTGTAAATCTTCACTGTGGATTCAGTGGAGTGGTTCTTCAGAAAGTGGTAATCTTTCTGAGGGGTTCTGACTTTACTGTGGTGTTCAGTAAAGGGTTTGACTCAGACAGTGTGATCTGTTCTGAGGGTTGTAATCAGTTCACTGTGTGATTCAGTGAGCGGTGATTTTCAGAAAGTGGTTTGCTTTCTAGTATAGTGGAAAATCTCTTTGAGATCATAGGACTGGACGTAGCCTTCTGGGATTGAAGGTGAACCAGGATAAAATCCCTGTGTGTTCTTCTTATCCTTCATCTTTTACTTTCAAGCAATTACAATATTCCGCTGCAATAACGTTCTTATGTTACAACTCTAATTGCACTGAAAGTCGTTTTGTACTATTACGCGAAAATCGGGGCAACTCTGATTCACCCCCCCTCTCAGGTTGCTATCTATACTAACAATTTGTATCAGAGCGTAAGTTTAGGTAATTTTCTCCTAAGATCCGGGAAGATGACACCTCATCTACAACAAGTACCAGTGAAGGACTCAATATAAACAGGCCACCATTCTTCAATGGAGAACACTATGACTTCTGGAAATTCAAGATGAAAATCTTCATAAAGTCATTAGACGTGGGTATCTGGAAAGCCATTGAAGAAGGCCCCTTTGTGCCTGTAGTAGAAGTTGAAGAAAGATCACAACCAAAACCAGAAAACACATGGAGTGACGAAGAAAAGAAGAAAGTTCAACATGACTTAAAAGGTATGAACATCTTGACTTCAGCCCTTGGTATAGAGGAATTCTTTAGAGTATCTACTTGCATATCTTCAAAAGAAATTTGGGATACTTTAATGGTTACACACGAAGGGACTGATGAAGTCAAAAGATCCAAGATCAATACTCTATCACAAGAATATGAGATGTTCAGAATGTTGTCTGGAGAAAGCATACTTGATATGCAAAAGCGGTTCACACATATAACAAACCACTTGATTGCTCTTGAAAAGAAGAGTCTCTCCAACATGACTCTGGCTACTCTTTTTGGAAAATTTCAAGAACATGAATTGGAATTAAACAAACTCGAGCAATGTGAGAACAATGAAAAGAGACATCAGCCTATCGCTCTAAAAGCCAAAGAAAGCATCAATGATGAATATGATGCAGAGTCAGAAGATGATGAGAACATGGTCTTAATAGTCAAGAATTTTCGAAGACTCTTACAAAGAAAAGGTATGAAATCTAGAAGTTTTCAAAAGGGAAATGAACCCTCCTCCTCTTCACAAAAGATCACATGTTATGAGTGTGGTAAATCTGGTCACATCAAATCTGAATGTCCATACATTCAAAAGAAGAAGTATGAACTAAAAGAGAAGTTTGAAAAGAAGGATTCAAACTCCAAAAGAGCATACATTGCTTTGGATGACAATGACGATAATCTAGGTTAGTACCAATACTTCTTCTAATGATTTAGAATATGCTATAGAAAGCCTTTTTAAAATGTGTCGTAATGCTTCTAAAGTTAGTGTTAAACAAAATGCTATTGTTTCATCATTAGAAGAAAAATGTCAAATGCTTCAAAAGGAATTAGATGATGTTCAATCTAAATTAGATGTTACACATGCATGCACTAAATGTAGTTCTTTAGAAGTAAAAGTAGAAAATCTACAACAAACAGTTCATAGTTTCAACCTAGAAAAGCAAAAAGTAGATAAAATTCTTAGTGTGCAACGAAACTCAAACAACAAGAGTGATCTAGGATTAACACCCCAAAATAATAACAAGGAGATTAATAAAAATGTCTTTGTTAAAGCAACAAATGAAGTTAAATCTCTTGGGAGTAAACACATGCCTGCTAGTTCTTCTAGAAATATGAACTATAGGAATTATTCTCAAAATGTTCCAAGATAACCTAGGAGACATTATGATATGCTTAGATATAATGAAGGTTATAGACAATATGCTTGTAGTTATCACAATAGAATAGGACATATCTCTAGTAGATGTTATTATAGGAATATAGGAATGTCAAGTGGGCAATATATGTGGGTGGAGAAGACAACCAACATCCTAGGACCCAGAACAAATTGGGTACCTAACATTCCCTTCTGAAGAATGTGTTTTGTATGTGTGTATGAAAGCAGCAAAGGATTTATGGTATCTTTATATTGACTGCTCATCACACATGTTTGGAGACAAAACAAAAATTTTATATCTCATACCTAGAGAAAAGGGATATATCACATATGGGAATTCTGAAAAAGGGATGTTCATCAATCAATCCAAGTTCTACAAAGAACCTCTGAAGAAATATGACTTGGATGATTGCATAGTAATAGCCACATCAATGAGGATCAAACACTTATATAGATTAAGATGAATCAGTCTTTCTAGTAGAGATTACCAAATATAGAACGCTTGTCCACACTCTCTGGAACTTTTCCTCCAAAACAAAGAAGAAAAGCTTGGAAGACAATGAAGCAAGTTCATCATCCGATTCAGATAATGGAGAAGTATGTTTCGCTTTGATAGCAACACATCATTCTAATGATGGAAATGAAGAGGTTAGTAATGCAATTTCATATGATAAATTACAAAGTACCTTTATAGATTGCATGATAGTTTCTTGAATATTTATGAAATATGTGCATATCAAAGTAGGTTCATCTCATCTTTACAAAGTGAAACCAAAAATATGCAAGATGAGTTAGATTAAGCAAAATTTAGAGTAGATATTCAAATTGATTTTACATCCGTATATCCATGCATAATCGTTGAGTCAAGGATTGATGAATTAACGCAAGTGGTAAACAAAGGAACAGATGATATGGATAAGTTGATATATAATCAAAGACACGCCTTTCATAAAAGTGATTTAGGTTTATCTAATCATAGTCATCCCAGTGATGTTAAGAAAATCACTTTTAGACCAAGAAGTTCATATAACTTTGGTTACTCACGAAGAATACATGATGGTGTTCAACTTAGAAAGGCATGTATCAAATCTTTCTATCATCTTAAGGAAAAAGTGTCTAACATGAAATTTAAGTGTTCCTTTTATTCTCCTAATTATCAAAGAAACGACGGAGTACCTAATGAAAGATTCATATGGGATGTGAAAGGAACTAATCCAAAAGAACCTAAAGTCTATTGGGTACCTCGAAATTACCATTAAGCCTTTTGTGCAAACGTGCTTGAAGATCCTGTGATCAAAAGTGTCATATACAAAGGATGGTCTTTCAAGACACAATATTAGTATATGGTATTAGTAATAGAAATTCTAAAAACCGTACATCTTTCAAAAGGGTATTAAATAGAATAGTAATGCATTCTTAGGCATCTGCATTTACATCATATTCCTATGTTAGATATATCCTTCATGCAGTGCTTATCTAGTCTGAAATTTCAGTTTTTTAGACATGATAATCGATTACATAGGTTTAGTAATAGATTACAGGGATTATATTGGCCCTGTTTCTTTTCCAGAAAGGAGGGTAATCGATTACCCATGTAGTGTAATCGATTACCTCCTCGAATTTGAATTTTTATTCAAATTTTCTCACATGTAATCAATTACATAGAAGGCGTAATCGATTACATGCCCGATAGCATATAAACCTATTTTGTTCTATTCTGTTCTTAATCGATTACATTTCCATTTCTTCTCTCTTTCTCATGCGACAACAAAGGACATAAAATCCTCATATCTCCTACAATTCTTGTTCGTTTTCAAGAATTCTTTGTGGGTTTTGCTCCTAATTTCCATCTCCATCTATTCATCCTACCAATTGTTGTTGAATTGGTCTGGATTAAAAAGCCCCAATTTGGTCCTGTCAAACCCTAGAACTCGAAATTCTTCAAATTCAGCTTCCATGGCCTCTTCCTCACGAAAACCTCATCGTTCTAAGAACCCATCCATGGATGCTTTGGACCTCTCAAGGCTGTTGGCTACCGAAGAACAGAAGCAACACTTTCTTGCTCACTTTCTTGATCGGCCAGTCCTAACACTAAAGTATGGTGCTCTGGATTCTTTCATGGCAGCAGGGATGACATTTCCCACTCTGTTTGATCATCAGGGACTTGACTCGTTCATTGAAATTAAAGGTAAATTCTATCCAGAACTTGTCAGAGTCTTTTACTGTAATTTGATTAAGCGTGGTGGCAAAATCTGCACATCTGTAAAGGGTATTGATATCTCTATGACCCTTGATGAGTTGGGAGAATGTCTTTCTATTCCCAGCTTTGGAGCAAAATTAGGTTCTGAATTTCCTTGCCCATGGGAAGATTATGATAAGAGATCATTTTATTTATCTTTATGTCGCTTTACTGAAGAGCAAATTCAGTCCAAGAAGCAGCGGGTTGATGCAAACCGATCTAGAGATACCCTTGCTGTTGGGTTTCTCACTGTGGAAAACAGATTGCTTCACTATTTACTTAGTTATGTGATCTTACCTCAGAGTTCTAATCATGCTCAGATAAGCGATCTAGAGTTACAAATTCTATATGGCATGATTAATCAAAAGTCTATTAATTGGGCTTATTTGGTAATGATACACATGATGTTGCACAAGGAACGAACTAGCCCTCTTCCATTTGCATCTGCAATTTCTATCATTCTGAAGAAGAAGGGTGTTTCTACTCATGGTGAGTACTCTGTTAAAATGGATGGTAAGGCTTAGCGCATCGATCTGAACATTCTGAACAAGATGGGGTTCATTCAGGATGTTGATGGAACAAAAAGGGGGAGAATAGTTCTGATATATATTATGCTTCTCTTTATTTCGATTGTCCTGGAATATTTTGTATGGCTTTATCTTCTTTTTGATGATGTCAAAAGGGGGAGAAAAGTCTTGTGTATGCTTGATCATTTTTCAAGATACTGTTCTTCAATTACAAAACATAGGGGGAGATATTATTGCAAAACCAAGGGGGAGATACAAGACAAGAAAGAAAGTCTATTGATCTATTAATGCTCAAGCATGATGTTTGTCATCATCAAAAAGGGGGAGATTGTAAATCAAGCCTCGTCCTTGGACTCGGCTGAGGTTTTGATGAAGACAAACACATCACAAAAAGAAGAAAGACTTCAGAAAAGAAAAGGAAGACTTCAAGAAAGAAAGGAACAAAAAGAAGAAAGACTTCAAGAAGACTTCAGAAGAGAAAGACTTCAAGAACCGGCTCAGAACGTCAAAGATCGAACATGAAGGTTCTTGCGTTTAGTAAGTCTTGTCAACTTAGTGTGCTATGCTTTATTAAGGTTCAATTGCACTTGAAGGCTCATAAAAGATCAACTAATTGAGTACGATATGTTCTCACAAGTAAAACTTGGTAGGAACACTCAATTAGGGTTTAAGATGGTTAAAACTGAGTTGCAGACTCTCTGTAATCGATTACAGGTTGTGTGTAATCAATTACAGGAAGGCAGTAATCGATTACCATCTTAGTGTAATCGATTACACAGTTTGAATTTTGAATTCAAACTGCAACGGCTAGTGTAATCGATTACACTAACTGCTGTAATCGATTACCAGGTCGACAGATGTGTCTTTTCATGAACCATTGTGTCTCAAAACGGTTGGGAACGGTTGTGTTGGTTCATGGACGACCTCTAGTGCCTATATAAAGTCCTTAGACACTCAGAAACATCAATGACTTGGTCCATAACTTTCATATTCATAAAAGTCATCATTCTGAGTTTTTGTTCTCTCATTTTCATAAGAACACTCATGTTGTTCATCTTTTGAGAAACTCAGAATGGAAGAGCCTTCATTGTAATTTCCTGGAGCATACAAACTAAGATCAATCCATCTTTTCTAAAGGATTGAATCAGCCATTGTAAAGGCATCTTCTTCTTCTTCTATTGAATCAAGCTGATTCATTCACCGTGGTGTTCGTTGATTGTAAAAAGGTCCATCATGGTGTTTGATGGTTGTAAAAAGGTTCTTTGAATCGGTTTTGATTCAAAGTCCGCCGTAGGTTTGGTGATAGTGGAAAAAGTTCTTTGAATCGGGTTTGATTCAATGTCCGCCGTAGGTTTCGGCGTCATCAGTTGGTGGTTTGCCATCTAAGGTTTGACAAGAGTTCTTAGGGTTCTAGGTGTAAGTACTCGTAAGAAATCTTGATCATTGTAAATCTTCACTGTGGATTCAGTGGAGTGGTTCTTCAGAAAGTGGTAATCTTTCTGAGGGGTTCTGACTTTACTCTAGTGTTCAGTAAAGGGTTTGACTCAGACAGTGTGATATGTTCTAAGGGTTGTAATCAGTTCACTGTGTGATTCAGCGAGTGGTGATTTTCAGAAAGTGGTTTTCTTTCTGGTATAGTGGAAAATCTTTGTGTGATCAGAGGACTTGACGTAGCCTTCTGGGATTGAAGGTGAACCAGGATAAAATCCCTGTGTGTTCTTCTTATCCTTCATCTATTACTTTCAAGCAATTACAATATTCCGCTGCAATAACGTTCTAACGTTACAACTCTAATTGCACTGAAAGTCGTATGGTTCTATTACGTGAAAATCGGGGCAACTCTGATTCACCCCCCTCCCCTCTCAGGTTGCTATTTATACTAACATTATTAATTCAATGTATATTATTTGGTACACAAGTGGCTCATCTATCAAAAAACACTTGACTTTTAACAAAATAAGACATTTATCATGCAACTCACACGCGCATCAGATCTATTTATGATTTCCTTGTTGGATACAAGTAAATGACACATGTTGTTGTTCTAGAACATGTGTGGTCTTGAAGATCTAGAGTGATATTATCACCATCTTTTTGAAAGGTATGAATATGTAAAATGTAAAACTGAGTTTAACATTGTTGCCGTTAAAATGCTTTTTTATTGAACATGTTCTTCATAAATACGAAACTATGTCTCAGCTTTCAATTTTAACCGACTTTTATTTTATTTTACTTTTAATCTGTTTTAATATTTTTATTTTATCTCTAAATTTTCCTTTTTATTGAAATAACTAAAATGAAACAAATTTAAAATATAAAACCGAAATTAAGAATAAATCTGAAAAATGACAAAAAAGGAAGGTGTAAAATGACTTCATCACTTTATAATCTTATTTGACTGGCATTAGACTTCGTTTATAAATTTCAGCTAAAAAGGAATTAAATATGAATAAATTGCACAAGTTTTTTATAAAGGAAATTTGTGCTGTTTTAAAAAAGTATATTGAGGAAATGTTTATCTTGTCGGAAAGTTAGAACAAAGTTATACAACTCTCATGAGAACTTCAACTGCTAAATTATATGTTAACTAAGTGGATTTCTATTTAGAAGACAAACACAAGACATTGACGCAACATGTTCATGGAGAAATATACGAGAACTCGTATCCAAAGTTGTAGATGTTAGTTTTGTATGAAACTTGAGGCATTTAAAAGATTATGTTGCCACCTAAAATTTTTGTTAGAGAGAGCAATACGTAATACCAATATTTGGATTGATAAAAAACACCTAAGGTTGCCATACGAAATATGTATTTTAGTTTAAAGGAATAATTGGCCAACTATTTTTAGTCCCACATTGCTAAAACTTCCCCGTTCTTTCTTCTCCTTCCTCTATATAAAGGGAACTTCTTCTCATGTTTGATCACCCAAAAAATTCAAAGACTAAGGTCTAAGATTAAAATTACTTTGAGTGTTTTGGATCACACAGACATAGTGTAAAAACACAGAGTTTGTAGCATAGTTCAAGATTTTTAGAGATTTATTTTATATCCATAGGGTTTTTTGCTTTGCACTAGCCTACGTGCTAGTATAAACTTTTGGAGTGTTGGTGAAGTGCGGCAAGGTCAAAGTCCTAGGAGACCTACGCAGTTAGAGACTTTTCGAGTGCTCTGCATCGAGGTAAGTATTTATTTCATTTCTTCTTTATTTTAATTTTATCATTTTTTAATAAATCTAATATTTTATTTATGTAAATTTTTTTTTCTTCTTTTTTTTTGAAAAATATTCTCTTCTTAATTTTAAATACCCTATAAACATAAAATCAGTATTGAATATTTTTTCATTACTCTATAAATATTTGTTTTGTCAAATTTACAGGATTTTTATATCAAAATTTGCAAGTAAATTTTTAGATAAATCTAAAAAAATAACGTGTTGTTAAATTCTTAGGGACATCCACATGAAATTTCATCCAATGACTAAACACAAAAAATGTTTTCATGTAGGAAATATCCATTTTTGGACTAGACTTCAGGAACCCTTGTAGGAGATCTAAACTTCTTGAAGCATCACTCGAATGTCCACTTTTTCAATAGTATTTTGAACTCTAGACTTAAGGAGCGCAACACTAAAAAATGGACAGAAATAACAAGGAACTAGACGTTGTGCCGAAACTTTCTGTAATGGCTCCTATGTATATATAGGTGAGGAAAAGAACCCTGAAGGTGGAAAAAATGTTTCGTCCCGTGATCAGAAATTAAAAGGAGGGAATCTTACTTTGAAAATTAGCATGAATGCTAGAACTCCATGAGGGTGATTATAAAAGTTTGTGGAAATTCTAGCTATGAGAGAGAATGAGAGTGACAAAAGCTCTAATTTCCCATATGTCTATGATGGACTGTATTTGGTGAACAACTAGACCGAAGGATAGTGTGAAAATGAGGAACACCTAATCAAGTTTACATCAAATAGAATGTCAAATTTACCCCCCACCTGTCAAATTAACCCCAATTTGACCTGCAGGTGAACCTTTAAAACCTAAATTTACATGGGCAACGCAGGTGGGGGGTTAATTTGACATTCTATTCGATGTAAACTTGATTAGAAGTTCCTCATTTTCACACTATCCTTCGGTCTAGTTGTTCACCAAATACAGTTCACCATAGAGCTTTAGTCACTCTCATTCTCTCTCATAGCTAGAATTTCCACAAAATTTTATAATCACCCTCCCTGGAGTTCTAGCATTCATGCTAATTTTCAAAGTAAGATTCCCTCCTTTTAATTTCTGATCACGGGACGAAACGTTTTTCCACCTTCAGGGTTCTCTTCCTCACCTATATATACATAGGAGCCATTACAGAAAGTTTCGGCACAACGTCTAGTTGCTTGTTATTTCTGTCCATTTTTTAGTGTTGCGCTCCTTAAGTCTAGAGTTCAAAATACTATTGAAAAAGTGGACATTCAAGTGATGCTTCAAGAAGTTTAGATCTCCTACAAGAGTTCCTGAAGTCTAGTCCAAAAACAGATATTTCCAACATGAAAATAATTTTTGTGTTTAGTCATTGGATGAAATTTCATGTGGATGTCCCTAAGAATTTAACAACACGTTATTTTTTTAGATTTATCTAAAAATTTACTTGCAAATTTTGATATAAAAATCCTGTAAATTTGACAAAACAAATATTTATAGAGTAATGAAAAAATATTCAATAATGATTTTATGTTTATAGGGTATTTAAAATTAAGAAGAGAATATTTTTCAAAAAAAAAAAAGAAGAAAAAAAAATTCACATAAATAAAATATTAGATTTATTAAAAAATGATAAAATTAAAATAAAGAAGAAATGAAATAAATACTTACCTCGATGCAGAGCACTCCAAAAGTCTCTAACTGCCTAGGTCTCCTAGGACTTTGACCTTGCTGCACATCACCAACACTCCAATAGTTTACACTAGCACGTAGGCTAGTGCAAAGCAATAAACCCAATGGATATAAAATAGATCTCTAAAAATCTTGAACTATGCTACAAACTCTGTGTTTTTACACTATGTTTGTGTGATCCAAAACACTCAAAGTAATTTTAATCTTAGACCTTAGTCTTTGAATTTTTGGATGATCAAACATGAGAAGAAGTTCCCTTTATATAGAGGAAGGAGAAGAAAGAACGGGGAAGTTTTAGCAATGTGGGACTAAAAATAGTTCACCAATTATTCCTTTAAACTAAAATACATATTTCGTATGACAACCTTAGGTGTTTATTATCTATCCAAATATTGGTATTACGTACTGCTCCCTCTAACAAAAATTGTAGGTTGCAACATAATCTTTTAAATGCCTCAAGTTTCATACAAAACTAACATCTACAACTTAGGATACGAGTTCTCGTGTATTTCTCCAAGCTTTAGCAATGTGAGACTAAACCAGTTGATCAGTGCTTTACTTTGTTGTGAGATATCAAATTTCATGGCAACTTTAACTGTTTACTAACTATCCAAAGAATGGAATAACATCTTGTTTTGTTAAAAAATAATTGTAGGTGACCACATTATATTTCAAATGTCTCAAGTTTCATACAAAACTAACATCTACAACCAAGGATATTAAGTATTGTCATCCCTTTTTGTTGAAAGAACATTGATGAATTGGTCCCTTGTCATTCTATTTTATCCTGAAATTAATTTTAATTGGGGCTTTGTGTGTGTTTGAGTATTAGTGACGCCATGGCCTTATCATTTTCCAATATATATTATTTTTGCATGTATTACTATAAATTTATTTTGTTGTTCATATGCCTACTTGGTTCAAACAGGTAAGTATATGTAGATGCTAGCGATAACTTAAATCATTAATAAATAAGAATTAATGATTTATGTATACTCCATACTCCCATACATTCGAAAAACAATTTATCCTTTCTCAACTCATTAATTTTGAACACGTCTTTAATGATTTAAAGGTATGCATTAACTTCCTTGTGAGTTGTGATACATCGTGGTGAAGCACTTGTAGGTGATTGGATTTACTAGCTATGCTAGAGTGACGGTGCTAGTTCCTTATGGAACCCCGATCCCCTTGACATAAGGTCATAAGGGTAGTGGCCTATTGTCACAATTGTTGGGGATGCCATGTTTGGTTCAATAATATGCATGTAGGTGCTACAAGTAAATTTTTCTGCTATGCCCTCATTTTATTCTTTGACCTTAGTGCATTTTCTGAGTAGGGATATTACTCAAGATCTTTTATTTGGCTAGACTAGATATAAGGTTGTGAAAACATTTTTCCTCCATCCATTCATAGGATATTCATCTAATTAATTTTATGTTGAACATTTATTGAAGTTTTGCTTATCCGGCGACTTTGATAGACTTTTGATTGGGTTTAAGTGCTTTTTATTTTGGGTAACTTTTCTTGTTAATTTTTCTTTGATGCCTGATGATTGGATTTCATATGATGTTTTTAGGGCTTTCCAGATCTTTCATTGTAGAATTGGTACCGAACAAAGTATATATAATGTTCTATTGTTTTGCTGTTGTCTTATTCTATAACTACGCAATTATAATGTTTAGAAAAAACTCTCAATTTTCTTATGCTTTACAAGGGTGGGCCCCAGTTTCGTGCTATTGGCACAAAGAATTTCAAAAATGTGTTACAAAGACTGTTGTTTTGAAAGACAACAAAAAAAAACACGTTCCACATTAGGTTGGAAGATTGTGGCCCTGTATCCGAATTTACATATGGAATAGAAGGACTTAAAGTTCATTATGGTCTTCAACATGAAGGAGGATGGCCCGAGGTGTGTTATTTAGGGGGATGTGAGTTTCATATTAAAGTTAAAGACAGAGATTTTAGATCAATCTCTACTGAACATGAAGGAAATAACTTTTATTTCGGATGGATGCCAACGCAAGTTGTAGAAACTGACTATGATAGTGGACCTGACAACGAAGAAGAAAATACAATGTCTTACTACGAAAAGCCAACTTTCACCATCGCACATCATTACGAACAGAATGGTGGGTCATATCTATTTACTCAGGTTATTTTATATTACTTAGTTGTTAGTAACTATTTTTTTAAGAGCTTTGATTGTTTTTAATATTTATGCCTTAATCCAGACTTTGCCAGCAGCGTTGGTGAAGCATGCATTGCTTGCGGATAAACCTTCACTTTGTGTATTAAGAGATGCAAGTAAGCAAAGGCTTTATTGTGAATGTTCCGGGAATAAAAAAAAAACAATCAAAGTGTATCGTGACAATTGGTTGGATAGACTTCATCAAAGAAAATAGATACAAAGATCAGAGCGGGATCAAGTAGGGAATTGATAAGACGGATCCTTATGTAATACATGTCAGTGTAATCAATAAGTGAAAAATGGTTCTCAAGTTTTTATTTTCATATATCAATATTTACCCATGCTTTTATTGTTCAGTTAAAATATGAAAATCTATGTACCAAAACATCCAAGTAAATTATTATTTTGGTTTATAAACATCTATAATTGTCAATTGATATGTTCCATCTAAATAAAACTCTCTTGTGCATGGCACGGGTCAAAAACTAGTACACAAAGTTTAGGAAATTTGTATCTATCATAATTGATCACAAAATTTTATCATTCAAAATCTGATAAACGTCTTGAGATCGTTTGAACTTAACAATTTAGAGTCCATTTTAGGAAAAGTTAGTACATGCGTCAACTTTTCATGCAATCGATTATTGCAAACACTTCTTTAGATATTTAAAAAAGTCAAGCTTTTCCCAAAATATTGTGTCCTACAACTAATAATTTTGAATAAGAAATTTAAAATCTATTAAAAAATTTCCATTTAGAAAATTATACTTTAATATTAATATATGAAATTTTATATATTTTATTTTAAATTTACAATATGAATTTATTTAAAAAAGTCTCTATGTTATACAATTAAGAGTTCCAAGAACCTCTCTCCTAGGTGTCAAATTCCAGTGCAATTCTCTTCGGTGTTCCAATGATTTTCATCCTACATGGATTCCCTAGAACGCAAGGTTTGAAGTTCTCTTCTCATAGTGGCTCTTTCCATGCACTCCTCCCCAAAACCTCCCAACTGACCAATCACATGAACCTTTTTCCAGTATTGCATTATGCATTAAACATAATCATCTAACTGCAGCTAATACTTGAACCTTTTTTATCTTCCCACTTTATCTCACTGATTGATTTCCCTAGGTTTTTTTATCCTTTTCCACTCAAGACCCTAATTATTTCTCCTTCTCAATGCATTTTTTTGCTCTCCAGTATTGTTTGTTAGATTTGAATTTGAAACCCTAATTTATTATGGCGCCATTCATGAAATACTTTGTGGTTTCTCTATAAATAGGTTATTGCAATGTTTTGTTATTCACCAATTCTTCATTCTTTGTCTACTAGAATTTCTTATAGCCATGGCCATGAACTTTGATTCTCTTTCCAGCATTTCACCCAAAAAAGAGACATGGAGGATCAATGTAAAGGTTGTTCATCTGCGAAAAGTTCCAAGCTTTGATAATCCGAGGTTACCTTTTGGTATTGAGATGGTTCTGATGGATGAAAATGGTGACAGGATTCATGCATCTGCCCGGAAAACCCTAAGCTACAAGTTTAAGCAATTGATCTCTAAGGGTTCTACTTATACCATGTCTCATTTTGGAGTTGTTAATAATATCGGTGAGTTTCGTACCACCAGACATGCTTTTAAGATGAACTTTCAGCTTAGAACTGATTGTCCACCAACTGAATGTCCTTTCTCTTTTGTTCCAATATCTGACATATTGTTCAAGGATTACGACAAGAAATATTTAGCTTGTCAGATTTCATCGCTTGAGTTGATTTTTTTACACTCAGTATTTGTTTTTTCATATACCCATTTTCACAATTTGTGTTTTTTTTTTTCACCATGTGATTAGGATTCTCACTGGCGTTGGAACTGAGCAGCAGTTCATGAAAGATGGAATGAGTGACAAGATTATTAAGATTGAGCTCACGGCTAATTGGTAATAATGTTTATTTAAATTTTTATTTTCTGATTTCCCTTAAGTTTGGGTAATTTAATTGATTATTGTATTGTATTCCCTTATTGTAGTGCCAAGATTGAGTGTGCTTTCCTTGGTAACTTTGTTGATGAGATCAAAGCTTTTCTAGTTGCTGGTAATGCTAGCAATGATGTTGTAGTGATTCAACTTGCAAAAGTGTAGACTTTGAAAGGTTTTACCATTTCATAATTTAATAGGTTTTTATGTCATACTTTTTCAAATCTTGCACTTTTTGTATGAGTCCATGTGAAATAATGTTTGTGCGTATTTTGAATGTAGACACCCCATGTCTGAATTCTGCTTATGGTGCAACAAAGGTTTTAATTCACCCTGATATTCAGGAATTGCTGCCATCAAGAAAAAGTAAATTCCATGTCCAAACTTTATTTTTTCATTATCGTGAAATAATATTAATGATTTTTATGTTTTCATTAGGTTCTTTGATTCAACTGAGTTAAGCTCTCTAGTTATGAGCCAACTTCCAGATCTAAGCAAATCTACACGAGAAGATTTTCTTGTCATAACTTCTCCATAGACAATTGAAAAATCAAAGATAGTCAGGAGGTTTCTTTTATAATTTCTAAATTATGTTTAACGGACTTTTTTGTGTTGCAAAACTTCCATAATGTTCTTTTGTTATTCCTGTTGAATTGTACTTGTGTGGTGCTTGGAACGATTAAGGTGCTGCCAGAGAATGGTGACTGGTGGTATCCATCCTGTAAATGCAACAAGATGGTTTGTCCTATAGGGTTACTGGAAATCAAACTCATTTTTCCGTCATTTTACAATTACCGACTTCATTTTTTACCACCACAACATGGTGGCTGAAATTTATATTATTAATCTTCCTTTAAAGTCGCTTTGTCAGTTTGAGTTCTCATTTGCATGTTTTTTGATATGATTTAATTAGAATGCTGAAAAATCTAAGGAAGCAAAGCTTCCTGATGAGCTAAACAACCTTCTAGACAAGACGTTTTTGTTCAAGATTGATGTCAAG
This sequence comes from Acmispon strigosus, assembly GCA_030819835.1. Taxonomy (NCBI): domain Eukaryota; kingdom Viridiplantae; phylum Streptophyta; class Magnoliopsida; order Fabales; family Fabaceae; genus Acmispon; species Acmispon strigosus. Next base: position 18,396,179 of record JAUAMA010000007.1, on the reverse strand, counting down.
ATGTCTTCCAACTCCAAGTTTGAGCAATCCTATCGTGTGAAGAAAAATTGTAAGGAACGTGAGATAATCAACCAGTTCAATACCGTGACTGCTGAACCTAGGGTGAATATAATAATAATCTTGATTTGTTTTCACATTTTGGCATACTGTGATTTTTAGATGATTTAAAATAATTTAAAAAGTTAGGTTAATTGTGTTTAATCTCCCACCTCAAAGATTGTGTTTATTTATTGTTTGTTTTAAAAACTTATTTAATTAAACCAGTCTCATTTAGCAGGACTTGATCAGTGATGTTGTTGTTATTGATGATGAAAAAGTGTACGAGTCTACTTAGCCTGCTGCTGTTGTTCTTGGAGTTGAAACCCATGACTTAACCCCGGCAAAGCGGAGTTCACCTTCTGAAGTGCAGAATGTTATTTCTACTTCTACCAGTTCCCACAAGAAGCTTCTTGAAAAGATCAAGCAGGACAAGATCTAAATGTCAGTTCCATTTGCTGAAGAGATTTCTATTTTGTGTTATGTTCCACTGTTTTGAATTTTAATTTTTCAGTTTTCTACCTTTGTTACTAAGATTTAAGCTATATGTTTTCATGATAATTTGTGGATCTCTTTAATCTTGGCCTTAATTTTGCGGCCTTTATTTGGCAATATTTTGGCTTCTAAATTTTGCGCATTAATTATGAAAGATTGTCGTCGATAATAATTTTTTTAGTAATGGTTGATGATGTTATTATCGCGCCGTTTATCATTCACATATTTTTTTGATATTGGTTTCTTATTTTGATCTATGAACGAATGATTTTGTAATAGTGTTTTCCTTTTTAACCATAATCATCATTCAACCTTCATTCACTAAAATATTTTAAAATGTAGAAGTTTTCCAATTCTTTTTCCTCTTTCCCCGTTCTATAACTATATATTACTTCAATGTAATATATATGTTTAACACAACAATCAAATAATTGTTCATATATCTTAAACCAAATCCTCATTTTAAATAAATAGTTGTTAGTTATTCTTAATTTAAATTTAAATATCTTTTGCTAAATAATTTAAAAACTACTCAATTCTTTTCAATGAGTTGAGCCATGGTACATATCTGTTGTAACTTTGCATCTGTTTTCATTAATTAATTATCGCCGTTTATTATTCTAGTATTTCTTTATGTTCTACGAATGAATTTTTTTTTTATCCTCATGCACCCAATTTTTTGAAATATATTAATCTTATTTTTTTTATAGTATTTGCCTTTGTAACCATAAAAACTAATTTACATGATGGATAAAACAATTTAACCAATTCATTCTTTTTGGGGTTAAATATAAGCAATTCATTCCAAGCCATTTGCTTCCTTGGTAGTTGCAAGAAATAAATTTTACTTTAAAGTAATATATTAATAACCTAATTATGAAATAGATGCTCATTTATGTTAAATTCAAACCACGTATTCATTAAATATCTTTAAATATTCGTTAGCTTTTTCTTAAATTTAATTTAAACCTCATTTGCTAAAGATTTTGAAAACTATTCTTAAATTCCGCAAGTGTAATTTGTCATTAAGTAAACCTTCTGAATGCTCATATTTTTTCTTTATAATGGTTTATATCCAAACCTATTTTCAAAAGAAAAAACTTACCTGTTTAGTAACTTATCGTACACATCGATTTTACTCTCATATATCAATTATAATAACCCAAATTAATTTTTTACATTACCGATGAAAAACTTAATGACTTTTACTTTCCGTAATTAAATTTTTTACATATAGATGTCAACAACAAAATTGGCTACAAAGATTTATGCTACTCTTCCGTTCCAAATTATAAGGACCTGTTCAGACAATCACGCTTATTAAGAAAACATGTAATAAGCTAATTAATATCTTGGTTTTGTTATTTTTTTGTACAAATCTTCCATATATGCCCCTATGTTAGTATTGGATATATCAAAGGTTGGTTGGGAAACATGAAAGAGAAGTAATTAGTAGATGTGATAATTTAAGTTTTGGAATTGAAAATATAATGAATGCAAGGGGTAAAAAAGGAAAAACTTATTTTTTTTTTTGAAATCTAGAAGTGTTTTATAATTTGGGACACCAAGTTTGTCTCTAAAGAACCTAATAATTTGGGACGGAGGAGTAATAAGCAGGGATGGATCCACATAGGACTTGAGGGGGGCAAGTGCCCCCACAAGATTTTTCATTTTTCAAGAAAAAATACTACATATACTCTACATTTTTAGAATATTCAGTAAATAATTGCCCCCACAAAATAATAAGTATCCTCATTGTTTTGTACTTTGGAAAAAGATGAGCTAAAATTCATTTCACTCACATTCACATGAAAGAGATGAGAGTAGATAAAACATAAGTAAGAAATATTATGCCTCAAGTTTCATAGAAAACTAACATCTACAACTATTGATATGCGTTCTTGTATACTCCTTCATGTTCATATTGCACAAACATCTTGGTTTTGTCTTCTAAATAAAGAAAATACTTGGTAAACACATAATTTATCTCTTGTAGTTCTCATGATAGGTTATTTAGACGCTACATATTTAACTTTCATAATCTAAGTATGAAATCAGAATTTTGGTTTTAGAAAAAAATCTATAAAGGTGATTTAGATGAAAATATTACTTTTACTAAACAACTAAGGAAATTAAGTATTTTCATCCCTTTTTGTTGAAACAACATTGACGAAATGGTCCCTTCTTGTCATTCTATCGTATCCTTAAACTAATTTCAATTGGGGCTTCGTGTGTGTTTGAGTAATAGTGACGCCATTGCATTATCATTTTCCAATATACATTATTTTCACATGTATTACTATAAATTCCTTTTGTTGTTCATAAGCCTACCTGATTCCAATATACCTAATGATCTATGTATACTCCATATTCCCAAACATTCGAAGAATAATTCCTTTCTCAACTCATTAATTTTGAACACGTCTTTAATGATTTATAGGTATGCATTAACATCCTTGTAAGTTGTGATACATCCCGGTGAAGCACTTGTAGGTGATTGGATTTACTAGCTATGCCTGAGTTATTGTGCTAGTTCCTTGTGGAACAACGATCCCCTTGACATAAGGTCATTAGGGTAGTGGCCTATTGTCACAATTTTTGGGGATGCCATGTTTGGGTCAATAATATGCATAGTAATCTCCTACTTAATTTCCGAATTTTAAATCCAATTTAAGCTCTTGGGTTGGTTTACATAGTCTATAAAACATGCAAGTAATCTCCTACTTAATTTCCGAATTTTAAATCCAATTTCATGTTGCTATAGCCTAGAATTTCTACAAGTTAATTTCCTTAATAAATGTAGAACTTTCTTCCTAATTACTAAATCCATAGCCTTGGTATTTAGTTAACCAGAAAAGAAGATGAAGAATGAATTCGGGCCAGCACAAAGTTACGTCTATCCTAATTGCCTTTAGAGATATATACTTATAACCTTTTTTATTTCCTATTTCCCTTACTACTTACCAAATGGCCTTATGACATAAGTAGAAAGCAAGATATCTTTTGTGCACAAAGATGAATAAAGAACAAGGAAATAAAACATGAAAGGAAATATTATTCAGAAATGTAGAAAAACACTAGAACATGAATTATAAACTAAAAGAACCCAAAAACTTAAAGAAGAAGTTAGCCAAGCATGGCTAAAAGAATCATTGAATTACCCTGGATAGGAGCTCAAGTTTGGTTTCCCACAATTCCTAGGAACAATGATCTTAAGGAGGAAAGAAGAATATTTGTTGTACTCTGAAATGGTGTGTCTTACAAGTGAGGAAAAGGCCCCTATTTATAGTAAAAATTCACCCTCCAGCGCTTGAGCGCTGGCATTCCCAACGCTTGGGCGTTGGGATGCATTAAAGTTCCACTATCAGACCGAGGCCCAGCGCTTGAGCGCTGGCTTTCCAACACTTGAGCGCTGGGTGAGAATCTGACTCATCTCCTAGTCAGAGTCCCAACGCTTGAGCGTTGGGTCGCCTGCTGCTTCATCTTCAAGCTTTTCCCTTCTTCATGGTAATGGGTTTTCAATGCCTTCAATGGCCACCACTCAGCCCTTAATCATTTCTAAAACTTCCTTCCCACTACCATCAATTCTTCAAGCTTATTTTCCATGTGCTAAATTGGAGAGAGTTGCTTCATATTCTTCTTTTTCTCTTTTAGCCCTCTCTTTACTAGCACTTCAATTCTGGCCCTTTAATTCTTTGAAACTTCACTTTTAATCCTCCACCCTTGAACTTTCACACTTTGATCCCTGATTTCCTGAAACTTTACAAATTGGTCCCTGGACAAAAATGATAACTATACCAGTTTTTCCTAAAAATATATAATAACTATAAAAATTCCTAAAAATATAAAATAAAGTTAGAAAAACAAATAAAATCTAATCTATATGCAAAATGAAAAATAAATATAAAATCTACATAAAAATAATAAAAATCCTATATGTGACTAAAAAATAATAAAAATAAAAAGACTAAAAACAACCTAAAAACATCATATAATATCCACTCATCACATATGAAATAGCAATTCTTTCGTACACAATAATGACGCACACACCACTGTAGTTCTGTTTTATGCTATGATCTTTACAAGTGGAAAAGCAGACACAATATTTTGCACTATAAGGTAGCTTAGGAAGGAATTTAAAGGATATGGTTAGACGTTGAATTCTTTCATATTCATAAAAATTGGCCTCTCTTATTTTGGTCAAACAATGGAAAAATAAAAAGCTCAATATAGTTGTATTTTTTTTAAATGGTTATTGAAACAGTTACATTAATTGGATTATATGAGTGTGAGGCAAATTGAGATTATTAACCGTGGAGTTTCAGAAAACTTGATGAATCAAAGAAGAAAGATATGAAGTATTTTTCATAATGCCACCTAAGTGGAGGAAAAAGTTGTATATGGAGCACACCAGAAAGAAGTTTATGTCATTTATCCCTCCACAGTATACATTTGATGAGGTTCACTAATAAGGAGACTATTTAAGACATCAATCTCATCCTCTCGAGTAGGGGCAATAACTTTTGCCGACATCGAAACTAGAGACAAGTTAGCATTATTCCTTTTTAATGCAACAGAAAGTATAACATTCTGGATATGACGTGATCATACATTCTGGATACTGAAGTTGTATGTTGATAAGGGTGAATTGGTTACTGTTATTAATTCAATGTATTTATTTGGTACACAAGTGTCTCATCTATCAAAAAACACTTGACTTTTCACAAAATAAGACATTTATCATGCAACTCACACGCGCATTAGATCTATTTATGATTTCCTTGTTGGATACAAGTAAACAACACCTGTTGTTGTTCTAGAACATGTGTGGTCTTGAAGATCTAGAGTGATATTATCACCATCTTTTTGAAAGGTATGAATATGTAAAATGTAAAACTGAGTTTAACATTGTTGCCGTTAAAATGCTTTTTTATTGAACATGTTCTTCATAAATACGTAACTATGTCTCAGCTTTCAATTTTAACCGACTTTTATTTTATTTTACTTCTTATCTGTTTTAATATTTTTATTTTATCTCTAAATTTTCCTTTTTATTGAAATAACTAAAATGAAACAAATTTAAAATATTAAACCGAAATTAAGAATAAATCTAAAAAATGACAAAAAAGGAAGGTGTAAAATGACTTCATCACTTTATAATCTTATTTGACTGGCATTAGTCTCCGTTTATAAATTTCAGCTAAAAAGGAATTAAATATGAATGAATTTTACAAGGTTTTGATAAAGGAAATTTGTGCTGTTTTAAAAAAGTATATTGAGGAAATGTTTATCTTGTCGGAAAGTTTGAACAAAGTTATACAACTCTCATGAGAACTTCAACTGCTAAATTATATGTTAACTAAGTGGATTTCTATTTAGAAGACAAACTCAAGACATTGACGCAACATGTTCATGGAGAAATATACGAGAACTCGTATCCAAAGTTGTAGATGTTAGTTTTGTATGAAACTTGAGGCATTTAAAAGATTATGTTGCCACCTACAATTTTTGTTAGAGAGAGCAATACGTAATACCAATATTTGGATAGATAAAAAACACCTAAGGTTGCCATACGAAATATGTATTTTAGTTTAAAGGAATAATTGGTCAACTATTTTTAGTCCCACATTGCTAAAACTTCCCCGTTCTTTCTTCTCCTTCCTCTATATAAAGGGAGCTTCTTCTCATGTTTGATCATCCAAAAATTCAAAGACTATGGTCTAAGATTAAAATTACTTAGAGTATTTTGGATCACACAAACATAGTGTAAAAACACAGAGTTTGTAGCATAGTTCAAGATTTTAAGAGATCTATTTTATATCCATTGGGTTTTTTGCTTTGCACTAGCCTACGTGCTAGTGTAAACTTTTGGACTGTTGGTGATGTGCGGCAAGGTCAAAGTCCTAGGAGACCTACGCAGTTAGAGACTTTTCGAGTGCTCTGCATCGAGGTAAGTATTTATTTCATTTCTTCTTTATTTTAATTTTATCATTTTTTAATAAATCTTATATTTTATTTATGTGAATTTTTTTTTCTTCTTTTTTTTTGAAAAATATTCTCTTCTTAATTTTAAATACCCTATAAACATAAAATCATTATTAAATATTTTTTCATTACTCTATAAATATTTGTTTTGTCAAATTTACAGGATTTTTATATCAAAATTTGCAAGTAAAATTTGAGATAAATCTAAAAAAATAACGTGTTGTTAAATTCTTAGGGACATCCACATGAAATTTCATCCAATGACTAAACACAAAAATTATTTTCATGTAGGAAATATCCGTTTTTGGACTAGACTTGAGGAACTCTTGTAGGAGATCTAAACTTCTTGAAGCATCACTCGAATGTCCACTTTTTCAATAGTATTTTGAACTCTAGACTTAAGGAGCGCAACACTAAAAAATGGACAGAAATAACAAGAAACTAGACGTTGTGCCGAAACTTTCTGTAATGGCTCCTATGTATATATAAGTGAGGAAGAGAACCCTGAAGGTGGAAAAAATGTTTCGTCCTGTGATCAGAAATTAAAAGGAGGGAATCTTACTTTGAAAATTAGCATGAATGCTAGAAGTCCAGGGAGGGTGATTATAAAAGTTTGCGGAAATTCTAGCTATGAGAGCGAATGAGAGTGACAAAAGATCTAATTTCCCATATGTGTACGATGGACTGTATTTGGTGAACAACTAGACCGAATGATAGTGTGAAAATGAGGAACTTCTAATCAAGTTTACATCGAATAGAATGTCAAATTAACCCCCCACCTGCGTTGCATATGTAGGTTTAGGTTTTAAAGGTTCCCCTGCAAGTTATATAACTAGGTGGGGGGTAAATTAACCCCCCACCTGTCAAATTAACCCCAATTTGACCTGCAGGTGAACCTTTAAAACCTAAATTTACATGGGCAACGCAGGTGGGGGGTTTATTTGACATTCTATTCGATGTAAACTTGATTAGAAGTTCCTCATTTTCCCACTATCCATCGGTCTAGTTGTTCACCAAATACAGTTCACCGTAGACATATGGGAAAATAGAGCTTTTGTCACTCTCATTCTCTCTCATCGCTAGAATTTCCATAAAATTTTATAATCACCCACCCTGGAGTTCTTGCATTCATGCTAATATTCAAAGTAAGATTCCCTCCTTTTAATTTCTAATCACGGGACGAAACATTTTTTCCACCTTCAGGGTTCTCTTCCTCACCTATATATACCTAGGAGCCATTAAAGAAAGTTTCGGCACAACGTCTAGTTGCTTGTTATTTCTGTCCATTTTTTAGTGTTGCGCTCCTTAAGTCTAGAGTTCAAAATACTATTGAAAAAGTGTACATTCGAGTGATGCTTCAAGAAGTTTAGATCTCCTACAAGAGTTCCTGAAGTCTAGTCCAAATACGGATATTTCCTACATGAAAATAATTTTTGTGTTTAGTCATTGGATGAAATTTCATATGGATGTCCCTAAGAATTTAACACCAAGTTATTTTTTTAGATTTATCTCAAAATTTACTTGCAAATTTTGATATAAAAATCCTGTAAATTTGACAAAACAAATATTTATAGAGTAATGAAAAAATATTTGATAATGATTTTATGTTTATAGGGTATTCAAAATTAAGAAGAGAATATTTTTCAAAAAAAAAAAGAAGAAAAAAAAATTCACATAAATAAAATATTATATTTATTAAAAAATGATAAAATTAAAATAAAAAAGAAATGAAATAAATACTTACCTCGATGCAGAGCACTCGAAAAGTCTCTAACTACGTAGGTCTCCTAGGACTTTGACCTTGCCGCACATCACCAACACTCCAAAAGTTTACACTAGCACGTAGGCTAGTGCAAAGCAAAAAACTCAATGTATATAAAATAGATCTCTAAAAATCTTGAACTATGCTACAAACTATGTGTTTTTACACTATGTTTGTGTGATCCAAAACACTCAAAGTAATTTTAATCTTAGACCTTAGTCTTTGAATTTTTGGATGATCAAACATGAGAAGAAGTTCCCTTTATATAGAGGAAGGGGAAGAAAGAACGGGGAAGTTTTAGCAATGTGGGACTTAAAATAGTTTACCAATTATTCCTTTAAACTAAAATACATATTTCGTATGGCAACCTTAGGTGTTTTTTATCTATCCAAATATTGGTATTACGTATTGCTCTCTCTAACAAAAATTGTAGGTGGCAACATAATCTTTTAAATGCCTCAAGTTTCATACAAAACTAACATCTACAACATTGGATACGAGTTCTCGTATATTTCTCCAAGCTTTAGCAATGTGAGACTAAAACAGTTGATCAGTGCTTTACTTTGTTGTGAGATATCAAATTTCATAGCAACTTTAACTGTTTATTAACTATCCAAAGAATGGAATAACATCTTGTTTTGTTAAAAATAATTGTAGGTGACCACATTACATTTCAAATGTCTCAAGTTTCATACAAAACTAACATCTACAACTACATATATGCGTTCTTGTATACTCCTTCGTGTACATTTTGCACAAGCATCTTAGTTTTGTCTTCTAAATAAAGAAAATACTTGGTAAACACATAATCTACCTCTTGTTGTTCTCATGATAGTGTATTTATATGCTACGTATTTAACTTTCATAACCTTAGTATTAAATCAGAATTTTTGTTTTAGAAAAGAATATATAAAGGTGATTTAGATGAAAATATTAGTTTTACTAAACAACTAAGGAAATTAAGTATTGTCATCCCTTTTTGTTAAAAGAACATTGATGAATTGGTCCCTTCTTGATATTCTATGATATCCTAAAATTAATTTTAATTGGGGCTTTGTGTGTGTTTGAGTATTAGTGACGCCATGGCCTTATCATTTTCCAATATATATTATTTTTGCATGTATTACTATAAATTTATTTTGTTGTTCATATGCCTACTTGATTCAAACAGGTAAATATATGTAGATGCTAGCGGTAACTTAAATAATCAATAAATATGAATTAATGATCTATGTATACTCCATATTCCCAAACATTCGAAGAATAATTTATCCTTTCTCAACTCATTAATGTTGAACACGTCTTTAATGATTTATAGGTATGCATTAACATCCTCGTGAGTTGTGATACATCCCGGTGAAGCACTTGTAGGTGATTGGATTTACTAGCTTTGCCTGAGTTATTCTGCTAGTTCCTTGTGGAACAACGATCCCCTTCACATAAGGTCATAAGGGTAGTGGCCTATTGTCACAATTGTTGGGGATGCCATGTTTAACCAATTATATGCATGTAGGTGCTACAAGTAAACTTTTCTGCTATGCCCTCATTTTATTCTTTGAACTTAGTGCATTTTCTAAGTAGGCATATTACTCAAGATCTTTTATTTGGCTAGACTAGATATATGGTTGCGTAAACATCTTTCCTCCATCCATTCATAGGATATACATCTAACTAATTTTATGTTGAGCATTTATTGAAATTTTGCTTATCTTGCGACTTTGATAGACTTTTGATTGGGTTTAAGTGCTTTTTATTTTGGGTAACTTTTCTTGTTAATTTTGCTTTGATTCCTGATGACTGGATTTTATATGATGTTTTTAGGGTCCTTTTAGTTTATTTTATTTTATTTGTATTGAGTCTCATATAGGTTTTTATTCTTTTTATTTAGATTTTCTATTTATTTTGGCATTTGCATGTAGATTAGCTTTTATTTGTTTTTAAGCTTTATTTGTATAATTTTAGGTATTTTTATTAGTTTTTAGTCTTTTTAGGAAACAGGTTAAATTAAGCATATTTGTGGGGACCAAGGTGCAAATTGCAAGAAATGAAGGACTGAAAATGAAGCACCATATCTAATTGGCACATGTGAAAATGCCATGAGTGGAGAATTGATGAGGAAGGGAGGTTTCAGAAGTTAATAAGGGACAAGAATGTGGCTACATCAGTGCCATTGAGGGCAATGAAACCTCATCAAGAGGAAAAACAAAACAGCAAGGAGATGAAGCATCATCCGTGCCAACACTTGAGCATTGGGATGTGGCAGGTTTTATTATAAATAGGGTCTTTGCTTTCCTTTGTAAACACACCTTTCACACCCTTCATACCATCTTTCTTCTTGGTTCAGAGCAATTTCCTGGACTTGTGGGAAGCCTCTTTGAGCTCCCAATTTAGGTTTTTCTCTTTATGTATCTCTTAGCCATGCTAGGCTAATTTCTCTTGTATTTGGGTTGTTATGAATCTTCATAAAACTATGCTGTAAGTCTTAATCTTTATATATGAATGAAGTTCTTGTTCTTAGTATTTTCTCCCCATGCTTAATTAATCTTGGTGCACACAAGTTCACTTTGCTCAATTCTTGCACAATGGTAATTGGTAGAATTTGAGGGAAATTAGATTAAATTAATGGATTATTCATCACTTAGGTATAAGGATGGAAACCAATTGTGTTGGCTAGAACTAAGAACACTAATGCTTCAATTTGATTAACTAATCACTAAGGTATTAGGCTTAGTAATTGGATTGAAAGTTCTATTTGATTAAGGCATTAACAAATAGAAATCCTAGGCTAAAGCACCTAAGAACTAGTTCTAATTTCATGTGTAAAAGTGATTCTGAAAAGCTAAGTTAAGTGAAGTGAAACTCAACCCAAATACTTGTTTTATCATTTTTATCATTTCATGGCTTTTAGTCTTTTTCTATCACAATATCAAAACAAAACATCTTTTATTTTACCAACTCTGAAAAACCAATTATAAAATCAACCAATCCCTGTGGAGACGATATCTTTTATATTACTTCGATATTCAACCGTACACTTGCGGATTTGGCTTATCAATGCCCTAATTTTATCCGTTAACCTTTGTGCTTTTTTCTAAGCAGGGAGATTAATCATGATCTTTGCTTTGGGTAGGTATTGTGGTTGGGGAAACCTCTTTCCCCCATCCATGTGTAGCACACTGATTTATTTCATTTGATATTGAACATTTATTGAAATTTTAGCTTTTCTTAGATAGAATATTTCGGGTTTTTGTGCTTTGCATTTTAGGTTCCTTTTCATACAAATTTCAAAGATGTGTTTGTTTAAATAAAACTTCATTAAGAGCTATAATCTTTCTATGCATAGTCTAAATTTAGGTGTTTGCTTTTAGAATCAACTCGTCTCCGATGTTGATGCTTTTTTTTGGTATTATATTTAACCATATTGATACCCAAATCGCAAGTGCACGATTGACTATCGCGTAGTATAAAAAGATCGAACCCAAGGGATAGGTGTTCTTTTTATTATAATATACAGTACTTGTGTAGAAAAATTAACAGATGAATATATGATGTTGGTTTTAGAGCAATCAAGAACAAAAGCATAAAATGATAAGAAATAAAGATGATAAGAATTTAAGCTCTTGGGTTGGTTTACATAGTCTATAAAACATGCTAGTAATCTCCTACTTAATTTCCGAATTTTAAATCCAATTTCATGATGCTATAGCCTAGAATTTCTACAAGTTAATTGCCTTAAGAAATGTAGAACTTTCTTCCTAATTACTAAATCCATAGCCTTGGTATTTAGTTAACCAGAAAAGAAGATGAAGAATGAATTCGGGCCAGCACAAAGTTACGTCTATCCTAATTGCCTTAAGAGATATATACTTATAACCTTTTTTATTTCCTATTTCCCTTACTACTTACCAAATGGCCTTATGACATAAGTAGAAAGCAAGATATCTTTGAAGGTTGAGAAATCACACAAGAAAGGGGGGGGGGGGTTTGAATTGTGTGTCTTATTTTTAAACATGTTTTACATATTTTGCAAACAATTTTTCACCATTTTATCTAAGTTTGATGTGAGTTATTTATGCAAGACATCAAGAGATATATTTTATAAATTTTGAACAATGGTTAGTTGTTTTCCATGAATCCTTGTGAGTTACAGACATATGAATGAGCATGCATTGGAACAGCAATTAGATGAAAATACAGCACACATGATTTTATCCTGGTTCACCCCCAAAATCGACAAGGTTACGTCCAGTCCTTGGCTTCACCAAGATTTTCACTATTTCAATAAATAGTACAAGTATTATCAGGGACTTCTCCCAACAAGTATTCTAAGGACTTCTCCTATTAAGTATTCTGAGGACTTCTCCTTTCAAGTATTCTTAGGACTTCTCCTTACAAGTATTGTACAGGACTTCTCCTGACACCTTTTTCAAGGGTTGGCTTCTCTACAAGGTTCTCTTCTTAATAAGAGTAGGCAGAGAAAATTAAGCTCAATCATCAGAGAGGATAGGAGTTTGAGTTCTCTGATTAGGAAGGATGTGTGAATTGGGAAAGATAAGAGTAACACTCTATGAATTTTCCTCACACAAACTCAAATACTCAGGAAGGGATTGGATTGAGGCATCCTGAGTATGAACCAAGGTTGCTTGGCTCTTGGGACAGACTTAGTTGACATATGAAAGTTTAAGTCTAAGTTGTCCAAGTGCTTCGAAGAAAGAATCTTCTATTTATATCTCCAGTTGCTTCTTCTTCTAGAGAAAGAGAGAAAAACTGTCCGAAGTGCCTCTTCCTCCCTGAGCTGTATGTAACGGCTAGTTCTGTATCTCTTGGCAGGTGTAAGTCATGATCAGAGGTTTCTCTGTAAGCATGAGATATGATCTGGAAATCATCAGTACTTCTGGGTTGATGTCGTCTGGCTCCATCTTGAGCGAGTAGCCTTGAGCTGATGTCTTCGTATATAAAGTGTAAGCGTTCAGCGTTAAAGACTGCTTTGACTCTTTTACCCCGGTGCTTGACAGCTAATACTCATCACGTGCCTTGGTTGAAATTTTGAATTTCGACCGTTGAGAGTGTACGATGTACAGAGATTCTTGCCGTAAATTTCGCGATGTCAGCTCGATTTAAGGAAAATCAGAATGTCAGAGGAACTGAGGAATATTATATTAATTGTGTCTCTTTCTACTCTCTGCTGCAACCAGTGTTAATAAATGTGTAGACGAGGTAGGAGATTTTAATGCTTTGATAATTCTGATGTCCTCGAAAACCACATTTCTTGACCTCTGTACCTTTGGCGCAATTGTTACGTTGAGTGGACAGATTCTTCCTTGTAACATGGCAGACGTGGTTTCCTACTTAGTGCTTTGAAGTTCTGCTGCGACGTAATTTGGATTGGCGGACGAACTTTTTCTTCATTCAGTCTTTCTTATCTGTTAGGGTCTTCTTGTCTTGTAGATGACTGAACTTCTTCCTTGAATCTTACTGAAGCTCTTTCATTTGATAAAGTTGATTCACGACTTCCTTTTGTGATGATAGAGAGCCCTCTGTGCAGGAAGAATCTCTTCATGAGTTATCCTGCCTTTCTTTTCAACCTAACTAGAATAATCATCTTGAGTGGCAGACTGTTTTGTGTTTTGACTTTGAGTGAGTAGACACTGATGAGAATTTTTCATATGTTGGTTGCTTTTGCCGCTTTAGTTTTTATAGTTCGCCATACTATCTCAGCATGAGAGCTTTTTTGTGTCTATTTTTGACACAGTCTTCCTTGTGATGACCGGACGGACTTCCTCTGATGGACTGGTATTCTTGATAATGCTTTGTAGTCCACTTATTTCCATTGGAAATGATTAGTCCTGTACATGAGAGTTTTCAATGTGTTAGGAAGTCTATTTTAACACAGTATTAAACTTTAAAGAAATTGTTAATTATCAAAATATAATTGTTCATTTGAACCTAACAATCTCCCCCTTTTTGATAATGACAATTTCTTTGGAAAGAAAAATTGTGTAGCGATGTATTTGATTTTTCTTTAGGGTGATAGGGGGACGAAAACTTCTTGTTGAGTTTAGCTTTGCTCCCCCTAAATTGGTTCGGTTTTTCTTTCCCTATTTCTTCTTCTCTAAGTTTGTTATCTAAGTTTGCTCCCCCTAAATTGGTTCGGTTTTTCTTTCCCTATTTCTTCTTCTCCCCCTTTGGCATTATCAAAAAGATTAACTACTGAGTAAGAAGGGCATGCAAGAGATAAATGATCAAAAGGAATAACTAATGTGTATAAGATAAATGAGAAAATGAGAGAGTAGTAAGGATAAGAAATGATCAATCAGTCTTCTGCTGCCGAGCTTCATGGTCTTTGCGGAGCATTTCTTCAAAGAATTTGAGTTGAGCCTCTATCATAGCAGTGAGATTTTGTTCCATTGCATCAGCCCATTTGAGAATAGTGCTTTCCATCCTTTCAGTTGCTTTGCAGTTGTTAGAGAGGGATTGTGCAACTTCTTCAGATAGCTCCTTAATAGCACTTCTGACATCAAAATGATCTTCAGAGGATGGCATGTCATGTGATTCCTTTGCTGTGGGAGTTTCCTTGGTTGGGAAAGGACAGTCACTGGGGTAAACAGTTGAAGGATAAATCGCTGTAGTCTCCACTTCCAGGGTTTCTTTTGATTGGTTAGCAGCAGGGGTGTCGTTGGACAAGGGAAAGAAAGCATCATCTTGGTTCTCCTCAGAGTCTGATGAGATAACAACTACTTCTCTCAATTCAGTTGGAAAATGAGTTTGAGAGTCAACTGATGTTTGCTGTGAGGGGTTAGTGATTGAGGACAACTCATAGGAAGGTTTGTCGGCGACCAGGATAAGCGACCATGCTCCAAATTTGAGAGTGATGCGTGCGGCGTCACGAATTATTTTGGATGAAATGGTACTTGTATGAACATGTCTGTAGGCAGACAGTTCCCAGTTGTGGTGGAAAATGTCATACCTTGATCGCGGAGCAAACATGAGCACTAACCCATCAATGGCAGGAGGAGTCCATATTCTCGCTTGAAGACAGAAGTTGAAGCCCAATGTTTCCATGAGAATCTGTGGAGCATGCGAAGCATTTACCATAGAGAGCATTCTGGGTATAATTGATGAGATTGGTGCAGTGTTGCGACGAGAACGTCTGGGCACATGCACTGGAAAACTCTTCATTCTGTATTCTTTCGTTTGAGTTGCTTGAATGCTGTTTTCCTGAGCTTCATCAGATATGTCTGTTTCCGGGTTTGCCAATGATTGTTTAGCAGAAATATCATCTCCCCATATGGGTTTAGTTGCATCATCTTTCTTAGCTTCCCTTGGAATATTTTTCCTCCTTTTTCTTTGATTGCAAGCCTTAACTGCTCTGGACTTCACTCTTCCTTTGGCCACAGGTGCTTCCTTAGATCCCCTATTTTGGTTCTCAATGTCCTCTGTTTCCATAGTGTCTTCTGGTTGGAACATAGGAATGTCAAGGAGAATGTTGTCAACACTGTTAACTGTCTTGGCGACCTCATCACTTTGTTGTTCTTTTAGTGAAGAAGAGGGATCTTCTACTTCTGATGCATCTGGTTTTAACTTTGATAATTTGGACGACGGCATGGTCACTTGCACTTCTTCTTCAGCTTCCTTCAGAGTGGTCTTGTTCTCTGGTCGCTTCCTTTTTAGCTTTGAGGGATGAACATAGTTAGGATCTATAATGCGTCTATACATTATTATTCTTGGCCCCATGTTCTTCCCCCATTTCTTTGCGTCCTTTTCACAGTTGGGCATCCACTGTGGTGTTGCATTTGGTAACGGAGAGTTTTCTTTCAGAATCACTCTTATCCAATGCCGATTTTCAATATTGCATAACACCGCCACTGGGGATGGAGTTATAACTGGACCAGTCATAGGGAGATACATGCAAGATTCCCTGAGGCTCAGTGTGACCAGAACTATTCTGAAAGTAGTTGCTGCAAGTAGACCCATGTCTGGAACAGTGAACCATTTGGGTTCAAGAGCTGGTTCATTTGGACTAAGAGTTAAAGCCCTTTTTATTGCCTCCATATGATCCTCTGAATCAAATATCTTCCGGTGAAGAGTGCGTCTGTCATCCAGCTCCTTGATCATTCGCCTCCTTATCTCCGGCCATTTCTTCTCGTTCATCCCTATCCATTGAGCAAGGCATATGTATCCACAGTTACCGTCATCATCAACATCCACAATATTTTCAACAGACTTATGGAACTCAGCAGGAATGTGTGGAAGATATTTTGATATGATTGCGAGCTGCTGAGGGGTTTTAGATTCAGAGCTTGAGGATCCTTTCCAGACATTTTTGATCAGTGATGCTATCGGACGATTATCCTCATCATCATGTTGTGAGGCAGCTGTTTCTCCTGGTTGTTTAGGTTCTGAAGAAGAAGCAATTTCAAACCATTTCCCAGAATTGGTGATTTGATACCGCTTGGTTGGTGGAGTACAATTATCATTGGCATCTTCTTCTGATTCATCATTTTCTTCTTCTTCTTCTACACTCTTTTCCTTTGGTTGAGGTCTGCTTGCCTGTAATAGCACTTCTACAGGCACACTAGTAGTGTCAATCTTCAGCCCCATTCTTCTGAGGTCGTCGAACTTTATTGGAGATGAGTGAATGTAATCACGAGAAATACATTCATTTTCTTCCTTGGTTTTGTCTATGAGGTGTTTCCTCATTAGCTCAGATATGAGAGCTCCATATGGCAATCTTAACTCTTTGCCTTCCAGAGTTGATATCATATGGTTGAAAATGAGATACGGAAGATTGATCTTTCGTTTATGCATCATATGATAGAGTGCCCATTGTGACAGATTATCTACCCTGTTGCAGTTCCCTTCTCTGGGGAGAACTATTTTGCAGAGGATAATATAGGGGAATTTGCATTCCACTACTAGGTTGTTGACGTTGGTTCCATGAATTTCTGGATTTTGCTTCCAGATACTTTTGGAGTTGGGAGCAGACATCTCCCAAGTGGTTTTGAATCTTACTCCTTCGTTTACTTCACAGTTCAAGATTACTGCAATATCTCCAGGTGTAACAGTTGTTATCTTTCGCATGCATCTGGTTTTGATTACTGATGGACTGCTTTTGATTGCGCAGTCATAGAACTCTTTAATGACAGGCTCAATGGTGACAAGAGAAGATACTCTCATGAGATTTTCCCATTCTTGAGCGAGAACCCAATCCAGTCCTGCTATCTTGGCGTAGCTATAGAGATTTAGGTTAAGGTACTTTGGCGAGACTAGTTCTTTATCACCGAGGTTTATCGTCTTCAGTTTGCCAATGAATGTTTCTTGCTCCTTTCGACTTTGCGCGATACTCCTCATTCTTCGTTCAATGATGTTTTTCTCTGTGGAAGTGAGTTCGGAAGCAGCATTGATCTGTTTCTTTGATGCCATTGTAGCGATCTGCAAACAAGGATTAGCAAGAAAGAGAGAGAGAGAGGAAACAGTAGATAGCTTGAGGATGAGAGAAGTTAGAAGTAAGTTTGTGAGTAGTGAATGGTTTTCTTATTCCTCAAAAAGAACTTTTTGTTACATTTTCTTTGAATGTGAAAGGTGTTTTACACAGTTAATAAGAGAAAATGATTAGTTTTCTTATTGATGTGATAGATTAATTGGCATGCGCATTAAATGAAGATCTTTAACTGTGCAGTCATAGCAGTTAAGAGATTTAATGCGTGCCTGAGAAGTTTTAATATTTGAAGCGACACAGTTATTTTACTAGTAGTCCAAGTGTGGCTGAGTGACTGATCGTGCCTGATCAGTTTTTCACAGACGTTTTCTCTCGATGGTTCCTTAGGCAGCCATCGGACGGTGACTTCCATTTACTTGATCTCAGGAATACATTCTTTAGTTACTTGGAGTTTTGGTCTTTTCATCAAGAGGGTGCTTGACGTTATATTTTTTTTTTTTTTTCATGCAACATGTATATCTATTTCCAACCTTCCAAGATTCGTTTCATAGTTTCTTTGACAAGGACTCTCATCAGCATTTCCTGACTATCACATTTTTGCTCCAGGGAATAGGATGTATATAGTGAATACTTATATATATGTACATTAGGAAAACTATCTCTGAATGTTAAGTTGTAGAGATAGGAAGATTTATCACGGTTTATCCTTATGCAAGAGTTTTTTTTATTTTTTTTATTTTTTATTTTTATTTTTTATTAGTAGAGAACTTGGTCATTTACGCAATTAGAATTTTATGGCTATCGTAAATAGATCGTTATCCAGGAGTCTGTGTATTTAAATGATGACGTTAACGATACAAGTATATCATGGTAACCTCATGAAGAGACTTATTTAAGTATAATGACAATAATTGTATTGAGACATTCTTTGTGATTTTCTTAATCATTTGATCCGGTGAGAGACAGTAAGTAGTTTGTAATAAATTTAGGGTTACCTCCCTTTCTATTTCTGAGAATAGAACTTGATCATTTCTCACGGAATTTGTCAATAGTATATTCCTAGAAGCATGGGCTGATGTAACAACTTGGATTAGTAGCTTCCTTTGCTGAGGGAATATGAGATCTCTTCTTTGGGGAAATTTCTTTGAGATGCTCCTTTTGCACTGGCATTTGAATCATGGTTGCTTCTGTTCGAAAAGACTGTATGCTTTCGTGGATCTTTTTGGCTCTGCATCTGTGAAGATGTTAGTATTTCTCAGAGTATTAGGCTCTGATACCAATTGAAGGTTGAGAAATCACACAAGAAAGGGGGGGGGGTTTGAATTGTGTGTCTTATTTTTAAACATGTTTTTCATATTTTGCAAACAATTTTTCACCATTTTATCTAAGTTTGATGTGAGTTATTTATGCAAGACATCAAGAGATATATTTTATAAATTTTGAACAATGGTTACTTGTTTTCCATGAATCCTTGTGAGTTACAGACATATGAATGAGCATTCATTGGAACAGCAATTAGATGAAAATACAGCACACATGATTTTATCCTGGTTCACCCCCAAAATCGACAGGGTTACGTCCAGTCCTTGGCTTCACCAAGATTTTCACTATTTCAATAAATAGTACAAGTATTATTAGGGACTTCTCCCAACAAGTATTCTAAGGACTTCTCCTATTAAGTATTCTGAGGACTTCTCCTTTCAAGTATTCTTAGGACTTCTCCTTACAAGTATTGTACAGGACTTCTCCTTACACCTTTTTCAAGGGTTGGCTTCTCTACAAGGTTCTCTTCTTAATAAGAGTAGGCAGAGGAAATTAAGCTCAATCATCAGAGAGGATAGGAGTTTGAGTTCTCTGATTAGGAAGGATGTGTGAATTGGGAAAGATAAGAGTAACACTCTATGAATTTTCCTCACACAAACTCAAATACTCAGGAAGGGATTGGATTGAGGCATCCTGAGTATGAACCAAGGTTGCTTGGCTCTTGGGACAGACTTAGTTGACATATGAAAGTTTAAGTCTAAGTTGTCCAAGTGCTTCGAAGAAAGAATCTTCTATTTATATCTCCAGTTGCTTCTTCTTCTAGAGAAAGAGAGAAAAACTGTCCGAAGTGCCTCTTCCTCCCTGAGCTGTATGTAACGGCTAGTTCTGTATCTCTTGGCAGGTGTAAGTCATGATCAGAGGTTTCTCTGTAAGCATGAGATATGATCTGGAAATCATCAGTACTTCTGGGTTGATGTCGTCTGGCTCCATCTTGAGCGAGTAGCCTTGAGCTGATGTCTTCGTATATAAAGTGTAAGCGTTCAGCGTTAAAGACTGCTTTGACTCTTTTACCCCGGTGCTTGACAGCTAATACTCATCACGTGCCTTGGTTGAAATTTTGTATTTCGACCGTTGAGAGTGTACGATGTACAGAGATTCTTGCCGTAAATTTCGCGATGTCAGCTCGATTTAAGGAAAATCAGAACGTCAGAGGAACTGAGGAATATTATATTAATTGTGTCTCTTTCTACTCTCTGCTGCAACCAGTGTTAATAAATGTGTAGACGAGGTAGGAGATTTTAATGCTTTGATAATTCTGATGTCCTCGAAAACCACATTTCTTGACCTCTGTACCTTTGGCGCAATTGTTACGTTGAGTGGACGGATTCTTCCTTGTAACATGGCAGACGTGGTTTCCTACTTAGTGCTTTGAAGTTCTGCTGCGACGTAATTTGGATTGGCGGACGAACTTTTTCTTCATTCAGTCTTTCTTATCTGTTAGGGTCTTCTTGTCTTGTAGATGACTGAACTTCTTCCTTGAATCTTACTGAAGCTCTTTCATTTGATAAAGTTGATTCACGACTTCCTTTTGTGATGATAGAGAGCCTCTGTGCAGGAAGAATCTCTTCATGAGTTATCCTGCCTTTCTTTTCAACCTAACTAGAATAATCATCTTGAGTGGCAGACTGTTTTGTGTTTTGACTTTGAGCGAGTAGACACTGATGAGAATTTTTCATATGTTGGTTGCTTTTGCCGCTTTAGTTTTTATAGTTCGCCAGACTATCTCAGCATGAGAGCTTTTCTGTGTCTATTTTTGACACAGTCTTCCTTGTGATGACGGGACGAACTTCCTCTGATGGACTAGTATTCTTGATAATGCTTTGTAGTCCACTTATTTCCATTGGAAATGATTAGTCCTGTACATGAGAGTTTCCAATGTGTTCGGAAGTCTATTTTAACACAGTATTAAACTTTAAAGAAATTGTAAATTATCAAAATATAGTTGTTCTTTTGAACCTAACAATCTTTTGTGCACAAAGATGAATAAAGAACAAGGAAATAAAACATGAAAGGAAATATTATTCAGAAATGTAGAAAAACACTAGAACATGAATTATAAACTAAAACAACCCAAAAACTTAAGGAAGAAGTTAGCCAAGCATGGCTAAAAGAATCATTGAATTACCCTGGATAGGAGCTCAAGTTTGGCTTCCCACAATTCCTAGGAACAATGATCTTAAGGAGGAAAGAAGAATACTTGTTGTATTCAGAAATGGTGTGACTTACAAGTGAAGAAAAGGCCCCTATTTATAGTAAAACTTCACCCTCCAGCGCTTGAGCGCTGGCATTCCCAACGCTTGGGCGTTGGGATGCATTTAAATTCCACTATCAGACCGAGGCCCAGCGCTTGAGCGCTGGCTTTCCAACGCTTGAGCGTTGGGTCGCCTGCTGCTTCATCTTCAATAGGGTCTTTGCTTTCCTTTGTAAACACACCTTTCACACCCTTCATACCATCTTTCTTCTTGGTTCAGAGCAATTTCCTGGACTTGTGGGAAGCCTCTTTGAGCTCCCAATTTAGGTTTTTCTCTTTATGTATCTCTTAGCCATGCTAGGCTAATTTCTCTTGTATTTGGGTTGTTATGAATCTTCATAAAAATATGCTGTAAGTCTTAATCTTTATATATGAATGAAGTTCTTGTTCTTAGTATTTTCTCCCCATGCTTAATTAATCTTGGTGCACACAAGTTCACTTTGCTCAATTCTTGCACAATGGTAATTGGTAGAATTTGAGGGAAATTAGATTAAATTAATGGATTATTCATCACTTAGGTATAAGGATGGAAACCAATTGTGTTGGCTAGAACTAAGAACACTAATGCTTCAATTTGATTAACTAATCACTAAGGTATTAGGCTTAGTAATTGGATTGAAAGTTCTATTTGATTAAGGCATTAACAAATAGAAATCCTAGGCTAAAGCACCTAAGAACTAGTTCTAATTTCATGTGTAAAAGTGATTCTGAAAAGCTAAGTTAAGTGAAGTGAAACTCAACCCAAATACTTGTTTTATCATTTTTATCATTTCATGGCTTTTAGTCTTTTTCTATCACAATATCAAAACAAAACATCTTTTATTTTACAAACTCTGAAAAACCAATTATAAAATCAACTAATCCCTGTGGAGACGATATCTTTTATATTACTTCGATATTCAACCGTACACTTGCGGATTTGGCTTATCAATGCCCTAATTTTATCCGTTAACCTTTGTGCTTTTTCTAAGCAGGGAGATTAATCATGATCTTTGCTTTGGGTAGGTATTGTGGTTGGGGAAACCTCTTTCCCCCATCCATGCGTAGCACACTGATTTATTTCATTTGATATTGAACATTTATTGAAATTTTAGCTTTTCTTAGATAGAATATTTCGGGTTTTTGTGCTTTGCATTTTAGGTTCCTTTTCATACAAATTTCAAAGATGTGTTAGTTTAAATAAAACTTCATTAAGAGCTATAATCTTTCTATGCATAGTCTAAATTTAGGTGTTTGCTTTTAGAATCAACTTGTCTCCGATGTTGATGCTATTTTTTGGTATTATATTTAACCATATTGATACCCAAATCGCAAGTGCACGATTGACTATCGCGTGGTATAAAAAGATCGAACCCAAGGGATAGGTGTTCTTTTTATTATAATATACAGTACTTGTGCAGAAAAATTAAAAGATGAATATATGATGTTGGTTTTAGAGCAATCAAGTACAAAAGCATAAAATGATAAGAAATAAAGATGATAAGAATTTAAGCTCTTGGGTTGGTTTACATAGTCTATAAAACATGCTAGTAATCTCCTACTTAATTTCCGAATTTTAAATCTAATTTCATGATGCTATAGCCTAGAATTTCTACAAGTTAATTGCCTTAAGAAATGTAGAACTTTCTTCCTAATTACTAAATCCATAGCCTTGGTATTTAGTTAACCAGAAAAGAAGATGAAGAATGAATTCGGGCCAGCACAAAGTTACGTCTATCCTAATTGCCTTAAGAGATATATACTTATAACCTTTTTTATTTCCTATTTCCCTTACTACTTTCCAAATGGCCTTATGACCTAAGTAGAAAGCAAGATATCTTTTGTGCACAAAGATGAATAAAGAACGAGGAAATAAAACATGAAAGGAAATATTATTCAGAAATGTAGAAAAACACTAGAACATGAATTATAAACTAAAACAACCCAAAAACTTAAAGAAGAAGTTAGCCAAACATGGCTAAAAGAATCATTGAATTACCCTGGATAGGAGCTTAAGTTTGGCTTCCCACAATTCCTAGGAACAATGATCTTAAGGAGGAAAGAAGAATACTTGTTGTATTCTGAAATGGTGTGTCTTACAAGTGAAGAAAATGCCCCTATTTATAGTAAAAATTCACCCTCCAGCGCTTGAGCGCTGGCATTCCCAACGCTTAGGCGTTGGGATGCATTAAAATTCCACTATCAGACCGAGGCCCTGCGCTTGAGCGCTGGCTTTCCAACGCTTGAGCGTTGGGTCGCCTGCTGCTTCATCTTCAAGCTTTTCCCTTCTTCATGGTAATGGGTTTTCAATGCCTTCAATGGCCACCACTCAGCCCTTAATCATTTCTGAAACTTCCTTCCCACAACCATCAATTCTTCAAGCTTATTTTCCATGTGCTAAATTGGAGAGAGTTTCTTCGTATTCTTCTTTTTCTCTTTTAGCCCTCTCTTTACTAGCACTTCAATTCTAGCCCTTTAATTCTTTGAAACTTCACTTTTAATCCTCCACTCTTGAACTTTCACACTTTGATCCCTGATTTCCTGAAACTTTACAAATTGGTCCCTGGACAAAAATGATAACTATACCAGCTTTTCCTAAAAATATAAAATAACTATAAAAATTCCTAAAAATATAAAATAAAGTTAGAAAAACAAATAAAATCTAATCTATATGCAAAATGAAAAATAAATATAAAATCTACATAAAAATAATAAAAATCCTATATGTGACTCAAAAATAATAAAAATAAAAAGACTAAAAACAACCTAAAAACATCATATAATATCCACTCATCACATATGAAATAGCAATTCTTTCGTACACAATAATGACGCACACACCACTGTAGTTCTGTTTTATGCTATGATCTTTACAAGTGGAAAAGCAGACACAATATTTTGCACTATAAGGTAGCTTAGGAAGGAATTTAAATGATATGGTTAGACGTTGAATTCTTTCATATTCATAAAAATTGGCCTGTCTTATTTTGGTCAAACAATGGAAAAATAAAAAGCTCAATATAGTTGTATTTTTTTGAAATGGTTATTGAAACAGTTACATTAATTGGATTATATGAGTGTGAGGCAAATTGAGATTATTAACCGTGGAGTTTCAGAAAACTTGATGAATCAAAGAAGAAAGATATGAAGTATTTTTCATAATGCCACCTAAGTGGAGGAAAATATTGTATATGGAGCACACCAGAAAGAATTTTATGTCGTTTATCCCTCCACAGTATACATCTGATGAGGTTCACTAATAAGGAGACTATTTAAGACATCAATCTCATCCTCTCGAGTAGGGGCAATAACTTTTTCTGACATCCAAACTAGAGACAAGTTAGCATTATTCCTTTTTAATGCAACAGAAAGTATAACATTCTGGATATGACGTGATCATACATTCTGGATACTGAAGTTGTATGTTGATAAGGGTGAATTGGTTACTCTTATTAATTCAATGTATATTATTTGGTACACAAGTGGCTCATCTATCAAAAAACACTTGACTTTTCACAAAATAAGACATTTATCATGCAACTCACACGCGCATTAGATCTATTTATGATTTCCTTGTTGGATACAAGTAAACGACACCTGTTGTTGTTCTAGAACATGTGTGGCCTTGAAGATCTAGAGTGATATTATCACCATCTTTTTGAAAGGTATGAATATGTAAAATGTAAAACTGAGTTTAACATTGTTGCTATTAAAATGATTTTTTATTGAACATGTTCTTCATAAATACGTAACTATGTCTCAGCTTTCAATTTTAACCGACTTTTATTTTATTTTACTTTTTATCTGTTTTAATATTTTTATTTTATCTCTAAATTTCCTTTTTATTGAAATAACTAAAATGAAACAAATTTCCTTTTTAGTTTAAAGGAATAATTGGTCAACTATTTTTAGTCCCACATTGCTAAAACTTCCCCGTTCTTTCTTCTCCTTCCTCTATATAAAGGGAACTTCTTCTCATGTTTGATCATCAAAAAATTCAAAGACTAAGGTCTAAGATTAAAATTACATAGAGTGTTTTGGATCACAAAAACATAGTGTAAAAACACAGAGTTTGTAGCATAGTTCAAGATTTTAAGAGATCTATTTTATATCCATTGGGTTTTTTGCTTTGCACTAGCCTACGTACTAGTGTAAACTTTTGGACTGTTGGTGATGTGCGGCAAGGTCAAAGTCCTAGGAGACCTACGCAGTTAGAGACTTTTCGAGTGCTCTGCATCGAGGTAAGTATTTATTTCATTTCTTCTTTATTTTAATTTTATCATTTTTTAATAAATCTAATATTTTATTTATGTGAATTTTTTTTTCTTCTTTTTTTTTGAAAAATATTCTCTTCTTAATTTTAAATACCCTATAAACATAAAATCATTATTAAATATTTTTTCATTACTCTATAAATATTTGTTTTGTCAAATTTACAGGATTTTTATATCAAAATTTGCAAGTAAAATTTAGATAAATCTAAAAAAATAACGTGTTGTTAAATTCTTAGGGACATCCACATGAAATTTCATCCAATGACTAAACACAAAAATTATTTTCATGTAGGAGATATTCGTTTTTGGACTAGACTTCAGGAACTCTTGTAGGAGATCTAAACTTCTTGAAGCATCACTCGAATGTCCACTTTTTCAATAGTATTTTGAACTCTAGACTTAAGGAGCGCAACACTAAAAAATGGACAGAAATAACAAGAAACTAGACGTGGTGCCGAAACTTTCTGTAATGGCTCCTATGTATTTATAGGTGAGGAAGAGAACCCTGAAGGTGGAAAAATGTTTCCTCCTGTGATCAGAAATTAAAAGGAGGGAATCTTACTTTGAAAATTAGCATGAATGCTAGAAGTCCAGGGAGGGTGATTATAAAAGTTTGTGGAAATTCTAGCTATGAGAGAGAATGAGAGTGACAAAAGCTCTAATTTCCCATATGTGTACGATGGACTGTATTTGGTGAACAACTAGACCGAATGATAGTGTGAAAATGAGGAACTTCTAATCAAGTTTACATCGAATAGAATGTCAAATTAACCCCCCACCTGCGTTGCATATGTAGGTTTAGGTTTTAAAGGTTCCCCTGCAAGTTATATAACTAGGTGGGGGGTAAATTAACCCCCCACCTGTCAAATTAACCCCAATTTGACCTGCAGGTGAACCTTTAAAACCTAAATTTACATGGGCAACGCAGGTGGGGGGTTAATTTGACATTCTATTCGATGTAAACTTGCTTATAAGTTCCTCATTTTCCCACTATCCTTCGGTCTAGTAGTTCACCAAATACAGTTCACCGTAGACATATGGGAAAATAGAGCTTTTGTCACTCTCATTCTTTCTCATCGCTAGAATTTCCATAAAATTTTATAATCACCCTCCTTGGAGTTCTTACATTCATGCTAATTTTCAAAGTAAGATTCCCTCCTTTTAATTTCTGATCACGGGACGAAACATTTTTTCCACCTTCAGGGTTCTCTTCCTCACCTATATATAACTAGGAGCCATTACAGAAAGTTTCGGCACAACGTCTAGTTGCTTGTTATTTCTGTCCATTTTTTAGTGTTGCGCTCCTTAAGTCTAGAGTTCAAAATACTATTGAAAAAGTGGACATTCGAGTGATGCTTCAAGAAGTTTAGATCTCCTACAAGAGTTCCTGAAGTCTAGTCCAAAAACGGATATTTTCTACATGAAAATAATTTTTGTGTTTAGTCATTGGATGAAATTTCATGTGGATGTCCCTAAGAATTTAACAACAATTTATTTTTTTAGATTTATCTCAAATTTTACTAGCAAATTTTGATATAAAAATCCTGTAAATTTGACAAAACAAATATTTATAGAGTAATGAAAAAATATTTAATAATGATTTTATGTTTATAGGGTATTCAAAATTAAGAAGAGAATATTTTTCAAAAAAAAAAAGAAGAAAAAAAAATTCACATAAATAAAATATTAGATTTATTAAAAAATGATAAAATTAAAATAAAGAAGAAATGAAATAAATACTTACCTCGATGCAGAGCACTCCAAAAGTCTCTAACTGCCTAGGTCTCCTAGGACTTTGACCTTGCCGCACATCACCAACACTCCAAAAGTTTACACTAGCACGTAGGCTAGTGCAAAGCAATAAACCCAATGGATATAAAATAGATCTCTAAAAATCTTGAACTATGCTACAAACTCTGTGTTTTTACACTATGTTTGTGTGATCCAAAACACTCAAAGTAATTTTAATCTTAGACCTTAGTCTTTGAATTTTTGGATGATCAAACATGAGAAGAAGTTCCCTTTATATAGAGGAAGGAGAAGAAAGAACGGGGAAGTTTTAGCAATGTGGGACTAAAAATAGTTCACCAATTATTCCTTTAAACTAAAATACATATTTCGTATGGCAACCTTAGGTGTTTTTTATCTATCCAAATATTGGTATTACGTATTGCTCTCTCTAACAAAAATTGTAGGTGGCAACATAATCTTTTAAATGCCTCAAGTTTCATACAAAACTAACATCTACAACTTTGGATACGAGTTCTCGTGTATTTCTCCAAGCTTTAGCAATGTGAGACTAAAACAGTTGATCAGTGCTTTACTTTGTTGTGAGATATCAAATTTCATGGCAACTTTAACTGTTTATTAACTATCCAAAGAATGGAATAACATCGTGTTTTGTTAAAAAATAATTGTAGGTGACCACATTATATTTCAAATGTCTCAAGTTTCATACAAAACTAACATCTACAACCAAGGATATTAAGTATTGTCATCCCATTTTGTTGAAAGAACATTGATGAATTGGTCCCTTCTTGTCATTCTATTTTATCCTGAAATTAATTTTATTTGGGGCTTTGTATGTGTTTGAGTATTAGTGACGCCATGGCCTTATCATTTTCCAATATATATTATTTTTGCATGTATTACTATAAATTTATTTTGTTGTTCATATGCCTACTTGGTTCAAACAGGTAAATATATGTAGATGCTAGCGGTAACTTAAATCATCAATAAATAAGAATTAATGATTTATGTATACTCCATACTCCCATACATTCGAAAAACAATTTATCCTTTCTCAACTCATTAATTTTGAACACGTCTTTAATGATTTATAGGTATGCATTAACTTCCTTGTGAGTTGTGATACATCGTGGTGAAGCACTTGTAGGTGATTGGATTTACTAGCTATGCTAGAGTGACTGTGCTAGTTCCTTATGGAACCCCGGTCCCCTTGACATAAGGTCATAAGGGTAGTGGCCTATTGTCACAATTGTTGGGGATGCCATGTTTGGTTCAATAATATGCATGTATGTGCTACAAGTAAATTTTTCTGCTATGCCCTCATTTTATTCTTTGACCTTAGTGCATTTTCTGAGTAGGGATATTACTGAAGATCTTTTATTTTGCTTATCCGGCGACTTTGATAGACTTTTGATTGGGTTTAAGTGCTTTTTATTTTGGGTACCTTTTCTTGTTAATTTTTCTTTGATGCCTGATGATTGGATTTCATATGATGTTTTTAGGGCTTTCTAGATCTTTCATTGTAGAATTGGTACCTAACAAAGTATATATAATGTTCTATTGTTTTGCTGTTGTCTTATTCTATAACTACGCAATTATAATGTTTAGAAAAAACTCTCAATTTTCTTATGCTTTACAAGGGTGGGCCCCAGTTTCGTGCTATTGGCACCAAGAGTTTCAAAAATGTGTTACAAAGACTGTTGTTTTGAAAGACAAAAAAAAAAACACGTTCCACATTAGGTTGGAAGATTGTGGCCCTGTATCCGAATTTACATATGGAATAGAAGGACTTATAGTTCATTATGGTCTTCAACATGAAGGAGGATGGCCCGAGGTGTGTTATTTAGGGGGATGTGAGTTTCATATTAAAGTTAAAGACAGAGATTTTAGATCAATCTCTACTGAATATGAAGGAAATAACTTTTATTTTGGATGGATGCCAACGCAAGTTGTAGAAACTGACTATGATAGTGGACCTGACAACGAAGAAGAAAATACAATGTCTTACTACGAAAAGCCAACTTTCACCATCGCACATCATTACGAACAGAATGGTGGGTCATATCTATTTACTCAGGTTATTTTATATTACTTAGTTGTTAGTAACTATTTTTTTAAGAGCTTTGATTGTTTTTAATATTTATGCCTTAATCCAGACTTTGCCAGCAGCGTTGGTGAAGCATGCATTGCTTCCGGATAAACCTTCACTTTGTGTATTAAGAGATGCAAGTAAGCGAAGGTTTTATTGTGAATGTTCCGGGAATAAAAAAAAACAATCAAAGTGTATCGTGACAATTGGTTGGATAGACTTCATCAAAGAAAATAGATACAAAGATCAGAGCTGGATCAAGTAGGGAATTGATAAGAAGGATCCTTATGTAATACAAGTCAGTGTAATCAATAAGTGAAAAATGGTTCTCAAGTTTTTATTTTCATATATCAATATTTACCCCATGCTTTTATTGTTCAGTTAAAATATGAAAATCTATGTACCAAAACATCCAAGTAAATTATTATTTCGGTTTATAAACATCTATAATTGTCAATTGATATGTTTCATCTAAATAAAACTCTCTTGTGCATGGCACGGGTCAAAAACTAGTACACAAAGTTTAGGAAATTTGTATCTATCATAATTGATCACAAAATTTTATCATTCAAAATCTTATAAACGTCTTGAGATCGTTTGAACTTAACAATTTAGAGTCCATTTTAGGAAAAGTTAGTACATGCGTCAACTTTTCATGCAATCGGTTATTGCAAACACTTATTTAGATATTTAAAAAAGTCAAGCTTTTCCCAAAATATTGTGTCCTACAACTAATAATTTTGAAAAAGAAATTTAAAATCTATTAAAAAATTTCCATTTAGAAAATTATACTTTAATATTACTACATGAAATTTTATATATTTTATTTTAAATTTACAATATGAATTTATTTAAAAAAGTCTCTATGTTATACAATTAAGAGTTCCAAGAACCTCTCTCCTAGGTGTCAAATTCCAGTGCATTTCGCTTCGGTGTTCCAATGATTTTCATCCTACATGGATTCACTAGAACGCAGGGTTTGAAGTTCTCTTCTCATAGTGGCTCTTTCCACGCACTCCTCCCCAAAACCTCCCAACTGACCAATCACATGAACCTTTTTCCAGTATTGCATTATGCATTAAACATAATCATCTAACTGCAGCTAATACTTGAACCTTTTTTATCTTCCCACTTTATCTCACTGATTGATTTCCCTAGGTTTTTTTATCCTTTTCCACTCAAGACCCTAATTATTTCTCCTTCTCAATGCATTTTTTTGCTCTCCAGTATTGTTTGTTAGATTTGAATTCGAAACCCTAATTTATTATGGCGCCATTCATCAAATACTTTGTGGTTTCTCTATAAATAGGTTATTGCAATGTTTTGTTATTCACCGATTCTTCATTCTTTGTCTACTAGAATTTCTTATAGCCATGGCCATGAACTTTGATTCTCTTTCCAGCATTTCACCCAAAAAAGAGACATGGAGGATCAATGTAAAGGTTGTTCATCTGCGAAAAGTTCCAAGCTTTGATAATCCGAGGTTACCTTTTTGTATTGAGATGGTTCTGATGGATGAAAATGGTGACAGGATTCATGCATCTGCCCGGAAAACCCTAAGCTACAAGTTTAAGCAATTGATCTCTAAGGGTTCTACTTATACCATGTCTAATTTTGGAGTTGTTAATAATACCGGTGAGTTTCGTACCACCAGACATGCTTTTAAGCTGAACTTTCAGCTTAGAACTGATGTCCACCAACTGAATGTCCTTTCTCTTTTGTTCCAATATCTGACATATTGTTCAAGGATTACGACAAGAAATATTTAGCTTGTCAGATTTCATCGCTTGAGTTGATTTTTTTACACTCAGTATTTGTTTTTTCATATACCCATTTTCACAATTTGTGTTTTCTTTTTCACCATGTGATTAGGATTCTCACTGGCGTTGGAACTGAGCAGCAGTTCAAGAAAGATGGAATGAGTGACAAGATTATTAAGATTGAGCTCACGGCTGATTGGTAATAATGTTTATTTAAATTTTTATTTTCTGATTTCCCTTAAGTTTGGGTAATTTAATTGATTATTGTATTGTATTCCCTTATTGTAGTGCCAAGATTGAGTGTGCTTTCCTTGGTAACTTTTTTGATGAGATCAAAGCTTTTCTAGTTGCTGGTAATGCTAGCAATGATGTTGTAGTGATTCAACTTGCAAAAGTGAAGACTTTGAAAGGTTTTACCATTTCATAATTTAATTGGTTTTTATATCATACTTTTTCAAATCTTGCACTTTTTGTATGAGTCCATGTGAAATAATATTTGTGCGTATTTTGAATGTAGACACCCCATGTCTGAATTCTGCTTATGGTGCAACAAAGGTTTTAATTCACCCTGATATTCAGGAATTGCTGCCATCAAGAAAAAGTAAATTCCATGTCCAAACTTTATTTTTTCATTATCGTGAAATAATATTAATGATTTTTATGTTTTCATTAGGTTCTTTGATTCAACTGAGTTAAGCTCTCTAGTTATGAGCCAACTTCCAGATCTAAGCAAATCTACACGAGAAGATTTTCTTGTCATAACTTCTCCATAGACAATTGAAAAATCAAATATAGTCAGGAGGTTTCTTTTATAATTTCTAAATTATGTTTAACGGACTTTTTTGTGTTGCAAAACTTCCATAATGTTCTTTTGTTATTCCTGTTGAATTGTACTTGTGTGGTGCTTGGAACGATTAAGGTGCTGCCAGAGAATGGTGACTGGTGGTATCCATCCTGTAAATGCAACAAGATGGTTTGTCCTATAGGGTTACTGGAAATCAAACTCATTTTTCCGTCATTTTACAATTACCGACTTCATTTTTTACCACCACAACATGGTGGCTGAAATTTATATTATTAATCTTCCTTTAAAGTCGCTTTGTCAGTTTGCGTTCTCATTTGCATGTTTTTTGATATGATTTAATTAGAATGCTGAAAAATCTAAGGAAGCAAAGCTTCCTGATGAGCTAAACAACCTTCTAGACAAGACATTTTTGTTCAAGATTGATGTCAAGATGTCTTTCAACTCCAAGTTTGAGCAATCCTATCGTGTGAAGAAAAATTGTAAGGAACGTGAGATAATCAACCAGTTCAATACCGTGACTACTGAACCTAGGGTGAATATAATAATAATCTTGATTTGTTTTCACATTTTGGCATAATGTGATTTTTAGATGATTTAAAATAATTTAAAAAGTTAGGTTAATTGTGTTTAATCTCCCACCTCAAAGATTGTGTTTATTTATTGTTTGTTTTAAAAACTTATTTAATTAAACCAGTCTCATTTAGCAAGACTTGATCAGTGATGTTATTGTTATTAATGATGAAAAAGTGTACGAGTCTACTTAGCCTGCTGCTGTTGTTCTTGGAGTTGAAACCCATGACTTAACCCCGGCAAAGCGGAGTTCACCTTCTGAAGTGCAGAATGTTATTTCTACTTCTACCAGTTCCCACAAGAAGCTTCTTGAAAAGATCAAGCAGGAGAAGATCTTAATGTCAGTTCCATTTGCTGAAGAGATTTCTATTTTGTGTTATGTTCCACTGTTTTGAATTTTAATTTTTCAGTTTTCTACCTTTGTTACTAAGATTTAAGCTATATGTTTTCATGATAATTTGTGGATCTCTTTAATGTTGGCCTTAATTTTGCGGCCTTTATTTGGCAATATTTTGGCTTCTAAATTTTGCGCATTAATTGTGAAAGATTGTTGTCGATAATAATTTTTTTAGTAATGGTTGATGATGTTATTATCGTGCTGTTTATCATTCACATATTTTTTTGATATTGGTTCCTTATTTTGATCTATGAACGAATGATTTTGTGATAGTATTTTCCTTTTTAACCATAATCATCATTCAACCTTCATTCACTAAAATATTTTAAAATGTAGAAGTTTTCCAATTCTTTTTCCTCTTGCCCCGTTCTATAACTATATATTACTTCAGTGTAATATATATGTTTAACACAACAATCAAATAATTGTTCATATATCTTAAACCAAATCCTCATTTTCAATAAATAGTTGTTAGTTATTCTTAATTTAAATTTAAATATCTTTTGCTAAATAGTTTAAAAACTACTCAATTCTTTTTAATGAGTTGAGCCATGGTACATATCTGCTGTAACTTTGCATCTGTTTTCATTAATTAAATATCGCCGTTTAATATTCTAATATTTCTTTATGTTCTACGAATGAATTTTTTTTTTATCCTCATGCACCCAATTTTTTGAAATATATTAATCTTAATTTTTTTATAGTATTTGCCTTTGTAACCATAAAAACTAATTTACATGATGGATAAAACAATTTAACCAATTCATTCTTTTTGGGGTTAAATATAAGCAATTCATTCCAAGCCATTTGCTTCCTTGGTAGTTGCAAGAAATAAATTTTACTTTAAAGTAATATATTAATAACCTAATTATGAAATAGATGCTCATTTATGTTAAATTCAAACCACATATTCATTAAATATCTTTAAATATTCGTTAGCTTTTTCTTAAATTTAATTTAAACCTCATTTGCTAAAGATTTTGAAAACTATTCTTAAATTCCGCAAGTGTAATTTGTCATTAAGTAAACCTTCTGAATGCTCATATTTTTTCTTTATAATGGTTTATATCCAAACCTATTTTCAAAAGAAAAAAATTACCTGTTTAGTAACTTATCGTACACATTGATTTTACTCTCATATATCAATTATAATAACCCAAATGAATTTTTTACATTACCGATGGAAAACTTAATGACTTTTACTTTCCGTAATTAATTTTTTTACATATAGATGTCAACAACAAAATTGGCTACAAAGATTTATGCTACTCTTCCGTTCCAAATTATAAGGACCTGTTCAGACAATCACGCTTATTAAGAAAATATGTAATAAGCTAATTAATATCTTGGTTTTGTTATTTTTTTGTACAAATCTTCCATATATGCCCCTATGTTAGTATTGGATATATCAAAGGTTGGTTGGGAAACATGAAAGAGAAGTAATTAGTAGAGGTGATAATTTATGTTTTGGAATTGAAAATATAATGAATGCAAGGGGTAAAAAAGGAAAAACTTTTTTTGAAGACATAATTTATCTCTTGTAGTTCTCATGATAGGTTATTTAGACGCTACATATTTAACTTTCATAATCTAAGTATGAAATCAGAATTTTGGTTTTAGAAAAAAATCTATAAAGGTGATTTAGATGAAAATATTACTTTTACTAAACAACTAAGGAAATTAAGTATTTTCATCCCTTTTTGTTCAAACAACATTGATGAAATGGTCCCTTCTTGTCATTCTATCGTATCCTTAAACTAATTTCAATTGGGTAATAGTGACGCCATTGCATTATCATTTTCCAATATACATTATTTTGACAGGTATTACTATAAATTCCTTTTGTTGTTCATAAGCCTACCTGATTCCAATAAACCTAATGATCTATGTATACTCCATATTCCCAAACATTCGAAGAATAATTCCTTTCTCAACTCATTAATTTTGAACACGTCTTTAATGATTTATAGGTATGCATTAACATCCTTGTGAGTTGTGATACATCCCGGTGAAGCACTTGTAGGTGATTGGATTTACTAGCTATGCCTGAGTTATTGTGCTAGTTCCTTGTGGAACAACGAGCCCCTTGACATAAGGTCATTAGGGTAGTGGCCTATTGTCACAATTTTTGGGGATGCCATGTTTGGGTCAATAATATGCATAGTAATCTCCTACTTAATTTCCGAATTTTAAATCCAATTTAAGCTCTTGCGTTGGTTTACATAGTCTATAAAACATGCTAGTAATCTCCTACTTAATTTCCGAATTTTAAATCCAATTTCATGATGCTATAGCCTAGAATTTCTACAAGTTAATTGCCTTAATAAATGTAGAACTTTCTTCCTAATTACTAAATCCATAGCCTTGGTATTTAGTTACCCAGAAAAGAAGATGAAGAATGAATTCGGGCCAGCACAAAGTTACGTCTATCCTAATTGCCTTAAGAGATATATACTTATAACCTTTTTTATTTCCTATTTCCCTTACTACTTACCAAATGGCCTTATGACATAAGTAGAAAGCAAGATATCTTTTGTGCACAAAGATGAATAAAGAACAAGGAAATAAAACATGAAAGGAAATATTATTTAGAAATGTAGAAAAACACTATAACATGAATTATAAACTAAAACAACCCAAAAACTTAAAGAAGAAGTTAGCCAAGCATGGCTAAAAGAATCATTGAATTACCCTGGATAGGAGCTCAAGTTTGGCTTCCCACAATTCCTAGGAACAATGATCTTAAGGAGGAAAGAAGAATACTTGTTGTACTCTGAAATGGTGTGTCTTACAAGTGAAGAAAAGGCCCCTATTTAAAGTAAAAATTCACCCTCCAGCGCTTGAGCGCTGGCATTCCCAACGCTTGGGCGTTGGGATGTATTAAAATTCCACTATCAGACCGAGGCCCAGCGCTTGAGCGCTGGCTTTCCAACGCTGGAGCGCTGGGTGAAAATCTGACTCATCTCCTAGTCAGAGTCCCAACGCTTGAGCGTTGGGTCGCCTGCTGCTTCATCTTCAAGCTTTTCCCTTGTTCATGGTAATGGGTTTTTAATGCCTTCAATGGCCACCACTCAGCCCTTAATCATTTCTGAAACTTCCTTCCCACTACCATCAATTCTTCAAGCTTATTTTGCATGTGCTAAATTGGAGAGAGTTGCTTCATATTCTTCTTTTTCTCTTTTAGCCCTCTCTTTACTAGCACTTCAATTCTGGCCCTATAATTCTTTGAACCTTCACTTTTAATCCTCCACTCTTGAACTTTCGCACTTTGATCCTTGATTTTCTGAAACTTTACAAATTGGTCCCTGGACAAAAATGATAACTATACCAGCTTTTCCTAAAAATATAAAATAACTATAAAAATTCCTAAAAATATAAAATAAAGTTAGAAAAACAAATAAAATCTAATCTATATGCAAAATGAAAAATAAATATAAAATCTGCATAAAAATAATAAAAATCCTATATGTGACTCAAAAATAATAAAAATAAAAAGACTAAAAACAACCTAAAAACATCATATAATATCCAGTCATCACATATGAAATAGCAATTCTTTCGTACACAATAATGACGCACACACCACAGTAGTTCTGTTTTATGCTATGATCTTTACAAGTGGAAAAGCAGACACAATATTTTGCACTATAAGGTAGCTTAGGAAGGAATTTAAAGGATATGGTTAGACCTTGAATTCTTTCATAATCATAAAAATTGGCCACTCTTATTTTGGTCAAACAATGGAAAAATAAAAAGCTCAATATAGTTGTATTTTCTTGAAATTGTTATTGAAACAGTTACATTAATTGGATTATATGATTGTGAGGCAAATTAAGATTATTAACCGTGGAGTTTCAGAAAACGTGGTGAATCAAAGAAGAAAGATATGAAGTATTTTTCATAATGCCACCTAAGTGGAGGAAAAAATTGTATATGGAGCACACCAGAAAGAAGTTTATGTCGTTTATCACTCCACAGTATACATCTGATGAGGTTCACTAATAAGGAAATTATTTAAGACATCAATCTCATCCTCTCCGGTAAGGGCAATAACTTTTGCCGACATCCAAACTAGAGACAAGTTAGCATTATTCCTTTTTAATGCAACAGAAAGTATATTATTTGGTACACAAGTGGCTCATCTATCAAAAAACACTTGACTTTTCACAAAATAAGACATTTATCATGCAACTCACACGCGCATCAGATCTATTTATGATTTCCTTGTTGGATACAAGTAAACGACACCTGTTGTTGTTCTAGAACATGTGTGTTCTTGAAGATCTAGAGTGATATTATCACCATCTTTCTGAAAGGTATGAATATGTAAAATGTAAAACTGAGTTTAACATTGTTGCCGTTAAAATGCTTTTTTATTGAACCTGTTTTTCATAAATACGTAACTATGTCTCAGCTTTCAATTTTAACCGACTTTTATTTTATTTTACTTTTAATATGTTTTAATATTTTTATTTTATCTCTAAATTTTCCTTTTTATTGAAATAACTAAAATGAAACAAATTTAAAATATAAAACCGAAATTAAGAATAAATCTAAAAAACGACAAAAAAGGAAAGTGTAAAATGACTTCATCACTTTATAATCTTATTTGACTTGCATTAGTCTCCGTTTATAAATTTCAGCTAAAAAGGAATTAAATATGAATGAATTGCACAAGTTTTTGATAAAGGAAATTTGTGATGTTTTAAAAAAGTATATTGAGGAAATGTTTATCTTGTCGGAAAGTTAGAACAAAGTTATACAACTCTCATGAGAACTCCAACTGCTAAATTATATGTTAACTAAGTGGATTTCTATTTAGAAGACAAACTCAAGACATAGACGCAACATGTTCATGGAGAAATATACGAGAACTCGTATCCAAAGTTGTAGATGTTAGTTTTGTATGAAACTTGAGGCATTTAAAAGATTATGTTGCCATATAAACATAAAATCATTATTAAATATTTTTTCATTACTCTATAAATATTTGTTTTGTCAAATTTACAGGATTTTTATATCAAAATTTGCAAGTAAAATTTGAGATAAATCTAAAAAAATAACGTGTTCTTAAATTCTTAGGGACATCCACATGAAATTTCATCCAATGCCTAAACACAAAAATTATTTTCATGTAGGAAATATCTGTTTTTGGACTAGACTTCAGGAACTCTTGTAGGAGATCTAAACTTCTTGAAGCATCACTCGAATGTCCACTTTTTCAATAGTATTTTGAACTCTAGACTTAAGGAGCGCAACACTAAAAAATGGACAGAAATAACAAGAAACTAGACGTGGTGCCGAAACTTTCTGTAATGGCTCCTATGTATTTATAGGTGAGGAAGAGAACCCTGAAGTTGGAAAAATGTTTCGTCCTGTGATCAGAAATTAAAAGGAGGGAATCTTACTTTGAAAATTAGCATGAATGCTAGAAGTCCAGGGAGGGTGATTATAAAAGTTTGTGGAAATTCTAGCTATGAGAGAGAATGAGAGTGACAAAAGCTCTAATTTCCCATAGTCTACGATAGACTGTATTTGGTGAACAACTAGACCGAATGATAGTGTGAAAATGAGGAACTTCTATTCAAGTTTACATCGAATAGAATGTCAAATTAACCCCCCACCTGCGTTGCCCATGTAGGTTTAGGTTTTAAAGGTTCCCCTGCAAGTTATATAACTAGGTGGGGGGTAAATTAACCCCCCACCTGTCAAATTAACCCCATTTTGACCTGCAGGTGAACCTTTAAAACCTAAATTTACATGGGCAACGCAGGTGGGGTGTTTATTTGACATTCTATTCGATGTAATCTTGATTAGAAGTTCCTCATTTTCCCACTATCCTTCGGTCTAGTTGTTCACCAAATACAGTTCACCGTAGACATATGGGAAAATAGAGCTTTTGTCACTCTCATTCTCTCTCATCGCTAGAATTTCCATAAAATTTTATAATCACCCTCCCTGGAGTTCTTGCATTCATGCTAATATTCAAAGTAAGATTCCCTCCTTTTAATTTCTGATCACGGGACGAAACATTTTTTCCACCTTCAGGGTTCTCTTCCTCACCTATATATACCTAGGAGCCATTACAGAAAGTTTCGGCACAACGTCTAGTTGCTTGTTATTTCTGTCCATTTTTTTGTGTTGCGCTCCTTAAGTCTAGAGTTCAAAATACTATTGAAAAAGTGTACATTCGAGTGATGCTTCAAGAAGTTTAGATCTCCTACAAGAGTTCCTGAAGTCTAGTCCAAAAACGGATAATTCCTACATGAAAATAATTTTTGTGTTTAGTCATTGGATGAAATTTCATGTGGATGTCCCTAAGAATTTAACAACAAGTTATTTTTTTAGATTAATCTCAAATTTTACTTGCAAATTTTGATATAAAAATCCTGTAAATTTGACAAAACAAATATTTATAGAGTAATGAAAAAATATTTAATAATGATTTTATGTTTATAGAGTATTCAAAATTAAGAAGAGAATATTATTCAAAAAAAAAAAAGAAGAAAAAAAAATTCACATAAATAAAATATTATATTTATTAAAAAATGATAAAATTAAAATAAAAAAGAAATGAAATAAATACTTACCTCGATGCAGAGCACTCGAAAAGTCTCTAACTACGTAGGTCTCCTAGGACTTTGACCTTGCCGC
This sequence comes from Acmispon strigosus, assembly GCA_030819835.1. Lineage (NCBI taxonomy): Eukaryota > Viridiplantae > Streptophyta > Magnoliopsida > Fabales > Fabaceae > Acmispon > Acmispon strigosus. The sequence goes on along the minus strand of JAUAMA010000007.1, from coordinate 18,356,608 downwards.
ACATCACCAACACTCCAAAAGTTTACACTAGCACGTAGGCTAGTGCAAAGCAAAAAACTCAATGTATATAAAATAGATCTCTAAAAATCTTGAACTATGCTACAAACTATGTGTTTTTACACTATGTTTGTGTGATCCAAAACACTCAAAGTAATTTTAATCTTAGACCTTAGTCTTTGAATTTTTGGATGATCAAACATGAGAAGAAGTTCCCTTTATATAGAGGAAGGAGAAGAAATAACGGGGAAGTTTTAGCAATGTGGGACTTAAAATAGTTTACCAATTATTCCTTTAAACTAAAATACATATTTCGTATGGCAACCTTAGGTGTTTTTTATCTATCCAAATATTGGTATTACGTATTGCTCTCTCTAACAAAAATTGTAGGTGGCAACATAATCTTTTAAATGCCTCAAGTTTCATACAAAACTAACATCTACAACATTGGATACGAGTTCTCGTATATTTCTCCAAGCTTTAGCAATGTGAGACTAAAACAGTTGATCAGTGCTTTACTTTGTTGTGAGATATCAAATTTCATGGCAACTTTAACTGTTTATTAACTATCCAAAGAATGGTATAACAACTTGTTTTGTTAAAAATAATTGTAGGTGACCACATTACATTTCAAATGTCTCAAGTTTCATACAAAACTAACATCTACAACTACAGATATGCGTTCTTGTATACTCCTTCGTGTACATTTTGCACAAGCATCTTAGTTTTGTCTTCTAAATAAAGAAAATACTTGGTAAACACATAATCTATCTCTTGTTGTTCTCATGATAGTGTATTTATATGCTACATATTTAACTTTCATAACCTTAGTATTAAATCAGAATTTTTGTTTTAGAAAAGAATATATAAAGGTGATTTAGATGAAAATATTAGTTTTACTAAACAACTAAGGAAATTAAGTTTTGTCATCCCTTTTTGTTGAAAGAACATTGATGAATTGGTCCCTTCTTGATATTCTATGATATCCTAAAATTAATTTTAATTGGGGCTTTGTGTGTGTTTGAGTATTAGTGACGCCATGGCCTTATCATTTTCCAATATATATTATTTTTGCATGTATTACTATGAATTTCTTTTGTTGTTCATATGCCTACTTGATTCAAACAGGTAAATATATGTAGATGCTAGCGGTAACTTAAATAATCAATAAATATGAATTAATGATATATGTATACTCCACATTCCCAAACATTCGAAGAATAATTTATCCTTTCTCAACTCATTAATGTTGAACACGTCTTTAATGATTTATAGGTATGCATTAACATCCTCGTGAGTTGTGATACATCCCGGTGAAGCACTTGTAGGTGATTGGATTTACTAGCTTTGCCTGAGTTATTCTGCTAGTTCCTTGTGGAACAACGATCCCCTTGACATAAGGTCATAAGGGTAGTGGCCTATTGTCACAATTGTTGGGGATGCCATGTTTAGGCCAATAATATGCATGTAGGTGCTACAAGTAAACTTTTCTGCTCTGCCCTCATCTTATTCTTTGAACTTAGTGCATTTTCTAAGTTGGCATATTACTCAAGATCATTTATTTGGCTAGACTAGATATATGGTTGCGTAAACATCTTTCCTCCATCCATTCATAGGATATACATCTAACTAATTTTATGTTGAACATTTATTGAAATTTTGCTTATCTTGCGACTTTGATAGACTTTTGATTGGGTTTAAGTGCTTTTTATTTTGGGTAACTTTTCTTGTTAATTTTGCTTTGATTCCTGATGACTGGATTTTATATGATGTTTTTAGGGTCCTTTTAGTTTATTTTATTTTATTTGTATTGAGTCTCCATATAGGTTTTTATTCTTTTTATTTAGATTTTCTATTTATTTTGGCATTTGCATGTAGATTAGCTTTTATTTGTTTTTAAGCTTTATTTGTATAATTTTAGGTATTTTTATTAGTTTTTATTCTTTTTAGGAAACTGGTTAAATTAAGCATATTTGTGGGGACCAGGGTGCAAATTGCAAGAAATGAAGGACTGAAAATGAAGCACCATTTCTAAATGGCACATGTGAAAAATGCCATGAGTGGAGAATTGATGAGGAAGGGAGGTTTCAGAAGTTAATAAGGGACAAGAATGTGGCTACATCAGTGCCATTGAGGGCAATGAAACCTCATCAAGAGGAAAAACAAAACAGCAAGGAGATGAAGCATCATCCGTGCCAACACTTGAGCGTTGGGACGTGGCAGGTTTTATTATAAATAGGGTCTTTGCTTTCCTTTGTAAACACACCTTTCACACCCTTCATACCATCTTTCTTCTTGGTTCAGAGCAATTTCCTGGACTTGTGGGAAGCCTCTTTGAGCTCCCAATTTAGGTTTTTCTCTTTATGTATCTCTTAGCCATGCTAGGCTAATTTCTCTTGTATTTGGGTTGTTATGAATCTTCATAAAACTATGCTGTAAGTCTTAATCTTTATATATGAATGAAGTTCTTGTTCTTAGTATTTTCTCCCCATGCTTAATTAATCTTGGTGCACACAAGTTCACTTTGCTCAATTCTTGCACAATGGTAATTGGTAGAATTTGAGGGAAATTAGATTAAATTAATGGATTATTCATCACTTAGGTATAAGGATGGAAACCAATTGTGTTGGCTAGAACTAAGAACACTAATGCTTCAATTTGATTAACTAATCACTAAGGTATTAGGCTTAGTAATTGGATTGAAAGTTCTATTTGATTAAGGCATTAACAAATAGAAATCCTAGGCTAAAGCACCTAAGAACTAGTTCTAATTTCATGTGTAAAAGTGATTCTGAAAAGCTAAGTTAAGTGAAGTGAAACTCAACCCAAATACTTGTTTTATCATTTTTATCATTTCATGGCTTTTAGTCTTTTTCTATCACAATATCAAAACAAAACATCTTTTATTTTACAAACTCTGAAAAACCAATTATAAAATCAACTAATCCCTGTGGAGATGATATCTTTTATATTACTTCGATATTCAACCGTACACTTGCGGATTTGGCTTATCAATGCCCTAATTTTACCCGTTAACCTTTGTGCTTTTTCTAAGAAGGGAGATTAATCATGATCTTTGCTTTGGGTAGGTATTGTGGTTGGGGAAACCTCTTTCCCCCATCCATGCGTAGCACACTGATTTATTTCATTTGATATTGAACATTTATTGAAATTTTAGCTTTTCTTAGATAGAATATTTCGGGTTTTTGTGCTTTGCATTTTAGGTTCCTTTTCATACAAATTTCAAAGATGTGTTAGTTTAAATAAAACTTCATTAAGAGCTATAATCTTTCTATGCATAGTCTAAATTTAGGTGTTTGCTTTTAGAATCAACTCGTCTCCGATGTTGATGCTATTTTTTGGTATTATATTTAACCATATTGATACCCAAATCGCAAGTGCACGATTGACTATCGCGTGGTATAAAAAGATCGAACCCAAGGGATAGGTGTTCTTTTTATTATAATATACAGTACTTGTGCAGAAAAATTAAAAGATGAATATATGATGTTGGTTTTAGAGCAATCAAGTACAAAAGCATAAAATGATAAGAAATAATGATGATAAGAATTTAAGCTCTTGGGTTGGTTTACATAGTCTATAAAACATGCTAGTAATCTCCTACTTAATTTCCGAATTTTAAATCTAATTTCATGATGCTATAGCCTAGAATTTCTACAAGTTAATTGCCTTAAGAAATGTAGAACTTTCTTCCTAATTACTAAATCCATAGCCTTGGTATTTAGTTAACCAGAAAAGAAGATGAAGAATGAATTCGGGCCAGCACAAAGTTACGTCTATCCTAATTGCCTTAAGAGATATATACTTATAACCTTTTTTATTTCCTATTTCCCTTACTACTTTCCAAATGGCCTTATGACCTAAGTAGAAAGCAAGATATCTTTTGTGCACAAAGATGAATAAAGAACGAGGAAATAAAACATGAAAGGAAATATTATTCAGAAATGTAGAAAAACACTAGAACATGAATTATAAACTAAAACAACCCAAAAACTTAAAGAAGAAGTTAGCCAAACATGGCTAAAAGAATCATTGAATTACCCTGGATAGGAGCTTAAGTTTGGCTTCCCACAATTCCTAGGAACAATGATCTTAAGGAGGAAAGAAGAATACTTGTTGTATTCTGAAATGGTGTGTCTTACAAGTGAAGAAAATGCCCCTATTTATAGTAAAAATTCACCCTCCAGCGCTTGAGCGCTGGCATTCCCAACGCTTAGGCGTTGGGATGCATTAAAATTCCACTATCAGACCGAGGCCCTGCGCTTGAGCGCTGGCTTTCCAACGCTTGAGCGTTGGGTCGCCTGCTGCTTCATCTTCAAGCTTTTCCCTTCTTCATGGTAATGGGTTTTCAATGCCTTCAATGGCCACCACTCAGCCCTTAATCATTTCTGAAACTTCCTTCCCACAACCATCAATTCTTCAAGCTTATTTTCCATGTGCTAAATTGGAGAGAGTTGCTTCGTATTCTTCTTTTTCTCTTTTAGCCCTCTCTTTACTAGCACTTCAATTCTGGCCCTTTAATTCTTTGAAACTTCACTTTTAATCCTCCACTCTTGAACTTTCACACTTTGATCCCTGATTTCCTGAAACTTTACAAATTGGTCCCTGGACAAAAATGATAACTATACCAGCTTTTCCTAAAAATATAAAATAACTATAAAAATTCCTAAAAATATAAAATAAAGTTAGAAAAACAAATAAAATCTAATCTATATGCAAAATGAAAAATAAATATAAAATCTACATAAAAATAATAAAAATCCTATATGTGACTCAAAAATAATAAAAATAAAAAGACTAAAAAAACCTAAAAACATCATATAATATCCACTCATCACATATGAAATAGCAATTCTTTCGTACACAATAATCACGCCCACACCACTGTAGTTCTGTTTTATGCTATGATATTTACAAGTGGAAAAGCAGACACAATATTTTGCACTATAAGGTAGCTTAGGAAGGAATTTAAAGGATAAGGTTAGACGTTGAATTCTTTCATATTCATAAAAATTGGCCTCTCTTATTTTGGTCAAACAATGGAAAAATAAAAAGCTCAATATAGTGGTATTTTTTTGAAATGGTTATTGAAACAGTTACATTAATTGGATTATATGAGTGTGAGGCAAATTGAGATTATTAACCGTGGAGTTTCAGAAAACTTGATGAATCAAAGAAGAAAGATATGAAGTATTTTTCATAATGCCACCTAAGTGGAGGAAAAAGTTGTATATGGAGCACACCAGAAAGAATTTTACGTCGTTTATCCCTCCACAGTATACATCTGATGAGGTTCACTAATAAGGAGACTATTTAAGACATCAATCTCATCCTCTCAAGTAGGGGCAATAACTTTTTCCGACATCCAAACTAGAGACAAGTTAGCATTATTCCTTTTTAATGCAACAGAAAGTATAACATTCTGGATATGACGTGATCATACATTCTGGATCCTGAAGTTGTATGTTGATAAGGGTGAATTGGTTACTCTTATTAATTCAATGTATATTATTTGGTACACAAGTGGCTCATCTATCAAAAAACACTTGACTTTTCACAAAATAAGACATTTATCATGCAACTCACACGCGCATCAGATCTATTTATGATTTCCTTGTTGGATACAAGTAAACGACACCTGTTGTTGTTCTAGAACATGTGTGTTCTTGAAGATCTAGAGTGATATTATCACCATCTTTTTGCAAGGTATGAATATGTAAAATGTAAAACTGAGTTTAACATTGTTGCCGTTAAAATGCTTTTTTATTGAACCTGTTCTTCATAAATACGTAACTATGTCTCAGCTTTCAATTTTAACCGACTTTTATTTTATTTTACTTTTAATATGTTTTAATATTTTTATTTTATCTCTAAATTTTCCTTTTTATTGAAATAACTAAAATGAAACAAATTTAAAATATAAAACCGAAATAAAGAATAAATCTAAAAAATGACAAAAAAGGAAAGTGTAAAATGACTTCATCACTTTATAATCTTATTTGACTTGCATTAGTCTCCGTTTATAAATTTCAGCTAAAAAGGAATTAAATATGAATGAATTGCACAAGTTTTTGATAAAGGAAATTTGTGATGTTCTAAAAAAGTATATTGAGGAAATGTTTATCTTGTCGGAAAGTTAGAACAAAGTTATACAACTCTCATGAGAACTCCAACTGCTAAATTATATGTTAACTAAGTGGATTTCTATTTAGAAGTCAAACTCAAGACATAGACGCAACATGTTCATGGAGAAATATACGAGAACTCGTATCCAAAGTTGTAGATGTTAGTTTTGTATGAAACTTGAGGCATTTAAAAGATTATGTTGCCATATAAACATAAAATCTTTATTAAATATTTTTTCATTACTCTATAAATATTTGTTTTGTCAAATTTACAGGATATTTATATCAAAATTTGCAAGTAAAATTTTAGATAAATCTAAAAAAATAACGTGTTGTTAAATTCTTAGGGACATCCACATGAAATTTCATCCAATGACTAAACACAAAAATTATTTTCATGTAGGAAATATCCGTTTTTGGACTAGACTTCAGGAACTCTTGTAGGAGATCTAAACTTCTTGAAACATCACTCGAATGTCCACTTTTTCAATAGTATTTTGAACTCTAGACTTAAGGAGCGCAACACTAAAAAATGGACAGAAATAACAAGAAACTAGACGTGGTGCCGAAACTTTCTGTAATGGCTCCTATGTATTTATAGGTGAGGAAGAGAACCCTGAAGGTGGAAAAATGTTTCGTCCTGTGATCAGAAATTAAAAGGAGGGAATCTTACTTTGAAAATTAGCGTGAATGCAAGAAGTCCAGGGAGGGTGATTATAAAAGTTTGTGGAAATTCTAGCTATGAGAGAGAATGAGAGTGACAAAAGCTCTAATTTCCCATAGTCTACGATGGACTGTATTTGGTGAACAACTAGACCGAATGATAGTGTGAAAATGAGGAACTTCTAATCAAGTTTATATCAAATAGAATGTCAAATTAACCCCCCACCTGCGTTGCCCATGTAGGTTTAGGTTTTAAAGGTTCCCCTGCAAGTTATATAACTAGGTGGGGGGTAAATTAACCCCCCACCTGTCAAATTAACCCCAATTTGACCTGCAGGTGAACCTTTAAAACCTAAATTTACATGGGCAACGCAGGTGGGGGGTTTATTTGACATTCTATTCGATGTAAACTTGATTAGAAGTTCCTCATTTTCCCACTATCCTTCGTTCTAGTAGTTCACCAAATACAGTTCACCGTAGACATATGGGAATATAGAGCTTTTGTCACTCTTATTCTCTCTCATCGCTAGAATTTCCATAAAATTTTATAATCACCCTCCCTGGAGTTCTTGCATTCATGCTAATTTTCAAAGTAAGATTCCCTCCTTTTAATTTCTGATCACGTGACGAAACATTTTTTCCACCTTCAGGGTTCTCTTGCTCACCTATATATACCTAGGAGCCATTACAGAAAGTTTCGGCACCACGTCTAGTTTCTTGTTATTTCTGTCCATTTTTTAGTGTTGCGCTCCTTAAGTCTAGAGTTCAAAATACTATTGAAAAAGTGGACATTCGAGTGATGCTTCAAGAAGTTTAGAACTCCTACAAGAGTTCCTGAAGTCTAGTCCAAAAACGGATATTTCCTACATGAAAATAATTTTTGTATTTAGTTATTGGATGAAATTTCATGTGGATGTCCGTAAGAATTTAACAACAAGTTATTTTTTTAGATTTATCTCAAATTTTACTTGCAAATTTTGATATAAAAATCCTGTAAATTTGACAAAACAAATATTTATAGAGTAATGAAAAAATATTTAATAATGATTTTATGTTTATAGGGTATTCAAAATTAAGAAGAGAATATTTTTCAAAAAAAAACAGAAGAAAAAAAAATTCACATAAATAAAATATTATATTTATTAAAAAATGATAAAATTAAAATAAAAAAGAAATGAAATAAATACTTACCTCGATGCAGAGCACTCGAAAAGTCTCTAACTACGTAGGTCTCCTAGGACTTTGACCTTGCCGCACATCACCAACACTCCAAAAGTTTACACTAGCACGTAGGCTAGTGCAAAGCAAAAAACTCAATGTATATAAAATAGATCTCTAAAAATCTTGAACTATGCTACAAACTATGTGTTTTTACACTATGTTTGTGTGATCCAAAACACTCAAAGTAATTTTAATCTTAGACCTTAGTCTTTGAATTTTTGGATGATCAAACATGAGAAGAAGTTCCCTTTATATAGAGGAAGGAGAAGAAAGAACGGGGAAGTTTTAGCAATGTGGGACTTAAAATAGTTTACCAATTATTCCTTTAAACTAAAATACATATTTCGTATGGCAACCTTAGGTGTTTTTTATCTATCCAAATATTGGTATTACGTATTGCTCTCTCTAACAAAAATTGTAGGTGGCAACATAATCTTTTAAATGCCTCAAGTTTCATACAAAACTAACATCTACAACATTGGATACGAGTTCTCGTATATTTCTCCAAGCTTTAGCAATGTGAGACTAAAACAGTTGATCAGTGCTTTACTTTGTTGTGAGATATCAAATTTCATGGCAACTTTAACTGTTTATTAACTATCCAAAGAATGGTATAACAACTTGTTTTGTTAAAAATAATTGTAGGTGACCACATTACATTTCAAATGTCTCAAGTTTCATACAAAACTAACATCTACAACTACAGATATGCGTTCTTGTATACTCCTTCGTGTACATTTTGCACAAGCATCTTAGTTTTGTCTTCTAAATAAAGAAAATACTTGGTAAACACATAATCTATCTCTTGTTGTTCTCATGATAGTGTATTTATATGCTACATATTTAACTTTCATAACCTTAGTATTAAATCAGAATTTTTGTTTTAGAAAAGAATATATAAAGGTGATTTAGATGAAAATATTAGTTTTACTAAACAACTAAGGAAATTAAGTTTTGTCATCCCTTTTTGTTGAAAGAACATTGATGAATTGGTCCCTTCTTGATATTCTATGATATCCTAAAATTAATTTTAATTGGGGCTTTGTGTGTGTTTGAGTATTAGTGACGCCATGGCCTTATCATTTTCCAATATATATTATTTTTGCATGTATTACTATGAATTTCTTTTGTTGTTCATATGCCTACTTGATTCAAACAGGTAAATATATGTAGATGCTAGCGGTAACTTAAATAATCAATAAATATGAATTAATGATCTATGTATACTCCATATTCCCAAACATTCGAAGAATAATTTATCCTTTCTCAACTCATTAATGTTGAACACGTCTTTAATGATTTATAGGTATGCATTAACATCCCCGTGAGTTGTGATACATCCCGGTGAAGCACTTGTAGGTGATTGGATTTACTAGCTTTGCCTGAGTTATTCTGCTAGTTCCTTGTGGAACAACGATCCCCTTGACATAAGGTCATAAGGGTAGTGGCCTATTGTCACAATTGTTGGGGATGCCATGTTTAGGCCAATAATATGCATGTAGGTGCTACAAGTAAACTTTTCTGCTATGCCCTCATTTTATTCTTTGAACTTAGTGCATTTTCTAAGTAGGCATATTACTCAAGATCTTTTATTTGGCTAGACTAGATATATGGTTGCGTAAACATCTTTCCTCCATCCATTCATAGGATATACATCTAACTAATTTTATGTTGAACATTTATTGAAATTTTGCTTATCTTGCGACTTTGATAGACTTTTGATTGGGTTTAAGTGCTTTTTATTTTGGGTAACTTTTCTTGTTAATTTTTCTTTGATTCCTGATGACTGGATTTTATATGATGTTTTTAGGGTCCTTTTAGTTTATTTTATTTTATTTGTATTGAGTCTCATATAGGTTTTTATTCTTTTTATTTAGATTTTCTATTTATTTTTGCATTTGGATGTAGATTAGCTTTTATTTGTTTTTAAGCTTTATTTGTATAATTTTAGGTATTTTTATTAGTTTTTAGTCTTTTTAGGAAACTGGTTAAATTAAGCATATTTGTGGGGACCAAGGTGCAAATTGCAAGAAATGAAGGACTGAAAATGAAGCATCATTTCTAATTGGCACATGTGAAAAATGCCATGAGTGGAGAATTGATGAGGAAGGGAGGTTTCAGAAGTTAATAAGGGACAAGAATGTGGCTACATCAGTGCCATTGAGGGCAATGAAACCTCATCAAGAGGAAAAACAAAACAGCAAGGAGATGAAGCATCATCCGTGCCAACACTTGAGCGTTTGGACGTTGCAAGTTTTATTATAAATAGGGTCTTTGCTTTCCTTTGTAAACACACCTTTCACACCCTTCATACCATCTTTCTTCTTGGTTCAGAGCAATTTCCTGGACTTATGGGAAGCCTCTTTGAGCTCCCAATTTAGGTTTTTCTCTTTATGTATCTCTTAGCCATGCTAGGCTAATTTCTCTTGTATTTGGGTTGTTATGAATCTTCATAAAACTATGCTGTAAGTATTAATCTTTATATATGAATGAAGTTCTTGTTCTTAGTATTTTCTCCCCATGCTTAATTAATCTTGGTGCACACAAGTTCACTTTGCTCAATTCTTGCACAATGGTAATTGGTAGGATTTGAGGGAAATTAGATTAAATTAATGGATTATTCATCACTTAGGTATAAGGATGGAAACCAATTGTGTTGGCTAGAACTAAGAACACTAATGCTTCAATTTGATTAACTAATCACTAAGGTATTAGGCTTAGTAATTGGATTGAAAGTTCTATTTGATTAAGGCATTAACAAATAGAAATCCTAGGCTAAAGCACCTAAGAACTAGTTCTAATTTCATGTGTAAAAGTGATTCTGAAAAGCTAAGTTAAGTGAAGTGAAATTCAACCCAAATACTTGTTTTATCATTTTTATCATTTCATGGCTTTTAGTCTTTTTCTATCACAATATCAAAACAAAACATCTTTTATTTTACCAACTCTGAAAAACCAATTATAAAATCAACCAATCCCTGTGGAGACGATATCTTTTATATTACTTCGATATTCAACCGTACACTTGCGGATTTGGCTTATCAATGCCCTAATTTTATCCGTTAACCTTTGTGCTTTTTCTAAGCAGGGAGATTAATCATGATCTTTGCTTTGGTTAGGTATTGTGGTTGGGGAAACCTCTTTCCCCCATCCATGCGTAGCACACTGATTTATTTCATTTGATATTGAACATTTATTGAAATTTTAGCTTTTCTTAGATAGAATATTTCGGGTTTTTGTGCTTTGCATTTTAGGTTCCTTTTCATACAAATTTCAAAGATGTGTTTGTTTAAATAAAACTTCATTAAGAGTTATAATCTTTCTATGCGTAGTCTAAATTTAGGTGTTTTCTTTTAGAATCAACTCGTCTCCGATGTTGATGCTATTTTTTGGTATTATATTTAACCATATTGATACCCAAATCGCAAGTGCACGATTGACTATCGCGTAGTATAAAAAGATCGAACCCAAGGGATAGGTGTTCTTTTTATTATAATATACAGTACTTGTGCAGAAAAATTAAATGATGAATATATGATGTTGGTTTTAGAGCAATCAAGAACAAAAGCATAAAATGATAAGAAATAAAGATGATAAGAATTTAAGCTCTTGGGTTGGTTTACATAGTCTATAAAACATGCTAGTAATCTCCTACTTAATTTCCGAATTTTAAATCCAATTTCATGATGCTATAGCCTAGAATTTCTACAAGTTAATAGCATTAAGAAATGTAGAACTTTCTTCCTAATTACTAAATCCATAGCCTTGGTATTTAGTTAACCAGAAAAGAAGATGAAGAATGAATTCGGGCCAGCACAAAGTTACGTCTATCCTAATTGCCTTAAGAGATATATACTTATAACCTTTTTTATTTCCTATTTCCCTTACTACTTACCAAATGGCCTTATAACATAAGTAGAAAGCAAGATATCTTTTGTGCACAAAGATGAATAAAGAACAAGGAAATAAAACATGAAAGGAAATATTATTCAGAAATGTAGAAAAACACTAGAACATGAATTATAAACTAAAACAACCCAAAAACATAAAGAAGAAGTTAGCCAAGCATGGCTAAAGGAATCATTGAATTACCCTAGATAGGAGCTCAAGTTTGGCTTCCCACAATTCCTAGGAACAATGATCTTAAGGAGGAAAGAAGAATACTTGTTGTATTCTGAAATGGTGTGTCTTACAAGTGAAGAAAAGGCCCCTATTTATAGTAAAAATTCACCCTCCAGCGCTTGAGCGCTGGCATTCCCAGCGCTTGGGCGTTGGGATGCATTAAAATTCCACTATCAGACCGAGGCCCAGCGCTTGAGCGCTGGCTTTCCAACGCTTGAGCGTTGGGTCGTCTGCTGCTTCATCTTCAAGCTTTTCCCTTCTTCATGGTAATGGGTTTTCAATGCCTTCAATGGCCACCACTCAGCCCTTAATCATTTCTGAAACTTCCTTCCCACAACCATCAATTCTTCAAGCTTATTTTCCATGTGCTAAATTGGAGAGAGTCGCTTCATATTCTTCTTTTTCTCTTTTAGCCCTCTCTTTACTAGCACTTCATTTCTGGCACTTTAATTCTTTGAAACTTCACTTTTAATCCTCCACTCTTGAACTTTCACACTTTGATCCCTGATTTCCTGAAACTTTACAAATTGGTCCCTGGACAAAAATGATAACTTTACCAGCTTTTCCTAAAAATATAAAATAAAGTTAGAAAAAAAAATAAAATCTAATCTATATGCAAAATGAAAAATAAATATAAAATCTACATAAAAATAATAAAAATCTTATATGTGACTCAAAAATAATAAAAATAAAAAGACTAAAAACAACCTAAAAACATCATATAATATCCACTCATCACACATGAAATAGCAATTCTTTCGTACACAATAATGACGCACACACCACTGTAGTTCTGTTTTATGCTATGATCTTTACAAGTGGAAAAGCAGACACAATATTTTGCACTATAAGGTAGCTTAGGAAGGAATTTAAAGGATATGGTTAGACGTTGAATTCTTTCATATTCATAAAAATTGGCCTCTCTTATTTTGGTCAAACAATGGAAAAATAAAAAGCTCAATATAGTTGTATTTTTTTGAAATGGTTATTGAAACAGTTACATTAATTGGATTATATGAGTTTGAGGCAAATTGAGATTATTAACCGTGGAGTTTCAGAAAACTTGATGAATCAAAGAAGAAAGATATGAAGTATTTTTCATAATGCCACCTAAGTGGAGGAAAAAATTGTATATGGAGCACACCAGAAAGAAGTTTATGTCGTTTATCCCTCCACAGTATACATCTGATGAGGTTCACTAATAAGGAGACTATTTAAGACATCAATCTCATCCTCTCGAGTAGGGGCAATAACTTTTGCCGACATCCAAACTAGAGACAAGTTAGCATTATTCCTTTTTAATGCAACAGAAAGTATAACATTCTGGATATGACGTGATCATACATTCTGGATCCTGAAGTTGTATGTTGATAAGGGTGAATTGGTTACTGTTATTAATTCAATGTATTTATTTGGTACACAAGTGGCTCATCTATCAAAAAACACTTGACTTTTCACAAAATAAGACATGTATCATGCAACTCACACGCCCATTAGATCTATTTATGATTTCCTTGTTGGATACAAGTAAACGACACCTGTTGTTGTTCTAGAACATGTGTGGTCTTGAAGATCTAGAGTGATATTATCACCATCTAGAGTGATATGATCTAGAGTGATATTCCAGGTTTAGGTTTTAAAGGTTCCCCTGCAAGTTATATAACTAGGTGGGGGGTAAATTAACCCCCCACCTATCAAATTAACCCCAATTTGACCTGCAGGTGAACCTTTAAAACCTAAATTTACATGGGCAACACAGGTGGGGGGTTAATTTGACATTATATTCGATGTAAACTTGATTAGAAGTTCCTCATTATCACACTATCATTCGGTCTTGTTGTTCACCAAATACAGTCCATCGTACACATATGGGAAATTAGAGCTTTTGTCACTCTCATTCTCTCTCATAGCTAGAATTTCCACAAACTTTTATAATCACCCTCCCTGGACTTCTTGCATTCATGCTAATTTTCAAAGTAAGATTCCCTCTTAATTTCTGATCACAAGACGAAACATTTTTTCCACCTTCAGGGTTCTCTTCTTCACCTATATATACATAGGAGCCATTACAGAAAGTTTCGGCACAACGTCTAGTTTCTTGTTATTTCTGTCCATTTTTTAGTGTTGCGCTCCTTAAGTCTAGAGTTCAAAATACTATTGAAAAAGTGGACATACGAGTGATGCTTCAAGAAGTTTAGATCTCCTACAAGAGTTCCTGAAGTCTAGTCCAAAAACGGATATTTCCTACATGAAAATAATTTTTGTGTTTAGTCGTTGGATGACATTTCATGTGGATGAAAACATTTTTCCTCCATCCATTCATAGGGTATTCATCTAATTAATTTTATGTTGAACATTTATTGAAGTTTTGCTTATCCGGCGACTTTGATAGACTTTTGATTGGGTTTAAGTGCTTTTTATTTTGGGTACCTTTTCTTGTTAATTTTTCTTTGATGCCTGATGATTGGATTTCATATGATGTTTTTAGGGCTTTCCAGATCTTCTATTGTAGAATTGGTACCTAACAAAGTATATATAATGTTCTATTGTTTTGCTGTTGTCTTATTCTATAACTACGCAATTATAATGTTTAGAAAAAACTCTCAATTTTCTTATGCTTTTCAAGGGTGGGCCCCAGTTTCGTGCTATTAGCACCAAGAATTTCAAAAATGTGTTACAAAGACTGTTGTTTTGAAAAACAACAAAAAAAAACACGTTCCACATTAGGTTGGAAGATTGTGGCCCTGTATCCGAATTTACATATGGAATAGAAGGACTTATAGTTCATTATGGTCTTCAACATGAAGGAGGATGGCCCGAGGTGTGTTATTTAGGGGGATGTGAGTTTCATATTAAAGTTAAAGACAGAGATTTTAGATCAATTTCTACTGAACATGAAGGAAATAACTTTTATTTCGGATGGATGCCAACGCAAGTTGTAGAAACTGACTATGATAGTGGACCTGACAACGAAGAAGAAAATACAATGTCTTACTACGAAAAGCCAACTTTCACCATCGCACATCATTACGAACAGAATGGTGGGTCATATCTATTTACTCAGGTTATTTTATATTACTTAGTTGTTAGTAACTATTTTTTTAAGAGCTTTGATTGTTTTTAATATTTATGCCTTAATCCAGACTTTGCCAGCAGCGTTGGTGAAGCATGCATTGCTTCCGGATAAACCTTCACTTTGTGTATTAAGAGATGCAAGTAAGCGAAGGTTTTATTGTGAATGTTCCGGGAATAAAAAAAAACAATCAAAGTGTATCGTGACAATTGGTTGGATAGACTTCATCAAAGAAAATAGATACAAAGATCAGAGCTGGATCAAGTAGGGAATTGATAAGAAGGATCCTTATGTAATACATGTCAGTGTAATCAATAAGTGAAAAATGGTTCTCAAGTTTTTATTTTCATATATCAATATTTACCCCATGCTTTTATTGTTCAGTTAAAATATGAAAATCTATGTACCAAAACATCCAAGTAAATTATTATTTAGGTTTATAAACATCTATAATTGTCAATTGATATGTTTCATCTAAATAAAACTCTCTTGTGCATGGCACGGGTCAAAAACTAGTACACAAAGTTTAGGAAATTTGTATCTATCATAATTGATCACAAAATTTTATCATTCAAAATCTGATAAACGTCTTGAGATCGTTTGAACATAACAATTTAGAGTCCATTTTAGGAAAAGTTAGTACATGCGTCAACTTTTCATGCAATCGATTATTGCAAACACTTCTTTAGATATTTAAAAAAGTCAAGCTTTTCCCAAAATATTGTGTCCTACAACTAATAATTTTGAAAAAGAAATTTAAAATCTATTAAAAAATTTCCATTTAGAAAATTATACTTTAATATTAATATATGAAATTTTATATATTTTATTTTAAATTTACAATATGAATTTATTTAAAAAAGTCTCTATGTTAAACAATTAAGAGTTCCAAGAACCTCTCTCCTAGGTGTCAAATTCCAGTGCATTTCGCTTCGGTGTTCCAATGATTTTCATCCTACATGGATTCACTAGAACGCAGGGTTTGAAGTTCTCTTCTCATAGTGGCTCTTTCCATGCACTCCTCCCCAAAACCTCCCAACTGACCAATCACATGAACCTTTTTCCAGTATTGCATTATGCATTAAACATAATCATCTAACTGCAGCTAATACTTGAACCTTTTTTATCTTCCCACTTTATCTCACTGATTGATTTCCCTAGGTTTTTTTTATCCTTTTCCGCTCAAGACCCTAATTATTTCTCCTTCTCAATGCATTTTTTTGCTCTCCAGTATTGTTTGTTAGATTTGAATTTGAAACCCTAATTTATTATGGCGCCATTCATGAAATACTTTGTGGTTTCTCTATAGATAGGTTATTGCAATGTTTTGTTATTCACCAATTCTTCATTCTTTGTCTACTAGAATTTCTTATAGCCATGGCCATGAACTTTGATTCTCTTTCCAGCATTTCACCCAAAAAAGAGACATGGAGGATCAATGTAAAGGTTGTTCATCTGCGAAAAGTTCCAAGCTTTGATAATCCGAGGTTACCTTTTTGTATTGAGATGGTTCTGATGGATGAAAATGGTGACAGGATTCATGCATCTTCCCGAAAAACCCTAAGCTACAAGTTTAAGCAATTGATCTCTAAGGGTTCTACTTATACCATGTCTCATTTTGGAGTTGTTAATAATACCGGTGAGTTTCGTACCACCAGACATGCTTTTAAGCTGAACTTTCAGCTTAGAACTGATGTCCACCAACTGAATGTCCTTTCTCTTTTGTTCCAATATCTGACATATTGTTCAAGGATTACGACAAGAAATATTTAGCTTGTCAGATTTCATCGCTTGAGTTGATTTTTTTACACTCAGTATTTGTTTTTTCATATACCCATTTTCACAATTTGTGTTTTTTTTTTCACCATGTGATTAGGATTCTCACTGGCGTTGGAACTGAGCAGCAGTTCAAGAAAGATGGAATGAGTGACAAGATTATTAAGATTGAGCTCACGGCTGATTGGTAATAATGTTTATTTAAATTTTTATTTTCTGATTTCCCTTAAGTTTGGGTAATTTAATTGATTATTGTATTGTATTCCCTTATTGTAGTGCCAAGATTGAGTGTGCTTTCCTTGGTAACTTTGTTGATGAGATCAAAGCTTTTCCAGTTGCTGGTAATGCTAGCAATGATGTTGTAGTGATTTAACTTGCAAAAGTGAAGACTTTGAAAGGTTTTACCATTTCATAATTTAATTGGTTTTTATGTCATACTTTTTCAAATCTTGCACTTTTTGTATGAGTCCATGTGAAATAATGTTTGTGCGTATTTTGAATGTAGACACCCCATGTCTGAATTCTGCTTATGGTGCAACAAAGGTTTTAATTCACCCTGATATTCAGGAATTGCTGCCATCAAGAAAAAGTAAATTCCATGTCCAAACTTTATTTTTTCATTATCGTGAAATAATATTAATGATTTTTATGTTTTCATTAGGTTCTTTGATTCAACTGAGTTAAGCTCTCTAGTTATGAGCCAACTTCCAGATCTAAGCAAATCTACACGAGAAGATTTTCTTGTCATAACTTCTCCATAGACAATTGAAAAATCAAAGATAGTCAGGAGGTTTCTTTTATAATTTCTAAATTATGTTTAACGGTCTTTTTTGTGTTGCAAAACTTCCATTATGTTCTTTTGTTATTCCTGTTGAATTGTACTTGTGTGGTGCTTGGAACGATTAAGGTGCTGCTAGAGAATGGTGACTGGTGGTATCCATCCTGTAAATGCAACAAGATGGTTTGTCCTATAGGGTTACTGGAAATCAAACTCATTTTTCCGTCATTTTACAATTACCGACTTCATTTTTTACCACCACAACATGGTGGCTGAAATTTATATTATTAATCTTCCTTTAAAGTCGCTTTTTCAGTTTGAGTTCTCATTTGCATGTTTTTTGATATGATTTAATTAGAATGTTGAAAAATCTAAGGAAGCAAAGCTTCCTGATGAGCTAAACAACCTTCTAGACCAGACGTTTTTGTTCAAGATTGATGTCAAGATGTCTTCCAACTCCAAGTTTGAGCAATCCTATCGTGTGAAGAAAAATTGTAAGGAACGTGAGATAATCAACCAGTTCAATACCGTGACTGCTGAACCTAGGGTGAATATAATAATAATCTTGATTTGTTTTCACATTTTGGCATACTGTGATTTTTAGATGATTTAAAATAATTTAAAAAGATAGGTTAATTGTGTTTAATCTCCCACCTCAAAGATTGTGTTTATTTATTGTTTGTTTTAAAAACTTATTTAATTAAACCAGTCTCATTTATCAGGACTTGATCAGTGATGTTGTTGTTATTGATGATGAAAAAGTGTACGAGTCTACTTAGCCTGCTGCTGTTGTTCTTGGAGTTGAAACCCATGACTTAACCACAGCAAAGCGGAGTTCACATTCTGAAGTGCAGAATGTTATTTCTACTTCTACCAGTTCCCACAAGAAGCTTCTTGAAAAGATCAAGCAGGAGAAGATCTAAATGTCAGTTCCATTTGCTGAAGAGATTTCTATTTTGTGTTATGTTCCACTGTTTTGAATTTTAATTTTTCAGTTTTCTACCTTTGTTACTAAGATTTAAGCTATATGTTTTCATGATAATTTGTGGATCTCTTTAATCTTGGCCTTAATTTTGCGGCCTTTATTTGGCAATATTTTGGCTTCTAAATTTTGCGCATTAATTATGAAAGATTGTCGTCGATAATAATTTTTTTAGTAATGGTTGATGATGTTATTATCGCGCCGTTTATCATTCACATATTTTTTTGATATTGGTATCTTATTTTGATCTATGAACGAATGATTTTGTGATAGTATTTTCCTTTTTAACCATAATCATCATTCAACCTTCATTCACTAAAATATTTTAAAATGTAGAAGTTTTCCAATTCTTTTTCCTCTTGCCCCGTTCTATAACTATATATTACTTCAATGTAATATATATGTTTAACACAACAATCAAATAATTGTTCATATATCTTAAACCAAATCCTCATTTTCAATAAATAGTTGTTAGTTATTCTTAATTTAAATTTAAATATCTTTTTCTAAATAATTTAAAAACTACTCAATTCTTTTCAATGAGTTGAGCCATGGTACATATCTGTTGTAACTTTGCATCTGTTTTCATTAATTAAATATCGCCGTTTATTATTCTAATATTTCTTTATGTTCTACGAATGAATCTTTTTTTTATCCTCATGCACCCAATTTTTTGAAATATATTAATCTTAATTTTTTTATAGTATTTTCCTTTGTAACCATAAAAACTAATTTACATGATGGATAAAACAATTTAACCAATTCATTCTTTTTGGGATTAAATATAAGCAATTCATTCCAAGCCATTTGCTTCCTTTGTAGTTGCAAGAAATAAATTTTACTTTAAAGTAATATATTAATAACCTAATTATGAAATAGATGCTCATTTATGTTAAATTCAAACCACGTATTCATTAAATATCTTTAAATATTCGATAGCTTTTTCTTAAATTTAATTTAAACCTCATTTGCTAAAGATTTTGAAAACTATTCTTAAATTCCGCAAGTGTAATTTGTCATTAAGTAAACCTTCTGAATGCTCATATTTTTTCTTTATAATGGTTTATATCCAAACCTATTTTCAAAAGAAAAAAATTACCTGTTTAGTAACTTATCGTACACATTGATTTTACTCTCATATATCAATTATAATAACCCAAATGAATTTTTTACATTACCGATGGAAAACTTAATGACTTTTACTTTCCGTAATTAAATTTTTTACATATAGATGTCAACAACAAAATTGGCTACAAAGATTTATGCTACTCTTCCGTTCCAAATTATAAGGACCTGTTCAGACAATCACGCGTATTAAGAAAACATGTAATAAGCTAATTAATATCTTGGTTTTGTTATTTTTTTGTACAAATCTTCCTTATATGCCCCTATGTTAGTATTGGATATATCAAAGGTTGGTTGGGAAACATGAAAGAGAAGTAATTAGTGGAGGTGATAATTTAAGTTTTGGAATTGAAAATATAATGAATGCAAGGGGTAAAAAAGGAAAAACTTATTTTTTTTTTGAAATCTAGAAGGGTTTTATAATTTGGGACACCAAGTTTGTCTCTAAAGAACCTAATAATTTGGGACGGAGGAGTAATAAGCAGGGATGGATCCACATAGGACTTGAGGGGGGCAAGTGCCCCCACAAGATTTTTCATTTTTCAAGAAAAAATACTACATATACTCTACATTTTTAGAATATTCAGTAAATAATTGCCCCCACAAAATAATAAGTATCCTCATTGTTTTGTACTTTGGAAAAAGATGAGCTCAAATTCATTTCACTCACATTCACATGAAAGAGATGAGAGTAGATAAAACATAAGTAAGAAATATTATGCCTCAAGTTTCATAGAAAACTAACATCTACAACTATTGATATGCGTTCTTGTATACTCCTTCATGTTCATATTGCACAAACATCTTGGTTTTGTCTTCTAAATAAAGAAAATACTTGGTAAACACATAATTTATCTCTTGTAGTTCTCATGATAGGTTATTTAGACGCTACATATTTAACTTTCATAATCTAAGTATGAAATCAGAATTTTGGTTTTAGAAAAAAATCTATAAAGGTGATTTAGATGAAAATATTACTTTTACTAAACAACTAAGGAAATTAAGTATTTTCATCCCTTTTTGTTCAAACAACATTGATGAAATGGTCCCTTCTTGTCATTCTATCGTATCCTTAAACTAATTTCAATTGGGGCTTCGTGTGTGTTTGAGTAATAGTGACGCCATTGCATTATCATTTTCCAATATACATTATTTTGACATGTATTACTATAAATTCCTTTTGTTGTTCATAAGCCTACCAGATTCCAATATACCTAATGATCTATGTATACTCCATATTCCCAAACATTCGAAGAATAATTCCTTTCTCAACTCATTAATTTTGAACACGTCTTTAATGATTTATAGGTATGCATTAACATCCTTGTGAGTTGTGATACATCCCGGTGAAGCACTTGTAGGTGATTGGATTTAATAGCTATGCCTGAGTTATTGTGCTAGTTCCTTGTGGAACAACGATCCCCTTGACATAAGGTCATTAGGGTAGTGGCCTATTGTCACAATTTTTGGGGATGCCATGTTTGGGTCAATAATATGCATAGTAATCTCCTACTTAATTTCCGAATTTTAAATCCAATTTAAGCTCTTGGGTTGGTTTACATAGTCTATAAAACATGCTAGTAATCTCCTACTTAATTTCCGAATTTATAACTAGGTGGGGGGTAAATTAACCCCCCACCTGTCAAATTAACCCCAATTTGACCTGCAGGTGAACCTTTAAAACCTAAATTTACATGGGCAACGCAGGTGGGGGGTTTATTTGACATTCTATTCGATGTAAACTTGATTAGAAGTTCCTCATTTTCCCACTATCCTTCGGTCTAGTTGTTCACCAAATACAGTTCACTGTAGACATATGGGAAAATAGAGCTTTTGTCTCTCTCATCGCTAGAATTTCCTTAAAATTTTATAATCACCCTCCCTGGAGTTCTTGCATTCATGCTAATTTTCAAAGTAAGATTCCCTCCTTTTAATTTCTGATCACGGGACGAAACATTTTTTCCACCTTCAGGGTTCTCTTCCTCACCTATATATACCTAGGAGCCATTACAGAAAGTTTCGGCACAACGTCTAGTTGCTTGTTATTTCTGTCCATTTTTTAGTGTTGCGCTCCTTAAGTCTAGAGTTCAAAAGACTATTGAAAAAGTGGACATTCGAGTGATGCTTCAAGAAGTTTAGATCTCCTATAAGAGTTCCTGAAGTCCAGTCCCAAAACGGATATTTCCTACATGAAAATAATTTTTGTGTTTAGTCATTGGATGAAATTTCATGTGGATGTCCCTAAGAATTTAACAACAAGTTATTTTTTTAGATTTATCTCAAATTTTACTTGCAAATTTTGATATAAAAATCCTGTAAATTTGACAAAACAAATATTTATAGAGCAATGAAAAAATATTTAATAATGATTTTATGTTTATAGGGTATTCAAAATTAAGAAGAGAATATTTTTCAAAAAAAAAAGAAGAAAAAAAAATTCACATAAATAAAATATTATATTTATTAAAAAATGATAAAATTAAAATAAAAAAGAAATGAAATAAATACTTACCTCGATGCAGAGCACTCGAAAAGTCTCTAACTACGTAGGTCTCCTAGGACTTTGACCTTGCCGCACATCACCAACACTCCAAAAGTTTACACTAGCACGTAGGCTAGTGCAAAGCAAAAAACTCAATGTATATAAAATAGATCTCTAAAAATCTTGAACTATGCTACAAACTATGTGTTTTTACACTATGTTTGTGTGATCCAAAACACTCAAAGTAATTTTAATCTTAGACCTTAGTCTTTGAATTTTTGGATGATCAAACATGAGAAGAAGTTCCCTTTATATAGAGGAAGGAGAAGAAAGAACGGGGAAGTTTTAGCAATGTGGGACTTAAAATAGTTTACCAATTATTCCTTTAAACTAAAATACATATTTTGTATGGCAACCTTAGGTGTTTTTTATCTATCCAAATATTGGTATTACGTATTGCTCTCTCTAACAAAAATTGTAGGTGGCAACATAATCTTTTAAATGCCTCAAGTTTTATACAAAACTAACATCTACAACATTGGATATGAGTTCTCGTATATTTCTCCAAGCTTTAGCAATGTGAGACTAAAACAATTGATCAGTGCTTTACTTTGTTGTGAGATATCAAATTTCATGGCAACTTTAACTGTTTATTAACCATCCAAAGAATGGAATAACATCTTTTTTTGTTAAAAATAATTGTAGGTGACCACATTACATTTCAAATGTCTCAAGTTTCATACAAAACTAACATCTACAACTACAGATATGCGTTCTTGTATACTCCTTCGTGTACATTTTGCACAAGCATCTTAGTTTTGTCTTCTAAATAAAGAAAATACTTGGTAAACACATAATCTATCTATTGTTGTTCTCATGATAGTGTATTTATATGCTACGTATTTAACTTTCATAACCTTAGTATTAAATCCGAATTTTTGTTTTAGAAAAGAATATATAAAGGTGATTTAGATGAAAATATTAGTTTTACTAAACAACTAAGGAAATTAAGTATTGTCATCCCTTTTTGTTGAAAGAACATTGATGAATTGGTCCCTTCATGATATTCTATGATATCCTAAAATTAATTTTAATTGGGGCTTTGTGTGTGTTTGAGTATTAGTGACGCCATGGCCTTATCATTTTCCAATATATATTATTTTTGCATGTATTACTATAAATTTCTTTTGTTGTTCATATGCCTACTTGATTCAAACAGGTAAATATATGTAGATGCTAGCGGTAACTTAAATAATCAATAAATATGAATTAATGATCTATGTATACTCCATATTCCCAAACATTCGAAGAATAATTTATCCTTTCTAAACTCATTAATGTTGAACACGTCTTTAATGATTTATAGGTATGCATTAACATCCTCGTGAGTTGTGATACATCCCGGTGAAGCACTTGTAGGTGATTGGATTTACTAGCTTTGCCTGAGTTATTATGCTAGTTCCTTGTGGAACAACGATCCCCTTGACATAAGGTCATAAGGGTAGTGGCCTATTGTCACAATTGTTGGGGATGCCATGTTTAGGCCAATAATATGCATGTAGGTGCTACAAGTAAACTTTTCTGCTATGCCCTCATTTTATTCTTTGAACTTAGTGCATTTTCTAAGTAGGCATATTACTCAAGATATTTTATTTGGCTAGACTAGATATATGGTTGCGTAAACATCTTTCCTCCATCCATTCATAGGATATACATCTAACTAATTTTATGTTGAACATTTATTGAACTTTTGCTTATCTTGCGACTTTGATAGACTTTTGATTGGGTTTAAGTGCTTTTTATTTTGGGTAACTTTTCTTGTTAATTTTGCTTTGATTCCTGATGACTGGATTTTATATGATGTTTTTAGGGTCCTTTTAGTTTATTTTATTTTATTTGTATTGAGTCTCATATAGGTTTTTATTCTTTTTATTTAGATTTTCTATTTATTTTTGCATTTGCATGTAGATTAGCTTTTATTTGTTTTTAAGCTTCATTTGTATAATTTTAGGTATTTTTTTTAGTTTTTAGTCTTTTTAGGAAACTGGTTAAATTAAGCATATTTGTGGGGACCAAGGTGCAAATTGCAAGAAATGAAGGACTGAAAATGAAGCACCATTTCTAATTGGCACATGTGAAAAATGCCATGAGTGGAGAATTGATGAGGACGGGAGGTTTCAGAAGTTAATAAGGGACAAGAATGTGGCTACATCAGTGCCATTGAGGGCAATGAAACCTCATCAAGAGGAAAAACAAAACAGCAAGGAGATGAAGCATCATCCGTGCCAACACTTGAGCGTTGGGACGTGGCAGGTTTTATTATAAATAGGGTCTATGCTTTCCTTTGTAAACACACCTTTCACACCCTTCATACCATCTTTCTTCTTGGTTCAGAGCAATTTCCTGGACTTGTGGGAAGCCTCTTTGAGCTCCCAATTTAGGTTTTTCTCTTTATGTATCTCTTAGCCATGCTAGGCTAATTTCTCTTGTATTTGGGTTGTTATGAATCTTCATAAAACTATGCTGTAAGTCTTAATCTTTATATATGAATGAAGTTCTTGTTCTTAGTATTTTCTCCCCATGCTTAATTAATCTTGGTGCACATAAGTTCACTTTGCTCAATTCTTGCACAATGGTAATTGGTAGGATTTGAGGGAAATTAGATTAAATTAATGGATTATTCATCACTTAGGTATAAGGATGGAAACCAATTGTGTTGGCTAGAACTAAGAACACTAATGCTTCAATATGATTAACTAATCACTAAGGTATTAGGAATGGATTGAAAGTTCTATTTGATTAAGGAATTAACAAATAGAAATCCTAGGCTAAAGCACCTAAGAACTAGTTCTAATTTCATGTGTAAAAGTGATTCTGAAAAGCTAAGTTAAGTGAAGTGAAATTCAACCCAAATACTTGTTTTATCATTTTTATCATTTCATGGCTTTTAGTCTTTTTCTATCACAATATCAAAACAAAACATCTTTTATTATACCAACTCTGAAAAACCAATTATAAAATCAACCAATCTCTGTGGAGACGATATCTTTTATATTACTTCGATATTCAACCGTACACTTGCGGATTTGGCTTATCAATGCCCTAATTTTATCCGTTAACCTTTGTGCTTTTTCTAAGCAGGGAGATTAATCATGATCTTTGCTTTGGGTAGGTATTGTGGTTGGGGAAACCTCTTTCCCCCATCCATGCGTAGCACACTGATTTATTTCATTTGATATTGAACATTTATTGAAATTTTAGCTTTTCTTAGATAGAATATTTCGGGTTTTTGTGCTTTGCATTTTAGGTTCCTTTTCATACAAATTTCAAAGATGTGTTTGTTTAAATAAAATTTCATTAAGAGTTATAATCTTTCTATGCATAGTCTAAATTTAGGTGTTTGCTTTTAGAATCAACTCGTCTCCGATGTTGATGCTATTTTTTGGTATTATATTTAACCATATTGATACCCAAATCGCAAGTGCACGATTGACTATCGCGTAGTATAAAAAGATCGAACCCAAGGGATAGGTGTTCTTTTTATTATAATATACAGTACTTGTGCAGAAAAATTAAAAGATGAATATATGATGTTGGTTTTAGAGCAATCAAGAACAAAAGCATAAAATGATAAGAAATAAAGATGATAAGAATTTAAGCTCTTGGGTTGGTTTACATAGTCTATAAAACATGCTAGTAATCTCCTACTTAATTTCCGAATTTTAAATCCAATTTCATGATGCTATAGCCTAGAATTTCTACAAGTTAATTGCCTTAAGAAATGTAGAACTTTCTTCCTAATTACTAAATCCATAGCCTTGGTATTTAGTTAACCAGAAAAGAAGATGAAGAATGAATTCGGGCCAGCACAAAGTTACGTCTATCCTAATTGCCTTAAGAGATATATACTTATAACCTTTTTTATTTCCTATTTCCCTTACTACTTACCAAATGGCCTTATGACATAAGTAGAAAGCAAGATATCTTTTGTGCACAAAGATGAATAAAGAACAAGGAAATAAAACATGAAAGGAAATATTATTCAGAAATGTAGAAAAACACTAGAACATGAATTATAAACTAAAACAACCCAAAAACTTAAAGAAGAAGTTAGCCAAGCATGGCTAAAAGAATCATTGAATTACCCTAGATAGGAGCTCAAGTTTGGCTTCCCAAAATTCCTAGGAACAATGATCTTAAGGAGGAAAGAAGAATACTTGTTGTATTCTGAAATGGTGTGTCTTACAAGTGAAGAAAAGGCCCTTATTTATAGTAAAAATTCACCCTCCAGCGCTTGAGCGCTGGCATTCCCAACGCTGGGGCGTTGGGATGCATTAAAATTCCACTATCAAACCGAGGCCCAACGCTTGAGCGCTGGCTTTCCAACGCTTGAGCGTTGGGTCGCCTGCTGCTTCATCTTCAAGCTTTTCCCTTCTTCATGGTAATGGGTTTTCAATGCCTTCAATGGCCACCACTCAGCCCTTAATCATTTCTGAAACTTCCTTCCCACAACCATCAATTCTTCAAGATTATTTTCCATGTGCTAAATTGGAGAGAGTTGCTTCATATTCTTCTTTTTCTCTTTTAGCCCTCTCTTTACTAACACTTCAATTCTGGCCCTTTAATTCTTTGAAACTTCACTTTTAATCCTCCACTCTTGAACTTTCACACTTTGATCCCTGATTTCCTGAAACTTTACAAATTGGTCCCTGGATAAAAATGATAACTATACCAGCTTTTCCTAAAAATATAAAATAACTATAAAAATTCCTAAAAATATTAAATAAAGTTAGAAAAACAAATAAAATCTAATCTATCTGCAAAATGAAAAATAAATATAAAATCTACATAAAAATAATAAAAATCCTATATGTGACTCAAAAATAATAAAAATAAAAAGACTAAAAACAACCTAAAAACATCATATAATATCCACTCATCACATATGAAATAGCAATTCTTTCGTACACAATAATGACGCAAACACCACTGTAGTTCTGTTTTATGCTATGATCTTTACAAGTGGAAAAGCAGACACAATATTTTGCACTATAAGGTAGCTTAGGAAGGAATTTAAAGGATATGGTTAGACGTTTAATTCTTTCATATTCATAAAAAGTGGCCTCTCTTATTTTGGTCAAACAATGGAAAAATAAAAAGCTCAATATAGTTGTATTTTTTTGAAATGGTTATTGAAACAGTTACATTAATTGGATAATATGAGTGTGAGGCAAATTGAGATTATTAACCGTGGAGTTTCAAAAAACTTGATGAATCAAAGAAGAAAGATATGAAGTATTTTTCATAATGCCACCTAAGTGGAGGAAAAAGTTGTATATGGAGCACACCAGAAAGAAGTTTATGTCGTTTATCCCTCCACAGTATACATCTGATGAGGTTCACTAATAAGGAGACTATTTAAGACATCAATCTCATCCTCTCGAGTAGGGGAAATAACTTTTGCCGACATCCAAACTAGAGACAAGTTAGCATTATTCCTTTTTAATGCAACAGAAAGTATAACATTCTGGATATGACGTGATCATACATTCTGGATACTGAAGTTGTATGTTGATAAGGGTGAATTGGTTACTGTTATTAATTCAATGTATTTATTTGGTACACAAGTGGCTCATCTATCAAAAAACACTTGACTTTTCACAAAATAAGACATTTATCATGCAACTCACACGCGCATTAGATCTATTTATGATTTCCTTGTTGGATACAAGTAAACGACACTTGTTGTTGTTCTAGAACATGTGTGGTCTTGAAGATCTAGAGTGATATTATCACCATCTTTTTGAAAGGTATGAATATGTAAAATGTAAAACTGAGTTTAACATTGTTGCCGTCAAAATGATTTTTTATTGAACATGTTCTTCATAAATACGTAACTATGTCTCAGCTTTCAATTTTAACCGACTTTTATATTATTTTACTTCTTATCTGTTTTAATATTTTTATTTTATCTCTAAATTTTCCTTTTTATTGAAATAACTAAAATGAAACAAATTTAAAATATAAAACCGAAATTAAGAATAAATCTAAAAGATGACAAAAAAGGAAGGTGTAAAATGACTTCATCACTTTATAATCTTATTTGACTGGAATTAGTCTCCGTTTATAAATTTCAGCTAAAAAGGAATTAAATATGAATGAATTTTACAAGTTTTTGATAAAGGAAATTTGTGCTGTTTTAAAAAAGTATATTGAGGAAATGTTTATCTTGTCGGAAAGTTTGAACAAAGTTATACAACTCTCATGAGAACTTCAACTGCTAAATTATATGTTAACTAAGTGGATTTCTATTTAGAAGACAAACTCAAGACATTGATGCAACATGTTCATGGAGAAATATACGAGAACTCGTATCCAAAGTTGTAGATGTTAGTTTTGTATGAAACTTGAGGCATTTAAAAGATTATGTTGCCACCTGCAATTTTTGTTAGAGAGAGCAATACGTAATACCAATATTTGGATAAATAAAAAACACCTAAGGTTGCCATACGAAATATGTATTTTAGTTTAAAGGAATAATTGGTGAACTATTTTTAGTCCCACATTGCTAAACCTTCCCCGTTCTTTCTTCTCCTTCCTCTATATAAAGGGAACTTCTTCTCATGTTTGATCATCCAAAAATTCAAAGACTAAGGTCTAAGATTAAAATTACTTAGAGTGTTTTGGATCACACAAACATAGTGTAAAAACACAGAGTTTGTAGCATAGTTCAAGATTTTAAGAGATCTATTTTATATCCATTGGGTTTTTTGCTTTGCACTAGCCTACGTGCTAGTGTAAACTTTTGGACTGTTGGTGATGTGCGGCAAGGTCAAAGTCCTAGGAGACCTACGCAGTTAGAGACTTTTCAAGTGCTCTCCATCGAGGTAAGTATTTATTTCATTTCTTCTTTATTTTAATTTTATCATTTTTTAATAAATCTAATATTTTATTTATGTGAATTTTTTTTCTTCTTTTTTTTTGAAAAATATTCTCTTCTTAATTTTAAATACCCTATAAACATAAAATCATTATTAAATATTTTTTCATTACTCTATAAATATTTGTTTTGTCAAATTTACAGGATTTTTATATCAAAATTTGCAAGTAAAATTTGAGATAAATCTAAAAAAATAACGTGTTATTAAATTCTTAGGGACATCCACATGAAATTTCATCCAATGACTAAACAAAAAAATTATTTTCATGTAGGAAATATCCGTTATTGGACTAGACTTCAGGAACTCTTGTAGGAGATCTAAACTTCTTGAAGCATCACTCGAATGACCACTTTTTCAATAGTATTTTGAACTCTAGACTTAAGGAGCGCAACACTAAAAAATGGACAGAAATAACAAGAAACTAGACGTTGTGCCGAAATTTTCTGTAATGGCTCCTATGTATATATAGGTGAAGAAGAGAACCCTGAAGGTGGAAAAAATGTTTCGCCTTGTGATCAGAAATTAAAAGGAGGGAATCTTACTTTGAAAATTAGCATGAATGCTAGAAGTCCAGGGAGGGTGATTATAAAAGTTTGTGGAAATTCTAGCTATGAGAGAGAATGAGAGTGTCAAAAGCTCTAATTTCCCATATGTGTAGGATGGACTGTATTTGGTGAACAACTAGACCGAATGATAGTGTGAAAATGAGGAACTTCTAATCAAGTTTACATCGAATAGAATGTCAAATTAACCCCCCACCTGCGTTGCATATGATAGTGTTGCGCTCCTTAAGTCTAGAGTTCAAAATACTATTGAAAAAGTGGACATTCGAGTGATGCTTCAAGAAGTTTAGATCTCCTACAAGAGTTCCTGAAGTCTAGTCCAAAAACGGATATTTCCTACATGAAAATAATTTTTGTGTTTAGTCATTGGATGAAATTTCATGTGGATGTCCCTAAAAATTTAACAACACGTTATTTTTTTAGATTTATCTAAAATTTTACTTGCAAATTTTGATATAAAAATCCTGTAAATTTGACAAAACAAATATTTATAGAGTAATGAAATATATTTAATAATGAATTTATGTTTATAGGGTATTTAAAATTAAGAAGAGAATATTTTTCAAAAAAAAAAAGAAGAAAAAATATTCACATAAATAAAATATTAGATTTATTAAAAAATGATAAAATTAAAATAAAGAAGAAATGAAATAAATACTTACCTCGATGCAGAGCACTCCAAAAGTCTCTAACTGCCTAGGTCTCCTAGAACTTTGACCTTGCTGCACATCACCAACACTCCAATAGTTTACACTAGCACGTAGGCTAGTGCAAAGCAATAAACCCAATGGATATAAAATAGATCTCTAAAAATCTTGAACTATGCTACAAACTCTGTGTTTTTACACTATGTTTGTGTGATCCAAAACACTCAAAGTAATTTTAATCTTAGACCTTAGTCTTTGAATTTTTGGATGATCAAACATGAGAAGAAGTTCCCTTTATATAGAGGAAGGAGAAGAAAGAACGGGGAAGTTTTAGCAATGTGGGACTAAAAATAGTTCACCAATTATTCCTTTAAACTAAAATACATATTTCGTATGACAACCTTAGGTGTTTTTTATCTATCCAAATATTGGTATTACGTATTGCTCCCTCTAACAAAAATTGTAGGTGGCAACATAATCTTTTAAATGCCTCAAGTTTCATACAAAACTAACATCTACAACTTAGGATACGAGTTCTCGTGTATTTCTCCAAGCTTTAGCAATGTGAGACTAAAACAGTTGATCAGTGCTTTACTTTGTTGTGAGATATCAAATTTCATGGCAACTTTAACTGTTTATTAACTATCCAAATAATGGAATAACATCTTGTTTTGTTAAAAAATAATTGTAGGTGACCACATTATATTTCAAATGTCTCAAGTTTCATACAAAACTAACATCTACAACCAAGGATATTAAGTATTGTCATCCCTTTTTGTTGAAAGAACATTGATGAATTGGTCCCTTCTTGTCATTCTATTTTATCCTGAAATTAATTTTAATTGGGGCTTTTTGTGTGTTTGAGTATTAGTGACGCCATGGCCTTATCATTTTCCAATATATTTTATTTTTGCATGTATTACTATAAATTTCTCTTGTTCTTCATATGCCTACTTGGTTCAAACAGGTAAATATATGTAGATGCTAGCGGTAACTTAAATCATCAATAAATAAGAATTAATGATTTATGTATACTCCATACTCCCATACATTCGAAAAACAATTTATCCTTTCTCAACTCATTAATTTTGAACACGTCTTTAATGATTTATAGGTATGCATTAACTTCCTTGTGAGTTGTGATACATCGTGGTGAAGCACTTGTACGTGATTGGATTTACTAGCTATGCTAGAGTGACGGTGCTAGTTCCTTATGGAACCCCGATCCCCTTGACATAAGGTCATAAGGGTAGTGGCCTATTGTCACAATTGTTGGGGATGCCATGTTTGGTTCAATAATATGCATGTAGGTGCTACAAGTAAATTTTTCTGCTATGCCCTCATTTTATTCTTTGACCTTAGTGCATTTTCTGAGTAGGGATATTACTCAAGATCTTTTATTTGGCTAGACTAGATATAAGGTTGTGAAAACATTTTTCCTCCATCCATTCATAGGATATTCATCTACTTAATTTTATGTTGAACATTTATTGAAGTTTTGCTTATCCGGCGACTTTGATAGACTTTTGATTGGGTTTAAGTGCTTTTTATTTTGGGTACCTTTTCTTGTTAATTTTACTTTGATGCCTGATGATTGGATTTCATATGATGTTTTTAGGGCTTTCCAGATCTTTCATTGTAGAATTGGTACCTAACAAAGTATATATAATGTTCTATTGTTTTGCTGTTGCCTTATTCTATAACTACGCAATTATAATGTTTAGAAAAAACTCTCAATTTTCTTATGCTTTACAAGGGTGGGCCCCAGTTTCGTGCTATTGAAACCAAGAATTTCAAAAATGTGTTACGAAGACTGTTGTTTTGAAAGACAAAAAAAAAAAACACGTTCCACATTAGGTTGGAAGATTGTGGCCCTGTATCCGAATTTACATATGGAATAGAAGGACTTATAGTTCATTATGGTCTTCAACATGAAGGAGGATGGCCCGAGGTGTGTTATTTAGGGGGATGTGATTTTCATATTAAAGTTAAAGACAGAGATTTTAGATCAATCTCTACTGAACATGAAGGAAATAACTTTTATTTCGGATGGATGCCAACGCAAGTTGTAGAAACTGACTATGATAGTGGACCTGACAACGAAGAAGAAAATACAATGTCTTACTACGAAAAGCCAACTTTCACCATCGCACATCATTACGAACAGAATGGTGGGTCATATCTATTTACTCAGGTTATTTTATATTACTTAGTTGTTAGTAACTATTTTTTTAAGAGCTTTGATTGTTTTTAATATTTATGCCTTAATCCAGACTTTGCCAGCAGCGTTGGTGAAGCATGCATTGCTTCCGGATAAACCTTCACTTTGTGCATTAAGAGATGCAAGTAAGCGAAGGTTTTATTGTGAATGTTCCGGGATTAAAAAAAACAATCAAAGTGTATCGTGCCAATTGGTTGGATAGACTTCATCAAAGAAAATAGACAAAGATAAGAGCTGGATCAAGTAGGGAATTGATAAGAAGGATCCTTATGTAATACATGTCAGTGTAATCAATAAGTGAAAAATGGTTCTCAAGTTTTTATTTTCATATATCAATATTTACCCCATGCTTTTATTGTTCAGTTAAAATATGAAAATCTATGTACTAAAACATCCAAGTAAATTATTATTTCGGTTTATAAACATCTATAATTGTCAATTGATATATTTCATCAAAATAAAACTCTCTTGTGCATGGCATGGGTCAAAAACTAGTACACAAAGTTTAGGAAATTTGTATCTATCATAATTGATCACAAAATTTTATCATTCAAAATCTGATAAACGTCTTGAGATCGTTTGAACTTAACAATTTAGAGTCCATTTTAGGAAAAGTTAGTACATGCGTCAACTTTTCATGCAATCGATTATTGCAAACACTTCTTTAGATATTTAAAAAAGTCAAGCTTTTCCCAAAATATTGTGTCCTACAACTAATAATTTTGAAAAAGAAATTTAAAATCTATTAAAAAATTTCCATTTAGAAAATTATACTTTAATATTAAAATATGAAATTTTATATATTTTATTTTAAATTTAAAATATGAATTTATTTAAAAAAGACTCTATGTTATACAATTAAGAGTTCCAAGAACCTCTCTCCTAGGTGTCAAATTCCAGTGCATTTCGCTTCGGTGTTCCAATGATTTTCATCCTACATGGATTCACTAGAACGCAGGGTTTGAAGTTCTCTTCTCATAGTGGCTCTTTCCATGCACTCCTCCCCAAAACCTCCCAACTGACCAATCACATGAACCTTTTTCCAGTATTGCATTATGCATTAAACATAATAATTTAACTGCAGCTAATACTTGAACCTTTTTTATCTTCCCACTTTATCTCACTGATTGATTTCCCTAGGTTTTTTTATCCTTTTCCACTCAAGACCCTAATTATTTCTCCTTCTCAATGCATTTTTTTGCTCTCCAGTATTGTTTGTTAGATTTGAATTTGAAACCCTAATTTATTATGGCGCCATTCATGAAATACTTTGTGGTTTCTCTATAAATAGGTTATTGCAATGTTTTGTTATTCACCGATTCTTCATTCTTTGTCTACTAGAATTTCTTATAGCCATGGCCATGAACTTTGATTCTCTTTCCAGCATTTCACCCAAAAAAGAGACATGGAGGATCAATGTAAAGGTTGTTCATCTGCGAAAAGTTCCAAGCTTTGATAATCCGAGGTTACCTTTTTGTATTGAGATGGTTCTGATGGATGAAAATGGTGACAGGATTCATGCATCTGCCCAGAAAACCCTAAGCTACAAGTTTAAGCAATTGATCTCTAAGGGTTCTACTTATACCATGTCTCATTTTGGAGTTGTTAATAATACCGGTGAGTTTCGTACCACCAGACATGCTTTTAAGCTGAACTTTCAGCTTAGAACTGATGTCCACAAACTGAATGTCCTTTCTCTTTTGTTCCAATATCTGACATATTGTTCAAGGATTACGACAAGAAATATTTAGCTTGTCAGATTTCATCGCTTGAGTTGATTTTTTTACACTCAGTATTGGTTTTTTCATATACCCATTTTCACAATTTGTGTTTTTTTTTTCACCATGTGATTAGGATTCTCACTGGCGTTGGAACTGAGCAGCAGTTCAAGAAAGATGGAATGAGTGACAAGATTATTAAGATTGAGCTCACGGCTGATTGGTAATAATGTTTATTTACATTTTTATTTTCTGATTTCCCTTAAGTTTGGGTAATTTAATTGATTATTGTATTGTATTCCCTTATTGTAGTGCCAAGATTGAGTGTGCTTTCCTTGGTAACTTTGTTGATGAGATCAAAGCTTTTCTAGTTGCTGGTAATGCTAGCAATGATGTTGTAGTGATTCAACTTGCAAAAGTGAAGACTTTGAAAGGTTTTACCATTTCATAATTTAATTGGTTTTTATGTCATACTTTTTCAAATCTTGCACTTTTTGTATGAGTCCATGTGAAATAATGTTTGTGCGTATTTTGAATGTAGACACCCCATGTCTGAATTCTGCTTATGGTGCAACAAAGGTTTTAATTCACCCTGATATTCAGGAATTGCTGCCATCAAGAAAAAGTAAATTCCATGTCCAAACTTTATTTTTTCATTATCGTGAAATAATATTAATGATTTTTATGTTTTCATTAGGTTCTTTGATTCAACTGAGTTAAGCTCTCTAGTTATGAGCCAACTTCCAGATCTAAGCAAATCTACACGAGAAGATTTTCTTGTCATAACTTCTCCATAGACAATTGAAAAATCAAAGATAGTCAGGAGGTTTCTTTTATAATTTCTAAATTATGTTTAACGGACTTTTTTGTGTTGCAAAACTTCCATAATGTTCTTTGGTCAAACAATGGAAAAATGAAAAGCTCAATATAGTTGTATTTTTTTGAAATGGTTATTGAAACAGTTACATTAACTAGATTATATGAGTGTGAGGCAAATTAAGATTATTAACCGTGGAGTTTCAGAAAACTTGGTGAATCAAAGAAGAAAGATATGAAGTATTTTTCATAATGCCACCTAAGTGGAGGAAAAAGTTGTATATGGAGCACACCAGAAAGAAGTTTATGTCGTTTATCCCTCCACAGGAAAGTATAACATTCTGGATATGACGTGATCATACATTCTGGATACTGAAGTTGTATGTTGATAAGGGTGAATTGGTTACTCTTATTAATTCAATGTATATTATTTGGTACCCAAGTGGCTCATCTATCAAAAAACACTTGAGTTTTCACAAAATAAGACATTTATCAAGCAACTAATACGCGCATCAGATCTATTTATGATTTCCTTGTTGGATACAAGTAAACGACACCTGTTGTTGTTCTAGAACATGTGTGTTCTTGAAGATCTAAAGTGATATTATCACCATCTTTCTGAAAGGTATGAATATGTAAAATGTAAAACTGAGTTTAACATTGTTGCCGTTAAAATGCTTTTTTATTGGACCTGTTCTTCATAAATACGTAACTATGTCTCAGCTTTCAATTTTAACCGACTTTTATTTTATTTTACTTTTAATATGTTTTAATATTTTTATTTTATCTCTAAATTTTCCTTTTTATTGAAATAACTAAAATGAAACAAATTTAAAATATAAAACCGAAATTAAGAATATATCTAAAAAATGACAAAAAAGGAAAGTGTAAAATGACTTCATCACTTTATAATCTTATTTGACTTGCATTGGTCTCCGTTTATAAATTTCAGCTAAAAAGGAATTAAATATGAATGAATTGCACAAGTTTTTGATAAAGGAAATTTGTGATGTTTTAAAAAAGTATATTGAGGAAATGTTTATCTTGTCGGAAAGTTAGAACTAAGTTATACAACTATCATGAGAACTCCAACTGCTAAATTATATGTTAACTAAGTGGATTTCTGTTTAGAAGACAAACTCAAGACATAGACGCAACATGTTCATGGAGAAATATACGAGAACTCGTATCCAAAGTTGTAGATGTTAGTTTTGTATGAAACTTGAGGCATTTAAAATATTATGTTGCCATATAAACATAAAATCATTATTAAATATTTTTTCATTACTCTATAAATATTTGTTTTGTCAAATTTACAGGATTTTTATATCAAATTTTTTATAAATATTTGTTTTGTTAAATTCTTAGGGACATCAACATGAAATTTCATCCAATGACTAAACACAAAAATTATTTTCATGTAGGAAATATCCGTTTTTGGACTAGACTTCAGGAACTTTTGTAGGAGATCTAAACTTCTTGAAGCATCACTCGAATGTCCACTTTTTCAATAGCATTTTGAACTCTAGACTTAAGGAGCGCAACACTAAAAAATGGACAGAAATAACAAGAAACTAGACGTGGTGCCGAAACTTTCTGTAATGGCTCCTATGTATTTATAGGTGAGGAAGAGAACCCTGAAGGTGGAAAAATGTTTCGTCCTGTGATCAGAAATTAAAAGGCGGGAATCTTACTTTGAAAATTAGCATGAATGCTAGAAGTCCAGGGAGGGTGATTATAAAAGTTTGTGGAAATTCTAGCTATGAGAGAGAATGAGAGTGACAAAAGCTCTAATTTCCCATATGTGTACGATGGACTGTATTTGGTGAACAACTAGACCGAATGATAGTGTGAAAATGAGGAACTTCTAATCAAGTTTATATCGAATAGAATGTCAAATTAACCCCCCACCTGCGTTGCCCATGTAGGTTTAGGTTTTATGATAATTTTAGGGTCTTTTTAGTCTTTTTATTTTATTATTTTTGAGTCTCATGTAGGTTTTTTATTGTTTTTATGTAGATTTTATATTTATTTTGCATTTTGCATGTAGATTAGATTTTATTAGATTTTCTAGCTTTATTTTATATTTTAAGAATTTTTCTAGTTATTTTGTATTTTTAGGAAAAGCTGGTTTAGTTATCATTTTTGTCCAGGGACCACTTTGTAAAGTTTCAGGAAATCAAGGTCCAAAATGTGAAAGTTCAAGAGTGGAGGGCTAAAAGTGAAGATTGAGAGAATTCAAGGGCTTGAATTGGAGTGCTAACCAAGAGAGGACTAAAAGTAAAAAAGAGGAATATGAAGCAACTCTCTAAATTAAGCACATGGAAAAAAAGGATTAAAGGATGAGTGGAGGAATTGATGGTAGTGGAGGAGAGGTTTCAGAATTGATTAAGGGCTGAGTAGTGGCTTTTTATGGCATTCAAAACCCACTACCATGAAGAAGGAAGGAAAAGCTTGAAGTTGAAGAAGCAGTAGCCAGCGCTGCAACGCTAGAACCCAGCGCTCAAGCGCTGGGCCTCGGTCTGGAAGTGGGATTTAATTGCTGAGGCCAGATTTTTGCTATAAATAGGGAAGCAACTTGCACTTGTAAATCACACCTCATAGA
Organism: Acmispon strigosus; assembly: GCA_030819835.1. NCBI lineage: Eukaryota > Viridiplantae > Streptophyta > Magnoliopsida > Fabales > Fabaceae > Acmispon > Acmispon strigosus. The sequence continues at coordinate 18,318,732 of JAUAMA010000007.1, read as the reverse complement.
ATACAACAAGTATTCTCTCTTTCTCCCTCAAAGATCATTGTTCATAGGAATTGTGGGAAGCCAAACTTGAGCTCCTATCCAGGGTAATTCAATGATTCTTTTAGCCATGCTTGGCTAAATTCTTCTTTAAGTTTTTGGGTTGTTTTAGTTTATAATACATGTTCTAGTCTTTTTCTACATTTCTGAATTTTATTTCCATTCATGTTTTATTACCTTATGCTTTATTTCTATCTTGTGGATCCCAAGAGGTTTTGCTTATTACTTATTACATAAGGCCATTTGGTGAGTAGTAAGGGAACTAGGTAATAAAAAAGGTTATAAGTATACTTCGCTAAGGAATTAGGAAGGACGTAACTTTATGTTGGCCTGAACATCTTCTTCATCTTCTTCTTTAGTTAACTAGGTGCCAAGGAATTGGGTTTAGTAATTAAAAAGAAAGATCTACAATGCTTAAGGAATTAACTTGTAGTTACACTAGGCTATAGCATCATGATAATGGTTTTATAATTCAGGAATTTAGTAGGAAATTTCTAGCATGTTTTTATAGACTATGTAAACCAACCCAAGAGCTTAATGTTCATCATCTCTTTATTCTATTATTTTATGCTATTGTTTCTTTCTAGTTCTCAAACCAACAACAAATATTCATCTTTTATTTTTCTGTTTTAGTACTAAATTTTATAATAATAAGAACACCTATCCCGTGGGTTCGATCTTTTTATATTACGCGATAGTAAATTGTAGAAGTTTTCCAATTCTTTTTCCTCTTGCCCCGTTCTATAACTATATATTACTTCAATGTAATATATATGTTTAACACAACAATCAAATAATTGTTCATATATCTTAAACCAAATCCTCATTTTCAATAAATAGTTGTTAGTTATTCTTAATTTAAATTTAAATATCTTTTGCTAAATAGTTTAAAAACTACTCAATTCTTTTCAATGAGTTGAGCCATGGTACATATCTGCTGTAACTTTGCATCTGTTTTCATTAATTAATTATCGCCGTTTATTATTCTAATATTTCTTTATGTTCTACGAATGAATTTTTTTTTTATCCTCATGCACCCAATTTTTTGAAATATATTAATCTTAATTTTTTTATAGTATTTGCCTTTGTAACCATAAAAACTAATTAACATGATAGATAAAACAATTTAACCAATTCATTCTTTTTGGGGTTAAATATAAGCAATTCATTCCAAGCCATTTGCTTCCTTGGTAGTTGCAAGAAATAAATTTTACTTTAAAGTAATATATTAATAACCTAATTATGAAATAGATGCTCATTTATGTTAAATTCAAACCACGTATTCATTAAATATCTTTAAATATTCGTTAGCTTTTTCTTAAATTTAATTTAAACCTCATTTGCTAAATATTTTGAAAACTATTCTTAAATTCCGCAAGTGTATTTTGTCATTAAGTAAACCTTCTGAATGCTCATATTTTTTCTTTATAATGGTTTATATCCAAACCTATTTTCAAAAGAAAAAAATTACCTCTTTAGTAACTTATCGTACACATTGATTTTACTCTCATATATCAATTATAACAACCCAAATTAATTTTTTACATTACCGATGGAAAACTTAATGACTTTTACTTTCCGTAATTAAATTTTTTACATATAGATGTCAACAACAAAATTGGCTACAAAGATTTATGCTACTCTTCCGTTCCAAATTATAAGGACCTGTTCAGACAATCACGCTTATTAAGAAAACATGTAATAAGCTAATTAATATCTTGGTTTTGTTATTTTTTTGTACAAATCTTCTATATATGCCCCTATGTTAGTATTGGATATATCAAAGGTTGGTTGGGAAACATGAAAGAGAAGTAATTAGTAGAGGTGATAATTTAAGTTTTGGAATTGAAAATATAATGAATGCAAGGGGTAAAAAAGGAAAAACTTTTTTTTTTTTGAAATCTAGAAGGGTTTTATAATTTGGGACACCAAGTTTGTCTCTAAAGAACCTAATAATTTGGGAAGGAGGAGTAATAAGCAGGGATGGATCCACATAGGACTTGAGGGGGGCAAGTGCCCCCACAAGATTTTTCATTTTTCAAGAAAAAATACTACATATACTCTACATTTTTAGAATATTCAGTAAATAATTGCCCCCACAAAATAATAAGTATCCTCATTGTTTTGTACTTTGGAAAAAGATGAGCTCAAATTCATTTCACTCACATTCACATGAAAGAGATGAGAGTAGATAAAACATAAGTAAGAAATATTATGCCTCAAGTTTCATAGAAATCTAACATCTACAACTATTGATATGCGTTCTTGTATACTCCTTCATGTTCATATTCCACAAACATCTTAGTTTTGTCTTCTAAATAAAGAAAATACTTGGTAAACACATAATCTATCTCTTGTTATTCTCATGATAGTGTATTTAGACGCAACATATTTAACTTTCATAACCTTAGTATGAAATCAGAATTTTTGTTTTAGAAAAGAATATATAAAGGTGATTTAGATGAAAATATTAGTTGTACTAAACAACTAAGGAAATTAAGTATTGTCATCCCTTTTTGTTGAAAGAACATTGATGAATTGGTCCCTTCTTGATATTCTATGATATCCTAAAATTAATTTTAATTGGGGCTTTGTGTGTGTTTGAGTATTAGTGACGCCATGGCCTTATCATTTTCCAATATATATTATTTTTGCATGTATTACTATAAATTTCTTTTGTTGTTCATATGCCTACTTGATTCAAACAGGTAAATATATGTAGATGCTAGCGGTAACTTAAATAATCAATAAATATGAATTAATGATCTATGTATACTCCATATTCCCAAACATTCGAAGAATAATTTATCCTTTCTCAACTCATTAATGTTGAACACGTCTTTAATGATTTATAGGTATGCATTAACATCCTCGTGAGTTGTGATACATCTCGGTGAAGCACTTGTAGGTGATTGGATTTACTAGCTTTGCCTGAGTTATTCTGCTAGTTCCTTGTGGAACAACGATCCCCTTGACATAAGGTCATAAGGGTAGTGGCCTATTGTCACAATTGTTGGGGATGCCATGTTTAGGCCAATAATATGCATGTAGGTGCTACAAGTAAACTTTTCTGCTATGCCCTCATTTTATTCTTTGAACTTAGTGCATTTTCTAAGTAGGCATATTACTCAAGATCTTTTATTTGGCTAGACTAGATATATGGTTGCGTAAACATCTTTCCTCCATCCATTCATAGGATATACATCTAACTAATTTTATGTTGAACATTTATTGAAATTTTGCTTATCTTGCGACTTTGATAGACTTTTGATTGGGTTTAAGTGCTTTTTATTTTGGGTAACTTTTCTTGTTAATTTTGCTTTGATTCCTGATGACTGGATTTTATATGATGTTTTTAGGGTCCTTTTAGTTTATTTTATTTTATTTGTATTGAGTCTCATATAGGTTTTTATTCTTTTTATTTAGATTTTCTATTTATTTTTGCATTTGCATGTAGATTAGCTTTTATTTGTTTTTAAGCTTTATTTGTATAATTTTAGGTATTTTTATTAGTTTTTAGTCTTTTTAGGAAACTGGTTAAATTAAGCATATTTGTGGGGACCAAGGTGCAAATTGCAAGAAATGAAGGACTGAAAATGAAGCACCATTTCTAATTGGCACATGTGAAAAATGCCATGAGTGGAGAAATGATGAGGAAGGGAGGTTTCAGAAGTTAATAAGGGACAAGAATGTGGCTACATTAGTGCCATTGAGGGCAATGAAACCTCATCAAGAGGAAAAACAAAACAGCAAGGAGATGAAGCATCATCCGTGCCAACACTTGAGCGTTGGGACGTGGCAGGTTTTATTATAAATAGGGTCTTTGCTTTCCTTTGTAAACACACCTTTCACACCCTTCATACCATCTTTCTTCTTGGTTTAGAGCAATTTCCTGGACTTGTGGGAAGCCTCTTTGAGCTCCTAATTTAGGTTTTTCTCTTTATGTATCTCTTAGCCATGCTAGGCTAATTTCTCTTGTATTTGGGTTGTTATGAATCTTCATAAAACTATGCTGTAAGTCTTAATCTTTATATATGAATGAAGTTCTTGTTCTTAGTATTTTCTCCCCATGCTTAATTAATCTTGGTGCACACAAGTTCACTTTGCTCAATTCTTGCACAATGGTAATTGGTAGGATTTGAGGGAAATTAGATTAAATTAATGGATTATTCATCACTTAGGTATAAGGATGGAAACCAATTGTGTTGGCTAGAACTAAGAACACTAATGCTTCAATTTGATTAACTAATCACTAAGGTATTAGGCTTAGTAATTGGATTGAAAGTTCTATTTGATTAAGGCATTAACAAATATAAATCCTAGGCTAAAGCACCTAAGAACTAGTTCTAATTTCATGTGTAAAAGTGATTCTGAAAAGCTAAGTTAAGTGAAGTGAAATTCAACCCAAATACTTGTTTTATCATTTTTATCATTTCATGGCTTTTAGTCTTTTTCTATCACAATATCAAAACAAAACATCTTTTATTTTACCAACTCTGAAAAACCAATTATAAAATCAACCAATCCCTGTGGAGACGATATCTTTTATATTACTTCGATATTCAACCGTACACTTGCGGATTTGGCTTATCAATGCCCTAATTTTATCCGTTAACCTTTGTGCTTTTTCTAAGCAGGGAGATTAATCATGATCTTTGCTTTGGGTAGGTATTGTGGTTGGGGAAACCTCTTTCCCCCATCCATGCGTAGCACACTGATTTATTTCATTTGATATTGAACATTTATTGAAATTTTAGCTTTTCTTAGATAGAATATTTCGGGTTTTTGTGCTTTGCATTTTAGGTTCCTTTTCATACAAATTTCAAATATGTGTTTGTTTAAATAAAACTTCATTAAGAGTTATAATCTTTCTATGCATAGTCTAAATTTAGGTGTTTGCTTTTAGAATCAACTCGTCTCCGATGTTGATGCTATTTTTTGGTATTATATTTAACCATATTGATACCCAAATCGCAAGTGCACGATTGACTATCGCGTAGTATAAAAAGATCGAACCCAAGGGATAGGTATTCTTTTTATTATAATATACAGTACTTGTGCAGAAAAATTAAAAGATGAATATATGATGTTGGTTTTAGAGCAATCAAGAACAAAAGCATAAAATGATAAGAAATAAAGATGATAAGAATTTAAGCTCTTGGGTTGGTTTACATAGTCTATAAAACATGCTAGTAATCTCCTACTTAATTTCCGAATTTTAAATCCAATTTCATGATGCTATAGCCTAGAATTTCTACAAGTTAATTGCCTTAAGAAATGTAGAACTTTCTTCCTAATTACTAAATCCATAGCCTTGGTATTTAGTTAACCAGAAAAGAAGATGGAGAATGAATTCGGGCCAGCACAAAGTTACGTCTATCCTAATTGCCTTAAGAGATATATACTTATAACCTTTTTTATTTCCTATTTCCCTTAATACTTACCAAATGGCCTTATGACATAAGTAGAAAGCAAGATATCTTTTGTGCACAAAGATGAATAAAGAATAAGGAAATAAAACATGAAAGGAAATATTATTCAGAAATGTAGAAAAACACTAGAACATGAATTATAAACTAAAACAACCCAAAAACTTAAAGAAGAAGTTAGCCAAGCATGGCTAAAAGAATCATTGAATTACCCTGGATAGGAGCTCAAGTTTGGCTTCCCACAATTCCTAGGAACAATGATCTTAAGGATGAAAGAAGAATACTTGTTGTATTCTGAAATGGTGTGTCTTACAAGTGAAGAAAAGGCCCCTATTTATAGTAAAAATTCACCCTCCAGCGCTTGAGCGCTGGCATTCCCAACGCTTGGGCGTTGGGATGCATTAAAATTCCACTATCAGACCGAGGCCCAGCGCTTGAGCGCTGGCTTTGCAACGCTTGAGCGTTGGGTCGCCTGCTGCTTCATCTTCAAGCTTTTCCCTTCTTCATGGTAATGGGTTTTCAATGCCTTCAATGGCCACCACTCAGCCCTTAATCATTTCTGAAACTTCCTTCCCACAACCATCAATTCTTCAAGCTTATTTTCCATGTGCTAAATTGGAGAGAGTTGCTTCATATTCTTCTTTTTCTCTTTTAGCCCTCTCTTTACTAGCACTTCAATTCTGGCCCTTTAATTCTTTGAAACTTCACTTTTAATCCTCCACTCTTGAACTTTCACACTTTGATCCCTGATTTCCTGAAACTTTACAAATTGGTCCCTGGACAAAAATGATAACTATACCAGCTTTTCCTAAAAATATAAAATAACTATAAAAATTCCTAAAAATATAAAATAAAGTTAGAAAAACAAATAAAATCTAATCTATATGCAAAATGAAAAATAAATATAAAATCTACATAAAAATAATAAAAATCCTATATGTGACTCAAAAATAATAAAAATAAAATTAAAAGACTAAAAACAACCTAAAAACATCATATAATATCCACTCATCACATATGAAATAGCAATTCTTTCGTTCACAATAATGACGCACACACCACTGTAGTTCTGTTTTATGCTATGATCTTTACAAGTGGAAAAGCAGACACAATATTTTGCACTATAAGGTAGCTTAGGAAGGAATTTAAAGGATATGGTTACACGTTGAATTCTTTCATATTCATAATAATTGGCCTCTCTTATTTTGGTCAAACAATGGAAAAATAAAAAGCTCAATATAGTTGTATTTTTTTGAAATGGTTATTGAAACAGTTACATTAATTGGATTATATGAGTGTGAGGCAAATTGAGATTATTAACCGTGGAGTTTCAGAAAACTTGATGAATCAAAGAAGAAAGATATGAAGTATTTTTCATAATGCCACCTAAGTGGAGGTAAAAGTTGTATATGGAGCACACCAGAAAGAAGTTTATGTCGTTTATCCCTCCACAGTATACATCTGATGAGGTTCACTAATAAGGAGACTATTTAAGACATCAATCTCATCCTCTCAAGTAGGGGCAATAACTTTTGCCGACATCCAAACTAGAGACAAGTTAGCATTATTCCTTTTTAAGGCAACAGAAAGTATAACATTCTGGATATGACGTGATCTTACATTCTGGATACTGAAGTTGTATGTTGATAAGGGTGAATTGGTTACTGTTATTTATTCAATGTATTTATTTGGTACACAAGTGGCTCATCTATCAAAAAACACTTGACTTTTCACAAAATAAGACATTTATCATGCAACTCACACGCGCATTAGATCTATTTATGATTTCCTTGTTGGATACAAGTAAACGACACCTGTTGTTGTTCTAGAACATGTGTGGTCTTGAAGATCTAGAGTGATATTATCACCATCTTTTTGAAAGGTATGAATATGTAAAATGTAAAACTGAGTTTAACATTGTTGCCGTCAAAATGATTTTTTATTGAACATGTTCTTCATAAATACGTAACTATGTCTCAGCTTTCAATTTTAACCGACTTTTATTTTATTTTACTTCTTATCTGTTTTAATATTTTTATTTTATCTCTAAATTTTCCTTTTTATTGAAATAACTGAAATGAAACAAATTTAAAATATAAAACCGAAATTAAGAATAAATCTAAAAAATGACAAAAAAGGAAGGTGTAAAATGACTTCATCACTTTATAATCTTATTTGACTGGCATTAGTCTCCGTTTATAAATTTCAACTAAAAAGGAATTAAATATGAATGAATTTTACAAGTTTTTGATAAAGGAAATTTGTGCTGTTTTAAAAAAGTATATTGAGGAAATGTTTATCTTGTCGGAAAGTTTGAACAAAGTTATACAACTCTCATGAGAACTTCAACTGCTAAATTATATGTTAACTAAGTGGATTTCTATTTAGAAGACAAACTCAAGACATTGATGCAACATGTTCATGGAGAAATATACGAGAACTCGTATCCAAAGTTGTAGATGTTAGTTTTGTATGAAACTTGAGGCATTTAAAAGATTATGTTGCCACCTACAATTTTTGTTAGAGAGAGCAATACGTAATACCAATATTTGGATAGATTAAAAACACCTAAGGTTGCCATAGGAAATATGTATTTTAGTTTAAAGGAATAATTGGTGAACTATTTTTAGTCCCACATTGCTAAAACTTCCCTGTTCTTTCTTCTCCTTCCTCTATATAAAGGGAACTTCTTCTCATGTTTGATCATCCAAAAATTCAAAGACTAAGGTCTAAGATTAAAATTACTTAGAGTGTTTTGGATCACACAAACATAGTGTAAAAACACAGAGTTTGTAGCATAGTTCAAGATTTTAAGAGATCTATTTATATCCATTGGGTTTTTTGCTTTGCACTAGCCTACGTGCTAGTGTAAACTTTTGGACTGTTGGTGATGTGCGGCAAGGTCAAAGTCCTAGGAGACCTACGCAGTTAGAGACTTTTCGAGTGCTCTGCATCGAGGTAAGTATTTATTTCATTTCTTCTTTACTTTAATTTTATCATTTTTTAATAAATCTAATATTTTATTTATGTGAATTTTTTTCTCTTCTTTTTTTTTGAAAAATATTCTCTTCTTAATTTTAAATACCCTATAAACATAAAATCATTATTAAATATTTTTTCATTACTCTATAAATATTTGTTTTGTCAAATTTACAGGATTTTTATATCAAAATTTGCAAGTAAAATTTGAGATAAATCTAAAAAAATAACGTGTTGTTAAATTCTTAGGGACATCCACATGAAATTTCATCCAATGACTAAACACAAAAATTATTTTCATGTAGGAAATATCCGTTTTTGGACTAGACTTCAGGAACTCTTGTAGGAGATCTAAACTTCTTGAAGCATCACTCGAATGTCCACTTTTTCAATAGTATTTTGAACTCTAGACTTAAGGAGCGCAACACTAAAAAATGGACAGAAATAACAAGAAACTAGACGTTGTGCCGAAACTTTCTGTAATGGCTCATATGTATATATAGGTGAGGAAGAGAACCCTGAAGGTGGAAAAAATGATTCGTCTTGTGATCAGAAATTAAAAGGAGGGAATCTTACTTTGAAAATTAGCATGAATGCTAGAAGTCCAGGGAGGGTGATTATAAAAGTTTGTGGAAATTCTAGCTATGAGAGAGAATGAGAGTGACAAAAGCTCTAATTTCCCATATGTGTACGATGGACTGTATTTGGCGAACAACTAGACCGAATGATAGTGTGAAAATGAGGAACTTCTAATCAAGTTTACATCGAATAGAATGTCAAATTAACCCCCCACCTGCGTTGCATATGTAGGTTTAGGTTTTAAAGGTTCCCCTGCAAGTAATATAACTAGGTGGGGAGTAAATTAACCCCCCACCTATCAAATTAACCCCAATTTGACCTGCAGGTGAACCTTTAAAACCAAAATTTACATGGGCAACGCAGGTGGGGGGTTAATTTGACATTCTATTCGATGTAAACTTGATTAGAAGTTCCTCATTTTCACACTATCCTTCGGTCTAGTTGTTCACCAAATACAGTTCACCGTAGACATATGGGAAAATAGAGCTTTCGGCACAACGTCTAGTTTCTTGTTATTTCTGTCCATTTTTTAGTGTTGCGCTCCTTAAGTCTAGAGTTCCAAATACTATTGAAAAAGTGGACATTCGAGTGATGCTTCAAGAAGTTTAGATCTCCGACAAGAGTTCCTGAAGTCTAGTCCAAAAACAGATATTTCCTACATGAAAATAATTTTTGTGTTTAGTCATTGGATGAAATTTCATGTGGATGTCCCTAAGAATTTAACAACACGTTATTTTTTTAGATTTATCTAAAATTTTACTTGCAAATTTTGATATAAAAATCCTGTAAATTTGACAAAACAAATATTTATAGAGTAATGAAATATATTTTGTTTGGTTCAATAATATGCATGTAGGTGCTACAAGTAAATTTTTCTGCTATGCCCTCATTTTATTCTTTGACCTTAGTGCATTTTCTGAGTAGGGATATTACTCAAGATCTTTTATTTGGCTAGACTAGATATAAGGTTGTGAAAACATTTTTCCTCCATCCATTCATAGGATATTCATCTAATTAATTTTATGTTGAACATTTATTGAAGTTTTGCTTATCCGGCGACTTTGATAGACTTTTGATTGGGTTTAAGTGCTTTTTATTTTGGGTACCTTTTCTTGTTAATTTTTCTTTGATGCCTGATGATTGGATTTCATATGATGTTTTTAGGGCTTTCCAGATCTTTCATTATAGAATTGGTACCTAACAAAGTATATATAATGTTCTATTGTTTTGCTGTTGTCTTATTTTATAACAACGCAATTATAATGTTTAGAAAAAACTCTCAATTTTCTTATGCTTTACAAGGGTGGGCCCCAGTTTCGTGCTATTGGCACCAAGAATTTCAAAAATGTGTTACAAAGACTGTTGTTTTGAAAGACAACAAAAAAAAACATGTTCCACATTAGGTTGGAAGATTGTGGCCCTGTATCCGAATTTACATATGGAATAGAAGGACTTATAGTTCATTATAGTCTTCAACATGAAGGAGGATGGCCCGAGGTGTGTTATTTAGGGGGATGTGAGTTTCATATTAAAGTTAAAGACAGAGATTTTAGATCAATCTCTACTGAACATGAAGGAAATAACTTTTATTTCGGATGGATGCCAACGCAAGTTGTAGAAACTGACTATGATAGTGGACCTGACAACGAAGAAGAAAATACAATGTCTTACTACGAAAAGCCAACTTTCACCATCGCACATCATTACGAACAGAATGGTGGGTCATATCTATTTACTCAGGTTATTTTATATTACTTAGTTGTTAGTAACTATTTTTTTAAGAGCTTTGATTGTTTTTAATATTTATGCCTTAATCCAGACTTTGCCAGCAGCGTTGGTGAAGCATGCATTGCTTCCGGATAAACCTTCACTTTGTGTATTAAGAGATGCAAATAAGCGAAGGTTTTATTGTGAATGTTCCGGGAATAAAAAAAAAACAATCAAAGTGTATCGTGACAATTGGTTGGATAGACTTCATCAAAGAAAATAGATACAAAGATCAGAGCTGGATCAAGTAGGGAATTGATAAGAAGGATCCTTATGTAATACATGTCAGTGTAATCAATAAGTGAAAAATGGTTCTCAAGTTTTTATTTTCATATATCAATATTTACCCCATGCTTTTATTGTTCAGTTAAAATATGAAAATCTATGTACCAAAACATCCAAGTAAATTAATATTTCGGTTTATAAACATCTATAATTGTCAATTGATATGTTTCATCTAAATAAAACTCTCTTGTGCATGGCACGGGTCAAAAACTAGTACACAAAGTTTAGGAAATTTGTATCTATCATAATTGATCACAAAATTTTATCATTCAAAATCTGATAAACGTCTTGAGATCGTTTGAACTTAACAATTTAGAGTCCATTTTAGGAAAAGTTAGTACATGCGTCAACTTTTCATGCAATCGATTATTGCAAACACTTCTTTAGATATTTTAAAAAGTCAAGCTTTTCCCAAAATATTGTGTCCTACAACTAATAATTTTGAAAAAGAAATTTAAAATCTATTAAAAATTTCCATTTAGAAAATTATACTTTAATATTAATATATGAAATTTTATATATTTTATTTTAAATTTACAATATGAATTTATTTAAAAAGTCTCTATGTTATACAATTAAGAGTTCCAAGAACCTCTCTCCTAGGTGTCAAATTCCAGTGCATTTCGCTTCGGTGTTCCAATGATTTTCATCCTACATGGATTCACTAGAACGCAGGGTTTGAAGTTCTCTTCTCATAGTGGCTCTTTCCATGCACTCCTCCCCAAAACCTCCCAACTGACCAATCACATGAACCTTTTTCCAGTATTGCATTATGCATTAAACATAATCATCTAACTGCAGCTAATACTTGAACCTTTTTTATCTTCCCACTTTATCTCACTGATTGATTTCCCTAGATTTTTTTATCCTTTTCCACTCAAGACCCTAATTATTTCTCCTTCTCAATGCATTTTTTTGCTCTCCAGTATTGTTTGTTAGATTTGAATTCGAAACCCTAATTTATTATGGCGCCATTCATGAAATACTTTGTGGTTTCTCTATAAATAGGTTATTGCAATGTTTTGTTATTCACCAATTCTTCATTCTTTGTCTACTAGAATTTCTTATAGCCATGGCCATGAACTTTGATTCTCTTTCCAACATTTCACCCAAAAAAGAGACATGGAGGATCAATGTAAAGGTTGTTCATCTGCGAAAAGTTCCTAGCTTTGATAATCCGAGGTTACCTTTTTGTATTGAGATGGTTCTGATGGATGAAAATGGTGACAGGATTCATGCATCTGCCCGGAAAACCCTAAGCTACAAGTTTAAGCAATTGATCTCTAAGGGTTCTACTTATACCATGTCTCATTTTGGAGTTGTTAATAATATCGGTGAGTTTCGTACCACCAGACATGCTTTTAAGCTGAACTTTCAGCTTAGAACTGATGTCCACCAACTGAATGTCCTTTCTCTTTTGTTCCAATATCTGACATATTTTTCAAGGATTGCGACAAGAAATATTTAGCTTGTCAGATTTCATCGCTTGAGTTGATTTTTTTACACTCAGTATTTGTTTTTTCATATACCCATTTTCACAATTTGTGTTTTTTTTTTCACCATGTGATTAGGATTCTCACTGGCGTTGGAACTGAGCAGCAGTTCAAGAAAGATGGAATGGGTGACAAGATTATTAAGATTCAGCTCACGGCTGATTGGTAATAATGTTTATTTAAATTTTTATTTTCTGATTTCCCTTAAGTTTGGGTATTTTAATTGATTATTGTATTGTATTCCCTTATTGTAGTGCCAAGATTGAGTGTGCTTTCCTTTGTAACTTTGTTGATGAGATCAAAGCTTTTCTAGTTGCTGGTAATGCTAGCAATGATGTTGTAGTGATTCAACTTGCAAAAGTGAAGACTTTGAAAGGTTTTACCATTTCATAATTTAATTGGTTTTTATGTCATACTTTTTCAAATCTTGCACTTTTTGTATGAGTCCATGTGAAATAATGTTTGTGCGTATTTTGAATGTAGACACCCCATGTCTGAATTCTGCTTATGGTGCAACAAAGGTTTTAATTCACCCTGATATTCAGGAATTGCTGCCATCAAGAAAAAGTAAATTCCATGTCCAAACTTTATTTTTTCATTATCGTGAAATAATATTAATGATTTTTATGTTTTCATTAGGTTCTTTGATTCAACTGAGTTAAGCTCTCTAGTTATGAGCCAACTTCCAGATCTAAGCAATTCTACACGAGAAGATTTTCTTGTCATAACTTCTCCATAGACAATTGAAAAACCAAAGATAGTCAGGAGGTTTCTTTTATAATTTCTAAATTATGTTTAACGGACTTTTTTGTGTTGCAAAAATTCCATAATGTTCTTTTGTTATTCTTGTTGAATCGTACTTGTGTGGTGCTTGGAACGATTAAGGTGCTGCCAGAGAATGGTGAATGGTGGTATCCATCCTGTAAATGCAACAAGATGGTTTGTCCTATAGGGTTACTGGAAATCAAACTCATTTTTCCGTCATTTTACAATTACCGACTTCATTTTTTACCACCACAACATGGTGGCTGAAATTTATATTATTAATCTTCCTTTAAAGTCGCTTTGTCAGTTTGAGTTCTCATTTGCATGTTTTTTGATATGATTTAATTAGAATGCTGAAAAATCTAAGGAAGCAAAGCTTCCTGATGAGCTAAACAACCTTCTAGACAAGACGTTTTTGTTCAAGATTGATGTCAAGATGTCTTCCAACTCCAAGTTTGAGCAATCCTATTGTGTGAAGAAAAATTGTAAGGAACGTGAGATAATCAACCAGTTCAATACCGTGACTGCTGGACCTAGGGTGAATATAATAATAATCTTGATTTGTTTTCACATTTTGGCATACTGTGATTTTTAGATGATTTAAAATAATTTAAAAAGTTAGGTTAATTGTGTTTAATCTCCCACCTCAAAGATTGTGTTTATTTATTGTTTGTTTTAAAAACTTATTTAATTAAACCAGTCTCATTTAGCAGGACTTGATCAGTGATGTTGTTGTTATTCATGATGAAAAAGTGTACGAGGAGCTGGAGGGCAGTATGGGCGAAGAAGAGGCCACAGTGGGAATGAGCGGCGTAGGATGCATGTACAGCCAAGTGGGACGCAGATTCTGTAGCATCGGTGATAGCTGAGGAACGAGGACCAGGGTCCATGTGCTGAACTTTAGAACCAGGGGTTCAACACAGCCAGCCAGATGAAGAGGAAGTGAAGCAGTGTGAATATCCTGGCGAACCTGAATTTCCCAGGCATGATGGAAGAATTGATGTTTAGATGGCACGGATTGGGTAAGGAGAGCGCGAGGGCATCCGCGAGGAAACCACAAATTAGCCTTAAGGCAAAATTAAAACCCAAATGCTTGAATACAGAGATCTGATAAGAGGTGAGCATTTGGCGCATCAGGTGAACGTTTGCGCTTGCCTAAAGCAGAACTAGATCTTGAAGTGTTACTGGGCATGAATTGGATTTGATGAGAAGACATGCCTGAATCAGTAGGGAAGACACCCGGAGGTGCAAGCTTGAGATCTAGATCCATACTTTTAAGGAGGCCTTCCAGTGTGGACAGGTAGGAGGTATTAATAGTTGCATTAAAGTGGGCATCTACCTGGAGTAACAGTGACAGCGTTGGTTGACTTTGACCAAGGGGTAGACGAAGATTGCTGTCAGCATCGGTTAAATTGAGACGACCAAAATTAAGGGCTAAGAAAGAGACATCATTATGAAAATCAGGTTCAGAGTCGTCATCAATGAGAATGGGATTGTCAAAGTCAGGGACAACGAATAGGGAGTCAAGAAATTCTTCATCCTCGAGTTGGAGAAGAGATTGGAAGTGAGTAATCTTGGATTGAAGAAGCGATTCCCATCCGAGTGCATCAGGAGATCAATGATGCTTCCATTGAGGCGAAACAGTTGGCAGTGGTGAGTTCTCAGAAAGCTTGACGCGAACCCAGTGGCGGTTGCCAATGTTTCCCAATACAGCAATAGTGGGTGAATTACTGACCGGACCAAGGAGTGGTAAGTATGTGCAACACTGATTAGGAGACAAGGTTACTAGGACCATGCGAAAGGCAGTGGCAGCGAGCAACCCTATGTCAGGAACGGTAAACCATTAGGATATGGGTGCAGGTCCATTTCCACTGAATGTGAGAGCCTCACATAGGCGGTCAACATCTCTATCAGAAGATAGCCTTTGAGCGTGTAGTATACGATTGGATAGAAGTTCTTGAATGAGCAGTCTTCGAACTTCTGGCCAATAACTCTGATGGAAACCCAGCCACTGAGCTAGACAATGAAAACCACAGTTACCATCATCCTCAACATCGAATACATCAGATATATAAGTGTGAAACATTTGAGGCAAGAGCTTCAAATACTGAGCATGAGGAAGTGAGATGAGATCGACAGTGGAGTGCACAGTTTTTGGAGGTGGCTTGGAGGACGTTGAAGCAGGTGGAATGGTTGGAGTACTGGAACACTGTGTGGAAGGACCGTCTGAACAATGTCATTTGAAATTGGCAGCAGACGGAGTTGATGAAGCGAGCTTTCGTTTTTCAACCCTCCTGGTCCATTCACTGAGGAGTTCAGTGGGTACTCCAGAGATGTCAACAGACAAACGCATTCGTCGAACGTCACTGAACTTAATCGGAGAGGCAATGATATAATCAGATGAAGTATAGTGCAGTGATTCAAGAGACGGATTGACTAACTGCTTGTGCCGCATGAGAGCTGATATAAGGGCTCCATAAGGAAGGTTGGAGTTAGGTTTCTCCAGAGTGTGGAGTATGTATTGAAACACAAGGTGTGGCCAGTTGACATTTCTGCGGTGTTGAAGTTGGAATAGGGCCCATTGGGAGTACTTATTTACTAAGTCTCTAGATCCTTCTTTTGGCAGAATGACCTTTCTAAGAACAGCATGGGGAAGAATGCATTCTTCAGCCAGGTTTGTCACTCGCCTAGAGGTGGAGTTTTTGGGAATCTCCTTCCAGATAGTGAAAGGAGAGCTCTCGGAGTTTTCCCAAGATGAGGAGTAGCACGTTCCATGGAGAGGAAGGTTGAGAAGTTGAGCTATGTCAGTTGTGAGTATATCGACTACTTGTCCTAAGCACCGAGTTCGGATGTGATTAGGGTTCATCTCAACTGCACAGTCATAGAACTCCTGAACAAGTGGTTTGAGGACTGAAGATGAGGAAACAGTGAACATGTTCCCCCAAGCTTGAGAGAGCAGAAGATCAAGTCCTACCACCTTTGCATGCGCAAATAGCTTCAGATCAAAATATCGAGGGGTGACAAGTTCTCTATCCCCTAGATGTTCCACTTTCACAAGACCAATGTCATACCCTTGAAGCTCTCGATTGCGAATCATACGATTGATCTGGTTCTGTTGCATTTGCTTTTCTTCCATGCTTAGAGCTCGTTGAGCTTTTCCAGTTCTTCGTCTGTTGGGAGCCATGAAAGCTGTAGAGGGGGGAAGACAGAACGATGGCTACAAATGCACAGAGTAAGTTGGATGGGTGTATTGAGGCAGTTGTAAAGAGATATATCTTTACGAACCGTCAGATTTATGTGGAATAGTGGACATAGTGTCTCGATTTTATCATTTCATGATGAGTAACATAGTTTATTGACCCGCATTAAATGAAGAGAGATAATAAAAACCATCCTTTGTGCGTGTGTGCAGAACAAGTGAGGGATATGAAAAGACACAACTGTTTGAGCATTTAATGTATATCATGAAGTGGATATTATGAAAGTGACCAGACGAATATAATAAATGTTTATAGTGCAGGAAACATTCCTATTCTTTCTCTAAGACATGCAAACTTGTTTTCAATAAGGGGTTTGGTGAAAATGTCTGCCAATTGATCATCAGATGGTATGTATGAGATGTCAATATTTCCTTTTGCTACATGATCACGAATAAAATGATGTTTGATTTCAATATGTTTAGTTCGTGAATGTAACACAGGATTCTTTGTTATATTAATGGCACTTGTATTGTCACATAGTAATGGAATGTTATGCTAAAAAATATTATAATCTTCTAATTGATGCTTCACCCAAAGAAGTTGGGTGTAGCATGAACCTGCGGCGACGTATTCGGCTTCAGCTGTTGAAAGCGAAATTGTACTCTGTCGTTTGCTTGCCCAAGAGATTAAGCAATGCCCTAAGAAGTGACATCCTCCACTTGTGCTTTTTCTTTCTATTCTATCTCCGGCATAGTCAGCATCACAGAATCCTCTTAGCCTGAAATCATCACCTTTCTCATAGACTAGACCAAGATTAGTTGTACCAATAAGATATCGAAAAATTCGTTTTACGACACTAAGATGAGACTCTTGAGGACTTACATGGAATCTTGCACATACACATACGCTGTACATGATATCTGGTCTACTTGATGTGAGGTATAATAGTGATCCTATCATTCCTCTATATTTGGTCGAATCAACAGGAGTTGAATCGTCTCCCTTATCAAGTATGGTTCCAGGATGCATTGGAGTTCCCATGGCTTTTGCTTTCTCCATGCAATATTTTTTGAGCAGGTCATGGACATATTTGGTCTGATGGATGTATGTTCGAGTTCCCTCTTGCCTGATTTGTAATCCTAGGAAGAACTTCAATTCTCCCATCATACTCATTTCAAATTCACTTTGCATGAGCTTGGAGA
The DNA here is from genome assembly GCA_030819835.1 of Acmispon strigosus. Taxonomy (NCBI): domain Eukaryota; kingdom Viridiplantae; phylum Streptophyta; class Magnoliopsida; order Fabales; family Fabaceae; genus Acmispon; species Acmispon strigosus. The sequence continues at coordinate 18,300,997 of JAUAMA010000007.1, read as the reverse complement.
ACTCTTGACAAAGAGCTTCATTTGTGGCCCCAAATATTATGTCATCGACATATAGTTGTACTAGGATGAAGTCATTGGACCTCTTTCGTCTGAAGAGAGTATTGTCGATGCTTCCTCGAGAAAATCCATTTTTCATAAGAAATGAGCTCAAGCGATCGTACCATGCTCGTGGTGCCTGCTTTAAACCATATAGAGCTTTTCTCAGCTTGAAGACATGGTCTGGCAGATCTTGATCTTCAAATCCTGGAGGTTGTTTTACGTAGACTTCTTCTTCAATGAATCCATTTAAGAAAGCACTTTTGACATCCATTTGAAACAGCTTTATGGAGTATTGACATGCGAATGCCAGAAGTATACGTATGGCTTCAATTCTTGCCACTGGTGCAAACGTCTCTGTGTAATCAATTCCTTCTTGTTGATTGTACCCTTGAGCCACCAGACGAGCTTTGTTTCTAGTGACCTTTCCATTTTCATCCATCTTATTCCTGAAAACCCATTGAGTGCCTATGATCGATTTGTCTTCTGGTTTTGGCACGAAGTCCCAGACTTTACTTCGTTCAAACTGATTTAGTTCTTCTTGCATGGCAAGGATCCATCCTTCATCCTGAAGAGCTTCTCCTATATTCTTTGGCTCTATCTCAGAAAGAAACGCACAGTTAGCAAAATCATTAAACGTGGATCGAGTTCTTACCTTTTCGTGGACGTCTCCAATAATTTGTGTTGGAGGGTGATCTGGTTTGAATCTCCAGTCTCGAGGTAGTGATATACCGCTGGAAGTCATAATTTGACTCGATGAATGATTGTCAGACATAGTTTCATCAACTTCGTCTGATTGAGGAGTGATTGAGTCCGACTCTTTACTGGATGATGATGGCCGAACTGGATTTGATGACGGAGCTTCATATATTTCCGCATCATCGTCTTTCGTAAGAATAGGATTTATGCTCACATGCTTATCTTCGAATCTAACATTGATGGATTCCTCAACTGTCGTGGTTCTCGAGTTATATACTCGAAATGCCTTCGAATTAGGTGAATATCCCAAGAATATTCCCTTGTCTGATTTTGCATCAAATTTTCCGAGATCATCCTTTGTGTTGAGCAGAAAGCATGAGCTTCCAAACGGATGAAAGTATGAGATGTTTGGCTTTCTTCCCTTCCATAGCTCGTAAGCAGTTTTCTTCAGAGTTGGACGCATGAATATTCTATTTTGAATGTAGCATGCCGTATGGATGGCTTCAGCCCAGAAATATTTGGGCAGAGAGGTTTCATTGAGCATGGTTCTTGCCATTTCTTGAAGTGACCTGTTTTTCCTTTCAGCTACTCCATTTCGCTGAGGAGTTCTCGGAGCGGACACTTGATGGAATATGCCATTTTCTTCGCAGTAATGATTGAATTCTTCATTTATGAATTCTCCTCCTCTGTCACTACGGATGTTGGTGATGCAGTATCCTTTCTCATTCTGAATTCTTTTTGCGATGATTAGAAAGGACCTGAAGGCTTCATCTTTTGTTCCAAGAAATTGCACCCATGTAAATCTGGTGTAGTCATCTACGATGACAAGACATAATATTTTTCCAGAACAACTAGCCGTTCTAGTAGGTCCAAACAAGTCCATGTGCAACATCTCCAGAGGTCTCTTTGTACTCACAACGTTCTTTGAGTGGAAAGAACTTTTTACTTGCTTTCCTTGGAGACATGCTGAGCATGTATCATCAGATTTGAAAGATAGATTTGGCAGACCACGTACTAAATCATGTTTGATCAGTTTAGCAATGGTCTTTAAGGATGCATGCCCTAGCTTTCTGTGCCAGATCCATTTATCATCCTCTGCTGAGACTAGACATGTTACCTTTTGACTTGCAAGGTTTTCCAGGGAGGTCTTATATAGATCCCCTTGTCTCTGAGCTTCAAAGACGGTCTTATCATTTTCATTAGAGACTCTACACTTTAATTTGGTGAAGGAAACAGTGAGCCCACTATCACATAATTGACTTATGCTAAGTAGGTTATGTTTCAATCCTTCAACTAAGAGAACCTTCCGGATTACTGGAAGGGGGTCCTTACCGAAATTTCCTTCTCCAACAATGAATCCTTTTCTATTTCCTCCAAAGGTCACTGTCCCTCCTGTCTTCTTCTCATGAATTTTTGGGAATAAAGACCTTTTTCCCGTCATGTGCCGTGAGCATCCACTGTCCAGGTACCATTGTTCTCTTTGGTTTTGAACTGTTAAGCACATCTGCAAGAGGAATAATCATTGATTTAGGTACCCAAACTTTCTTGGGTCCTTTCTTGTTAGTAATCACCTTGGGTGGACTTTTCCTCCCATGCACTATTTTTTGAGGAGTTTGTTTCTCCTTACCTTTGACCATGAAGGTTTCAGGTTGAATTTTGATGGATGCTGATGGGAAATTTTTATTTACAGATTGATATCTATATGGAACAGTAGACAAGTTATGTTTACTGGCAATTATGTCCCAGTCTTCTTCTTCTTCATATCCTAATCCTCTTCGATCATATGCTGATCTATTATTTCCACTTAATTTGGTTAGATTATCATGTCCTTGAGTAAACATGGATAATTCCTTAATTAAGTAACTGACTCTTTCCTTTAAACTTCTAATTTCCTTGTTTGCATCCTGTTCTAAAAGTGCTTGATTTTTCTTGGTAAGCATGATCGAGACTTCCATAGATGCATGCAGTTCTTTCAATGTCTTATCATGCTTCTTTTTTAGAGAACTATACTTAATGGCTAATGCATGTGCATATTCTAGCAGTTCATTATAGTCATCAGTTGAGATTTCAGAACATACCTCATCTTGATCATCCTCTTCGTTATCTGATTTATCAACAGAGGCCTTCTTCTTGTAGAAATTTTTCTGCGAAGGCTTATTTCCTAGGCGAGGACAATCTGCTTTGACATGACCAGGTTTCTTGCATTCATAGCAGACGATTCCTCCTTTGCTTGGAGTTCTTTCTTCTTCTCTTGATGAGGAAGAAGGTCTTCCTTTGAATTGCTTCCTGCTTCCCACCATTTTTCTGAATCGTCTGTTGAACAGGGCTTGTTCATCATCAGACCGATCCGATTTGGCTGTTTCCTCATCTGAGGATTCATTGGCCTTCAAAGCCTTTGATTTGTTGGCTTTGAAAGCTACAGCTTTAGCGGCTGCTGTTTTTCTCTTTATAATTGCGGCATCATTTGCAAGATCCTGCTCGTGGATCTTCATTTCTCCCAGCAGATCTTCTGCTTGATATGTGTCCATATTCTTTCCAGATCTTTGGGCGGTGACAAAATTTCTCCAGTTGGTGGGAAGACTTCTGAGAATCTTGACTACTTGTTCCTTGTTGGTGAATTTTTTGCCCAGATTCCTCATGCCATTGTGAATGGTCTGAAGTCGTGAAAACATAGAATCAATGGACTCATTATCTTCCATCATGAAGTTTTCGTATTGGGATGCAAGCATGCTCATCTTGGTGGTTTGAACAGCAGTTTTTCCCTCATGAGCAATAGCCAGCGTGTCCCATACCTCCTTGGCAGTACTTAGGCTGTCAACTTTATCGTGCTCACTTTTGCTGAGAGCACATATGAGAAACAGCCTTGCCTTGGCATTTCTCTGGTTTTCTGTCTTGTGTTCGTCTGTCCACTTGTCGGCTGGAATGGCCTTGTTTTCACTATCTTTAGGAAAGTAATTTCCCTTAGATATCACGTCCCATAGTTTCCAATCAGTTGATTCAATGAATAGCTGCATATGTTTCTTCCAGTAGGGATAGTTTGAGCCATCAAAGAATGGTGGCTTGTTTGTTGCGGTTCCGGTTGGGTAGGCAATTCCGTCCATGGACCTTTTCACTCTACACCTGTTAAGATGTTAGTAATACTCAGAGCGGTTAAGCTCTGATACCAATTGATAGTAATAAACTCACACAAGAAAGGGGGGTTTGAATTGTGTGGGTGACTTTTTAAATTTTTTTTTGTATTGAAGACGAATTATAAGTTTGAAAGCGTTTATGTAAACGTGCAATGGTAATATATTTAGAGCATAAGCAATAAAGCACGCAAGATATTTATCCTGGTTCACCCTCAAAATCGATAGGGCTACGTCCAGTCCTTGGCTATACCAAGATTTTCCACTATTTCGACTGAATAGTACAAGTGTTCTCAGGGACTTCTCCCAGTATTCTGAGGACTACTCCTTTACAAGTATTCTCAGGACTTCTCCTTTATCTCTTAAGTATTCGACAAGACTCCTCCCTGATTCTTTTACAAGAATATTGGTTTTCTACAAAAATCTCTTCACAAAGAGTGGGTAGAAAATATGAGGTTCTAGGTTCAGAGATGATGGTTAAGTTTTGGTTCTCTGAAGGGAGAGTGTGTTAGTAATGAGAGTTTTCACTCTATGAGGATTTCACACTAATTGGCGACTGAACTCAGAAGGATAGAAAATTCTAAGGTTACTGAGTGTTCTTGGCAAGATCTTGTCTAAGTTATGAAATGACTTGAAGAATTTTGAATGCTTAGATATAGTGTAAGTCGCCAAGTTGAAAGTGATGCAGAGGCAGCTATTTATATCTTCAGTAAGGTGAGAACTGGATGAACTACTGAAGATCTTCAAAAATAGTTCCGTTGGGGATTTGCTCGATTGAGTGTAACGGATACTTCTTCACTCGTTGCTTGATAAGGTTTGCCATAGCATTTCTTCAACCGCTAGAGAGTAGTTCGTCTGGTAATGCTTTTTCTTCTGATTTCCAGAGACAGTAATTAATGCAAGTGGATTCCAGCTAATAAGGCATTTAATGCTTCTGACCAGAGAATTTGAATTCTACCGTTGAGGAGATACGATGATCAGAGGATTTCTCCGTAAATTCAGTAAAAAGCAGCTTGAACTAAAGAATGTCGGAGAATTTGAATCTTCAGGATATATGGCGCTTAATTCTGTCTCTTTCGTATTTAATGCTTTGATCCACAGGGGGTGCTTGACGGCTTCTCTTGGTTTAGGTAAACGATCTCTACTGAGCAGATTCCTTTCGTGTCAGGTCTGTGGTTGACTTGGAGTGAACCAGTCAAATCTTTTAGGCGGACGAAGTCTGCTGAGAGAGAGAGACTCCAGTTCTTTTAGTCGGACAAACTTTTCCCTTGCTTTTTGATAATGATTGCAGCGTCCCTTCCGTATATAAGAGTTCCTGAATTTAAGATACTTCAAGGAAAATTAGTGACTCTTTATGAAATTGTTATTTATCAAAATAGGTTAATTTATTTGGGTATTTTTCTCTAACACTTGAACTCAAGAAGATGGAACAACAAGAAGCCATTGACAAGCACATTCGACCTATTGCATTGAGAACTAAAGTCACAAGATGTGAAAGTTCACAAGAGGAAGATTCTCAATCCGATAGTGATGATGATGATGAGGATATAAGAATCATTGTGAAAAATCTTTACAAAATCCTCAAAAATAAAGATTGTCATAATCTTCAAAGAAAGAAGCATGGCTTGAAGAAGAAATCTGAGAAAAAGGTTTCCAAATCAAAGAAGGCTTACATAAGAGAAAATGAAGCAAGTTCATCATCCGATTCAGAATATGGAGAAGCATGTCTCGCTTTGATTACAACACATCATTCTGATGATGAAAATGAAGAGTTCCAAAATTCTGTCTTGCTTACCCCCACTCCCTACGATTCAAATGTCTATACTACATGTTAGCATGTATGGAGTATGCTTGGACTCATCTTCTTTTTGATGAAGTCGAAAGGGGGAGAAAGGGTCCTGTGCTTTGAAAAGTTTATTTACAAGGAAAGCTACAAGTGGAACAAAAGGGGGAGAATAGTTCTGATGTATATCATGCCTCTCTTTATTTCGATTATCCTAGAATACTTTGTATGGCTTTTTCTTCTTTTTGATGATGTCAAAAGGGGGAGAAAAGTCTTGTGTATGCTTGATCATCTTCAGGATACTATGCTTCATTTGCAAAACAAAGGGGGAGATATAATTGCAAAATCAAGGGGGAGATACAAGACAAGAAAGAAAGTCTATTGATACAAGACAAGAAAGAAAGTCTATTGATCCCTCGATGTTCAAGCATGATGTTTGTCATCATCAAAAAGGGGGAGATTGTAAATCAGGTCTCGTCCTTGGACTCGGCTGAGGTTTTGATGAAGACAAACACATCACAAAAAGAAGAAAGACTTCAGAAAAGAAAAAGAAGACTTCAAGAAGACTTCAAGGAAGAAAGGAACAAAAAGAAGAAAGACTTCACGAAGACTTCAGAAAAGGAAGGAAGACTTTAAGAAGACTTCAAAGAAGACTTCAGAGAAGAAAGACTTCAAGAACCGGCTCAGAACGTCAAGATCAAACATGAAGGTTCTAGTTTTAAGTAAGTCTTGTCAACTTAGTGTGCTATGCTTTATTAAGGTTTAATTGCATTTGAAGGCTCATTAAAGATTAACTAATTGAGTATAATATGTTCTCACAAGTAAGACTTGGTAGGAATACTCAATTAGGGTTTAAGATGGTTAAAACTGAGTTTTGGACTATCTGTAATCGATTACAGGTTGTGTGTAATCGATTACACAGTTTGAAATTTGAATTCAAACTGAAACAGCTAGTGTAATCGATTACACTAACTGTTGTAATCGATTACTAGCACGAGAAAAGTACTTTTTAATGAACCAATGTATCTCACAACGTTTGGGAAGCATTGTAATGGTTCATAGGCAACCTCTAGTGCCTAATATATGTTGTTTCACGAACCAATATGTCCCAAGTCATTTGGGAAACATTGCAATGGTTCATTAACAACCGTTAGTGCATTGGATGTGTTGTTTCATGAACCAATGCATCCCAAGTCTTTTGAGAAGCATTGAAATGGTTCATGAACAATCACTAGTTCCTATAAATAGTCCATGAATGCTCAGAAACAAGTATGACTTGTGCCACAACTTTCACATCCATTAGAGTCATCATTCTGAGTTCTTGTTCTCTAAATATCAAAGAACACTTATGTTGTTCAATTATTGAGAACTCAGAATTATTAAGAAGCCTTCATTGTAATTGCCTGGAGCATACAAACTAAGATCAATCCATCTTGTCTAAAGGATTGAATCAGCCATTGTAAAGGCATCTTCTTCTTCATCTCTTGAATCAAGTTGATTCATTCACCGTGGTTTTCGGTGGTTGTAAAAAGGTCCTTTGAATCGGGTTTGATTCAAAGTCCACCGTGGTGATACGGTGTCATCAGAAAGTGGTTTGCTTTCTGAGGTTTGATAGGTCCTCTTAGGGTCCTTGGCACAAGCATTGCTAAGAAGACTTGATCAATCAGAAGTGGGTTGCTTCGGGAAGATTGATAAGAAATCTTAGGGTCCTTGGTGCAAGTATTCGTAAGAGTACTTGATCATTGTAAATCTTCACTGTGGGATTTAGTGGAGTGGTTCTTCAGAAAGTGGTTTGCTTTCTGGTATAGTGGAAAATCTCTGTGTGATCAGAGGACTGGACGTAGCCTTCTGGGATTAAAGGTGAACCAGGATAAAATCCATGTGTGTTCTTCTCTATCCTTCATCTTTACTTTCAAGCAACGCTTAATTCCGCTGCAATCACAACTACCGTTTGGTGATCATCATTATCTTGAAAGTAATAATTTCAATAAGGCGAAAATTGGGGCAACACTGATTCACCCCCCCTCTCAGGTTGCTATCTGTACTAACAGAATACTTGTTGTACTCTGAAATGGTGTGTCTTACAAGTGAAGAAAAGGCCCCTATTTATAGTAAAAATTCACCCTCCAGCGCTTGAGCGCTGGCATTCCCAACGCTTGGGCGTTGGGATGCATTAAAATTCCACTATCAGACTGAGGCCCAGCGCTTGAGCGCTGGCTTTCCAACGCTTGAGCGCTGGGTGAGAATCTAACTCATCTCCTAGTCAGAGTCCCAACGCATGAGCGTTGGGTCGCCTGCTGCTTCATCTTCAAGCTTTTCCCTTCTTCATGGTAATGGGTTTTCAATGCCTTCAATGGCCACCACTCAGCCCTTAATCATTTCTGAAACTTCCTTCCCACTACCATCAATTCTTCAAGCTTATTTTCCATGTGCTAAATTGGAGAGAGTTGCTTCATATTCTTCGTTTTCTCTTTTAGCCCTCTCTTTACTAGCACTTCAATTCTGGCCCTATAATTCTTTGAAACTTCACTTTTAATCCTCCACTCTTGAACTTTCACACTTTGATCCCTGATTTCCTGAAACTTTACAAATTGGTCCCTGGACAAAAATGATAACTATACCAGCTTTTCCTAAAAATATAAAATAACTATAAAAATTCCTAAAAATATAAAATATAGTTAGAAAAACAAATAAAATCTAATCTATATGCAAAATGAAAAATAAATATAAAATCTACATAAAAATAATAAAAATCCTATATGTGACTCAAAAATAATAAAAATAAAAAGACTAAAAACAACCTAAAAACATCATATAATATCCACTCATCACATATGAAATAGCAATTCTTTCGTACACAATAATGACACACACACCACTTTAGTTCTGTTTTATGCTATGATCTTTACAAGTGGAAAAGCAGACACAATATTTTGCACTATAAGGTAGCTTAGGAAGGAATTTAAAGGATATGGTTAGACGTTGAATTCTTTCATAATCATAAAAATTGGCCACTCTTATTTTGGTCAAACAATTGAAAAATAAAAAGCTCAATATAGTTGTATTTTTTTGAAATGGTTATTGAAACAGTTACATTAATTGGTGAATGAAAGAAGAAAGATATGAAGTATTTTTCATAATGCCACCTAAGTGGAGGAAAAAGTTGTATATGGAGCACACCAGAAAGAAGTTTATGTCGTTTATCCCTCCACAGTATACATCTGATGAGGTTCACTAATAAGGAGACTATTTAAGACATCAATCTCATCCTCTCGAGTAAGGGCAGTAACTTTTGCCGACATCCAAACTAGAGACAAGTTAGCATTATTCCTTTTTAATGCAACAGAAAGTATAACATTCTGGATATGACGTGATCGTACATTCTGGATACTGAAGTTGTATGTTGATAAGGGTGAATTGGTTACTCTTATTAATTCAATGTATATTATTTGGTACACAAGTGGCTCATCTATCAAAAAACACTTGACTTTTCACAAAATAAGGCATTTATCATGCAACTCACACGCGCATCAGATCTATTTATGATTTCCTTGTTGGATACAAGTAAACGACACCTGTTGTTGTTCTAGAACATGTGCGTTCTTGAAGATCTAGAGTGATATTATCACCATCTTTCTGAAAGGTATGAATATGTAAAATGTAAAACTGAGTTTAACATTGTTGCCGTTAAAATGCTTTTTTATTGAACCTGTTCTTCATAAATACGTAACTATGTCTCAGCTTTCAATTTTAACCGACTTTTATTTTATTTTACTTTTAATATGTTTTAATATTTTTATTTTATCTCTAAATTTTCCTTTTTATTGAAATAACTAAAATGAAACAAATTTAAAATATAAAACCGAAATTAAGAATAAATCTAAAAAATGACAAAAAAGGAAAGTGTAAAATGACTTCATCACTTTATAATCTTATTTGACTTGCATTAGTCTCTATTTATAAATTTCAGCTAAAAAGGAATTAAATATGAATGAATTGCACAAGTTTTTGATAAAGGAAATTTGTGATGTTTTAAAAAAGTATATTGAGGAAATGTTTATCTTGTCGGAAAGTTAGAACAAAGTTATACAACTCTCATGAGAACTCCAACTGCTAAATTATATGTTAACTAAGTGGATTTCTATTTAGAAGACAAACTCAAGACATAGACGCAACATGTTCATGGAGAAATATACGAGAACTCGTATCCAAAGTTGTAGATGTTAGTTTTGTATGAAACTTGAGGCATTTAAAAGATTATGTTGCCATATAAACATAAAATCATTATTAAATATTTTTTCATTACTCTATAAATATTTGTTTTGTCAAATTTACAGGATTTTTATATCAAAATTTGCTAGTAAAATTTTAGATAAATCTAAAAAAATAACGTGTTGTTAAATTCTTAGGGACATCCACATGAAATTTCATCCAATGACTAAACACAAAAATTATTTTCATGTAGGAAATATCCGTTTTTGGACTAGACTTCAGGAACTCTTGTAGGAGATCTAAACTTCTTGAACCATCACTCGAATGTCCACTTTTTCAATAGTATTTTGAACTCTAGACTTAAGGAGCGCAACACTAAAAAATGGACAGAAATAACAAGAAACTAGAATGTCAAATAGATCTTGCTGCACATCACCAACACTCCAAAAGTTTACACTAGCACGTAGGCTAGTGCAAAGCAATAAACCCAATGGATATAAAATAGATCTCTAAAAATCTTGAACTATGCTACAAACTTTGTGTTTTTACACTATGTTTGTGTGATCCAAAACACTCAAAGTAATTTTAATCTTAGACCTTAGTCTTTGAATTTTTGGATGATCAAACATGAGAAGAAGTTCCCTTTATATAGAGGAAGGAGAAGAAAGAATGGGGAAGTTTTAGCAATGTGGGACTAAAAATAGTTCACCAATTATTCCTTTAAACTAAAATACATATTTCGTATGACAACCTTAGGTGTGTTTTTATCTATCCAAATATTGGTATTACGTATTGCTCCCTCTAACAAAAATTGTAGGTGGCAACATAATCTTTTAAATGCCTCAAGTTTCATACAAAACTAACACCTACAACTTAGGATACGAGTTCTCGTGTATTTCTCCAAGCTTTAGCAATGTGAGACTAAAACAGTTGATCAGTGCTTTACTTTGTTGTGAGATATCAAATTTCATGGCAACTTTAACTATTTATTAACTATCCAAAGAATGGAATAACATCTTGTTTTGTTAAAATATAATTGTAGGTGACCACATTATATTTCAAATGTCTCAAGTTTCATACAAAACTAACATCTACAACCAAGGATATTAAGTATTGTCATCCCTTTTTGTTGAAAGAACATTGATGAATTGGTCCCTTCTTGTCATTCTATTTTATCCTGAAATTAATTTTAATTGGGGCTTTGTGTGTGTTTGAGTATTAGTGACGCCATGGCCTTATCATTTTCCTATATTATTTTTGCATGTATTACTATAAATTTCTTTTGTTGTTCATATGCCTACTTGGTTCAAACAGGTAAATATATGTAGATGCTAGCGGTAACTTAAATCATCAATAAATAAGAATTAATGATTTATGTATACTCCATACTCCCATACATTCGAAAAACAATTTATCATTTCTCAACTCATTAATTTTGAACACGTCTTTAATGATTTATAGGTATGCATTAACTTCCTTGTGAGTTGTGATACATCGTGGTGAAGCACTTGTAGGTGATTAGATTTACTAGCTATGCTAGAGTGACGGTGCTAGTTCCTTATGGAACCCAGATCCCCTTGACATAAGGTCATAAGGGTAGTGGCCTATTGTCACAATTGTTGGGGATGCCATGTTTGGTTCAATAATATGCATGTAGGTGCTACAAGTAAATTTTTCTGCTATGCCCTCATTTTATTCTTTGACCTTAGTGCATTTTCTGAGTAGGGATATTACTCAAGATCTTTTATTTGGCTAGACTAGATATAAGGTTGTGAAAACATTTTTCCTCCATCCATTCATAGGATATTCATCTAATTAATTTTATGTTGAACATTTATTGAAGTTTTGCTTATCCGGCGACTTTGATAGACTTTTGATTGGGTTTAAGTGCTTTTTATTTTGGGTACCTTTTCTTGTTAATTTTTCTTTGATGCCTGATGATTGGATTTCATATGATGTTTTAGGGCTTTCCAGATCTTTCATTGTAGAATTGGTACCTAACAAAGTATATATAATGTTCTATTGTTTTTCTGTTGTCTTATTCTATAACTACGCAATTATAATGTTTAGAAAAAACTCTCAATTTTCTTATGCTTTACAAGGGTGGGTGATAATGAAATTGCAAGTGTACAATTTACTATCGCGTAATATAAAAGATTATCGAACCCACGGGATAGGTGTTCTTATTATTATAAAATTTAGTACTAAAATAGGAAAAATGAAAGATGAATATTTGTTGTTGTTTTTAGAACAAGATATAGCAATAAAAAGATAAGAAATAAAGATGATAAGAATTAAGCTTCTCGGGTTGATTTACATAGTCTATAAAAATGCTAGCAAGTTCCTACTTATTTTCTGAATTTAAACTCCAAGTTCATGATGCTATAACCTAGAATTTCTACATCCTAATGATCTTAAGAAATGTAGAACTTTCTTCCTAATTACTAAATACATGATCTTGTAATTTAGTTAACCAGAAAAGAAGATGAAGCATGGATTCGGGCCAACATAAGGTTACGTCTATCCTAATGATCTTTAGAGATATATACTTATAACCTTTTTTAGATCCTAGTTCCCTTACTACTCATCAAATGATCTTATGACATAAGTAATAAGCAAATCTTCTTGTGTACAGCAAGATAACAATATGAGCAAGGAAATAAAACAAGAACTGAAAATAAAACTCAGAAAGGTAGAAACAATACTAAAACATAATTTATAAACTACTACAACCCAAGAAACTTAAAGAAGAAGTTAGCCAAGCATGGCTAAAAGATTCATTGAATTACCCTGGATAGGAGCTCAAGTATGGCTTCCCACAAGTCCTAGGAACAATGATCTTTGAGGGAGAAAGAGAGAATACTTGTTGTATTCTATGAAGGTGTGTCTTACAAGTGAAGAAAAGGGTCCTATTTATAGTAAAAATCCAGCCTCCAACGCTTGAGCGCTGGCTTTCCCAACGCCTGGGCGCTAGGATGCATTAAAAACCCACTTTCTGTCCGAGGCCCAACGCTTGAGCGCTGGCTTTCCAACGCTTGGGCGCTGGGTCGCCATCTGACTCATCATCCAGTCAGAACCCCAGCGCTGGAGCGCTGGGATCCCAACGCTGGAGCGTTGGGATGCTGCTTCTTCATCTTCTTGCTTGTTCTTCCTTCTTCATTCATGGTAGTGGGTTTTGATGGCCATAAAAAGCCACTAACCAGCCTTGATCAATTCTGAAACCCTTCCTCCACTAACATCAATTCTTTTAAGCATTTTTTCCATGTGCTAAATTGGAGAGTGATTCTTCATATTCTTCTCTTTCACTTTGGTCCTCCCTTGGTTAGCACTTCAATTCAAGCCCTCATATTCTCTCAATCTTCACATCAAGTCCTCCACTCTTGAACTTTTACAATTTGGTCCCTGACTTTCTGAAACTTTACACATTGGTCCCTGGACAAAAATGATAACTAAACCAGCTTTTCCTAAAAATATAAAATAACTAGAAAAATCCCTAAAAATATAAAATAAAGATAGAAAAACACAAAAAATCTAATCTACATGCAAAATGCAAAATAAATATAAAATCTACATAAAAACAATAAAAAACCTACATGTGACTCAAAAATAATAAAATAAAAAGACTAAAAAGACCCTAAAAACATCATATAAAATCCACTCATCACACCACTATACCCAACGACAGCTTGTCCTCAAGCGACAAAACTTAAAGAAAAACTCGTCCCTGGGTTTTGAGAAAGTTTTATTTGATTACAACTTGAAGCACAGAAACCTTTCAAAGAAAGCTTAGCAGAAAAGGAAGACATGCATGTTTTATAGACAAAGAATCAAGAAAGTTTAGGCTTGGCTTTTAACATGTTTGAGTTCAACAATTAAGCTCACAAAATGTTATTCTCCATGAAAACAAGAAAGCTCAATAATCCTGCCTATCATTCAAATCAAAACTGAAGTAAAGCAACCAAGTGATTTTGAAGAGATTTTTGAAGGTTGTAACTTGGCCAAAGGGTTGAACAATTCAAGGTGTGGATTTCAAGACTTGGCAACTCTATTGGCTGACTCAGAAATTTTGTTGTTAAGTGATTTTTTCTTGATTAAGAGCTTCAACAATTCAACACAAGGGTTCTCTCAATTTTTTCCTTTTCTCTTCTTTTTTTTTTTTTTGAACAAAGTAGTGGAATGTATGGGATGAATGACTTGAATTTTACTCCCCTCATACTCTTTCTCACCCCACTACTTCATTATTTTTTCCTAAGGCACATACCTTATTTTTTTCTTTTTCTTCCTTTTTTTTTTTAGAGAGAAACCCACAAATATAGCTCTAACAAATCAGCACATGCATCACTATAACAACTGAAAAATTATCACACAAAGTAGGCTCCAAAGAATGACTCTTTTAAGGCTCAAAAGGGGCTACTAGTGGATATAACATTTCAAGCAAAAATCTGAGTTTTCAAAAATGCCTATAATCTCTTCTCAACTCACAAAGTATACAAAACTCCAATCAACATGCAACACAAGGCAGAAAAATTTCACAATCAAGAATTCAGAGTCCTCAGCTCTCAGAAAAAGATAGGGTAAGTGGTACCCTTTTTAGAACTCAGAAAAAGACTTAGCCAACAACCAAACAATCAAGACATCAAAAATCCTTTCTACAGCATGCAATCCTAACTGCTTAAAAACATAGAATTTTTCACAAAGCAGTTCAATCAGATAAAACATTCACAAAGCTATAGCAACATCAGAATGGATAATATACTCAAGACTCATGCAAAAATAAAACAGAAAAACTAAACTAAAAATAAAAATAAAACTAAAAACTATAAAAGAAAAACAAAAACTAACAAGCTGGTATAGTAACAAATTTTCCACAAAGGTCCAAGGGAACCTCAATGTAAAAATCACTTTGAACACTCAAGTTCAAGAGGGCTCTCCCTCTTTTGGTACCTATCCTGTAACAATGAACAAACAAAAGTCTCACAAGAAAAAACTTGCTTGACTTGTTAGTTCCAAAATAAAATCATGGGTTGAGAAAGTGTGTCCACCTTAAAAACAAAAATTCTTGAGTTTCCCAAAAATTAAAACCATTGTAGAAACAAGGGAAAACTCAAAGAACTTTAAAACCTTTCAGAAAATGGTGAACACAAAATTTATTATAAACAGCAAATAAAAGTAAAAACAGCAAACTGCCCGAGCTCCAGCGCTTGAGCGTTGGGGATACCAATGCTTGGGCGCTGGAATTAAAAGAATTACTGGGCATCAGAGGTCCCAGCGCCTGAGCGCTGGGTTCCAACGCTATAGCGTTGGAAATTAGAAAAATAACTGGGTGGATTCCAGGGGCTTAGCGCATGAGCGCTGGCCCCCAACGCTGAAGCGTTGGACAACGCTGGAACCAGGGGACTTTAAACAGGGGCCTAACGCTTGTGCGTTGGCCTCCAGCGCCTAAGCGCTGGCCCCTCCTGCAGCAACAACATAAAATTTCTTTTTATTTATTTACAAGAGTTGTGCAAAAATTAAAAAGACAGAAGCATAAACTATCCTAAGTTGGGTTGTCTCCCAACCAGCTCAATGTTAAGGTCCGAGATAGACCCTTCCACTAATCACTTTTCAACCGGGGTCTATTACAAAATTTTTTAGACCCCGCAAATCATGCATATTTTGGCACAAAAGTAACATGGTGCCACATGAATTTTCAGCTAACAAGGTAACAACATTTAAATTAAAAATGGAAGGAATAAATAAATTTTCCCTTCCCTGTTCTGCTCCTTGCTTTTCTGAACCTATAGCATAGGTTCCTTGAGGTTCTTCTTCCTCCATCTCCAATTTGTCTTCAAAGACAAATTTTACAATGGAAGTTTCTTTTACCTCCTCTTTTTGTACCACAAATTCACTTTCATGAATAAGTGGTTGTTGTTTATCCCCGGGCTGCCTCATTACAATGCCTTGTATCTTTACTTGTAGAATCTCCCTGGCCTTACATTCTTGCTCAGGACTTGGCAAAAATCCGGATTTTCTCTTGCAATCTATATCAGAGTAAAACTCGTTAACTAGAGTGAAGATATCCTGCTTCGTCTTCTCATATTCCTTTTCAACCTCAGCCCGGATTTTTGCCTTCCTTTGCTCGAATGTTTCAGCCATTGCTATACCTGACAATACTTAGCAAACAAAATTAGCAGCACCAGTTAAGCACAACTTTTTTATATATACTTTTTTTTTCTTTTTTTTTTTTTTATATATAAATATATAAACAAGAAGTACTAAATAAAATAAAAATAAGAACTTGAAAGAACCTATCCCCGGCAACGGCGCCAAAAACTTGATAATGAAATTGCAAGTGTACAATTTACTATCGCGTAATATAAAAGATTATCGAACCCACGGGATAGGTGTTCTTATTATTATAAAATTTAGTACTAAAATAGGAAAAATGAAAGATGAATATTTGTTGTTGTTTTTAGAACAAGATATAGCAATAAAAAGATAAGAAATAAAGATGATAAGAATTAAGCTTCTCGGGTTGATTTACATAGTCTATAAAAATGCTAGCAAGTTCCTACTTATTTTCTGAATTTAAACTCCAAGTTCATGATGCTATAACCTAGAATTTCTACATCCTAATGATCTTAAGAAATGTAGAACTTTCTTCCTAATTACTAAATACATGATCTTGTAATTTAGTTAACCAGAAAAGAAGATGAAGCATGGATTCGGGCCAACATAAGGTTACGTCTATCCTAATGATCTTTAGAGATATATACTTATAACCTTTTTTAGATCCTAGTTCCCTTACTACTCATCAAATGATCTTATGACATAAGTAATAAGCAAATCTTCTTGTGTACAGCAAGATAAAAATATGAGCAAGGAAATAAAACAAGAACTGAAAATAAAACTCAGAAAGGTAGAAACAATACTAAAACATAATTTATAAACTACTACAACCCAAGAAACTTAAAGAAGAAGTTAGCCAAGCATGGCTAAAAGATTCATTGAATTACCCTGGATAGGAGCTCAAGTATGGCTTCCCACAAGTCCTAGGAACAATGATCTTTGAGGGAGAAAGAGAGAATACTTGTTGTATTCTATGAAGGTGTGTCTTACAAGTGAAGAAAAGGGTCCTATTTATAGTAAAAATCCAGCCTCCAACGCTTGAGCGCTGGCTTTCCCAACGCCTGGGCGCTAGGATGCATTAAAAACCCACTTTCTGTCCGAGGCCCAGCGCTTGAGCGCTAGCTTTCCAACGCTGGGGCGCTGGGTCGCCATCTGACTCATCATCCAGTCAGAACCCCAGCGCTGGAGCGCTGGGATCCCAACGCTGGAGCGTTGGGATGCTGCTTCTTCATCTTCTTGCTTGTTCTTCCTTCTTCATTCATGGTAGTGGGTTTTGATGGCCATAAAAAGCCACTAACCAGCCTTGATCAATTCTGAAACCCTTCCTCCACTAACATCAATTCTTTTAAGCATTTTTTCCATGTGCTAAATTGGAGAGTGATTCTTCATATTCTTCTCTTTCACTTTGGTCCTCCCTTGGTTAGCACTTCAATTCAAGCCCTCATATTCTCTCAATCTTCACATCAAGTCCTCCACTCTTGAACTTTTACAATTTGGTCCCTGACTTTCTGAAACTTTACACATTGGTCCCTGGACAAAAATGATAACTAAACCAGCTTTTCCTAAAAATATAAAATAACTAGAAAAATCCCTAAAAATATAAAATAAAGATAGAAAAACACAAAAAATCTAATCTACATGCAAAATGCAAAATAAATATAAAATCTACATAAAAACAATAAAAAACCTACATGTGACTCAAAAATAATAAAATAAAAAGACTAAAAAGACCCTAAAAACATCATATAAAATCCACTCATCACACCACTATACCCAACGACAGCTTGTCCTCAAGCGACAAAACTTAAAGAAAAACTCGTCCCTGGGTTTTGAGAAAGTTTTATTTGATTACAACTTGAAGCACAGAAACCTTTCAAAGAAAGCTTAGCAGAAAAGGAAGACATGCATGTTTTATAGACAAAGAATCAAGAAAGTTTAGGCTTGGCTTTTAACATGTTTGAGTTCAACAATTAAGCTCACAAAATGTTATTCTCCATGAAAACAAGAAAGCTCAATAATCCTGCCTATCATTCAAATCAAAACTGAAGTAAAGCAACCAAGTGATTTTGAAGAGATTTTTGAAGGTTGTAACTTGGCCAAAGGGTTGAACAATTCAAGGTGTGGATTTCAAGACTTGGCAACTCTATTGGCTGACTCAGAAATTTTGTTGTTAAGTGATTTTTTCTTGATTAAGAGCTTCAACAATTCAACACAAGGGTTCTCTCAATTTTTTCCTTTTCTCTTCTTTTTTTTTTTTTGAACAAAGTAGTGGAATGTATGGGATGAATGACTTGAATTTTACTCCCCTCATACTCTTTCTCACCCCACTACTTCATTATTTTTTCCTAAGGCACATACCTTATTTTTTTCTTTTTCTTCCTTTTTTTTTTTAGAGAGAAACCCACAAATATAGCTCTAACAAATCAGCACATGCATCACTATAACAACTGAAAAATTATCACACAAAGTAGGCTCCAAAGAATGACTCTTTTAAGGCTCAAAAGGGGCTACTAGTGGATATAACATTTCAAGCAAAAATCTGAGTTTTCAAAAATGCCTATAATCTCTTCTCAACTCACAAAGTATACAAAACTCCAATCAACATGCAACACAAGGCAGAAAAATTTCACAATCAAGAATTCAGAGTCCTCAGCTCTCAGAAAAAGATAGGGTAAGTGGTACCCTTTTTAGAACTCAGAAAAAGACTTAGCCAACAACCAAACAATCAAGACATCAAAAATCCTTTCTACAGCATGCAATCCTAACTGCTTAAAAACATAGAATTTTTCACAAAGCAGTTCAATCAGATAAAACATTCACAAAGCTATAGCAACATCAGAATGGATAATATACTCAAGACTCATGCAAAAATAAAACAGAAAAACTAAACTATAAATAAAAATAAAACTAAAAACTATAAAAGAAAAACAAAAACTAACAAGCTGGTATAGTAACAAATTTTCCACAAAGGTCCAAGGGAACCTCAATGTAAAAATCACTTTGAACACTCAAGTTCAAGAGGGCTCTCCCTCTTTTGGTACCTATCCTGTAACAATGAACAAACAAAAGTCTCACAAGAAAAAACTTGCTTGACTTGTTAGTTCCAAAATAAAATCATGGGTTGAGAAAGTGTGTCCACCTTAAAAACAAAAATTCTTGAGTTTCCCAAAAATTAAAACCATTGTAGAAACAAGGGAAAACTCAAAGAACTTTAAAACCTTTCAGAAAATGGTGAACACAAAATTTATTATAAACAGCAAATAAAAGTAAAAACAGCAAACTGCCCGAGCTCCAGCGCTTGAGCGTTGGGGATACCAATGCTTGGGCGCTGGAATTAAAAGAATTACTGGGCATCAGAGGTCCCAGCGCCTGAGCGCTGGGTTCCAACGCTATAGCGTTGGAAATTAGAAAAATAACTGGGTGGATTCCAGGGGCTTAGCGCATGAGCGCTGGCCCCCAACGCTGAAGCGTTGGACAACGCTGGAACCAGGGGACTTTAAACAGGGGCCTAACGCTTGTGCGTTGGCCTCCAGCGCCTAAGCGCTGGCCCCTCCTGCAGCAACAACATAAAATTTCTTTTTATTTATTTACAAGAGTTGTGCAAAAATTAAAAAGACAGAAGCATAAACTATCCTAAGTTGGGTTGTCTCCCAACCAGCTCAATGTTAAGGTCCGAGATAGACCCTTCCACTAATCACTTTTCAACCGGGGTCTATTACAAAATTTTTTAGACCCCGCAAATCATGCATATTTTGGCACAAAAGTAACATGGTGCCACATGAATTTTCAGCTAACAAGGTAACAACATTTAAATTAAAAATGGAAGGAATAAATAAATTTTCCCTTCCCTGTTCTGCTCCTTGCTTTTCTGAACCTATAGCATAGGTTCCTTGAGGTTCTTCTTCCTCCATCTCCAATTTGTCTTCAAAGACAAATTTTACAATGGAAGTTTCTTTTACCTCCTCTTTTTGTACCACAAATTCACTTTCATGAATAAGTGGTTGTTGTTTATCCCCGGGCTGCCTCATTACAATGCCTTGTATCTTTACTTGTAGAATCTCCCTGGCCTTACATTCTTGCTCAGGACTTGGCAAAAATCCGGATTTTCTCTTGCAATCTATATCAGAGTAAAACTCGTTAACTAGAGTGAAGATATCCTGCTTCGTCTTCTCATATTCCTTTTCAACCTCAGCCCGGATTTTTGCCTTCCTTTGCTCGAATGTTTCAGCCATTGCTATACCTGACAATACTTAGCAAACAAAATTAGCAGCACCAGTTAAGCACAACTTTTTTATATATACTTTTTTTTTTCTTTTTTTTTTTTTTATATATAAATATATAAACAAGAAGTACTAAATAAAATAAAAATAAGAACTTGAAAGAACCTATCCCCGGCAATGGCGCCAAAAACTTGATAATGAAATTGCAAGTGTACAATTTACTATCGCGTAATATAAAAGATTATCGAACCCACGGGATAGGTGTTCTTATTATTATAAAATTTAGTACTAAAATAGGAAAAATGAAAGATGAATATTTGTTGTTGTTTTTAGAACAAGATATAGCAATAAAAAGATAAGAAATAAAGATGATAAGAATTAAGCTTCTCGGGTTGATTTACATAGTCTATAAAAATGCTAGCAAGTTCCTACTTATTTTCTGAATTTAAACTCCAAGTTCATGATGCTATAACCTAGAATTTCTACATCCTAATGATCTTAAGAAATGTAGAACTTTCTTCCTAATTACTAAATACATGATCTTGTAATTTAGTTAACCAGAAAAGAAGATGAAGCATGGATTCGGGCCAACATAAGGTTACGTCTATCCTAATGATCTTTAGAGATATATACTTATAACCTTTTTTAGATCCTAGTTCCCTTACTACTCATCAAATGATCTTATGACATAAGTAATAAGCAAATCTTCTTGTGTACAGCAAGATAACAATATGAGCAAGGAAATAAAACAAGAACTGAAAATAAAACTCAGAAAGGTAGAAACAATACTAAAACATAATTTATAAACTACTACAACCCAAGAAACTTAAAGAAGAAGTTAGCCAAGCATGGCTAAAAGATTCATTGAATTACCCTGGATAGGAGCTCAAGTATGGCTTCCCACAAGTCCTAGGAACAATGATCTTTGAGGGAGAAAGAGAGAATACTTGTTGTATTCTATGAAGGTGTGTCTTACAAGTGAAGAAAAGGGTCCTATTTATAGTAAAAATCCAGCCTCCAACGCTTGAGCGCTGGCTTTCCCAACGCCTGGGCGCTAGGATGCATTAAAAACCCACTTTCTGTCCGAGGCCCAGCGCTTGAGCGCTGGCTTTCCAACGCTTGGGCGCTGGGTCGCCATCTGACTCATCATCCAGTCAGAACCCCAGCGCTGGAGCGCTGGGATCCCAACGCTGGAGCGTTGGGATGCTGCTTCTTCATCTTCTTGCTTGTTCTTCCTTCTTCATTCATGGTAGTGGGTTTTGATGGCCATAAAAAGCCACTAACCAGCCTTGATCAATTCTGAAACCCTTCCTCCACTAACATCAATTCTTTTAAGCATTTTTTCCATGTGCTAAATTGGAGAGTGATTCTTCATATTCTTCTCTTTCACTTTGGTCCTCCCTTGGTTAGCACTTCAATTCAAGCCCTCATATTCTCTCAATCTTCACATCAAGTCCTCCACTCTTGAACTTTTACAATTTGGTCCCTGACTTTCTGAAACTTTACACATTGGTCCCTGGACAAAAATGATAACTAAACCAGCTTTTCCTAAAAATATAAAATAACTAGAAAAATCCCTAAAAATATAAAATAAAGATAGAAAAACACAAAAAATCTAATCTACATGCAAAATGCAAAATAAATATAAAATCTACATAAAAACAATAAAAAACCTACATGTGACTCAAAAATAATAAAATAAAAAGACTAAAAAGACCCTAAAAACATCATATAAAATCCACTCATCAGTGGGCCCCAGTTTCGTGCTGCTGGCACCAAGAATTTAAAAAATGTGTTACAAAGACTGTTGTTTTGAAAGACAACAAAAAAAAACACGTTCCACATTAGGTTGGAAGATTGTGGCCCTGTATCCGAATTTACATATGGAATAGAAGGACTTATAGTTCATTATGGTCTTCAACATGAAGGAGGATGGCCCGAGGTGTGTTATTTAGGGGGATGTGAGTTTCATATTAAAATTAAAGACAGAGATTTTAGATCACTCTCTACTGAACATGAAGGAAATAACTTTTATTTCGGATGGATGCCAACACAAGTTGTAGAAACTGACTATGATAGTGGACCTGACAACGAAGAAGAAAATACAATTTCTTACTATGAAAAGCCAACTTTCACCATCGCACATCATTACGAACAGAATGGTGGGTCATATCTATTTACTCAGGTTATTTTATATTACTTAGTTGTTAGTAACTATTTTTTTAAGAGCTTTGATTGTTTTTAATATTTATGCCTTAATCCAGACTTTGCCAGCAGCGTTGGTGAAGCATGCATTGCTTCCGGATAAACCTTCACTTTGTGTATTAAGAGATGCAAGTAAGCGAAGGCTTTATTGTGAATGTTCCGGGAATAAAAAAAACAATCAAAGTGTATCGTGACAATTGGTTGGATAGACTTCATCAAAGAAAATAGATACAAAGATCAGAGCTGGATCAAGTAGGGAATTGATAAGAAGGATCCTTATGAAATACATGTCAGTGTAATCAATAAGTGAAAAATGGTTCTCAAGTTTTTATTTTCATATATCAATATTTACCCCATGCTTTTATTGTTCAGTTAAAATATGAAAATCTATGTACCAAAACATCCAAGTAAATTATTATTTCGGTTTATAAACATCTATAATTGTCAATTGATATGTTTCATCTAAATAAAACTCTCTTGTGCATGGCACGGGTCAAAAACTAGTACACAAAGTTTAGGAAATTTGTATCTATCATAATTGATCACAAAATTTTATCATTCAAAATCTGATAAACGTCTTGAGATCGTTTGAACTTAACAATTTAGAGTCCATTTTAGGAAAAGTTAGAACATGCGTCAACTTTTCATGCAATCGATTATTGCAAACACTTCTTTAGATATTTCAAAAAGTCAAGCTTTTCCCAAAATATTGTGTCCTACAACTAATAATTTTAAAAAAGAAATTTAAAATCTATTAAAAAATTTCCATTTAGAAAATTATACTTTAATATTAATATATGAAATTTTATATATTTTATTTTAAATTTACAATATGAATTTATTTAAAAAAGTCTCTATGTTATACAATTAAGAGTTCCAAGAACCTCTCTCCTAGGTGTCAAATTCCAGTGCATTTCGCTTCGGTGTTCCAATGATTTTCATCCTACATGGATTCACTAGAACGCAGGGTTTGAAGTTCTCTTCTCATAGTGGCTCTTTCCATGCACTCCTCCCCAAAACCTCCCAACTGACCAATCACATGAACCTTTTTCCAGTATTGCATTATGCATTAAACATAATCATCTAACTGCAGCTAATACTTGAACCTTTTTTATCTTCCCACTTTATCTCACTGATTGATTTCCCTAGGTTTTTTTATCCTTTTCCACTCAAGACCCTAATTATTTCTCCTTCTCAATGCATTTTTTTGCTCTCCAGTATTGTTTGTTAGATTTGAATTTGAAACCCTAATTTATTATGGCGCCATTCATGAAATACTTTGTGGTTTCTCTATAAATAGGTTATTGCAATGTTTTGTTATTCACCAATTCTTCATTCTTTGTCTACTAGAATTTCTTATAGCCATGGCCATGAACTTTGATTCTCTTTCCACCATTTCACCCAAAAAAGAGACATGAAGGATCAATGTAAAGGTTGTTCATCTGCGAAAAGTTCCAAGCTTTGATAATCCGAGGTTACCTTTTTGTATTGAGATGGTTCTGATGGATGAAAATGGTGACAGGATTCATGCATCTGCCCGGAAAACCCTAAGCTACAAGTTTAAGCAATTGATCTCTAAGGGTTCTACTTATACCATGTCGCATTTTGGAGTTGTTAATAATACCGGTGAGTTTCGTACCACCAGACATGCTTTTAAGCTGAACTTTCAGCTTAGAACTGATGTCCACCAACTGAATGTCCTTTCTCTTTTGTTCCAATATCTGACATATTGTTCATGGATTACGACAAGAAATATTTAGCTTGTCAGATTTCATCGCTTGAGTTGATTTTTTTACACTCAGTATTTGTTTTTTCATATACCCATTTTCACAATTTGTGTTTTTTTTTTCACCATGTGATTAGGATTCTCACTGGCGTTGGAACTGAGCAGCAGTTCAAGAAAGATGGAATGAGTGACAAGATTATTAAGATTGAGCTCACGGCTGATTGGTAATATTGTTTATTTAAATTTTTATTTTCTGATTTCCCTTAAGTTTGGGTAATTTAATTGATTATTGTATTGTATTCCCTTATTGTAGTGCCAAGATTGAGTGTGCTTTCCTTGGTAACTTTGTTGATGAGATCAAAGCTTTTCTAGTTGCTGGTAATGCTAGCAATGATGTTGTAGTGATTCAACTTGCAAAAGTGAAGACTTTGAAAGGTTTTACCATTTCATAATTTAATTGGTTTTTATGTCATACTTTTTCAAATCTTGCACTTTTTGTATGAGTCCATGTGAAATAATGTTTGTGCGTATTTTGAATGTAGACACCCCATGTCTGAATTCTGCTTATGGTGCAACAAAGGTTTTAATTCACCCTGATATTCAGGAATTGCTGCCATCAAGAAAAAGTAAATTCCATGTCCAAACTTTATTTTTTCATTATCGTGAAATAATATTAATGATTTTTATGTTTTCATTAGGTTCTTTGATTCAACTGAGTTAAGCTCTCTAGTTATGAGCCAACTTCCAGATCTAAGCAAATCTACACGAAAAGATTTTCTTGTCATAACTTCTCCATATCTGCTGTAACTTTGCATCTGTTTTTGATGAGTGGATTTTATATGATAATTTTAGGGTCTTTTTAGTCTTTTTATTTTATCATTTTTGAGTCTCATGTAGGTTTTTTATTGTTTTTATGTAGATTTTATATTTATTTTGCATTTTGCATGTAGATTAGATTTTATTTGTTTTTCTACCTTTATTTAATATTTTTAGGAATTTTTATAGGTATTTTATATTTTTAGGAAAAGCTGGTTTAGTTATCATTTTTGTCCAGGGACCGATTTGTAAAGTTTCAGGAAATCAAGGACCTATTTGTGAAAGTTCAAGAGTGGAGGGCTAAAAATGAAGATTGAGAGAGTTAAAGGGCCAAAGTTGAAGTGCTAACAAAGAGAGGATTAAAAGTGGAAAAGAGGAATATGAAGCAAACTCTCTTCAAATTAGCACATGGAAAATAAGCTTGAAGGAATTGATGGTAGTGGAGGAGAAGTTTCAGAATTAAACAAGGGCTGAGTAGTGGGTTTTGATGGCATTCAAATCCCACTAACCATGAAGAAGAAGAAAAACTTGAAGTTGAAGAGGCAGTGCCCAGCGCTGCAGCGCTGGGAAGCCAGCGCTCAAGCGCTGGCCCTCGGTCTGGCAGTGGATTTTTAATGCTCCCAGCGCCCAAGCGTTGGGAATTCTAGCGCTGAAGCGTTGGAGGCTGGATTTTTACTATAAATAGGACCCTCCTCTTCACTTGTAAAGCACACCTTCTTAGAATACAACAAGTATTCTCTCTTTCTCCCTCTTGAGCATTGTTCCTAGGACTTGTGGGAAGCCATATTTGAGCTCCTATCCAGGGTAATCCAATGTCTCTGTTAGCCATGCTTGGCTAACTTCTTTCTTAAGTATCTTGGGTTGTTTTAATTTATAATATATGTTTTAGTTTTCTTCTACTCTTCTAAATTTTATTGTTATAGTTCATGTTTTATTTACCTTGTTCTTAATGTTATCTTGGTGCACACAAGAGTTTTTACTTATTGCTTATAACAATGGAAATTGGTAAGTAGTAAGGGACCTAGGATTTAAAAGAAGCTATATGACATATCACTAAGGTATTAGGATAGACTTCGCTTTATGTTGGCCTGGAAATTCTTTCTTCATCTTCTTCTTGGTTTTTTCTAGATTACAAGGTATTGAATTTAGTAATTGAGGAGAAAGTTCTACAATGATTAAGGTATTAACTTGTAGAAACATTAGGCTATAGCATCATGACTTGGTACTAAAATTCAGAAATAAAAGTAGTAGTTGCTAGCTTATTTTATAAATTATATAAATCAACCCAAGTGCTTAAGACCCATCATCATTTCTTTTTCTCCTATCATTATATGCTTTTGTTTATTTCTTGTTCTAAAAACCAACATCAATTTTCATTTTTATTTTTCTGTTTAAAGTACTAAATATTATAATAATAAGAACACCTATCCCTTGGGTTCGATCTTTTTACTACGCGATAGTAAATCGTACACTTGCGATTTCCGCTATCAAGTTTTTGGCGCCGTTGCCGGGGATAGGTTCTTTTAAGTTCTTATTTTTATTTTGTTTAGTACTTCTTGTTTATAGTTATACATAAAAAAAAAAGAAAAAAAAAAAGAAAAAATATAAAAAAAAATTGTATTGAATAGGTGCTATTAACTTCTTTGGCTTGTTTGCAAGGTAGGACATTTTGATTTGGACCCTGAAATTGAAAGAACTTTGCATCGCAGATTAGCGGAGCAAAGGAGATTAGCAAGGGCCATGGCTGAAACACAAGCACAAATGGAGGAGCGCCTCATTGCTGAATATAATGCAAGGGTGGAAGATGAAGTCCAAGCTAGACTTCAAAGGCTGAGAGAGGAGGAGGAAGAGCAGAATGCTAATCGCTCTCTTCGTGATATCACAGCTCCCCAGGTAGATTACAATTTTGAAGGGAGTATTGTGGTTCCGGAGGATGCTTTGCCAAATTTCCAAATTCCTCCACACTTCATCTCATTGGTTAGTCAAAACCAATTTGGTGGGAGTGTAAATGAAGACTGCCATACACATCTGGAGCGTTTCACCAGGCAATGCTCCACCTTAAGGAGAAATGATGCTCATTTGGATACGGTAAGACTAATGCTGTTTCCATTTTCCTTAAGAGATGTGGCAGAGGAGTGGCTTTCTTCTCAACCACTCAGAAGCATTACTTCATGGGATGATTTGGCTGAAAAATTCACGGCCAAATTTTTTCCTTACAACCGCATAAGGAAGTTGAAGCAGGAAATCAACTCCTTCATTCAGCAAGATGCTGAAAACTTGTATGAGACATGGGAGAGGTTCAAGGGACTTCTCAGAAGGTGCCCAGGTCATAACATCTCTATCGCAGATCAGGTAGAGAAATTTTATGCTGCTTTGAATGATTATACCAGGGACAAATTGGATACTGCAGCAAGTGGGGCATTTGATGCTTTGCCACCACAAGGAGCGCTTGATCTTATCAACAAACTTGCTGCAAGAGCTGCTCATTCAAACCAGGACCGGGCAATCAGGAAAGGTATTTATGAGGTTGATTCTTTTGAGTCCATTGTTGCTTCAAATAAACTTTTATCCAGGAAAGTTGATGCAATGGTCAAAAGAATGGAGGGGGTTCAACTGAACCCGGAGGAGGCTGAATTAGAAGCTGAGGTAAAAGCTATGGGGAATTTTCAAAATTCCTATGGCAACACTTATAACCCAAGCTGGAGAAACCACCCCAATTTTTCTTGGAGAGATCAAGGGGGTGGTCAAGGTGAAGCCAGGCAACAATTTCAGAGGCCATTCCAAAATCAGAGGCCACCAATGCCTTTGAATCCAAACCAGGGAAGGAAGAGTTTGGAAGAAATTGTTGGTGAAATAGGCCAACAAACTGTGCAATTTATGAATGAGACCCGGACAAGTGCTAAGAATCATGAAGCCTCCATTAGAAATTTGGAGATCCAGGTAGGCCAGCTGGCCAAGACCATCTCAGAAAGGATTCCAGGTACTTTTCCGTCTGATACTCTTGTCAATCCAAAGGAAAATGTTGAGAATGTTTCTGCCATCACTCTTAGGAGTGGTAAGACTATGCCCGAAAGGGTAGTGGAAATTGAACAAGAGGTAAGTGGTGAAGAAAAAGAAGAAGAAAGGAATGTGCCTATTGTTGTTAAAAAAATTGCTGAAAATGTAATTCCTCCTTCTAAGAAAATTGGCAAAGTTCCTTTTCCTAAAGCTTTCAAAAAGAATTTGGAAAAACAATTCTCGAAATTTCTTGAGATTTTTAAAAGGCTTCAAATAAACATTCCATTTTCTGAAGCTTTGGAACAAATGCCAATTTATGCTAAGTTTATGAAGGACATTTTATTTAGAAGAAGGAAATTAAGTGAGATGGATGAAACTGTGATGTTAACTGAGGAGTGTTCAGCTATGGTTTTGAGGAAGTTGCCCCAAAAATTGAAGGATCCAGGGAGCTTCACTTTGCCTGTGGAAATTGAGGGACTACCTAATGCAACAGCTCTTTGTGATTTAGGAGCTTCTATAAACCTCATGCCACTCTCCATGTTTAGGAAATTGGACATGGGAGAGGCCACTCCTACTTTGATGTGTTTACAATTGGCGGACAGGTCAATTAAGTACCCCTATGGGGTGGCTGAAGATGTTTTGGTAAGGGTTGACAAGTTTGTCTTCCCGGTTGATTTTGTGATACTTGACATGGAAGAAGACTCCAAGGTACCATTAATTCTTGGGCGGCCATTCCTTGCTACAGGAAACGCCAAGATTAATGTAGCAGAAGGCCTCCTATCTTTGAAGGTAGGGGATGAAAAAGTGAAGTTTTCTGTATTCCGTACTTGTAAGCACTATGAGTCTGAAAGTGAGGATGAGTTCAAAGATGATGTTTGTAACAAGAAAAGAAAAAGTACCCCCAATTGATTAAGGGGAAGGGTCTATCTCGAACCTTAACATTGAGCTGGTTGGGAGACAACCCAACTTAGGATAGTTTAAATTTTTGCCTTTTAATTTTTTGTACTACTCTTGTAAATAAATAAAAGAAAAAAAACTCTATGTTTTTGCTGCAGGAGAGGCCAGCGCTCCAGCGCTGGAGGCCAACGCTCAAGCGTTAGGCCCCTGCTTTGCACCTCTGATTGCCCAGTTTCTGTTTTAATCCAGCGCCCAAGCGTTGGCATCCCCAACGCTCAAGCGCTGGAGCTCGGGCAGTTCTCTGTTTTGCTTTTGTTTGCTGTTTTTAGTTTTTAATAAATTTTGTGTTCACCATTTTCTGAAAGTTTTAGATTCTATGAGTTTTCCCTTGTTTCTACACTGGTTTTAATTTTTGGGAACTCAAGAATTTTTGTTTTTAGGTGGACACAATTTTTCAACCCATGATCTTAAGTGTGCTGTTTTTGGGACTAACAAGTCAAGCAAGTTTCTACTTGTGAGACTTTTGTTTGTTCAATGTTACAGGATAGGTATCAAAAGGAGGAAGAACCCTCTTGAACTTAAGTGTTCAATTTGATTTTTACATTGAGGTTCCCTTGGACCTTTGTGGAAAATTTGTTACTATACCAGCTTGTTAGTTTTTATTTTTGTTTTTCTTTTTATAGTTTTTAGTTTTTATTTTTAGTTTAGTTTTTCTGTTTTATTTTTGCATGAGTCTTGAGTATATTATCCATTCTGAATGTTGCTATAGCTTTGTGAAATGCTTTATCTGATTGAACTGCTTTGTGAAAAAGTTCTATGTTTTGAAGCAGTTAGGATTGCATGCTGTAGAAAGGATTTTTGATATCTTGATTGTTTTGGTTGTTGGCAAAGTCTTTTTCTGAGTTCTAAAAAGGGTACCACTTACCCTATCTTTTTCTGAGAGCTGAGGTCTCTGAAATCTTGATTGTGAAATTTTTCTGCCTTGTGTTGCATGTTGATTGGAGTTTTGCACACTTTGTGAGTTGAGAAGAGATTATAGGCATTTTTGAAAACTCAGATTTTTGCTTGAAATGTTATATCCACTAGTAGCCCCTTTTTGAGCCTTAAAAGAGTCATTCTTTGGAGCCTACTTTGTGTGATAAATCTTAAAGTTGTTATTGTGATTCATGTGCTGAAATTGTTAGAGCTATGTTTGTGGGTTTCTCTCTAAAAAATGAAGAAAAAAAAAATGAAAAAAATAAGGTATGTGCCTTAGAAAAAATAATGAAGTAGTGGGGTGAGAAAGAGTATGAAGGGAGTAAAATTCAAGTCATTCATCCCATACATTCCACTACTTTGTTCAAAAAAAGAGGAGAGAAAGAGGAAAAATTGAGAGAACCCTTGTGTGAAATGTTTAAAGCTCTTAGTCAAGGAAAATCACTTAACAACAAGTTTCTGAGTCAGCCATTAGAGTTGCCAATTTCTTGAAATCCATACCTTAAAATTGCACAACCCTTTGGCCAAGTTACAACCTTTAAAATCTCTTCAAAATCACTTGGTTGCTTTACTTCAGTTTTGATTTGAATTATAGGCAGGATCATTGAGCTTTCTTGTTTTCATGGAGAATATCATTTTGTGAGCTTATTTGATGAACTCAAACATGTTAAAAGCCAAGCCTAACTTTCTTGATTCTTTGTCTTTTAAACATGCATGTCTTCCTTATCTGCTAAGCTTTCTTGAAAATTATCATATTTCAATCGGATAAAAACTTTCTCAAAACTCAGGGACGAGTTTTTCTTTAAGTTTTGTCGCTTGAGGACAAGCTGTCGTTGGGTATAGTGGTGTGATGAGTGGATTTTATATGATAATTTTAGGGTCTTTTTAGTCTTTTTATTTTATCATTTTTGAGTCTCATGTAGGTTTTTTATTGTTTTTATGTAGATTTTATATTTATTTTGCATTTTGCATGTAGATTAGATTTTATTTGTTTTTCTACCTTTATTTTATATTTTTAGGAATTTTTATAGGTATTTTATATTTTTAGGAAAAGCTGGTTTAGTTATCATTTTTGTCCAGGGACCGATTTGTAAAGTTTCAGGAAATCAAGGACCTATTTGTGAAAGTTCAAGAGTGGAGGGCTAAAAATGAAGATTGAGAGAGTTAAAGGGCCAAAGTTGAAGTGCTAACAAAGAGAGGATTAAAAGTGGAAAAGAGGAATATGAAGCAAACTCTCTTCAAATTAGCACATGGAAAATAAGCTTGAAGGAATTGATGGTAGTGGAGGAGAAGTTTCAGAATTAAACAAGGGCTGAGTAGTGGGTTTTGATGGCATTCAAATCCCACTAACCATGAAGAAGAAGAAAAACTTGAAGTTGAAGAGGCAGTGCCCAGCGCTGCAGCGCTGGGAAGCCAGCGCTCAAGCGCTGGCCCTCGGTCTGGCAGTGGATTTTTAATGCTCCCAGCGCCCAAGCGTTGGGAATTCTAGCGCTGAAGCGTTGGAGGCTGGATTTTTACTATAAATAGGACCCTCCTCTTCACTTGTAAAGCACACCTTCTTAGAATACAACAAGTATTCTCTCTTTCTCCCTCTTGAGCATTGTTCCTAGGACTTGTGGGAAGCCATATTTGAGCTCCTATCCAGGGTAATCCAATGTCTCTGTTAGCCATGCTTGGCTAACTTCTTTCTTAAGTATCTTGGGTTGTTTTAATTTATAATATATGTTTTAGTTTTCTTCTACTCTTCTAAATTTTATTGTTATAGTTCATGTTTTATTTACCTTGTTCTTAATGTTATCTTGGTGCACACAAGAGTTTTTACTTATTGCTTATAACAATGGAAATTGGTAAGTAGTAAGGGACCTAGGATTTAAAAGAAGCTATATGACATATCACTAAGGTATTAGGATAGACTTAGCTTTATGTTGGCCTGAAAATTCTTTCTTCATCTTCTTCTTGGTTTTTTCTAGATTACAAGGTATTGAATTTAGTAATTGAGGAGAAAGTTCTACAATGATTAAGGTATTAACTTGTAGAAACATTAGGCTATAGCATCATGACTTGGTACTAAAATTCAGAAATAAAAGTAGTAGTTGCTAGCTTATTTTATAAATTATATAAATCAACCCAAGTGCTTAAGACCCATCATCATTTCTTTTTCTCCTATCATTATATGCTTTTGTTTATTTCTTGTTCTAAAAACCAACATCAATTTTCATTTTTATTTTTCTGTTTAAAGTACTAAATATTATAATAATAAGAACACCTATCCCTTGGGTTCGATCTTTTTACTACGCGATAGTAAATCGTACACTTGCGATTTCCGCTATCAGTTTTCATTAATTAAATATCGCCGTTTATTATTCTAATATTTCTTTATGTTCTACGAATGAATTTTTTTTTATCCTCATGCACCCAATTTTTTGAAATATATTAATCTTAATTTTTTTATAGTATTTTCCTTTGTAACCATAAAAACTAATTTACATGATGGATAAAACAATTTAACCAATTCATTCTTTCTGGGGTTAAATATAAGCAATTCATTCCAAGCCATTTGCTTCCTTTGTAGTTGCAAGAAATAAATTTTACTTTAAAGTAATATATTAATAACCTAATTATGAAATAGATGCTCATTTATGTTAAATTCAAACCACGTATTCATTAAATATCTTTAAATATTCGTTAGCTTTTTCTTAAATTTAATTTAAACCTCATTTGCTAAAGATTTTGAAAACTATTCTTAAATTCCGCAAGTGTAATTTGTCATTATGTAAACCTTCTGAATGCTCATATTTTTTCTTTATAATGGTTTATATCCAAACCTATTTTCAAAAGAAAAAAATTACCTGTTTAGTAACTTATCGTACACATTGATTTTACTCACATATATCAATTATAATAACCCAAATTAATTTTTTACATTACCGATGGAAAACTTAATGACTTTTACTTTCCGTAATTAAATTTTTTACATATAGATGTCAACAACAAAATTGGCTACAAAGATTTATGCTACTCTTCCGTTCCAAATTATAAGGACCTGTTCAGACAATCACGCTTATTAAGAAAACATGTAATAAGCTAATTAATATCTTGGTTTTGTTATTTTTTTGTACAAATCTTCCATATATGCCCCTATGTTAGTATTGGATATATCAAAGGTTGGTTGGGAGACATGAAAGAGGAGTAATTAGTAGAGGTGATAATTTAAGTTTTGGAATTGAAAATATAATGAATGCAAGGGGTAAAAAAGGAAAAACTTAATTTTTTTTTGAAATCTAGAAGGGTTTTATAATTTGGGACACCAAGTTTGTCTCTAAAGAACCTAATAATTTGGGACGGAGGAGTAATAAGCAGGGATGGATCCACATAGGACTTGAGGGGGGCAAGTGCCCCCACAAGATTATAAGTATCCTCATTGTTTTTTACTTTGGAAAAAGATGAGCTCAAATTCATTTCACTCACATTCACATGAAAGAGATGAGAGTAGATAAAACATAAGTAAGAAATATTATGCCTCAAGTTTCATAGAAAACTAATATCTACAACTATTGATATGCGTTCTTGTATACTCCTTCATGTTCATATTGCACAAAAATCTTGGTTTTGTCTTCTAAATAAAGAAAATACTTGGTAAACACATAATTTATCTCTTGTAGTTCTCATGATAGGTTATTTAGACGCTACATATTTAACTTTCATAATCTAAGTATGAAATCAGAATTTTGGGTTTAGAAAAAAATCTATAAAGGTGATTTAGATGAAAATATTACTTTTACTAAACAACTAAGGAAATTAAGTATTTTCATCCCTTTTTGTTGAAACAACATTGATGAAATGGTCCCTTCTTGTCATTCTATTGTATCCTTAAACTAATTTCAATTGGGGCTTCGTGTGTGTTTGAGTAATAGTGATGCCATTGCATTATCATTTTCCAATATACATTATTTTGACATGTATTACTATAAATTCCTTTTGTTGTTCATAAGCCTACCTGATTCCAATATACCGAATGATCTATGTATACTCCATATTCCCAAACATTCGAAGAATAATTCCTTTCTCAACTCATTAATTTTGAACACGTCTTTAATGATTTATAGGTATGCATTAACATCCTTGTGAGTTGTGATACATCCCGGTGAAGCACTTGTAGGTGATTGGATTTACTAGCTATGCCTGAGTTATTGTGCTAGTTCCTTGTGGAACAACGATCCCCTTGACATAAGGTCATTAGGGTAGTGGCCTATTGTCACAATTTTTGGGGATGCCATGTTTGGGTCATTAATATGCATAGTAATCTCCTACTTAATTTCCGAATTTTAAATCCAATTTAAGCTCTTGGGTTGGTTTACATAGTCTATAAAACTTGCTAGTAATCTCCTACTTAATTTCCGAATTTTAAATCCAATTTCATGATGCTATAGCCTAGAATTTCTACAAGTTAATTGCCTTAATAAATGTAGAACTTTCTTCCTAATTACTAAATCCATAGCCTTGGTATTTAGTTAACCAGAAAAGAAGATGAAGAATGAATTCGGGCCAGCACAAAGTTACGTCTATCCTAATTGCCTTAAGAGATATATACTTTTAACCTTTTTTATTTCCTATTTCCCTTACTACTTACCAAATGGCCTTATGACACAAGTAGAAAGCAAGATATCTTTTGTGCACAAAGATGAATAAAGAACAAGGAAATAAAACATGAAAGGAAATATTATTCAGAAATGTAGAAAAACACTAGAACATGAATTATAAACTAAAACAACCCAAAAACTTAAAGAAGAAGTTAGCCAAGCATGGCTAAAAGAATCATTGAATTACCCTGGATAGGAGCTCAAGTTTGGCTTCCCACAATTCCTAGGAACAATGATCTTAAGGAGGAAAGAAGAATACTTGTTGTACTCTGAAATGGTGTGTCTTACAAGTGAAGAAAAGGTCCCTATTTATAGTAAAAATTCACCCTCCAGCGCTTGAGCGCTGGCATTCCCAACGCTTGGGCGTTGGGATGCATTAAAATTCCACTATCAGACCGAGGCCCAGCGCTTGAGCGCTGGCTTTCCAACGCTTGAGCGTTGGGTGAGAATCTGACTCATCTCCTAGTCAGAGTCCCAACGCTTGAGCGTTGGGTCGCCTGCTGCTTCATCTTCAAGCTTTTCCCTTCTTCATGGTAATGGGTTTTCAATGCCTTCAATGGCCACCACTCAGCCCTTAATCATTTCTGAAACTTCCTTCCCACTACCATCAATTCTTCAAGCTTATTTTCCATGTGCTAAATTGGAGAGAGTTGCTTCATATTCTTCTTTTTCTCTTTTAGCCCTCTCTTTACTAGCACTTCAATTCTGGCCCTATAATTCATTGAAACTTCACTTTTAATCCTCCACTCTTGAACTTTCACACTTTGATCCCTGATTTCCTTAAACTTTACAAATTGGTCCCTGGACAAAAATGATAACTATACCAGCTTTTCCTAAAAATATAAAATAACTATAAAAATTCCTAAAAATATAAAATAAAGTTAGAAAAACAAATAAAATCTAATCTATATGCAAAATGAAAAATAAATATAAAATCTACATAAAAATAATAAAAATCCTATGTGACTGAAAAATAATAAAAATAAAAAGACTAAAAACAACCTAAAAACATCATATAATATCCACTCATCACATATGAAATAGCAATTCTTTCGTACACAATAATGACGCACACACCACTGTAGTTCTGTTTTATGCTGTGATCTTTACAAGTGGAAAAGCAGACACAATATTTTGCACTATAAGGTAGCTTAGGAAGGAATTTAAAGGATATGGTTAGACGTTGAATTCTTTCATAATCATAAAAATTGGCCACTCTTATTTTGGTCAAACAATGGAAAAATAAAAAGCTCAATATAGTTGTATTTTTTTGAAATGGTTATTGAAACAGTTACATTAATTGGATTATATGAGTGTGAGGCAAATTAAGATTATTAACCGTGGAGTTTCAGAAAACTTGGTGAATCAAAGAAGAAAGATATGAAGTATTTTTCATAATGCCACCTAAGTGGAGGAAAAAATTGTATATGGAGCACACTAGAAAGAAGTTTATGTCATTTATCCCTCCACAGTATACATCTGATGAGGTTCACTAATAAGGAAACTATTTAAGACATCAATCTCATCCTCTCGAGTAAGGGCAATAACTTTTGCCGACATCCAAACTAGAGACAAGTTAGCATTATTCCTTTTTAATGCAACAGAAAGTATAACATTCTGGATATGACGTGATAGTACATTCTGGATACTGAAGTTGTATGTTGATAAGGGTGAATTGGTTACTCTTATTAATTCAATGTATATTATTTGGTACACAAGTGGCTCATCTATCAAAAAACACTTGACTTTTCACAAAATAAGACATTTATCATGCAACTCACACGCGCATTAGATCTATTTATGATTTCCTTGTTGGATACAAGTAAACGACACCTGTTGTTGTTCTAGAGTGATATTATCACCATCTTTTTGAAAGGTATGAATATTTAAAATGTAAAACTGAGTTTAACATTGTTGCCGTTAAAATGATTTTTTATTGAACATGTTCTTCATAAATACGTAACTATGTCTCAGCTTTCAATTTTAACCGACTTTTATTTTATTTTACTTCTTATCTGTTTTAATATTTTTATTTTATCTCTAAATTTTCCTTTTTATTGAAATAACTAAAATGAAACAAATTTAAAATATAAAACCGAAATTAAGAATAAATCTAAAAAATGACAAAAAAGGAAGGTGTAAAATGACTTCATCACTTTATAATCTTATTTGACTGGCATTAGTCTCCGTTTATAAATTTCAGCTAAAAAGGAATTAAATATGAACGAATTGCACAAGTTTTTGATAAAGGAAATTTGTGCTGTTTTAAAAAAGTATATTGAGGAAATGTTTATCTTGTCGGAAAGTTTGAACAAAGTTATACAACTCTCATGAGAACTTCAACTGCTAAATTATATGTTAACTAAGTGGATTTCTATTTAGAAGACAAACTCAAGACATTGACGCAACATGTTCATGGAGAAATATACGAGAACTCGTATCCAAAGTTGTAGATGTTAGTTTTGTATGAAACTTGAGGCATTTAAAAGATTATGTTGCAACCTACAATTTTTGTTAGAGAGAGCAATACGTAATACCAATATTTGGATAGATAAAAAACACCTAAGGTTGCCATACGAAATATGTATTTTAGTTTAAAGGAATAATTGGTCAACTATTTTTAGTCCCACATTGCTAAAACTTCCCTGTTCTTTCTTCTCCTTCCTCTATATAAAGGGAACTTCTTCTCATGTTTGATCATCCAAAAATTCAAAGACTAAGGTCTAAGATTAAAATTACTTAGAGTGTTTTGGATCACACAAACATAGTGTAAAAACACAGAGTTTGTAGCATAGTTCAAGATTTTAAGAGATCTATTTTATATCCATTGGGTTTTTTGCTTTGCACTAGCCTACGTGCTAGTGTAAACTTTTGGACTGTTGGTGATGTGCGGCAAGGTCAAAGTCCTAGGAGACCTACGCAGTTAGAGACTTTTCGAGTGCTCTGCATCGAGGTAAGTATTTATTTCATTTATTCTTTATTTTAATTTTATCATTGTTTAATAAATCTAATATTTTATTTATGTGAATTTTTTTTTCTTCTCTTTTTTTGAAAAATATTCTCTTCTTAATTTTAAATACCCTATAAACATATAATCATTATTAAATATTTTTTCATTACTCTATAAATATTTGTTTTGTCAAATTTACAGGATTTTTATATCAAAATTTGCAAGTAAAATTTGAGATAAATCTAAAAAAATAACGTGTTGTTAAATTCTTAGGGACATCCACATGAAATTTCATCCAATGACTAAACACAAAAATAATTTTCATGTAGGAAATATCCGTTTTTGGACTAGACTTCAGGAACTCTTGTAGGAGATCTAAACTTCTTGAAGCATCACTCGAATGTCCACTTTTTCAATAGTATTTTGAACTCTAGACTTAAGGAGCGCAACACTAAAAAATGGACAGAAATAACAAGAAACTAGACGTGGTGCCGAAACTTTCTGTAATGGCTCCTATGTATTTATAGCTGAGGAAAAGAACCCTGAAGGTGGAAAAATGTTTCGTCCTTTGATCAGAAATTAAAAGGAGGGAATCTTACTTTGAAAGTTAGCATGAATGCTAGAAGTCCAGGGAGGGTGATTATAAAAGTTTGTGGAAATTCTAGCTATGAGAGAGAATGAGAGTGACAAAAGCTCTAATTTCCCATAGTGTACGATGGACTGTATTTGGTGAACAACTAGACCGAATGATAGTGTGAAAATGAGGAACTTCTAATCAAGTTTATATCGAATAGAATGTCAAATTAACCCCCCACCTGCGTTGCCCATGTAGGTTTAGGTTTTAAAGGTTCCCCTGCAAGTTATATAACTAGGTGGGGGGGTAAATTAACCCCCCACCTGTCAAATTAACCCCAATTTGACCTGCAGGTGAACCTTTAAAACCTAAATTTACATGGGCAACGCAGGTGGGGGGTTTATTTGACATTCTATTCGATGTAAACTTGATTAGAAGTTCCTCATTTTCCCACTATCCTTCGGTCTAGTTGTTCACCAAATACAGTTCACCGTAGACATATGGGAAAATAGAGCTTTTGTCACTCCCATTCTCTCTCATCGCTAGAATTTCCATAAAATTTTATAATCACCCTCCCTGGAGTTCTTGCATTCATGCTAATTTTCAAAGTAAGATTCCCTCCTTTTAATTTCTGATCACGGGACGAAACATTTTTTCCACCTTCAGGGTTCTCTTCCTCACCTATATATACCTAGGAGCCATTACAGAAAGTTTCGGCACAACGTCTAGTTGCTTGTTATTTCTGTCCATTTTTTAGTGTTGCGCTCCTTAAGTCTAGAGTTCAAAATACTATTGAAAAATTGGACATTCGAGTGATGCTTCAAGAAGTTTAGATCTCCTACAAGAGTTCCTGAAGTCTAGTCGAAAAACGGATATTTCCTACATGAAAATAATTTTTGTGTTTAGTCATTGGATGAAATTTCATGTGGATGTCCCTAAGAATTTAACAAGTTATTTTTTTAGATTTATCTCAAATTTTACTTGCAAATTTTGATATAAAAATCCTGTAAATTTGACAAAACAAATATTTATAGAGTAATGAAAAAATATTTAATAATGATTTTATGTTTATAGGGTATTCAAAATTAAGAAGAGAATATTTTTCAAAAAAAAAAGAAGAAAAAAAAAATTCACATAAATAAAATATTATATTTATTAAAAAATGATAAAATTAAAATAAAAAAGAAATGAAATAAATACTTACCTCGATACAGAGCACTCGAAAAGTCTCTAACTACGTAGGTCTCCTATGACTTTGACCTTGCCGCACATCACCGACACTCCAAAAGTTTACACTAGCACGTAGGCTAGTGCAAAGCAAAAAACTCAATGTATATAAAATAGATCTCTAAAAATCTTGAACTATGCTACAAACTATGTGTTTTTACACTATGTTTGTGTGATCCAAAACACTCAAAGTAATTTTAATCTTAGACCTTAGTCTTTGAATTTTTGGATGATCAAACATGAGAAGAAGTTCCCTTTATATAGAGGAAGGAGAAGAAAGAACGGGGAAGTTTTAGCAATGTGGGACTTAAAATAGTTTACCAATTATTCCTTTAAACTAAAATACATATTTCGTATGGCAACCTTAGGTGTTTTTTATCTATCCAAATATTGGTATTACGTATTGGTCTCTCTAACAAAAATTGTAGGTGGCAACATAATCTTTTAAATGCCTCAAGTTTCATACAAAACTAACATCTACAACATTGGATACGAGTTCTCGTATATTTCTCCAAGCTTTAGCAATGTGAGACTAAAACAGTTGATCAGTGCTTTACTTTGTTGTGAGATATCAAATTTCATGGCAACTTTAACTGTTTATTAACTATCCAAAGAATGGAATAACATCTTGTTTTGTTAAAAATAATTGTAGGTGACCACATTAAATTTCAAATGTCTCAAGTTTCATACAAAACTAACATCTACAACTACAGATATGCGTTCTTGTATACTCCTTCGTGTACATTTTGCACAAGCATCTTAGTTTTGTCTTCTAAATAAAGAAAATACTTGGTAAACACATAATCTATCTTTTGTTGTTCTCATGATAGTGTATTTATATGCTACGTATTTAACTTTCATAACCTTAGTATTAAATCAGAATTTTTGTTTTAGAAAAGAATATATAAAGGTGATTTAGATGAAAATATTAGTTTTACTAAACAACTAAGGAAATTAAGTATTGTCATCCCTTTTTTTTGAAAGAACATTGATGAATTGGTCCCTTCTTGATATTCTATGATATCCTAAAATTAATTTTAATTGGGGCTTTGTGTGTGTTTGAGTATTAGTGACGCCATGGCCTTATCATTTTCCAATATATATTATTTTTGCATGTATTACTATAAATTTCTTTTGTTGTTCATATGCCTACTTGATTCAAACAGGTAAATATATGTAGATGCTAGCGGAAACTTAAATAATCAATAAATATGAATTAATGATATATGTATACTCCATATTCCCAAACATTAGAAGAATAATTTATCCTTTCTCAACTCATTAATGTTGAACACGTCTTTAAGGATTTATAGGTATGCATTAACATCCTCGTGAGTTGTGATACATCCCGGTGAAGCACTTGTAGGTGATTGGATTTACTAGCTTTGCCTGAGTTATTCTGCTAGTTCCTTGTGGAACAACGATCCCCTTGACATAAGGTCATAAGGGTAGTGGCCTATTGTCACCATTGCTAGGGATGCCATGTTTAGGCCAATAATATGCATGTAGGTGCTACAAGTAAACTTTTCTGCTATGCCCTCATTTTATTCTTTGAACTTAGTGCATTTTCTAAGTAGGCATATTACTCAAGATCTTTTATTTGGCTAGACTAGATATATGGTTGCATAAACATCTTTCCTCCATCCATTCATAGGATATACATCTAACTAATTTTATGTTGAACATTTATTGAAATTTTTCTTATCTTGCGACTTTGATAGACTTTTGATTGGGTTTAAGTGCTTTTTATTTTGGGTAACTTTTCTTGTTAATTTTGCTTTGATTCCTGATGACTGGATTTTATATGATGTTTTTAGGGTCCTTTTAGTTTATTTTATTTTATTTGTATTGAGTCTCATATAGGTTTTTATTCTTTTTATTTAGATTTTCTATTTATTTTTGCATTTGCATGTAGATTAGCTTTTATTTGTTTTTAAGCTTTATTTGTATAATTTTAGGTATTTTTATTAGTTTTTAGTCTTTTTAGGAAACTGGTTAAGTTAAGCATATTTGTGGGGACCAAGGTGCAAATTGCAAGAAATGAAGGACTGAAAATGAAGCACCATTTCTAATTGGCACATGTGAAAAATGCCATGAGTGGAGAATTGATGAGGAATGGAGGTTTCAGAAGTTAATAAGGGACAAGAATGTGGCTACATCAGTGCCATTGAGGGCAATGAAACCTCATCAAGAGGAAAAACAAAACAGCAAGGAGATGAAGCATCATCCGTGCCAACACTTGAGCGTTGGGACGTGGCAGGTTTTATTATAAATAGGGTCTTTGCTTTCCTTTGTAAACACACCTTTCACACCC
This sequence comes from Acmispon strigosus, assembly GCA_030819835.1. Lineage (NCBI taxonomy): Eukaryota > Viridiplantae > Streptophyta > Magnoliopsida > Fabales > Fabaceae > Acmispon > Acmispon strigosus. The sequence continues at coordinate 18,259,490 of JAUAMA010000007.1, read as the reverse complement.
TTCATACCATCTTTCTTCTTGGTTCAGAGCAATTTCCTGGACTTGTGGGAAGCCTCTTTGAGCTCCCAATTTAGGTTTTTCTCTTTATGTATCTCTTAGCCATGCTAGGCTAATTTCTCTTGTATTTGGGTTGTTATGAATCTTCATAAAACTATGCTGTAAGTCTTAATCTTTATATATGAATGAAGTTCTTGTTCTTAGTATTTTCTCCCCATGCTTAATTAATCTTGGTGCACACAAGTTCACTTTGCTCAATTCTTGCACAATGGTAATTGGTAGGATTTGAGGGAAATTAGATTAAATTAATGGATTATTCATCACTTAGGTATAAGGATGGAAACCAATTGTGTTGGCTAGAACTAAGAACACTAATGCTTCAATTTGATTAACTAATCACTAAGGTATTAGGCTTAGTAATTGGATTGAAAGTTCTATTTGATTAAGGCATTAACAAATAGAAATCCTAGGCTAAAGCACCTAAGAACTAGTTCTAATTTCATGTGTAAAAGTGATTCTGAAAAGCTAAGTTAAGTGAAGTGAAATTCAACCCAAATACTTGTTTTATCATTTTTATCATTTCATGGCTTTTAGTCTCTTTCTATCAAAATATCCAAACAAAACATCTTTTATTTTACCAACTCTGAAAAACCAATTATAAAATCAACCAATCCCTGTGGAGACGATATCTTTTATATTACTTCGATATTCAACCGTACACTTGCGGATTTGGCTTATCAATGCCCTAATTTTATCCGTTAACCTTTGTGCTTTTTCTAAGCAGGGAGATTAATCATGATCTTTGCTTTGGGTAGGTATTGTTGTTGGGGAAACCTCTTTCCCCCATCCATGCGTAGCACACTGATTTATTTCATTTGATATTGAACATTTATTGAAATTTAGCTTTTCTTAGATAGAATATTTCGGGTTTTTGTGCTTTGCATTTTAGGTTCCTTTTCATACAAATTTCAAAGATGTGTTTGTTTAAATAAAACTTCATTAAGAGTTATAATCTTTCTATGCATAGTCTAAATATAGGTGTTTGCTTTTAGAATCAACTCGTCTCCGATGTTGATGCTATTTTTTGGTATTATATTTAACCATATTGATACCCAAATCGCAAGTGCACGATTGACTATCGCGTAGTATAAAAAGATCGAACCCAAGGGATAGGTGTTCATTTTATTATAATATACAGTACTTGTGCCGAAAAATTAAAAGATGAATATATGAAGTTGGTTTTATAGCAATCAAGAACAAAAGCATAAAATGATAAGAAATAAAGATGATAAGAATTTAAGCTCTTGGGTTGGTTTACATAGTCTATAAAACATGCTAGTAATCTCCTACTTAATTTCCGAATTTTAAATCCAATTTCATGATGCTATAGCCTAGAATTTCTACAAGTTAATTGCCTTAAGAAATGTAGAACTTTCTACCTAATTACTAAATCCATAGCCTTGGTATTTTGTTAACCAGAAAAGAAGATGAAGAATGAATTCGGGCCAGCACAAAGTTACGTCTATCCTAATTTCCTTAAGAGATATATACTTATAACCTTTTTTATTTCCTATTTCCCTTACTACTTACCAAATGGCTTTATGACATAAGTAGAAAGCAAGATATCTTTTGTGCACAAAGATGAATAAAGAACAAGGAAATAAAACATGAAAGGAAATATTATTCAGAAATGTAGAAAAACACTAGAACATGAATTATAAACTAAAACAACCCAAAAACTTAAAGAAGAAGTTAGCCAAGCATGGCTAAAAGAATCCTTGAATTACCCTGGATAGGAGCTCAAGTTTGGCTTCCCACAATTCCTAGGAACAATGATCTTAAGGAGGAAAGAAGAATACTTGTTGTACTCTGAAATGATGTGTCTTACAAGTGAAGAAAAGGCCCCTATTTATAGTAAAAATTCACCCTCCAGCGCTTGAGCGCCGGCATTCCCAACGCTTGGGCGTTGGGATGCATTAAAATTCCACTATCAGACCGAGGCCCAGCGCTTGACCGCTGGCTTTCCAACGCTTGAGCGTTGGGTCGCCTGCTGCTTCATCTTCAAGCTTTTCCCTTCTTCATGGTAATGGGTTTTCAATGCCTTCAATGGCCACCACTCAGCCCTTAATCATTTCTGAAACTTCCTTCCCACAACCATCAATTCTTCAAGCTTATTTCCCATGTGCTAAATTGGAGAGAGTTGCTTCATATTCTTCTTTTTCTCTTTTAGCCCTCTCTTTAGCACTTCAATTCTGGCCCTTTAATTCTTTGAAACTTCACTTTTAATCCTCCACTCTTGAACTTTCACACTTTGATCCCTGATTTCCTGAAACTTTACAAATTGGTCCCGGGACAAAAATGATAACTATACCAGCTTTTCCTAAAAATATAAAATAACTATAAAAATTCCTATAAATATAAAATAAAGTTAGAAAAACAAATAAAATCTAATCTATATGCAAAATGAAAAATAAATATAAAATCTACATAAAAATAATAAAAATCCTATATGTGACTCAAAAATAATAAAAATAAAAAGACTAAAAACAACCTAAAAACATCATATAATATCCACTCATCACATATGAAATAGCAATTCTTTCGTACACAATAATGACGCACACACCACTGTAGTTCTGTTTTATGCTATGATCTTTACAAGTGGAAAAACAGACACAATATTTTGCACTATAAGGTAGCTTAGGAAGGAATTTAAATGATATGGTTAGACGTTGAATTCTTTCATATTCATAAAAATTGGCCTCTCTTATTTTGGTCAAACAATGGAAAAATAAAAAGCTCAATATAGTTGTATTTTTTTGAAATGGTTATTGAAACAGTTACATTAATTGGATTATATGAGTGTGAGGCAAATTGAGATTATTAACCGTGGAGTTTCAGAAAACTTGATGAATCTAAGAAGAAAGATATGAAGTATTTTTCATAATGCCACCTATGTGGAGGAAAAAGTTGTATATGGAGCACACCAGAAAGAAGTTTATGTCGTTTATCCCTCCACAGTATACATCTAATGAGGTTCACTGATAAGGAGACTATTTAAGACATCAATCTCATCCTCTCGAGTAGGGGCAATAACTTTTGCCGACATCCAAACTAGAGACAAGTTAGCATTATTCCTTTTTAATGCAACAGAAAGTATAACATTCTGGATATGACGTGATCATACATTCTGGATACTGAAGTTGTATGTTGATAAGGGTGAATTGGTTACTATTATTAATTCAATGTATATTATTTGGTACACAAGTGGCTCATCTATCAAAAAACACTTGACTTTTCACAAAATAAGACATTTATCATGCAACTCACACGCGCATTAGATCTATTTATGATTTCCTTGTTGGATACAAGTAAACGACACCTGTTGTTGTTCTAGAACATGTGTGGTCTTGAAGATCTAGAGTGATATTATCACCATCTTTTTGAAAGGTATGAATATGTAAAATGTAAAACTGAGTTTAACATTGTTGCCGTTAAAATGATTTTTTATTGAACATGTTCTTCATAAATACGTAACTATGTCTCAGCTTTCAATTTTAACCGACTTTTATTTTATTTTACTTCTTATCTGTTTTAATATTTTTATTTTATCTCTAAATTTTCCTTTTCATTGAAATAACTAAAATGAAACAAATTTAAAATATAAAACCGAAATTAAGAATAAATCTAAAAAATGACAAAAAAGGAAGGTGTAAAATGACTTCATCACTTTATAATCTTATTTGACTGGCATTAGTCTCCATTTATAAATTTCAGCTAATAAGGAATTAAATTTAATGAATTGCACAAGTTTTTGATAAAGGAAATTTGTGCTGTTTTAAAAAAGTATATTGAGGAAATGTTTATCTTGTCGGAAAGTTTGAACAAAGTTATACAACTCTCATGAGACCTTCAACTGCTAAATTATATGTTAACTAAGTGGATTTCTATTTAGAAGACAAACTCAAGACATTGACGCAACATGTTCATGGAGAAATATACGAGAAATCGTATCCAAAGTTGTAGATGTTAGTTTTGTATGAAACTTGAGGCATTTAAAAGATTATGTTGCCACCTACAATTTTTGTTAGAGAGAGCAATACTTAATACCAATATTTGGATAGATAAAAAACACCTAAGGTTGCCAGACGAAATATGTATTTTAGTTTAAAGGAATAATTGGTCAACTATTTTTAGTCCCACATTGCTAAAACTTCCCCGTTCTTTCTTCTCCTTCCTCTATATAAAGGGAACTTCTTCTCATGTTTGATCATCCAAAAATTCAAAGACTAAGGTCTAAGATTAAAATAACTTAGAGTGTTTTGGATCACACAAACATAGTGTAAAAACACAGAGTATGTAGCATAGTTCAAGATTTTAAGAGATCTATTTTATATCCATTGGGTTTTTTGCTTTGCACTAGCCTACGTGCTAGTGTAAACTTTTGGACTGTTGGTGATGTGCGGCAAGGTCAAAGTCCTAGGAGACCTACGCAGTTAGAGACTTTTCGAGTGCTCTGCATCGAGGTAAGTATTTATTTCATTTCTTCTATATTTTAATTTTATCATTTTTTAATAAATCTAATATTTTATTTATGTGAATTTTTTTTTCTTCTTTTTTTTTTGAAAAATATTCTCTTCTTAATTTTAAATACCCTATAAACATAAAATCATTATTAAATATTTTTTCATTACTCTATAAATATTTGTTTTGTCAAATTTACAGGATTTTTATATCAAAATTTGCAAGTAAAATTTGAGATAAATCTAAAAAAATAACGTGTTGTTAAATTCTTAGGGACATCCACATGAAATTTCATCCAATGACTAAACACAAAAATTATTTTCATGTAGGAAATCTAAACTTTTTGAAGCATCACTCGAATGTCCACTTTTTCAATAGTATTTTGAACTCTAGACTTAAGGAGCGCAACACTAAAAAATGGACAGAAATAACAAGAAACTAGACGTGGTGCCGAAACTTTCTGTAATGGCTCCTATGTATTTATAGGTGAGGAAGAGAACCCTGAAGGTGGAAAAAATGTTTCGTCTTGTGATCAGAAATTAAAAGGAGGGAATCTTACTTTGAAAATTAGCATGAATGCTAGAAGTCCAGGGAGGGTGATTATAAAAGTTTGTGGAAATTCTAGCTTTGAGAGAGAATGAGAGTGATAAAAGCTCTAATTTCCCATATGTGTACGATGGACTGTATTTGGTGAACAACTTGACCGAATGATAGTGTGAAAATGAGGAACTTCTAATCAAGTTTACATCGAATAGAATGTCAAATTAACCCCCCACCTGCGTTGCATATGTAGGTTTAGGTTTTAAAGGTTCCCCTGCAAGTTATATAACTAGGTGGGGAGTAAATTAACCCCCCACCTATCAAATTAACCCCAATTTGACCTGCAGGTGAACCTTTAAAACCTAAATTTACATGGGCAAAGCAGGTGGGGGGTTAATTTGACATTCTATTCGATGTAAACTTGATTAGAAGTTCCTCATTTTCCCACTATCCTTCGGTCTAGTTGTTCACCAAATACAGTCCACCGTAGACATATGGGAAAATAGAGCTTTTGTCACTCTCATTCTCTCTCATAGCTAGAATTTCCGCAAACTTTTATAATCATTCTCCCTGGACTTCTAGCATTCATGCTAATTTTCAAAGTAAGATTCCCTATTTTTAATTTCTGATCACAGGACGAAACATTTTTTCCACCTTCAGGGTTCTGTTCCTCACCTATATATACATAGGAGCCATTACAGAAAGTTTCGGCACAACGTCTAGTTTCTTGTTATTTCTGTCCATTTTTTAGTGTTGCGCTCCTTAAGTCTAGAGTTCAAAATACTATTGAAAAAGTGAACATTCGAGTGATGCTTCAAGAAGTTTAGATCTCCTACAAGAGTTCCTGAAGTCTAGTCGAAAAACGGATATTTCCTACATGAAAATAATTTTTGTGTTTAGTCATTGAATGAAATTTCATGTGGATGTCCCTAAGAATTTAACAACACGTTATTTTTTTAGATTTATCAGAAATTTTACTTGCAAATTTTGATATAAAAATCCTGTAAATTTGACAAAACAAATATTTATAGAGTAATGAAATATATTTAATAATGAATTTATGTTTATAGGGTATTTAAAATTAAGAAGAGAATATTTTTCAAAAAAAAAAAAAGAAGAAAAAAAAATTCACATAAATAAAATATTAGATTTATTAAAAAATGATAAAATTAAAATAAAGAAGAAATGAAATAAATACTTACCTCGATGCAGAGCACTCCAAAAGTCTCTAACTGCCTGGGTCTCCTAGGACTTTGACCTTGCTGCACATCACCAACACTCCAAAAGTTTACACTAGCACGTAGGCTAGTGCAAAGCAATAAACCCAATGGATATAAAATAGATCTCTAAAAATCTTGAACTATGCTACAAACTCTGTGTTTTTACACTATGTTTGTGTGATCCAAAACACTCAAAGTAATTTTAATCTTAGACCTTAGTCTTTGAATTTTTGGATGATCAAACATGAGAAGAAGTTCCCTTTATATAGAGGAAGGAGAAGAAAGAACGGGGAAGTTTTAGCAATGTGGGACTTAAAATAGTTCACCAATTATTCCTTTAAACTAAAATACATATTTCGTATGACAACCTTAGGTGTTTTTTATCTATCCAAATATTGGTATTACGTATTGCTCCTTCTAACAAAAATTGTAGGTGGCAACATAATCTTTTAAATGCCTCAAGTTTCATACAAAACTAACATCAACAACTTAGGATACGAATTCTCGTGTATTTCTCCAAGCTTTAGCAATGTGAGACTAAAACAGTTGATCAGTGCTTTACTTTGTTGTGAGATATCAAATTTCATGGCAACTTTAACTGTTTATTAACTATCCAAAGAATGGAATAACATCTTGTTTTGTTAAAATATAATTGTAGGTGACCACATTATATTTCAAATGTCTCAAGTTTCATACAAAACTAACATCTACAACCAAGGATATTAAGTATTGTCATCCCTTTCTGTTGAAAGAACATTGATGAATTGGTCCCTTCTTGTCATTCTATTTTATCCTGAAATTAATTTTAATTGGGGCTTTGTGTGTGTTTGAGTATTAGTGACGCCATGGCCTTATCATTTTCGAATATATATTATTTTTGCATGTATTACTATAAATTTCTTTTGTTGTTCATATGCCTACTTGGTTCAAACAGGTAAATATATGTAGATGCTAGCGGTAACTTAAATCATCAATAAATAAGAATTAATGATTTATGTATACTCCATACTCCCATACATTCGAAAAACAATTTATCCTTTCTCAACTCATTAATTTTGAACACGTCTTTAATGATTTATAGGTATGCATTAACTTCCTTGTGAGTTGTGATACATCGTGGTGAAGCACTTGTAGGTGATTGGATTTACTAGCTATGCTTGAGTGACGGTGCTAGTTCCTTATGGAACCCCGATCCCCTTGACATAAGGTCATAAGGGTAGTGGCCTATTGTCACAATTGTTGGGGATGCCATGTTTGGTTCAATAATATGCATGTAGGTGCTACAAGTAAATTTTTCTGCTATGCCCTCATTTTATTCTTTGACCTTAGTGCATTTTCTGAGTAGGGATATTACTCAAGATCTTTTATTTGGCTAGACTAGATATAAGGTTGTGAAAACATTTTTCCTCCATCCATTCATAGGATATTCATCTAATTAATTTTATGTTGAACATTTATTGAAGTTTTGCTTATCCGGCGACTTTGATAGACTTTTGATTGGGTTTAAGTGCTTTTTATTTTGGGTACCTTTTCTTGTTAATTTTTCTTTGATGCCTGATGATTGGATTTCATATGATGTTTTTAGGGCTTTCCAGATCTTTCATTGTAGAATTGGTACCTAACAAAGTATATATAATGTTCTATTGTTTTGCTATTGTCTTATTCTATAACTACGCAATTATAATGTTTAGAAAAAACTCTCAATTTTCTTATGCTTTACAAGGGTGGGCCCCAGTTTCGTGCTATTGGCACCAAGAATTTAAAAAATGTGTTACAAAGACTGTTGTTTTGAAAGACAACAAAAAAAAACACGTTCCACATTAGGTTGGAAGATTGTGGCCCTGTATCCGAATTTACATATGGAATAGAAGGACTTATAGTTCATTATGGTCTTCAACATGAAGGAGGATGGCCCGAGGTGTGTTATTTAGGGGGATGTGAGTTTCATATTAAAGTTAAAGACAGAGATTTTAGATCACTCTCTGCTGAACATGAAGGAAATAACTTTTATTTCGGATGGATGCCAACGCAAGTTGTAGAAACTGACTATGATAGTGGACCTGACAACGAAGAAGAAAATACAATGTCTTACTACGAAAAGCCAACTTTCACCATCGCACATCATTACGAACAGAATGGTGGGTCATATCTATTTACTCAGGTTATTTTATATTACTTAGTTGTTAGTAACTATTTTTTTAAGAGCTTTGATTGTTTTAAATATTTATGCCTTAATCCAGACTTTGCCAACAGCGTTGGTGAAGCATGCATTGCTTCCGGATAAACCTTCACTTTGTGTATTAAGAGATGCAAGTAAGCGAAGGTTTTATTGTGAATGTTCCGGGAATAAAAAAAAACAATCAAAGTGTATCGTGACAATTGGTTGGATAGACTTCATCAAAGAAAATAGATACAAAGATCAGAGCTGGATCAAGTAGGGAATTGATAAGAAGGATCCTTATGTAATACATGTCAGTGTAATCAATAAGTGAAAAATGGTTCTCAAGTTTTTATTTTCATATATCAATATTTACCCCATGCTTTTATTGTTCAGTTAAAATATGAAAATCTATGTACCAAAACATCCAAGTAAATTATTATTTCGGTTTATAAACATCTATAATTGTCAATTGATATGTTTCATCTAAATAAAACTCTCTTGTGCATGGCACGGGTCAAAAACTAGTACACAAAGTTTAGGAAATTTGTATCTATCATAATTGATCACAAAATTTTATCATTCAAAATCTGATAAACGTCTTGAGATCGTTTGAACTTAACAATTTAGTGTCCATTTTAGGAAAAGTTAGTACATGCGTCAACTTTTCATGCAATCGATTATTGCAAACACTTCTTTAGATATTTAAAAAAGTCAAGCTTTTCCCAAAATATTGTGTCCTACAACTAATAATTTTGAAAACGAAATTTAAAATCTATTAAAAAATTTCCATTTAGAAAATTATACTTGGACAGGGCGACCGCCAAAGACTACATAATAGGGGCGGTTAGGTTTCGGTTGGGGGCTTCCTTTTTGAGCGGCGCGGAAAGCGCGTCGTGCGCCCACGACCGGTTAGAGCTTATCTAGACGGTAGGGGCAAACCTGTAATAGGCATAGGGCTTGGACTTTATAATGTATTGGGCTAATCCCGACGGCCCATAGAGTTTTACTCCCTATAAATAGCTAGGGGAGGCTACTGTAAAAGGGGTGAACAACTTTTAATAAACAAAGAGAACATTCAGCTCTTGACTATTGTGTTATTTTCCTAGAACATTTTTGGCGCCGTCTGTGGGGAAGGTAAACCAAACCCTACGCACTCAACAACTAGCTATGTCAGGCACTGGCCGTCGTAGGGGAGGCCGCGGGCGTGGAGGACGAACGGTGGGCCGTCAGCCTGAACCGTCTCCCACGCATCCGCCGACCCCTATCCCGAATCCCGGTTCGCCGCAGGGGGACGCGCAGGGTGACGGTGCGACCAGCCAGATTCCCTTCGCCGTTTCTATGGCTGAATGGAATCGGGTGTGTGGCGCCCTGGATTTTGTCCAACAGCAGAATCAGCACCTGCAGGCCTAGTTGGAGTATTTTCGTCAGCAAAAGGATCCTGGTGTGGAGAGCCTTAGAGAAGCTGAGACCGTGGTCGATTTTCAACCCTTTTCGCCCGCCATTCAGGCGGTCCCTATTCCGGACGTGGTAAAACACTTGGTGCTAGACACGTACTCTGGCGACTCGGACCCAAAGGAACACTTACAGGCGTTTATGACCAAGATGGTGATTAGTCAGGCGACTGATGCGGTACGCTGCAGATTGTTCCCATCAACACTGAAGGGGACGGCCTTGGCATGGTTTTCTAAATTACCAACACATTCCATCAGTAGTTTCACCGAGTTTTCATGTAAGTTCCTCTCACATTTTGCGGCAAGCAGGACCCAGAGGGTGACGACGGGTGCATTATTCAACATTCGTCAGGGCGCGTCAGAAACGCTGAAACAGTATATGGCGAGGTTCAACGCCACCTTGGTACGAATTGAGGACCCTCCCCAGGAGACATGTGTGAATGCCTTTAAGCAAGGGTTGCGGGCGGGTGCGCTGAACAATAAGCTTAGTAGGCGCCCGCCACGCGACATGGCGGACCTCCGAGCTCGTGTCCACGATTTCATATTAGAGGAAGAGGATGACGAGCAGAAGAGAACACGGGATATGATGGACGCGCCACCTAGGAGGCAGGACGGGAAAGGAAAACAGGGGGAAGTGTCTGTGCAACGGGATGTTCCAAGGTCCAACCGAAGTAACTCGTACCAAACTGCCACCTTCGCTAATCAGCAACGCCGGAACTATGTAACTCGCCCAGCAGCGGGGACACGGCCAGCGCCTCAACGCCAGGCGCCGCGGCCAGTGGCGTCAGTACCTCGTTATTCTCCGGTAGCTCACCGGGCCAAGGTACCGTTGGCGGTTGGACTCTCACAGATACTAACAGACAATAGAGAGACTAACTTGATCGCTCGCCCCTATCCTCCCAAGCGTCCCCCGCCTAATGTCGATACTCGAAGATGATGTGACTATCATGGCGTCCTGGGTCATGATACGGACGACTGCGTTACCTTACCGCGTGAGGTTGAAAGGTTGATAAAGGCGGGTCACCTGGGCCAGTATGTCAAGACAGTGCCCACTCCAGATGTAGGACGATCCGCGCAGATTTCTAGGCGTGGGAATTATGGCGATGCGGATGGAGAGGCGACAATGGGAGACCCGGCGGGAACTGTCAACTGCATCTCTGGAGGCTTCAATGATGAATCTAATGCAAGTCGCAAGAGGTATGTACGCTTGGCACATGCCGCAGTACATACCGTTCAAGAGGAGAAATTCGGCTTCCAACACCCCAACATAATTTTCACCAGCGAGGATTTCAAAGGGGTGCTTCCACATAAGGGCGACCCGGTCGTAGTGCAGTTGCGAATCAACAACTATGATGTGAGACGAGTGCTTCTGGATCAAGGGAGTTCGGCAGACATAATATACGGTGATGCATTTGAGAAGATGGGTCTTACGGAAAGCGCGCTAACGCCTTATACGGGGTCGTTAATTGGGTTTACGGGCGAGCGGGTGGTACCTCGAGGATGTGTGGAGTTGAAGACAGTCTTCGGATCGGAAGGATTCGCTAAAACGGTCTTCGTTAAATACATCGTCCTGTCGTGTAAGTCTTCTTATAATACTTTAATCGGGCGTGACACTTTAAATCAGATCTGTGCAGTGATTTCAACAAAGCACCTCAAGGTGAAGTACCCATTGTCCCATGGGCGCGTCGGAACCCTGGCGGTTGACCAAATTCGAGCGCGAGAATGTTACAGGGAGAGCGTGGTAGATTATGGGCCGCAGAACGCCAGGATTGGGCATCGGTGTTATGAGATTAGCGATGAAGGCGCGCTAGACCCCAGAAGGGAGACACCGGAATCTCGACCCTGTCCTATCGAAGAAACAAAAACAGTGCAGGTAGGGCGACGAATGTTGAAGATCGGAACACAACTGACACCTGTTCAAGAAAGCCGATTGACTCGCCTACTGGAGGAGAATCTGGATCTATTTGCTTGGACGCTTAAGGATGTTCCAGGCATTAGCCCAGACGTGATTTGTCACAGGTTGGCGATTAAGGACGAGGTCAAGCCAGTCGCTCAAACGCGAAGGAAGATGGGTGAAGAACGAACGAAGGTGGTCGAGATAGAAACGGCAAAACTTAAGGAAGCAAACTTCATTAGGGAGGTCAAATACCCTACGTGGCTGGCGAACGTGGTATTGGTTAAGAAAGCAAATGGAAAATGGCGTATGTGTACTGATTACACCGATTTGAATAAGGCGTGCCCTAAGGATGCGTATCCTTTGCCTAATATTGACAAACTCGTTGATGGGGCTTCTGGGAATGAGGTGCTCAGCCTCATGGACGCCTTCTCAGGTTATAATCAAATATGCATGCATCCACAAGATGAAGAAAAGACAGCGTTCATGACTCCCAAGATCAATTATTGTTATCGAACCATGCCTTTCGGACTCAAGAATGCTGGGGCGACTTATCAGCGGCTGATGGATAGAGTGTTTGAGGAGCAGATAGGAAGAAATATGCAGGTTTACGTAGATGATATGATCGTGACATCAGTCAAGGCGGATGATCATTTGGCTGACCTGGGCGAGGCATTCGGACGAGTGCGGCATTACAACATGCGTCTTAATCCAGATAAATGTTCTTTCGGAATCCTGGAAGGCAAATTCTTGGGTTTCATGGTAACGGTGAGGGGCACCGAGATCAACCCAGATAAGTGTAGGGCGATTATGGAGATGGTTAGCCCGTCTTCAGTAAAGGAGGTCCAGTGCCTCGCTGGAAAAATTGCTTCGCTAGCTCGTTTCCTACCACACGCCGGGGAGAAGGCGAACCCATTCTTTAAATGTTTAAAGAAGAGCACCAAATTTGAGTGGACGTCAGAGTGTGAAGAGGCGTTTCAGCGGTTGAAGCTGTTCTTGTCTAAACCGCCAGTGTTACAAAAGCCAATCGTGGGCGAGCCTTTGTTACTTTATTTTGCCATCACAGATCGTGCATTGGGTTCAGTCCTCACGCAAGAAGTGGCGGGCGAGGTACGCATAATTTATTTTGTAAGTCATACTTTGCAGGGAGCTGAGAAGAGATATCAAAGGATCGAGAAAGCGGCCTTGGCGGTTCTGGTTACAGCTCGCCGTTTACGACCTTATTTTCAAAGTTTTCAAGTAAAGGTCAGAACTGACTTACCATTGAGGCAGGTGCTGCAGAAGCCTGATATTTCTGGGCGTTTGGTCGGATGGTGTGTAGAGTTGTCAGAATACGGCTTGATATATGAAGCAAGAGGTAAAGTTTCGTCACAGAGGTTGGCGGAATTTGTAGCTGAGTTAACAATGGCGGGCGAGGAACCAGGTACGAAGGTTTGGATCTTGCATATTGATGGCTCGTCAAACTCGCGTGGCAGTGGCGCCGGCATTATACTGACGGGCCCCAATGAGGTACAGATTGAACAGTCTCTCAGGTTTGAATTTAAAGCTAGCAACAATCAGGCTGAGTATGAGGCGCTGCTGGCGGGCCTAAGTTTGGCGAAGGAATTGGAGGTAGAAACTCTGGAAATTAGAAGCGATTCTCTCTTGGTGACTAATCAAATAAATGGAATCTATCAGGTTAAGGACCCGTTATTGGAAAGATATCTAAATCGGGCACAGGAGTTGATGAAGGAGATCCAAACGGTGGAAATTAGCTATGTTCCTCGGGAACAAAATCAACGGGCTGACTTGCTCGCCAAGCTCGCCAGTACCAGGCGACCTGGAAATTATAGATCTGTTATTCATGAAGTAATGCATTCTCCTAGCATAGACAGGGTAGAGCAGGTATGTATGGTTGTTAAAGCGCATAGTTGGATGTCTCCAATTATAGAGGCGTTAACTGAGTCCGCGGAAGGCGTGTCGGTGGCCGGGACCGAGAGGAGGCGGGCCGCTAGCTATTTCACGATGATACAGGGCGAATTGTATAGGAGGGGCTTCTCAGCGCCGCTGTTGAAATGTGTCACCGAGGATCAGGCTCGAGATTTGATGAAAGAAGTACATGAAGGCACGTGCGCTAGCCACATTGGGGGCAGATCGCTGGGAGCAAAAATTTTGAGGGCTGGGTTCTACTGGCCAACTCTGAGGAAGGACTGCCAATTGTGCGTGAAAAAATGTGACAAGTGTCAAATGTTTGCAGATTTACATAGAGCGCCCCCAGAATTAATGGCGACTATATCTTCCCCATGGCCATTCGCCCTCTGGGGAGTTGATTTAGTCGGGCCATTCCCGCCTGCAAGGTCGCAATTTAAATACATCTTGGTGGCTGTGGATTATTTCACTAAATGGATAGAAGCAGAGCCTCTAGCAGCCATCACTTCTGAGAAGGTTAAAAAGTTTTATTTTCAAAGACTCATTTGCAGGTTTGGCGTACCTCAGGCAATCATCTCTGATAATGGGACTCAATTCTCTAGTCAGGCGACCAAGGATTTCTACGAGGAGTGGGGAATTCAGAAACGCTTCACTTCGGTCGAGCACCCCCAGACCAATGGCCAGGCAGAGGCCGCCAATAAAGTTGTTCTAGCAGGATTAAAGAAACGTCTTGATGAAGCAAAGGGGCGTTGGCTGGAGGAATTGCCTATAGTTCTCTGGTCGTACAACACCACGCCTCAGTCGACTACTGGAGAAACGCCATTCAGATTAACCTATGGTACAGACGCTATGCTGCCGGTCGAGATAAAAAACAAGGCATGGCGAGCGGTAGCTACCGACCCAGAACATAATCAAAATAACTTACTGGTTAGTCTGGACCTGGCTCCAGAGGTGAGGGAAGAGGCTCGCCTTAGGGGTGAAGCCATGAAACAGCGTATATCCAGGAGATATGATTCACGGGTAGTTCCGCGAGTAATGCACGTTGGTGATTTGGTCTTGCGCAGGCGAACAGGTACCTCGGATGTCAACAAGCTAACACCTAATTGGGAAGGTCCTTTTAAGATCACAGAATCTCTGGGCAATGGGGCGTACCATTTGGCAGATTTGTTCGGCAAAAGAATCCCAAGGTCTTGGAATGCCACTCATCTTAGGCATTATTATAGTTAATTGTGTATTTAGTTGGCGCCCTAGCTTTGGCGGCCAAGCTCTTCGCTCACAGTTATTTTATTTCTGTCATCTTATTCCATTCAATAAAGGTAGCATTTTCAGTTTATGAACGGATATAATTTTGGGCCAAAAGAAGGCCCAGCCCAAACATCTAAGTTTCTTGCAGGTACAAAACGAGGGCGCGGAGGACTTTCCTAATAGTCTTACGGGCTACCACGGGCAAAGTCTGACGAGGCGACCCTTGTAACAAAATTCAGCCGCCCCATATGTCAATACAATGCAAATTGGCGCAAATATGGGATCGCCCGAATAAGTACGTTAGAAATCCGAGGCCCAGTGGCGGTCTAAATCCCAAGGCCATACAATGGTCTAAATCTCAAGGCCCAGTAGTGGTCTCAATTCCAAGGCCCAGTGGCGGTCTAAATCCCAAGGCTCATAGAGGGTCTAAATTACATTTACCGATTAAGTGGTCCAGTAGCGACAAAATATATCTTTTCGCCGCTTCCAAGATGCCAAGGGGGAAATTGCACTCTCTAGCCTGGTGCACTGTCCCGTTTTCCAGGCGGGACGACGCGGTGCATGAACGGTGGTTCTCTTGGAACGGTGGGGCGCGACCCTTGTGCAATACGACGAAGAAAGCCCAGCCTTGATCGAAGAAGATCGAGCACGTCTATTGAGCCAAGCCTCGCGCAACCCCAGCGGCCACTGGGATCTGAGCAAAAGTCTCACTGAGCAGAAGCCTCACCATGCGAGCAAAAGCCTTGATCGAATTAAATCAAGCCAAAGTCTCACCGGAATAAGGTCGAGCGAAAGCCCCGCCTCGAGCGGGCCAAAGCCTCATAACAGACAACTAGCACAAACACAGGGCGTGCGGGTCATCACGTGACTCATAAAATTTCTAGCCTCTGGCCGCCTTAGCTGCGTAAGACCGAGCACCCCCAAGCCTCGTTAGAAGAGCCATGCGAGTACGACTCGTTACGCGAGCGGAAACCATGCGTGCAACAAAGGTCCAATGGCGGCCTAGAGTATCACTTTTACCATGGCCTAGAAGCGCCCTCAAACTTTATTTCTTCAAAAACAATGGCTTACAGAAGAGGCTCAAAATTATTTCTTTCAAAACTATGTCCCCAGTGGCGATTTCAAACTTTATTCCTTTTAAAATATATATATATATATATATATATATATATATATATATATATATATATATATATATATATAAGTAGTGGCCACGAGGCGCCCTTCAACTTTATTTCTTTCAAAATGGTCTAGTGGCGACCTAAAAGTTATTTCTTTCAAAATAATGTTCCCAGTGGCGACTTCAAAAGTTATTTATTTCAAAAGGGTCTAGCAGCGACCTAAAATCTATTTCATCATAATGCCTCAGAGGCGCCTTTCAACTTTATTTCTTTTTCGATGGTTTAATGTTTTACAGTTTATGCCTATCCTTAATGGTTGTTTAAAAACGTATGTCGAACATATGTTGAGTTTCACGAGCAGATAGGTTGTGTAAACAACATGTGTTGGCAATTTCAGAGCATTATTTTACCAAGTGTTTTGACCAAATGCGATGTGTTATGCAAAAAAGAAAGTAGAGTGGACTAGACGAAAGAGATAACGAAAGAGATAACGAAAGAGATGGTATTTCATTGCAGTTCATTGTAGTACGCAGGAAAATACAAGGAAGAACATCAAAGGTAAACAAAACAAAGAAAACGATAGAAAGCAAAGCGGCCGCCCATCAAGGTCGCTCAAGACTGCTCGCCATGCTCGCCTTCGGCTGGCCCATCAGAGGCTTCATCTTCAGAATCCTCGCCCTCAATTCCAGTCTCGGTGACATTTTTCCACTTTCCCATTGCTGAGAGATCAGCTTTTGGAAAAAGGAATCGCACCTGAGCCTTAGCAACATTGAAGCCCATGACATATTGCTTCAAACTTTCAGCTTCAAAGTCTTTTTCCAAAGTGGCTAAGTCTGCAGCGATTTCGGCGGCTTTCTCGTCGGCGACCCTTATCTTCTCCTCCGCCTCGGCGACCGTCTTGCCAGCATCTACCTTCATTTGTTCTGCGCTCGCCTTGGCCTTGGCAACCGACTCTTCTAGAGCTTTGTTCTTGTTCCGAAACATGGCTTCTAAGTCTTGCTTCATTGCCAAGAACTCCGCGTCTCGCATGGTCTTTTCGGCGGCCAAAGCCTCCTGGTGGCGAGCCTCTGCATCAGCCATCTTTTTCTGCCACTTAGCCTTTTCTGCCCTTAGAATTTCCAGTTCCGAAACCATTTCCCGGGCGAGGTTGGGGCAGATATTGGCATCCTCCAAGTCTTTCCGCTGCTGTTCAATGGTTGCTGATAATTTGGCAACCTTTGCATTTAGAGACTGGACTTGTTGGGTGCGTTGGGCGAACGCCTCTTGTGCTTCTTCATACTTTCTGATCGCTGTATAACTCCAGCTAATAGAAGCAAGATGGCCGCGCATGATCTTATCGCCCACGCCGCGCGGAACGGCGCTCACAGGGTGCGCCAAATACTTATCGAAGCGCAGCGTATCCTCAAAATAGGCAAAGTCTTCAAATTTGGCGGCCTCCTCCGCCCCGCCTTCCGGCTGATCCTCCGTGGCGACAGCGTCATCGCCCTCTTCAGCGGCCTGCTCTTCAGTGACCACCTCTTTGCCCTTGGGGGCGCGCTTAACTTTCCTCCGCTTCGCAGGCGGCCCGGTCTGGTCAGGAACAGATTTCCTTACTACCGCTTCGGCGTTCGGCATGGCCGAAGAAGGGGCACTTCGTGAAGAGACTTGGCGCGACCCCGTGGCAGCAGTGGCGGTAGGGATCGCCGCGGGTATGGTGGATTCATCAGCAGCCTTCTTTTTGGCTTCCTTAGCCAAACGGGCGAGATCAGCTCGAGAAATTTGGTGTCTTGTCACTGCAACAAATGAAACGATAAGAAAATGTTAAGGGTGAAAAAGTATGTCAGACCAAAAGTTGTCGTATATGAAGATAAACTCACTTAAGTGATCCTCGGCGGTGCCTTTACTCTCTGCGTAAAGCAGCTCGCCGAGGTCGATCAGGGAGATGCCCCCCAAATACTTTATGATTGCCCAATCCTCCCAGGTAAGATGCCCGTCCTCTACACTCAGGGTGTACTTGGGCGACTCGGTCCAGTATGGTGGGAATCGCATGACCCCATCGTCGTCATGGCGAAGAAGACGGGGAATATCAGGGCTGTCGACGACCTTAAAGAATCGCGACTTCCACTGATCATGTGTATTACTCTTCCAAGCCTTGAAGCGGGCTTTCGAGGGCTTGGCGGTTAGGCCAACCCAAGAGCTGGTGGGTGCTACTGCTAATCCTTTCTTATTAGGTGGGATACATTTGTAAAAATAGAAAAAATACTCGTATTTCGGGATGATTCCTAAGGCTTCACAAAGGATTTCAAACCCTCGGATAAATCCCCAAGAGTTTGGAGTTAATTGAGATGGGGCGACTTGAAGCGCGTCAAGCACAGCACAGAGGAAGGGTGAGAAGGGAAGGCGAATACGGAAATCTTCAAACATATAAAAATAAGCAAAGAAGAAATGTGGGGAACGGGCGGTCGCCCGGGTGTCACAGACACGATCGGTTATGGCGCAAGGGCGGGTAATAAGATTTTTGTCATAATTGTCATTTCAAATACCGCCTAGGCGAGTAATGAAATCTTTCAGGTGTTGGGCGTCGGTAAAACAAGGTGGTACGGAGGTGACCTTCGTCGAGACAAGACCATTTTGGACGAGCCTAGGAAGTGAATCCTCATAATTAAGGAGTTTGGTTTTGGGTGATAGAGGCGCCTTGTTGGTGGGTGCCGCGGAGGTCCCGGCGCCGGATTGGTCACCGGAGGTGGCTAAAAGAGGTGTTTGTTCTGGAGTTGGGTGGTCATTGCTACTGGAAGAGGATGGGTTGCCCGATTCAGGGTCCATTATAGGGTTCAAAGTGTGAAAGCAGCAAATAAATCAAGAAAGAGATCAAAGGAAACAGAAAACGTACTAATGGCTGAGAAGAAGAGAGTTTGGCAAGCAAGGTTGCACGTTGGCGCAACTCCGGCACGGAAGAGGCAAGAAGCAGGGGCAGAAAGAGGAGTTAGACTCAGAATTTGTGTACGGTCTGAAGAAATGCCAAGGAGGGAGAAAGCTCTGGTTAGGCAAGGTTTTATAGAGGAAGTGAGGCAGGCGAAAGGGTGTAACGGTTGGAGCCCGCGAAAAGGAAATCAAGAGGGGATGTGAATTTCGAGGCACAGTTATGTCCCATCATTGAAGTTACGTTTCCGAGGGTAATGATGGTTATTAAGGCAGAAACGGCGCGCATGGGGTAGAACCCTAGGTGAGAAATCTTGGGATTGCCAAAGGTCGCAAGCATACAGTAAAGGAGGAAACGATGACGTGTGAGTAAGGCGATTGGAATTCTTTGAAATATCGGGCGAGATGCAAATTAAGGTAAGTAATTCGAATTAATTGAGATTATTTAAAAGATGATGGTGCGTTACTTTTGTAGCTGACACAGAAACAGGAACCAAAAGAGGGAGTAATTCGAAGAGACATTGCGTAAGGCGAGCCCCCCCTCGAAGTTCACAACGCTTCACAGCGGAGGATCTAAAGAAGCACTTACATCACTCGCCGCGTTCAAACCCAAGGCGACTCATTTCCTTATAAAGATGTACTCTTTTTCCTTCACCAGGTTTTTGTCCCACTGGGTTTTGCCTGGGAAGGTTTTAACGAGGCATGCTTTATAAGGATGACCGCTCGAGGGAAATGTTGGTTGAGCTCATGTGGCGAGCCCCACTATAGATCGATGTCAGTACAGGGCACGTGGCAAATATACAACACCTAGGGCGAGTCAAAGACACCTCACTCTCAGTTTTCGAGATCGTGTCTGGTGGGCTGGTGGGCTGGTGCTCACGGTTCGGTGGGCTGGTGCTCACGTTTCGAAGATGTTAAAGGCGTTCTCTGAAGGCAGTATGAAGACACTTCTCTATCGCAACTCAAGATCGTGTCCTGTGGGCTTGTGGACAGGGCGACCGCCAAAGACTACATAATAGGGGCGGTTAGGTTTCGGTTGGGGGCTTCCTTGTTGAGCGGTGCGGAAAGCGCGTCGTGCGACCACGACCGGTTAGAGCTTATCTAGACGGTAGGGGCAAACCTGTAATAGGCATAGGGCTTGGACTTTATAATGTATTGGGCTAATCCCGACGGCCCATAGAGTTTTACTCCCTATAAATAGCTAGGGGAGGCTACTGTAAAAGGGGTGAACAACTTTTAATAAACAAAGAGAACATTCTGCTCTTGACTATTGTGTTATTTTCCTAGAACAATACTTTAATATTAATATATGAAATTTTATATATTTTATTTTAAATTTACAATATGAATTTATTTAAAAAAGTCTCTATGTTATACAATTAAGAGTTCCAAGAACCTCTCTCCTAGGTGTCAAATTCCAGTGCATTTCGCTTGGGTGTTCCAATGATTTTCATCCTACATGGATTCACTAGAACGCAGGGTTTGAAGTTCTCTTCTCATAGTGGCTCTTTCCATGCACTCCTCCCCAAAACCTCCCAACTGACCAATCACATGAACCTTTTTCCAGTATTGCATTATGCATTAAACATAATCATCTAACTGCAGCTAATACTTGAACCTTTTTTATCTTCCCACTTTATCTCACTGATTGATTTCCCTAGGTTTTTTTATCCTTTTCCACTCAAGACCCTAATTATTTCTCCTTCTCAATGCATTTTTTTGCTCTCCAGTATTGTTTGTTAGATTTGAATTTGAAACCCTAATTTATTATGGCGCCATTCATGAAATACTTTGTGGTTTCTCTATAAATAGGTTATTGCAATGTTTTGTTATTCACCAATTCTTCATTCTTTGTCTACTAGAATTTCTTATAGCCATGGCCATGAACTTTGATTCTCTTTCCAGCATTTCACCCAAAAGAGAGACATGGAGGATCAATGTAAAGGTTGTTCAACTGCGAAAAGTTCCAAGCTTTGATAATCCGAGGTTACCTTTTTGTACTGAGATGGTTCTGATGGATGAAAATGGTGACAGGATTCATGCATCTGCCCGGAAAACCCTAAGCTACAAGTTGAAGCAATTGATCTCTAAGGGTTCTACTTATACCATGTCTCATTTTGGAGTTGTTAATAATACCGGTGAGTTTCGTACCACCAGACATGCTTTTAAGCTGAACTTTCAGCTTAGAACTGATGTCCACCAACTGAATGTCCTTTCTTTTTTGTTCCAATATCTGACATATTGTTCAAGGATTACGACAAGAAATATTTAGCTTGTCAGATTTCATCGCTTGAGTTGATTTTTTTACACTCAGTATTTGTTTTTTCATATACCCATTTTCACAATTTGTGTTTTTTTTTCACCATGTGATTAGGATTCTCACTGGCGTTGGAACTGAGCAGCAGTTCAAGAAAGATGGAATGAGTGACAAGATTATTAAGATTGAGCTCACGGCTGATTGGTAATAATGTTTATTTAAATTTTTATTTTCTGATTTCCCTTAAGTTTGGGTAATTTAATTGATTATTGTATTGTATTCCCTTATTGTAGTGCCAAGATTGAGTGTGCTTTCCTTGGTAACTTTGTTGATGAGATCAAAGCTTTTCTAGTTGCTGGTAATGCTAGCAATGATGTTGTAGTGATTCAACTTGCAAAAGTGAAGACTTTGAAAGGTTTTACCATTTAATAATTTAATTGGTTTTTATGTCATACTTTTTCAAATCTTGCACTTTTTGTATGAGTCCATGTGAAATAATGTTTGTGCGTATTTTGAATGTAGACACCCCATGTCTGAATTCTGCTTATGGTGCAACAAAGGTTTTAATTCACCCTGATATTCAGGAATTGCTGCCATCAAGAAAAAGTAAATTCCATGTCCAAACTTTATTTTTTCATTATCGTGAAATAATATTAATGATTTTTATGTTTTCATTAGGTTCTTTGATTCAACTGAGTTAAGCTCTCTAGTTATGAGCCAACTTCCAGATCTAAGCAAATCTACACGAGAAGATTTTCTTGTCATAACTTCTCCATAGACAATTGAAAAATCAAATATAGTCAGGAGGTTTCTTTTATAATTTCTAAATTATGTTTAACGGACTTTTTTGTGTTGCAAAACTTCCATAATGTTCTTTTGTTATTCCTGTTGAATTGTACTTGTGTGGTGCTTGGAACGATTAAGGTGCTGCCAGAGAATGGTGACTGGTGGTATCCATCCTGTAAATGCAACAAGATGGTTTGTCCTATAGGGTTACTGGAAATCAAACTCATTTTTCCGTCATTTTACAATTACCGACTTCATTTTTTACCACCACAACATGGTGGCTGAAATTTATATTATTAATCTTCCTTTAAAGTTGCTTTGTCAGTTTGAGTTCTCATTTGCATGTTTTTTGATATGATTTAATTAGAATGCTGAAAAATCTAAGGAAGCAAAGCTTCCTGATGAGCTAAACAACCTTCTAGACAAGACGTTTTTGTTCAAGATTGATGTCAAGATGTCTTCCAACTCCAAGTTTGAGCAATCCTATCGTGTGAAGAAAAATTGTAAGGAACGTGAGATAATCAACCAGTTCAATACCGTGACTGCTGAACCTAGGGTGAATATAATAATAATCTTGATTTGTTTCACATTTTGGCATACTGTGATTTTTAGATGATTTAAAATAATTTAAAAAGTTAGGTTAATTGTGTTTAATCTCCCACCTCAAATATTGTGTTTATTTATTGTTTGTTTTAAAAACTTATTTAATTAAACCAGTCTCATTTAGCAGGACTTGATCAGTGATGTTGTTGTTATTGATGATGAAAAAGGGTACGAGTCTACTTAGCCTGCTGCTGTTGTTCTTGGATTTGAAACCCATGACATAACCCCGGCAAAGCGGAGTTCACCTTCTGAAGTGCAGAATGTTATTTCTACTTCTACCAGTTCCCACAAGAAGATTCTTGAAAAGATCAAGCAGGAGAAGATCTAAATGTCAGTTCCATTTGCTGAAGAGATTTCTATTTTGTGTTATGTTCCACTGTTTTGAATTTTAATTTTTCAGTTTTCTACCTTTGTTACTAAGATTTAAGCTATATGTTTTCATGATAATTTGTGGATCTCTTTAATCTTGGCCTTAATTTTGCGGCCTTTATTTGGCAATATTTTGGCTTCTAAATTTTGCGCATTAATTATGAAAGATTGTCGTCGATAATAATTTTTTTAGTAATGGTTGATGATGTTATTATTGCGCCGTTTATCATTCACATATTTTTTTGATATTGGTTTCTTATTTTGATCTATGAACGAATGATTTTGTGATGGTATTTTCCTTTTTAACCATAATCATCATTCAACCTTCATTCATTAAAATATTTTAAAATGTAGAAGTTTTCCAATTCTTTTTCCTCTTGCCCTGTTCTATAACTATATATTACTTCAATGTAATATATATGTTTAACACAACAATCAAATAATTGTTCATATATCTTAAACCAAATCCTCATTTTCAATAAATAGTTGTTAGTTATTCTTAATTTAAATTTAAATATCTTTTGCTAAATAGTTTAAAAACTACTCAATTCTTTTCAATGAGTTGAGCCATGGTACATATCTGCTGTAACTTTGCATCTGTTTTCATTAATTAAATATCGCCGTTTATTATTCTAATATTTCTTTATGTTCTACGAATGAATTTTTTTTTTATCCTCATGCACCCAATTTTTTGAAATATATTAATCTTAATTTTTTTATAGTATTTTCCTTTGTAACCATAAAAACTAACTTACATGATGGATAAAACAATTTAACCAATTCATTCTTTTTGGGGTTAAATATAAGCAATTCATTCCAAGCCATTTGCTTCCTTTGTAGTTGCAAGAAATAAATGTTACTTTAAAGTAATATATTAATAACCTAATTATGAAATAGATGATCATTTATGTTAAATTCAAACCACGTATTCATTAAATATCTTTAAATATTCGTTAGCTTTTTCTTAAATTTAATTTAAACCTCATTTGCTAAAGATTTTGAAAACTATTCTTAAATTCCGCAAGTGTAATTTGTCATTAAGAAACCTTCTGAATGCTCATATTTTTTTCTTTATAATGGTTTATATCCAAACCTATTTTCAAAAGAAAAAAATTACCTGTTTAGTAACTTATCGTACACATTGATTTTACTCACATATATCAATTATAATAACCCAAATTAATTTTTTACATTACCGATGGAAAACTTAATGACTTTTACTTTCCGTAATTAAATTTTTTACATATAGATGTCAACAACAAAATTGGCTACAAAGATTTATGCTACTCTTCCGTTCCAAATTATAAGGACCTGTTCAGAAAATCACGCTTATTAAGAAAACATGTAATAAGCTAATTAATATCTTGGTTTTGTTATTTTTTTGTACAAATCTTCCATATATGCCCCTATGTTAGTATTGGATATATCAAAGGTTGGTTGGGAAACATGAAAGAGAAGTAATTAGTAGAGGTGATAATTTAAGTTTTGGAATTGAAAATATAATGAATGCAAGGGGTAAAAAAGGAAAAACTTATTTTTTTTTTGAAATCTAGAAGGGTTTTATAATTTGGGACACCAAGTTTGTCTCTAAAGAACCTAATAATTTGGGACGGAGGAGTAATAAGCAGGGATGGATCCACATAGGACTTGAGGGGGGCAAGTGCCCCCACAAGATTTTTCATTTTTCAAGAAAAAATACTACATATACTCTACATTTTTAGAATATTCAGTAAATAATTGCCCCCACAAAATAATAAGTATCCTCATTGTTTTGTACTTTGGAAAAAGATGAGCTCAAATTCATTTCACTCACATTCACATGAAAGAGATGAGAGTAGATAAAACATAAGTAAGAAATATTATGCCTCAAGTTTCATAGAAAACTAACATCTACAACTATTGATATGCGTTCTTGTATACTCCTTCATGTTCATATTGCACAAACATCTTGGTGAAGCACTTGTAGGTGATTGGATTTACTAGCTATGCCTGAGTTATTGTGCTAGTTCCTTGTGGAACAACGATCCCCTTGACATAAGGTCATTAGGGTAGTGGCCTATTGTCACAATTTTTGGGGATGCCATGTTTGGGTCAATAATATGCATAGTAATCTCCTACTTAATTTCCGAATTTTAAATACAATTTAAGCTCTTGGGTTGGTTTACATAGTCTATAAAACATGCTAGTAATCTCCTACTTAATTTCCGAATTTTAAATCCAATTTCATGATGCTATAGCCTAGAATTTCTACAAGTTAATTGCCTTAATAAATGTAGAACTTTCTTCCTAATTACTAAATCCATAGCCTTGGTATTTAGTTAACCAGAAAAGAAGATGAAGAATGAATTCGGGCCAGCACAAAGTTACGTCTATCCTAATTGCCTTAAGAGATATATACTTATAACCTTTTTTATTTCCTATTTCCCTTACTACTTACCAAATGGCCTTATGACATAAGTAGAAAGCAAGATATCTTTTGTGCACAAAGATGAATAAAGAACAAGGAAATAAAACATGAAAGGAAATATTATTCAGAAATGTAGAAAAACACTAGAACATGAATTATAAACTAAAACAACCCAAAAACTTAAAGAAGAAGTTAGCCAAGCATGGCTAAAAGAATCATTGAATTACCCTGGATAGGAGCTCAAGTTTGGCTTCCCACAATTCCCAGGAACAGTGATCTTAAGGAGAAAAGAAGAATACTTGTTGTACTCTGAAATGGTGTGTCTTACAAGTGAAGAAAAGACCCCTATTTATAGTAAAAATTCACCCTCCAGCGCTTGAGCGCTGGCATTCCCAACGCTTGGGCGTTGGGATGCATTAAAATTCCACTATCAGACCGAGGCCCAGCGCTTGAGCGATGGCTTTCCAACGCTTGAGCGTTGGGTCGCCTGCTGCTTCATCTTCAAGCTTTTCCCTTCTTCATGGTAATGGGTTTTCAATGCCTTCAATGGCCACCACTCAGCCCTTAATCATTTCTGAAACTTCCTTCCCACTACCATCAATTCTTCAAGCTTATTTTCCATGTGCTAAATTGGAGAGAGTTGCTTCATATTCTTCTTTTTCTCTTTTAGCCCTCTCTTAACTAGCACTTCAATTCTGGCCCTGTAATTCTTTGAAACTTCACTTTTAATCCTCCACTCTTGAACTTTCACACTTTGATCCCTGATTTCCTGAAACTTTTCAAATTGGTTCCTGGACAAAAATGATAACTATACCAGCTTTTCCTAAAAATATAAAATAACTATAAAAATTCCTAAAAATATAAAATAAAGTTAGAAAAACAAATAAAATCTAATCTATATGCAAAATGAAAAATAAATATAAAATCTACATAAAAATAATAAAAATCCTATATGTGACTGAAAAATAATAAAAATAAAAAGACTAAAAACAACCTAAAAACATCATATAATATCCACTCATCACATATGAAATAGCAATTCTTTCGTACACAATAATGACGCACACACCACTGTAGTTCTGTTTTATGCTGTGATCTTTACAAGTGGAAAAGCAGACACAATATTTTGCACTATAAGGTAGCTTAGGAAGGAATTTAAAGGATATGGTTAGACGTTGAATTCTTTCATAATCATAAAAATTGGCCACTCTTATTTTGGTCAAACAATGGAAAAATAAAAAGCTCAATATAGTTGTATTTTTTTGAAATGGTAATTGAAACAGTTACATTAATTGGATTATATGAGTGTGAGGCAAATTAAGATTATTAACCGTGGAGTTTCAGAAAAATTGGTGAATCAAAGAAGAAAGATATGAAGTATTTTTCATAATGCCACCTAAGTGGAGGAAAAAATTGTATATGGAGCACACTAGAAAGAAGTTTATGTCGTTTATCCCTCCACAGTATACATCTGATGAGGTTCACTAATAACGAAACTATTTAAGACATCAATCTCATCCTCTCGAGTAAGGGCAATAACTTTTGCCGACATCCAAACTAGAGACAAGTTAGCATTATTCCTTTTTAATGCAACAGAAAGTATAACATTCTGGATATGACGTGATCGTACATTCTGGATACTGAAGTTGTATGTTGATAAGGGTGAATTGGTTGCTCTTATTAATTCAATGTATATTATTTGGTACACAAGTGGCTCATCTATCAAAAAACACTTGACTTTTCACAAAATAAGAGATTTATCATGCAACTCACACGCGCATTAGATCTATTTATGATTTCCTTGTTGGATACAAGTAAACGACACCTGTTGTTGTTCTAGAACATGTGTGGTCTTGAAGATCTAGAGTGATATTATCACCATCTTTTTGAAAGGTATGAATATGTAAAATGTAAAACTGAGTTTAACATTGTTGCCGTTAAAATGATTTTTTATTGAACATGTTCTTCATAAATACGTAACTATGTCTCAGCTTTCAATTTTAACCGACTTTTATTTTATTTTACTTCTTATCTGTTTTAGTATTTTTATTTTATCTCTAAATTTTCCTTTTTATTGAAATAACTAAAATGAAACAAATTTAAAATATAAAACTGAAATTAAGAATAAATCTAAAAAATGACAAAAAAGGAAGGTGTAAAATGACTTCATCACTTTATAATCTTATTTGACTGGCATTAGTCTCCGTTTATAAATTTCAGCTAAAAAGGAATTAAATATGAACGAATTGCACAAGTTTTTGATAAAGGAAATTTGTGCTGTTTTAAAAAAGTATATTGAGGAAATGTTTATCTTGTCGGAAAGTTTGAACAAAGTTATACAACTCTCATGAGAACTTCAACTGCTAAATTATACAACTCTCATGACAAACTCAAGACATTGACGCAACATGTTCATGGAGAAATATACGAGAACTCGTATCCAATGTTGTAGATGTTAGTTTTGTATGAAACTTGAGGCATTTAAAAGATTATGTTGCCACCTACAATTTTTGTTAGAGAGAGCAATACGTAATACCAATATTTGGATAGATAAAAAACACCTAAGGTTGCCATACGAAATATGTATTTTAGTTTAAAGGAATAATTGGTCAACTATTTTTAGTCCCACATTGCTAAAACTTCCCCGTTCTTTCTTCTCCTTCCTCTATATAAAGGGAACTTCTTCTCATGTTTGATCATCCAAAAATTCAAAGACTAAGGTCTAAGATTAAAATTACTTAGAGTGTTTTGGATCACACAAACATAGTGTAAAAACACAGAGTTTGTAGCATAGTTCAAGATTTTAAGAGATCTATTTTATATCCATTGGGTTTTTTGCTTTGCACTAGCCTACGTGCTAGTGTAAACTTTTGGACTGTTGGTGATGTGCGGCAAGGTCAAAGTCCTAGAAGACCTACGCAGTTAGAGACTTTTCGAGTGCTCTGCATCGAGGTAAGTATTTATTTCATTTCTTCTTTATTTTAATTTTATCATTGTTTAATAAATCTAATATTTTATTTATGTGAATTCTTTTTTCTTCTCTTTTTTTGAAAAATATTCTCTTCTTAATTTTAAATACCCTATAAACATAAAATCATTATTAAATATTTTTTCATTACTCTATAAATATTTGTTTTGTCAAATTTACAGGATTTTTATATCAAAATTTGCAAGTAAAATTTGAGATAAATCTAAAAAAATAACGTGTTGTTAAATTCTTAGGGACATCCACATGAAATTTCATCCAATGACTAAACACAAAAATTATTTTCATGTAGGAAATATCCGTTTTTGGACTAGACTTCAGGAACTCTTGTAGGAGATCTAAACTTCTTGAAGCATCACTCGAATGTCCACTTTTTCAATAGTATTTTGAACTCTAGACTTAAGGAGCGCAACACTAAAAAATGGACAGAAATATCAAGAAACTACACGTGGTGCCGAAACTTTCTGTAATGGCTCCTATGTATTTATAGGTGAGGAAGAGAACCCTGAAGGTGGAAACATGTTTCGTCCTTTGATCAGAAATTAAAAGGAGGGAATCTTACTTTGAAAGTTAGCATGAATGCTAGAAGTCCAGGGAGGGTGATTATAAAAGTTTGTGGAAATTCTAGCTATGAGAGAGAATGAGAGTGACAAAAGCTCTAATTTCCCATAGTGTACGATGGACTGTATTTGGTGAACAACTAGACCGAATGATAGTGTGAAAATGAGGAACTTCTAATCAAGTTTATATCGAATAGAATGTCAAATTAACCCCCCACCTGCGTTGCCCATGTAGGTTTAGGTTTTAAAGGTTCCCCTGCAAGTTATATAACTAGGTGGGGGGTAAATTAACCCCCCACCTGTCAAATTAACCCCAATTTGACCTGCAGGTGAACCTTTAAAACCTAAATTTACATGGGCAACGCAGGTGGGGGGTTTATTTGACATTCTATTCGATGTAAACTTGATTAGAAGTTCCTCATTTTCCCACTATCCTTCGGTCTAGTTGTTCACCAAATACAGTTCACCGTAGACATATGGGAAAATAGAGCTTTTGTCACTCCCATTCTCTCTCATCGCTAGAATTTCCATAAAATTTTATAATCACCCTCCCTGGAGTTCTTGCATTCATGCTAATTTTCAAAGTAAGATTCCCTCCTTTTAATTTCTGATCACGGGACGAAACATTTTTTCCACCTTCAGGGTTCTCTTCCTCACCTATATATACCTAGGAGCCATTACAGAAAGTTTCGGCACAACGTCTAGTTGCTTGTTATTTCTGTCCATTTTTTAGTGTTGCGCTCCTTAAGTCTAGAGTTCAAAATACTATTGAAAAAGTGGACATTCGAGTGATGCTTCAAGAAGTTTAGATCTCCTACAAGAGTTCCTGAAGTCTAGTCCAAAAACGGATATTTCCTACATGAAAATAATTTTTGTGTTTAGTCATTGGATGAAATTTCATGTGGATGTCCCTAAGAATTTAACAACAAGTTATTTTTTTAGATTTATCTCAAATTTTACTTGCAAATTTTGATATAAAAATCCTGTAAATTTGACAAAACAAATATTTATAGAGTAATGAAAAAATATTTAATAATGATATTATGTTTATAGGGTATTCAAAATTAAGAAGAGAATATTTTTCAAAAAAAAAGAAGAAAAAAAAATTCACATAAATAAAATATTATATTTATTAAAAAATGATAAAATTAAAATAAAAAAGAAATGAAATAAATACTTACCTCGATACAGAGCACTCGAAAAGTCTCTAACTACGTAGGTCTCCTAGGACTTTGACCTTGCCGCACATCACCAACACTCCAAAAGTTTACACTAGCACGTAGGCTAGTGCAAAGCAAAAAACTCAATGTATATAAAATAGATCTCTAAAAATCTTGAACTATGCTACAAACTATGTGTTTTTACACTATGTTTGTGTGATCCAAAACACTCAAAGTAATTTTAATCTTAGACCTTAGTCTTTGAATTTTTGGATGATCAAACATGAGAAGAAGTTCCCTTTATATAGAGGAAGGAGAAGAAAGAACGGGGAAGTTTTAGCAATGTGGGACTTAAAATAGTTTACCAATTATTCCTTTAAACTAAAATACATATTTCGTATGGCAACCTTAGGTGTTTTTTATCTATCCAAATATTGGTATTACGTATTGGTCTCTCTAACAAAAATTGTAGGTGGCAACATAATCTTTTAAATGCCTCAAGTTTCATACAAAACTAACATCTACAACATTGGATACGAGTTCTCGTATATTTCTCCAAGCTTTAGCAATGTGAGACTAAAACAGTTGATCAGTGCTTTACTTTGTTGTGAGATATCAAATTTCATGGCAACTTTAACTGTTTATTAACTATCCAAAGAATGGAATAACATCTTGTTTTGTTAAAAATAATTGTAGGTGACCACATTACATTTCAAATGTCTCAAGTTTCATACAAAACTAACATCTACAACTACAGATATGCGTTCTTGTATACTCCTTCGTGTACATTTTGCACAAGCATCTTAGTTTTGTCTTCTAAATAAAGAAAATACTTGGTAAACACATAATCTATCTTTTGTTGTTCTCATGATAGTGTATTTATATGCTACGTATTTAACTTTCATAACCTTAGTATTAAATCAGAATTTTTGTTTTAGAAAAGAATATATAAAGGTGATTTAGATGAAAATATTAGTTTTACTAAACAACTAAGGAAATTAAGTATTGTCATCCCTTTTTGTTGAAAGAACATTGATGAATTGGTCCCTTCTTGATATTCTATGATATCCTACAATTAATTTTAATTGGGGCTTTGTGTGTGTTTGAGTATTAGTGACGCCATGGCCTTATCATTTTCCAATATATATTATTTTTGCATGTATTACTATAAATTTCTTTTGTTGTTCATATGCCTACTTGATTCAAACAGGTAAATATATGTAGATTCTAGCGGTAACTTAAATAATCAATAAATATGAATTAATGATATATGTATACTCCATATTCCCAAACATTAGAAGAATAATTTATCCTTTCTCAACTCATTAATGTTGAACACGTCTTTAATGATTTATAGGTATGCATTAACATCCTCGTGAGTTGTGATACATCCCGGTGAAGCACTTGTAGGTGATTGGATTTACTAGCTTTGCCTGAGTTATTCTGCTAGTTCCTTGTGGAACAACGATCCCCTTGACATAAGGTCATAAGGGTAGTGGCCTATTATCACAATTGCTGGGGATGCCATGTTTAGGCCAATAATATGCATGTAGGTGCTACAAGTAAACTTTTCTGCTATGCCCTCATTTTATTCTTTGAACTTAGTGCATTTTCTAAGTAGGCATATTACTCAAGATCTTTTATTTGGCTAGACTAGATATATAGTTGCGTAAACATCTTTCCTCCATCCATTCATAGGATATACATCTAACTAATTTTATGTTGAACATTTATTGAAATTTTGCTTATCTTGCGACTTTGATAGACTTTTGATTGGGTTTAAGTGCTTTTTATTTTGGGTAACTTTTCTTGTTAATTTTGCTTTGATTCCTGATGACTGGATTTTATATGATGTTTTTAGGGTCCTTTTAGTTTATTTTATTTTATTTGTATTGAGTCTCATATAGGTTTTTATTCTTTTTATTTAGATTTTCTATTTATTTTTGCATTTGCATGTAGATTAGCTTTTATTTGTTTTTAAGCTTTATTTGTATAATTTTAGGTATTTTTATTAGTTTTTAGTCTTTTTAGGAAACTGGTTAAATTAAGCATATTTGTGGGGACCAAGGTGCAAATTGCAAGAAATGAAGGACTGAAAATGAAGCACCATTTCTAATTGGCACATGTGAAAAATGCCATGAGTGGAGAATTGATGAGGAAGGGAGGTTTCAGAAGTTAATAAGGGACAAGAATGTGGCTACATCAGTGCCATTGAGGGCAATGAAACCTCATCAAGAGGAAAAACAAAACAGCAAGGAGATGAAGCATCATCCGTGCCAACACTTGAGCGTTGGGACGTGGCAGGTTTTATTATAAATAGGGTCTTTGCTTTCCTTTGTAAACACACCTTTCACACCCTTCATACCATCTTTCTTCTTGGTTCAGAGCAATTTCCTGGACTTGTGGGAAGCCTCTTTGAGCTCCCAATTTAGGTTTTTCTCTTTATGTATCTCTTAGCCATGCTAGGCTAATTTCTCTTGTATTTGGGTTGTTATGAATCTTCATAAAACTATGCTGTAAGTCTTAATCTTTATATATGAATGAAGTTCTTGTTCTTAGTATTTTCTCCCCATGCTTAATTAATCTTGGTGCACACAAGTTCACTTTGCTCAATTCTTGCACAATGGTAATTGGTAGGATTTGAGGGAAATTAGATTAAATTAATGGATTATTCATCACTTAGGTATAAGGATGGAAACCAATTGTGTTGGCTAGAACTAAGAATACTAATGCTTCAATTTGATTAACTAATCACTAAGGTATTAGGCTTAGTAATTGGATTGAAAGTTCTATTTGATTAAGGCATTAACAAATAGAAATCCTAGGCTAAAGCACCTAAGAACTAGTTCTAATTTCATGTGTAAAAGTGATTCTGAAAAGCTAAGTTAAGTGAAGTGAAATTCAACCCAAATACTTGTTTTATCATTTTTATCATTTCATGGCTTTTAGTCTTTTTCTATCAAAATATCAAAACAAAACATCTTTTATTTTACCAACTCTGAAAAACCAATTATAAAATCAACTAATCCCTGTGGAGACGATATCTTTTATATTACTTCGATATTCAACCGTACACTTGCGGATTTGGCTTATCAATGCCCTAATTTTATCCGTTAACCTTTGTGCTTTTTCTAAGCAGGGAGATTAATCATGATCTTTGCTTTGGGTAGGTATTGTTGTTGGGGAAACCTCTTTCCCCCATCCATGCGTAGCACACTGATTTATTTCATTTGATATTGAACATTTATTGAAATTTTAGCTTTTCTTAGATAGAATATTTCGGGTTTTTGTGCTTTGCATTTTAGGTTCCTTTTCATACAAATATCAAAGATGTGTTTGTTTAAATAAAACTTCATTAAGAGTTATAATCTTTCTATGCATAGTCTAAATTTAGGATTTTGCTTTTAGAATCAACTCGTCTCCGATGTTGATGATATTTTTTGGTATTATATTTAACCATATTGATACCCAAATCGCAAGTGCACGATGGACTATCGCGTAGTATAAAAAGATCGAACCCAAGGGATAGGTGTTCTTTTTATTATAATATACAGTACTTGTGCCGAAAAATTAAAAGATGAATATATGATGTTGGTTTTAGAGCAATCAAGAACAAAAGCATAAAATGATAAGAAATAAAGATGATAAGAATTTAAGCTCTTGGGTTGGTTTACATAGTCTATAAAACATGCTAGTAATCTCCTACTTAATTTCCGAATTTTAAATCCAATTTCATGATGCTATAGCCTAGAATTTCTACAAGTTAATTGCCTTAAGAAATGTAGAACTTTCTACCTTATTACTAAATCCATAGCCTTGGTATTTAGTTAACCAGAAAAGAAGATGAAGAATGAATTCGGGCCAGCACAAAGTTACGTCTATCCTAATTGCCTTAAGAGATATATACTTATAACCTTTTTTATTTCCTATTTCCCTTACTACTTACCAAATGGCCTTATGACATAAGTAGAAAGCAAGATATCTTTTGTGCACAAAGATGAATAAAGAACAAGGAAATAAAACATGAAAGGAAATATTATTCAGAAATGTAGAAAAACACTAGAACATGAATTATAAACTAAAACAACCCAAAAACTTAAAGAAGAAGTTAGCCAAGCATGGCTAAAAGAATCATTGAATTACCCTGGATAGGAGCTCAAGTTTGGCTTCCCACAATTCCTAGGAACAATGATCTTAAGGAGGAAAGAAGAATACTTATTGTACTCTGAAATGGTGTGTCTTACAAGTGAAGAAAAGGCCCCTATTTATAGTAAAAATTCACCCTCCAGCGCTTGAGCGCTGGCATTCCCAACGCTTGGGCGTTGGGATGCATTAAAATTCCACTATCAGACCGAGGCCCAGCGCTTGAGCGCTGGCTTTCCAACGCTTGAGCGTTGGGTCGCCTGCTGCTTCATCTTCAAGCTTTTCCCTTCTTCATGGTAATGGGTTTTCAATGCCTTCAATGGCCACCACTCAGCCCTTAATCATTTCTGAAACTTCCTTCCCACAACCATCAATTCTTCAAGCTTATTTTCCATGTGCTAAATTGGAGAGAGTTGCTTCATATTCTTTTTTTTCTCTTTTAGCCCTCTCTTTACTAGCACTTCAATTCTGGCCCTTTAATTTTTTGAAACTTCACTTTTAATCCTCCATTCTTGAACTTTCACACTTTGATCCCTGATTTCCTGAAACTTTACAAATTGGTCCTTGGACAAAAATGATAACTATACCAGCTTTTCCTAAAAATATAAAATAACTATAAAAATTCCTAAAAATATAAAATAAAGTTAGAAAAACAAATAAAATCTAATCTATATTCAAAATGAAAAATAAATATAAAATCTACATAAAAATAATAAAAATCCTATATGTGACTCAAAAATAATAAAAATAAAAAGACTAAAAACAACCTAAAAACATCATATAATATCCAGTCATCACATATGAAATAGCAATTCTTTCGTACACAATAATGACGCACACACCACTGTAGTTCTGTTTTATGCTATGATCTTTACAAGTGGAAAAGCAGACACAATATTTTGCACTATAAGGTAGCTTAGGAAGGAATTTAAATGATATGCCACCTAAGTGGAGGAAAAAGTTGTATATGGAGCACACCAGAAAGAAGTTTATGTCGTTTATCCCTCCACAGTATACATCTGATGAGGTTCACTAATAAGGAGACTATTTAAGACATCAATCTCATCTCTTGAGTAGGGGCAATAACTTTTGCCGACATCCAAACTAGAGACAAGTTAGCATTATTCCTTTTTAATGCAACAGAAAGTATAACATTCTGGATATGACGTGATCATACATTCTGGATACTGAAGTTGTATGTTGATAAGGGTGAATTGGTTACTATTATTAATTCAATGTATATTATTTGGTACACAAGTGGCTCATCTATCAAAAAACACTTGACTTTTCACAAAATAAGAGATTTATCATGCAACTCACACGCGCATTAGATCTATTTATGATTTCCTTGTTGGATACAAGTAAACGACACCTGTTGTTGTTCTAGAACATGTGTGGTCTTGAAGATCTAGAGTGATATTATCACCATCTTTTTGAAAGGTATGAATATGTAAAATGTAAAACTGAGTTTAACATTGTTGCCGTTAAAATGATTTTTTATTGAACATGTTCTTCATAAATACGTAACTATGTCTCAGCTTTCAATTTTAACCGACTTTTATTTTATTTTACTTCTTATCTGTTTTAATATTTTTATTTTATCTCTAAATTTTCCTTTTTATTTTTTTTTCCTTTTAATGTGGATGTCCCTAAGAATTTAACAACACGTTATTTTT
This sequence comes from Acmispon strigosus, assembly GCA_030819835.1. Lineage (NCBI taxonomy): Eukaryota > Viridiplantae > Streptophyta > Magnoliopsida > Fabales > Fabaceae > Acmispon > Acmispon strigosus. Next base: position 18,223,584 of record JAUAMA010000007.1, on the reverse strand, counting down.
TTAGATTTATCTAAAATTTTACTTGCAAATTTTGATATAAAAATCTTGTAAATTTGACAAAACAAATATTTATAGAGTAATGAAATATATTTAATAATGAATTTATGTTTATAGGGTATTTAAAATTAAGAAGAGAATATTTTTCAAAAAAAAAAAGAAGAAAATAAAATTCACATAAATAAAAGATTAGATTTATTAAAAAATGATAAAATTAAAATAAAGAAGAAATGAAATAAATACTTACCTCGATGCAAAGCACTCCAAAAGTCTCTAACTGCCTAGGTCTCCTAGGACTTTGACCTTGCTGCACATCACCAACACTCCAAAAGTTTACACTAGCACGTAGGCTAGTGCAAAGCAATAAACCCAATGGATATAAAATAGATCTCTAAAAATCTTGAACTATGCTACAAACTCTGTGTTTTTACACTATGTTTGTGTGATCCAAAACACTCAAAGTATTTTTAATCTTAGACCTTAGTATTTGAATTTTTGGATGATCAAACATGAGAAGAAGTTCCCTTTATATAGAGGAAGGAGAAGAAAGAACGGGGAAGTTTTAGCAATGTGGGACTAAAAATAGTTCACCAATTATTCCTTTAAACTAAAATACATATTTCGTATGACAACCTTAGGTGTTTTTTATCTATCCAAATATTGGTATTACATATTGCTCCCTCTAACAAAAATTGTAGGTGGCAACATATCTTTTAAATGCCTCAAGTTTCATACAAAACTAACATCTACAACTTAGGATACGAGTTCTCGTGTATTTCTCCAAGCTTTAGCAATGTGAGACTAAAACAGTTGATCAGTGCTTTACTTTGTTGTGAGTTATCAAATTTCATGGCAACTTTAACTGTTTATTAACTATCCAATGAATGGAATAACTTCTTGTTTTGTTAAAATATAATTGTAGGTGACCACATTATATTTCAAATGTCTCAAGTTTCATACAAAACTAACATCTACAACCAAGGATATTAAGTATTGTCATCCCTTTTTGTTGAAAGAACATTGATGAATTGGACCCTTCTTATCATTCTATTTTATCCTGAAATTAATTTTAATTGGGGCTTTGTGTGTGTTTGAGTATTAGTGACGCCATGGCCTTATCATTTTCGAATATATATTATTTTTGCATGTATTACTATAAATTTCTTTTGTTGTTCATATGCCTACTTGGTTCAAACAGGTAAATATATGTAGATGCTAGCGGTAACTTAAATCATCAATAAATAAGAATTAATGATTTATGTATACTCCATACTCCCATACATTCAAAAAACAATTTATCCTTTCTCAACTCATTAATTTTGAACACGTCTTTAATGATTTATAGGTATGCATTATCTTCCTTGTGAGTTGTGATACATCGTGGTGAAGCACTTGTAGGTGATTGGATTTACTAGCTATGCTAGAGTGACGGTGCTAGTTCCTTATGGAACCCCGATCCCCTTGACATAAGGTCATAAGGGTAGTGGCCTATTGTCACAATTGTTGGGGATGCCATGTTTGGTTCAATAATATGCATGTAGGTGCTACAAGTAAATTTTTCTGCTATGCCCTCATTTTATTCTTTGATCTTAGTGCATTTTCTGAGTAGGGATATTACTCAAGATCTTTTATTTGGCTAGACTAGATATAAGGTTTTGAAAACATTTTTCCTCCATCCATTCATAGGATATTCATCTAATTAATTTTATGTTGAACATTTATTGAAGTTTTGCTTATCCGGCGACTTTGATAGACTTTTGATTGGGTTTAAGTGCTTTTTATTTTGGGTACCTTTTCTTGTTAATTTTTCTTTGATGCCTAATGATTGGATTTCATATGATGTTTTTAGGGCTTTCCAGATCTTTCATTGTAGAATTGGTACCTAACAAAGTATATATAATGTTCTATTGTTTTGCTGTTGTCTTATTCTATAACTACGCAATTATAATGTTTAGAAAAAACTCTCAATTTTCTTATGCTTTACAAGGGTGGGCCCCAGTTTCGTGCTATTGGCACCAAGAATTTCAAAAATGTGTTACAAAGACTGTTGTTTTGAAAGACAACAAAAAAAAACACGTTCCACATTAGGTTGGAAGATTGTGGCCCTGTATCCGAATTTACATATGGAATAGAAGGACTTATAGTTCATTATGGTCTTCAACATGAAGGAGGATGGCCCGAGGTGTGTTATTTAGGGGGATGTGAGTTTCATATTAAAGTTAAAGACAGAGATTTTAGATCAATCTCTACTGAACATGAAGGAAATAACTTTTATTTCGGATGGATGCCAACGCAAGTTGTAGAAACTGACTATGATAGTGGACCTGACAACGAAGAAGAAAATACAATGTCTTACTACGAAAAACCAACTTTCACCATCGCACATCATTACGAACAGAATGGTGGGTCATATCTATTTACTCAGGTTATTTTATATTACTTAGTTGTTAGTAACTATTTTTTTAAGAGCTTTGATTGTTTTTAATATTTATGCCTTAATCCAGACTTTGCCAGCAGCGTTAGTGAAGCATGCATTGCTTCCGGATAAACCTTCACTTTGTGTATTAAGAGATGCAAGTAAGCGAAGGTTTTATTGTGAATGTTCCGGGAATAAAAAAAAACAATCAAAGTGTATCGTGACAATTGGTTGGATAGACTTCATCAAAGAAAATAGATACAAAGATCAGAGCTGGATCAAGTAGGGAATTGATAATAAGGATCCTTATGTAATACATGTCAGTGTAATCAATAAGTGAAAAATGGTTCTCAAGTTTTTATTTTCATATATCAATATTTACCCCATGCTTTTATTGTTCAGTTAAAATATGAAAATCTATGTACCAAAACATCCAAGTAAATTATTATTTCGGTTTATAAACATCTATAATTGTCAATTGATATGTTTCATCTAAATAAAACTCTCTTGTGCATGGCACGGGTCAAAAACTAGTACACAAAGTTTAGGAAATTTGTATCTATCATAATTGATCACAAAATTTTATCATTCAAAATCTGATAAACGTCTTGAGATCGTTTGAACTTAACAATTTAGTGTCCATTTTAGGAAAAGTTAGTACATGCGTCAACTTTTCATGCAATCGATTATTGCAAACACTTCTTCAGATATTTAAAAAACTCAAGCTTTTCCCAAAATATTGTGTCCTACAACTAATAATTTTGAAAAAGAAATTTAAAATCTATTAAAAAAATTCCATTTAGAAAATTATACTTTAATATTAATATATGAAATTTTATATATTTTATTTTAAATTTACAATATGAATTTATTTAAAAAAGTCTCTATGTTATACAATTAAGAGTTCCAAGAACCTCTCTCCTAGGTGTCAAATTCCAGTGCATTTCGCTTCGGTGTTCCAATGATTTTCATCCTACATGGATTCACTAGAACGCAGGGTTTGAAGTTCTCTTCTCATAGTGGCTCTTTCCATGCACTCCTCCCCAAAACCTCCCAACTGACCAATCACATGAACCTTTTTCCAGTATTGCATTATGCATTAAACATAATCATCTAACTGCAGCTAATACTTGAACCTTTTTTATCTTCCCACTTTATCTCACTGATTGATTTCCCTAGGTTTTTTATCCTTTTCCACTCAAGACCCTAATTATTTCTCCTTCTCAAAGCATTTTTTTGCTCTCCAGTATTGTTTGTTAGATTTGAATTCGAAACCCTAATTTATTATGGCGCCATTCATGAAATACTTTGTGGTTTCTCTATAAATAGGTTATTGCCATGTTTTGTTATTCACCAATTCTTCATTCTTTGTCTACTAGAATTTCTTATAGCCATGGCCATGAACTTTGATTCTCTTTCCAGCATTTCACCCAAAAAAGAGACATGGAGGATCAATGTAAAGGTTGTTCATCTGTGAAAAGTTCCAAGCTTTGATAATCCGAGGTTACCTTTTTGTATTGAGATGGTTTTGATGGATGAAAATGGTGACAGGATTCATGCATCTTCCCGGAAAACCCTAAGCTACAAGTTTAAGCAATTGATCTCTAAGGGTTCTACTTATACCATGTCTCATTTTGGAGTTGTTAATAATACCGGTGAGTTTCGTACCACCAGACATGCTTTTAAGCTGAACTTTCAGCTTAGAACTGATGTCCACCAACTGAATGTCCTTTCTCTTTTGTTCCAATATCTGACATATTGTTCAAGGATTACGACAAGAAATATTTAGCTTGTCAGATTTCATCGCTTGAGTTGATTTTTTTACACTCAGTATTTGTTTTTTCATATACCCATTTTCACAATTTGTGTTTTTTTTTTCACCATGTGATTAGGATTCTCACTGGCGTTGGAACTGAGCAGCAGTTCAAGAAAGATGGAATGAGTGACAAGATTATTAAGATTCAGCTCACGGCTGATTGGTAATAATGTTTATTTAAATTTTTATTTTCTGATTTCCCTTAAGTTTGGGTAATTTAATTGATTATTGTATTGTATTCCCTTATTGTAGTGCCAAGATTGAGTGTGCTTTCCTTGGTAACTTTGTTGATGAGATCAAAGCTTTTCTAGTTGCTGGTAATGCTAGCAATGATGTTGTAGTGATTCAACTTGCAAAAGTGAAGACTTTGAAAGGTTTTACCATTTAATAATTTAATTGGTTTTTATGTCATACTTTTTCAAATCTTGCACTTTTTGTATGAGTCCATGTGAAATAATGTTTGTGCGTATTTTGAATGTAGACACCCCATGTCTGAATTCTGCTTATGGTGCAACAAAGGTTTTAATTCACCCTAATATTCAGGAATTGCTGCCATCAAGAAAAAGTAAATTCCATGTCCAAACTTTATTTTTTCATTATCGTGAAATAATATTAATGATTTTTATGTTTTCATTAGGTTCTTTGATTCAACTGAGTTAAGCTCTCTAGTTATGAGCCAACTTCCAGATCTAAGCAAATCTACACGAGAAGATTTTCTTGTCATAACTTCTCCATAGACAATTGAAAAATCAAATATAGTCAGGAGGTTTCTTTTATAATTTCTAAATTATGTTTAACGGACTTTTTTGTGTTGCAAAACTTCCATAATGTTCTTTAGTTATTCCTGTTGAATTGTACTTGTGTGGTGCTTGGAACGATTAAGGTGCTGCCAGAGAATGGTGACTGGTGGTATCCATCCTGTAAATGCAACAAGATGGTAGCTGAAAATCAAACTCATTTTTCCGTCATTTTACAATTACCGACTTCATTTTTTACCACCACAACATGGTAGCTGAAATTTATATTATTAATCTTCCTTTAAAGTCGCTTTGTCAGTTTGAGTTCTCATTTGCATGTTTTTTGATATGATTTAATTAGAATGCTGAAAAATCTAAGGAAGCAAAGCTTCCTGATGAGCTAAACAACCTTCTAGACAAGAAGTTTTTGTTCAAGATTGATGTCAAGATGTCTTCCAACTCCAAGTTTGAGCAATCCTATCGTGTGAAGAAAAATTGTAAGGAACGTGAGATAATCAACCAGTTCAATACCGTGACTACTGAACCTAGGGTGAATATAATAATAATCTTGATTTGTTTTCACATTTTGGCAAACTGTGATTTTTAGATGATTTAAAATAATTTAAAAAGTTAGGTTAATTGTGTTTAATCTCCCACCTCAAAGATTGTGTTTATTTATTGTTTGTTTTAAAAACTTATTTAATTAAACCAGTCTCATTTAGCAGGACTTGATCAGTGGTGTTGTTGTTATTGATGATGAAAAAGTGTACGAGTCTACTTAGCCTGCTGCTGTTGTTCTTGGAGTTGAAACCCATGACTTAACCCCGGCAAAGCGGAGTTCACCTTCTGAAGTGCAGAATGTTATTTCTACTTCTACCAGTTCCCACAAGAAGCTTCTTGAAAAGATCAAGCAGGAGAAGATCTAAATGTCAGTTCCATTTGCTGAAGAGATTTCTATTTTGTGTTATGTTCCACTGTTTTGAATTTTAATTTTTTCAGTTTTCTACCTTTGTTACTAAGATTTAAGCTATATGTTTTCATGATAATTTGTGGATCTCTTTAATCTTGGCCTTAATTTTGCGGCCTTTATTTGGCAATATTTTGGCTTCTAAATTTTGCGCATTAATTATGAAAGATTGTCGTCGATAATAATTTTTTTAGTAATGGTTGATGATGTTATTATCGCGTCGTTTATCATTCACATATTTTTTTGATATTGGTTTCTTATTTTGATCTATGAACGAATGATTTTGTGATAGTATTTTCCTTTTTAACCATAATCATCATTCAACCTTCATTCACTAAAATATTTTAAAATGTAGAAGTTTTCCAATTCTTTTTCCTCTTGCCCCGTTCTATAACTATATATTACTTCAATGTAATATATATGTTTAACACAACAATCAATAATTGTTCATATATCTTAAACCAAATCCTCATTTTCAATAAATAGTTGTTAGTTATTCTTAATTTAAATTTAAATATCTTTTGCTAAATAGTTTAAAAACTACTCAATTCTTTTCAATGAGTTGAGCCATGGTACATATCTGCTGTAACTTTGCATCTGTTTTCATTAATTAATTATCGTCGTTTATTATTCTAGTATTTCTTTATGTTCTACGAATGAATTTTTTTTTATCCTCATGCACCCAATTTTTTGAAATATATTAATCTTAATTTTTTTATAGTATTTGCCTTTGTAACCATAAAAACTAATTTACATGATGGATAAAACAATTTAACCAATTCATTCTTTTTGGGGTTAAATATAAGCAATTCATTCCAAGCCATTTGCTTCCTTGGTAGTTGCAAGAAATAAATTTTACTTTAAAGTAATATATTAATAACCTAATTATGAAATAGATGCTCATTTATGTTAAATTCAAACCACGTATTCATTAAATATCTTTAAATATTCGTTAGCTTTTTCTTAAATTTAATTTAAACCTCATTTGCTAAAGATTTTGAAAACTATTCTTAAATTCCGCAAGTGTAATTTGTCATTAAGTAAACCTTCTGAATGCTCATATTTTTTCTTTATAATGGTTTATATCCAAACCTATTTTCAAAAGAAAAAAATTACCTGTTTAGTAACTTATCGTACACATTGATTTTACTCTCATATATCAATTATAATAACCCAAATTAATTTTTTACATTACCGATGGAAAACTTAATGACTTTTACTTCCCGTAATTAAATTTTTTACATATAGATGTCAACAACAAAATTGGCTACAAAGATTTATGCTACTCTTCCGTTCCAAATTATAAGGACTTGTTCAGACAATCACGCTTATTAAGAAAACATGTAATAAGCTAATTAATATCTTGGTTTTGTTATTTTTTTGTACAAATCTTCCATATATGCCCCTATGTTAGTATTGGATATATCAAAGGTTGGTTGGGAAACATGAAAGAGAAGTAATTAGTAGAGGTGATAATTTAAGTTTTGGAATTGAAAATATAATGAATGCAAGGGGTAAAAAAGGAAAAACTTATTTTTTTTTTTTGAAATCTAGAAGGGTTTTATAATTTGGGACACCAAGTTTGTCTCTAAAGAACCTAATAATTTGGGACGGAGGAGTAATAAGCAGGGATGGATCCACATAGGACTTGAGGGGGGCAAGTGCCCCCACAAGATTTTTCATTTTTCAAGAAAAAATACTACATATACTCTACATTTTTAGAATATTCAGTAAATAATTGCCCCCACAAAATAATAAGTATCCTCATTGTTTTGTACTTTGGAAAAAGATGAGCTCAAATTCATTTCACTCACATTCACATGAAAGAGATGAGAGTAGATAAAACATAAGTAAGAAATATTATGCCTCAAGTTTCATAGAAAACTAACATCTACAACAATTGATATGCGTTCTTGTATACTCCTTCATGTTCATATTGCACAAACATCTTGGTTTTGTCTTCTAAATAAAGAAAATACTTGGTAAACACATAATTTATCTCTTGTAGTTCTCATGATAGGTTATTTAGACGCTACATATTTAACTTTCATAATCTAAGTATGAAATCAGAACTTTGGTTTTAGAAAAAAATCTATAAAGGTGATTTAGATGAAAATATTACTTTTACTAAACAACTAAGGAAATTAAGTATTTTCATCCCTTTTTGTTGAAACAACATTGATGAAATGGTCCCTTCTTGTCATTCTATCGTATCCTTAAACTAATTTCAATTGGGGCTTCGTGTGTGTTTGAGTAATAGTGACGCCATTGCATTATCATTTTCCAATATACATTATTTTGACATGTATTACTATAAATTCCTTTTGTTGTTCATAATCCTACCTGATTCCAATATACCTAATGATCTATGTATACTCCATATTCCCAAACATTCGAAGAATAATTCCTTTCTCAACTCATTAATTTTGAACACGTCTTTAATGATTTATAGGTATGGCATTAACATCCTTGTGAGTTGTGATACATCCCAGTAAAGCACTTGTAGGTGATTGGATTTACTAGCTATGCCTGAGTTATTGTGCTAGTTCCTTGTGGAACAACGATCCCCTTGACATAAGGTCATTAGGGTAGTGGCCTGTTGTCACAATTTTTGGGGATGCCATGTTTGGGTCAATAATATGCATAGTAATCTCCTACTTAATTTCCGAATTTTAAATCCAATTTCATGATGCTATAGCCTAGAATTTCTACAAGTTAATTGCCTTAATAAATGCAGAACTTTCTTCCTAATTACTAAATCCATAGCCTTGGTATTTAGTTAACCAGAAAAGAAGATGAAGAATGAATTCGGGCCAGCACAAAGTATGAAGACATAATTTATCTCTTGTAATTCTCATGATAGGTTATTTAGACGCTACATATTTAACTTTCATAATCTAAGTATGAAATCAGAATTTTGGTTTTAGAAAAAAGTATATAAAGGTGATTTAGATAAAAATATTACTTTTACTAAACAACTAAGGAAATTAAGTATTTTCATCCCTTTTTGTTGAAACAACATTGATGAAATGGTCCCTTCTTGTCATTCTATCGTTACCTTAAACTAATTTCAATTGGGGCTTCGTGTGTGTTTGAGTAATAGTGACGCCATTGCATTATCATTTTCCAATATACATTATTTTGACATGTATTACTATAAATTCCTTTTGTTGTTCATAAGCCTACCTGATTCCAATATACCTAATGATCTATGTATACTCCATATTCCCAAACATTCGAAGAATAATTCCTTTCTCAACTCATTAATTTTGAACACGTCTTTAATGATTTATAGGTATGCATTAACATCCTTGTGAGTTGTGATACATCCCGGTGAAGCACTTGTAGGTGATTGGATTTACTAGCTATGCCTGAGTTATTGTGCTAGTTCCTTGTGGAACAACGATCCCCTTGACATAAGGTCATTAGGGTAGTGGCCTATTGTCACAATTTTTGGGGATGCCATGTTTGGGTCAATAATATGCATAGTAATCTCCTACTTAATTTCCGAATTTTAAATCCAATTTAAGCTCTTGGGTTGGTTTACATAGTCTATAAAACATGCTAGTAATCTCCTACTTAATTTCCGAATTTTAAATCCAATTTCATGATGCTATAGCCTAGAATTTCTACAAGTTAATTGCCTTAATAAATGTAGAACTTTCTTCTTAATTACTAAATACATAGCCTTGGTATTTAGTTAACCAGAAAAGAAGATGAAGAATGAATTCGGGCCAGCACAAAGTATGAAGACATAATTTATCTCTTGTAATTCTCATGATAGGTTATTTAGACGCTACATATTTAACTTTCATAATCTAAGTATGAAATCAGAATTTTGGTTTTAGAAAAAAATCTATAAAGGTGATTTAGATGAAAATATTACTTTTACTAAACAACTAAGGAAATTAAGTATTTTCATCCCTTTTTGTTGAAACAACATTGATGAAATGGTCCCTTCTTGTCATTCTATCGTATCCTTAAACTAATTTCAATTGGGGCTTCGTGTGTGTTTGAGTAATAGTGACACCATTGCATTATCATTTTCCAATATACATTATTTTGACCTGTATTACTACAAATTCCTTTTGTTGTTCATAAGCCTACCTGATTCCAATATACCTAATGATCTATGTATACTCCATATTCCCAAACATTCGAAGAATAATTCCTTTCTCAACTCATTAATTTTGAACACGTCTTTAATGATTTATAGGTATGCATAAACATCCTTGTGAGTTGTGATACATCCCGGTGAAGCACTTGTAGGTGATTGGATTTACTAGCTATGCCTGAGTTATTGTGCTAGTTCCTTGTGGAACAACGATCCCCTTGACATAAGGTCATTAGGGTAGTGGCCTGTTGTCACAATTTTTTGGGATGCCATGTTTGGGTCAATAATATGCATAGTAATCTCCTACTTAATTTCCGAATTTTAAATCCAATTTAAGCTCTTGGGTTGGTTTACATAGTCTATGAAACAATCTAGTAATCTCCTACTTAATTTCCGAATTTTAAATCCAATTTCAGGATGCTATAGCCTAGAATTTCTACAAGTTAATTGCCTTAATAAATGTAGAACTTTCTTCCTAATTACTAAATCCATAGCCTTGGTATTTAGTTAACCAGAAAAGAAGATGAAGAATGAATTCGGGCCAGCACAAAGTTACGTCTATCCTAATTGCCTTAAGAGATATATACTTATAACCTTTTTTATTTCCTATTTCCCTTACTACTTACCAAATGGCCTTATGACATAAGTAGAAAGCAAGATATCTTTTGCGCACAAAGATGAATAAAGAACAAGGAAATAAAACATGAAAGGAAATATTATTCAGAAATGTAGAAAAACACTAGAACATGAATTATAAACTAAAACCACCCAAAAACTTAAAGAAGAAGTTAGCCAAGCATGGCTAAAAGAATCATTGAATTACCCTAGATAGGAGCTCAAGTTTGCCTTCCCACAATTCCTGGGAACAATGATCTTAAGGAGGAAAGAAGAATACTTGTTGTACTCTGAAATGGTGTGTCTTACAAGTGAAGAAAAGGCCCCTATTTATAGTAAAAATTCACCCTCCAGCGCTTGAGCGCTGGCATTCCCAACACTTGGGCGTTGGGATGCATTAAAATTCCACTATCAGACCGAGGCCCAGCGCTTGAGCGCTGGCTTTCCAACGCTTGAGCGCTGGGTGAGAATCTGACTCATCTCCTAGTCAGAGTCCCAACGCTGGAGCGTTGGGTCGCCTGCTGCTTCGTCTTCAAGCTTTTCCCTTCTTCATGGTAATGGGTTTTCAATGCCTTCAATGGCCACCACTCAGCCCTTAATCATTTCTGAAACTTCCTTCCCACTACCATCAATTCTTCAAGCTTATTTTCCATGTGCTAAATTGGAGAGAGTTGCTTCATATTCTTCTTTTTCTCTTTTAGCCCTCTCTTTACTAGCACTTGAATTCTGGCCCTATAATTCTTTGAAACTTCACTTTTAATCCTCCACTCTTGAACTTTCACACTTTGATCCCTGATTTCCTGAAACTTTACAAATTGGTCATTGGACAAAAATGATAACTATACCAGCTTTTCCTAAAAATATAAAATAACTATAAAAATTCCTAAAAATATAAAATAAAGTTAGAAAAACAAATAAAATCTAATCTATATGCAAAATGAAAAATAAATATAAAATCTACATAAAAATAATAAAAATCCTATATGTGACTCAAAAATAATAAAAATAAAAAGACTAAAAACAACCTAAAAACATCATATAATATCCACTCATCACATATGAAATAGCAATTCTTTCGTACACAATAATGACGCACACACCACTGTAGTTCTGTTTTATGCTGTGATCTTTACAAGTGGAAAAGCAGACACAATATTTTGCACTATAAGGTAGCTTAGGTAGGAATTTAAAGGATATGGTTAGACGTTGAATTCTTTCATAATCATAAAAATTGGCCACTCTTATTTTGGTCAAACAATGGAAAAATAAAAAGCTCAATATAGTTGTATTTTTTTGAAATGGTTATTGAAACAGTTACATTAATTGGATTATATGAGTGTGAGGAAAATTAAGATTATTAACCGTGGAGTTTCAGAAAACTTGGTGAATCAAAGAAGAAAGATATGAAGTATTTTTCATAATGCCACCTAAGTGGAGGAAAAAGTTGTATATGGAGCACACCAGAAAGAAGTTTATGTCGTTTATCCCTCCACAGTATACATCTGATGAGGTTCACTAATAAGGAGACTATTTAAGACATCAATCTCATCCTCTCGAGTAAGGGCAGTAACTTTTGCCGACATCCAAATTAGAGACAAGTTAGCATTATTCCTTTTTAATGCAACAGAAAGTATAACATTCTGGATATGACGTGATCGTACATTCTGGATACTGAAGTTGTATGTTGATAAGGGTGAATTGATTACTCTTATTAATTCAATGTATATTATTTGGTACACAAGTGGCTCATCTATCAAAAAACACTTGACTTTTCACAAAATAAGACATTTATCATGCAACTCACACGTGCATTAGATCTATTTATGATTTCCTTGTTGGATACAAGTAAACGACACCTGTTGTTGTTCTAGAACAAGTGTGGTCTTGAAGATCTAGAGTGATATTATCACCATCTTTCTGAAAGGTATGAATATGTAAAATGTAAAACTGAGTTTAACATTGTTGCCGTTAAAATGATTTTTTATTGAACATGTTCTTCATAAATACGTAACTATGTCTCAGCTTTCAATTTTAACCGACTTTTATTTTATTTTACTTCTTATCTGTTTTAATATTTTTATTTTATCTCTAAATTTTCCTTTTTATTGAAATAACTAAAATGAAACAAATTTAAAATATAAAACCGAAATTAAGAATAAATCAAAAAAATGACAAAAAAGGAAGGTGTAAAATGACTTCATCACTTTATAATCTTATTTGACTGGCATTAGTCTCCGTTTATAAATTTCAGCTAAAAAGGAATTAAATATGAATGAATTTTACAAGTTTTTGATAAAGGAAATTTGTGCTGTTTTAAAAAAGTATATTGAGGAAATGTTTATCTTGTCGGAAAGTTTGAACAAAGTTATACAACTCTCATGAGAACTTCAACTGCTAAATTATATGTTAACTAAGTGGATTTCTATTTAGAAGACAAACTCAAGACATTGACGCAACATGTTCATGGAGAAATATACGAGAAATCGTATTCAAAGTTGTAGATGTTAGTTTTGTATGAAACTTGAGGCATTTAAAAGATTATGTTGCCACCTACAATTTTTGTTAGAGAGAGCAATACGTAATACCAATATTTGGATAGATAAAAAACACCTAAGGTTGCCATACGAAATATGTATTTTAGTTTAAAGGAATAATTGGTGAACTATTTTTAGTCCCACATTGCTAAAACTTCCCCGTTCTTTCTTCTCCTTCCTCTATATAAAGGGAACTTCTTCTCATGTTTGATCATCCAAAAATTCAAAGACTAAGGTCTAAGATTAAAATTACTTTGAGTGTTTTGGATCACACAAACATAGTGTAAAAACACAGAGTTTGTAGCATAGTTCAAGATTTTAAGAGATCTATGGGCAACGCAGGTGGGGGGTTAATTTGACAGTCTATTCGATGTAAACTTGATTAGAAGTTCCTCATTTTCACACTATCCTGCGGTCTAGTTGTTCACCAAATACAGTTCACCGTAGACATATGGGAAAATAGAGCTTTTGTCACTCTCATTCGCTCTCATAGCTAGAATTTCCGCAAACTTTTATAATCACCCTCCCTGGACTTCTAGCATTCATGCTAATTTTCAAAGTAAGATTCCCTCCTTTTAATTTCTGATCACAGGACGAAACATTTTTTCCACCTTCAGGGTTCTCTTCCTCACCTATATATACATAGGAGCCATTACAGAAAGTTTCGGCACAACGTCTAGTTTCTTGTTATTTCTGTTCAAAATACTATTGAAAAAGTGGACATTCGAGTGATGCTTCAAGAAGTTTAGATCTCCTACAAGAGTTCCTGAAGTCTAGTCCAAAAACGGATACTTCCTACATGAAAATAATTTTTGTGTTTAGTCATTGGATGAAATTTCATGTGGATGTCCCTAAGAATTTAACAACACGTTATTTTTTTAGATTTATCTAAAATTTTACTTGCAAATTTTGATATAAAAATCCTGTAAATTTGACAAAACAAATATTTATAGAGTAATGAAATATATTTAATAATGAATTTATGTTTATAGGGTATTTAAAATTAAGAAGAGAATATTTTTCAAAAAAAAAAAAGAAGAAAAAAAAATTCACATAAATAAAATATTAGATTTATTAAAAAATGATAAAATCAAAATAAAGAAGAAATGAAATAAATTCTTACCTCGATGCAGAGCACTCCAAAAGTCTCTAACTGCCTAGGTCTCCTAGGACTTTGACCTTGCTGCACATCACCAACACTCCAATAGTTTACACTAGCACGTAGGCTAGTGCAAAGCAATAAACCCAATGGATATAAAATAGATCTCTAAAAATCTTGAACTATGCTACAAACTCTGTGTTTTTACACTATGTTTGTGTGATCCAAAACACTCAAAGTAATTTCAATCTTAGACCTTAGTCTTTGAATTTTTGGATGATCAAACATGAGAAGAAGTTCCCTTTATATAGAGGAAGGAGAAGAAAGAACGGGGAAGTTTTAGCAATGTGGGACTAAAAATAGTTCACCAATTATTCCTTTAAACTAAAATACATATTTCGTATGACAACCTTAGGTGTTTTTTATCTATCCAAATATTGGTATTACGTATAGCTCCCTCTAACAAAAATTGTAGGTTGCAACATAATCTTTTAAATGCCTCAAGTTTCATACAAAACTAATATCTACAACTTAGGATACGAGTTCTCATGTATTTCTCCAAGCTTTAGCAATGTGAGACTAAACCAGTTGATCAGTGCTTTACTTTGTTGTGAGATATCAAATTTCATGGCAACTTTAACTGTTTATTAACTATCCAAAGAATGGAATAACATCTTGTTTTGTTAAAAAATAATTGTAGGTGACCACATTATATTTCAAATGTCTCAAGTTTCATACAAAACTAACATCTACAACCAAGGATATTAAGTATTGTCATCCCTTTTTGTTGAAAGAACATTGATGAATTGGTCCCTTCTTGTCATTCTATTTTATCCTGAAATTAATTTTAATTGGGGCTTTGTGTGTGTTTGAGTATTAGTGACGCCATGGCCTTATCATTTTCCAATATATATTATTTTTGCATGTATTACTATAAATTTCTTTTGTTGTTCATATGCCTACTTGGTTCAAACAGGTAAATATATGTAGATGCTAGCGGTAACTTAAATCATCAATAAATAAGAATTAATGATTTATGTATACTCCATACTCCCATACATTCGAAAAACAATTTATCCTTTCTCAACTCATTAATTTTGAACACGTCTTTAATGATTTATAGGTATGCATTAACTTCCTTGTGAGTTGTGATACATCGTGGTGAAGCACTTGTAGGTGATTGGATTTACTAGCTATGCTAGAGTGACGGTGCTAGTTCTTTATGGAACCCCGATCCCCTTGACATAAGGTCATAAGGGTAGTGGCCTATTGTCACAATTGTTGGGGATGCCATGTTTGGTTCAATAATATGCATGTAAGTGCTACAAGTAAATTTTTCTGCTATGCCCTCATTTTATTCTTTGATCTTAGTGCATTTTCTGAGTAGGGATATTACT
Organism: Acmispon strigosus; assembly: GCA_030819835.1. Classification (NCBI taxonomy): domain Eukaryota; kingdom Viridiplantae; phylum Streptophyta; class Magnoliopsida; order Fabales; family Fabaceae; genus Acmispon; species Acmispon strigosus. The sequence continues at coordinate 18,207,892 of JAUAMA010000007.1, read as the reverse complement.
CAAGATCTTTTATTTGGCTAGACTAGATATAAGGTTGTGAAAACATTTTTCCTCCATCCATTCATAGGATATTCATCTAATTAATTTTATGTTGAACATTTATTGAAGTTTTGCTTATCCGGCGACTTTGATAGACTTTTGATTGGGTTTAAGTGCTTTTTATTTTGGGTACCTTTTCTTGTTAATTTTTCTTTAATTCCTGATGATTGGATTTCATATGATGTTTTTAGGGCTTTCCAGATCTTTCATTGTAGAATTGGTACCTAACAAAGTATATATAATGTTTTATTGTTTTGCTGTTGTCTTATTCTATAACTACGCAATTATAATGTTTAGAAAAAACTCTCAATTTTCTTATGCTTTACAAGGGTGGGCCCCAGTTTCGTGCTATTGGCACCAAGAATTTCAAAAATGTGTTACAAAGACTGTTGTTTTGAAAGGCAACAAAAAAAAAACACGTTCCACATTAGGTTGGAAGATTGTGGCCCTGTATCCGAATTTACATATCGAATAGAAGGACTTAAAGTTCATTATGGTCTTCAACATGAAGGAGGATGGCCCGAGGTGTGTTATTTAGGGGGATGTGATTTTCATATTAAAGTTAAAGATAGAGATTTTAGATCAATCTCTACTGAACATGAAGGAAATAACTTTTATTTCGGATGGATGCCAACGCAAGTTGTAGAAACTGACTATGATACTGGACCTGACAACGAAGAAGAAAATACAATGTCTTACTACGAAAAGCCAACTTTCACCATCGCACATCATTACGAACAGAATGGTGGGTCATATCTATTTACTCAGGTTATTTTATATTACTTAGTTGTTAGTAACTATTTTTTTAAGAGCTTTGATTGTTTTTAATATTTATGCCTTAATCCAGACTTTGCCAGCAGCGTTGGTGAAGCATGCATTGCTTCCAGATAAACCTTCACTTTGTGTATTAAGAGATGCAAGTAAGCGAAGGCTTTATTGTGAATGTTCCAGGAATAAAAAAAACCAATCAAAGTGTATCGTGACAATTGGTTGGATAGACTTCATCAAAGAAAATAGATACAAAGATCAGAGCTGGATCAAGTAGGGAATTGATAAGAAGGATCCTTATGTAATACATGTCAGTGTAATCAATAAGTGAAAAATGGTTCTCAAGTTTTTATTTTCATATATCAATATTTACCCCATGCTTTTATTGTTCAGTTAAAATATGAAAATCTATGTACCAAAACATCCAAGTAAATTATTATTTCGGTTTAAAAACATCTATAATTGTCAATTGATATGTTTCATCTAAATAAAACTCTCTTGTGCATGGCACGGGTCAAAAACTAGTACACAAAGTTTAGGAAATTTGTATCTATCATAATTGATCACAAAATTTTATCATTCAAAATCTGATAAACGTCTTGAGATCGTTTGAACTTAACAATTTAGAGTCCATTTTAGGAAAAGTTAGTACATGCGTCAACTTTTCATGCAATCGATTATTGCAAACACTTCTTTAGATATTTAAAAAAGTCAAGCTTTTCCCAAAATATTGTGTCCTACAACTAATAATTTTGAAAAAGAAATTTAAAATCTATTAAAAAATTTCCATTTAGAAAATTATACTTTAATATTAATATATGAAATTTTATATATTTTATTTTAAATTTACAATATGAATTTATTTAAAAAAGTCTCTATGTTATACAATTAAGAGTTCCAAGAACCTCTCTCCTAGGTGTAAAATTCCAGTGCATTTCGCTTCGGTGTTCCAATGATTTTCATCCTACATGGATTCACTAGAACGCAGGGTTTGAAGTACTCTTCTCATAGTGGCTCTTTCCATGCACTCCTCCCCAAAACCTCCCAACTGACCAATCACATGAACCTTTTTCCAGTATTGCATTATGCATTAAACATAATCATCTAACTGCAGCTAATACTTGAACCTTTTTTATCTTCCCACTTTATCTCACTGATTGATTTCCCTAGGTTTTTTTATCCTTTTCCACTCAAGACCCTAATTATTTCTCCTTCTCAATGCATTTTTTTGCTCTCCAGTATTGTTTGTTAGATTTGAATTTGAAACCCTAATTTATTATGGCGCCATTCATGAAATACTTTGTGGTTTCTCTATAAATAGGTTATTGCAATGTTTTGTTATTCACCAATTCTTCATTCTTTGTCTACTAGAATTTCTTATAGCCATGGCCATGAACTTTGATTCTCTTTCCAGCATTTCACCCAAAAAAGAGTCATGGAGGATCAATGTAAAGGTTGTTCATCTGCGAAAAGTTCCAAGCTTTGATAATCCGAGGTTACCTTTTTGTATTGAGATGGTTCTGATGGATGAAAATGGTGACAGGATTCATGCATCTGCCCGGAAAACCCTAAGCTACAAGTTTAAGCAATTGATCTCTAAGGGTTCTACTTATACCATGTCTCATTTTGGAGTTGTTAATAATACCAGTGAGTTTCGTACCACCAGACATGCTTTTAAGCTGAACTTTCACCTTAGAACTGATGTCCACCAACTGAATGTCCTTTCTCTTTTGTTCCAATATCTGACATATTGTTCAAGGATTACGACAAGAAATATATAGCTTGTCAGATTTCATCGCTTGAGTTGATTTTTTTACACTCAGTATTTGTTTTTTCATATACCCATTTTCACAATTTGTGTTTTTTTTTTCACCATGTGATTAGGATTCTCACTGGCGTTGGAACTGAGCAGCAGTTCAAGAAAGATGGAATGAGTGACAAGATTATTAAGATTCAGCTCACGGCTGATTGGTAATAATGTTTATTTAAATTTTTATTTTCTGATTTCCCTTAAGTTTGGGTAATTTAATTGATTATTGTATTGTATTCCCTTATTGTAGTGCCAAGATTGAGTGTGCTTTCCTTGGTAAATTTTTTGATGAGATCAAAGCTTTTCTACTTGCTGGTAATGCTAGCAATGATGTTGTAGTGATTCAACTTGCAAAAGTGAAGACTTTGAAAGGTTTTACCATTTCATAATTTAATTGGTTTTTATGTCATACTTTTTCAATATGTCATACTTTTTCAAATCTTGCACTTTTTGTATGAGTCCATGTGAAATAATGTTTGTGCGTATTTTGAATGTAGACACCCCATGTCTGAATTCTGCTTATGGTGCAACAAAGGTTTTAATTCACCTTGATATTCAGGAATTGCTGCCATCAAGAAAAAGTAAATTCCATGTCCAAACTTTATTTTTTCATTATCGTGAAATAATATTAATGATTTTTATGTTTTCATTAGGTTCTTTGATTCAACTGAGTTAAGCTCTCTAGTTATGAGCCAACTTCCAGATCTAAACAAATCTACACGAGAAGATTTTCTTGTCATAACTTCTCCATAGACAATTGAAAAATCAAAGATAGTTAAGAGGTTTCTTTTATAATTTCTAAATTATGTTTAACGGACTTTTTTGTGTTGCAAAACTTCCATAATGTTCTTTTGTTATTCCTGTTGAATTGTACTTGTGTGGTGCTTGGAACGATTAAGGTGCTGCCAGAGAATGGTAACTGGTGGTATCCATCCTGTAAATGCAACAAGATGGTTTGTCCTATAGGGTTACTGGAAATCAAACTCATTTTTCCGTCATTTTACAATTACCGACTTCATTTTTTACCACCACAACATGGTAGCTGAAATTTATATTATTAATCTTCCTTTTAAGTCGCTTTGTCAGTTTGAGTTCTCATTTGCATGATTTTTTATATGATTTAATTAGAATGCTGAAAAATCTAAGGAAGCAAAGCTTCCTGATGAGCTAAACAACCTTCTAGACAAGACGTTTTTGTTCAAGATTGATGTCAAGATGTCTTCCAACTCCAAGTTTGAGCAATCCTATCGTGTGAAGAAAAATTGTAAGGAACGTGAGATAATCAACCAGTTCAATACCGTGACTGCTGAACCTAGGGTGAATATAATAATAATCTTGATTTGTTTTCACATTTTGGCATACTGTGATTTTTAGAGGATTTAAAATAATTTAAAAAGTTAGGTTAATTGTGTTTAATCTCCCACCTCAAAGATTGTGTTTATTTATTGTTTGTTTTAAAAACTTATTTAATTAAACCAGTCTCATTTAGCAGGACTTGATCAGTGATGTTGTTGTTATTGATGATGAAAAAGTGTACGAGTCTACTTAGCCTGCTGCTATTGTTCTTGGAGTTGAAACCCATGACTTAACCCCGGCAAAGCGGAGTTCACCTTCTGAAGTGCAGAATGTTATTTCTACTTATACCAGTTCCCACAAGAAGCTTCTTGAAAAGATCAAGTAGGAGAAGATCTAAATGTCAGTTCCATTTGCTGAAGAGATTTCTATTTTGTGTTATGTTCCACAGTTTTGAATTTTAATTATTCAGTTTTCTACCTTTGTTACTAAATGTTAGATATCTAAATGTTTTCATGATAATTTGTGGATCTCTTTAATCTTGGCCTTAATTTTGCGGCCTTTATTTGACAATATTTTGGCTTCTAAATTTTGCGCATTAATTATGAAAGATTGTCGTCGATAATAATTTTTTTAGTAATGGTTGATGATGTTATTATCGCGCCGTTTATCATTCACATATTTTTTTGATATTGGTTTCTTATTTTGATCTATGAACGAATGATTTTGTGATAGTATTTTCCTTTTTAACCATAATCATCATTCAACCTTCATTCACTAAAATATTTTAAAATGTAGAAGTTTTCCAATTCTTTTTCCTCTTGCCCCGTTCTATAACTATATATTACTTCAATGTAATATATATGTTTAACACAACAATCAAATAATTGTTCATATATCTTAAACCAAATCCTCATTTTCAATAAATAGTTGTTAGTTATTCTTAATTTAAATTTAAATATCTTTTGCTAAATAGTTTAAAAACTACTCAATTCTTTTCAATGAGTTGAGCCATGGTACATATCTGCTGTAACTTTGTATCTGTTTTCATTAAATAATTATCGCCGTTTATTATTCTAGTATTTCTTTATGTTCTACAAATGAATTTTTTTTTATCCTCATGCACCCAATTTTTTGAAATATATTAATCTTAATTTTTTTATAGTATTTGCCTTTGTAACCATAAAAACTAATTTACATGATGGATAAAATAATTTAACCAATTCATTCTTTTTGGGGTTAAATATAAGCAATTCATTCCAAGCCATTTGCTTCCTTGGTAGTTGCAAGAAATAAATTTTACTTTAAAGTAATATATTAATAACCTAATTATGAAATAGATGCTCATTTATGTTAAATTCAAACCACGTATTCATTAAATATCTTTAAATATTCGTTAGCTTTTTCTTAAATTTAATTTAAACCTCATTTGCTAAAGATTTTGAAAACTATTCTTAAATTCCGCAAATGTAATTTGTCATTAAGTAAACCTTCTGAATGCTCATATTTTTTCTTTATAATGGTTTATATCCAAACCTATTTTCAAAAGAAAAAAATTACCTGTTTAGTAACTTATCGTACACATTGATTTTACTCTCATATATCAATTATAATAACCCAAATTAATTTTTTACATTACCGATGGGAAACTTAATGACTTTTACTTTCCGTAATTAAATTTTTTACATATAGATGTCAACAACAAAATTGGCTACAAAGATTTATGCTACTCTTCCGTTCCAAATTATAAGGACTTGTTCAGACAATCACGCTTATTAAGAAAACATGTAATAAGCTAATTAATATCTTGGTTTTGTTATTTTTTTGTACAAATCTTCCATATATGCCCCTATGTTAGTATTGGATATATCAAAGGTTGGTTGGGAAACATGAAAGAGAAGTAATTAGTAGAGGTGATAATTTAAGTTATGGAATTCAAAATATAATGAATGCAAGGGGTAAAAAAGGAAAAACTTATTTTTTTTTTTGAAATCTAGAAGGGTTTTATAATTTGGGACACCAAGTTTGTCTCTAAAGAACCTAATAATTTGGGACGGAGGAGTAATAAGCAGGGATGGATCCACATAGGACTTGAGGGGGGCAAGTGCCCCCACAAGATTTTTCATTTTTCAAGAAAAAATACTACATATACTCTACATTTTTAGAATATTCAGTAAATAATTGCCCCCACAAAATAATAAGTATCCTCATTGTTTTGTACTTTGGAAAAAGATGAGCTCAAATTCATTTCACTCACATTCACATGAAAGAGATGAGAGTAGATAAAACATAAGTAAGAAATATTATGCCTCAAGTTTCATAGAAAACTAACATCTACAACTATTGATATGCGTTCTTGTATACTTTTTCATGTTCATATTGCACAAACATCTTGGTTTTGTCTTCTAGATAAAGATAATACTTGGTAAACACATAATTTATCTCTTGTAGTTCTCATGATAGGTTATTTAGACGCTACATATTTAACTTTCATAATCTAAGTATGAAATCAGAATTTTGGTTTTAGAAAAAAATCTATAAAGGTGATTTAGATGAAAATATTACTTTTACTAAACAACTAAGGAAATTAAGTATTTTCATCCCTTTTTGTTGAAACAACATTGATGAAATGGTCCCTTCTTGTCATTCTATCGTATCCTTAAACTAATTTCAATTGGGGCTTCGTGTGTGTTTGAGTAATAGTGACGGCATTGCATTATCATTTTCCAATATACATTATTTTGACATGTATTACTATAAATTCCTTTTGTTGTTCATAAGCCTACCTGATTCCAATATACCTAATGATCTATGTATACTCCATATTCCCAAACATTCGAAGAATAATTCCTTTCTCAACTCATTAATTTTGAACACGTCTTTAATGATTTATAGGTATGCATTAACATCCATGTGAGTTGTGATACATCCCGGTGAAGCAGTTGTAGGTGATTGGATTTACTAGCTATGCCTGAGTTATTGTGCTAGTTCCTTGTGGAACAACGATCCCCTTGACATAAGGTCATTAGGGTAGTGGCCTATTGTCACAATTTTTGGGGATGCCATGTTTGGGTCAATAATATGCATAGTAATCTCCTACTTAATTTCCGAATTTTAAATCCAATTTAAGCTCTTGGGTTGGTTTACATAGTCTATAAAACATGCTAGTAATCTCCTACTTAATTTCCGAATTTTAAATCCAATTTCATGATGCTATAGCCTAGAATTTCTACAAGTTAATTGCCTTAATAAATCTAGAACTTTCTTCCTAATTACTAAATCCATAGCCTTGGTATTTAGTTAACCAGAAAAGAAGATGAAGAATGAATTCGGGCCAGCACAAAGTTACGTCTATCCTAATTGCCTTAAGAGATATATACTTATAACCTTTTTTATTTCCTATTTCCCTTACTACTTACCAAATGGCCTTATGACATAAGTAGAAAGCAAGATATCTTTTGTGCAAAAAGATGAATAAAGAACAAGGAAATAAAACATGAAAGGAAATATTATTCAGAAATGTAGAAAAACACTATAACATGGATTATAAACTAAAACAACCCAAAAACTTAAAGAAGAAGTTAGCCAAGCATGGCTAAAAGAATCATTGAATTACCCTGGATAGGAGCTCAAGTTTGGCTTCCCACAATTCCTAGGAACAATGATCTTAAGGAGGAAAGAAGAATACTTTTTGTACTCTGAAATGGTGTGTCTTAAAAGTGAAGAAAAGGCCCCTTTTTATAGTAAAAATTCACCCTCCAGCGCTTGAGCGCTGGCATTCCCAACGCTTGGGCGTTGGGATGCATTAAAATTCCACTATCAGACCGAGGCCCAGCGCTTGAGCGCTGGCTTTCCAACGCTTGAGCGCTGGGTGAGAATCTGACTCATCTCCTAGTCAGAGTCCCAACGCTTGAGCGTTGGGTCGCCTGCTACTTCATCTTCAAGCTTTTCCCTTCTTCATGGTAATGGGTTTTCAATGCCTTCAATGGCCACCACTCAGCCCTTAATCATTTCTGAAACTTCCTTCCCACTACCATCAATTCTTCAAGCTTATTTTCCATGTGCTAAATTGGAGAGAGTTGCTTCATATTCTTCTTTTTCTCTTTTAGCCCTCTCTTTACTAGCACTTCAATTCTGGCCCTATAATTCTTTGAAACTTCACTTTTAATCCTCCACTCTTGAACTTTCACACTTTGATCCCTGATTTCCTGAAACTTTACAAATTGGTCCCTGGACAAAAATGATAACTATACCAGCTTTTCCTAAAAATATAAAATAACTATAAAAATTCCTAAAAATATAAAATAAAGTTAGAAAAACAAATAAAATCTAATCTATATGCAAAATGAAAAATAAATATAAAATCTACATAAAAATAATAAAAATCCTATATGTGACTCAAAAATAATAAATATAAAAAGACTAAAAACAACCTAAAAACATCATATAATATCCACTCATCACATATGAAATAGCAATTCTTTCGTACACAATAATGACGCACACACCACTGTAGTTCTGTTCTATGCTATGATCTTTACAAGTGGAAAAGGAGACACAATATTTTGCACTATAAGGTAGCTTAGGAAGGAATTTAAAGGATATGGTTAGACCTTGAATTCTTTCATAATCATAAAAATTGGCCACTCTTATTTTGGTCAAACAATGGAAAAATAAAAAGCTCAATATAGTTGTATTTTTTTGAAATGGTTATTGAAACAGTTACATTAATTGGATTATATGAGTGTGAGGCAAATTAAGATTATTAACCGTGGAGTTTCAGAAAACGTGGTGAATCAAAGAAGAAAGATATGAAGTATTTTTCATAATGCCACCTAAGTGGAGGAAAAAATTGTATATGGAGCACACCAGAAAGAAGTTTATGTCGTTTATCCCTCCACAGTATACATCTGATGAGGTTCACTTATAAGGAAACTATTTAAGACATCAATCTCATCCTCTCGAGTAAGGGCAATAACTTTTGCCGACATCCAAACTAGAGACAAGTTAGCATTATTCCTTTTTAATGCAACAGAAAGTATAACATTCTGGATATGACGTGATCATACATTCTGGATACTGAAGTTGTATGATGATAAGGGAGAATTTGTTACTATTATTAATTCAATGTATATTATTTGGTACACAAGTGGCTCATCTATCAAAAAACACTTGACTTTTCACAAAATAAGACATTTATCATGCAACTCACACGCGCATCAGATCTATTTATGATTTCCTTATTGGATACAAGTAAACGACACCTGTTGTTGTTCTAGAACATGTGTGTTCTTGAAGATCTAGAGTGATATTATCACCATCTTTCTGAAAGGTATGAATATGTAAAATATAAAATTGAGTTTAACATTGTTGCCGTTAAAATGCTTTTTTATTGAACCTGTTTTTCATAAATACGTAACTATGTCTCAGCTTTCAATTTTAACCGACTTTTATTTTATTTTACTTTTAATATGTTTTAATATTTTTATTTTATCTCTAAATTTTCCTTTTTATTGAAATAACTAAAATGAAACAAATTTAAAATATAAAACCGAAATTAAGAATAAATCTAAAAAATGACAAAAAAGGAAAGTGTAAAATGACTTCATCACTTTATAATCTTATTTGACTTGCATTAGTCTCCGTTTATAAATTTCAGCTAAAAAGGAATTAAATATGAATAAATTGCACAAGATTTTTATAAAGGAAATTTGTGATGTTTTAAAAAAGTATATTGAGGAAATGTTTATCTTGTCGGAAAGTAAGAACAAAGTTATACAACTCTCATGAGAACTCCAACTGCTAAATTATATGTTAACTAAGTGGATTTCTATTTAGAAGACAAACTCAAGACATAGACGCAACATGTTCATGGAGAAATATACGAGAACTCGTATCCAAAGTTGTAGATGTTAGTTTTGTATGAAACTTGAGGCCATTTAAAAGATTATGTTGCCATATAAACATAAAACCATTATTAAATATTTTTTCATTACTCTATAAATATTTGTTTTGTCAAATTTACAGGATTTTTATATCAAAATTTGCAAGTAAAATTTGAGATAAATCTAACAAAATAACGTGTTCTTAAATTCTTAGGGACATCCACATGAAATTTCATCCAATGACTAAACACAAAAATTATTTTCATGTAGGAAATATCCGTTTTTGGACTAGACTTCAGGAACTCTTGTAGGAGATCTAAACTTCTTGAAGCATCACTCGAATGTCCACTTTTTCAATAGTATTTTGAACTCTAGACTTAAGGAGCGCAACACTAAAAAATGGACAGAAATAACAAGAAACTAGACGTGGTGCCGAAACTTTCTGTAATGGCTCCTATGTATTTATAGGTGAGGAAGAGAACCCTGAAGGTGGAAAAATGTTTCGTCCTGTGATCAGAAATTAAAAGGAGGGAATCTTACTTTGAAAATAGCATGAATGCTAGAAGTCCAGGGAGGGTGATTATAAAAGTTTGTGGAAATTCTAGCTATGAGAGAGAATGAGAGTGACAAAAGCTCTAATTTCCCATAGTCTACGATGGACTGTATTTGGTGAACAACTAGACTGAATGATAGTGTGAAAATGAGGAACGTCTAATCAAGTTTACATCGAATAGAATGTCAAATTAACCCCCCACCTGCGTTGCCCATGTAGGTTTAGGTTTTAAAGGTTCCCCTGCAAGTTATATAACTAGGTGGGGGGTAAATTAACCCCCCACCTGTCAAATTAACCCCAATTTGACCTGCAGGTGAACCTTTAAAACCTAAATTTACATGGGCAACGCAGGTGGGGGGTTTATTTGACATTCTATTCGATGTAATCTTGATTAGAAGTTCCTCATTTTCCCACTATCCTTCGGTCTAGTTGTTCACCAAATACAGTTCACCGTAGACATATGGGAAAATAGAGCTTTTGTCACTCACATTCTCTCTCATCGCTAGAGTTTCCATAAAATTTTATAATCACCCTCCCTGGAGTTCTTGCATTCATGCTAATATTCAAAGTAATATTCCCTCCTTTTAATTTCTGATCACGGGACGAAACATTTTTTCCACCTTCAGGGTTCTCTTCCTCACCTATATATACCTAGGAGCCATTACAGAAAGTTTCGGCACAACGTCTAGTTGCTTGTTATTTCTGTCCATTTTTAAGTGTTGCGCTCCTCTAGAGTTCAAAATACTATTGAAAAAGTGTACATTCGAGTGATGCTTCAAGAAGTTTAGATCTCCTACAAGAGTTCCTGAAGTCTAGTCCAAAAACGGATATTTCCTACATGAAAATAATTTTTGTGTTTAGTCATTGGATGAAATTTCATGTGGATGTCCCTAAGAATTTAAGAACACGTTATATTTTTAGATTTATCTCAAATTTTACTTGCAAATTTTGATATAAAACAAATATTTATAGAGTAATGAAAAAATATTTAATAATTATTTTATGTTTATAGGGTATTCAAAATTAAGAAGAGAATATTTTTCAAAAAAAAAAAGAAGAAAAAAAAATTCACATAAATAAAATAATATATTTATTAAAAAATGATAAAATTAAAATAAAAAAGAAATGAAATAAATACTTACCTCGATGCAGAGCACTCGAAAAGTCTCTAACTACGTAGGTCTCCTAGGACTTTGACCTTGCCGCACATCACCAACACTCCAAAAGTTTACACTAGCACGTAGGCTAGTGCAAAGCAAAAAACTCAATGTATATAAAATAGATCTCTAAAAATCTTGAACTATGCTACAAACTATGTGTTTTTACACTATGTTTGTGAGATCCAAAACACTCAAAGTAATTTTAATCTTAGACCTTAGTCTTTGAATTTTTGGATGATCAAACATGAGAAGAAGTTCCCTTTATATAGAGGAAGGAGAAGAAAGAACGGGGAAGTTTTAGCAATGTGGGACTTAAAATAGTTTACCAATTATTCCTTTAAACTAAAATACATATTTCGTATGGCAACCTTAGGTGTTTTTTATCTATCCAAATATTGGTATTACGTATTGCTCTCTCTAACAAAAATTGTAGGTGGCAACATAATCAATTAAATGCCTCAAGTTTCATACAAAACTAACAACTACAACATTGGATACGAGTTCTCGTATATTTCTCCAAGCTTTAGCAATGTGAGACTAAAACAGTTGATTAGTGCTTTACTTTGTTGTGAGATATCAAATTTCATGGCAACTTTAACTGTTTATTAACTATCCAAAGAATGGAATAACATCTTGTTTTGTTAAAATATAATTGTAGGTGACCACATTATATTTCAAATGTCTCAAGTTTCATCAAATCTAACATCTACAACCAAGGATATTAAGTATTGTCATCCCTTTTTGTTGAAAGAACATTGATGAATTGGTCCCTTCTTGTCATTCTATTTTATCCCGAAATTAATTTTAATTGGGGCTTTGTGTGTGATTGAGTATTAGTGACGCCATGGCCTTATCATTTTCCAATATATATTATTTTTGCATGTATTACTATAAATTTCTTTTGTTGTTCATATGCCTACTTGTTTCAAACAGGTAAATATATGTAGATGCTAGCGGTAACTTAAATCATCAATAAATAAGAATTAATGATTTATGTATACTCCATACTCCCATACATTCGAAAAACAATTTATCCTTTCTCAACTCATTAATTTTGAACACGTCTTTAATGATTTATAGGTATGCATTAACTTCCTTGTGAGTTGTGATACTTCGTGGTGAAGCACTTGTAGGTGATTGGACTTACTAGCTATGCTAGAGTGACGGTGCTAGTTCCTTATGGAACCCCGATCCCCTTGACATAAGGTCATAAGGTTAGTGGCCTATTGTCACAATTGTTGGGGATGCCATGTTTGGTTCAATAATATGCATGTAGGTGCTACAAGTAAATTTTTCTGCTATGCCCTCATTTTATTCTTTGACCTTAGTGCATTTTCTGAGTAGGGATATTACTCAAGATCTTTTATTTGGCTAGACTAGATATAAGGTTGTGAAAACATTTTTCCTCCATCCATTCATAGGATATTCATCTAATTAATTTTATGTTGAACATTAATTGAAGTTTTGCTTATCCGGCGACTTTGGTAGACTTTTGATTGGGTTTAAGTGCTTTTTATTTTGGGTACCTTTTCTTGTTAATTTTTCTTTGATGCCTGATGATTGGATTTCATATGATGTTTTTAGGGCTTTCCAGATCTTTCATTGTAGAATTGGTACCTAACAAAGTATATATAATGTTCTATTGTTTTGCTGTTGTCTTATTCTATAACTACGCAATTATAATGTTTAGAAAAAACTCTCAATTTTCTTATGCTTTACAAGGGTGGGCCCCAGTTTCGTGCTATTGGCACCAAGAATTTCAAAAATGTGTTACAAAGACTGTTGTTTTGAAAGACAAAAAAAAAACACGTTCCACATTAGGTTGGAAGATTGTGGCCCTGTATCCGAATTTACATATGGAATAGAAGGACTTATAGTTCATTATGGTCTTCAACATGAAGGAGGATGGCCCGAGGTGTGTTATTTAGGGGGATGTGAGTTTCATATTAAAGTTAAAGACAGAGATTTTAGATCAATCTCTACTGAACATGAAGGAAATAACTTTTATTTCGGATGGATGCCAATGCAAGTTGTAGAAACTGACTATGATAGTGGACCTGACAACGAAGAAGAAAATACAATGTCTTACTACGAAAAGCCAACTTTCACCATCGTACATCATTACGAACAGAATGGTGGGTCATATCTATTTACTCAGGTTATTTTATATTACTTAGTTGTTAGTAACTATTTTTTTAAGAGCTTTGATTGTTTTTAATATTTATGCCTTAATCCAGACTTTGCCAGCAGCGTTGGTGAAGCATGCATTGCTTCCGGATAAACCTTCACTTTGTGTATTAAGAGATGCAAGTAAGCGAAGGTTTTATTGTGAATGTTCCGGGAATAAAAAAAAACAATCAAAGTGTATCGTGACAATTGGTTGGATAGACTTCATCAAAGAAAATAGATACAAAGATCAGAGATGGATCAAGTAGGGAATTGATAAGAAGGATCCTTATGTAATACATGTCAGTGTAATCAATAAGTGAAAAATGGTTCTCAAGTTTTTATTTTCATATATCAATATTTACCCCATGCTTTTATTGTTCAGTTAAAATATGAAAATCTATGTACCAAAACATCCAAGTAAATTATTATTTCGGTTTATAAACATCTATAATTGTCAATTGATATGTTTCATCTAAATAAAACTCTCTTGTGCATGGCACGGGTCAAAAACTAGTACACAAAGTTTAGGAAATTTGTATCTATCATAATTGATCACAAAATTTTATCATTCAAAATCTGATAAACGTCTTGAGATCGTTTGAACTTAACAATTTAGAGTCCATTTTAGGAAAAGTTAGTACATGCGTCAACTTTTCATGCAATCAATTATTGCAAACACTTCTTTAGATATTTAAAAAAGTCAAGCTTTTCCCAAAATATTGTGTCCTACAACTAATAATTTTGAAAAAGAAATTTAAAATCTATTAAAAAATTTCCATTTAGAAAATTATACTTTAATATTAATATATGAAATTTTATATATTTTATTTTAAATTTACAATATGAATTTATTTAAAAAAGTCTCTATGTTATACAATTAAGAGTTCTAAGGACCTCTCTCCTAGGTGTCAAATTCCAGTGCATTTCGCTTCGGTGTTCCAATGATTTTCATCCTACATGGATTCACTAGAACGCAGGGTTTGAAGTTCTCTTCTCATAGTGGCTCTTTCCATGCACTCCTCCCCAAAACCTCCCAACTGACCAATCACATGAACCTTTTTCCAGTATTGCATTATGCATTAAACATAATCATCTAACTGCAGCTAATACTTGAACCTTTTTTATCTTCCCACTTTATCTCACTGATTGATTTCCCTAGGTTTTTTTATCCTTTTCCACTCAAGACCCTAATTATTTCTCCTTCTCAATGCATTTTTTTGGTCTCCAGTATTGTTGCTTAGATTTGAATTTGAAACCCTAATTTATTATGGCGCCATTCATGAAATACTTTGTGGTTTCTCTATAAATAGGTTATTGCAATGTTTTGTTATTCACCAATTCTTCATTCTTTGTCTACTAGAATTTCTTATAGCCATGGCCATGAACTTTGATTCTCTTTCCAGCATTTCACCCAAAAAAGAGACATGGAGGATCAATGTAAAGGTTGTTCATCTGCAAAAAGTTCCAAGCTTTGATAATCCGAGGTTACCTTTTTGTATTGAGATGGTTCTGATGGATGAAAATGGTGACAGGATTCATGCATCTGCCCGGAAAACCCTAAGCTACAAGTTTAAGCAATTGATCTCTAAGGGTTCTACTTATACCATGTCTCATTTTGGAGTTGTTAATAATACCGGTGAGTTTCGTCCCCTCAGACATGCTTTTAAGCTAAACTTTCAGCTTAGAACTGATGTCCACCAACTGAATGTCCTTTCTCTTTTGTTCCAATATCTGACATATTGTTCAAGGATTACGACAAGAAATATTTAGCTTGTCAGATTTCATCGCTTGAGTTGATTTTTTTACACTCAGTATTTGTTTTTTCATATACCCATTTTCACAATTTGTGTTTTTTTTCTCACCATGTGATTAGGATTCTCACTGGCGTTGAAACTGAGCAGCAGTTCAAGAAAGAATGAATGAGTGACAAGATTATTAAGATTGAGCTCACGGCTGATTGGTAATAATGTTTATTTAAATTTTTATTTTATTATTTCCCTTAAGTTTGGGTAATTTAATTGATTATTGTATTGTATTCCCTTATTGTAGTGCCAAGATTGAGTGTGCTTTCCTTGGTAACTTTGTTGATGAGATCAAAGCTTTTCTAGTTGCTGGTAATGCTAGAAATTATGTTGTAGTGCCAAGATTGAGTGTGCCAATATTTTGGCTTCTAAATTTTGCGCATTAATTATGAAAGATTGTCGTCGATAATAATTTTTGTAGTAATGGTTGATGATGTTATTTTCGCGCCTTTTATCATTCACATATTTTTTTGATATTGGTTTCTTATTTTGATCTATGAACGAATGATTTTGTGATAGTATTTTCCTTTTTAACCATAATCATCATTCAACCTTCATTCACTAAAATATTTTAAAATGTAGAAGTTTTCCAATTCTTTTTCCTCTTGCCCCGTTCTATAACTATATATTACTTCAATGTAATATATATGTTTAACACAACAATCAAATAATTGTTCATATATCTTAAACCAAATCCTCATTTTCAATAAATAGTTGTTAGTTATTCTTAATTTAAATTTAAATATCTTTTGCTAAATAGTTTAAAAACTACTCAATTCTTTTCAATGAGTTGAGCCATGGTACATATCTGCTGTAACTTTGCATCTGTTTTCATTAATTAATTATCGCCGTTTATTATTCTAATATTTCTTTATGTTCTACGAATGATTTTTTTTTTATCCTCATGCACCCAATTTTTTGAAATATATTAATCTTAATTTTTTTATAGTATTTGCCTTTATAACCATAAAAACTAATTTACATGATGGATAAAACAATTTAACCAATTCATTCTTTTTGGGGTTAAATATAAGCAATTCATTCCAAGCCATTTGCTTCCTTGGTAGTTGCAAGAAATAAATTTTACTTTAAAGTAATATATTAATAACCTAATTATGAAATAGATGCTCATTTATGTTAAATTCAAACCACGTATTCATTAAATATCTTTAAATATTCGTTAGCTTTTTCTTAAATTTAATTTAAACCTCATTTGCTAAAGATTTTGAAAACTATTCTTAAATTCCGCAAGTGTAATTTGTCATTAAGTAAACCTTCTGAATGCTCATATTTTTTCTTTATAATGGTTTATATCCAAACCTATTTTCAAAAGAAAAAAATCACCTGTTTAGTAACTTATCGTACACATTGATTTTACTCTCATATATCAATTATAATAACCCAAATTAATTTTTTACATTACTGATGGAAAACTTAATGACTTTTACTTTCCGTAATTAAATTTTTTACATATAGATGTCAACAACAAAATTGGATACAAAGATTTATGCTACTCTTCCGTTCCAAATTATAAGGACTGTTCAGACAATCACGCTTATTAAGAAAACATGTAATAAGCTAATTAATATCTTGGTTTTGTTATTTTTTTGTACAAATCTTCCATATATGCCCCTATGTTAGTATTGGATATATCAAAGGTTGGTTGGGAAACATGAAAGAGAAGTAATTAGTAGAGGTGATAATTTAAGTTTTGGAATTGAAAATATAATGAATGCAAGGGGTAAAAAAGGAAAAACTTATTTTTTTTTGAAATCTAGAAGGGTTTTATAATTTGGGACACCAAGTTTGTCTCTAAAGAACCTAATAATTTGGGACGGAGGAGTAATAAGCAGGGATGGATCCACATAGGACTTGAGGGGGGCAAGTGCCCCCACAAGATTTTTCATTTTTCAAGAAAAAATACTACATATACTCTACATTTTTAGAATATTCAGTAAATAATTGCCCCCACAAAATAATAAGTATCCTCATTGTTTTGTACTTTGGAAAAAGATGAGCTCAAATTCATTTCACTCACATTCACATGAAAGAGATGAGAGTAGATAAAACATAAGTAAGAAATATTATGCCTCAAGTTTCATAGAAAACTAACATCTACAACTATTGATATGCGTTCTTGTATACTCCTTCATGTTCATATTGCACAAACATCTTGGTTTTGTCTTCTAAATAAAGAAAATACTTGGTAAACACATAATTTATCTCTTGTAGTTCTCATGATAGGTTATTTAGACGCTACATATTTAACTTTCATAATCTAAGTATGAAATCAGAATTTTGGTTTTAGAAAAAAATCTATAAAGGTGATTTAGATGAAAATATTACTTTTACTAAACAACTAAGGAAATTAAGTATTTTCATCCCTTTTTGTTGAAACAACATTGATGAAATGGTCCCTTCTTGTCATTCTATCGTATCCTTAAACTAATTTCAATTGGGGCTTCGTGTGTGTTTGAGTAATAGTGACGCCATTGCATTATCATTTTCCAATATACATTATTTTGACATGTATTACTATAAATTCCTTTTGTTGTTCATAAGCCTACCTGATTCCAATATACCTAATGATCTATGTATACTCCATATTCCAAAACATTCGAAGAATAATTCCTTTCTCAACTCATTAATTTTGAACACGTCTTTAATGATTTATAGGTATGCATTAATGTAAGACCCTCTATTTTGAGTATTTATATTTTGGTCCTTAGAGATTTTATAATTAGGTTTTGGACCTTTAAGTTTGGATATTTGTGTTTTAGCCCTTGGACTAGTCAAGGTTCAGTTAGGAATTCCGCATTTAAGAGCTTTTAAGGAGGTCTTGGAATTCAAATTTGAAATGGGAACATGATGGTTCGAGTTAGAGGATCAAAAGAATATTAGTGTAAGAGTTTTAACAAGAAGATGTTGTGGCTTAGTGGTTAAGACTTAAGCATTTGATGGGCAAGGCTTGTGTTCGAATCCTAGTGAGGTATGTTTTAATTTTAATCAGATTTTTGGTGGTTGAAGGTGGAAATTCGAATTTGAATTGAGACATGAGATTAATGAGCAATAAATGGGTTTAAATGGAGTTTAATAGGAGTTACAATCACATTTGAATTTGAACAAGGTAGTAATGGAGTTTAATGAGAGTAATTAGGGGATATAAATGCAGAATTTGAATATTTGATTAATGGTGAATTAATGGGCGATTTAATGGTGTTGATGAGGGGTGAAATTCTGAGTTTATAGAGCCTTTGGCTCAGAAATTTCGTGCTCTTCCCTCCCCTCTCCCTTTCACTTTTGCTTCTCTTCCCTCTTCCAAAAACCGAGAGCCTAGAACCTAGGTTGTGTATCGATGAAGTCTAAAAATGATGATCCGTGGGGAAAGGAGTTGGAGAGAATACAAAGAGCTATACAACTAGTGGAGAAGGTCCATGAAAAGATGAAGGCAAGGTTAAAGATCGAGTATGAGCAAGAGTTGGAGGATCTCTGCAAGAAATACGGTATAGATTACCGAATGTTCAAGGTTGGTGCTTCTTTCTTCTCTTGGGTATATTGTTTGAGTTTTGGGGAAATGTTAGGATTCAGATTATTTATGGTACCAATAGTGTTTTAAAATGAGTTTTGAGTATGGAAGAAGATGGTTTTCGAAAAATAGGATTTGGAATTGATTTTGGGGTGAAAAACACTTTTTCAGGGTTTCTGGCAGGGAGCCAACGCATGAGCGCTGGACTCCTAACGCCTGGGCGTTGAAGTTCTGCCCAAATCGTGTTGCCAGACAGGGACCCAACGCTTGAGCGTTGGAAGCCAACGCTTGGGCGCTAGGCCCGTGACAGCAAGTTGTTGTTTTGCTTGTTTTGGATTTAAATTTTGTGGAGTTGTTTTCTGGTCTTTTCCTTGATTGTTGATGATTGTGGACACGTTTTATCATGTTAGGTTGAAGGACAAGACCAAGCAAAGGACTAAAAGGTAAGGGTAACTCTGGGTCTAGATAGAGTCAGTTGTGTTTACCATGATTTTATTTCCGGGAAATTATTCTGTTTATGAAGATGAAATTGTTGGTATTGTGATGCTTGAAACTGAGAATTGTTTACATGATATATTGAAGATGATGATGATGATGTGAGGGTAACTCGTTTTCTTAGGAATTATTTATGTTGATTGTGATTGTTTTTATATGTTGTCTCTTGTGAATTCTACTGTGGTGATTTGAGAAATTATTCTGGAATTGTATTGACCATATGACATGTTGCTTATATTGTGAGTTGATGCTCTTTATAATGTTGGCTTGGTGTTAGTGAAAAACGGCATGACGAAATAATTTAGAGAAGAGGAAATGTTGGCAAATTAGTGCTGTTTTCTGTTTGTTTATAAACTCTGTTTCTGTTTTATGTTACTGCTGTATTCTGTTTCTGTATTTTTCTAAGAACAACAGATTTTGTATTAAAATTGCCACTGTTTCTGTTTTTCTTTAGTGCTGCTGTTTCTGTATTAAAACAGCTACTGTTTTCTGTATTCAAAAATACTGCAGTTTCTGTACTTAAATTTCTGCTGTTTCTGTTTTAAAAATACACTGCTGTTTTCTGTATTTGAAAAATACACTGCTGTTTACTGTATATAAACACTGCTGTTTTCTGTTTTTGAAAAATACACTGCTGTTTTCTGTATATAAACACTGCTGTTTTCTGTATATAAACGATGCTGTTTTTTTTAATATAAAAATAATAATGCTGTTTTTCTTAATAAATTAAATAAATTGAGTTATATTGGTTATTTCATGGTGAAAATGCTGTTGTGAAGTGATGATTATATTGTGTATGTGGTATGCTAAGACTGAAATTTTGTGTGGACTGTTGGTCCATGAGGAGTATGGATTTTGCATAGCCATAGCATATGCATCTTATAAATATTTTTGGGTTGATGTGGCGGCACTTTGTCCCGCGTGATCAGCTGAGGATTATTGGATTGATGTGGCGGTATTTTGTCCCGCGTGATCAATTGGAGTTTATTGGATTGATGTGGCGGTATTTTGTCCCGCGTGATCAATTGGAGATTATTGGATTGATGTGGCGGTATTTTGTCCCGCGTGATCAATTGGAGATTATTGGGTTGGTGTGGCGGTAATTTGTCCCGCGTGATCAACTGAGGATGTTAAGGTTGATGTGACGGATCCTTGTCCCGTGAGATCAACCGAGGGCAATGTGGTGGTACTTCGTCCCACGTGATTGTCCTAGCCCGGTTTAGGGTGAATAATGGCCATATATTATAACTATAAGCATATAGTAGTAGAGAGCATTTGCACATCTTAATTGAGTTGGTGATGTGGAAATTAATTATTGTGTTGTTGTTCTTGTTCCGTTCTTGATGAATTACCGTTTATGATCTTGTGTTATTTTATATCACAATTGATAATATGGTTGTTTTTAATTATTTTCTCCCCTTTCAACATGTTGTTTGGTATTTGTTGATTGTTCTCGAGTTAACCCTTTCTGTTTGTGTTTGGGCGCTTAACGCCAGAAAATAGATAGGGTGTTGTTCGTCGTCTCTTGAAGAAGCTTTATGGAATCAGAGTGCGCAGCGGAATCGTGAAAGAAGTTTGAAGAAGACGGTTGATGTCTTAGGATTTTCCGCTATTTTATTTTATTTTATTTTTGGGCTCACTGTTGAGCAATTTTTCCTTGTAGTAATATTTTCCTCGTTTTGCTTCCGCGTAATAATTATTATTTATGGGGAAAGTATTACTTATATTATTTTTAAGTAATTAAGAGAGACGAAAACCTTTTAAGAAAAATGAGTTGTTTTTCTGTGAGGTTTTAATTTCCGCGTTTTTACCATGTAACCCTCAACCCAAAATTGGGGTGTGACAATTAACATCCTTGTAAGTTGTGATACATCCCGGTGAAGCACTTGTAGGTGATTGGATTTACTAGCTATGCCTGAGTTATTGTGCTAGTTCCTTGTGGAACAACGATCCCCTTGACATAAGGTCATTAGGGTAGTGGCCTATTGTCACAATTTTTGGGGATGCCATATTTGGGTCAATAATATGCATAGTAATCTCCTACTTAATTTCCGAATTTTAAATCCAATTTAAGCTCTTGGGTTGGTTTACATAGTCTATAAAACATGTTAGTAATCTCCTACTTAATTTCCGAATTTTAAATCCAATTTCATGATGCTATAGCCTAGAATTTCTACAAGTTAATTTCCTTAATAAATGTAGAACTTTCTTCCTAATTACTAAATCCATGGCCTTGGTATTTAGTTAACTAGAAAAGAAGATGAAGAATGAATTCGGGCCAGCACAAAGCTACGTCTATCCTAATTGCCTTAAGAGATATATACTTATAACCTTTTTTATTTCCTATTTCCCTTACTACTTACCAAATGGCCTTATGACATAAGTAGAAAGCAAGATATCTTTTGTGCACAAAGATGAATAAAGAACAAGGAAATAAAACATGAAAGGAAATATTATTCAGAAATGTAGAAAAACACTAGAACATGAATTATAAACTAAAACAACCCAAAAACTTAAAGAAGAAGTTAGCCAAGCATGGCTAAAAGAATCTTTGAATTACCCTGGATAGGAGCTCAAGTTTGGCTTCCCACAATTCCTAGGAACAATGATCTAATGGAAGAAAGAAGAATACTTGTTGTACTCTGAAATGGTGTGTCTTACAAGTGAAGAAAAGGCCCCTATTTATAGTAAAAATTCACCCTCCAGCGCTTGAGCGCTGGCATTCCCAACGCTTGGGCGTTGGGATGCATTAAAGTTCCACTATCAAACCGAGGCCCAGCGCTTGAGCGCTGGCTTTCCAACGCTTGAGCGCTGGGTGAGAATCTGACTCATCCCCTAGTCAGAGTCCCAACGCTTGAGCGTTGGGTCGCCTGCTGCTTCATCTTCAAGCTCTTCCCTTCTTCATGGTAATGGGTTTTCAATGCCTTCAATGGCCACCACTCAGCCCTTAATCATTTCTGAAACTTCCTTCCCACTACCATCAATTCTTCAAGCTTATTTTCCATGTGCTAAATTGGAGAGAGTTGCTTCATATTCTTCTTTTTCTCTTTTAGCCCTCTCTTTACTAGCACTTCAATTCTGGCCCTATAATTCTTTGAAACTTCACTTTTAATCCTCCACTCTTGAACTTTCACACTTTGATCCCTGATTTCCTGAAACTTTACAAATTGGTCCTTGGACAAAAATGATAACTATACCAGCTTTTCCTAAAAATATAAAATAACTATAAAAATTCCTAAAAATATAAAATAAAGTTAGAAAAACAAATAAAATCTAATCTATACGCAAAATGAAAAATAAATATAAAATCTACATAAAAATAATAAAAACCCTATATGTGACTCAAAAATAATAAAAATAAAAAGACTAAAAACAACCTAAAAACATCATATAATATCCACTCATCACATATGAAATAGCAATTCTTTCGTACACAATAATGACGCACACAGCACTGTAGTTCTGTTTTATGCTATGATCTTTACAAGTGGAAAAGCAGACACAATATTTTGCACTATAAGGTAGCTTAGGAAGGAATTTAAAGGATATGGTTAGACCTTGAATTCTTTCATAATCATAAAAATTGGCCACTCTTATTTTGGTCAAACAATGGAAAAATAAAAAGCTCAATATAGTTGTATTTTTTTGAAATGGTTATTGAAACAGTTACATTAACTAGATTATATGAGTGTGAGGCAAATTAAGATTATTAACCGTGGAGTTTCAGAAAACTTGGTGAATCAAAGAAGAAAGATATGAAGTATTTTTCATAATGCCACCTAAGTGGAGGAAAAAGTTGTATATGGAGCACACCAGAAAGAAGTTTATGTCGTTTATCCCTCCACAGTATACATCTGATGAGGTTCACTAATAAGGAGACTATTTAAGACATCAATCTCATCCTCTCGAGTAAGGGCAATAACTTTTGCCGACATCCAAACTAGAGACAAGTTAGCATTATTCCTTTTTAATGCAACAGAAAGTATAACATTCTGGATATGACGTGATCGTACATTCTGGATACTGAAGTTGTATGTTGATAAGGGTGAATTGGTTACTCTTATTATTTCAATGTATATTATTTGGTACCCAAGTGGCTCATCTATCAAAAAACACTTGACTTTTCACAAAATAAGACATTTATCAAGCAACTCACACGCGCATCAGATCTATTTATGATTTCCTTGTTGGATTCAAGTAAACGACACCTGTTGTTGTTCTAGAACATGTGTGTTCTTGAAGATCTAGAGTGATATTATCACCATCTTTCTGAAAGGTATGAATATGTAAAATGTAAAACTGAGTTTAACATTGTTGCCGTTAAAATGCTTTTTTATTGGACCTGTTCTTCATAAATACGTAACTATGTCTCAGCTTTCAATTTTAACCGACTTTTATTTTATTTTACTTTTAATATGTTTTAATATTTTTATTTTATCTCTAAATTTTCCTTTTTATTGAAATAACTAAAATGAAACAAATTTAAAATATAAAACCGAAATTAAGAATATATCTAAAAAATGACAAAAAAGGAAAGTGTAAAATGACTTCATCACTTTATAATCTTATTTGACTGGCATTAGTCTCCGTTTATAAATTTCAGCTAAAAAGGAATTAAATATGAATGAATTGCACAAGTTTTTGATAAAGGAAATTTGTGATGTTTTAAAAAAGTATATTGAGGAAATGTTTATCTTGTCGGAAAGTTAGAACAAAGTTATACAACTCTCATGAGAACTCCAACTGCTAAATTATATGTTAACTAAGTGGATTTCTATTTAGAAGACAAACTCAAGACATAGACGCAACATGTTCGTGGAGAAATACACGAGAACTCGTATCCAAAGTTGTAGATGTTAGTTTTGTATGAAACTTGAGGCATTTAGAAGATTATGTTGCCATATAAACATAAAATCATTATTAAATATTTTTTCATTACTCTATAAATTTTTGTTTTGTCAAATTTACAGCATTTTTATATCAAAATTTGCAAGTAAAATTTTAGATAAATCTAAAAAAATAACGTGTTGTTAAATTCTTAGGGACATCAACATGAAATTTCATCCAATGACTAAACACAAAAATTATTTTCATGTAGGAAATATCCGTTTTTGGACTAGACTTCAAATGTCTCAAGTTTCATACAAAACTAACATCTACAACTACAGATATGCGTTCTTGTATACTCCTTCGTGTACATTTTGCACAAGCATCTTAGTTTTGTCTTCTAAATAAAGAAAATACTTGGTAAACACATAATCTATCTCTTGTTGTTCTCATGATAGTGTCTTTATATGCTACGTATTTAACTTTCATAACCTTAGTATTAAATCAGAATTTTTGTTTTAGAAAAGAATATATAAAGGTGATTTAGATGAAAATATTAGTTTTACTAAACAACTAAGGAAATTAAGTATTGTCATCCCTTTTTGTTGAAAGAACATTGATGAATTGGTTCCTTCTTGATATTCTATGATATCCTAAAATTAATTTTAATTGGGGCTTTGTGTGTGTTTTAGTATTAGTGACGCCATGGCCTTATCATTTTCCAATATATATTATTTTTGCATGTATTACTATAAATTTCTTTTGTTGTTCATATGCCTACTTGATTCAAACAGGTAAATATATGTAGATGCTAGCGGTAACTTAAATAATCAATAAATATGAATTAATGATCTATGTATACTCCATATTCCCAAACATTCGAAGAATAATTTATCCTTTCTCAACTCATTAATGTTGAAAACGTCTTTAATGATTTATAGGTATGCATTAACATCCTCGTGAGTTGTGATACATCCCGGTGAAGCACTTGTAGGTGATTGGATTTACTAGCTTTGCCTGAGTTATTCTGCTAGTTCCTTGTGGAACCCCGATCCCCTTGACATAAGGTCATAAGGGTAGTGGCCTATTGTCACAATTGTTGGGGATGCCATGTTTGGTTCAATAATATGCATGTAGGTGCTACAAGTAAATTTTTCTGCTATGCCCTCATTTTATTCTTTGACCTTAGTGCATTTTCTGAGTAGGGATATTACTCAGGATCTTTTATTTGGCTAGACTAGATGTAAGGTTGTGAAAACATTTTTCCTCCATCCATTCATAGGATATTCATCTAATTAATTTTATGTTGAACATTTATTGAAGTTTTGCTTATCCGGCGACTTTGATAGACTTTTGATTGGGTTTAAGTGCTTTTTATTTTGGGTACCTTTTCTTGTTAATTTTTCTTTGATGCCTGATGATTGGATTTCATATGATGTTTTTAGGGCTTTCCAGATCTTTCATTGTAGAATTGGTACCTAACAAAGTATATATAATGTTCTATTGTTTTGCTGTTGTCTTATTCTATAACAACGCAATTATAATGTTTAGAAAAAACTCTCAATTTTCTTATGCTTTACAAGGGTGGGCCCCAGTTTCGTGCTATTGGCACCAAGAATTTCAAAAATGTGTTACAAAGACTGTTGTTTTGAAAGACAACAAAAAAAAACACGTTCCACATTAGGTTGGAAGATTGTGGCCCTGTATCCGAATTTACATATGGAATAGAAGGACTTATAGTTCATTATGGTCTTCAACATGAAGGAGGATGGCCCGAGGTGTGTTATTTAGGGGGATGTGAGTTTCATATTAAAGTTAAAGACAGAGATTTTAGATCAATCTCTACTGAACATGAAGGAAATAACTTTTATTTCGGATGGATGCCAACGCAAGTTGTAGAAACTGACTATGATAGTGGACCTGACAACGAAGAAGAAAATACAATGTCTTACTACGAAAAGCCAACTTTCACCATCGCACATCATTACGAACAGAATGGTGGGTCATATCTATTTACTCAGGTTATTTTATATTACTTAGTTGTTAGTAACTATTTTTTTAAGAGCTTTGATTGTTTTTAATATTTATGCCTTAATCCAGACTTTGCCAGCAGCGTTGGTGAAGCATGCATTGCTTCCAGATAAACCTTCACTTTGTGTATTAAGAGATGCAAGTAAGCGAAGGTTTTATTGTGAATGTTCCGGGAATAAAAAAAAACAATCAAAGTGTATCGTGACAATTGGTTGGATAGACTTCATCAAAGAAAATAGATACAAAGATCAGAGCTGGATCAAGTAGGGAATTGATAAGAAGGATCCTTATGTAATACATGTCAGTGTAATCAATAAGTGAAAAATGGTTCTCAAGTTTTTATTTTCATATATCAATATTTACCCCATGCTTTTATTGTTCAGTTAAAATATGAAAATCTATGTACCAAAACATCCAAGTAAATTATTATTTCGGTTTATAAACATCTATAATTGTCAATTGATATGTTTCATCTAAATAAAACTCTCTTGTGCATGGCACGGGTCAAAAACTAGTACACAAAGTTTAGGAAATTTGTATCTATCATAATTGATCACAAAATTTTATCATTCAAAATCTGATAAACGTCTTGAGATCGTTTGAACTTAACAATTTAGAGTCCATTTTAGGAAAAGTTAGTACATGCGTCAACTTTTCATGCAATCGATTATTGCAAACACTTCTTTAGATATTTTAAAAAGTCAAGCTTTTCCCAAAATATTGTGTACTACAACTAGTAATTTTGAAAAAGAAATTTAAAATCTATCAAAAATTTCCATTTAGAAAATTATACTTTAATATTAATATATGAAATTTTATATATTTTATTTTAAATTTACAATATGAATTTATTGAAAAAAGTCTCTATGTTATACAATTAAGAGTTCCAAGAACCTCTCTCCTAGGTGTCAAATTCCAGTGCATTTCGCTTCGGTGTTCCAATGATTTTCATCCTACATGGATTCACTAGAACGCAGGGTTTGAAGTTCTCTTCTCATAGTGGCTCTTTCCATGCACTCCTCCCCAAAACCTCCCAACTGACCAATCACATGAACCTTTTTCTAGTATTGCATTATGCATTAAACATAATCATCTAACTGCAGCTAATACTTGAACCTTTTTTATCTTCCCACTTTATCTCACTGATTGATTTCCCTAGGTTTTTTTATCCTTTTCCACTCAAGACCCTAATTATTTCTCCTTCTCAATGCATTTTTTTGCTCTCCAGTATTGTTTGTTAGATTTGAATTCGAAACCCTAATTTATTATGGCGCCATTCATGAAATACTTTGTGGTTTCTCTATAAATAGGTTATTGCAATGTTTTGTTATTCACCAATTCTTCATTCTTTGTCTACTAGAATTTCTTATAGCCATGGCCATGAACATTGATTCTCTTTCCAACATTTCACCCAAAAAAGAGACATGGAGGATCAATGTAAAGGTTGTTCATCTGCGAAAAGTTCCAAGCTTTGATAATCCGAGGTTACCTTTTTGTATTGAGATGGTTCTGATGGATGAAAATGGTGACAGGATTCATGCATCTGCCCGGAAAACCCTAAGCTACAAGTTTAAGCAATTGATCTCTAAGGGTTCTACTTATACCATGTCTCATTTTGGAGTTGTTAATAATATCGGTGAGTTTCGTACCACCAGACATGCTTTTAAGCTGAACTTTCAGCTTAGAACTGATGTCCACCAACTGAATGTCCTTTCTCTTTTGTTCCAATATCTGACATATTTTTCAAGGATTACGACAAGAAATATTTAGCTTGTCAGATTTCATCGCTTGAGTTGATTTTTTTACACTCAGTATTTGTTTTTTCATATACCCATTTTCACAATTTGTGTTTTTTTTTTTCACCATGTGATTAGGATTCTCACTGGCGTTGGAACTGAGCAGCAGTTCAAGAAAGATGGAATGAGTGACAAGATTATTAAGATTGAGCTCACGGCTGATTGGTAATATTGTTTATTTAAATTTTTATTTTCTGATTTCCCTTAAGTTTGGGTAATTTAATTGATTATTGTATTGAAATCCCTTATTGTAGTGCCAAGATTGAGTGTGCTTTCCTTGGCAACTTTGTTGATGAGATCAAAGCTTTTCTAGTTGCTGGTAATGCTAGCAATGATGTTGTAGTGATTCAACTTGCAAAAGTGAAGACTTTGAAAGGTTTTACCATTTCATAATTTAATTGGTTTTTATGTCATACTTTTTCAAATCTTGCACTTTTTGTATGAGTCCATGTGAAATAATGTTTGTGCGTATTTTGAATGTAGACACCCCATGTCTGAATTATGCTTATGGTGCAACAACGGTTTTAATTCACCCTGATATTCAGGAATTGCTGCCATCAAGAAAAAGTAAATTCCATGTCCAAACTTTATTTTTTCATTATCGTGAAATAATATTAATGATTTTTATGTTTTCATTAGGTTCTTTGATTCAACTGAGTTAAGCTCTCTAGTTATGAGCCAACTTCCAGATCTAAGCAAATCTACACGAGAAGATTTTCTTGTCATAACTTCTCCATAGACAATTGAAAAACCAAAGATAGTCAGGAGGTTTCTTTTATAATTTCTAAATTATGTTTAACAGACTTTTTTGTGTTGCAAAACTTCCATAATGTTCTTTTGTTATTCCTGTTGAATTGTACTTGTGTGGTGCTTGGAACGATTAAGGTGCTGCCAGAGAATGGTGAATGGTGGTATCCATCCTGTAAATGCAACAAGATGGTTTGTCCTATAGGGTTACTGGAAATCAAACTCATTTTTCCGTCATTTTACAATTACCGACTTCATTTTTTACCACCACAACATGGTGGCTGAAATTTATATTATTAATCTTCCTTTAAATTCGCTTTGTCAGTTTGAGTTCTCATTTGCATGTTTTTTGATATGATTTAATTAGAATGCTGAAAAATCTATGGAAGCAAAGCTTCCTGATGAGCTAAACAACCTTCTAGACAAGACGTTTTTGTTCAAGATTGATGTCAAGATGTCTTCCAACTCCAAGTTTGAGCAATCCTATCGTGTGAAGAAAAATTGTAAGGAACGTGAGATAATCAACCAGTTCAATACCGTGACTGCTGAACCTAGGGTGAATATAATAATAATCTTGATTTGTTTTCACATTTTGGCATACTGTGATTTTTAGATGATTTAAAATAATTTAAAAAGTTAGGTTAATTGTGTTTAATCTCCCACCTCAAAGATTGTGTTTATTTATTGTTTGTTTTAAAAACTTATTTAATTAAACCAGTCTCATTTAGCAGGACTTGATCAGTGATGTTGTTGTTATTGATGATGAAAAAGTGTACGAGGAGCTGGAGGGCAGTATGGGCGAAGAAGAGGCCACAGTGGGAATGAGCGGCGTAGGATGCATGTACAGCCACGTGGGACGCAGATTCTGTAGCATCGGTGATAGCTGAGGAATGAGGACCAGGGTCCATGTGCTGAACTTTAGAACCAGGGGTTCAACACAGCCAGCCAGATGAAGATGAAGTGAAGCAGTGTGAATATCCTGGCGAACCTGAATTTCCCAGGCATGATGGAAGAATTGATGTTTAGATGGCACGGATTGGGTAAGGAGAGCGTGAGGGCATCCGCGAGGAAACCACAAACCAGCCTTAAGGCAAAAGGAAAACCCAAATGCTTGAATACAGAGATCTGATAAGAGGTGAGCATTTGGCGCATCAGGTGAACGTTTGCGCTTGCCTAAAGCAGAACTAGATCTTGAAGTGTTACTGGGCATGAAGTGGATTTGATGAGAAGACATGCCTGAATCAGTAGGGAAGACACCCGGAGGTGCAAGCTTGAGATCTAGATCCATACTTTTAAGGAGGCCTTCCGGTGTGGACAGGTAGAAGGTATTAATAGTTGCATTAAAGTGGGCATCTACCTGGAGTAACAGTGACAGCGTTGGTTGACTTTGACCAAGGGGTAGACGAAGATTGCTGTCAGCATCGGTTAAATTGAGACGACCAAAATTAAGGGCTAAGCAAGAGACATCATTATGAAAATCAGGTTCAGAGTCGTCATCAATGAGAATGGGATTGTCAAAGTCAGGGACAACGAATAGGGAGTCAAGAAATTCTTCAGCCTCGAGTTGGAGAAGAGATTGGAAGTGAGTAATCTTGGATTGAAGAAGCGATTCCCATCCGAGTGCATCAGGAGAGCAATGATGCTTCCATTGAGGCGAAACAGTTGGCAGTGGTGAGTTCTCAGAAAGCTTGACGCGAACCCAGTGGCGGTTGCCAATGTTTCCCAATACAGCAATAGTGGGTGAATTACTGACCGGACCAAGGAGTGGTAAGTATGTGCAACACTGATTAGGAGACAAGGTTACTAGGACCATGCGAAAGGCAGTGGCAGCGAGCAACCCCATGTCAGGAACGGTAAACCATTTGGATATGGGTGCAGGTCCATTTCCACAGAATGTGAGAGCCTCACATAGGCGGTCAACATCTCTATCAGAAGATAGCGTTTGAGCGTGTAGTATACGATTGGATAGAAGTTCTTGAATGAGCAGTCTTCGAACTTCTGGCCAATAACTCTGATGGAAACCCAGCCACTGAGCTAGACAACGAAAACCACAGTTACCATCATCCTCAACATCGAATACATCAGATATATAAGTGTGAAACATTTGAGGCAAGAGCTTCAAATACTGAGCATGAGGAATTGAGATGAGATCGACAGTGGAGTGCAGAGTTTTTGGAGGTGGCTTGGAGGACGTTGAAGCAGGTGGAATGGTTGGAGTACTGGAACACTGTGTGGAAGGACCGTTAGAACAATTTCATTTGAAATTGGCAGCAGACGGAGTTGATGAAGCGAGCTTTCGTTTTTCAACCCTCCTGGTCCATTCACTGAGGAGTTCAGTGGGTACTCCAGAGATGTCAACAGACAAACGCATTCGTCGAACGTCACTGAACTTAATCGGAGAGGCAATGATATAATCAGATGAAGTATAGTGCAGTGATTCAAGAGACGGATTGACTAACTGCTTGTGCCGCATGAGAGCTGATATAAGGGCTCCATAAGGAAGGTTGGAGTTAGGTTTCTCCAGAGTGTGGAGTATGTATTGAAACACAAGGTGTGGCCAGTTGACATTTCTGCGGTGTTGAAGTTGGAGGGCCCATTGGGAGTACTTATTTACTAAGTCTCTAGATCCTTCTTTTGGCAGAATGACCTTGCTAAGAACAGCATGGGGAAGAATGCATTCTTCAGCCAGGTTTGTCACTCGCCTAGAGGTGGAGTTTTTGGGAATCTCCTTCCAGATAGTGAAAGGAGAGCTCTCGGAGTTTTCCCAAGATGAGGAGTAGCACGTTCCATGGAGAGGAAGGTTGAGAAGTTGAGCTATGTCAGTTGTGAGTATATCGACTACTTGTCCTAAGCACCGAGTTCGGATGTGATTAGGGTTCATCTCAACTGCACAGTCATAGAACTCCTGAACAAGTGGTTTGAGGACTGAAGATGAGGAAACAGTGAACATGTTCCCCCAAGCTTGAGAGAGCAGAAGATCAAGTCCTGCCACCTTTGCATGCGCAAATAGCTTCAGATCAAAATATCGAGGGGTGACAAGTTCTCTATCCCCTAGATGTTCAACTTTCACAAGACCAATGTCATACCCTTGAAGCTCTCGATTGCGAATCATACGATTGATCTGGTTCTGGTGCATTTGCTTTTCTTCCATGCTTAGAGCTCGTTGAGCTTTTCCAATTCTTCGTCTGTTGGGAGCCATGAAAGCTGTAGAGGAGGGAAGACAGAACGATGGCTACAAATGCACGGAGTAAGTTGGATGGGTGTATAGAGGCAGTTGTAAAGAGATATATCTTTACGAACCGTCAGATTTATGTGGAATAATGGACATAGTGTCTCGATTTTATCATTTCATGATGAGTAACATAGTTTATTAACCCGCATTAAATGAAGAGAGATAATAAAAACCATCCTTTGTGCGTGTGTGCAGAACAAGTGAGGGATATGAAAAGACACAACTGTTTGAGCATTTAATGTATATCATGAAGTGGATATTATGAAAGTGACCAGACGAATATAATAAATGTTTATAGTGCAGGAAACATTCCTATTCTTTCTCTAAGACATGCAAACTTGTTTTCAATAAGGGGTTTGGTGAAAATGTCTGCCAATTGATCATCAGATGGTATGTATGAGATGTCAATATTTCCTTTTGCTACATGATCACGAATAAAATGATGTTTGATTTCAATATGTTTAGTTCGTGAATGTAACACAGGATCCTTTGTTATATTAATGGCATATTGTCACATAGTAATGGAATGTTATGCTCAAAAATATTATAATCTTCTAATTGATGCTTCACCCAAAGAAGTTGGGTGCAGCATGAACCTGCGGCGACGTATTCGGCTTCAGCTGTTGAAAGCGAAATTGTACTCTGTCGTTTGCTTGCCCAAGAGATTAAGCAATGCCCTAAGAAGTGACATCCTCCACTTGTGCTTTTTCTTTCTATTCTATCTCCGGCATAGTCAGCATCACAGAATCCTCTTAGCCTGAAATCATCACCTTTCTCATAGACTAGACCAAGATTAGTTGTACCAATAAGATATCGAAAAATTCGTTTTACGACACTAAGATGAGACTCTTGAGGACTTACCTGGAATCTTGCACATACACATACGCTGTACATGATATCTGGTCTACTTGATGTGAGGTATAATAGTGAT
Organism: Acmispon strigosus; assembly: GCA_030819835.1. Classification (NCBI taxonomy): domain Eukaryota; kingdom Viridiplantae; phylum Streptophyta; class Magnoliopsida; order Fabales; family Fabaceae; genus Acmispon; species Acmispon strigosus. Next base: position 18,174,828 of record JAUAMA010000007.1, on the reverse strand, counting down.
CCTATCATTCCTCTATATTTGGTCGAATCAACAGGAGTTGAATCGTCTCCCTTATCAAGTATGGTTCCAGGATGCATTGGAGTTCCCATGGCTTTTGCTTTCTCCATGCAATATTTTTTGAGCAGGTCATGGACATATTTGGTCTGATGGATGTATGTTTGAGTTCCCTCTTGCCTGATTTGTAATCCTAGGAAGAACTTCAATTCTCCCATCATACTCATTTCAAATTCACTTTGCATGAGCTTGGAGAACTCTTAACAAAGAGCTTCATTTGTGGCCCCAAATATTATGTCATCGACATATAGCTGTACTAGGATGAAGTCATTGGACCTCTTTCGTCTGAAGAGAGTATTGTCGATGCTTCCTCGAGAAAATCCATTTTTCACAAGAAATGAGCTCAAGCGATCGTACCATGCTCGTGGTGCCTGCTTTAAACCATATAGAGCTTTTCTCAGCTTGAAGACATGGTCTGGCAGATCTTGATCTTCAAATCCTGGAGGTTGTTTTACGTAGACTTCTTCTTCAATGAATCCATTTAAGAAGGCACTTTTGACATCCATTTGAAACAGCTTTATGGAGTATTGACATGCGAATGCCAGAAGTATACGTATGGCTTCAATTCTTGCCACTGGTGCAAACGTCTCTGTGTAATCAATTCCTTCTTGTTGATTGTACCCTTGAGCCACCAGACGAGCTTTGTTTCTAGTGACCTTTCCATTTTCATCCATCTTATTCCTGAAAACCCATCGAGTGCCTATGATCGATTTGTCTTCTGGTTTTGGCACCAAGTCCCAGACTTTACTTCATTCAAACTGATTTAGTTCTTCTTGCATGGCAAGGATCCATCCTTCATCCTGAAGAGCTTCTCCTATATTCTTTGGCTCTATCTCAGAAAGAAACGCACAGTTAGCAAAATCATTAAACGTGGATCGAGTTCTTACCTTTTCGTGGACATCTCCAATAATTTGTGTTGGAGGGTGATCTGGTTTGAATCTCCAGTCTCGAGGTAGTGATATACCGCTGGAAGTCATAATTTGACTCGATGAATGATTGTCAGACATAGTTTCATCAACTTCGTCTGATTGAGGAGTGATTGAGTCCGACTCTTTACTGGATGATGATGGCCGAACTGGATTTGATGACGGAGCTTCATATATTTCCGCATCATCGTCTTCCGTAAGAATAGGATTTATGCTCACATGCTTATCTTCGAATCTAACATTGATGGATTCCTCAACTGCCGTGGTTCTCAAGTTATATACTCGAAATGCCTTCGAATTAGGTGAATATCCCAAGAATATTCCCTTGTCTGATTTTGCATCAAATTTTCCGAGATCATCCTTTGCGTTGAGCAGAAAGCATGAGCTTCCAAACGGATGAAAGTATGAGATGTTTGGCTTTCTTCCCTTCCATAGCTCGTAAGCAGTTTTCTTCAGAGTTGGACGCATGAATATTCTATTTTGAATGTAGCATGCCGTATGGATGGCTTCAGCCCAGAAATATTTGGGCAGAGAGGTTTCATTGAGCATGGTTCTTGCCATTTCTTGAAGTGGCCTGTTTTTCCTTTCAGCTACTCCATTCTGCTGAGGAGTTCTCCGAGCGGACACTTGATGGAATATGCCATTTTCTTCGCAGTAATGATTGAATTCTTCATTTATGAATTCTCCTCCTCGGTCACTACGGATGTTGGTGATGCAGTATCCTTTCTCATTCTGAATTCTTTTTGCGATGATTAGAAAGGACCTGAAGGCTTCATCTTTTGTTCCAAGAAATTGCACCCATGTAAATCTGGTGTAGTCATCTACGATGACAAGACAGAATCTTTTTCCAGAACAACTAGCCGTTCTAGTAGGTCCAAACAAGTCCATGTGCAACATCTCCAGAGGTCTCTTTGTACTCACAACGTTCTTTGAGTGGAAAGAACTTTTTACTTGCTTTCCTTGGAGACATGCTGAGCATGTATCATCAGATTTGAAAGATAGATTTGGCAGACCACGTACTAAATCATGTTTGATCAGTTTAGCAATGGTCTTTAAGGATGCATGCCCTAGCTTTCTGTGCCAGATCCATTTATCATCCTCTGCTGAGACTAGACATGTTACCTTTTGACTTGCAAGGTTTTCCAGGGAGGTCTTATATAGATCCCCTTGTCTCTGAGCTTCAAAGACGGTCTTATCATTTTCATTAGAGACTCTACACTTTAATTTGGTGAAGGAAACAGTGAGCCCACTATCACATAATTGACTTATGCTAAGTAGGTTATGTTTCAATCCTTCAACTAAGAGAACCTTCCGGATTACTGGAAGGGGGTCCTTACCGACATTTCCTTCTCCAACAATGAATCCTTTTTGATTTCCTCCAAAGGTCATTGTCCCTCCTGTCTTCTTCTCATGAATTTTTGGGAATAAAGACCTTTTTCCCGTCATGTGCCGTGAGCATCCACTGTCCAGGTACCATTGTTCTCTTTGGTTTTGAACTGTTAAGCACATCTGCAAGAGGAATAATCATTGATTTAGGTACCCAAACTTTCTTGGGTCCTTTCTTGTTAGTAATCACCTTGGGTGGACTTTTCCTCCCATGCACTATTTTTTGAGGAGTTTGTTTCTCCTTACCTTTGACCATGAAGGTTTCAGGTTGAATTTTGATGGATGCTGATGGGAAATTTTTATTTACAGATTGATATCTATATGGAACAGTAGACAAGTTATGTTTACTGGCAATTATGTCCCAGTCTTCTTCTTCTTCATATCCTAATCCTCTTCGATCATATGCTGATCTATTATTTTCACTTAATTTGATTAGATTATCATGTCCTTGAGTAAACATGGATAAGTCCTTAATTAAGTAACTGACTCTTTCCTTTAAACTTCTAATTTCCTTGTTTGCATCCTGTTCTAAAAGTGCTTGATTTTTCTTGGTAAGCATGATCGAGACTTCCTTAGATGCATGCAGTTCTTTCAATGTCTTATCATGCTTCTTTTTGAGAGAACTATACTTAATGGCTAATGCATGGGCATATTCTAGCAGTTCATTATAGTCATCAGTTGAGATTTCAGAACATACCTCATCTTGATCATCCTCTTTGTTATCTGATTTATCAACAGAGATCATCAATGCCTCTGCTTCTCTATCAGCTTCAATATCAGAGGTGTCTATGGATGCCATGAATGCACAATATGAAGCTTCCTCAATAGCTCCCTTGACTTCTTCTTCTTGATCGGAGTCATCTTCTGATTCATCGTTCTGACTGGAAAATGCCTTCTTCTTGTAGAAAGTTTTCTGCGAAGGCTTATTTCCTAGGCGAGGACAATCTGCTTTGACATGACCAGGTTTCTTGCATTCATAGCAGACGATTCCTCCTTTGCTTGGAGTTCTTTCTTATTCTCTTGATGAGGAAGAAGGTCTTCCTTTGAATTGCTTCCTGCTTCCCACCATTTTTCTGAATCGTCTGTTGAACAGGGCTTGTTCATCATCAGACCGATCCGATTTGGCTGTTTCCTCATTTGAGGATTCATTGGCCTTCAAAGCCTTTGATTTGTTGGCTTTGAAAGCTACAGCTTTAGCGGCTGCTGTTTTTCTCTTTATAATTGCGGCATCATTTGCAAGATCCTGCTCGTGGATCTTCATTTCTCCAAGCAGATCTTCTGCTTGATATGTGTCCATATTCTTTCCAGATCTTTGGGCGGTGACAAAATTTCTCCAGTTGGTGGGAAGACTTCTGAGAATCTTGACTACTTGTTCCTTGTTGGTGAATGTTTTGCCCAGATTCCTCATGCCATTCTGAATGGTCTGAAGTCGTGAAAACATAGAATCAATGGACTCATTATCTTCCATCATGAAGTTTTCGTATTGGGATGCAAGCATGCTCATCTTGGTGGTTTGAACAGCAGTTTTTCCCTCATGAGCAATAGCCAGCGTGTCCCATACCTCCTTGGCAGTACTTAGGCTGTCAACTTTATCGTGCTCACTTTTGCTGAGAGCACATATGAGAAACAGCCTTGCCTTGGCATTTCTCTGGTTTTCTGTCTTGTGTTCGTCTGTCCACTTGTCGGCTGGAATGGCCTTATTTTCACTATCTTTAGGAAAGTAATTTCCCTTAGATATCACGTCCCATAGTTTCCAATCAGTTGATTCAATGAATAGCTGCATATGTTTCTTCCAGTAGGGATAGTTTGAGCCATCAAAGAATGGTGGCTTGTTTGTTGCGGTTCCGGTTGGGTAGGCAATTCCGTCCATGGATCTTTTCACTCTACACCTGTTAAGATGTTAGTAATACTCAGAGCGGTTAAGCTCTGATACCAATTGATAGTAATAAACTCACACAAGAAAGGGGGGTTTGAATTGTGTGGGTGACTTTTTAAAAAAAAAATTGTATTGAAGACGAATTATAAGTTTGAAAGCGTTTATGTAAACGTGCAATGGTAATATATTTAGAGCATAAGCAATAAAGCACGCAAGATATTTATCTTGGTTCACCCTCAAAATCGATAGGGCTACGTCCAGTCCTTGGCTATACCAAGATTTTCCACTATTTCGACTGAATAGTACAAGTGTTCTCAGGGACTTCTCCCAGTATTCTGAGGACTACTCCTTTACAAGTTTTCTCAGGACTTCTCCTTTATCTCTTAAGTATTCGACAAGACTCCTCCCTGATTCTTTTACAAGAATATTGGTTTTCTACAAAAATCTCTTCACAAAGAGTGGGTAGAAAATATGAGGTTCTAGGTTCAGAGATGATGGTTAAGTTTTGGTTCTCTGAAGGGAGAGTGTGTTAGTAATGAGAGTTTTCACTCTATGAGGATTTCACACTAATTGGCGACTGAACTCAGAAGGATAGAAAATTCTAAGGTTACTGAGTGTTCTTGGCAAGATCTTGTCTAAGTTATGAAATGACTTGAAGAATTTTGAATGCTTAGATATAGTGTAATTCGCCAAGTTGAAATTGATGCAGAGGCAGCTATTTATATCTTCAGTAAGGTGAGAACTGGATGAACTACTGAAGATCTTCAAAAATAGTTCCGTGGGGATTTGCTCGATTGAGTGTAACGGATACTTCTTCACTCGTTGCTTGATAAGGTTTGCCATAGCATTTCTTCAACCGCTAGAGAGTGAGTTCGTCTGGTAATGCTTTTTCTTCTGATTTCCAGAGACAGTAATTAATGCAAGTGGATTCCAGCTAATAAGGCATTTAATGCTTCTGACTAGAGAATTTGAATTCTACCGTTGAGGAGATACGATGATCAGAGGATTTCTCCGTAAATTCAGTAAAAAGCAGCTTGAACTAAAGAATGTCGGAGAATTTGAATCTTCAGGATATATGGCGCTTAATTCTGTCTCTTTCGTATTTAATGCTTTGATCCACAGGGGGTGCTTGACGGCTTCTCTTGGTTTAGGTAAACGATCTCTACTGAGCAGATTCCTTTCGTGTCAGGTCTGTGGTTGACTTGGAGTGAACCGATCAAATCTTTTAGGCGGACGAAGTCTGCTGAGAGAGAGAGACTCCAGTTCTTTTAGTCGGACGAACTTTTCCCTTGCTTTTTGATAATGATTGCAGCGTCCCTTCCGTATATAAGAGTTCCTGAATTTAAGATACTTCAAGGAAAATTAGTGACTCTTTACGAAATTGTTATTTTTCAAAATAGGTTAATTTATTTGGGTATTTTTCTCTAACACTTGAACTCAAGAAGATGGAACAACAAGAAGCCATTGACAAGCACATTCGACCTATTGCATTGAGAACTAAAGTCACAAGATGTGAAAGTTCACAAGAGGAAGATTCTCAATCCGATAGTGATGATGATGATGAGGATATAAGAATCATTGTGAAAAATCTTTACAAAATCCTCAAAAATAAAGATTGTCATAATCTTCAAAGAAAGAAGCATGGCTTGAAGAAGAAATCTGAGAAAAAGGTTTCCAAATCAAAGAAGGCTTACATAAGAGAAAATGAAGCAAGTTCATCATCCGATTCAGAATATGGAGAAGCATGTCTCGCTTTGATTACAACACATCATTCTCATGATGAAAATGAAGAGTTCCAAAATTCTGTCTTGCTTACCCCCACTCCCTACGATTCAAATGTCTATACTACATGTTAGCATGTATGGAGTATGCTTGGACTCATCTTCTTTTTGATGAAGTCAAAAGGGGGAGAAAGGGTCCTGTGCTTTGAAAAGTTTATTTACAAGGAAAGCTACAAGTGGAACAAAAGGGGGAGAATAGTTCTGATGTATATCATGCCTCTCTTTATTTCGATTATCCTAGAATACTTTGTATGGCTTTTTCTTCTTTTTGATGATGTCAAAAGGGGGAGAAAAGTCTTGTGTATGCTTGATCATCTTCAGGATACTATGCTTCATTTGCAAAACAAAGGGGGAGATATAATTGCAAAACCAAGGGGGAGATACAAGACAAGAAAGAAAGTCTATTGATACAAGACAAGAAAGAAAGTCTATTGATCCCTCGATGTTCAAGCATGATGTTTGTCATCATCAAAAAGGGGGAGATTGTAAATCAGGTCTCGTCCTTGGACTCGGCTGAGGTTTTGATGAAGACAAACACATCACAAAAAGAAGAAAGACTTCAGAAAAGAAAAGGAAGACTTCAAGAAGACTTCAAGGAAGAAAGGAACAAAAAGAAGAAAGACTTCACGAAGACTTCAGAAAAGGAAGGAAGACTTTAAGAAGACTTCAAAGAAGACTTCAAAGAAGACTTCAGAGAAGAAAGACTTCAAGAACCGGCTCAGAACGTCAAGATCAAACATGAAGGTTCTAGTTTTAAGTAAGTCTTGTCAACTTAGTGTGCTATGCTTTATTAAGGTTTAATTGCATTTGAAGGCTCATTAAAGATCAACTAATTGAGTATAATATGTTCTCACAAGTAAGACTTGGTAGGAACACTCAATTAGGGTTTAAGATGGTTAAAACTGAGTTTTGGACTATCTGTAATCGATTACAGGTTGTGTGTAATCGATTACACAGTTTGAAATTTGAATTCAAACTGAAACAGCTAGTGTAATCGATTACACTAACTGTTGTAATCGATTACTAGCACGAGAAAAGTGCTTTTTAATGAACCAATGTGTCTCACAACGTTTGGGAAGCATTGTAATGGTTCACAGGCAACCTCTAGTGCCTAATATATGTTGTTTCACGAACCAATATGTCCCAAGTCATTTGGGAAACATTGCAATGGTTCATTAACAACCGTTAGTGCATTGGATGTGTTGTTTCATGAACCAATGCATCCCAAGTCTTTTAAGAAGCATTGCAATGGTTCATGAACAATCACTAGTGCCTATAAATAGTCCATGAATACTCAGAAACAAGTATGACTTGTGCCACAACTTTCACATCCATTAGAGTCATCATTCTGAGTTCTTGTTCTCTAAATATCAAAGAACACTTATGTTGTTCAATTATTGAGAACTCAGAATTATTAAGAAGCCTTCATTGTAATTGCCTGGAGCATACAAACTAAGATCAATCCATCTTGTCTAAAGGATTGAATCAGCCATTGTAAAGGCATCTTCTTCTTCATCTCTTGAATCAAGTTGATTCATTCACCGTGGTTTTCGGTGGTTGTAAAAAGGTCCTTTGAATCGGGTTTGATTCAAATTCCACCGTGGTGATACGGTGTCATCAGAAAGTGGTTTGCTTTCTGAGGTTTGATAGGTCCTCTTAGGGTCCTTGGCACAAGCATTGCTAAGAAGACTTGATCAATCAGAAGTGGGTTGCTTCGGGAAGATTGATAAGAAATCTTAGGGTCCTTGGTGCAAGTATTCGTAAGAATACTTGATCATTGTAAATCTTCACTGTGGGATTCAGTGGAGTGGTTCTTCAGAAAGTGGTTTGCTTTCTGGTATAGTGGAAAATCTCTGTGTGATCAGAGGACTGGACGTAGCCTTCTGGGATTAAAGGTGAACCAGGATAAAATCCCTGTGTGTTCTTCTCTATCCTTCATCTTTACTTTCAAGCAACGCTTAATTCCGCTGCAATCACAACTACCGTTTTGTGATCATCATTATCTTGAAAGTAATAATTTCAATAAGGCGAAAATTGGGGCAACACTGATTCACCCCCCCTCTCAGGTTGCTATCTGTACTAACAGAATACTTGTTGTACTCTGAAATGGTGTGTCTTACAAGTGAAGAAAAGGCCCCTATTGATAGTAAAAATTCACCCTCCAGCGCTTGAGCGCTGGCATTCCCAATGCTTGGGCGTTGGGATGCATTAAAATTCCACTATCAGACCGAGGCCCAGCGCTTGAGCGCTGGCTTTCCAACGCTTGAGCGCTGGGTGAGAATCTGACTCATCTCCTAGTCAGAGTCCCAACGCTTGAGCGTTGGGTCGCCTGCTGCTTCATCTTCAAGCTTTTCCCTTCTTCATGGTAATGGGTTTTCAATGCCTTCAATGGCCACCACTCAGCCCTTAATCATTTCTGAAACTTCCTTCCCACTACCATCAATTCTTCAAGCTTATTTTCCATGTGCTAAATTGGAGAGAGTTGCTTCATATTCTTCTTTTTCTCTTTTAGCCCTCTCTTTACTAGCACTTCAATTCTGGCCCTATAATTCTTTGAAACTTCACTTTTAATCCTCCACTCTTGAACTTTCACACTTTGATCCCTGATTTCCTGAAACTTTACAAATTGGTCCCTGGACAAAAATGATAACTATACCAGCTTTTCCTAAAAATATAAAATAACTATAAAAATTCCTAAAAATATAAAATATAGTTAGAAAAACAAATAAAATCTAATCTATATGCAAAATGAAAAATAAATATAAAATCTACATAAAAATAATAAAAATCCTATATGTGACTCAAAAATAATAAAAATAAAAAGACTAAAAACAACCTAAAAACATCATATAATATCCACTCATCACATATGAAATAGCAATTCTTTCGTACACAATAATGACGCACACACCATTGTAGTTCTGTTTTATGCTATGATCTTTACAAGTGGAAAAGCAGACACAATATTTTGCACTAAAAGGTAGCTTAGGAAGGAATTTAAAGGATATGGTTAGACGTTGAATTCTTTCATAATCATAAAAATTGGCCACTCTTATTTTGGTCAAACAATTGAAAAATAAAAAGCTCAATATAGTTGTATTTTTTTGAAATGGTTATTGAAATAGTTACACTAATTGGATTATATGAGTGTGAGGAAAATTAAGATTATTAACCGTGGAGTTTCAGAAAACTTGGTGAATCAAAGAAGAAAGATATGAAGTATTTTTCATAATGCCACCTAAGTGGAGGAAAAAGTTGTATATGGAGCACACCAGAAAGAAGTTTATGTCGTTTATCCCTCCACAGTATACATCTGATGAGGTTCACTAATAAGGAGACTATTTAAGACATCAATCTCATCTTCTCGAGTAAGGGCAGTAACTTTTGCCGACATCCAAACTAGAGACAAGTTAGCATTATTCCTTTTTAATGCAACAGAAAGTATAACATTTTGGATATGACGTGATCGTACATTCTGGATACTGAAGTTGTATGTTGATAAGGGTGAATTGGTTACTCTTATTAATTCAATGTATATTATTTGGTACACAAGTGGCTCATCTATCAAAAAACACTTGACTTTTCACAAAATAAGGAATTTATCATGCAACTCACACGCGCATCAGATCTATTTATGATTTCCTTGTTGGATACAAGTAAACGACACCTGTTGTTGTTCTAGAACATATGTGTTCTTGAAGATATAGAGTGATATTATCACCGTCTTTCTGAAAGGTATGAATATGTAAAATGTAAAACTGAGTTTAACATTGTTGCCGTTAAAATGCTTTTTTATTGAACCTGTTCTTCATAAATACGTAACTATGTCTCAGCTTTCAATTTTAACCGACTTTTATTTTATTTTACTTTTAATATGTTTTAATATTTTTATTTTATCTCTAAATTTTCCTTTTTATTGAAATAAGTAAAATGAAACAAATTTAAAATATAAAACCGAAATTAAGAATAAATCTAAAAAATGACAAAAAAGGAAAGTGTAAAATGACTTCATCACTTTATAATCTTATTTGACTTGCATTAGTCTTCGTTTATAAATTTCAGCTAAAAAGGAATTAAATATGAATGAATTGCACAAGTTTTAGATAAAGGAAATTTGTGATGTTTTAAAAAAGTATATTGAGGAAATGTTTATCTTGTCGGAAAGTTAGAACAAAGTTATACAACTCTCATGAGAACTCCAACTGCTAAATTATATGTTAACTAAGTGGATTTCTATTTAGAAGACAAACTCAAGACATAGACGCAACATGTTCATGGAGAAATATACGAGAACTCGTATCCAAAGTTGTAGATGTTAGTTTTGTATGAAACTTGAGGCATTTAAAAGATTATGTTGCCATATAAACATAAAATCATTATTAAATATTTTTTCATTACTCTATAAATATTTGTTTTGTCAAATTTACAGGATTTTTATATCAAAATTTGCAAGTAAAATTTTAGATAAATCTAAAAAAATAAAGTGTTGTTAAATTCTTAGGGACATCCACATGAAAATTATTTTCATGTAGGAAATATTCGTTTTTGGACTAGACTTCAGGAACTCTTGTAGGAGATCTAAACTTCTTGAAGCATCACTCGAATGTCCACTTTTTCAATAGTATTTTGAACTCTAGACTTAAGGAGCGCAACACTAAAAAATGGACAGAAATAACAAGAAACTAGACGTGGTGCCGAAACTTTCTGTAATGGCTCCTATGTATTTATAGGTGAGGAAGAGAACCTTGAAGGTGGAAAAATGTTTCGTCCTGTGATCAGAAATTAAAAGGAGGGAATCTTACTTTGAAAATTAGCATGAATGCTAGAAGTCCAGGGAGGGTGATTATAAAAGTTTGTGGAAATTCTAGCTATGAGAGAGAATGAGAGTGACAAAAGCTCTAATTTCCCGTAGTCTACGATGGACTGTATTTGGTGAACAACTAGACCAAATGATAGTGTGAAAATGAGGAACTTCTAATCAAGTTTATATCGAATAGAATGTCAAATTAACCCCCCACCTGCGTTGCCCATGTAGGTTTAGGTTTTAAAGGTTCCCCTGCAAGTTATATAACTAGGTGGGGGGTAAATTAACCCCCCACCTGTCAAATTAACCCCAATTTGACCTGCAGGTGAACCTTTAAAACCTAAATTTACATGGGCAACGCAGGGGGGGGGTTTATTTGACATTCTATTCGATGTAAACTTGATTAGAAGTTCCTCATTTTCCCACTATCCTTCGGTCTAGTTGTTCACCAAATACAGTTCACCGTAGACATATGGGAAAATAGAGCTTTTGTCACTCTCATTCTCTCTCATCGCTAGAATTTCCATAAAATTTTATAATCACCCTCCCTGGAGTTCTTGCATTCATGCTAATTTTCAAAGTAAGATTCCCTCATTTTAATTTCTGATCACGGGACGAAACATTTTTTCCACCTTCAGGGTTCTCTTCCTCACCTATATATACCTAGGAGCCATTACAGAAAGTTTCGGCACAACGTCTAGTTGCTTGTTATTTCTGTCCATTTTTTAGTGTTGCGCTCCTTAAGTCTAGAGTTCAAAATACTATTGAAAAAGTGGACATTCGAGTGATGCTTCAAGAAGTTTAGATCTCCTACAAGAGTTCCTGAAGTCCAGTCCAAAAACGGATATTTCCTACATGAAAATAATTTTTGTGTTTAGTCATTGGATGAAATTTCATGTGGATGTCCCTAAGAATTTAACAACACGTTATTTTTTTAGATTTATCTCAAATTTTACATGCAAATTTTGATATAAAAATCCTGTAAATTTGACAAAACAAATATTTATAGAGTAATGAAAAAATATTTAATAATGATTTTATGTTTATAGGGTATTCAAAATTAAGAAGAGAATATTTTTCAAAAAAAAAAGAAGAAAAAAAAATTAACATAAATAAAATATTATATTTATTAAAAAATGATAAAATTAAAATAAAAAAGAAATGAAATAAATACTTACCTCGATGCAGAGCACTCGAAAAGTCTCTAACTACGTAGGTCTCCTAGGACTTTGACCATGCCGCACATCACCAACACTCCAAAAGTTTACACTAGCACGTAGGCTAGTGCAAAGCAAAAAACTCAATGTATATAAATTAGATCTCTAAAAATCTTGAACTATGCTACAAACTATGTGTTTTTACACTATGTTTGTGTGATCCAAAACACTCAAAGTAATTTTAATCTTAGACCTTAGTCTTTGAATTTTTGGATGATCAAACATGAGAAGAAGTTCCCTTTATATAGAGGAAGGAGAAGAAAGAACGGGGAAGTTTTAGCCATGTGGGACTTAAAATAGTTTACCAATTATTCCTTTAAACTAAAATACATATTTTGTATGGCAACCTTAGGTGTTTTTTATCTATCCAAATATTGGTATTACGTATTGCTCTCTCTAACAAAAATTGTTAGGTGGCAACATAATCTTTTAAATGCCTCAAGTTTCATACAAAACTAACATCTACAACATTGGATACGAGTTCTCGTATATTTCTCCAAGCTTTAGCAATGTGAGACTAAAACAGTTGATCAGTGCTTTACGTTGTTGTGAGATATCAAATTTCATGGCAACTTTAACTGTTTATTAACTATCCAAAGAATGGAATAACATCTTGTTTTGTTAAAAATAATTGTAGGTGACCACATTACATTTCAAATGTCTCAAGTTTCATACAAAACTAACATCTACAACTACAGATATGCGTTCTTGTATACTCCTTCGTGTACATTTTTCACAAGCATCTTAGTTTTGTCTTCTAAATAAAGAAATTACTTGGTAGACACATAATCTATCTCTTGTTGTTCTCATGATAGTGTATTTATATGCTACGTATTTAACTTTCATAACCTTAGTATTAAATCAGAATTTTTGTTTTAGAAAAGAATATATAAAGGTGATTTAGATGAAAATATTAGTTTTACTAAACAACTAAGGAAATTAAGTATTGTCATCCCTTTTTGTTGAAAGATTATTGATGAACTGGTCCCTTCTTGATATTCTATGATATCCTAAAATTAATTTTAATTGGGGCTTTGTGTGTGTTTGAGTATTAGTGACGCCATGGCCTTATCATTTTCCAATATATATTATTTTTACATGTATTACTATAAATTTCTTTTGTTGTTCATATGCCTACTTGATTCAAACAGGTAAATATATGTAGATGCTAGCGGTAACTTAAATAATCAATAAAAATGAATTAATGATCTATGTATACTCCATATTCCCAAACATTCGAAGAATAATTTATCCTTTCTAAACTCATTAATGTTGAACACGTCTTTAATGATTTATAGGTATGCATTAACATCCTCGTGAGTTGTGATACATCCCGGTGAAGCACTTGTAGGTGATTGGATTTAGTAGCTTTGCCTGAGTTATTCTGCTAGTTCCTTGTGGAACAACGATCCCCTTTACATAAGGTCATAAGGGTAGTGGCCTATTGTCACAATTGTTGGGGATGCCATGTTTAGGCCAATAATATGCATGTAGGTGCTACAAGTAAACTTTTCTGCTATGCCCTCATTTTATTCTTTGAACTTAGTGCATTTTCTAAGTAGGAATATTACTCAAGATCTTTTATTTGGCTAGACTAGATATATGGTTGCGTAAACATCTTTCCTCCATCCATTCATAGGATATACATCTAACTAATTTTATGTTGAACATTTATTGAAATTTTGCTTATCCTGCGACTTTGATAGACTTTTGATTGGGTTTAAGTGCTTTTTATTTTGGGTAACTTTTCTTGTTAATTTTGCTTTGATTCCTGATGACTGGATTTTATATGATGTTTTTAGGGTCCTTTTAGTTTATTTTATTTTATTTGTATTGAGTCTCATATAGGTTTTTATTCTTTTTATTTAGATTTTCTATTTATTTTTGCATTTGCATGTAGATTAGCTTTTATTTGTTTTTAAGCTTTATTTGTATAATTTTAGGTATTTTTATTAGTTTTTAGTCTTTTTAGGAAACTGGTTAAATTAAGCATATTTGTGGGGACCAAGGTGCAAATTGCAAGAAATGAAGGACTGAAAATGAAGCACCATTTCTAATTGGCACATGTGAAAAATGCCATGAGTGGAGAATTGATGAGGAAGGGAGGTTTCAGAAGTTAATAAGGGACAAGAATGTGGCTACATCAGTGACATTGAGGGCAATGAAACCTCATCAAGAGGAAAAACAAAACAGCAAGGAGATGAAGCATCATCCGTGCCAACACTTGAGCGTTGGGACGTGGCAGGTTTTATTATAAATAAGGTCTTTGCTTTCCTTTGTAAACACACCTTTCACACCCTTCATACCATCTTTCTTCTTGGTTCAGAGCAATTTCCTGGACTTGTGGGAAGCCTCTTTGAGCTCCCAATTTAGGTTTTTCTCTTTATGTATCTCTTAGCCATGCTAGGCTAATTTCTCTTGTATTTGGGTTGTTATGAATCTTCATAAAACTATGCTGTAAGTCTTAATCTTTATATATGAATGAAGTTCTTGTTCTTAGTATTTTCTCCCCATGCTTAATTAATCTTGGTGCACACAAGTTCACTTTGCTCAATTCTTGCACAATGGTAATTGGTAGGATTTGAGGGAAATTAGATTAAATTAATGGATTATTCATCACTTAGGTATAAGGATGGAAACCAATTGTGTTGGCTAGAACTAAGAACACTAATGCTTCAACTTGATTAACTAATCACTAAGGTATTAGGCTTAGTAATTGGATTGAAAGTTCTATTTGATTAAGGCATTAACAAATAGAAATCCTAGGCTAAAGCACCTAAGAACTAGTTCTAATTTCATGTGTAAAAGTGATTCTGAAAAGCTAAGTTAAGTGAAGTGAAATTCAACCCAAATACTTGTTTTATCATTTTTATCATTTCATGGCTTTTAGTCTTTTTCTATCACAATATCAAAACAAAACATCTTTTATTTTACCAACTCTGAAAAACCAATTATAAAATCAACCAATCCCTGTGGAGACGATATCTTTTATATTACTTCGATATTCAACCGTACACTTGCGGATTTGGCTTATCAATGCCCTAATTTTATCCGTTAACCTTTGTGCTTTTTCTAAGCAGGGAGATTAATCATGATCTTTGCTTTGGGTAGGTATTGTGGTTGGGGAAACCTCTTTCCCCCATCCATGCGTAGCACACTGATTTATTTCATTTGATATTGAACATTTATTGAAATTTTAGCTTTTCTTAGATAGAATATTTCGGGTTTTTGTGCTTTGCATTTTAGGTTCCTTTTCATACAAATTTCAAAGATGTGTTTGTTTAAATAAAACTTCATTAAGAGTTATAATCTTTCTATGCATAGTCTAAATTTAGGTGTTTGCTTTTAGAATCAACTCGTCTCCGATGTTGATGCTATTTTTTGGTATTATATTTAACCATATTGATACCCAAATCGCAAGTGCACGATTGACTATCGCGTAGTATAAAAAGATCGAACCCAAGGGATAGGTGTTCTTTTTATTATAATATACAGTACTTGTGCAGAAAAATTAAAAGATGAATATATGATGTTGGTTTTAGAGCAATCAAGAACAAAAGCATAAAATGATAAGAAATAAAGATGATAAGAATTTAAGCTCTTGGGTTGGTTTACATAGTCTATAAAACATGCTAGTAATCTCCTACTTAATTTCCGAATTTTAAATCCAATTTCATGATGCTATAGCCTAGAATTTCTACAAGTTAATTGCCTTAAGAAATGTAGAACTTTCTTCCTAATTACTAAATCCATAGCCTTGGTATTTAGTTAACTAGAAAAGAAGATGAAGAATGAATTCGGGCTAGCACAAAGTTACGTCTATCCTAATTGCCTTAAGAGATATATACTTATAACCTTTTTTATTTCCTATTTCCCTTACTACTTACCAAATGGCCTTATGACATAAGTAGAAAGCAAGATATCTTTTGTGCACAAAGATGAATAAAGAACAAGGAAATAAAACATGAAAGGAAATATTATTCAGAAATGTAGAAAAACACTAGAATATGAATTATAAACTAAAACAACCCAAAAACTTAAAGAAGAAGTTAGCCAAGCATGGCTAAAAGAATCATTGAATTACCCTGGATAGGAGCTCAAGTTTGGCTTCCCACAATTCCTAGGAACAATGATCTTAAGGAGGAAAGAAGAATACTTGTTGTATTCTGAAATAGTGTGTCTTACAAGCATAGAAAAGGCCCCTATTTATAGTAAAAATTCACCCTCCAGCGCTTGAGCGCTGGCATTCTCAACGCTTGGGCGTTGGGGTGCATTAAAATTCCACTATCAGACCGAGGCCCAGCGCTTGAGCGCTGGCTTTCCAACGCTTGAGCGTTGGGTCGCCTGCTGCTTCATCTTCAAGCTTTTCCCTTCTTCATGGTAATGGGTTTTCAATGCCTTCAATGGCCACCACTCAGCCCTTAATCATTTCTGAAACTTCCTTCCCACAACCATCAATTCTTCAAGCTTATTTTCCATGTGCTAAATTGGAGAGAGTTGCTTCATATTCTTCTTTTTCTCTTTTAGCCCTCTCTTTACTAGCACTTCAATTCTGGCCCTTTAATTCCTGAAACTTTACAAATTGGTCCCTGGACAAAAATGATAACTATACCAGCTTTTCCTAAAAATATAAAATAACTATAAAAATTCCTAAAAATATAAAATAAAGTTAGAAAAACAAATAAAATCTAATCTATATGCAAAATGAAAAATAAATATAAAATCTACATAAAAATAATAAAAATCCTATATGTGACTCAAAAATAATAAAAATAAAAAGACTATAAACAACCTAAAAACATCATATAATATCCACTCATCACATATGAAATAGCAATTCTTTCGTACACAATAATGACGCACACACCACTGTAGTTCTGTTTTATGCTATGATCTTTACAAGTGGAAAAGCAGACACAATATTTTGCACTATAAGGTAGCTTAGGAAGGAATTTAAAGGATATGGTTAGACGTTGAATTCTTTCATATTCATAAAAATTGGCCACTCTTATTTTGGTGAAACAATGGAAAAATAAAAAGCTCAATATAGTTGTATTTTTTTGAAATGGTTATTGAAACAGTTACATTAATTGGATTATATGAGTGTGAGGCAAATTGACATTATTAACCGTGGAGTTTCAGAAAACTTGATGAATCAAAGAAGAAAGATATGAAGTATTTTTCATAATGCCACCTAAGTGGAGGAAAAAGTTGTATATGGAGCACACCAGAAAGAAGTTTATGTCGTTTATCCCTCCACAGTATACATCTGATGAGGTTCACTAATAAGGAGACTATTTAAGACATCAATCTCATCCTCTCGAGTAGGGGCAATAACTTTTGCCGACATCCAAACTAGAGACAAGTTAGCATTATTCCTTTTTAATGCAACAGAAAGTATAACATTCTAGATATGACGTGATCATACTTTCTGGATACTGAAGTTGTATGTTGATAAGGGTGAATTGGTTACTATTATTAATTCAATGTATATTATTTGGAACACAAGTGGCTCATCTATCAAAAAACACTTGACTTTTCACAAAATAAGACATTTATCATGCAACTCACACGCGCATTAGATCTAATTATGATTTCCTTGTTGGATACAAGTAAACGACACCTGTTGTTGTTCTAGAACATGTGTGGTCTTGAAGATCTAGAGTGATATTATCACCATCTTTTTGAAAGGTATGAATATGTAAAATGTAAAACTGAGTTTAACATTGTTGCCGTTAAAATGATTTTTTATTGAACATGTTCTTCATAAATACGTAACTATGTCTCAGCTTTCAATTTTAACCGACTTTTATTTTATTTTACTTCTTATCTGTTTTAATATTTTTATTTTATCTATAAATTTTCCTTCTTATTGAAATAACTAAAATGAAACAAATTTAAAATATAAAACCGAAATTAAGAATAAATCTAAAAAATGACAAAAAAGGAAGGTGTAAAATGACTTCATCACTTTATAATCTTATTTGACTGGCATTTGTCTCCGTTTATAAATTTCAGCTAAAAAGGAATTAAATATGAATGAATTTTACAAGTTTTTGATAAAGGAAATTTGTGCTGTTTTAAAAAAGAATATTGAGGAAATGTTTATCTTGTCGGAAAGTTTGAACAAAGTTATACAACTCTCATGAGAACTTCAACTGCTAAATTATATGTTAACTAAGTGGATTTCTATTTAGAAGACAAACTCAAGACATTGACGCAACATGTTCATGGAGAAATATACGAGAACTCGTATTCAAAGTTGTAGATGTTAGTTTTGTATGAAACTTGAGGCATTTAAAAGATTATGTTGCCACCTACAATTTTTGTTAGAGAGAGCAATACGTAATACCAATATTTGGATAGATAAAAAACACCTAAGGTTGCCATACGAAATATGTATTTTAGTTTAAAGGAATAATTTGTGAACTATTTTTAGTCCCACATTGCTAAAACTTCCCCGTTCTTTCTTATCCTTCCTCTATATAAAGGGAACTTCTTCTCATGTTTGATCATCCAAAAATTCAAAGACTAAGGTCTAAGATTAAAATTACTTAGAGTGTTTTGGATCACACAAACATAGTGTAAAAACACAGAGTTTGTAGCATAGTTCAAGATTTTAAGAGATCTATTTTATATCCATTGGGTTTTTTGCTTTGCACTAGCCTACGTGCTAGTGTAAACTTTTGGACTGCTGGTGATGTGCGGCAAGGTCAAAGTCCTAGGAGACCTACGCAGTTAGAGACTTTTCGAGTGCTCTGCATCGAGGTAAGTATTTATTTGATTTCTTCTTTATTTTAATTTTATCATTTTTTTATAAATCTAATATTTTATTTATGTGAATTTTTTTTTCTTCTTTTTTTTTTGAAAAATATTCTCTTCTTAATTTTAAATACCCTATAAACATAAATTCATTATTAAATATTTTTTCATTACTCTATAAATATTTGTTTTGTCAAATTTACAGGATTTTTATATCAAAATTTGCAAGTAAAATTTGAGATAAATCTAAAAAAATAACGTGTTGTTAAATTCTTAAGGACATCCACATGAAATTTCATCCAATGAATAAACACAAAAATTATTTTCATGTAGGAAATATCCGTTTTTGGACTAGACTTCAGGAACTCTTGTAGGAGATCTAAACTTCTTGAAGCATCACTCGAATGTCCACTTTTTCAATAGTATTTTGAACTCTTGACTTAAGGAGCGCAACACTTAAAAATGGACAGAAATAACAAGAAACTAGACGTTGTGCCGAAACTTTCTGTAATGGCTCCTATGTATATATAGGTGAAGAAGAGAACCCTGAAGGTGGAAAAAAAATTTCGTCTTGTGATCAGAAATTAAAAGGAGGGAATCTTACTTTGAAAATTAGCATGAATGCTAGAAGTCCAGGGAGGGTGATTATAAAAGTTTGTGGAAATTCTAGCTATGAGAAAGAATGAGAGTGACAAAATACAGTTGGGGGGTTAATTTGACATTCTATTCGATGTAAACTTGATTAGAAGTTCCTCATTTTCACACTATCCTTCGGTCTAGTTGTTCACCAAATACAGTTCAACGTAGACATATGGGAAAATAGAGCTTTTGTCACTCTCATTCGCTCTCATAGCTAGAATTTCCGCAAACTTTTATAATCACCCTCCCTGGACTTCTAGCATTCATGCTAAGAAGAGAATATTTTTCAAAAAAAAAAAAAAAAAAAAAAATTCACATAAATAAAATATTAGATTTATTAAAAAATTATAAAATTAAAATAAAGAAGAAATGAAATAAATACTTACCTCGATGCAGAGCACTCCAAAAGTCTCTAACTGCCTAGGTCTCCTAGGACTTTGACCTTGCTGCACATCACCAACACTCCAAAAGTTTACACTAGCACGTAGGCTAGTGCAAAGCAATAAACCCAATGGATATAAAATAGATCTCTAAAAATCTTGAACTATGCTACAAACTCTGTGTTTTTACACTATGTTTGTGTGATCCAAAACACTCAAAGTAATTTTAATCTTAGACCTTAGTCTTTGAATTTTTGGATGATCAAACATGAGAAGAAGTTCCCTTTATATAGAGGAAGGAGAAGAAAGAACGGGGAAGTTTTAGCAATGTGGGACTAAAAATAGTTCACCAATTATTCCTTTAAACTAAAATACATATTTCGTATGACAACCTTAGGTGTTTTTTTATCTATCCAAATATTGGTATTACGTATTGCTCCCTCTAACAAAAATTGTAGGTGGCAACATAATCTTTTAAATGCCTCAAGTTTCATACAAAACTAACACCTACAACTTAGGATACGAGTTCTCGTGTATTTCTCCAAGCTTTAGCAATGTGAGACTAAAACAGTTGATCAGTGATTTACTTTGTTGTGAGATATCAAATTTCATGGCAACTTTAACTGTTTATTAACTATCCAAAGAATGGAATAACATCTTGTTTTGTTAAAATATAACTGTAGGTGACCACATTATATTTCAAATGTCTAAAGTTTCATACAAAACTAACATCTACAACCAAGGATATTAAGTATTGTCATCCCTTTTTGTTGAAAGAACATTGATGAATTGGTCCCTTCTTGTCATTCTATTTTATCCTGAAATTAATTTTAATTGGGGATTTGTGTGTGTTTGAGTATTAGTGACGCCATGGCCTTATCATTTTCCAATATATATTATTTTTGCATGTATTACTATAAATTTCTTTTGTTGTTCATATGCCTACTTGGTTCAAACAGGTAAATATATGTAGATGCTAGCGGTAACTTAAATCATCAATAAATAAGAATTAATGATTTATGTATACTCCATACTCCCATACATTCGAAAAACAATTTATCATTTCTCAACTCATTAATTTTGAACACGTCTTTAATGATTTATAGGTATGCATTAACTTCCTTGTGAGTTGTGATACATCGTGATGAAGCTCTTGTAGGTGATTGGATTTACAAGCTATGCTAGAGTGACGGTGCTAGTTCCTTATGGAACCCCGATCCCCTTGACATAAGGTCATAAGGGTAGTGGCCTATTGTCACAATTGTTGGGGATGCCATGTTTGGTTCAATAATATGCATGTAGGTGCTACAAGTAAATTTTTCTGCTATGCCCTCATTTTATTCTTTGACCTTAGTGCATTTTCTGAGTAGGGATATTACTCAAGATCTTTTATTTGGCTAGACTAGATATAAGGTTGTGAAAACATTTTTCCTCCATCCATTCATAGGATGTTCATCTAATTAATTTTATGTTGAACATTTATTGAAGTTTTGCTTATCCGGCGACTTTGATAGACTTTTGATTGGGTTTAAGTGCTTTTTATTTTGGGTACCTTTTCTTGTTAATTTTTCTTTGATGCCTGATGATTGGATTTCATATGATGTTTTTAGGGCTTTCCAGATCTTTCATTGTAGAATTGGTACCTAACAAAGTATATATAATGTTCTATTGTTTTGCTGTTGTCTTATTCTATAACTACGCAATTATAATGTTTAGAAAAAACTCTCAATTTTCTTATGCTTTACAAGGGTGGGCCCCAGTTTCGTGCTATTGGCACCAAGAATTTAAAAAATGTGTTAGAAAGACTGTTGTTTTGAAAGACAACAACAAAAAACACGTTCCACATTAGGTTGGAAGATTGTGGCCCTGTTTCTGAATTTACATATGGAATAGAAGGACTTATAGTTCATTATGGTCTTCAACATGAAGGAGGATGGCCCGAGGTGTGTTATTTAGGGGGATGTGAGTTTCATATTAAAGTTAAAGACAGAGATTTTAGATCACTCTCTACTGAACATGAAGGAAATAACTTTTATTTCGGATGGATGCCAACGCAAGTTGTAGAAACTGACTATGATAGTGGACCTGACAACGAAGAAGAAAATACAATTTCTTACTACGAAAAGCCAACTTTCACCATCGCACATCATTACGAATAGAATGGTGGGTCATATCTATTTACTCAGGTTATTTTATATTACTTAGTTGTTAGTAACTATTTTTTTAAGAGCTTTGATTGTTTTTAATATTTATGCCTTAATCCAAACTTTGCCAGCAGCGTTGGTGAAGCATGCATTGCTTTCGGATAAACCTTCACTTTGTGTATTAAGAGATGCAAGTAAGCGAAGGCTTTATTGTGAATGTTCTGGGAATAAAAAAAAACAATCAAAGTGTATCGTGACAATTGGTTGGATAGACTTCATCAAAGAAAATAGATACAAAGATCAGAGCTGGATCAAGTAGGGAATTGATAAGAAGGATCCGTATGTAATACATGTCAGTGTAATCAATAAGTGAAAAATGGTTCTCAAGTTTTTATTTTCATATGTCAATATTTACCCCATGCTTTTATTGTTCAGTTAAAATATGAAAATCTATGTACCAAAACATCCAAGTAAATTATTATTTCGGTTTATAAACATCTATAATTGTCAATTGATATGTTTCATCTAAATAAAACTCTCTTGTGCATGGCACGGGTCAAAAACTAGTACACAAAGTTTAGGAAATTTGTATCTATCATAATTGATCACAAAATTTTATCATTCAAAATCTGATAAACGTCTTGAGATCGTTTGAACTTAACAATTTAGAGTCCATTTTAGGAAAAGTTAGTACATGCGTCAACTTTTCATGCAATCGATTATTGCAAACACTTCTTTAGATATTTAAAAAAGTCAAGCTTTTCCCAAAATATTGTGTCCTACAACTAATAATTTTGAAAAAGAAATTTAAAATCTATTAAAAAATTTCCATTTAGAAAATTATACTTTAATATTAATATATGAAATTTTATATATTTTATTTTAAATTTACAATATGAATTTATTTAAAAAAGTCTCTATGTTATACAATTAAGAGTTCCAAGAACCTGTCTCCTAGGTGTCAAATTCCAGTGCATTTCGCTTCGGTGTTCCAATGATTTTCATCCTACATGGATTCACTAGAACGCAGGGTTTGAAGTTCTCTTCTCATAGTGGCTCTTTCCATGCACTCCTCCCCAAAACCTCCCAACTGACCAATCACATGAACCTTTTTCCAGTATTGCATTATGCATTAAACATAATCATCTAACTGCAGCTAATACTTGAACCTTTTTTATCTTCCCACTTTATCTGACTGATTGATTTCCCTAGGTTTTTTTATCCTTTTCCAATCAAGACCCTAATTATTTCTCCTTCTCAATGCATTTTTTTGCTCTCCAGTATTGTTGGTTAGATTTGAATTTGAAACCCTAATTTATTATGGCGCCATTCATGAAATACTTTGTGGTTTCTCTATAAATAGGTTATTGCAATGTTTTGTTATTCACCAATTCTTCATTCTTTGTCTACTAGAATTTCTTATAGCCATGGCCATGAACTTTGATTCTCTTTCCAGCATTTCACCCAAAAAAGACACATGGAGGATCAATGTAAAGGTTGTTCATCTGCGAAAAGTTCCAAGCTTTGATAATCCGAGGTTACCTTTTTGTATTGAGATGGTTCTGATGGATGAAAATGGTGACAGGATTCATGCATCTGCCCGGAAAACCCTAAGCTACAAGTTTAAGCAATTGATCTCTAAGGGTTCTACTTATACCATGTCTCATTTTGGAGTTGTTAATAATACCGGTGAGTTTCGTACCACCAGACATGCTTTTAAGCTGAACTTTCAGCTTAGAACTGATGTCCACCAACTGAATGTCCTTTCTCTTTTGTTCCAATATCTGACATATTGTTCAAGGATTACGACAAGAAATATTTAGCTTGTCAGATTTCATCGCTTGAGTTGATTTTTTTACACTCAGTATTTGTTTTTTCATATACCCATTTTCACAATTTGTGTTTTTTTTTTCACCATGTGATTAGGATTCTCACTGGCGTTGGAACTGAGCAGTAGTTCAAGAAAGATGGAATGAGTGACAAGATTATTAAGATTGAGCTCACGGCTGATTGGTAATAATGTTTATTTAAAATTTTATTTTCTGATTTCCCTTAAGTTTGGGTAATTTAATTGATTATTGTATTGTATTCCCTTATTGTAGTGCCAAGATTGAGTGTGCTTTCCTTGGTAACTTTGTTGATGAGATCAAAGCTTTTCTAGTTGCTGGTAATGCTAGAAATGATGTTGTAGTGATTCAACTTGCAAAAGTGAAGACTTTGAAAGGTTTTACCATTTCATAATTTAATTGGTTTTTATGTCATACTTTTTCAAATATTGCACTTTTTGTATGAGTCCATGTGAAATAATGTTTGTGCGTATTTTGAATGTAGACACCCCATGTCTGAATTCTGCTTATGGTGCAACAAAGGTTTTAATTCACCCTGATATTCAGGAATTGCTGCCATCAAGAAAAAGTAAATTCCATGTCCAAACTTTATTTTTTCATTATCGTGAAATAATATTAATGATTTTTATGTTTTCATTAGGTTCTTTGATTCAACTGAGTTAAGCTCTCTAGTTATGAGCCAACTTCCAGATCTAAGCAAATCTACACGAGAAGATTTTCTTGTCATAACTTCTCCATAGACAATTGAAAAATCAAATATAGTGAGGAGGTTTCTTTTATAATTTCTAAATTATGTTTAACGGACTTATTTGTGTTGCAAAACTTCCATAATGTTCTTTTGTTATTCCTGTTGAATTGTACTTGTGTGGTGCTTGGAACGATTAAGGTGCTGCCAGAGAATGGTGACTGGTGGTATCCATCCTGTAAATGCAACAAGATGGTTTGTCCTATAGGGTTACTGGAAATCAAACTCATTTTTCCGTCATTTTACAATTACCGACTTCATTTTTTACCACCACAACATGGTGGCTGAAATTTATATTATTAATCTTCCTTTAAAGTCGCTTTGTCAGTTTGAGTTCTCATTTGCATGTTTTTTGATATGATTTAATTAGAATGCTGAAAAATCTAAGGAAGCAAAGCTTCCTGATGAGCTAAACAACCTTCTAGACAAGACGTTTTTGTTCAAGATTGATGTCAAGATGTCTTCCAACTCCAAGGTTGAGCAATCCTATCGTGTGAAGAAAAATTGTAAGGAACGTGAGATAATCAACCAGTTCAATACCGTGACTGCTGAACCTAGGGTGAATATAATAATAATCTTGATTTGTTTTCACATTTTAGCATACTGTGATTTTTAGATGATTTAAAATAATTTAAAAAGTTAGGTTAATTGTGTTTAATCTCCCAACTCAAAGATTGTGTTTATTTATTGTTTGTTTTAAAAACTTATTTAATTAAACCAGTCTCATTTAGCAGGACTTGATCAGTGATGTTGTTGTTATTGATGATGAAAAAGTGTACGAGTCTACTTAGCCTGCTGCTGTTGTTCTTGGAGTTGAAACCCATGACTTAACCCCGGCAAAGCGGAGTTCACCTTCTGAAGTGCAGAATGTTATTTCTACTTCTACCAGTTCCCACAAGAAGCTTCTTGAAAAGATCAAGCAGGAGAAGATCTAAATGTCAGTTCCATTTGCTGAAGAGATTTCTATTTTGTGTTATGTTCCACTGTTTTGAATTTTAATTTTTCCGTTTTCTACCTTTGTTACTAAGATTTAAGCTATATGTTTTCATGATAATTTGTGGATCTCTTTAATCTTGGCCTTAATTTTGCGTCCTTTATTTGGCAATATTTTGGCTTCTAAATTTTGCGCATTAATTATGAAAGATTGTCGTCGATAATAATTTTTTTAGTAATGGTTGATGATGTTATTATCGCGCCGTTTATCATTCACATATTTTTTTGATATTGGTTTCTTATTTTGATCTATGAACGAATGATTTTGTGATAGTATTTTCCTTTTTAACCATAATCATCATTCAACCTTCATTCACTAAAATATTTTAAAATGTAGAAGTTTTCCAATTCTTTTTCCTCTTGCCCCGTTCTATAACTATATATTACCTCAATGTAATATATATGTTTAACACAACAATCAAATAATTGTTCATATATCTTAAACCAAATCCTCATTTTCAATAAATAGTTGTTAGTTATTCTTAATTTAAATTTAAATATCTTTTGCTAAATAGTTTAAAAACTACTCAATTCTTTTCAATGAGTTGAGCCATGGTACATATCTGCTGTAACTTTGCATCTGTTTTCATTAATTAAATATCGCCGTTTATTATTCTAATATTTCTTTATGTTCTACGAATGAATTTTTTTTTTATCCTCATGCACCCAATTTTTTGAAATATATTAATCTTAATTTTTTTATAGTATTTTCCTTTGTAACCGTAAAAACTAATTTACATGATGGATAAAACAATTTAACCAATTCATTCTTTTTGGGGTTAAATATAAGCAATTCATTCCAAGCCATTTGCTTCCTTTGTAGTTGCAAGAAATAAATTTTACTTTAAAGTAATATATTAATAACCTAGTTATGAAATAGATGCTCATTTATGTTAAATTCAAACCACGTATTCATTAAATATCTTTAAATATTCGTTAGCTTTTTCTTAAATTTAATTTAAACCTCATTTGCTAAAGATTTTGAAAACTATTCTTAAATTCCGCAAGTGTAATTTGTCATTAAGTAAACCTTCTGAATGCTCATATTTTTTCTTTATAATGGTTTATATCCAAACCTATTTTCAAAAGAAAAAAATTACCTGTTTAGTAACTTATCGTACACATTGATTTTACTCTCATATATCAATTATAATAACCCAAATTAATTTTTTACATTACCGATGGAAAACTTAATGACTTTTACTTTCCGTAATTAAATTTTTTACATATAGATGTCAACAACAAAATTAGCTACAAAGATTTATGCTACTCTTCCGTTCCAAATTATAAGGACCTGTTCAGACAATCACGCTTATTAAGAAAACATGTAA
Source organism: Acmispon strigosus (assembly GCA_030819835.1). Lineage (NCBI taxonomy): Eukaryota > Viridiplantae > Streptophyta > Magnoliopsida > Fabales > Fabaceae > Acmispon > Acmispon strigosus. The sequence continues at coordinate 18,147,943 of JAUAMA010000007.1, read as the reverse complement.
TAAGCTAATTAATATCTTGGTTTTGTTATTTTTTTGTACAAATCTTCCATATATGCCCCTATGTTAGTATTGGATATATCAAAGGTTGGTTGGGAAACATGAAAGAGAAGTAATTAGTAGAGGTGATAATTTAAGTTATGGAATTGAAAATATAATGAATGCAAGGGGTAAAAAAGGAAAAACTTATTTTTTTTTTTGAAATCTAGAAGGGTTTTATAATTTGGGACACCAAGTTTGTCTCTAAAGAACCTAATAATTTGGGACGGAGGAGTAATAAGCAGGGATGGATCCACATAGGACTTGAGGGGGGCAAGTGCCCCCACAAGATTTTTCATTTTTCAAGAAAAAATACTACATATACTCTACATTTTTAGAATATTCAGTAAATAATTGCCCCCACAAAATAATAAGTATCCTCATTGTTTTGTACTTTGGAAAAAGATGAGCTCAAATTCATTTCACTCACATTCACATGAAAGAGATGAGAGTAGATAAAACATAAGTATGAAATATTATGCCTCAAGTTTCATAGAAAACTAACATCTACAACTATTGATATGCGTTCTTGTATACTCCTTCATGTTCATATTGCACAAACATCTTGGTTTTGTCTTCTAAATAAAGAAAATACTCGGTAAACACATAATTTATCTCTTGTAGTTCTCATGATAGGTTATTTAGACGCTACATATTTAACTTTCATAATCTAAGTATGAAATCAGAATTTTGGTTTTAGAAAAAAATCTATAAAGGTGATTTAGATGAAAATATTACTTTTACTAAACAACTAAGGAAATTAAGTATTTTCATCCCTTTTTGTTGAAACAACATTGATGAAATGGTCCCTTCTTGTCATTCTATCGTATCCTTAAACTAATTTCAATTGGGGCTTCGTGTGTGTTTGAGTAATAGTGACGCCATTGCATTATCATTTTCCAATATACATTATTTTGACATGTAATACTACAAATTCCTTTTGTTGTTCATAAGTCTACCTGATTCCAATATACCTAATGATCTATGTATACTCCATATTCCCAAACATTCGAAGAATAATTCCTTTCTCAACTCATTAATTTTGAACACGTCTTTAATGATTTATAGGTATGCATTAACATCCCTGTGAGTTGTGATACATCCCGGTGAAGCACTTGTAGGTGATTGGATTTACTAGCTATGCCTGAGTTATTGGGCTAGTTCCTTGTGGAACAACGATCCCCTTGACATAAGGTCATTAGGGTAGTGGCCTATTATCACAATTTTTGGGGATGCCGTGTTTGGGTCAATAATATGCATAGTAATCTCCTACTTAATTTCCGAATTTTAAATCCAATTTAAGCTCTTGGGTTGGTTTACATAGTCTATAAAACAATCTAGTAATCTCCTATTTAATTTCCGAATTTTAAATCCAATTTCAGGATGCTATAGCCTAGAATTTCTACAAGTTAATTGCCTTAATAAATGTAGAACTTTCTTCCTAATTACTAAATCCATAGCCTTGGTATTTAGTTAACCAGAAAAGAAGATGAAGAATGAATTCGGGCCAGCACAAAGTTACGTCTATCCTAATTGCCTTAAGAGATATATACTTATAACCTTTTTTATTTCCTATTTCCCTTACTACTTACCAAATGGCCTTATGACATAAGTAGAAAGCAAGATATCTTTTGTGCACAAAGATGAAAAAAGAACAAGGAAATAAAACATGAAAGGAAATATTATTCAGAAATGTAGAAAAACACTAGAACATGAATTATAAACTAAAACAACCCAAAAACTTAAAGAAGAAGTTAGCCAAGCATGGCTAAAAGAATCATTGAATTACCCTGGATAGGAGCTCAAGTTTGCCTTCCCACAATTCCTAGGAACAATGATCTTAAGGAGGAAAGAAGAATACTTGTTGTACTCTGAAATGCTGTGTCTTACAAGTGAAGAAAAGGCCCCTATTTATAGTAAAAATTCACCCTCCAGCGCCTGAGCGCTGGCATTCCCAACGCTTGGGCGTTGGGATGCATTAAAATTCCACTATCAGACCGAGGCCCAGCGCTTGAGCGCTGGCTTTCCAACGCTGGAGCGCTGGGTGATAATCTGACTCATCTCCTAGTCAGAGTCCCATCGCTTGAGCGTTGGGTCGCCTGCTGCTTCATCTTCAAGCTTTTCCCTTCTTCATGGTAATGGGTTTTCAATGCCTTCAATGGCCACCACTCAGCCCTTAATCATTTCTGAAACTTCCTTCCCACTACCATCAATTCTTCAAGCTTATTTTCCATGTGCTAAATTGGAGAGAGTTGCTTCATATTCTTCTTTTTCTCTTTTAGCCCTCTCTTTACTAGCACTTCAATTCTGGCCCTATAATTCTTTGAAACTTCACTTTTAATCCTCCACTCTTGAACTTTCACACTTTGATCCCTGATTTCCTGAAACTTTACAAATTGGTCCCTGGACAAAAATGATAACTATACCAGCTTTTCCTAAAAATATAAAATAACTATAAAAATTCCTAAAAATATAAAATAAAGTTAGAAAAACAAATAAAATCTAATCTATTAGCAAAATGAAAAATAAATATAAAATCTACATAAAAATAATAAAAATCCTATATGTGACTCAAAAATAATAAAAATAAAAAGACTAAAAACAACCTAAAAACATCATATAATATCCACTCATCACATATGAAATAGCAATTCTTTCGTACACAATAATGACGCACACACCACTGTAGTTCTGTTTTATGCTGTGATCTTTACAAGTGGAAAAGCAGACACAATATTTTGCACTATAAGGTAGCTTAGGAAGGAACTTAAAGGATATGGTTAGACGTTGAATTCTTTCATAATCATAAAAATTGGCCACTCTTATTTTGGTCAAACAATGGAAAAATAAAAAGCTCAATATAGTTGTATTTTTTTGAAATGGTTATTGAAACAGTTACATTAATTGGATTATATGAGTGTGAGGAAAATTAAGATTATTAACCGTGGAGTTTCAGAAAACTTGGTGAATCAAAGAAGAAAGATATGAAGTATTTTTCATAATGCCACCTAAGTGGAGGAAAAAGTTGTATATGGAGCACACCAGAAAGAAGTTTATGTCGTTTATCCCTCCACAGTATACATCTGATGAGGTTCACTAATAAGGAGACTATTTAAGACATCAATCTCATCCTCTCGAGTAAGGGCAGTAACTTTTGCCGACATCCAAACTAGAGACAAGTTAGCATTATTCCTTTTTAATGCAACAGAAAGTATAACATTCTGGATATGACGTGATCGTACATTCTGGATACTGAAGTTGTATGTTGATAAGGGTGAATTGATTACTCTTATTAATTCAATGTATATTATTTGGTACACAAGTGGCTCATCTATCAAAAAACACTTGACTTTTCACAAAATAAGACATTTATCATGCAACTCACACGCGCATTAGATCTATTTATGATTTCCTTGTTGGATACAAGTAAACGACACCTGTTGTTGTTCTAGAACATGTGTGGTCTTGAAGATCTAGAGTGATATTATCATATTTGACTGGCATTAGTCTCCGTTTATAAATTTCAGCTAAAAAGGAATTAAATATGAATGAATTTTACAAGTTTTTGATAAAGGAAATTTGTGCTGTTTTAAAAAAGTATATTGAGGAAATGTTTATCTTGTCGAAAAGTTTGAACAAAGTTATACAACTCTCATGAGAACTTCAACTGCTAAATTATATGTTAACTAAGTGGATTTCTATTTAGAAGACAAACTCAAGACATTGACGCAACATGTTCATGGAGAAATATACGAGAACTCGTATTCAAAGTTGTAGATGTTAGTTTTGTATGAAACTTGAGGCATTTAAAAGATTATGTTGCCACCTACAATTTTTGTTAGAGAGAGAAATACGTAATTGTCAGCATCCAAATTTGTCCGGGTCTTTTATTTTCTCTTTTTGTTATGTTTCATTTTTATTAAAAAAAGAAAAAAACAAAATAAAAAATAGTTAGTTAATTTGTTAGTAAAAAAAAAAAAAAGAAAGAGAGAGTTTGTGCTCTTAAACAAAAAAAGTGTCTTTAAATTTCTCCCACAAATAAAAATGGGTCAAGCTGGCCCAAAACAAAACAAAAAAAAACCAAAAAAGGAAGGCAAAAAAAGACTTGAGCTGAAACCCTAATCCTAACACTACAAATCCCCTTCCTGCCTCGGTTTCCGCACACAATTCACACACACTACCAGTAGCCTCCCTCTTCTCTCTTCCCCTTTCAAAACCCTAAAAATCAGCACTCTTCCTCTCTCTGCAGCCGCCGGCCTCACACCACCAGCAGCCTTCCTCACTCTCCAGCCGCCTCCAAGCCATCACCTCCCCCTTCCTCGCGCCGTCGCTCCTCCCTCAAGCCTCCTCGCGCCGCCGCTCTTCCCTCAAGCTTCTTCGCGCGGCCGCTCCTCCCTTTAGCACCTCGCGCCACTGTTCCTTCCTCTCCCAAACAGCCACCATCTGCGTTCCTCCAACACCAACCACCATCGTCGTCCCTTCTCTCTCCTCGCCACCGCTCTTCACGCCGCTACTCCACTCCTCTTTGTCTCCACGCCGCCGCCGCTGTTCTCCTCCGTTCGACACCACCGCCGTTGTTCTCCTCCGTTCGAGTCCACCGTCGCCGCCACCGGATTCTGTTGCCGCTTCTACTGTTGCGTCCCTTTTTCTCCATCTTCGGTTGGTTTATTTTTCCTCTTTTCCCCCTCTGTTTGTTTGATATCTTGTTTCATCTCTACTGTGTGATTATTATTGCTTAAAGCTCTGCTCTTACATATTCAAAGTTGTAAATCTGTTAATTTTCTATTTGATTTGTTCATTTTGTTGCTGGATTTTATTGCTGAAAAATTGTTCCATGTAGCTGGATATTTTGTTCTGTGATTGTTTCATGAATTAGTTTATGAGTTTCGCTGCTTGAATTGATTCGGTTCAAATAGTGCAGCAACCAAAATTCATTCTTTTTGGCATGATTTCCAGGGGCATGTTTGCGGTTTGACAGAAAAAAAACTGACTCAATTTATTGAATGAAATTTAATTATTGATCATAAAAACTGAGTCTTTGATCGTAAAAAAAAACTGAGTCTTTGATTGTCTTCTTGTGACTGTTGTTTCTTAATGATAAAAGTTGCTTCTTGCCATGAGAATCAAGTCTTGATAATAAAATTTAGCTCTGAATGATAAAGTTTGGTTCTTGATCATAAAAATTAAATCTTGCCTCATGAAAATAAAAGATGTTGTTAATAATAACTTCCAACTTTGGTTCGCCGTATTGTTTTCGCTCCCTTTTCGCTTCTCCGCGCGAACGCATATAAAAATTAAATAAAAATACGAATGCGTCTGTTCCCTTGTGGAATGTCGTTTCTCGTGTCAATTTCGCGCCAATGCGCGTAAAAACCAAATAATCGCGAACGTGATGCGATGTAGCGTCTGTTCCCTGGTGGAATGTCGTTCCTCGTACCGTTTTGCTCACCTTTTATAAAAAAAAATTAAAAAAAATTAAACCTTTAGAACTACGTAGCCTTGATTTCTCTTCGGAGATACGTAGGACCGGGCAACTCCCCGCCAGGCACCCCTTTTTTTCAAATCACTTTAAGCCTTCAGACCGGGCAACTCCCCGCCAGGCACATCAAATTAAAAATCACTTTAAACCTTCAGAACTACGTGGCCTTGATCTTCCATTTGAGGGTAAATAAAATAAAATTTGAGATAAATCTAAAAAAATAACGTGTTGTTAAATTCTTAGGGACATCCACATGAAATTTCATCCAATGACTAAACAAAAAAATTATTTTCATGTAGGAAATATCCGTTTTTGGACTAGACTTCAGGAACTCTTGTAGGAGATCTAAACTTCTTGAAGCATCACTCGAATGTCCACTTTTTCAATAGTATTTTGAACTCTAGACTTAAGGAGCGCAACACTAAAAAATGGACAGAAATAACAAGAAACTAGACGTTGTGCCGAAACTTTCTGTAATGGCTCCTATGTATATATAGGTGAGGAAGAGAACCCTGAAGGTGGAAAAAATGTTTCGTCCTGTGATCAGAAATTAAAAGGAGGGAATCTTACTTTGAAAATTAGCATGAATGCTAGAAGTCCAGGGAAGGTGATTATAAAAGTTTGTGGAAATTCTAGCTATGAGAGAGAATGAGAGTGACAAAAGCTCTAATTTCCCATATGTGTACGATGGACTGTATTTGGTGAACAACTAGACCGAATGATAGTGTGAAAATGAGGAACTTCTAATCAAGTTTACATCGAATAGAATGTCAAATTAACCCCCCACCTGCGTTGCGTATGTAGGTTTAGGTTTTAAAGGTTCCCCTGCAAGTTATATAACTAGGTGGGGAGTAAATTAACCCCCCACCTATCAAATTAACCCCAATTTGACCTGCAGGTGAACCTTTAAAACCTAAATTTACATGGGCAACGCAGGTGGGGGGTTAATTTGACATTCTATTCGATGTAAACGTGATTAGAAGTTCCTCATTTTCACACTATCCTTCGGTCTAGTTGTTCACCAAATACAGTTCACCGTAGACATATGGGAAAATAGAGCTTTTGTCACTCTCATTCGCTCTCATAGCTAGAATTTCCGCAAACTTTTATAATCACCCTCCCTGGACTTCTAGCATTCATGCTAATTTTCAAAGTAAGATTCCCTCCTTTTAATTTCTGATCACAGGACGAAACATTTTTTCCACCTTCAGGGTTCTCTTCCTCACCTATATATACATAGGAGCCATTACAGAAAGTTTCGGCACAACGTCTAGTTTCTTGTTATTTCTGTCCATTTTTTAGTGTTGCGTGTTGACCCGGGTTTTAGGGCTATTTTCATAGTTATTTTGCATATAGATCCGTAGGTTAATTAGGATTTTGATTCATTTTTCACTCATTTTGGTCTCATATCATGCATTTTTGTATTTCTAGGTTGTTCTATGTTTGTATCTATTTATTAGACATTTTTTATGGCTTTTCTGTGATTTTCTGGTTTCAGGTGTCTGGCGCGCTCGCCCCAGGAAGCTGGCGCGCTCGCCCCCGAGACAGAGAGCAGTTTTTACACAGCAGTCTGGCGCGCTCGCCCCAGGAAGCTGGCGCGCTCGCCCCCGAGACAGAGAGTAGGAGCTGGTTTTACCCAAGTTGGCGCGCTCGCCCCAGAAATCTGGCGCGCTCGCGCCGGAGTCGCAGATTCCAAAATCTGCTATATAATTTGGATCTAATTTTAGGTTTTGGGGGGTTGATGGTGGAGAGGTGCGGCCAAGCACTTGGAGGCCGGTGCTAGGGCACCATGGAGGAGTCATGCATCCCCTCCGGAAGGCCATGGTTCCGTTTCACCTTGGGTTCTATCTTCCTTCTCTTCCCTCTCTTCCCCTTCTATGTTGTTTGATTCTATTTTGGTACTTTGGATGATGTAATTTGATTCACTCTTGTTTAATACATCTTTATGCAATTGTTATGATGGGTTTTCATGGTTGGGTGTTGCTCTCTATGTTTAATGCTTCATTTGGTCAATTGGTGAATTCTAAAGCTTGTATTGATTCATAGATATATTGGAAAATTGATGTGGATTGATGTATGCTTGGTTATGGAAGAGGGAAATTCACTCATGTCTTGGGTTTGTTAGTTTCTCTTTGTGCTTCATGTATCTCTTGACCATGTGATGATTTTTAAGGCTTGCATGACAAAAGGGATTTTGGTGTGAGTTTAGTAAATGAGAGGAACCGCCCTTTGCACTAGTTAACTTAAGAATGAATTGTCTTAGGCTAGGTGAGGTCTTCTAGGTGATGATGGGATACACTCACCACTAGGTAGGAATATCTTGAGTTGGGAACGAGGTCTTAACCGAGTGACTAGTCGGGATACTCACTACTAGGATATGAGTACCTAGGCGGGAATCAATGGGATTTCATGAGTGATGGTCATAGATTCCATCCACTGGGACATGAACTTCTTGGGTTAGAAACGGAGCTTAGGGTATGTCTCACCGAGCGAATTTATGCTACAATGCGCCTTTTGGGATTGTTAGGACTTAAGGGATTAAGGCTAGGTTCTCAATTGGTAGGCTTTGCTTAATTAAGGAATTAGTTAGGTAAACAGCTCTTACCGGTATCTTAAATGTTAAATCCATCTTATATGAGTGTCTTGGTTGAGAACAAGTTGTGGATTAAGTAACATCATTTCGTAAGTACGCTTTCTTCTTTGTTTACCTCCGTCAACTTCTTTTATCGCTTTCTTTATTGTTGTTCTCATTTAGAATAATTATCACATTTTGAACCGCTTATTCAACGTCTAGCTAGTGAGATTAATACGTAACAACACAATCCCTGTGGAGACGACAAAACCCGATACTATACTATGATTGAGTCTTGAAAGGGATTTGATAGTAGTTAGTGGAGGAAAACCTCTTTTCATCTTCCATATCTCTTTCATCAAAATGGCGCCGTTGCCGGGGATTGTGCTTTCCGTTACTATTAGTTAAACTAGTCAGGTGTTGATTTGAGCTTTGTTATAGTGTGCATTTAGTTTGTTTTTCTCCTATGTGTCAATTCAACTGATTTGTTCTTGTTCTAATTGCTTGTTGTGGCCTGATCAACTATAACATGATATGAGGTTTGGAATTCTGTGAACCTGACTTAGAATGAATCAGCTAGTGAATTTAATGTCAATTAAGTTCATTAGTCATGAATTGATGATTTGATGCATAGAATGTTGAGTCCTTGTGTGTTTTAGAGTCTCATGCATTTTTATTTTTATTTTTTGTGTTATGCACTCTGTGGGATGCAATGAATGTGAGATTTTTGTGGTATTTTTGATGTGTTTGTTCATGTGCAAGAACTTGGTGTTTTTCTGAAAAGTGTAACAGAGGTTGGAGGGCCCAACAGTTGAAGAAGTTCTGGTGCTATCATGTTTTCAACCTACATGGAATAGACAGGGAAGTAATTCTAAACCACATTTCTCCTTTTAGTTGCATTTTAGATCACAATTCATATTTCTTGTACACACTAGTGCTGCACATGCCCTATTTCCTAGGATTGCATACCCTTCTGCTGAGGCTTTGTTTTTATTGTTTGCTCTGGGTTTGATGCTTGCTCTTTTATAAAAAGGTGATGCATGGGTGAATGAATCTTGTAGGACACGTGAAGGTCTAAGCGGCGGGGACTTGAGCGATTTTTGGGAAAGTGCAGTGAAGTTGTTAGGGATACCAATTTTGTGGGGATAATGCATGAAGTATAGCTTCCTTTTAACCTTTATATTGGGTTTACACTTTTTTTGGCTGTGAGGTTAATAAAAGGGCACACATGTGGAAAAAATAGAGTAAAGTGCAAAAAGTATAAAGACGAGGGAAGGATGTGAGTAAGGGAATGGGACGTACTTGCACCACTGAGCATACCCCCAATCATATCCCTACCTTGTTTGCAAAAGAAAAAAATTAACCCGGAGTTGGTAATAACTGTGAAGGGTTTAAAAAAAAAGAAAAAGAAAATATATTAACCCGGAGTTGGTAATAACTATGAGGGGTTTTAAAAAGATACGTGTGTGCTCATAATACAAAAAAACCGTTAGCTATCATTAGTGTATTCTCAATATGAGGGTGGGGAATTAGGAGCTGATTGTAAAAACCCACATCTTGGTATTCTTTGTGATTTTTATTTGCATCTACTAAAGGTTACTCTGTTCCCTAGCTTGATTCCTTGCATGAACTATCTTGAAGAACTTATCCCATGTGTCCTGTGTTAAGTTTTTGTTTGCTAGTATCTTACCTAGAGCTTATGTTCTTGAGCTTGAGGACAAGCTTCCTTGAGTTTTTACGCTTGAGGGCAAGCTGTCGTTGGGTATAGTGGTGTGTTGACCCGGGTTTTAGGGCTATTTTCATAGTTATTTTGCATATAGATCCGTAGGTTAATTAGGATTTTGATTCATTTTTCACTCATTTTGGTCTCATATCATGCATTTTTGTATTTCTAGGTTGTTCTATGTTTGTATCTATTTATTAGACATTTTTTATGGCTTTTCTGTGATTTTCTGGTTTCAGGTGTCTGGCGCGCTCGCCCCAGGAAGCTGGCGCGCTCGCCCCCGAGACAGAGAGCAGTTTTTACACAGCAGTCTGGCGCGCTCGCCCCAGGAAGCTGGCGCGCTCGCCCCCGAGACAGAGAGTAGGAGCTGGTTTTACCCAAGTTGGCGCGCTCGCCCCAGAAATCTGGCGCGCTCGCGCCGGAGTCGCAGATTCCAAAATCTGCTATATAATTTGGATCTAATTTTAGGTTTTGGGGGGTTGATGGTGGAGAGGTGCGGCCAAGCACTTGGAGGCCGGTGCTAGGGCACCATGGAGGAGTCATGCATCCCCTCCGGAAGGCCATGGTTCCGTTTCACCTTGGGTTCTATCTTCCTTCTCTTCCCTCTCTTCCCCTTCTATGTTGTTTGATTCTATTTTGGTACTTTGGATGATGTAATTTGATTCACTCTTGTTTAATACATCTTTATGCAATTGTTATGATGGGTTTTCATGGTTGGGTGTTGCTCTCTATGTTTAATGCTTCATTTGGTCAATTGGTGAATTCTAAAGCTTGTATTGATTCATAGATATATTGGAAAATTGATGTGGATTGATGTATGCTTGGTTATGGAAGAGGGAAATTCACTCATGTCTTGGGTTTGTTAGTTTCTCTTTGTGCTTCATGTATCTCTTGACCATGTGATGATTTTTAAGGCTTGCATGACAAAAGGGATTTTGGTGTGAGTTTAGTAAATGAGAGGAACCGCCCTTTGCACTAGTTAACTTAAGAATGAATTGTCTTAGGCTAGGTGAGGTCTTCTAGGTGATGATGGGATACACTCACCACTAGGTAGGAATATCTTGAGTTGGGAACGAGGTCTTAACCGAGTGACTAGTCGGGATACTCACTACTAGGATATGAGTACCTAGGCGGGAATCAATGGGATTTCATGAGTGATGGTCATAGATTCCATCCACTGGGACATGAACTTCTTGGGTTAGAAACGGAGCTTAGGGTATGTCTCACCGAGCGAATTTATGCTACAATGCGCCTTTTGGGATTGTTAGGACTTAAGGGATTAAGGCTAGGTTCTCAATTGGTAGGCTTTGCTTAATTAAGGAATTAGTTAGGTAAACAGCTCTTACCGGTATCTTAAATGTTAAATCCATCTTATATGAGTGTCTTGGTTGAGAACAAGTTGTGGATTAAGTAACATCATTTCGTAAGTACGCTTTCTTCTTTGTTTACCTCCGTCAACTTCTTTTATCGCTTTCTTTATTGTTGTTCTCATTTAGAATAATTATCACATTTTGAACCGCTTATTCAACGTCTAGCTAGTGAGATTAATACGTAACAACACAATCCCTGTGGAGACGACAAAACCCGATACTATACTATGATTGAGTCTTGAAAGGGATTTGATAGTAGTTAGTGGAGGAAAACCTCTTTTCATCTTCCATATCTCTTTCATCATTGCGCTCCTTAAGTCTAGAGTTCAAAATACTATTGAAAAAGTGGACATTCGAGTGATGCTTCAAGAAGTTTAGATCTCCTACAAGAGTTCCTGAAGTCTAGTCCAAAAACGGATATTTCCTACATGAAAATAATTTTTGTGTTTAGTCATTGGATGAAATTTCATGTGGATGTCCCTAAGAATTTAACAACACGTTATTTTTTTAGATTTATCTAAAATTTTACTTGCAAATTTTGATATAAAAATCCTGTAAATTTGACAAAACAAATATTTATAGAGTAATGAAATATATTTAATAATGAATTTATGTTTATAGGGTATTTAAAATTAAGAAGAGAATATTTTTCAAAAAAAAAAAAAGAAGAAAAAAAAATTCACATAAATAAAATATTAGATTTATTAAAAAATGATAAAATTAAAATAAAGAAGAAATGAAATAAATACTTACCTCGATGCAGAGCACTCTAAAAGTCTCTAACTGCCTAGGTCTCCTAGGACTTTGACCTTGCTGCACATCACCAACACTCCAATAGTTTACACTAGCACGTAGGCTAGTGCAAAGCAATAAACCCAATGGATATAAAATAGATCTCTAAAAATCTTGAACTATGCTACAAACTCTGTGTTTTTACACTATGTTTGTGTGATCCAAAACACTCAAAGTAATTTTAATCTTAGACCTTAGTCTTTGAATTTTTGGATGATCAAACATGAGAAGAAGTTCCCTTTATATAGAGGAAGGAGAAGAAAGAACGGGGAAGTTTTAGCAATGTGGGACTAAAAATAGTTCACCAATTATTCCTTTAAACTAAAATACATATTTCGTATGACAACCTTAGGTGTTTTTTATCTATCCAAATATTGGTATTACATATAGCTCCCTCTAACAAAAATTGTAGGTTGCAACATAATCTTTTAAATGCCTCAAGTTTCATACAAAACTAACATCTACAACTTAGGATACGAGTTCTCATGTATTTCTCCAAGCTTTAGCAATGTGAGACTAAACCAGTTGATCAGTGCTTTACTTTGTTGTGAGATATCAAATTTCATGGCAACTTTAACTGTTTATTAACTATCCAAAGAATGGAATAACATCTTGTTTTGTTAAAAAATAATTGTAGGTGACCACATTATATTTCAAATGTCTCAAGTTCCATACAAAACTAACATCTACAACCAAGGATATTAGGTATTGTCATCCCTTTTTGTTGAAAGAACATTGATGAATTGGTCCCTTCTTGTCATTCTATTTTATCCTGAAATTAATTTTAATTGGGGCTTTGTGTGTGTTTGAGTATTAGTGACGCCATGGCCTTATCATTTTCCAATATATATTATTTTTGCATGTATTACTATAAATTTCTTATGTTGTTCATATGCCTACTTGGTTCAAACAGGTAAATATATGTAGATGCTAGCGGTAACTTAAATCATCAATAAATAAGAATTAACGATTTATGTATACTCCATACTCCCATACATTCGAAAAACAATTTATCCTTTCTCAACTCATTAATTTTGAACACGTCTTTAATGATTTATAGGTATGCATTAACTTCCTTGTGAGTTGTGATACATCGTGGTGAAGCACTTGTAGGTGATTGGATTTACTAGCTATGCTAGAGTGACGGCGCTAGTTCCTTATGGAACCCCGATCCCCTTGACATAAGGTCATAAGGGTAGTGGCCTATTGTCACAATTGTTGGGGATGCCATGTTTGGTTCAATAATATGCATGTAGGTGCTACAAGTAAATTTTTCTGCTATGCCCTCATTTTATTCTTTGACCTTAGTGCATTTTCTGAGTAGGGATATTACTCAAGATCTTTTATTTGGCTAGACTAGATATAAGGTTGTAAAAACATTTTTCCTCCATCCATTCATAGGATATTCATCTAATTAATTTTATGTTGAACATTTATTGAAGTTTTGCTTATCCGGCGACTTTGATAGACTTTTGATTGGGTTTAAGTGCTTTTTATTTTGGGTACCTTTTCTTGTTAATTTTTCTTTGATGCCTGATGATTGGATTTCATATGATGTTTTTAGGGCTTTCCAGATCTTTCATTGTAGAATTGGTACCTAACAAAGTATATATAATGTTCTATTGTTTTGCTGTTGTCGTATTCTATAACTACGCAATTATAATGTTTAGAAAAAACTCTCAATTTTCTTATGCTTTACAAGGGTGGGCCCCAGTTTCGTGCTATTGGCACCAAGAATTTCAAAAATGTGTTACAAAGACTGTTGTTTTGAAAGGCAACAAAAAAAAACACGTTCCACATTAGGTTGGAAGATTGTGGCCCTGTATCCGAATTTACATATGGAATAGAAGGACTTAAAGTTCATTATGGTCTTCAACATGAAGGAGGATGGCCCGAGGTGTGTTATTTAGGGGGATGTGAGTTTCATATTAAAGTTAAAGACAAAGATTTTAGATCAATCTCTACTGAACATGAAGGAAATAACTTTTATTTCGGATGGATGCCAACGCAAGTTGTAGAAACTGACTATGATAGTGGACCTGACAACGAAGAAGAAAATACAATGTCTTACTACGAAAAGCCAACTTTCACCATCGCACATCATTACGAACAGAATGGTGGGTCATATCTATTTACTCAGGTTATTTTATATTACTTAGTTGTTAGTAACTATTTTTTTAAGAGCTTTGATTGTTTTTAATATTTATGCCTTAATCCAGACTTTGCCAGCAGCGTTGGTGAAGCATGCATTGCTTCCGGATAAACCTTCACTTTGTTTATTAAGAGATGCAAGTAAGCGAAGGTTTTATTGTGAATGTTCCGGGAATAAAAAAAAAACAATCAAAGTGTATCGTGACAATTGGTTGGATAGACTTCATCAAACAAAATAGATACAAAGATCAGAGCTGGATCAAGTAGGGAATTGATAAGAAGGATCCTTATGTAATACATGTCATTGTAATCAATAAGTGAAAAATGGTTCTCAAGTTTTTATTTTCATATATCAATATTTACCCCATGCTTTTATTGTTCAGTTAAAATATGAAAATCTATGTACCAAAACATCCAAGTAAATTATTATTTCGTTTTATAAACATCTATAATTGTCAATTGATATGTTTCATCTAAATAAAACTCTCTTGTGCATGGCACGGGTCAAAAACTTGTACACAAAGTTTAGGAAATTTGTATCTATCATAATTGATCACAAAATTTTATCATTCAAAATCTGATAAACGTCTTGAGATCGTTTGAACTTAACAATTTAGTGTCCATTTTAGGAAAAGTTAATACATGCGTCAACTTTTCATGCAATCGATTATTGCAAACACTTCTTTAGATATTTAAAAAAGTCAAGCTTTTCCCAAAATAATGTGTCCTACAACTAATAATTTTGAAAAAGAAATTTAAAATCTATTAAAAAATTTCCATTTAGAAAATTATACTTTAATATTAATATATGAAATTTTATATATTTTATTTTAAATTTACAATATGAATTTATTTAAAAAAGTCTCTATGTTATACAATTAAGAGTTCCAAGAACCTCTCTCCTAGGTGTCAAATTCCAGTGCATTTCGCTTCGGTGTTCCAATGATTTTCATCCTACATGGATTCACTAGAACGCAGGGTTTGAAGTTCTCTTCTCATAGTGGCTCTTTCCATGCACTCCTCCCCAAAACCTCCCAACTGACCAATCACATGAACCTTTTTCCAGTATTGCATTATGCATTAAACATAATCATCTAACTGCAGCTAATACTTGAACCTTTTTTATCTTCCCAGTTTATCTCACTGATTGATTTCCCTAGGTTTTTTTATCCTTTTCTACTCAAGACCCTAATTATTTCTCCTTCTCAATGCATTTTTTTGCTCTCCAGTATTGTTTGTTAGATTTGAATTTGAAACCCTAATTTATTATGGCGCCATTCATGAAATACTTTGTGGTTTCTCTATAAATAGGTTATTGCAATGTTTTGTTATTCACCAATTCTTCATTCTTTGTCTACTAGAATTTCTTATAGCCATGGCCATGAACTTTGATTCTCTTTCCAGCATTTCACCCAAAAAAGAGTCATGGAGGATCAATGTAAAGGTTGTTCATCTACGAAAAGTTCCAAGCTTTGATAATCCGAGGTTACCTTTTTGTATTGAGATGGTTCTGATGGATGAAAATGGTGACAGGATTCATGCATCTGCCCGGAAAACCCTAAGCTACAAGTTTAAGCAATTGATCTCTAAGGGTTCTACTTATACCATGTCTCATTTTGGAGTTGTTAATAATACCGGTGAGTTTCGTACCACCAGACATGCCTTTAAGCTGAACTTTCAGCTTAGAACTGATGTCCACCAACTGAATGTCCTTTCTCTTTTGTTCCAATATCTGACATATTGTTCAAGGATTACGACAAGAAATATTTAGCTTGTCAGATTTCATCGCTTGAGTTGATTTTTTTACACTCAGTATTTGTTTTTTCATATACCCATTTTCACAATTTGTGTTTTTTTTTCACCATGTGATTAGGATTCTCACTGGCGTTGGAACTGAGCAGCAGTTCAAGAAAGATGGAATGAGTGACAAGATTATTAAGATTGAGCTCACGGCTGATTGGTAATAATGTTTATTTAAATTTTTATTTTCTGATTTCCCTTAAGTTTGGGTAATTTAATTGATTATTGTATTGTATTCCCTTATTGTAGTGCCAAGATTGAGTGTGCTTTCCTTGGTAACTTTGTTGATGAGATCAAAGCTTTTCTAGTTGCTGGTAATGCTAGCAATGATGTTGTAGTGATTCAACTTGCAAAAGTGAAGACTTTGAAAGGTTTTACCATTTCATAATTTAATTGGTTTTTATGTCATACTTTTTCAAATCTTGCACTTTTTGTATGAGTCCATGTGAAATAATGTTTGTGCGTATTTTGAATGTAGACACCCCATGTCTGAATTCTGCTTATGGTGCAACAAAGGTTTTAATTCACCCTGATATTCAGGAATTGCTGCCATCAAGCAAAAGTAAATTCCATGTCCAAACTTTATTTTTTCATTATCGTGAAATAATATTAATGATTTTTATGTTTTCATTAGGTTCTTTGATTCAACTGAGTTAAGCTCTCTAGTTATGAGCCAACTTCCAGATCTAAGCAAATCTACACGAGAAGATTTTCTTGTCATAACTTCTCCATAGACAATTGAAAAATCAAAGATAGTCAAGAGGTTTCTTTTATAATTTCTAAATTATGTTTAACGGACTTTTTTGTGTTGCAAAACTTCCATAATGTTCTTTTGTTATTCCTGTTGAATTGTACTTGTGTGGTGCTTGGAAAGATTAAGGTGCTGCCAGAGAATGGTAACTGGTGGTATCCATCCTGTAAATGCAACAAGATGGTTTGTCCTATAGGGTTACTGGAAATCAAACTCATTTTTCCGTCATTTTACAATTACCGACTTCATTTTTTACCACCACAACATGGTAGCTGAAATTTATATTATTAATCTTCCTTTAAAGTCGCTTTGTCAGTTTGAGTTCTCATTTGCATGTTTTTTTATATGATTTAATTAGAATGCTGAAAAATCTAAGGAAGCAAAGCTTCCTGATGAGCTAAACAACCTTCTAGACAAGACGTTTTTGTTCAAGATTGATGTCAAGATGTCTTCCAACTCCAAGTTTGAGCAATCCTATCGTGTGAAGAAAAATTGTAAGGAACGTGAGATAATCAACCAGTTCAATACTGTGACTGCTGAACCTAGGGTGAATATAATAATAATCTTGATTTGTTTTCACATTTTGGCATACTGTGATTTTTAGATGATTTAAAATAATTTAAAAAGTTAGGTTAATTGTGTTTAATCTCCCACCTCAAAGATTGTGTTTATTTATTGTTTGTTTTAAAAACTTATTTAATTAAACCAGTCTCATTTAGCAGGACTTGATCAGTGATGTTGTTGTTATTGATGATGAAAAAGTGTACGAGTCTACTTAGCCTGCTGCTGTTGTTCTTGGAGTTGAAACCCATGACTTAACCCCGGCAAAGCGGAGTTCACCTTCTGAAGTGCAGAATGTTATTTCTACTTCTACCAGTTCCCACAAGAAGCTTCTTGAAAAGATCAAGCAGGAGAAGATCTAAATGTCAGTTCCATTTGCTGAAGAGATTTCTATTTTGTGTTATGTTCCACTGTTTTGAATTTTAATTTTTCAGTTTTCTACCTTTGTTACTAAGATTTAAGCTATATGTTTTCATGATAATTTGTGGATCTCTTTAATCTTGGCATTAATTTTGCAGCCTTTATTTGGCAATATTTTGGCTTCTAAATTTTGCGCATTAATTATGAAAGATTGTCGTCGATAATAATTTTTTTAGTAATGGTTGATGATGTTATTATCGCGCCGTTTATCATTCACATATTTTTTTGATATTGGTTTCTTATTTTGATCTATGAACGAATGATTTTGTGATAGTATTTTCCTTTTTAACCATAATCATCATTCAACCTTCATTCACTAAAATATTTTAAAATGTAGAAGTTTTCCAATTCTTTTTCCTCTTGCCCCGTTCTATAACTATATATTACTTCAATGTAATATATATGTTTAACACAACAATCAAATAATTGTTCATATATCTTAAACCAAATCCTCATTTTCAATAAATAGTTGTTAGTTATTCTTAATTTAAATTTAAATATCTTTTGCTAAATAGTTTAAAAACTACTCAATTCTTTTCAATGAGTTGAGCCATGGTACATATCTGCTGTAACTTTGCATCTGTTTTCATTAATTAATTATCGCCGTTTATTATTCTAGTATTTCTTTATGTTCTACGAATGAATTTTTTTTTTTATCCTCATGCACCCAATTTTTTGAAATATATTAATCTTAATTTTTTTATAGTATTTGCCTTTGTAACCATAAAAACTAATTTACATGATGGATAAAATAATTTAACCAATTCATTCTTTTTGGGGTTAAATATAAGCAATTCATTCCAAGCCATTTTCTTCCTTGGTAGTTGCAAGAAATAAATTTTACTTTAAAGTAATATATTAATAACCTAATTATGAAATAGATGCTCATTTATGTTAAATTCAAACCACGTATTCATTAAATATCTTTAAATATTCGTTAGCTTTTTCTTAAATTTAATTTAAACCTCATTTGCTAAAGATTTTGAAAACTATTCTTAAATTCCGCAAATGTAATTTGTCATTAAGTAAACCTTCTGAATGCTCATATTTTTTCTTTATAATGGTTTATATCCAAACCTATTTTCAAAAGAAAAAAATTACCTGTTTAGTAACTTATCGTACACATTGATTTTACTCTCATATATCAATTATAATAACCCAAATTAATTTTTTACATTACCGATGGAAAACTTAATGACTTTTACTTTCCGTAATTAAATTTTTTACATATAGATGTCAACAACAAAATTGGCTACAAAGATTTATGCTACTCTTCCGTTCCAAATTATAAGGACCTGTTCAGACAATCACGCTTATTAAGAAAACATGTAATAAGGTAATTAATATCTTGGTTTTGTTATTTTTTTGTACAAATCTTCCATATATGCCCCTATGTTAGTATTGGATATATCGAAGGTTGGTTGGGAAACATGAAAGAGAAGTAATTAGTAGAGGTGATAATTTAAGTTTTGGAATTGAAAATATAATGAATGCAAGGGGTAAAAAAGGAAAAACTTATTTTTTTTTTTGAAATCTAGAAGGGTTTTATAATTTGGGACACCATGTTTGTCTCTAAAGAACCTAATAATTTGGGACGGAGGAGTAATAAGCAGGGAAGGATCCACATAGGACTTGAGGGGGGCAAGTGCCCCCACAATATTTTTCATTTTTCAAGACAAAATACTACATATACTCTACATTTTTAGAATATTCAGTAAATAATTGCCCCCACAAAATAATAAGTATCCTCATTGTTTTGAACTTTGGAAAAAGATGAGCTCAAATTCATTTCACTCACATTCACATGAAAGAGATGGGAGTAGATAAAACATAAGTAAGAAATATTATGCCTCAAGTTTCATAGAAAACTAACATCTACAACTATTGATATGCGTTCTTGTATACTCCTTCATGTTCATATTGCACAAACATCTTGGTTTTGTCTTCTAAATAAAGAAAATACTTGGTAAACACATAATTTATCTCTTGTAGTTCTCATGATAGGTTATTTAGACGCTACATATTTAACTTTCATAATCTAAGTATGAAATCAGAACTTTGGTTTTAGAAAAAAATCTATAAAGGTGATTTAGATGAAAATATTACTTTTACTAAACAACTAAGGAAATTAAGTATTTTCATCCCTTTTTGTTGAAACAACATTGATGAAATGGTCCCTTATTGTCATTCTATCGTATCCTTAAACTAATTTCAATTGGGGCTTCTTGTGTGTTTGAGTAATAGTGACGCCATTGCATTATCATTTTCCAATATACATTATTTTGACATGTATTACTATAAATTCCTTTTGTTGTTCATAAGCCTACCTGATTCCAATATACCTAATGATCTATGTATACTCCATATTCCCAAACATTCGAAGAATAATTCCTTTCTCAACTCATTAATTTTGAACACGTCTTTAATGATTTATAGGTATGCATTAACATCCTTGTGAGTTGTGATACATCCCGGTGAAGCAGTTGTAGGTGATTGGATTTACTAGCTATGCCTGAGTTATTGTGCTAGTTCCTTGTGGAACAACGATCCCCTTGACATAAGGTCATTAGGGTAATGGCCTATTGTCACAATTTTTGGGGATGCCATGTTTGGGTCAATAATATGCATAGTAATCTCCTACTTAATTTCCGAATTTTAAATCCAATTTAAGCTCTTGGATTGGTTTACATAGTCTATAAAACATGCTAGTAATCTCCTACTTAATTTCCGAATTTTAAATCCAATTTCATGATGCTATAGCCTAGAATTTCTACAAGTTAATTGCCTTAATAAATGTAGAACTTTCTTCCTCATTACTAAATCCATAGCTTTGGTATTTAGTTAACCAGAAAAGAAGATGAAGAATGAATTCGGGCCAGCACAAAGTATGAAGACATAATTTATCTCTTGTAGTTCTCATGATAGGTTATTTAGACGTTACATATTTAACTTTCATAATCTAAGTATGAAATCAGAATTTTGGTTTTAGAAAAAAATCTATAAAGGTGATTTAGATGAAAATATTACTTTTACTAAACAACTAAGGAAATTAAGTATTTTCATCCCTTTTTGTTGAAACAACATTGATGAAATGGTCCCTTCTTGTCATTCTATCGTATCCTTAAACTAATTTCAATTGGGGCTTCGTGTGTGTTTGAGTAATAGTGACGCCATTGCATTATCATTTTCCAATATACATTATTTTGACATGTATTACTATAAATTCCTTTTGTTGTTCATAAGCCTACCTGATTCCAATATACCTAATGATCTATGTATACTCCATATTCCCAAACATTCGAAGAATAATTCCTTTCTCAACTCATTAATTTTGAACACGTCTTTAATGATTTATAGGTATGCATTAACATCCTTGTGAGTTGTGATACATGCCGGTGAAGCAGTTGTAGGTGATTGGATTTACTAGCTATGCCTGAGTTATTGTGCTAGTTCCTTGTGGAACAACGATCCCCTTGACATAAGGTCATTAGGGTAGTGGCCTATTGTCAGAATTTTTGGGGATGCCATGTTTGGGTCAATAATATGCATAGTAATCTCCTACTTAATTTCCAAATTTTAAATCCAATTTAAGCTCTTGGATTGGTTTACATAGTCTATAAAACATGCTAGTAATCTCCTACTTAATTTCCGAATTTTAAATCCAATTTCATGATGCTATAGCCTAGAATTTCTACAAGTTAATTGCCTTAATAAATGTAGAACTTTCTTCCTAATTACTAAATCCATAGCCTTGGTATTTAGTTAACCAGAAAAGAAGATGAAGAATGAATTCGGGCCAGCACAAAGTATGAAGACATAATTTATCTCTTGTAGTTCTCATGATAGGTTATTTAGACGCTACATATTTAACTTTCATAATCTAAGTATGAAATCAGAATTTTGGTTTTAGAAAAAAATCTATAAAGGTGATTTAGATGAAAATATTACTTTTACTAAACAACTAAGGAAATTAAGTATTTTCATCCCTTTTTGTTGAAACAACATTGATGAAATGGTCCCTTCTTGTCATTCTATCGTATCCTTAAACTAATTTCAATTGGGGCTTCGTGTGTGTTTGAGTAATAGTGACGCCATTGCATTATCATTTTCCAATATACATTATTTTGACATGTATTACTATAAATTCCTTTTGTTGTTCATAAGCCTACCTGATTCCAATATACCTAATGATCTATGTATACTCCATATTCCCAAACATTCGAAGAATAATTCCTTTCTCAACTCATTAATTTTGAACACGTCTTTAATGATTTATAGGTATGCATTAACATCCTTGTGAGTTGTGATACATCCCGGTGAAGCAGTTGTAGGTGATTGGATTTACTAGCTATGCCTGAGTTATTGTGCTAGTTCCTTGTGGAACAACGATCCCCTTGACATAAGGTCATTAGGGTAGTGGCCTATTGTCACAATTTTTGGGGATGCCATGTTTGTGTCAATAATATGCATAGTAATCTCCTATTTAATTTCCGAATTTTAAATCCAATTTAAGCTCTTGGATTGGTTTACATAGTCTATAAAACATGCTAGTAGTCTCCTACTTAATTTCCGAATTTTAAATCCAATTTCATGATGCTATAGCCTAGAATTTCTACAAGTTAATTGCCTTAATAAATGTAGAACTTTCTTCCTAATTACTAAATCCATAGCCTTGGTATTTAGTTAACCAGAAAAGAAGATGAAGAATGAATTCGGGCCAGCACAAAGTATGAAGACATAATTTATCTCTTGTAGTTCTCATGATAGGTTATTTAGACGCTACATATTTAACTTTCATAATCTAAGTATGAAATCAGAATTTTGGTTTTAGAAAAAAATCTATAAAGGTGATTTAGATGAAAATATTACTTTTACTAAACAACTAAGGAAATTAAGTATTTTCATCCCTTTTTGTTGAAACAACATTGATGAAATGGTCCCTTCTTGTCATTCTATCCTATCCTTAAACTAATTTGAATTGGGGCTTCGTGTGTGTTTGAGTAATAGTGACGCCATTGCATTATCATTTTCCAATATACATTATTTTGACATGTATTACTATAAATTCCTTTTGTTGTTCATAAGCCTACCTGATTCCAATATACATAATGATCTATGTATACTCCATATTCCTAAACATTCGAAGAATAATTCCTTTCTCAACTCATTAATTTTGAACACGTCTTTAATGATTTATAGGTATGCATTAACATCCTTGTGAGTTGTGATACATGCCGGTGAAGCAGTTGTAGGTGATTGGATTTACTAGCTATGCCTGAGTTATTGTGCTAGTTCCTTGTGGAACAACGATCCCCTTGACATAAGGTCATTCGTGTAGTGGCCTATTGTCACAATTTTTGGGGATGCCATGTTTGGGTCAATAATATGCATAGTAATCTCCTACTTAATTTCTGAATTTTAAATCCAATTTAAGCTCTTGGGTTGGTTTACATAGTCTATAAAACATGCTAGTAATCTCCTACTTAATTTCCGAATTTTAAATCCAATTTCATGATGCTATAGCCAAGAATTTCTACAAGTTAATTGCCTTAATAAATGTAGAACTTTCTTCCTAATTACTAAATCCATAGCCTTGGTATTTAGTTAACCAGAAAAGAAGATGAAGAATGAATTCGGGCCAGCACAAAGTTACGTCTATCCTAATTGCCTTAAGAGATATATACTTATAACCTTTTTTATTTCCTATTTCCCTTACTACTTACCAAATGGCCTTATGACATAAGTAGAAAGCAAGATATCTTTTGTGCACAAAGATGAATAAAGAACAAGGAAATAAAACATGAAAGGAAATATTATTCAGAAATGTAGAAAAACACTATAACATGAATTATAAACTAAAACAACCCAAAAACTTAAAGAAGAAGTTAGCCAAGCATGGCTAAAAGAATCATTGAATTACCCTGGATAGGAGCTCAAGTTTGGCTTCCCACAATTCCTAGGAACAATGATCTTAAGGAGGAAAGAAGAATACTTTTTGTACTCTGAAATGGTGTGTCTTACAAGTGAAGAAAAGGCCCCTATTTATAGTAAAAATTCACCCTCCAGCGCTTGAGCGCTGGCATTCCCAACGCTTGGGCGTTGGGATGCATTAAAATTCCACTATCAGACCGAGGCCCAGCGCTTGAGCGCTGGATTTCCAACGCTTGAGCGCTGGGTGAGAATCTGACTCATCTCCTAGTCAGAGTCCCAACGCTTGAGCGTTGGGTCGCCTGCTGCTTCATCTTCAAGCTTTTCCCTTCTTCATGGTAATGGGTTTTCAATGCCTTCAATGGCCACCACTCAGCCCTTAATCATTTCTGAAACTTCCTTCCCACTACCATCAATTCTTCAAGCTTATTTTCCATTTGCTAAATTGGAGAGAGTTGCTTCATATTCTTCTTTTTCTCTTTTAGCCCTCTCTTTACTAGCACTTCAATTCTGGCCCTATAATTCTTTGAAACTTCACTTTTAATCCTCCACTCTTGAACTTTCACACTTTGATCCCTGATTTCCTGAAACTTTACAAATTGGTCCCTGTACAAAAATGATAACTATACCAGCTTTTCCTAAAAATATAAAATAACTATAAAAATTCCTAAAAATATAAAATAAAGTTAGAAAAACAAATAAAATCTAATCTATATGCAAAATGAAAAATAAATATAAAATCTACATAAAAATAATAAAAATCCTATATGTGACTCAAAAATAATAAAAATAAAAAGACTAAAAACAACCTAAAAACATCATATAATATCCACTCATCACATATGAAATAGCAATTCTTTCGTACACAATAATGACGCACACACCACTGTAGTTCTGTTTTATGCTATGATCTTTACAAGTGGAAAAGCAGACACAATATTTTGCACTATAAGGTAGCTTAGGAAGGAATTTAAAGGATATGGTTAGACGTTGAATTCTTTCATATTCATAAAAATTGGCCTTTCTTATTTTGGTCAAACAATGGAAAAATAAAAAGCTCAATATAGTTGTATTTTTTTGAAATGGTTATTGAAACAGTTACATTAATTGGATTATATGAGTGTGAGGAAAATTGAGATTATTAACCGTGGAGTTTCAGAAAACTTGATGAATCAAAGAAGAAAGATATGAAGTATTTTTCATAATGCCACCTAAGTGGAGGAAAAAGTTGTATATGGAGCACACCAGAAAGAAGTTTATGTCGTTTATCCCTCCACAGTATACATCTGATGAGGTTCACTAATAAGGAGACTATTTAAGACATCAATCTCATCCTCTCGAGTAGGGGCAATAACTTTTGCCGACATCCAAACTAGAGACAAGTTAGCATTATTCCTTTTTAATGCAACAGAAAGTATAACATTCTGGATATGACGTGATCATACATTCTGGATACTGAAGTTGTATGTTGATAAGGGTGAATTGGATACTATTATTAATTCAATGTATTTATTTGGTACACAAGTGGCTCATCTATCAAAAAACACTTGACTTTTCACAAAATAAGACATTTATCATGCAACTCACACGCGCATTAGATCTATTTATGATTTCCTTGTTGGATACAAGTAAACGACACCTGTTGTTGTTCTAGAACATGTGTGGTCTTGAAGATCTAGAGTGATATTATCACCATCTTTTTGAAAGGTATGAATATGTAAAATGTAAAACTGAGTTTAACATTGTTGCCGTTAAAATGATTTTTTATTGAACATGTTCTTCATAAATACGTAACTATGTCTCAGCTTTCAATTTTAACCGACTTTTATTTTATTTTACTTCTTATCTGTTTTAATATTTTTATTTTATCTCTAAATTTTCCTTTTTATTGAAATAACTAAAATGAAACAAATTTAAAATATAAAACCGAAATTAAGAATAAATCTAAAAAACGACAAAAAAGGAAGGTGTAAAATGACTTCATCACTTTATAATCTTATTTGACTGGCATTAGTCTCCGTTTATAAATTTCAGCTAAAAAAGAATTAAATATGAATGAATTTTACAAGTTTTTGATAAAGGAAATTTGTGCTGTTTTAAAAAAGTATATTGAGGAAATGTTTATCTTGTCGGAAAGTTTGAACAAAGTTATACAACTCTCATGAGAACTTCAACTGCTAAATTATATGTTAACTAAGTGGATTTCTATTTAGAAGACAAACTCAAGACATTGACGCAACATGTTCATGGAGAAATATACGAGAACTCGTATCCAAAGTTGTAGATGTTAGTTTTGTATGAAACTTGAGGCATTTAAAATATTATGTTGCCACCTACAATTTTTGTTAGAGAGAGCAATACGTAATTTTGTATGAATGATGCTTCTAGCATTCATGCTAATTTTCAAAGTATGATTCCCTCCTTTTAATTTCTGATCACAGGACGAAACATTTTTTCCACCTTCAGGGTTCTCTTCCTCACCTATATATACATAGGAGCCATTACAGAAAGTTTCGGCATAACGTATAGCGGAATCGCAAGTGTACGATTAACTATCGCGTAATATAAAAAGATCAAACCCAAGGGATAGGTGTTCTTATTATTATAATACTTAGTACTTAAACAGAAAAATAAAAAGATGAGAGATTGTTGTTGGTTTTAGAGCAAGTAAGAACAATAGCATAAAATAAAGAAGAGATAAATATGATGAGAATTAAGTCCTTGGGTTGATTGACATAGAATATAAAATATGCTAGCAAGTATCTACTTAATTTCTAAATTATAAATCCAAGTTCAAGGTGATATAGCCTATTATATCTACAAGTTAATCTCTTACACATTGTAGAACTTTCTTTTTAATTACTAAACCCAATCTCTTGCAATCTAGTTTACTAAAGAAGAAGATGAAGATAGAGTTCCGGCCAACACAAAGCTACGTCTTTCCTAATCTCTTAGCGAAATATACTTATAGCCTTTTTAAATCCTAGGTCCCTTACTACTTACCAATTCTCATTCGTATAAGTAATAAGCAAGAACACTTGTGATCACCAAGATGAAATTAAGAATAAGGAATTAAAACAAGAACTGGAAATAAAATTCAGAAAGGTAGAAACAAAACTAAAACATAAATTTATAAACTAATACAACCCAAGAAACTTAAAGAAGAATTTAGCCAAGCATGGCTAAAGGAGACATTGAATTACCCTGGATAGGAGCTCAAATATGGCTTCCCACAAGTCCTAGGAACAATGCTCAAGAGGGAGAAAGAGAGAATACTTGTTGTATTCTAAGAGGTGTGTTTTACAAGTGAAGAAAAGGGTCCTATTTATAGTAAAAATCCAGCCTCCAACGCTTCAGCGCTAGAATTCCCAACGCTTGGGCGCTAGGAAGCATTAAAATCCCACTTCCAGAACAAGGCCCAGCGCTTGAGCGCTGGCTTTCCAACGCTGGGGCGCTGGGACTATATCTGACTCATTTCCTAGTCAGAGTCCCAGCGCTGGAGCGCTGGGATCCCAACGCTGGAGCGCTGGGACGCTGCTTCTTCATCTTCTTGCTTTTTCTTCCTTCTTCATTCATGGTAGTGGGCTTCGATGGCCATAAAAAGCCACTACTCAGCCTTGTTTAATTCTGAAACCTCTCCTCCACTAACATCAATTCCTTCAATCTTATTTTCCATGTGCTAAATTAGAGAGTGATTCTTTATATTCTTCTTTTTCACTTTGGTCCTCTCTTAGTTAGCACTTCAATTCAAGCCCACATATTCTCTCAATCTTCACTTTAAGTCCTCCACTCTTGAACTTTTACAATTTGGTCCCTGACTTCCTGAAACTTTACACATTGGTCCCTGGACAAAAATGATAACTAAACCAGCTTTTTTCTAAAAATACAAAATAACTAGAAAAATTCCTAAAAATATAAAATAAAGCTAGAAAAATAAATAAAATCTAATCTACATGCAAAATGCAAAATAAATATAAAATCTATATAAAAATGATAAAAAAACCTACATGTGACTCAAAAATAATAAAATAAAAAGACTAAAAAGACCCTAAAAACATCATATAAAATCCACTCATCACGCAACACTAGAAAATGGACAGAAATAACAAGAAACTAGACGTGGTGCCGAAACTTTCTGTAAGGGCTCCTATGTATTTATAGGTGAGGAAGAGAACCCTGAAGGTGGAAAAAATGTTTCGTCTTGTGATCAGAAATTAAAAGGAGGGAATCTTACTTTGAAAATTAGCATGAATGCTAGAAGTCCAGGGAGGGTGATTATAAAAGTTTGTGGAAATTATAGCTATGAGAGAGAATGAGAGTGATAAAAGCTCTAATTTCCCATATGTGTACGATGGACTGTATTTGGTGAACAACTAGACCGAATGATAGTGTGAAAATGAGGAACTTCTAATCAAGTTTACATCGAATAGAATGTCAAATTAACCCCCCACCTGCGTTGCATATGTAGGTTTAGGTTTTAAAGGTTCCCCTGCAAGTTATATAACTAGGTGGGGAGTAAATTAACCCCCCACCTATCAAATTAACCCCAATTTGACCTGCAGGTGAACCTTTAAAACCTAAATTTACATGGGCAACGCAGGTGGGGGATTAATTTGACATTCTATTCGATGTAAAATTGATTAGAAGTTCCTCATTTTCACACTTTCCTTCGGTCTAGTTGTTCACCAAATACAGTTCACCGTAGACATATGGGAAAATAGAGCTTTTGTCACTCTCATTCGCTCTCATAGCTAGAATTTCCGCAAACTTTTATAATCACCCTCCCTGGACTTCTAGCATTCATGCTAATTTTCAAAGTAAGATTCCCTCCTTTTAATTTCTGATCACAGGACGAAACATTTTTTCCACCTTCAGGGTTCTCTTCCTCACCTATATATACATAGGAGCCATTACAGAAAGTTTTGGCATAACGTCTAGTTTCTTGTTATTTTTGTCCATTTTTTAGTGTTGCGCTCCTTAAGTCTAGAGTTCAAAATACTATTGAAAAAGTGGACATTCGAGTGATGCTTCAAGAAGTTTAGATCTCCTACAAGAGTTCCTGAAGTCTAGTCCAAAAACGGATATTTCCTACATGAAAATAATTTTTGTGTTTAGTCATTGGATGAATTTCATGTGGATGTCCCTAAGAATTTAACAACACGTTATTTTTTTAGATTTATCTAAAATTTTACTTGCAAATTTTGATAGAAAAATCCTGTAAATTTGACAAAAAAAATATTTATAGAGTAATGAAATATATTTAATAATGAATTTATGTTTATAGGGTATTTAAAATTAAGAAGAGAATATTTTTCAAAAAAAAAAAAAAGAAGAAAAAAAAATTCACATAAATAAAATATTAGATTTATTAAAAAATGATAAAATTAAAATAAAGAAGAAATGAAATAAATACTTACCTCGATGCATAGCACTCCAAAAGTCTCTAACTGCCTAGGTCTCCTAGGACTTTGACCTTGCTGCACAACACCAACACTCCAATAGTTTACACTAGCACGTAGGCTAGTGCAAAGCAATAAACCCAATGGATATAAAATAGATCTCTAAAAATCTTGAACTATGCTACAAATTCTGTGTTTTTACACTATGTTTGTGTGATCCAAAACACTCAAAGTAATTTTAATCTTAGACCTTAGTCTTTGAATTTTTGGATGATCAAACATGAGAAGAAGTTCCCTTTATATAGAGGAAGGAGAAGAAAGAACGGGGAAGTTTTAGCAATGTGGGACTAAAAATAGTTCACCAATTATTCCTTTAAACTAAAATACATATTTCGTATGACAACCTTAGGTGTTTTTTATCTATCCAAATATTGGAATTACGTATTGCTCCCTCTAACAATAATTGTAGGTGGCAACATAATCTTTTAAATGCCTCCAGTTTCGTACAAAACTAACATCTACAACTTAGGATACGAGTTCTCGTGTATTTCTCCAAGCTTTAGCAATGTGAGACTAAAACAGTTGATCAGTGCTTTACTTTGTTGTGAGATATCAAATTTCATGGCAACTTTAACTGTTTATTAACTATCCAAAGAATGGAATAACATCTTGTTTTGTTAAAAAATAATTGTAGGTGACCACATTATATTTCAAATGTCTCAAGTTTCATACAAAACTAACATCTACAACCAAGGATATTAAGTATTGTCATCCCTTTTTGTTGAAAGAACATTGATGAATTGGTCCCTTCTTGTCATTCTATTTTATCCTGAAATTAATTTTAATTGGGGCTTTGTGTGTGTTTGAGTATTAGTGACGCCATGGCCTTATCATTTTCCAATATATATTATTTTTGCATGTATTACTATAAATTTCTTTTGTTGTTCATATGCCTACTTGGTTCAAACAGGTAAATATATGTAGATGCTAGCGGTAACTTAAATCATCAATAAATAAGAATTAATGATTTATGTATACTCCATACTCCCATACATTCGAAAAACAATTTACCCTTTCTCAACTCATTAAATTTGAACACGTCTTTAATGATTTATAGGTATGCATTAACTTCCTTGTGAGTTGTGATACATCATGGTGAAGCACTTGTAGGTGATTGGATTTACTAGCTATGCTAGAGTGACTGTGCTAGTTCCTTATGGAACCCCGATCCCCTTGACATAAGGTCATAAGGGTAGTGGCCTATTGTCACAATTGTTGGGGATGCCATGTTTGGTTCAATAATATGCATGTCGGTGCTACAAGTAAATTTTTCTGCTTTGCCCTCATTTTATTCTTTGACCTTAGTGCATTTTCTGAGTAGGGATATTACTCAAGATCTTTTATTTGGCTAGACTAGATATAAGGTTGTGAAAACATTTTTCCTCCATCCATTCATAGGATATTCATCTAATTAATTTTATGTTGAACATTTATTGAAGTTTTGCTTATCCGGCGACTTTGATAGACTTTTGATTGGGTTTAAGTGCTTTTTATTTTGGGTACCTTTTCTTGTTAATTTTTCTTTGATGCCTGATGATTGGATTTCATATGATGTTTTTAGGGCTTTCCAGATCTTTCATTGTAGAATTGGTACCTAACAAAGTATATATAATGTTCTATTGTTTTGCTGTTGTCTTATTCTATAACTACACAATTATAATGTTTAGAAAAAACTCTCTATTTTCTTATGCTTTACAAGGGTGGGCCCCAGTTTCGTGCTATTGGCACCAAGAATTGAAAAAATGTGTTACAAAGACTGTTGTTTTGAAAGACAACAAAAAAAAACACGTTCCACATTAGGTTGGAAAATTGTGGCCCTGTATCCGAATTTACATATGGAATAGAAGGACTTATAGTTCATTATGGTCTTCAACATGAAGGAGGATGGCCCGAGGTGTGTTATTTAGGGGGATGTGAGTTTCATATTAAAGTTAAAGACAGAGATTTTAGATCAATCCCTACTGAACATGAAGGAAAAAACTTTTATTTCGGATGGATGCCAACGAAAGTTGTAGAAACTGACTATGATAGTGGACCTGACAACGAAGAAGAAAATACAATGTCTTACTACGAAAAGCCAACTTTCACCATCGCACATCATTACGAACAGAATGGTGGGTCATATCTATTTACTCAGGTTATTTTATATTACTTAGTTGTTAGTAACTATTTTTTTAAGAGCTTTGATTGTTTTTAATATTTATGCCTTAATCCAGACTTTGCCAGCAGCGTTGGTGAAGCATGCATTGCTTTCGGATAAACCTTCACTTTGTGTATTAAGAGATGCAAGTAAGCGAAGGTTTTATTGTGAATGTTCCGGGAATAAAAAAAAACAATCAAAGTGTATCGTGACAATTGGTTGGATAGACTTCATCAAAGAAAATAGATACAAAGATCAGAGCTGGATCAAGTAGGGAATTGATAAGAAGGATCCTTATGTAATACATGTCAGTGTAATCAATAAGTGAAAAATGGTTCTCAAGTTTTTACTTTCATATATCAATATTTACCCCATGCTTTTATTGTTCAGTTAAAATATGAAAAATCTATGTACCAAAACATCCAAGTAAATTATTATTTCGGTTTATAAACATCTATAATTGTCAATTGATATGTTTCATCTGAATAAAACTCTCTTGTGCATGGCACGGGTCAAAAACTAGTACACAAAGTTTAGGAAATTTGTATCTATCATAATTGATCACAAAATTTTATCATTCAAAATCTGATAAACGTCTTGAGATCGTTTGAACTTAACAATTTAGAGTCCATTTTAGGAAAAGTTAGTACATGCGTCAACTTTTCATGCAATCGATTATTGCAAACACTTCTTTAGATATTTAAAAAAGTCAAGCTTTTCCCAAAATATTGTGTCCTACAACTAATAATTTTGAAAAAGAAATTTAAAATCTATTAAAAAATTTCCATTTAGAAAATTATACTTTAATATTAATATATGAAATTTTATATATTTTATTTTAAATTTACAATATGAATTTATTTAAAAAAGTCTCTATGTTATACAATTAAGAGTTCCAAGAACGTCTCTCCTAGGTGTCAAATTCCAGTGCATTTCGCTTCGGTGTTCCAATGATTTTCATCCTACATGGATTCACTAGAACGCAGGGTTTGAAGTTCTCTTCTCATAGTGACTCTTTCCATGCACTCCTCCCCAAAACCCCCCAACTGACCAATCACATGAACCTTTTTCCAGTATTGCATTATGCATTAAACATAATCATCTAACTGCAGCTAATAGTTGAACCTTTTTTATCTTCCCACTTTATCTCACTGATTGATTTCCCTAGGTTTTTTTATCCTTTTACACTCAAGACCCTAATTATTTCTCCTTCTCAATGCATTTTTTTGCTCTCCAGTATTGTTTGTTAGATTTGAATTTGAAACCCTAATTTATTATGGCCCCATTCATGAAATACTTGGTGGTTTCTCTATAAATAGGTTATTGCAATGTTTTGTTATTCACCAATTCTTCATTCTTTGTCTACTAGAATTTCTTATAGCCATGGCCATGAACTTTGATTCTCTTTCCAGCATTTCACCCAAAAAAGAGACATGGAGGATCAATGTAAAGGTTGTTCATCTGCAAAAAGTTCCAAGCTTTGATAATCCGAGGTTACCTTTTTGTATTGAGATGGTTCTGATGGATGAAAATGGTGACAGGATTCATGCATCTGCCCGGAAAACCCTAAGCTACAAGTTTAAGCAATTGATCTCTAAGGGTTCTACTTATACCATGTCTCATTTTGGAGTTGTTAATAATATCGGTGAGTTTCGTACCACCAGACATGCTTTTAAGCTGAACTTTCATCTTAGAACTTATGTCCACCAACTGAATGTCCTTTCTCTTTTGTTCCAATATCTGACATATTGTTCAAGGATTACGACAAGAAATATTTAGCTTGTCAGATTTCATCGCTTGAGTTGATTTTTTTACACTCAGTATTTGTTTTTTCATATACCCATTTTCACAATTTGTGTTTTTTTTTTTCACCATGTGATTAGGATTCTCACGGGTGTTGGAACTGAGCAGCAGTTCAAGAAAGATGGAATGAGTGACAAGATTATTAAGATTGAGCTCATGGCTGATTGGTAATAATGTTTATTTAAATTTTTATTTTCTGATTTCCCTTAAGTTTGGGTAATTTAATTGATTATTGTATTGTATTCCCTTATTGTAGTGCCAAGATTGAGTGTGCTTTCCTTGGTAACTTTGTTGATGAGATCAAAGCTTTTCTAGTTGCTGGTAATGCTAGCAATGATGTTGTAGTGATTCAACTTGCAAAAGTGAAGACTTTGAAAGGTTTTACCATTTCATAATTTAATTGGTTTTTATGTCATACTTTTTCAAATCTTGCACTTTTTGTATGAGTCCATGTGAAATAATGTTTGTGCGTATTTTGAATGTAGACACCCCATGTCTGAATTCTGCTTATGGTGCAACAAAAGTTTTAATTCACCCTGATATTCAGGAATTGCTGCCATCAAGAAAAAGTAAATTCCATGTCCAAACTTTATTTTTTCATTATCGTGAAATAATATTAATGATTTTTATGTTTTCATTAGGTTCTTTGATTCAACTGAGTTAAGCTCTCTAGTTATGAGCCAACTTCCAGATCTAAGCAAATCTACACGAGAAGATTTTCTTGTCATAACTTCTCCATAGACAATTGAAAAATCAAAGATAGTCAGGAGGTTTCTTTTATAATTTCTAAATTATGTTTAACGAACTTTTTTGTGTTGCAAAACTTCCATAATGTTCTTTTCTTATTCCTGTTGAATTGTACTTGTGTGGTGCTAGGAACGATTAAGGTGCTGCTAGAGAATGGTGACTGGTGGTATCCATCCTGTAAATGCAACACGATGGTTTGTCCTATAGGGTTACTAGAAATCAAACTCATTTTTCCGTCATTTTACAATTACCGACTTCATTTTTTACCACCACAACATGGTGGCTGAAATTTATATTATTAATCTTCCTTTAAAGTCGCTTTGTCAGTTTGAGTTCTCATTTGCATGTTTTTTGATATGATTTAATTAGAATGCTGAAAAATCTAAGGAAGCAAAGCTTCCTGATGAGCTAAACAACCTTCTAGACAAGACGTTTTTGTTCAAGATTGATGTCAAGATGTCTTCCAACTCCAAGTTTGAGCAATCCTATCGTGTGAAGAAAAATTGTAAGGAACGTGAGATAATCAACCAGTTCAATACTGTGACTGCTGAACCTAGGGTGAATATAATAATAATCTTGATTTGTTTTCACATTTTGGCATACTGTGATTTTTAGATGATTTAAAATAATTTAAAAAGTTAGGTTAATTGTGTTTAATCTCCCACCTCAAAGATTGTGTTTATTTATTGTTTGTTTTAAAAACTTATTTAATTAAACCAGTCTCATTTAGCAGGACTTCATCAGTGATGTTGTTGTTATTGATGATGAAAAAGTGTACGAGTCTACTTAGCCTGATGCTGTTGTTCTTGGAGTTGAAACCCATGACTTAACCCCGGCAAAGCGGAGTTCACCTTCTGAAGTGCAGAATGTTATTTCTACTTCTACTAGTTCCCACAAGAAGCTTCTTGAAAAGATCAAGCAGGAGAAGATCTAAATGTCAGTTCCATTTGCTGAAGAGATTTCTATTTTGTGTTATGTTCCACTGTTTTGAATTTTAATTTTTCAGTTTTCTACCTTTGTTACTAAGATTTAAGCTATATGTTTTCATGATAATTTGTGGATCTCTTTAATCTTGGCCTTAATTTTGCGGCCTTTATTTGGCAATATTTTGGCTTCTAAATTTTGCGCATTAATTATGAAAGATTGTCATCGATAATAATTTTTTTAGTAATGGTTGATGATGTTATTATCGCGCCGTTTATCATTCACATATTTTTTTGATATTTGTTTCTTATTTTGATCTATGAACGAATGATTTTGTGATAGTATTTTCCTTTTTAACCATAATCATCATTCAACCTTCATTCACTAAAATATTTTAAAATGTAGAAGTTTTCCAATTCTTTTTCCTCTTGCCCCGTTCTATAACTATATATTACTTCAATGTAATATATATGTTTAACACAACAATCAAATAATTGTTCATATATCTTAAACCAAATCCTCATTTTCAATAAATAGTTGTTAGTTATTCTTAATTTAAATTTAAATATCTTTTGCTAAATAGTTTAAAAACTACTCAATTCTTTTCAATGAGTTGAGCCATGGTACATATCTGCTGTAACTTTGCATCTGTTTTCATTAATTAATTATCGCCGTTTATTATTCTAATATTTCTTTATGTTCTACGAATGAATTTTTTTTTTATCCTCATGCACCCAATTTTTTGAAATATATTAATCTTAATTTTTTTATAGTATTTGCCTTTGTAACCATAAAAACTAATTTACATGATGGATAAAACAATTTAACCAATTCATTCTTTTTGGGGTTAAATATAAGCAATTCATTCCAAGCCATTTGCTTCCTTGGTAGTTGCAAGAAATAAATTTTACTTTAAAGTAATATATTAATAACCTAATTATGAAATAGATGCTCATTTATGTTAAATTCAAACCACGTATTCATTAAATATCTTTAAATATTCGTTAGCTTTTTCTTAAATTTAATTTAAACCTCATTTGCTAAAGATTTTGAAAACTATTCTTAAATTCCGCAAGTGTAATTTGTCATTAAGTAAACCTTCTGAATGCTCATATTTTTTCTTTATAATTGTTTATATCCAAACCTATTTTCAAAAGAAAAAAATTACCTGTTTAGTAACTTATCGTACACATTGATTTTACTCTCATATATCAATTATAATAACCCAAATTAATTTTTTACATTACCGATGGAAAACTTAATGACTTTTACTTTCCGTAATTAAATTTTTTACATATAGATGTCAACAACAAAATTGGCTACAAAGATTTATGCTACTCTTCCGTTCCAAATTATAAGGACCTGTTCAGACAATCACGCTTATTAAGAAAACATGTAATAAGCTAATTAATATCTTGGTTTTGTTATTTTTTTGTACAAATCTTCCATATATGCCCCTATGTTAGTATTGGATATATCAAAGGTTGGTTGGGAAACATGAAAGAGAAGTAATTAGTAGAGGTGATAATTTAAGTTCTGGAATTGAAAATATAATGAATGCAAGGGGTAAAAAAGGAAAAACTTATTTTTTTTTTTGAAATCTAGAAGGGTTTTATAATAATTTGGGACGGAGGAGTAATAAGCAGGGATGGATCCACATAGAACTTGAGGGGGGCAAATGCCCCCACAAGATTTTTCATTTTTCAAGAAAAAATACTACATATACTCTACATTTTTGGAATATTCAGTAAATAATTGCCCCCACAAAATAATAAGTATCCTCATTGTTTTGTACTTTGGAAAAAGATGAGCTCAAATTCATTTCACTCATATTCACATGAAAGAGATGAGAGTAGATAAAACATAAGTAAGAAATATTATGCCTCAAGTTTCATAGAAAACTAACATCTACAACTATTGATATGCGTTCTTGTATACTCCTTCATGTTCATATTGCACAAACATCTTGGTTTTGTCTTCTAAATAAAGAAAATACTTGGTAAACACATAATTTATCTCTTGTAGTTCTCATGATAGGTTATTTAGACGCTACATATTTAACTTTCATAATCTAAGTATGAAATCAGAATTTTGGTTTTAGAAAAAAATCTATAAAGGTGATTTAGATGAAAATATTACTTTTACTAAACAACTAAAGAAATTAAGTATTTTCATCCCTTTTTGTTGAAACAACATTGATGAAATGGTCCCTTCTTGTCATTCTATCGTATCCTTAAACTAATTTCAATTGGGGCTTCGTGTGTGTTTGAGTAATAGTGACGCCATTGCATTATCATTTTCCAATATACATTATTTTGACATGTATTACTATAAATTCCTTTTGTTGTTCATAAGCCTACCTGATTCCAATATACCTAATGATCTATGTATACTCCATATTCCCAAACATTCGAAGAATAATTCCTTTCTCAACTCATTAATTTTGAACACGTCTTTAATGATTTATAGGTATGCATTAACATTCTTGTAAGTTGTGATACATCCCGGTGAAGCACTTGTAGGTGATTGGATTTACTAGCTATGCCTGAGTTATTGTGCTAGTTCCTTGTGGAACAACGATCCCCTTGACATAAGGTCATTAGGGTAGTGGCCTATTGTCACAATTTTTGGGGATGCCATGTTTGGGTCAATAATATGCATAGTAATCTCCTACTTAATTTCCGAATTTTAAATCCAATTTAAGCTCTTGGGTTGGTCTACATAGTCTATA
The DNA here is from genome assembly GCA_030819835.1 of Acmispon strigosus. Taxonomy (NCBI): domain Eukaryota; kingdom Viridiplantae; phylum Streptophyta; class Magnoliopsida; order Fabales; family Fabaceae; genus Acmispon; species Acmispon strigosus. The sequence goes on along the minus strand of JAUAMA010000007.1, from coordinate 18,110,556 downwards.
AAACATGCTAGTAATCTCCTACTTAATTTCCGAATTTTAAATCCAATTTCATGATGCTATAGCCTAGAATTTCTACAAGTTAATTTCCTTAATAAATGTAGAACTTTCTTCCTAATTACTAAATCCATAGCCTTGGTATTTAGTTAACCAGAAAAGAAGATGAAGAATGAATTCGGGCCAGCACGAAGTTACGTCTATCCTAATTGCCTTAAGAGATATATACTTATAACCTTTTTTATTTCCTATTTCCCTTACTACTTACCAAATGGCCTTATGACATAAGTAGAAAGCAAGATATCTTTTGTGCACAAAGATGAATAAAGAACAAGGAAATAAAACATGAAAGGAAATATTATTCAGAAATGTAGAAAAACACTAGAACATGAATTATAAACTAAAACAACCCAAAAACTTAAAGAAGAAGTTAGCCAAGCATGGATAAAAGAATCATTGAATTACCCTAGATAGGAGCTCAAGTTTGGCTTCCCACAATTCCTAGGAACAATGATCTTAAGGAGGAAAGAAGAATACTTGTTGTACTCTGAAATGGTGTGTCTTACAACTAGCACCCTCCAGCGCTTGAGCGCTGGCATTCCCAACGCTTGGGCGTTGGGATGCATTAAAGTTCCACTATCAGACCGAGGCCCAGCGCTTGACCCTATAATTCTTTGAAACTTCACTTTTAATCCTCCACTCTTGAACTTTCACACTTTGATCCCTAATTTCCTGAAACTTTACAAATTGGTCCCTGGACAAAAATGATAACTATACCAGCTTTTCCTAAAAATATAAAATAACTATAAAAATTCCTAAAAATATAAAATAAAGTTAGAAAAACAAATAAAATCTAATCTACATGCAAAATGAAAAATAAATATAAAATCTACATAAAAATAATAAAAATCCTATATGTGACTCAAAAATAATAAAAATAAAAAGATTAAAAACAACCTAAAAACATCATATAATATCCACTCATCACATATGAAATAGCAATTCTTTCGTACACAATAATGACGCACACACCACTGTAGTTCTGTTTTATACTATGATCTTTACAAGTGGAAAAGCAGACACAATATTTTGCACTATAAGGTAGCTTAGGAAGGAATTTAAAGGATATGGTTAGACCTTGAATTCTTTCATAATCATAAAAATTGGCCACTCTTATTTTGGTCAAACAATGGAAAAATAAAAAGCTCAATATAGTTGTATTTTTTTGAAATGGTTATTGAAACAGTTACATTAATTGGATTATATGAGTGTGAGGCAAATTAAGATTATTAACCGTGGAGTTTCAGAAAACTTGGTGAATCAAAGAAGAAAGATATGAAGTATTTTTCATAATGCCACCTAAGTGGAGGAAAAAATTGTATATGGAGCACACCAGAAAGAAGTTTATGTCGTTTATCCCTCCACAGTATACATCTGATGAGGTTCACTAATAAGGAGACTATTTAAGACATCAATCTCATCCTCTCGAGTAAGGGCAATAACTTTTGCCGACATCCAAACTAGAGACAAGTTAGCATTATTCCTTTTTAATGCAACAGAAAGTATAACATTCTGGATATGACGTGATCATACATTCTGGATACTGAAGTTGTATGTTGATAAGGGTGAATTGGTTACTCTTATTAATTCAATGTATATTATTCGGTACACAAGTGGCTCATCTATCAAAAAACACTTGACTTTTCACAAAATAAGACATTTATCATGCAACTCACACGCGCATCAAATCTATTTATGATTTCCTTGTTGGATACAAGTAAACGACACCTATTGTTGTTCTAGAACATGTGTGTTCTTGAAGATCTAGAGTGATATTATCACCATTTTTCTGAAAGGTATGAATATGTAAAATGTAAAACAGAGTTTAACATTGTTGCCGTTAAAATGCTTTTTTATTGAACCTGTTCTTCATAAATACGTAACTATGTCTCAGCTTTCAATTTTAACCGACTTTTATTTTATTTTACTTTTAATATGTTTTAATATTTTTATTTTATCTCTAAATTTTCCTTTTTATTGAAATAACTAAAATGAAACAAATTTAAAATATAAAACCGAAATTAAGAATAAATCTAAAAAATGACAAAAAAGGAAAGTGTAAAATGACTTCATCACTTTATAATCTTATTTGACTTGCATTAGTCTCTGTTTATAAATTTCAGCTAAAAAGGAATTAAATATGAATGAATTGCACAAGTTTTTGATAAAGGAAATTTGTGATGTTTTAAAAAAGTATATTGAGGAAATGTTTATCTTGTCGGAAAGTTAGAACAAAGTTATACAACTCACATGAGAACTCCAACTGCTAAATTATATGTTAACTAAGTGGATTTCTATTTAGAAGACAAACTCAAGACATAGACGCAACATGTTCATGGAGAAATATACGAGAACTCGTATCCAAAGTTGTAGATGTTAGTTTTGTATGAAACTTGAGGCATTTAAAAGATTATGTTGCCATATAAACATAAAATCATTATTAAATATTTTTTCATTACTCTATAAATATTTGTTTTGTCAAATTTACAGGATTTTTATATCAAAATTTGCAAGTAAAATTTTAGATAAATCTAAAAAAATAACGTGTTGTTATATTCTTAGGGACATCCACATGAAATTTCATCCAATGACTAAACACAAAAATTATTTTCATGTATGAAATATCCGTTTTTGGACTAGACTTCAAGAACTCTTGTAGGAGATCTAAACTTCTTGAAGCATCACTCGAATGTCCACTTTTTCAATAATATTGTGAACTCTAGACTTAAGGAGGGCAACACTAAAAAATGGACAGAAATAACAAGAAACTAGACGTGGTGCCGAAACTTTCTGTAATGGCTCCAATGTATTTATAGGTGAGGAAGAGAACCCTGAAGGTGGAAAAATGTTTCGTCCTGTGATCAGAAATTAAAAGGAGGGAATCTTACTTTGAAAATTAGCATGAATGCTAGAAGTCCAGGGAGGGTGATTATAAAAGTTTGTGGAAATTCTAGCTATGAGAGAGAATGAGAGTGACAAAAGCTCTAATTTCCCATAGTCTACGATGGACTGTATTTGGTGAACAACTAGACCGAATGATAGTGTGAAAATGAGGAACTTCTAATCAAGTTTATATCGAATAGAATGTCAAATTAACCCCCCACCTGCGTTGCGTTGCCCATGTAGGTTTAGGTTTTAAAGGTTCCCCTGCAAGTTATATAACTAGGTGGGGGGTAAATTAATCCCCCACCTGTCAAATTAACCCCAATTTGACCTACAGGTGAACCTTTAAAACCTAAATTTACATGGGCAACGCAGGTGGGGGGTTTATTTGACATTCTATTCGATGTAAACTTGATTAGAAGTTCCTCATTTTCCCACTATCCTTCGGTCTAGTAGTTCACCAAATACAGTTCATCGTAGACATATGGGAAAATAGAGCTTTTGTCATTCTCATTCTCTCTCATCGCTAGAATTTCCATAAAATTTTATAATCACCCTCCCTGGAGTTCTTGCATTCATGCTAATTTTCAAAGTAAGATTCCCTCCTTTTAATTTCTGATCACGGGACCAAACATTTTTTCCACCTTCAGGGTTCTCTTCCTCACCTTTATATACCTAGGAGCCATTACAGAAAGTTTCGGCACAACGTCTAGTTGCTTGTTATTTCTGTCCATTTTTTAGTGTTGCGCTCCTTAAGTCTAGAGTTCAAAATACTATTGAAAAAGTGGACATTCGAGTGATGCTTCAAGAAGTTTAGATCTCCTACAAGAGTTCCTGAAGTCTAGTCCAAAAACGGATATTTCCTACATGAAAATAATTTTTGTGTTTAGTCATTGGATGAAATTTCATGTGGATGTCCCTAAGAATTTAACAACAAGTTATTTTTTTAGATTTATCTCAAATTTTACTTGCAAATTTTGATATAAAAATCCTATAAATTTGACAAAACAAATATTTCTAGAGTAATGAAAAAATATTTAATAATGATTTTATGTTTATAGGGTATTCAAAATTAAGAAGAGAATATTTTTCAAAAAGAAAAAGAAGAAAAAAAAATTCACATAAATAAAATATTATATTTATTAAAAAATGATAAAATGAAAATAAAAAAGAAATTAAATAAATACTTACCTCGATGCAGAGAACTCGAAAAGTCTCTAACTACGTAGGTCTCCTAGGACTTTGACCTTGCCGCACATCACCAACACTCCAAAAGTTTACACTAGCACGTAGGCTAGTGCAAAGCAAAAAACTCAATGTATATAAAATAGATCTCTAAAAATCTTGAACTATGCTACAAACTATGTGTTTTTACACTATGTTTGTGTGATCCAAAACACTCAAAGTAATTTTAATCTTAGACCTTAGTCTTTGAATTTTTGGATGATCAAACATGAGAAGAAGTTCCCTTTATATAGAGGAAGGAGAAGAAAGAACGGGGAAGTTTTAGCAATGTGGGACTTAAAATAGTTTACCAATTATTCCTTTAAACTAAAATACATATTTCGTATGGCAACCTTAGGTGTTTTTTATCTATCCAAATATTGGTATTACGTATTGCTCTCTCTAATAAAAATTGTAGGTGGCAACATAATCTTTTAAATGCCTCAAGTTTCATACAAAACTAACATCTACAACATTGGATACGAGTTCTCGTATATTTCTCCAAGCTTTAGCAATGTGAGACTAAAACAGTTGATCAGTGCTTTACTTTGTTGCGAGATATCAAATTTCATGGCAACTTTAACTGTTTATTAACTATCCAAAGAATGGAATAACATCTTGTTTTGTTAAAAATAATTGTAGGTGACCACATTACATTTCAAATGTCTCAAGTTTCATACAAAACTAACATCTACAACTACAGATATGCGTTCTATTATACTCCTTCGTGTACATTTTGCATAAGCATCTTAGTTTTGTCTTCTAAATAAAGAAAATACTTGGTAAACACATAATCTATCTCTTGTTGTTCTCATGATAGTGTATTTATATGCTACGTATTTAACTTTCATAACCTTAGTATTAAATCAGAATTTTTGTTTTAGAAAAGAATATATAAAGGTGATTTAGATGAAAATATTAGTTTTACTAAACAACTAAGGAAATTAAGTATTGTCATCCCTTTTTGTTGAAAGAACATTGATGAATTGGCCCCTTCTTGATATTCTATGATATCCTAAAATTAATTTTAATTGGGGCTTTGTGTGTGTTTGAGTATTAGTGACGCCATGGCCTTATCATTTTCCAATATATATTATTTTTGCATGTATTACTATAAATTTCTTTTGTTGTTCATATGCCTACTTGATTCAAACAGGTAAATATATGTAGATGCTAGCGGTAACTTAAATAATCAATAAATATGAATTAATGATCTATGTATACTCCATATTCCCAAACATTCGAAGAATAATTTATCCTTTCTCAACTCATTAATGTTGAACACGTCTTTAATGATTTATAGGTATGCATTAACATCCTCGTGAGTTGTGATACATCCCGGTGAAGCACTTGTAGGTGATTGGATTTACTATCTTTGCCTGAGTTATTCTACTAGTTCCTTGTGGAACAACGATCCCCTTGACATAAGGTCATAAGGGTAGTGGCCGATTGTCACAATTGTTGGGGATGCCATGTTTAGGCCAATAATATGCATGTAGGTGCTACAAGTAAACTTTTCTGCTATGCCCTCATTTTATTCTTTGAACTTAGTGCATTATCTAAGTAGGCATATTACTCAAGATCTTTTATTTGGCTAGACTAGATATATGGTTGCGTAAACATCTTTCCTCCATCCATTCATAGGATATACATCTAACTAATTTTATGTTGAACATTTATTGAAATTTTGCTTATCTTGCGACTTTGATAGACTTTTGATTGGGTTTAAGTGCTTTTTATTTTGGGTAACTTTTCTTGTTAATTTTGCTTTGATTCCTGATGACTGGATTTTATATGATGTTTTTAGGGTCCTTTTAGTTTATTTTATTTTATTTGTATTGAGTCTCATAAAGGTTTTTATTCTTTTTATTTAGATTTTCTATTTATTTTTGCATTTGCATGTACATTAGCTTTTATTTGTTTTTAAGCTTTATTTGTATAATTTTAGGTATTTTTATTAGTTTTTAGTCTTTTTAGGAAACTGGTTAAATTAAGCATATTTGTGGGGACCAAGGTGCAAATTGCAAGAAATGAAGGACTGAAAATGAAGCACCATTTCTAATTGGCACATGTGAAAAATGCCATGAGTGGAGAATTGATGAGGAAGGGAGATTTCAGAAGTTAATAAGGGACAAGAATGTGGCTACATCAGTGCCATTGAGGGCAATGAAACCTCATCAAGAGGAAAAACAAAACAGCAAGGAGATGAAGCATCATCCGTGCCAACACTTGAGCGTTGGGACGTGGCAGGTTTTATTATAAATAGGGTCTTTGCTTTCCTTTGTAAACACACCTTTCACACCCTTCATACCATCTTTCTTCTTGGTTCAGAGCAATTTCCTGGACTTGTGGGAAGCCTCTTTGAGCTCCCAATTTAGGTTTTTCTCTTTATGTATCTCTTAGCCATGCTAGGCTAATTTCTCTTGTATTTGGGTTGTTATGAATCTTCATAAAACTATGCTGTAAGTCTTAATCTTTATATATGAATGAAGTTCTTGTTCTTAGTATTTTCTCCCCATGCTTAATTAATCTTGGTGCACACAAGTTCACTTTGCTCAATTCTTGCACAATGGTAATTGGTAGGATTTGAAGGAAATTAGATTAAATTAATGGATTATTCATCACTTAGGTATAAGGATGGAAACCAATTGTGTTGGCTAGAACTAAGAACACTAATGCTTCAATTTGATTAACTAATCACTAAGGTATTAGGCTTAGTAATTGGATTGAAAGTTCTATTTGATTAAGGCATTAACAAATAGAAATCCTAGGCTAAAGCACCTAAGAACTAGTTCTAATTTCATGTGTAAAAGTGATTCTGAAAAGCTAAGTTAAGTGAAGTGAAATTCAACCCAAATACTTGTTTTATCATTTTTATCATTTCATGGCTTTTAGTCTTTTTCTATCACAATATCAAAACAAAACATCTTTTATTTTACCAACTCTGAAAAACCAATTATAAAATCAACCAATCCCTGTGGAGACGATATCTTTTATATTACTTCGATATTCAACCGTACACTTGCGGATTTTGCTTATCAATGCCCTAATTTTATCCGTTAACCTTTGTGCTTTTTCTAAGCAGGGAGATTAATCATGATCTTTGCTTTGGGTAGGTATTGTGGTTGGGCAAATTATAACCTTTGTGTAGATTAATCATAACCTTTGTGCTTTTATCAGAATTGAAGTGCTAATAAAGAGAGGGCTAAAAGAGAAAAAGAAGAATATGAAGCAACTCTCTCCAATTTAGCACATGGAAAATAAGCTTGAAGAATTGATGGTTGTGGGAAGGAAGTTTCAGAAATGATTAAGGGCTGAGTGGTGGCCATTGAAGGCATTGAAAACCCATTACCATGAAGAAGGGAAAAGCTTGAAGATGAAGCAGCAGGCGACCCAACGCTCAAGCGTTGGAAAGCCAGCGCTCAAGCGCTGGGCCTCGGTCTGATAGTGGAATTTTAATGCATCCCAACGCCCAAGCGTTGGGAATGCCAGCGCTCAAGCGCTGGAGGGTGAATTTTTACTATAAATAGGGGCCTTTTCTTCACTTGTAAGACACACCATTTCAGAATACAACAAGTATTCTTCTTTCCTCCTTAAGATCATTGTTCCTAGGAATTGTGGGAAGCCAAACTTGAGCTCCTATCCAGGGTAATTCAATGATTCTTTTAGCCATGCTTGGCTAACTTCTTCTTTAAGTTTTTGGGTTGTTTTAGTTTATAATTCATGTTCTAGTGTTTTTCTACATTTCTGAATAATATTTCCTTTCATGTTTTATTTCCTTGTTCTTTATTCATCTTTGTGCACAAAAGATATCTTGCTTTCTACTTATGTCATAAGGCCATTTGGTAAGTAGTAAGGGAAATAGGAAATAAAAAAGGTTATAAGTATATATCTCTTAAGGCAATTAGGATAGACGTAACTTTGTGCTGGCCCGAATTCATTCTTCATCTTCTTTTCTGGTTAACTAAATACCAAGGCTATGGATTTAGTAATTAGGAAGAAAGTTCTACATTTCTTAAGGCAATTAACTTGTACAAATTCTAGGCTATAGCATCATGAAATGGGATTTAAAATTCGGAAATTAAGTAGGAGATTACTAGCATGTTTTATAAACTATGTAAACCAACCCAAGAGCTTAAATTCTTATCATCTTTATTTCTTATCATTTTATGCTTTTGTTCTTGATTGCTCTAAAACCAACATCATATATTCATCTTTTAATTTTTCTGCACAAGTACTGTATATTATAATAAAAAGAACACATATCCCTTGGGTTCGATCTTTTTATACTACGCGATAGTCAATCGTGCACTTGCGATTTAGGTATCAATATGGTTAAATATAATACCAAGAAATAGCATCAACATCAGAGACGAGTTGATTCTAAAAGCAAACACCTAAATTTAGACTATGCATACAAAGATTATAACTCTTAATGAAGTTTTATTTAAACAAACACATCTTTGAAATTTGTATGAAAAGGAACCTAAAATGCAAAGCACAATCCTATATGTGACTCAAAAATAATAAAAATAAAAAGACTAAAAACAACCTAAAAACATCATATAATATCCACTCATCACATATGAAATAGCAATTCTTTCGTACACAATAATGACGCACACACCACTGTAGTTCTGTTTTATGCTATGATCTTTACAAGTGGAAAAGCAGACACAATATTTTGCACTATAAGGTAGCTTAGGAAGGAATTTAAAGGATATGGTTAGACGTTGAATTCTTTCATATTCATAAAAATTTGCCTCTCTTATTTTGGTCAAACAATGGAAAAATAAAAAGCTCAATATAGTTGTATTTTTTTGAAATGTGTGGTCTTGAAGATCAAGAGTGATATTATCACCATCTTTTTGAAAGGTATGAATATGTAAAATGTAAAACTGAGTTTAACATTGTTGCCGTTAAAATGATTTTTTATTGAACATGTTCTTCAAAAATACGTAACTATGTCTCAGCTTTCAATTTTAACCGACTTTTATTTTATTTTACTTTTTATCTGTTTTAATATTTTTATTTTATCTCTAAATTTTCCTTTTTATTGAAATAACTAAAATGAAACAAATTTAAAATATAAAACCGAAATTAAGAATAAATCTAAAAAATGACAAAAAAGGAAGGTGTAAAATGACTTCATCACTTTATAATCTTATTTGACTGGCATTAGTCTCCGTTTATAAATTTCAGCTAAAAAGGAATTAAATATGAATGAATTGCACAAGTTTTTGATAAAGGAAATTTGTGATGTTTTAAAAAAGTATATTGAGGAAATGTTTATCTTGTCGGAAAGTTTGAACAAAGTTATACAACTCTCATGAGAACTTCAACTGCTAAATTATATGTTAACTAAGTGGATTTCTATTTAGAAGACAAACTCAAGACATTGACGCAACATGTTCATGGAGAAATATACGAGAACTCGTATCCAAAGTTGTAGATGTTAGTTTTGTATGAAACTTGAGGCATTTAAAAGATTATGTTGCCACCTACAATTTTTGTTAGAGAGAGCAATACGTAATACCAATATTTGGATAGATAAAAAACACCTAAGGTTGCCATACGAAATATGTATTTTAGTTTAAAGGAATAATTGGTCAACTATTTTTAGTCCCACATTGCTAAAACTTCCCCGTTCTTTCTTCTCCTTCCTCTATATAAAGGGAACTTCTTCTCATGTTTGATCATCCAAAAATTCAAAGACTAAGGTCTAAGATTAAAATTACTTAGAGTGTTTTGGATCACACAAACATAGTGTAAAAACACAGAGTTTGTAGCAAAGTTCAAGATTTTAAGAGATCTAGTTTATATCCATTGGGTTTTTTGCTTTGCACTAGCCTACGTGCTAGTGTAAACTTTTGGACTGTTGGTGATGTGCGGCAAGGTCAAAGTCCTACGAGACCTACGCAATTAGAGACTTTTCGAGTGCTCTGCATCGAGGTAAGTATTTATTTCATTTCTTCTTTATTTTAATTTTATCATTTTTTAATAAATCTAATATTTTATTTATGTGAATTTTTTTTTCTTCTTTTTTTTTGAAAAATATTCTCTTCTTAATTTTAAATACCCTATAAACATAAACTCATTATTAAATATTTTTTCATTACTCTATAAATATTTGTTTTGTCAAATTTACAGGATTTTTATATCAAAATTTGCAAGTAAAATTTGAGATAAATCTAAAAAAATAACGTGTTGTTAAATTCTTAGGGACATCCACATGAAATTTCATACAATGACTAAACACAAAAATTATTTTCATGTAGGAAATATCCGTTTTTGGACTAGACTTCAGGAACTCTTGTAGGAGATCTAAACTTCTTGAAGCATCACTCGAATGTCCACTTTTTCAATAGTATTTTGAACTCTAGACTTAAGGAGCGCAACACTAAAAAATGGACAGAAATAACAAGAAACTAGACGTGGTGCCGAAACTTTCTGTAATGGCTCCTATGTATATATAGGTGAAGAAGAGAACCCTGAAGGTGGAAAAAATGTTTCGTCTTGTTATCAGAAATTAAAAGGAGGGAATCTTACTTTGAAAATTAGCATGAATGCTAGAAGTCCAGGGAGGGTGATTATAAAAGTTTGTGGAAATTCTAGCTATAAGAGAGAATGAGAGTGACAAAAGCTCTAATTTCCCATATGTGTACGATGGACTGTATTTGGTGAACAACTAGACCGAATGATAGTGTGAAAATGAGGAACTTCTAATCAAGTTTACATCAAATAGAATGTCAAATTAACCCCCCACCTGCGTTGCATATGTAGGTTTAGGTTTTAAAGGTTCCCCTGCAAGTTATATAACTAGGTGGGGAGTAAATTAACCCCCCACCTATCAAATTAACCCCAATTTGACGAGAAGGTGAACCTTTAAAACCTAAATTTACATGGGCAACGCAGGTGGGGGGTTAATTTGACATTCTATTCGATGAAAACTTGATTAGAAGTTCCTCATTTTCACACTATCCTTCGGTCTAGTTGTTCACCAAATACAGTCCATCGTACACATATGGGAAATTAGAGCTTTTGTCACTCTCATTCTCTCTTATAGCTAGAATTTCCACAAACTTTTATAATCACCCTCCCTGGACTTCTAGCATTCATGCTAATTTTCAAAGTAAGATTCCCTCCTTTTAATTTCTGATAACAAGACGAAACATTTTTTCCACCTTCAGGGTTCTCTTCTTCACCTATATATACATAGGAGCCATTACAGAAAGTTTCGGCACCACGTCTAGTTTCTTGTTATTTCCTACATGAAAATAATTTTTGTGTTTAGTCATTGGATGAAATTTCATGTGGATGTCCCAAAGAATTTAACAACACGTTATTTTTTTAGATTTATCTAAAATTTTACTTGCAAATTTTGATAGAAAAATCCTGTAAATTTGACAAAAAAAATATTTATAGAGTAATGAAATATATTTAATAATGAATTTATGTTTATAGGGTATTTAAAATTAAGAAGAGAATATTTTTCAAAAAAAAAAAAAGAAGAAAAAAAAATTCACGTAAATAAAATATTAGATTTATTAAAAAATGATAAAATTAAAATAAAGAAGAAATGAAATAAATACTTACCTCGATGCAGAGCACTCCAAAAGTCTCTAACTGCCTAGGTCTCCTAGGACTTTGACCTTGCTGCACAACACCAACACTCCAATAGTTTACACTAGCACGTAGGCTAGTGCAAAGAAATAAACCCAATGGATATAAAATAGATCTCTAAAAATCTTGAACTATGCTACAAATTCTGTGTTTTTACACTATGTTTGTGTGATCCAAAACACTCAAAGTAATTTTAATCTTAGACCTTAGTCTTTGAATTTTTGGATGATCAAACATGAGAAGAAGTTCCCTTTATATAGAGGAAGGAGAAGAAAGAACGGGGAAGTTTTAGCAATGTGGGACTAAAAATAGTTCACCAATTATTCCTTTAAACTAAAATACATATTTCGTATGACAACCTTAGGTGTTTTTTATCTATCCAAATATTGGAATTACGTATTGCTCCCTCTAACAATAATTGTAGGTGGCAACATAATCTTTTAAATGCCTCAAGTTTCATACAAAACTAACATCTACAACTTAGGATACGAGTTCTCGTGTATTTCTCCAAGCTTTAGCAATGTGAGACTAAAACAGTTGATCAGTGCTTTACTTTGTTGTGAGATATCAAATTTCATGGCAACTTTAACTGTTTATTAACTATCCAAAGAATGGAATAACATCTTGTTTTGTTAAAAAATAATTGTAGGTGACCACATTATATTTCAAATGTCTCAAGTTTCATACAAAACTAACATCTACAACCAAGGATATTAAGTATTGTCATCCCTTTTTGTTGAAAGAACATTGATGAATTGGTCCCTTCTTGTCATTCTATTTTATCCTGAAATTAATTTTAATTGGGGCTTTGTGTGTGTTTGAGTATTAGTGACGCCATGGCCTTATCATTTTCCAATATATATTATTTTTGCATGTATTACTATAAATTTCTTTTGTTGTTCATATGCCTACTTGGTTCAAACAGGTAAATATATGTAGATGCTAGCGGTAACTTAAATCATCAATAAATAAGAATTAATGATTTATGTATACTCCATACTCCCATACATTCGAAAAACAATTTACCCTTTCTCAACTCATTAATTTTGAACACGTCTTTAATGATTTATAGGTATGCATTAACTTCCTTGTGAGTTGTGATACATCGTGGTGAAGCACTTGTAGGTGATTGGATTTACTAGCTATGCTAGAGTGACTGTGCTAGTTCCTTATGGAACCCCGATCCCCTTGACATAAGGTCATAAGGGTAGTGGCCTATTGTCACAATTGTTGGGGATGCCATGTTTGGTTCAATAATATGCATGTCGGTGCTACAAGTAATTTTTTCTGCTTTGCCCTCATTTTATTCTTTGACCTTAGTGCATTTTCTGAGTAGGGATATTACTCAAGATCTTTTATTTGGCTAGACTAGATATAAGGTTGTGAAAACATTTTTCCTCCATCCATTCATAGGATATTCATCTAATTAATTTTATGTTGAACATTTATTGAAGTTTTGCTTATCCGGCGACTTTGATAGACTTTTGATTGGGTTTAAGTGCTTTTTATTTTGGGTTCCTTTTCTTGTTAATTTTTCTTTGATGCCTGATGATTGGATTTCATATGATGTTTTTAGGGCTTTCCAGATCTTTCATTGTAGAATTGGTACCTAACAAAGTATAGTTCTATTGTTTTGCTGTTGTCTTATTCTATAACTACGCAATTATAATGTTTAGAAAAAACTCTCAATTTTCTTATGCTTTACAAGGGTGGGCCCCAACTTCGTGCTATTGGCACCAAGAATTTCAAAAATGTGTTACAAAGACTGTTGTTTTGAAAGACAACAAAAAAAAACACGTTCCACATTAGGTTGGAAGATTGTGGCCCTGTATCCGAATTTACATATGGAATAGAAGGACTTATAGTTCATTATGGTCTTCAACACGAAGGAGGATGGCCCGAGGTGTGTTATTTAGGGGGATGTGAGTTTCATATTAAAGTTAAAGACAGAGATTTTAGATCAATCTCTACTGAACATGAAGGAAATAACTTTTATTTCGGATGGATGCCAACGCAAGTTGTAGAAACTGACTATGATAGTGGACCTGACAACGAAGAAGAAAATACAATGTCTTACTACGAAAAGCCAACTTTCACCATCGCACATCATTACGAACAGAATGGTGGGTCATATCTATTTACTCAAGTTATTTTATATTACTTATTTTATCTTCCCACTTTATCTCACTGATTGATTTCCCTAGGTTTTTTTATCCTTTTCCACTCAAGACCCTAATTATTTCTCCTTCTCAATGCATTTTTTTGCTCTCCAGTATTGTTTGTTAGATTTGAATTCGAAACCCTAATTTATTATGGCGCCATTCATGAAATACTTTGTGGTTTCTCTATAAATAGGTTATTGCAATGTTTTGTTATTCACCAATTCTTCATTCTTTGTCTACTAGAATTTCTTATAGCCATGGCCATGAACTTTGATTCTCTTTCCAGCATTTCACCCAAAAAAGAGACATGGAGGATCAATGTAAAGGTTGTTCATCTGCGAAAAGTTCCAAGCTTTGATAATCCGAGGTTACCTTTTTGCATTGAGATGGTTTTGATGGATGAAAATGGTGACAGGATTCATGCATCTGCCCGGAAAACCCTAAGCTAAGAGTTTAAGCAATTGATCTCTAAGGGTTCTACTTATACCATGTCTCATTTTGGAGTTGTTAATAATACCGGTGAGTTTCGTACCACCAGACATGCTTTTAAGCTGAACTTTCAGCTTAGAAATGATGTCCACCAACTGAATGTCCTTTCTCTTTTGTTCCAATATCTGACATATTGTTCAAGGATTACGACAAGAAATATTTAGCTTGTCAGATTTCATCGCTTGAGTTGATTTTTTTACACTCAGTATTTGTTTTTTCTTATACCCATTTTCACAATTTGTGTTTTTTTTTTCACCATGTGATTAGGATTCTCACTGGTGTTGGAACTGAGCAGCAGTTCAAGAAAGATGGAATGAGTGACAAGATTATTAAGATTGAGCTCACGGCTGATTGGTAATAATGTTTATTTAAATTTTTATTTTCTGATTTCCCTTAAGTTTGGGTAATTTAATTGATTATTGTATTGTATTCCCTTATTGTAGTGCCAAGATTGAGTGTGCTTTCCTTGGTAACTTTTTTGATGAGATCAAAGCTTTTCTAGTTGCTGGTAATGCTAGCAATGATGTTGTAGTGATTCAACTTGCAAAAGTGAAGACTTTGAAAGGTTTTACCATTTCATAATTTAATTGGTTTTTATGTCATACTTTTTCAAATCTTGCACTTTTTGTATGAGTCCATGTGAAATAATGTTTGTGCGTATTTTGAATGTAGACACCCCATGTCTGAATTCTGCTTATGGTGCAACAAAGGTTTTAATTCACCCTGATATTCAGGAATTGCTGCCATCAAGAAAAAGTAAATTCCATGTCCAAACTTTATTTTTTCATTATCGTGAAATAATATTAATGATTTTATGTTTTCATTAGGTTCTTTGATTCAACTGAGTTAAGCTCTCTAGTTATGAGCCAACTTCCAGATCTAAGCAAATCTACACGAGAAGATTTTCTTGTCATAACTTCTCCGTAGACAATTGAAAAATCAAAGATAGTCAGTAGGTTTCTTTTATAATTTCTAAATTATGTTTAACGGACTTTTTTGTGTTGCAAAACTTCCATAATGTTCTTTTGTTATTCCTGTTGAATTGTACTTGTGTGGTGCTTGGAACGATTAAGGTGCTGCCAGAGAATGGTGACTGGTGGTATCCATCCTGTAAATGCAACAAGATGGTTTGTCCTATAGGGTTACTGGAAATCAAACTCATTTTTCCGTCATTTTACAATTACCGACTTCATTTTTTACCACCACAACATGGTGGCTGAAATTTATATTATTAATCTTCCTTTAAAGTCGCTTTGTCAGTTTGAGTTCTCATTTGCATGTTTTTTGATATGATTTAATTAGAATGCTGAAAAATCTAAGGAAGCAAAGCTTCCTGATGAGCTAAACAACCTTCTAGACAAGACGTTTTTGTTCAAGATTGATGTCAAGATGTCTTCCAACTCCAAGTTTGAGCAATCCTATCGTGTGAAGAAAAATTGTAAGGAACGTGAGATAATCAACCTGTTCAATACCGTGACTGCTGAACCTAGGGTGAATATAATAATAATCTTGATTTGTTTTCACATTTTGGCATACTGTGATTTTTAGATGATTTAAAATAATTTAAAAAGTTAGGTTAATTGTGTTTAATCTCCCACCTCAAAAATTGTGTTTATTTATTGTTTGTTTTAAAACTTATTTAATTAAACCAGTCTCATTTAGCAGGACTTGATCAGTGATGTTGTTGTTATTGATGATGAAAAAGTGTACGAGTCTACTAAGCCTGCTGCTGTTGTTCTTGGAGTTGAAACCCATGACTTAACCCCGGCAAAGCGAAGTTCACCTTCTGAAGTGCAGAATGTTATTTCTACTTCTACCAGTTCCCACAAGAAGCTTCTTGAAAAGATCAAGCAGGAGAAGATCTAGAAGGGTTTTATAATTTGGGACACCAAGTTTGTCTCTAAAGAACCTAATAATTTGGGACGGAGGAGTAATAAGCAGGGATGGATCCACATAGGACTTGAGGGGGCCAAGTGCCCCCACAAGATTTTTCATTTTTCAAGAAAAAATACTACATATACTCTAATTTTTAGAATATTCAGTAAATAATTGCCCCCACAAAATAATAAGTATCCTCATTGTTTTGTACTTTGGAAAAAGATGAGCTCAAATTCATTTCACTCACATTCACATGAAAGAGATGAGAGTAGATAAAACATAAGTAAGAAATATTATGCCTCAAGTTTCATAGAAAACTAACATCTACAACTATTGATATGCGTTCTTGTATACTCCTTCATGTTCATATTGCACAAACATCTTGGTTTTGTCTTCTAAATAAAGAAAATACTTGGTAAACACATAATTTATCTCTTGTAGTTCTCATGATAGGTTATTTAGACGCTACATATTTAACTTTCATAATCTAAGTATGAAATCAGAATTTTGGTTTTAGAAAAAAATCTATAAAGGTGATTTAGATGAAAATATTACTTTTACTAAACAACTAAGGAAATTAAGTATTTTCATCCCTTTTTGTTGAAACAACATTGATGAAATGGTCCCTTCTTGTCATTCTATCGTATCCTTAAACTAATTTCAATTGGGGCTTCGTGTGTGTTTGGGTAATAGTGACGCCATTGCATTATCATTTTCCAATATACATTATTTTGACATGTATTACTATAAATTCCTTTTGTTGTTCATAAGCCTACCTGATTCCAATATACCTAATGATCTATGTATACTCCATATTCCCAAACATTCGAAGAATAATTCCTTTCTCAACTCATTAATTTTGAACACGTCTTTAATGATTTATAGGTATGCATTAACATCCTTGTGAGTTGTGATACATCCCGGTGAAGCACTTGTAGGTGATTGGATTTACTAGCTATGCCTGAGTTATTGTGCTAGTTCCTTGTGGAACAACGATCCCCTTGACATAAGATCATTAGGGTAGTGGCCTATTGTCACAATTTTTGGGGATGCCATGTTTGGGTCAATAATAAAATTTACAGGATTTTTATATCAAAATTTGCAAGTAAAATTTTAGATAAATCTAAAAAAATAACGTGTTGTTAAATTCTTAGGGACATCCACATGAAATTTCATCCAATGACTAAACACAAAAATTATTTTCATGTAGGAAATATCCGTTTTTGGACTAGACTTCAGGAACTCTTGTAGGAGATCTAAACTTCTTGAAGCATCACTCGAATGTCCACTTTTTCAATAGTATTTTGAACTCTAGACTTAAGGAGCGCAACACTAAAAAATGGACAGAAATAACAAGAAACTAGACGTGGTGCCGAAACTTTCTGTAATGGCTCCTATGTATTTATAGGTGAGGAAGAGAACCCTGAAGGTGGAAAAATGTTTCGTCCTGTGATCAGAAATTAAAAGGAGGGAATCTTACTTTGAAAATTAGCATGAATGCTAGAAGTCCAGGGAGGGTGATTATAAAAGTTTATGGAAATTCTAGCTATGAGAGAGAATGAGAGTGACAAAAGCTCTAATTTCCCATAGTCTACGATGGACTGTATTTGGTGAACAACTAGACCGAATGATAGTGTGAAAATGAGGAACTTCTAATCAAGTTTATATCGAATAGAATGTCAAATTAACCCCCCACCTGCGTTGCCCATGTAGGTTTAGGTTTTAAAGGTTCCACTGCAAGTTATATAACTAGGTGGGGGGTAAATTATCCCCCCACCTGTCAAATTAACCCCAATTTGACCTGCAGGTGAACCTTTAAAACCTAAATTTACATGGGCAACGCAGGTGGGGGTTTTATTTGACATTCTATTCGATGTAAACTTGATTAGAAGTTCCTCATTTTCCCACTATCCATCGGTGTAGTTGTTCACCAAATACAGTTCACCGTAGACATATGGGAAAATAGAGCTTTTGTCACTCTCATTCTCTCTCATCGCTAGAATTTCCATCAAAATTTTATAATCACCCTCCTTGGAGTTCTTGCATTCATGCTAATATTCAAAGTAAGATTCCCTCCTTTTAATTTCTTATCACGGGACGAAACATTTTTTCCACCTTCAGGGTTCTCTTCCTCACCTATATATACCTAGGAGCCATTAAAGAAAGTTTCGGCACAACGTCTAGTTGCTTGTTATTTCTGTCCATTTTTTAGTGTTGCGCTCCTTAAGTCTAGAGTTCAAAATACTATTGAAAAAGTGTACATTCGAGTGATGCTTCAAGAAGTTTAGATCTCCTACAAGAGTTCCTGAAGTCTAGTCCAAAAACGGATATTTCCTACATGAAAATAATTTTTGTGTTTAGTCATTGGATGAAATTTCATGTGGATGTCCCTAAGAATTTAACAACAAGTTATTTTTTTAGATTTATCTAAAATTTTACTTGCAAATTTTGATATAAAGATCCTGTAAATTTGACAAAACAAATATTTTTAGAGTAATGAAATATATTTAATAATGAATTTATGTTTATAGGGTATTTAAAATTAAGATGAGAATATTTTTCAAAAAAAAAAGAAGAAAAAAAATTCACATAAATAAAATATTAGATTTATTAAAAAATGATAAAATTAAAATAAAGAAGAAATGAAATAAATACTTACCTCGATGCCGAGCACTCCAAAAGTCTCTAACTACCTAGGTCTCCTAGGACTTTGACCTTGCTGCACATCACCAACACTCCAAAAGTTTACACTAGAACGTAGGCTAGTGCAAAGCAATAAACCCAATGGATATACAATAGATCTCTAAAAATCTTGAACTATGCTACAAACTCTGTGTTTTTACACTATGTTTATGTGATCCAAAACACTCAAAGTAATTTTAATCTTAGACCTTAGTCTTTGAATTTTTGGATGATCAAACATGAGAAGAAGTTCCCTTTATATAGAGGAAGGAGAAGAAAGAACGGGGAAGTTTTAGCAATGTGGGACTAAAAATAGTTCACCAATTATTCCTTTAAACTAAAATACATATTTCGTATGGCAACCTTAGGTGTTTTTTATCTATCCAAATATTGGTATTACGTATTGCTTCCTCTAACAAAAATTGTAGGTGGCAACATAACCTTTTAAATGACTCAAGTTTCATACATAACTAACATCTACAACTTAGGATACGAGTTCTCGTGTATTTCTCCAAGCTTTAGCAATGTGAGACTAAAACAGTTGATCAGTGCTTTACTTTGTTGTGAGATATCAAATTTCATGGCAACTTTAACTGTTTATTAACTATCCAAATAATGGAATAACATCTTGTTTTGTTAAAAAATAATTGTAGGTGACCACATTATATTTCAAATGTCTCAAGTTTCATACAAAACTAACATCTACAACCAAGGATATTAAGTATTGTCATCCCTTTTTGTTGAAAGAACATTGATGAATTGGTCCCTTCTTGTCATTCTATTTTATCCTGAAATTAATTTTAATTGGGGCTTTCTGTGTGTTTGAGTATTAGTGACGCCATGGCCTTATCATTTTCCAATATATATTATTTTTGCATGTATTACTATAAATTTCTTTTGTTGTTCATATGCCTACTTGGTTCAAACAGGTAAATATAGTTAGATGCTAGCGGTAACTTAAATCATCAATAAATAAGAATTAATGATTTATGTATACTCCATACTCCCATACATTTGAAAAACAATTTATCCTTTCTCAACTCATTAATTTTGAACACGTCTTTAATGATTTATAGGTATGCATTAAATTCCTTGTGAGTTGTGATACATCTTGGTGAAGCCCTTGTAGGTGATTGGATTTACTAGCTATGCTAGAGTGACTGTGCTAGTTCCTTATGGAACCCCGATCCCCTTGACATAAGGTCATAAGGGTAGTGGCCTATTGTCACAATTGTTGGGGATGCCATGTTTGGTTCAATAATATGCATGTAGGTGCTACAAGTAAATTTTTCTGCTATGCCCTCATTTTATTCTTTGATCTTAGTGCATTTTCTGAGTAGGGATATTACTCAAGATCTTTTATTTGGCTAGACTAGATATAAGGTTGTGAAAACATTTTTCCTCCATCCATTCATAGGATATTCATCTAATTAATTTTATGTTGAACATTTATTGAAGTTTTGCTTATCCGGCGACTTTGATAGACTTTTGATTGGGTTTAAGTGCTTTTTATTTTGGGTACCTTTTCTTGTTAATTTTTCTTTGATGCCTGATGATTGGATTTCATATGATGTTTTTAGGGCTTTCCAGATCTTTCATTGTAGAATTGTTACCTAACAAAGTATATATCATGTTCTATTGTTTTGCTGTTGTTTATTCTATAACTACGCAATTATAATGTTTAGAAAAAACTCTCAATTTTCTTATGCTTTACAAGGGTGGGGCCCAGTTTCGTGCTATTGGCACCAAGAATTTAAAAAATGTGTTACAAAGACTGTTGTTTTGAAAGACAACAAAAAAAAACACGTTCCACATTAGGTTGGAAGATTGTGGCCCTGTATCCGAATTTACATATGGAATAGAAGGACTTATAGTTCATTATGGTCTTCAACATGAAGGAGGATGGCCCGAGGTGTGTTATTTAGGGGGATGTGAGTTTCATATTAAAGTTAAAGACAGAGATTTTAGATCAATCTCTACTGAACATGAAGGAAATAACTTTTATTTCGGATGGATGCCAACGCAAGTTGTAGAAACTGACTATGATAGTGGACCTGACAACGAAGAAGAAAATACAATGTCTTACTACGAAAAGCCAACTTTCACCATCGCACATCAGTACGAACAGAATGGTGGGTCATATCTATTTACTCAGGTTATTTAATATTACTTAGTTGTTAGTAACTATTTTTTTAAGAGCTTTGATTGTTTTTAATATTTATGCCTTAATCCTGACTTTGCCAGCAGCGTTGGTGAAGCATGCATTGCTTCCGGATAAACCTTCACTTTGTGTATTAAGAGATGCAAGTAAGCGAAGGTTTTATTGTGAATGTTCCGGGAATAAAAAAAACAATCAAAGTGTATTGTGACAATTGGTTGGATAGACTTCATCAAAGAAAATAGATACAAAGATCAGAGCTGGATCAAGTAGGGAATTGATAAGAAGGATCCTTATGTAATACATGTCAGTGTAATCAATAAGTGAAAAATGGTTCTCAAGTTTTTATTTTCATATATCAATATTTACCCCATGCTTTTATTGTTCAGTTAAAATATAAAAATCTATGTACCAAAACATCCAAGTAAATTATTATTTCGGTTTATAAACATCTATAATTGTCAATTGATATGTTTCATCTAAATAAAACTCTCTTGTGCATGGCACGGGTCAAAAACTAGTACACAAAGTTTAGGAAATTTGTATCTATCATAATTGATCACAAAATTTTATCATTCAAAATCTGATAAACGTCTTGAGATCGTTTGAACTTAACAATTTAGAGTCCATTTTAGGAAAAGTTAGTACATGCGTCAACTTTTCATGCAATCGATTATTGCAAACACTTCTTTAGATATTTAAAAAAGTCAAGCTTTTCCAAAAATATTGTGTCCTACAACTAATAATTTTGAAAAAGAAATTTAAAATCTATTAAAAAATTTCCATTTAGAAAATTATATTTTAATATTAATATATGAAATTTTATATATTTTATTTTAAATTTACAATATGAATTTATTTAAAAAAGTCTCTATGTTATACAATTAAGAGTTCGAAGAACCTCTCTCCTAGGTGTCAAATTCCAGTGCATTTCGCTTCGGTGTTCCAATGATTTTCATCCTACATGGATTCACTAGAACGCAGGGTTTGAAGATCTCTTCTCATAGTGGCTCTTTCCATGCACTCCTCCCCAAAACCTCCCAACTGACCAATCACATGAACCTTTTTCCAGTATTGCATTATGCATTAAACATAATCATCTAACTGCAGCTAATACTTGAACCTTTTTTATCTTCCCACTTTATCTCACTGATTGATTTCCCTAGGTTTTTTTATCCTTTTCCACTCAAGACCCTAATTATTTCTCCTTCTCAATGCATTTTTTTGCTCTCCAGTATTGTTTGTTAGATTTGAATTTGAAACCCTAATTTATTATGGCTCCATTCATGAAATACTTTGTGGTTTCTCTATAAATAGGTTATTGCAATGTTTTGTTATTCACCAATTCTTCATTCTTTGTCTACTAGAATTTCTTATAGCCATGGCCATGAACTTTGATTCTCTTTCCAGCATTTCACCCAAAAAAGAGACATGGAGGATCAATGTAAAGGTTGTTCATCTGCGAAAAGTTCCAAGCTTTGATAATCCGAGGTTACCTTTTTGTATTGAGATGGTTTTGATGGATGAAAATGGTGACAGGATTCATGCATCTGCCCGGAAAACCCTAAGCTACAAGTTTAAGCAATTGATCTCTAAGGGTTCTACTTATACCATGTCTCATTTTGGAGTTGTTAATAATACCGGTGAGTTTCGTACCACCAGACATGCTTTTAAGCTGAACTTTCAGCTTAGAAATGATGTCCACCAACTGAATGTCCTTTCTCTTTTGTTCCAATATCTGACATATTGTTCAAGGATTACGACAAGAAATATTTAGCTTGTCAGATTTCATCGCTTGAGTTGATTTTTTTACACTCAGTATTTGTTTTTTCTTATACCCATTTTCACAATTTGTGTTTTTTTTTTCACCATGTGATTAGGATTCTCACTGGTGTTGGAACTGAGCAGCAGTTCAAGAAAGATGGAATGAGTGACAAGATTATTAAGATTGAGCTCACGGCTGATTGGTAATAATGTTTATTTAAATTTTTATTTTCTGATTTCCCTTAAGTTTGGGTAATTTAATTGATTATTGTATTGTATTCCCTTATTGTAGTGCCAAGATTGAGTGTGCTTTCCTTGGTAACTTTTTTGATGAGATCAAAGCTTTTCTAGTTGCTGGTAATGCTAGCAATGATGTTGTAGTGATTCAACTTGCAAAAGTGAAGACTTTGAAAGGTTTTACCATTTCATAATTTAATTGGTTTTTATGTCATACTTTTTCAAATCTTGCACTTTTTGTATGAGTCCATGTGAAATAATGTTTGTGCGTATTTTGAATGTAGACACCCCATGTCTGAATTCTGCTTATGGTGCAACAAAGGTTTTAATTCACCCTGATATTCAGGAATTGCTGCCATCAAGAAAAAGTAAATTCCATGTCCAAACTTTATTTTTTCATTATCGTGAAATAATATTAATGATTTTATGTTTTCATTAGGTTCTTTGATTCAACTGAGTTAAGCTCTCTAGTTATGAGCCAACTTCCAGATCTAAGCAAATCTACACGAGAAGATTTTCTTGTCATAACTTCTCCGTAGACAATTGAAAAATCAAAGATAGTCAGTAGGTTTCTTTTATAATTTCTAAATTATGTTTAACGGACTTTTTTGTGTTGCAAAACTTCCATAATGTTCTTTTGTTATTCCTGTTGAATTGTACTTGTGTGGTGCTTGGAACGATTAAGGTGCTGCCAGAGAATGGTGACTGGTGGTATCCATCCTGTAAATGCAACAAGATGGTTTGTCCTATAGGGTTACTGGAAATCAAACTCATTTTTCCGTCATTTTACAATTACCGACTTCATTTTTTACCACCACAACATGGTGGCTGAAATTTATATTATTAATCTTCCTTTAAAGTCGCTTTGTCAGTTTGAGTTCTCATTTGCATGTTTTTTGATATGATTTAATTAGAATGCTGAAAAATCTAAGGAAGCAAAGCTTCCTGATGAGCTAAACAACCTTCTAGACAAGACGTTTTTGTTCAAGATTGATGTCAAGATGTCTTCCAACTCCAAGTTTGAGCAATCCTATCGTGTGAAGAAAAATTGTAAGGAACGTGAGATAATCAACCAGTTCAATACCGTGACTGCTGAACCTAGGGTGAATATAATAATAATCTTGATTTGTTTTCACATTTTGGCATACTGTGATTTTTAGATGATTTAAAATAATTTAAAAAGTTAGGTTAATTGTGTTTAATCTCCCACCTCAAAGATTGTGTTTATTTATTGTTTGTTTTAAAAACTTATTTAATTAAACCCGTCTCATTTAGCAGGACTTGATCAGTGATGTTGTTGTTATTGATGATGAAAAAGTGTACGAGTCTACTTAGCCTGCTGCTGTTGTTCTTGGAGTTGAAACCCATGACTTAACCCCGGCAAAGCGGAGTTCACCTTCTGAAGTGCAGAATGTTATTTCTACTTCTACCAGTTCCCACAAGAAGCTTCTTGAAAAGATCAAGCAAGAGAAGATCAAAATGTCAGTTCCATTTGCTGAAGAGATTTCTATTTTGTGTTATGTTCCACTGTTTTGAATTTTAATTTTTCAGTTTTCTACCATTGTTACTAAGATTTAAGCTATATGTTTTCATGATAATTTGTGGATCTCTTTAATCTTGGCCTTAATTTTGCGGCCTTTATTTGGCAATATTTTGGCTTCTAAATTTTACGCATTAATTATGAAAGATTGTTGTCGATAATAATTTTTTTAGTAATGGTTGATGATGTTATTATCGCGCCGTTTATCATTCACATATTTTTTTGATATTGGTTTCTTATTTTGATCTATGAACGAATGATTTTGTGATAGTATTTTCCTTTTTAACCATAATCATCATTCAACCTTCATTCACTAAAATATTTTAAAATGTAGAAGTTTTCCAATTCTTTTTCCTCTTGCCCCGTTCTATAACTATATATTACTTCAATGTAATATATATGTTTAACACAACAATCAAATAATTGTTCATATATCTTAAACCAAATCCTCATTTTCAATAAATAGTTGTTAGTTATTCTTAATTTAAATTTAAATATCTTTTGCTAAATAGTTTAAAAACTACTCAATTCTTTTCAATGAGTTGAGCCATGGTACATATCTGCTGTAACTTTGCATCTGTTTTCATTAATTAATTATCGCCGTTTATTATTCTAATATTTCTGTATGTTCTACGAATGATTTTTTTTTTTATCCTCATGCACCCAATTTTTTGAAATATATTAATCTTAATTTTTTTATAGTATTTGCCTTTGTAACCATAAAAACTAATTTACATGATGGATAAAACAATTTAACCAATTCATTCTTTTTGGGGTTAACTATAAGCAATTCATTCCAAGCCATTTGCTTCCTTGGTAGTTGCAAGAAATAAATTTTACTTTAAAGTAATATATTAATAACCTAATTATGAAATAGATGCTCATTTATGTTAAATTCAAACCACGTATTCATTAAATATCTTTAAATATTCGTTAGCTTTTTCTTAAATTTAATTTAAACCTCATTTGCTAAAGATTTTGAAAACTATTCTTAAATTCCGCAAGTGTAATTTGTCATTAAGTAAACCTTCTGAATGCTCATATTTTTTCTTTATAATGGTTTATATCCAAACCTATTTTCAAAAGAAAAAAATTACCTGTTTAGTAACTTATCGTACACATTGATTTTACTCTCATATATCAATTATAATAACCCAAATTAATTTTTTACATTACCGATGGAAAACTTAATGACTTTTACTTTCCGTAATTAAATTTTTTACATATAGATGTCAACAACAAAATTGGCTACAAAGATTTATGCTACTCTTCCGTTCCAAATTATAAGGACCTGTTCAGACAATCACGCTTATTAAGAAAACATGTAATAAGCTAATTAATATCTTGGTTTTGTTATTTTTTTGTACAAATCTTTCATATATGCCTCTATGTTAATATTGGATATATCAAAGGTTGGATGGGAAACATGAAAGAGAAGTAATTAGTAGGGGTGATAATTTAAGTTTTGGAATTGAAAATATAATGAATGCAAGGGGTAAAAAAGGAAAAACTTATTTTTTTTTTGAAATCTAGAAGGGTTTTATAATTTGGGACACCAAGTTTGTCTCTAAAGAACCTAATAATTTGGGACGGAGGAGTAATAAGCAGGGATGGATCCACATAGGACTTGAGGGGGGCAAGTTCCCCCACAAGATTTTTCATTTTTCAAGAAAAAATACTACATATAGTCTACATTTTTAGAATATTCAGTAAATAATTGCCCCCACAAAATAATAAGTATCCTCATTGTTTTGTACTTTGGATAAAGATGAGCTCAAATTCATTTCACTCACATTCACATGAAAGAGATGAGAGTAGATAAAACATAAGTAAGAAATGTTATGCCTCAAGTTTCATAGAAAACTAACATCTACAACTATTGATATGCGTTCTTGTATACTCCTTCATGTTCATATTGCACAAACATCTTGGTTTTGTCTTCTAAATAAAGAAAATACTTGGTAAACACATAATTTATCTCTTGTAGTTCTCATGATAGGTTATTTAGACGCTACATATTTAACTTTCATAATCTAAGTATGAAATAAGAATTTTGGTTTTAGAAAAAAAATCTATAAAGGTGATTTAGATGAAAATATTACTTTTACTAAACAACTAAGGAAATTAAGTATTTTCATCCTTTTTTGTTGAAACAACATTGATGAAATGGTCCCTTCTTGTCATTCTATCGTATCCTTAAACTAATTTCAATTGGGGCTTCGTGTGTGTTTGAGTAATAGTGATGCCATTGCATTATCATTTTCCAATATACATTATTTTGACATGTATTACTACAAATTCCTTTTGTTGTTCATAAGCCTACCTGATTCCAATATACCTAATGATCTATGTATACTCCATATTCCCAAACATTCGAAGAATAATTCCTTTCTCAACTCATTAATTTTGAACACGTCTTTAATGATTTATAGGTATGCATTAACATCCTTGTGAGTTGTGATACATCCCGGTGAAGCACTTGTAGGTGATTGGATTTACTAGCTATGCCTGAGTTATTGTGCTAGTTCCTTGTGGAACAACGATCCCCTTGACATAAGGTCATTAGGGTAGTGGCCTATTGTCACAATTTTTGGGGATGCCATGTTTGGGTCAATAATATGCATAGTAATCTCCTACTTAATTTCCGAATTTTAAATCCAATTTAAGCTCTTGGGTTGGTTTACATAGTCTATAAAACATGCTAGTAATCTCCTACTTAATTTCCGAATTTTAAATCCAATTTCATGATGCTATAGCCTAGAATTTCTACAAGTTAATTTCCTTAATAAATGTAGAACTTTCTTCCTAATTACTAAATCCATAGCCTTGGTATTTAGTTAACCAGAAAAGAAGATGAAGAATGAATTCGGGCCAGCACAAAGTTACGTCTATCCTAATTGCCTTAAGAGATATATACTTATAACCTTTTTTATTTCCTATTTCCCTTACTACTTACCAAATGGCCTTATGACATAAGTAGAAAGCAAGATATCTTTTGTGCACAAAGATGAATAAAGAACAAGGAAATAAAACATGAAAGGAAATATTATTCAGAAATGTAGAAAAACACTAGAACATGAATTATAAACTAAAACAACCCAAAAACTTAAAGAAGAAGTTAGCCAAGCATGGCTAAAAGAATCATTGAATTACCCTGGATAGGAGCTCAAGTTTGGCTTCCCACAATTCCTAGGAACAATGATCTTAAGGAGGAAAGAAGAATACTTGTTGTACTCTGAAATGGTGTGTCTTACAAGTGAAGAAAAGGCCCCTATTTATAGTAAAAATTCACCCTCCAGCGCTTGAGCGCTGGCATTCCCAACGCTTGGGCGTTGGGATGCATTAAAGTTCCACTATCAGACCGAGGCCCAGCGCTTGAGCGCTGGCTTTCCAACGCTTGAGCGCTGGGTGAGAATCTGACTCATCTCCTAGTCAGAGTCCCAACGCTTGAGCGTTGGGTCGCCTGCTTCTTCATCTTCAAGCTTTTCCCTTCTTCATGGTAATGGGTTTTCAATGCCTTCAATGGCCACCACCCAGCCCTTAATCATTTCTGAAACTTCCTTCCCACTACCATCAATTCTTCAAGCTTATTTTCCATGTGCTAAATTGGAGAGAGTTGCTTCATATTCTTCTTTTTCTCTTTTAGCCCTCTCTTTACTAGCACTTCAATTCTGGCCCTTTAATTCTTTGAAACTTCACTTTTAATCCTCCACTCTTGAACTTTCACACTTTGATCCCTGATTTCCTGAAACTTTACAAATTGGTCCCTGGACAAAAATGATAACTATACCAGCTTTTCCTAAAAATATAAAATAACTATAAAAATTCCTAAAAATATAAAATAAAGTTAGAAAAACAAATAAAATCTAATCTATATGCAAAATGAAAAATAAATATAAAATCTACATAAAAATAATAAAAATCCTATATGTGACTCAAAAATAATAAAAATAAAAAGACTAAAAACAACCTAAAAACATCATATAATATCCACTCATCACATATGAAATAGCAATTCTTTCGTACACAATAATGACGCACACACCACTGTAGTTCTGTTTTATGCTATGATCTTTACAAGTGGAAAAGCAGACACAATATTTTGCACTATAAGGTAGCTTAGGAAGGAATTTAAAGGATATGGTTAGACGTTGAATTCTTTCATAATCATAAAAATTGGCCACTCTTATTTTGGTCAAACAATGGAAAAATAAAAAGCTCAATATAGTTGTATTTTTTTGAAATGGGTATTGAAACAGTTACATTAATTGGATTATATGAGTGTGAGGCAAATTAAGATTATTAACCGTGGAGTTTCAGAAAACTTGGTGAATCAAAGAAGAAAGATATGAAGTATTTTTCATAATGCCACCTAAGTGGAGGAAAAAGTTGTATATGGAGCACACCAGAAAGAAGTTTATGTCGTTTATCCCTCCACAGTAAACATCTGATGAGGTTTGATGAGTGGATTTTATATGATGTTTTTAGGCTATTTTTAGTCTTTTTATTATATTATTTTTGGGTCTCATGTAGGTTTTTTATTGTTTTTATGTAGATTTTATATTTATTTTGCATTTTGCATGTAGATTAGATTTTATTAGATTTTCTAGCTTTATTTTATATTTTTAGGGATTTTTCTAGTTATTTTGTATTTTTAGAAAAAGCTGGTTTAGTTATCATTTTTGTCCAGGGACCTATGTGTAAAGTTTCAGGAAGTCAGGGACCAAATTGTAAAAGTTCAAGAGTGGAGGACTTGAAGTGGAGATCGAGAGAGTATGAGGGCTTGAATTGAAGTGCTAACCAAGGGAGGACCAAAGTGAAAAAGAAGAATATGAAGAATCACTCTCTAATTTAGCACATGGAAAAAATGTTTAAAGAATTGATGTTAGTGGAGGAAGGGTTTCAGAATTGATCAAGGCTGGTTAAGTGGCTTTTTATGGCCATCAAAACCCACTACCATGAATGAAGAAGGAAGGAAAAGCTTGAAGATGAAGAAGCAGCGTCCCAGCGCTCATGCGTTGGGATCCCAGCGCTCCAGCGCTGGGGTTCTGACTAGATGATGAGTCAGATGGTGACCCAGCGCCCAAGCGTTGGAAAGCCAGCGCTCAAGCGCTGGGCCTCGGACAGAAAGTGGATTTTTAATGCATCCTAGCGCCCATGCGTTGGGAATGCCAGCGCTCAAGCGCTGGAGGCTGGAATTTTACTATAAATAGGGCCCTTTTCTTCACTTGTAAGACACACCTTCATAGAATACAACAAGTATTCTCTCTTTCTCCCTCAAAGATCATTGTTCCTAGGAATTGTGGGAAGCCAAACTTGAGCTCCTATCCAGGGTAATTCAATGATTCTTTTAGCCATGCTTGGCTAATTCTTCTTTAAGTTTTTGGGTTGTTTTAGTTTATAATACATGTTCTAGTCTTTTTCTACATTTCTGAATTTTATTTCCATTCATGTTTTATTACCTTATGCTTTATTTCTATCTTGTGGATCCCAAGAGGTTTTGCTTATTACTTATTACATAAGGCCATTTGGTGAGTAGTAAGGGAACTAGGTAATAAAAAAGGTTATAAGTATACTTCACTAAGGAATTAGGAAGGACGTAACTTTATGTTGGCCTGAACATCTTCTTCATCTTCTTCTTTAGTTAACTAGGTGCCAAGGAATTGGGTTTAGTAATTAAAAAGAAAGATCTACAATGCTTAAGGAATTAACTTGTAGTTACACTAGGCTATAGCATCATGATAATGGTTTTATAATTCAGGAATTTAGTAGGAAATTTCTAGCATGTTTTTATAGACTATGTAAACCAACCCAAGAGCTTAATGTTCATCATCTCTTTATTCTATTATTTTATGCTATTGTTTCTTTCTAGTTCTCAAACCAACAACAAATATACATCTTTTTATTTTTTCTGTTTAAGTACTAAACTTAATATTAACAAGAACACCTATCCTTTGGGTTCGAACATTTTTATTACGCGATAGTAAATTGTACACTTGCAATTTCATTATCAAGTTTTTGGCGCCGTTGCCGGGGATAGGTTCTTTTAAGTTCTTGTTTTTATTTTATTTAGTACTTTTTGTTTATATAAAAAATTCAAGAAAAAAAAAAAAGAAAAAAAAAATATAAAAAAATTTTATTGAATAGGTGCTATTAACTTCTTTGGCTTGTTTGCATGGTAGGACATTTTGATTTGGACCCTGAAATTGAAAGAACTTTGCATCGCAGATTAGCGGAGCAAAGGAGATTAGCAAGGGCCATGGCTGAAACACAAGCACAAATGGAGGAGCGCCTCCTTGCTGAATACAATGCAAGGGTGGAAGATGAAGTCCAAGCTAGACTTCAAAGGCTGAGAGAGGAGGAGGAAGAGCAGAATGCTAATCGCTCTCTTCGTGATATCACAGCTCCCCAGGTAGATTACAATTTTGAAGGGAGTATTGTGGTTCCGGAGGATGCTTTGCCAAATTTCCAGATTCCTCCACACTTCATCTCATTGGTAAGTCAAAACCAATTTGGTGGGAGTGTAAATGAAGACTGCCATACACATCTGGAGCGTTTCACCAAGCAATGCTCCACCTTAAGGAGAAATGATGCTCATTTGGATACGGTAAGACTAATGCTGTTTCCATTTTCCTTAAGAGATGTGGCAGAGGAGTGGCTTTCTTCTCAACCACTCAGAAGCATTACTTCATGGGATGATTTGGCTGAAAAATTCACGGCCAAATTTTTTCCATACAATCGCATAAGGAAGTTGAAGCAAGAAATCAACTCCTTCATTCAGCAAGATGCTGAAAACTTGTATGAGACATGGGAGAGGTTCAAGGGACTTCTCAGAAGGTGCCCAGGTCATAACATCTCTATCGCAGATCAGGTAGAGAAATTTTATGCTGCTTTGAATGATTATACCAGGGAGAAATTGGATACTGCAGCAAGTGGGGCATTCGATGCTTTGCCGCCACAAGGAGCTCTTGATCTTATCAACAAACTTGCTGCAAGAGCTGCTCATTCAAACCAGGACCGGGCAATCAGGAAAGGTATTTATGAGGTTGATTCTTTTGAGTCCATTGTTGCTTCAAATAAACTTTTATCCAGGAAAGTTGATGCAATGGTCAAAAGAATGGAGGGGGTTCAACTGAGCCCGGAGGAGGCTGAATTAGAAGCTGAGGTAAAAGCTATGGGGAATTTTCAAAATTCCTATGGCAACACTTATAACCCAAGTTGGAGAAACCACCCCAATTTTTCTTGGAGAGATCAAGGGGGTGGTCAAGGTGAAGCCAGGCAACAATTTCAGAGGCCATTCCAGAATCAGAGGCCACCAATGCCTTTGAATCCAAATCAGGGAAGAAAGAGTTTGGAAGAAATTGTTGGTGAAATAGGCCAACAAACTGTGCAATTTATGAATGAGACCCGGACAAGTGCTAAGAATCATGAAGCTTCCATTAGAAATTTGGAAGTCCAGGTAGGCCAGTTGGCCAAGACCATCTCAGAAAGGATTCCAGGTACTTTTCCGTCTGATACTCTTGTCAATCCAAAGGAAAATGTTGAGAATGTTTCTGCCATCACTCTTAGGAGTGGTAAGACTATGCCCGAAAGGGTAGTGGAAATTGAACAAGAGGTAAGTGGTGAAGAAAAAGAAGAAGAAAGGAATGTGCCTATTGTTGTTGAAAAAATTGCTGAAAATGTAATTCCTCCTTCTAAGAAAATTGGCAAAGTTCCTTTTCCTAAAGCTTTCAAAAAGAATTTGGAAAAACAATTCTCGAAATTTCTTGAGATTTTTAAAAGGCTTCAAATTAACATTCCATTTTCTGAAGCTTTGGAACAAATGCCAATTTATGCTAAGTTTATGAAGGACATTTTATTTAGAAGGAGGAAATTGAGTGAGATGGATGAAACTGTGATGTTAACTGAGGAGTGTTCAGCTATGGTTTTGAGGAAGTTGCCCCAAAAGTTGAAGGATCCAGGGAGCTTCACTTTGCCTGTGGAAATTGAGGGACTACCTAATGCAACAGCTCTTTGTGATTTAGGAGCTTCTATAAACCTCATGCCACTCTCCATGTTTAGGAAATTGGACATGGGAGAGGCCACTCCTACTTTGATGTGTTTACAATTGGCGGACAGGTCAATTAAGTACCCCTATGGGGTGGCTGAAGATGTTTTGGTAAGGGTTGACAAGTTTGTCTTCCCAGTTGATTTTGTGATACTTGACATGGAAGAAGACTTCAAGGTACCATTAATTCTTGGGCGGCCATTCCTTGCTACGGGGAACGCCAAGATTAATGTAGCAGAAGGCCTCCTATCTTTAAAGGTAGGGGATGAAAAAGTGAAGTTTTCTGTATTCCGTACTTGTAAGCACTATGAGTCTGAAAGTGAGGATGAGTTCAAAGATGATGTTTGTAACAAGAAAAGAAAAAGTACCCCCAATTGATTAAGGGGAAGGGTCTATCTCGGACCTTAACATTGAGCTGGTTGGGAGACAATCCAACTTAGGATAGTTTATGTTTCTGTCTTTTTAATTTTTGCACAACTCTTGTACATAAATAAAAGAAAAGAAATTTTATGTTTTTGCTGCAGACGAGGCCAGCGCTCATGCGTTAGGCCCCTGCTTCATAACCTCTGATTCCAGTTGAACCCAGCGCTCCAGCGCTGGAGGGCTAGCGCCCATGCGCTAGGCCCCTGGAATCCCAGTTTTTTTATTTTTTATTTTCCAGCGCCATAGCGTTGGAACCCAGCGCTCAGGCGCTGGGACCTCTGATGCCCAGTTTTTATTTTTAATTCCAGCGCCCAAGCGTTGGTATTCCCAACGCTGAAGCGCTGGAGCTCGGGCAGTTTGCTGTTTTTACTTTTATTTGCTGTTTTTAAATTTTAATAAATTTTGTGTTCACCATTTTTTTTGAAAGTTTTAAAGTTCTTTGAGTTTTCCCTTGTTTCTACAATGGTTTTAATTTTTTGGGAAACTCAAGAATTTTTGTTTTTAAGGTGGACACAATATTTTTCAACCCATGATCTTTTGTGCTGATTTTGGAACTAACAAGTCAAGCAAGTTTCTACTTGTGAGATTTTTGTTTGTTCAATGTTACAGGATAGGTACCAAAAGGAGGAAGAACCCTCTTGAACTTGAGTGTTCAAAGTGATTTTTACATTGAGGTTCCCTTGGACCTTTGTGGAAATTTGTTACTATACCAGCTTATTAGATTTTATTTTTGTTTTTATAGTTTTTTAGTTTTTATTTCTAGTTTAGATTTTTCTGTTTTATTTTTGCATGAGTCTTGAGTATATTATCCATTCTGATGTTGCTATAGCTTTGTGAATGCTTTATCTGATTGAACTGCATTGTGAAAAAGTTCTATGTTTTTAAGCAGTTAGGATTGCATGCTGTAGAAAGGATTTTTGATGTCTTGATTGTTTGGTTGTTGGCAAAATCTTTTTCTGAGTTCTAAAAAGGGTACCACTTACCCTATCTTTTTCTGAGAGCTGAGGACTCTGAATTCTTGATTGTGAAATTTTTCTGCCTTGTGTTGCATGTTGATTGGAGTTTTGTATACTTTGTGAGTTGAGAAGAGATTATAGGCATTTTTGAAAACTCAGATTTTTGCTTGAAATTGATATCCACTAGTAGCCCCTTTTGAGCCTTAAAAGAGTCTTTCTTTGGAGCCTACTTTGTGTGATAATTCTTAAAGTTGTTATTGTGATTCATGTGCTGAATTTGTTAGAACTATGTTTGTTGGGTTTCTCTCTAAAAAAAAAAAAAAAAAAGAAGGAAAAAAGTTGAGAAAAAAATAAGGTATGTGCCTTAGAAAAAATAATGAAGTAGTGGGGTGAGAAAGAGTATGAGGGGAGTAAAATTCAAGTCATTCATCCCATATATTCCACTACTTTGTTCAAAAAAAAAAAAAGAAGAAAAAGAGGAAAAATTGAGAGGACCCTTGTGTGAATTGTTTAAAGCTCTTAGTCAAGAAAATCACTTAACAACAAAATTTCTGAGTCAGCCAATAGAGTTGCCAAGTCTTGAAATCCACACCTTGAATTGATTCAACCCTTTGGCCAAGTTACAACCTTAAAAATCTCTTCAACATCACTTGGTTGCTTTACTTCAGTTTTGATTTGAATTATAGGCAGGATTATTGAGCTTTCTTGTTTTCATGGAGGATATTATTTTGTGAGCTTAATTGATGGACTCAAACATGTTAAAAGCCAAGCCTAACTTTCTTGATTCTTTGTCTATAAAACATGCATGTCTTCCTTCTCTGCTAAGCTTTCTTTGAAAGGTTTCTGTGCTTCAAGTTGTAATCAGATAAAACTTTCTCAAAACCCAGGGACGAGTTTTTCTTTAAGTTTTGTCGCTTGAGGACAAGCTGTCGTTGGGTATAGTGGTGTGATGAGTGGATTTTATATGATGTTTTTAGGCTATTTTTAGTCTTTTTATTATA
The DNA here is from genome assembly GCA_030819835.1 of Acmispon strigosus. Lineage (NCBI taxonomy): Eukaryota > Viridiplantae > Streptophyta > Magnoliopsida > Fabales > Fabaceae > Acmispon > Acmispon strigosus. The sequence goes on along the minus strand of JAUAMA010000007.1, from coordinate 18,075,435 downwards.
TTATTTTTGGGTCTCATGTAGGTTTTTTATTGTTTTTATGTAGATTTTATATTTATTTTGCATTTTGCATGTAGATTAGATTTTATTAGATTTTCTAGCTTTATTTTATATTTTTAGGGATTTTTCTAGTTATTTTGTATTTTTAGAAAAAGCTGGTTTAGTTATCATTTTTGTCCAGGGACCTGTGTGTAAAGTTTCAGGAAGTCAGGGACCAAATTGTAAAAGTTCAAGAGTGGAGGACTTGAAGTGGAGATCGAGAGAGTATGAGGGCTTGAATTGAAGTGCTAACCAAGGGAGGACCAAAGTGAAAAAGAAGAATATGAAGAATCACTCTCTAATTTAGCACATGGAAAAAATGTTTAAAGAATTGATGTTAGTGGAGGAAGGGTTTCAGAATTGATCAAGGCTGGTTAAGTGGCTTTTTATGGCCATCAAAACCCACTACCATGAATGAAGAAGGAAGGAAAAGCTTGAAGATGAAGAAGCAGCGTCCCAGCGCTCATGCGTTGGGATCCCAGCGCTCCAGCGCTGGGGTTCTGACTAGATGATGAGTCAGATGGTGACCCAGCGCCCAAGCGTTGGAAAGCCAGCGCTCAAGCGCTGGGCCTCGGACAGAAAGTGGATTTTTAATGCATCCTAGCGCCCATGCGTTGGGAATGCCAGCGCTCAAGCGCTGGAGGCTGGAATTTTACTATAAATAGGGCCCTTTTCTTCACTTGTAAGACACACCTTCATAGAATACAACAAGTATTCTCTCTTTCTCCCTCAAAGATCATTGTTCCTAGGAATTGTGGGAAGCCAAACTTGAGCTCCTATCCAGGGTAATTCAATGATTCTTTTAGCCATGCTTGGCTAATTCTTCTTTAAGTTTTTGGGTTGTTTTAGTTTATAATACATGTTCTAGTCTTTTTCTACATTTCTGAATTTTATTTCCATTCATGTTTTATTACCTTATGCTTTATTTCTATCTTGTGGATCCCAAGAGGTTTTGCTTATTACTTATTACATAAGGCCATTTGGTGAGTAGTAAGGGAACTAGGTAATAAAAAAGGTTATAAGTATACTTCACTAAGGAATTAGGAAGGACGTAACTTTATGTTGGCCTGAACATCTTCTTCATCTTCTTCTTTAGTTAACTAGGTGCCAAGGAATTGGGTTTAGTAATTAAAAAGAAAGATCTACAATGCTTAAGGAATTAACTTGTAGTTACACTAGGCTATAGCATCATGATAATGGTTTTATAATTCAGGAATTTAGTAGGAAATTTCTAGCATGTTTTTATAGACTATGTAAACCAACCCAAGAGCTTAATGTTAATCATCTCTTTATTATATTATTTTATGCTATTGTTTCTTTCTAGTTCTCAAACCAACAACAAATATACATCTTTTTATTTTTTCTGTTTAAGTACTAAACTTAATATTAACAAGAACACCTATCCTTTGGGTTCGAACATTTTTATTACGCGATAGTAAATTGTACACTTGCAATTTCATTATCAAGGTTCACTAATAAGGAGACTATTTAAGACATCAATCTCATCCTCTCGAGTAAGGGCAGTAACTTTTGCCGACATCCAAACTAGAGACAAGTTAGCATTATTCCTTTTTAATGCAACAGAAAGTATAACATTCTAGATATGACGTGATCGTACATTCTGGATACTGAAGTTGTATGTTGATAAGGGTGAATTGGTTACTCTTATTAATTCAATGTATATTATTTGGTACACAAGTGGCTCATCTATCAAAAAACACTTGACTTTTCACAAAATAAGACATTTATCATGCAACTCACACGCGCATCAGATCTATTTATTATTTCCTTGTTGGATACAAGTAAACGACACCTGTTGTTGTTCTAGAACATGTGTGGTCTTGAAGATCTAGAGTGATATTATCACCTTCTTAGGGACATCCACATGAAATTTCATTCAATGACTAAACACAAAAATTATTTTCATGTAGGAAATATCCGTTTTTGGACTAGACTTCAGGAACTCTTGTAGGAGATCTAAACTTCTTGAAGCATCACTCGAATGTTCACTTTTTCAATAGTATTTTGAACTCTAGACTTAAGGAGCGCAACACTAAAAAATGGACAGAAATAACAAGAAACTAGACGTGGTGCCGAAACTTTCTGTAATGGCTCCTATGTATTTATAGGTGAGGAAGAGAACCCTGAAGGTGGAAAAATGTTTCGTCCTGAGATCAGAAATTAAAAGGAGGGAATCTTACTTTGAAAATTAGCATGAATGCTAGAAGTCCAGGGAGGGTGATTATAAAAGTTTGTGGAAATTCTAGCTATGAGAAAGAATGAGAGTGACAAAAGCTCTAATTTCCCATAGTCTACGATGGACTGTATTTGGTGAACAACTAGACCGAATGATAGTGTGAAAATGAGGAACTTCTAATCAAGTTTACATCGAATAGAATGTCAAATTAACCACCCACCTGCGTTGCCCATGTAGGTTTAGGTTTTAAAGGTTCCCCTGCAAGTTATATAACTAGGTGGGGGGTAAATTAACCCCCCACCTGTCAAATTAACCCCAATTTGACCTGCAGGTGAACCTTTAAAACCTAAATTTACATGGGCAACGCAGGTGGGGGGTTTATTTGACATTCTATTCGATGTAATCTTGATTAGAAGTTCCTCATTTTCCCACTATCCTTCGGTCTAGTTGTTCACCAAATTCAGTTCACCGTAGACATATGGGAAAATAGAGCTTTTGTCACTCTCATTCTCTCTCATCGCTAGAATTTCCATAAAATTTTATAATCACCCTCCCTGGAGTTCTTGCATTCATGCTAATACTCAAAGTAAGATTCCCTCCTTTGAATTTCTTATCACGGGACGAAACATTTTTTCCACCTTCAGGGTTCTCTTCCTCACCTATATATACCTAGGAGCCATTACAGAAAGTTTCGGCACAACGTCTAGTTGCTTGTTATTTCTGTCCATTTTTTAGTGTTGCGCTCCTTAAGTCTAGAGTTCAAAATACTATTGAAAAAGTGTACATTCGAGTGATTCTTCAAGAAGTTTAGATCTCCTACAAGAGTTCCTGAAGTCTAGTCCAAAAACGGATATTTCCTACATGAAAATAATTTTTGTGTTTAGTCATTGGATGAAATTTCATGTGGATGTCCCTAAGAATTTAACAACAAGTTATTTTTTTAGATTTATCTCAAATTTTACTTGCAAATTTTGATATAAAAATCCTATAAATTTGACAAAACAAATATTTATAGAGTAATGAAAAAATATTTAATAATGATTTTATGTTTATAGGGTATTCAAAATTAAGAAGAGAATATTTTTCAAAAAAAGAAGAAGAAAAAAAAATTCACATAAATAAAATATTATATTTATTTAAAAATGATAAAATTAAAATAAAAAAGAATTGAAATAAATACTTACCTCGATGCAGAACACTCGAAAAGTCTCTAACTACGTAGGTCTCCTAGGACTTTGGCCTTGCCGCACATCACCAACACTCCAAAAGTTTACACTAGCACGTAGGCTAGTGCAAAGCAAAATACTCAATGGATATAAAATAGATCTGTAAAAATCTTGAACTATGCTACAAACTATGTGTTTTTACACTATGTTTGTGTGATCCAAAACACTCAAAGTAATTTTAATCTTAGACCTTAGTCTTTGAATTTTTGGATGATCAAACATGAGAAGAAGTTCCCTTTATATAGAGGAAGGAGAAGAAAGAACGGGGAAGTTTTAGCAATGTGGGACTTAAAATAGTTTACCAATTATTCCTTTAAACTAAAATACATATTTCGTATGGCAACCTTAGGTGTTTTTTATCTATCCAAATATTGGTATTACGTATTGCTCTCTCGAACAAAAATTGTAGGTGGCAACATAATCTTTTAAATGCCTCAAGTTTCATACAAAACTAACATCTACAACATTGGATACGAGTTCTCGTTTATTTCTCCAAGCTTTAGCAATGTGAGACTAAAACAGTTGATCAGTGATTTACTTTGTTGTGGGATATCAAATTTCATGGCAACTTTAACTGTTTATTAACTATCCAAAGAATGGAATAACATCTTGTTTTGTTAAAAATAATTGTAGGTGACCACATTACATTTCAAATGTCTCAAGTTTCATACAAAACTAACATCTACAACTACAGATATGCGTTCTTGTATACTCCTTCGTGTACATTTTGCACAAGCATCTTAGTTTTTTCTTCTAAATAAAGAAAATACTTGTTAAACACATAATCTATCTCTTGTTGTTCTCATAATAGTGTATTTATATGCAATGTATTTAACTTTCATAACCTTAGTATTAAATCTGAATTTTTGTTTTAGAAAAGAATATATAAAGGTGATTTAGATGAAAATATTAGTTTTACTAAACAACTAAGGAAATTAAGTATTGTCATCCCTTTTTGTTGAAAGAACATTGATGAATTGGTCCCTTCTTGATATTCTATGATATCCTAAAATTAATTTTAATTGGGGTTTTGTGTGTGTTTGAGTATTAGTGACGCCATGGCCTTATCATTTTCCAATATATATTATTTTTGCATGTATTACTATAAATTTCTTTTGTTGTTCATATGCCTACTTGATTCAAACAGGTAAATATATGTAGATGCTAGCGGTAACTTAAATAATCAATAAATATGAATTAATGATCTATGTATACTCCATATTCCCAAACATTCGAAGAATAATTTATCCTTTCTCAACTCATTAATGTTGAACATGTCTTTAATGATTTATAGGTATGCATTAACATCCTCGAGAGTTGTGATACATCCCGGTGAAGCACTTGTAGGTGATTGGATTTACTAGCTTTGCCTGAGTTATTCTGCTAGTTCCTTGTGGAACAACGATCCCCTTGACATAAGGTCATAAGGGTAGTGGCCTATTGTCACAATTGTTGGGGATGCCATGTTTAGGCCAGTAATATGCATGTAGGTGCTACAAGTAAACTTTTCTGCTATGCCCTCATTTTATTCTTTGAACTTAGTGCATTTTCTAAGTAGGCATATTACTCAAGATCTTTTATTTAGCTAGACTAGATATATGGTTGCGTAAACATCTTTCCTCCATCCATTCATAGGATATACATCTAACTAATTTTATGTTGAGCATTTATTAAAATTTTGCTTATCTTGCGACTTTGATAGACTTTTGATTGGGTTTAAGTGCTTTTTATTTTGGGTAACTTTTCTTGTTAATTTTGCTTTGATTCCTGATGACTGGATTTTATATGATGTTTTTAGGGTCCTTTTAGTTTATTTTATTTTATTTGTATTGAGTCTCATATAGGTTTTTATTCTTTTTATTTAGATTTTCTATTTATTTTGGCATTTGCATGTAGATTAGCTTTTATTTGTTTTTAAGCTTTATTTGTATAATTTTAGGTATTTTTATTAGTTTTTAGTCTTTTTAGGAAACTGGTTAAATTAAGCATATTTGTGGGGACCAAGGTGCAAATTGCAAGAAATGAAGGACTAAAAATGAAGCACCATTTCTAATTGGCACATGTGAAAAATGCCATAAGTGGAGAATTGATGAGGAAGGCTGGTTAAATTAATCATCCGTGCCAACACTTGAGCGTTGGGACGTGGCAGGTTTTATTATAAATAGGGTCTTTGTTTTCCTTTGTAAACACACCTTTCACACCCTTCATACCATCTTTCTTCTTGGTTCAGAGCAATTTCCTGGACTTGTGGGAAGCCTCTTTGAGCTCCCAATTTAGGTTTTTCTCTTTATGTATCTCTTAGCCATGCTAGGCTAATTTCTCTTGTATTTGGGTTGTTATGAATCTTCATAAAACTATGGTGTAAGTCTTAATCTTTATATATGAATGAAGTTCTTGTTCTTAGTATTTTCTCCCCATGCTTAATTAATCTTGGTGCACACAAGTTCACTTTGCTCAATTCTTGCACAATGGTAATTGGTAGAATTTGAGGGAAATTAGATTAAATTAATGGATTATTCATCACTTAGGTATAAGGATGGAAACCAATTGTGTTGGCTAGAACTAAGAACACTAATGCTTCAATTTGATTGAAAGTTCTATTTGATTAAGGCATTAACAAATAGAAATCCTAGGCTAAAGCACCTAAGAACTAGTTCTAATTTCATGTGTAAAAGTGATTCTGAAAAGCTAAGTTAAGTGAAGTGAAACTCAACCCAAATACTTGTTTTATCATTTTTATCATTTCATGGCTTTTAGTATTTTTCTATCACAATATCAAAACAAAACATCTTTTATTTTACCAACTCTGAAAAACCAATTATAAAATCAACCAATCCCTGTGGAGACGATATCTTTTATATTACTTCGATATTCAACCGTACACTTGCGGATTTGGCTTATCAATGCCCTAATCTTATCCGTTAACCTTTGTGCTTTTTCTAAGCAGGGAGATTAATCATGATCTTTGCTTTGGGTAGGTATTGTGGTTGGGGAAACCTCTTTCCCCCATCCATGCGTAGCACACTGATTTATTTCATTTGATATTGAACATTTATTGAAATTTTAGCTTTTCTTAGATAGAATATTTCGGGTTTTTGTGCTTTGCATTTTAGGTTCCTTTTCATACAAATTTCAAAGATGTGTTTGTTTAAATAAAACTTCATTAAGAGTTATAATCTTTCTATGCATAGTCTAAATTTAGGTGTTTGCTTTTAGAATCAACTCGTCTCCGATGTTGATGCTATTTTTTGGTATTATATTTAACCATATTGATACCCAAATCGCAAGTGCACGATTGACTATCGCGTAGTATAAAAAGATCGAACCCAAGGGATAGGTGTTCTTTTTATTATAATATACAGTACTTGTGCAGAAAAATTAAAAGATGAATATATGATGTTGGTTTTAGAAAAATCAAGAACAAAAGCATAAAATGATAAGAAATAAAGATGATAAGAATTTAAGCTCTTGGGTTGGTTTACATAGTCTATAAAACATGCTAGTAATCTCCTACTTAATTTCCGAATTTTAAATCCAATTTCATGATGCTATAGCCTAGAATTTCTACAAGTTAATTGCCTTAAGAAATGTAGAACTTTCTTCCTAATTACTAAATCCATAGCCTTGGTATTTAGTTAACCAGAAAAGAAGATGAAGAATGAATTCGGGCCAGCAAAAAGTTACGTCTATCCTAATTGCCTTAAGTGATATATACTTATAACCTGTTTTAATTCCTATTTCCCTTATTACTTACCAAATGGCCTTATGACATAAGTAGAAATCAAGATATCTTTTGTGCACAAAGATGAATAAAGAACAAGGAAATAAAACATGAAAGGAAATATTATTCAGAAATGTAGAAAAACACTAGAACATGAATAATAAACTAAAACAACCCAAAAACTTAAAGAAGAAGTTAGCCAAGCATGGCTAAAAGAATCATTGAATTACCCTGGATAGGAGCTCAAGTTTGGCTTCCCACAATTCCTAGGAACAATGATCTTAAGGAGGAAAGAAGAATACTTGTTGTATTCTGAAATGGTGTGTCTTACAAGTGAAGAAAAGGCCCCTATTTATAGTAAAAATTCACCCTCCAGCGCTTGAGCGCTGGCATTCCCAACGCTTGGGCGTTGGGATGCATTAAAATTCCACTATCAGACCGAGGCCCAGCGCTTGAGCGCTGGCTTTCCAACGCTTGAGCGTTGGGTCGCCTGCTGCTTCATCTTCAAGCTTTTCCCTTCTTCATGGTAATGGGTTTTCAATGCCTTCAATGGCCACCACTCAGCCCTTAATCATTTCTGAAACTTCCTTCCCACAACCATCAATTCTTCAAGCTTATTTTCCATGTGCTAAATTGGAGAGAGTTGCTTCATATTCTCCTTTTTCTCTTTTAGCCCTCTCTTTACTAGCACTTCAATTCTGGCCCTTTAATTCTTTGAAACTTCACTTTTAATCCTCCACTCTTGAACTTTCACACTTTGATCCCTGATTTCCTGAAACTTTACAAATTGGTCCCTGGACAAAAATGATAACTATACCAGCTTTTCCTAAAAATATAAAATAACTATAAAAATTCCTAAAAATATAAAATAAAGTTAGAAAAACAAAAAAAATCTAATCTATATGCAAAATGAAAAATAAATATAAAATCTACATAAAAATAATAAAAATCCTATATGTGACTCAAAAATAATAAAAATAAAAAGACTAAAAACAACCTAAAAACATCATATAATATCCACTCATCACATATGAAATAGCAATTCTTTCGTACACAATAATGACGCACACACCACTATAGTTCTGTTTTATGCTATGATCTTTACAAGTGGAAAAGCAGACACAATATTTTGCACTATAAGGTAGCTTAGGAAGGAATTTAAAGGATATGGTTAGACGTTGAATTCTTTCATATTCATAAAAATTGGCCTCTCTTAGTTTGGTCAAACAATGGAAAAATAAAAAGCTCAATATAGTTGTATTTTTTTGAAATGGTTATTGAAACAGTTACATTAATTGGATTATATGAGTGTGAGGCAAATTGAGATTATTAACCGTGGAGTTTCAGAAAACTTGATGAATCAAAGAAGAAAGATATGAAGTATTTTTCATAATGCCACCTAAATGGAGGAAAAAGTTGTATATGGAGCACACCAGAAAGAAGTTTATGTCGTTTATCCCTCCACAGTTTACATCTGATGAGGTTCACTAATAAGGAGACTATTTAAGACATCAATCTCATCCTCTCGAGTAGGGGCATTAACTTTTGCCGACATCCAAACTAGAGACAAGTTAGCATTATTCCTTTTTAATGCAACAGAAAGTATAACATTCTGGATATGACGTGATCATACATTCTGGATACTGAAGTTGTATGTTGATAAGGGTGAATTGGTTACTGTTATTAATTCAATGTATTTATTTGGTACACAAGTGGCTCATCTATCAAAAAACACTTGACTTTTCACAAAATAAGACATTTATCATGCAACTCACACGCGCATTAGATCTATTTATGATTTCCTTGTTGGATACAAGTAAACGACACCTGTTGTTGTTCTAGAACATGTGTGGTCTTGAAGATCTAGAGTGATATTATCACCATCTTTTTGAAAGGTATGAATATGTAAAATGTAAAACTGAGTTTAACATTGTTGCCGTTAAAATGATTTTTTATTGAACATGTTCTTCATAAATACGTAACTATGTCTCAGCTTTCAATTTTAACCGACTTTTATTTTATTTTACTTCTTATCTGTTTTAATATTTTTATTTTATCTCTAAATTTTCCTTTTTATTGAAATAACTAAAATGAAACAAATTTAAAATATAAAACCGAAATTAAGAATAAATCTATAAAATGACAAAAAAGGAAGGTGTAAAATGACTTCATCACTTTATAATCTTATTTGACTGGCATTAGTCTCCGTTTATAAATTTCAGCTAAAAAGTGTGAAGAAGGTCTTGCTCCTGACCCTGGCTGTGGTTTTGATGACGACAAACTCATCAACAAAAAGAAGAAAAGAAGACTTCAAAGAATCAAGCACTCAAGTCCATCAATAGTCTAGAAGTCTTAGTATTAGGTGAGTTATGCTTCCAAAGGTTTATTAAAGCATAAAGGCTCTCAAAACACCTAATCTAATCAAGCTAAGTGTTTTCATAACTTAAAAGAAGTAGAAAACCTTAAGCAAGTCTCAAAGAATAAGTTTCTGGAAAATGGGCTTCTGTGTAATCGATTACACCATTATGGTAATCGATTACACCATGGCAAGTAATCGATTACTCCAGTCTTGTAATCGATTACATGTTTGAAATTCAAATTCAAACTGAAACGGTCACTTGTGTAATCGATTACACTAAGTATGGTAATCGATTACCAGAACGAAAAAGTGTCTCTTTTCGTGAACCATTGTGTCCCAAACCTTTTGAAAAGGGTTGTGATGGTTCAAGGACGTTTCCCTTGCCTATATAAAGACCATTTGAGTCCAGAAAACACAACAACAACATAGAACACACAACACACACGAAATAGACACATTTCACATGAGAAAAACACATTAGGCCAAAGCTCTTTCAAAATTGGTTCATCTTTTAGAACTTAAATCTTTTGGAGCCTAAATTCTGAGTTCATGATCTTCATGTTTACAAGAACACATTAGTTGTTCATATCTTGAAGAACTCAGAATTGTATTATGCTTAAAAGCCTTAAAGCATAATTTCTCATGTTCAATCCAATTGTGTGTTAAAGGATTGAAACAGCCAAGTTTAATATCTTCTTCATCTCTTTCTGTAAGATTGAGTTTCTCACCGTGGTATTCGGTGAAGGGTTGTTGTCACTGAAAGTGGTTTGCTTTCAGGGTTTCGATTGAAGACAAGTTTGTCTTCAAGGTCTGAGGGTGGTTTGCCTTCAGGAACTGAAAGTGGTTTGCTTTCAGGGGCTGTTGAAAGCGGTTTGCTTTCACAGGATATTGGTAGAAGTTCTTGGGGTCCTTGGGTTAGGAACTTGTAAGAAATTCTTATCAATAGTGGAAAAATCCTCAAGGGGTTTTCTTGAGGGACTGGACGTAGTCTTCGGTGGATTGAAGGCGAACCAGGATAAATCTTGTGTGTGATTCTCTTTATCCTTCACATTTACTTTCAAGTATTGTTCATATCCGCTGCAATCACAACGATCAATTCGTGATCATCATAAACTTGAAAGTAACGATTTCAATAAGGCGAAAATTGGGGCAACACTGATTCACCCCCCCTCTCAGGTTGCTATCTGTTCTAATAAAAAGGAATTAAATATGAATGAATTTTACAAGTTTTTGATAAAGGAAATTTGTGCTGTTTTAAAAAAGCATATTGAGGAAATGTTTATCTTGTCGGAAAGTTTGAACAAAGTTATACAACTCTCATGAGAACTTCAACTGCTAAATTATATGTTAACTAAGTGGATTTCTATTTAGAAGACAAACTCAAGACATTGACGCAACATGTTCATGGAGAAATATACGAGAACTCGTATCCAAAGTTGTAGATGTTAGTTTTGTATGAAACTTGAGGCATTTAAAAGATTATGTTGCCACCTACAATTTTTGTTAGAGAGAGCAATACGTAATACCAATATTTGGATAGATAAAAAACACCTAAGGTTGCCATACGAAATATGTATTTAAGTTTAAAGGAATAATTGGTGAACTATTTTTAGTCCCACATTGCTAAAACTTCCCCGTTCTTTCTTCTCCTTCCTCTATATAAAGGGAACTTCTTCTCATGTTTGATCATCCAAAAATTCAAAGACTAAGGTCTAAGATTAAAATTACTTAGAGTGTTTTGGATCACACAAACATAGTGTAAAAACACAGAGTTTGTAGCATTAGTTCAAGATTTTAAGAGATCTATTTTATATCCATTGGGTTTTTTGCTTTGCACTAGCCTACGTGCTAGTGTAAACTTTTGGACTGTTGGTGATGTGCGGCAAGGTCAAAGTCCTAGGAGACCTACGCAGTTAGAGACTTTTCGAGTGCTCTGCATCGAGGTAAGTATTTATTTCATTTCTTCTTTATTTTAATTTTATCATTTTTTAATAAATCTAATATTTTATTTATGTGAATTTTTTTTTCTTCTTTTTTTTTGAAAAATATTCTCTTCTTAATTTTAAATACCCTATAAACATAAAATCATTATTAAATATTTTTTCATTACTCTATAAATATTTGTTTTGTCAAATTTACAGGATTTTTATATCAAAATTTGCAAGTAAAATTTGAGATAAATCTAAAAAAATAACGTGTTGTTAAATTCTTAGGGACATCCACATGAAATTTCATCCAACGACTAAACGCAAAAATTATTTTCATGTAGGAAATATCCGTTTTTGGACTAGACTTCAGGAACTCTTGTAAGAGATCTAAACTTCTTGAAGCATCACTCGAATGTCCACTTTTTCAATAGTATTTTGAACTCTAGACTTAAGGAGCGCAACACTAAAAAATGGACAGAAATAACAAGAAACTAGACGTTGTGCCGAAACTTTCTGTAATGGCTCCTATGTATATATAGGTGAGGAAGAGAACCCTGAAGGTGGAAAAAAAATTTCGTCCTGTGATCAGAAATTAAAAGGAGGGAATCTTACTTTGAAAATTAGCATGAATGCTAGAAGTCCAGCGAGGGTGATTATAAAAGTTTGCGGAAATTCTAGCTATGAGAGCGAATGAGAGTGACAAAAGCTCTAATTTCCCATATGTGTACAATGGACTGTATTTGGTGAACAACTAGACCGAATGATAGTGTGAAAATGAGGAACTTCTAATCAAGTTTACATCGAATAGAATGTCAAATTAACCCCCCACCTGCGTTGCATATGTAGGTTTAGGTTTTAATGGTTCCCCTGCAAGTTATATAACTAGGTGGGGAGTAAATTAACCCCCCACCTATCAAATTAACCCCAATTTGACCTGCAGGTGAACCTTTAAAACCTAAATTTACATGGGCAACGCAGGTGGGGATTCTATTCGATGTAAACTTGATTAGAAGTTCCTCATTTTCACACTATCCTTCGGTCTAGTTGTTCACAAAATACAGTTCACCGTAGACATATGGGAAAATAGAGCTTTTGTCACTCTCATTCGCTCTCATAGCTAGAATTTCCGCAAACTTTTATAATCACCCTCCCTGGACTTCTAGCATTCATGCTAATTTTCAAAGTAAGATTCCCTCCTTTTAATTTCTGATCACAGGACGAATTTTTTTTTCCACCTTCAGGGTTCTCTTCCTCACCTATATATACATAGGAGCCATTACAGAAAGTTTCGGCACAACGTCTAGTTTCTTGTTATTTCTGTCCATTTTTTAGTGTTGCGCTCCTTAAGTCTAGAGTTCAAAATACTATTGAAAAAGTGGACATTCGAGTGATGCTTCAAGAAGTTTAGATCTCCTACAAGAGTTCCTGAAGTCTAGTCCAAAAACGGATATTTCCTACATGAAAATAATTTTTGTGTTTAGTCATTGGATGAAATTTCATGTGGATGTCCCTAAGAATTTAACAACACGTTATTTTTTTAGATTTATCTAAAATTTTACTTGCAAATTTTGATATAAAAATCCTGTAAATTTGACAAAACAAATATTTATAGAGTAATGAAATATATTTAATAATGAATTTATGTTTATAGGGTATTTAAAATTAAGAAGAGAATATTTTTCAAAAAAAAAGAAGAAAAACAAATTCACATAAATAAAATATTATATTTATTAAAAAATGATAAAATTAAAATAAAGAAGAAATGAAATAAATACTTACCTCGATGCAGAGCACTCCAAAAGTCTCTAACTGCCTAGGTCTCCTAGGACTTCGACCTTGCTGCACATCACCAACACTCCAAAAGTTTACACTAGCACGTAGGCTAGTGCAAAGCAATAAACCCAATGGATATAAAATAGATCTCTAAAAATCTTGAACTATGCTACAAACTCTGTGTTTTTACACTATGTTTGTGTGATCCAAAATACTCAAAGTAATTTTAATCTTAGACCTTAGTCTTTGAATTTTTGGATGATCAAACATGAGAAGATGTTCCCTTTATATAGAGGAAGGAGAAGAAAGAACGGGGAAGTTTTAGCAATGTGGGACTAAAAATAGTTCACCAATTATTCTTTTAAACTAAAATACATATTTCGTATGACAACCTTAGGTGTTTTTTATCTATCCAAATATTGGTATTACGTATTGCTCCCTCTAACAAAAATTGTCGGTGGCAACATAATATTTTAAATGCCTCAAGTTTCATACAAAACTAACATCTACAACTTAGGATACGAGTTCTCGTGTATTTCTCGAAGCTTTAGCAATGTGAGACTAAAACAGTTGATCAGTGCTTTACTTTGTTGTGAGATATCAAATTTCATGACAAATTTAACTGTTTATTAACTATCCAAAGAATGGAATAACATCTTGTTTTGTTAAAATATAATTGTAGGTGACCACAATTTATTTCAAATGTCTCAAGTTTCATACAAAACTAACATCTACAACCAAGGATATTAAGTATTGTCATCCCTTTTTGTTGAAAGAACATTGATGAATTGGTCCCTTCTTGTCATTCTATTTTATCCTGAAATTAATTTTAATTGGGGCTTTGTGTGTGTTTGAGTATTAGTGACGCCATGGCCTTATCATTTTCCAATATATATTATTTTTGCATGTATTACTATAAATTTCTTTTGTTGTTCATATGCCTACTTGGTTCAAACAGGTAAATATATGTAGATGCTAGCGGTAACTTAAATCATCAATAAATAAGAATTAATGATTTATGTATACTCCATACTCCCGTACATTCGAAAAACAATTTATCCTTTCTCAACTCATTAATTTTGAACACGTCTTTAATGATTTATAGGTATGCATTAACTTCCTTGTGAGTTGTGATACATCGTGGTGAAGCACTTGTAGGTGATTGGATTTACTAGCTATGCTAGAGTGACGGTGCTAGTTCCTTATGGAACCCCGGTCCCCTTGACATAAGGTCATAAGGGTAGTGGCCTATTGTCACAATTGTTGGGGATGCCATGTTTGGTTCAATAATATGCATGTAGGTGCTACAAGTAAATTTTTCTGCTATGCCCTCATTTTATTCTTTGACCTTAGTGCATTTTCTGAGTAGGGATATTACTCAAGATCTTTTATTTGGCTAGACTAGATATAAGGTTATGAAAACATTTTTCCTCCATCCATTCATAGGATATTCATCTAATTAATTTTATGTTGAACATTTATTGAAGTTTTGCTTATCCGGCGACTTTGATAGACTTTTGATGGGGTTTAAGTGCTTTTTATTTTGGGTACCTTTTCTTGTTAATTTTTCTTTGATGCCTGATGATTGGATTTCATATGATGTTTTTAGGGATTTCCAGATCTTTCATTGTAGAATTGGTACCTAACAAAGTATATATAATGTTCTATTGTTTTGCTGTTGTCTTATTCTATAACTACGCAATTATAATGTTTAGAAAAAACTCTCAATTTTCTTATGCTTTTCAAGGGTGGATAGACTTCATCAAAGAAAATAGATACAAAGATCAGAGCTGGATCAAGTAGGGAATTGATAAGAAGGATCCTTATGTAATACATGTCAGTGTAATCAATAAATGAAAAATGGTTCTCAAGTTTTTATTTTCATATATCAATATTTACCCCATTCTTTTATTGTTCAGTTAAAATATGAAAATCTATGTACCAAAACATCCAAGTAAATTATTATTTCGGTTTATATACATCTATAATTGTCAATTGATATGTTTCATCTAAATAAAACTCTCTTGTGCATGGCACGGGTCAAAAACTAGTACACAAAGTTTAGGAAATTTGTATCTATCATAATTGATCACAAAATTTTATCATTCAAAATCTGATAAACGTCTTGAGATCGTTTGAACTTAACAATTTAGAGTCCATTTTAGGAAAAGTTAGTACATGCGTCAACTTTTCGTGCAATCGATTATTGCAAACACTTCTTTAGATATTTAAAAAAGTCAAGCTTTTCCCAAAATATTGTGTCCTACAACTAATAATTTTGAAAAAGAAATTTAAAATCTATTAAAAAATTTCCATTTAGAAAATTATACTTTAATATTAATATATGAAATTTTATATATTTTATTTTAAATTTACAATATGAATTTATTTAAAAAAGTCTCTATGTTATACAATTAAGAGTTCCAAGAACCTCTCTCCTAGGTGTCAAATTCCAGTGCATTTCGCTTCGGTGTCCCAATGATTTTCATCCTACATGGATTCACTAGAACGCAGGGTTTGAAGTTCTCTTCTCATAGTGGCTCTTTCCATGCACTCCTCCCCAAAACCTCCCAACTAACCAATCACATGAACCTTTTTCCAGTATTGCATTATGCATTAAACATAATCATCTAACTGCAGCTAATACTTGAACCTTTTTTATCTTACCACTTTATCTCACTGATTGATTTCCCTAGGTTTTTTTATCCTTTTCCACTCAAGACCCTAATTATTTCTCCTTCTCAATGCATTTTTTTGCTCTCCAGTATTGTTTGTTAGATTTGAATTTGAAAACCTAATTTATTATGGCGCCATTCATGAAATACTTTGTGGTTTCTCTATCAATAGGTTATTGCAATGTTTTGTTATTCACCAATTCTTCATTCTTTGTCTACTAGAATTTCTTATAGCCATGGTCATGAACTTTGATTCTCTTTCCAGCATTTCACCCAAAAAAGAGACATGGAGGATCAATGTAAAGGTTGTTCATCTGCGAAAAGTTCCAAGCTTTGATAAAACGAGGTTACCTTTTTGTATTGAGATGGTTCTGATGGATGAAAATGGTGACAGGATTCATGCATCTGCCCGGAAAACCCTAAGCTACAAGTTTAAGCAATTGATCTCTAAGGGTTCTACTTATACCATGTCTCATTTTGGAGTTGTTAGTAATACCGGTGAGTTTCGTACCACCAGACATGCTTTTAAGCTGAACTTTCAGCTTAGAACTGATGTCCACCAACTTAATGTCCTTTCTCTTTTGTTCCAATATCTGACATATTGTTCAAGGATTACGACAAGAAATATTTAGCTTGTCAGATTTCATCGCTTGAGTTGATTTTTTTACACTCAGTATTTGTTTTTTCATATACCCATTTTCACAATTTCTGTGTTTTTTTTCACCATGTGATTAGGATTCTCACTGGCGTTGGAACTGAGCAGCAGTTCAAGAAAGATGGAATGAGTGACAAGATTATTAAGATTGAGCTCACGGCTGATTGGTAATAATGTTTATTTAAATTTTTATTTTCTGATTTCCCTTAAGTTTGGGTAATTTAATTGATTATTGTATTGTATTCCCTTATTGTAGTGCCAAGATTGAGTGTGCTTTCCTTGGTAACTTTGTTGATGAGATCAAAGCTTTTCTAGTTGCTGGTAATGCTAGCAATGATGTTGTAGTGATTCAACTTGCAAAAGTGAAGACTTTGAAAGGTTTTACCATTTCATAATTTAATTGGTTTTTATGTCATACTTTTTCAAATCTTGCACTTTTTGTATGAGTCCATGTGAAATAATGTTTGTGCGTATTTTGAATGTAGACACCCCATGTCTGAATTCTGCTTATGGGGCAACAAAGGTTTTAATTCACCCTGATATTCAGGAATTGCTGCCATCAAGAAAAAGTAAATTCCATGTCCAAACTTTATTTTTTCATTATCGTGAAATAATATTAATGATGTTTATGTTTTCATTAGGTTCTTTGATTCAACTGAGTTAAGCTCTCTAGTTATGAGCCAACTTCCAGATCTAAGCAAATCTACATGAGAAGATTTTCTTGTCATAACTTCTCCACAGACAATTGAAAAATCAAAGATAGTCAGGAGGTTTCTTTTATAATTTCTAAATTATGTTTAACGGACTTTTTTGTGTTGAAAAACTTCCATAATGTTCTTTTGTTATTCCTGTTGAATTGTACTTGTGTGGTGCTTGGAACGATTAAGGTGCTGCCAGAGAATGGTGACTGGTGGTATCCATCCTGTAAATGCAACAAGATGGTTTGTCCTATAGGGTTACTGGAAATCAAACTCATTTTTCCGTCATTTTACAATTACAGACTTCATTTTTTACCACCACAACATGGTGGCTGAAATTTATATTATTAATCTTCCTTTAAAGTCGCTTTGTCAGTTTGAGTTCTCATTTGCATGTTTTTTGATATGATTTAATTAGAATGCTGAAAAATCTAAGGAAGCAAAGCTTCCTGATGAGCTAAACAACCTTCTAGACAAGACGTTTTTGTTCAAGATTGATGTCAAGATGTCTTCCAACTCCAAGTTTGAGCAATCCTATCGTGTGAAGAAAAATTGTAAGGAACGTGAGATAATCAACCAGTTCAATACCGTGACTGCTGAACCTAGGGTGAATATAATAATAATCTTGATTTGTTTTCACATTTTGGCAAACTGTGATTTTTAGATGATTTAAAATAATTTAAAAAGTTAGGTTAATTGTGTTTAATCTCCCACCTCAAAGATTGTGTTTATTTATTGTTTGTTTTAAAAACTTATTTAATTAAACCAGTCTCATTTAGCAGGACTTGATCAGTGATGTTGTTGTTATTGATGATGAAAAAGTGTACGAGTCTACTTAGCCTGCTGCTGTTGTTCTTGGAGTTGAAACCCATGACTTAACCCCGGCAAAGCGGAGTTCACCTTCTGAAGTGCAGAATGTTATTTCTACTTCTACCAGTTCCCACAAGAAGCTTCTTGAAAAGATCAAGCAGGAGAAGATCTAAATGTCATTTCCATTTGCTGAAGAGATTTCTATTTTGTGTTATGTTCCACTGTTTTGAATTTTAATTTTTCAGTTTTCTACCTTTGTTACTAAGATTTAAGCTATATGTTTTCATGATAATTTGTGGATCTCTTTAATCTTGGCCTTAATTTTGCGGCCTTTATTTGGCAATATTTTTCCTTCTAAATTTTGCGCATTAATTATGAAAGATTGTCGTCGATAATAATTTTTTTAGTAATGGTTGATGATGTTATTATCGCGCCGTTTATCATTCACATATTTTTTTGATATTGGTTTCTTATTTTGATCTATGAACGAATGATTTTGTGATAGTATTTTCCTTTTTAACCATAATCATCATTCAACCTTCATTCACTAAAATATTTTAAAATGTAGAAGTTTTCCAATTCTTTTTCCTCTTGCCTCGTTCTATAACTATATATTACTTCAATGTAATATATATGTTTAACACAACAATCAAATAATTGTTCATATATCTTAAACCAAATCCTCATTTTCAATAAATAGTTGTTAGTTATTCTTAATTTAAATTTAAATATCTTTTGCTAAATAGTTTAAAAACTACTCAATTCTTTTCAATGAGTTGAGCCATGGTACATATCTGCTGTAACTTTGCATCTGTTTTCATTAATTAATTATCGCCGTTTATTATTCTAATATTTCTTTATGTTCTACGAATGATTTTTTTTTTTAATCCTCATGCACCCAATTTTTCGAAATATATTAATCTTAATTTTTTTATAGTATTTGCCTTTGTAACCATAAAAACTAATTTACATGATGGATAAAACAATTTAACCAATTCATTCTTTTTGGGGTTAAATATAAGCAATTCATTCCAAGCCATTTGCTTCCTTGGTAGTTGCAAGAAATAAATTTTACTTTAAAGTAATATATTAATAACCTAATTATGAAATAGATGCTCATTTATGTTAAATTCAAACCACGTATTCATTAAATATCTTTAAATATTCGTTACCTTTTTCTTAAATTTAATTTAAACCTCATTTGCTAAAGATTTTGAAAACTATTCTTAAATTCCGCAAATGTAATTTGTCATTAAGTAAACCTTCTGAATGCTCATATTTTTTCTTTATAACGGTTTATATCCAAACCTATTTTCAAAAGAAAAAAATTACATGTTTAGTAACTTATCGTACACATTGATTTTACTCTCATATATCAATTATAATAACCCAAATTAATTTTTTACATTACCAATGGAAAACTTAATGACTTTTACTTTCCGTAATTAAATTTTTTACATATAGATGTCAACAACAAAATTGGCTACAAAGATTTATGCTACTCATCCGTTCCAAATTATAAGGACCTGTTCAGACAATCACGCTTATTAAGAAAACATGTAATAAGCTAATTAATATCTTGGTTTTGTTATTTTTTTGTACAAATCTTCCATATATGCCCCTATGTTAGTATTGGATATATCAAAGGTTGGTTGGGAAAAATGAAAGAGAAGCAATTAGTAGAGGTGATAATTTAAGTTTTGGAATTGAAAATATAATGAATGCAAGGGGTAAAAAAGGAAAAACTTATTTTTATTTTTTTGAAATCTAGAAGGGTTTTATAATTTGGGACACCAAGTTTGTCTCTAAAGAACCTAATAATTTGGGACGGAGGAGTAATAAGCAGGGATGGATCCACATAGGACTTGAGGGGGGCAAGTGCCCCCACAAGATTTTTCATTTTTCAAGAAAAAATACTACATATACTCTACATTTTTAAAATATTCAGTAAATAATTGCCCCCACAAAATAGTAAGTATCCTCTTTGTTTTGTACTTTGGAAAAAGATGAGCTCAAATTCATTTCACTCACATTCACATGAAAGAGATGAGAGTAGATAAAACATAAGTAAGAAATATTATGCCTCAAGTTTCATAGAAAACTAACATCTACAACTATTGATATGCGTTCTTGTATACTCCTTCATGTTCATATTGCACAAACATCTTGGTTTTGTCTTCTAAATAAAGAAAATACTTGGTAAACACATAATTTATCTCTTGTAGTTCTCATGATAGGTTATTTAGACGCTACATATTTAACTTTCATAATCTAAGTATGAAATCAGAATTTTGGTTTTAGAAAAAAATCTATAAAGGTGATTTAGATGAAAATATTACTTTTACTAAACAACTAAGGAAATTAAGTATTTTCATCCCTTTTTGTTGAAACAACATTGATGAAATGGTCCCTTCTTGTCATTCAATCGTATCCTTAAACTAATTTCAATTGGGGCTTCTAGTGTGTTTGAGTAATAGTGACGCCATTGCATTATCATTTTCCAATATACATTATTTTGACATGTATTACTATAAATTCCTTTTGTTGTTCATAAGCCTACCTGATTCCAATATACCTAATGATCTATGTATACTCCATATTCCCAAACATTCGAAGAATAATTCCTTTCTCAACTCATTAATTTTGAACACGTCTTTAATAATTTATAGGTATGCATTAACATCCTTGTGAGTTGTGATACATCCCGGTGAAGCACTTGTAGGTGATTGGATTTACTAGCTATGCCTGAGTTATTGTGCTAGTTCCTTGTGGAACAACGATCCCCTTGACATAAGGTCATTAGGGTAGTGGCCTATTGTCACAATTTTTGGGGATGCCATGTTTGGGTCAATAATATGCATAGTTATCTCCTACTTAATTTCCGAATTTTAAATCCAATTTAAGCTCTTGGGTTGGTTTACATAGTCTATAAAACATGCTAGTAATCTCCTACTTAATTTCCGAATTTTAAATCCAATTTCATGATGCTATAGCCTAGAATTTCTACAAGTTAATTTCCTTAAGAAATGTAGAACTTTCTTCCTAATTACTAAATCCATAGCCTTGGTATTTAGTTAACAAGAAAAGAAGATGAAGAATGAATTCGGGCCAGCACAAAGTTACGTCTATCCTAATTGCCTTAAGAGATATATACTTATAACCTTTTTTATTTCCTATTTCCCTTACTACTTACCAAATGGCCTTATGACATAAGTAGAAAGCAAGATATCTTTTGTGCACAAAGATGAATAAAGAACAAGGAAATAAAACAGGAAAGGAAATATTATTCAGAAATGTAGAAAAACACTAGAACATGAATTATAAACTAAAACAACCCAAAAACTTAAAGAAGAAGTTAGCCAAGCATGGCTAAAAGAATCATTGAATTACCCTGGATAGGAGCTCAAGTTTGGCTACCCACAATTCCTAGGAACAATGATCTTAAGGAGGAAAGAAGAATACTTGTTGTACTCTGAAATGGTGTGTCTTACAAGTGAAGAAAAAGCCCCTATTTATAGTAAAAATTCACCCTCCAGCGCTTGAGCGCTGGCATTCCCAACGCTTGGGCGTTGGGATGCATTAAAATTCCACTATCAGACCGAGGCCCAGCGCTTGAGCGCTGGCTTTCCAACGCTTGAGCGTTGGGTCGCCTGCTGCTTCATCTTCAAGCTTTTCCCTTCTTCATGGTAATGGGTTTTCAATGCCTTCAATGGCCACCACTCAGCCCTTAATCATTTCTGAAACTTCCTTCCCACAACCATCAATTCTTCAAGCTTATTTTCCATGTGCTAAATTGGAGAGAGTTGCTTCATATTCTTCTTTTTCTCTTTTAGCCCTCTCTTTACTAGCACTTCAATTCTGGCTATATATGACTCAAAAATAATAAAAATAAAAAGACTAAAAACAACCTAAAAACATCATATAATATCCACTCATCACATATGAAATAGCAATTCTTTCGTACACAATAATGACGCACACACCACTGTAGTTCTGTTTTATGCTATGATCTTTACAAGTGGAAAAGCAGACACAATATTTTGCACTATAAGGTAGCTTAGGAAGGAATTTAAAGGATATGGTTAGACGTTGAATTCTTTCATATTCATAAAAATTGGCCTCTCTTATTTTGGTCAAACAATGGAAAAATAAAAAGCTCAATATAGTTGTATTTTTTTGAAATGGTTATTGAAACAGTTACATTAATTGGATTATATGAGTGTGAGGCAAATTGAGATTATTAACCGTGGAGTTTCAGAAAACTTGATGAATCAAAGAAGAAAGATATGAAGTATATGGAGCACACCAGAAAGAAGTTTATGTCGTTTATCCCTCCACAGTATACATCTGATGAGGTTCACTAATAAGGAGACTATTTAAGACATCAATCTCATCCTCTCGAGTAGGGGCAATAACTTTTGCCGACATCCAAACTAGAGACAAGTTAGCATTATTCCTTTTTAATGCAACAGAAAGTATAACATTCTGGATATGACGTGATCATACATTCTGGATACTGAAGTTGTATGTTGATAAGGGTGAATTGGTTACTGTTATTAATTCAATGTATTTATTTGGTACACAAACGGCTCATCTATCAAAAAACACTTGACTTTTCACAAAATAAGACATTTATCATGCAACTCACACGCGCATTAGATCTATTTATGATTTCCTTGTTGGATACAAGTAAACGACACCTGTTGTTGTTCTAGAACATGTGTGGTCTTGAAGATCTAGAGTGATATTATCACCATCTTTTTGAAAGGTATGAATATGTAAAATGTAAAACTGAGTTTAACATTGTTGCCGTTAAAATGATTTTTTATTGAACATGTTCTTCATAAATACGTAACTATCTCAGCTTTCAATTTTAACCGACTTTTATTTTATTTTACTTCTTATCTGTTTTAATATTTTTATTTTATCTCTAAATTTTCCTTTTTATTGAAATAACTAAAATGAAACAAATTTAAAATATAAAACCGAAATTAAGAATAAATCTAAAAAATGACAAAAAAGGAAGGTGTAAAATGACTTCATCACTTTATAATCTTATTTGACTTGCATTAGTCTCCGTTTATAAATTTCAGCTAAAAAAGAATTAAATATGAATGAATTTTACAAGTTTTTGATAAAGGAAATTTGTGCTGTTTTAAAAAAGTATATTGAGGAAATGTTTATCTTGTCGGAAAGTTTGAACAAAGTTATACAACTCTCATGGGAACTTCAACTGCTAAATTATATGTTAACTAAGTGGATTTCTATTTAGAAGACAAACTCAGGACATTGACGCAACATGTTCATGGAGAAATATACGAGAACTCGTATCCAAAGTTGTAGATGTTGGTTTTGTATGAAACTTGAGGCATTTAAAAGATTATGTTGCCACCTACAATTTTTGTTAGAGAGAGCAATACGTAATACCAATATTTGGATAGATAAAAAACACCTAAGGTTGCCATACGAAATATGTATTTTAGTTTGGTCAACTATTTTTAGTCCCACATTGCTAAAACTTCCCCGTTCTTTCTTCTCCTTCCTCTATATAAAGGGAACTTCTTCTCATGTTTGATCATCCAAAAATTCAAAGACTAAGGTCTAAGATTAAAATTACTTAGAGTGTTTTGGATCACACAAACATAGTGTAAAAACACAGAGTTTGTAGCATAGTTCAAGATTTTAAGAGATCTATTTTATATCCATTGGGTTTTTTGCTTTGCACTAGCCTACGTGCTAATGTAAACTTTTGGACTGTTGGTGATGTGTGGCAAGGTCAAAGTCCTAGGAGACCTACGCAGTTAGAGACTTTTCGAGTGCTCTGCATCGAGGTAAGTATTTATTTCATTTCTTCTTTATTTTAATTTTATCATTTTTTAATAAATCTAATATTTTATTTATGTGAATTTTTTGTTCTTCTTTTTTTTTGAAAAATATTCTCTTCTTAATTTTAAATACCCTATAAACATAAAATCATTATTAAATATTTATTCATTACTCTATAAATATTTGTTTTGTCAAATTTACAGGATTTTTATATCAAAATTTGCAAGTAAAATTTGAGATAAATCTAAAAAAATAACGTGTTGTTAAATTCTTAGGGACGTCCACATGAAATTTCATCCAATGACTAAACAAAAAAATTATTTTCATGTAGGAAATATCCGTTTTTGGACTAGACTTCAGGAACTCTTGTAGGAGATCTAAACTTCTTGAAGCATCACTCGAATGTCCACTTTTTCAATAGTATTTTGAACTCTAGACTTAAGGAGCGCAACACTAAAAAATGGACAGAAATAACAAGAAACTAGACGTTGTGCCGAAACTTTCTGTAATGGCTCCTATGTATATATAGGTGAAGAAGAGAACCCTGAAGGTGGAAAACATGTTTCGTCTTGTGATCAGAAATTAAAAGGAGGGAATCTTACTTTGAAAATTAGCATGAATGCTAGAAGTCCAGGGAGGGTGATTATAAAAGTTTGTGGAAATTCTAGCTATGAGAGAGAATGAGAGTGACAAAAGCTCTAATTTCCCATATGTGTAGGATGGACTGTATTTGGTGAACAACTAGACCGAATGATAGTGTGAAAATGAGGAACTTCTAATCAAGTTTACATCGAATAGAATGTCAAATTAACCCCCCACCTGCGTTGCATATGTAGGTTTAGGTTTTAAAGGTTCCCCTGCAAGTTATATAACTAGGTGGGGAGTAAATCAACCCCCCACCTATCAAATTAACCCCAATTTGACCTGCAGGTGAACCTTTAAAACCTAAATTTACATGGGCAACGCAGGTGGGGGGTTAATTTGACATTCTATTCGATGTAAACTTGATTAGAAGTTCCTCATTTTCACACTATCCTTCGGTCTAGTTGTTCACCAAATACAGTTCACCGTAGACATATGGGAAAATAGAGCTTTTGTCACTCTCATTCGCTCTCATAGCAAGAATTTCCGAAAAATTTTATAATCACCCTCCATGGACTTCTAGCATTCATGCTAATTTTCAAAGTAAGATTCCCTCCTTTTAATTTCTGATCACAGGACGAAACATTTTTTCCACCTTCAGGGTTCTCTTCCTCACCTATATATACATAGGAGCCCTTACAGAAAGTTTCGGCATAACGTATAGCGGAATCGCAAGTGTACGATTAACTATCGCGTAATATAAAAAGATCGAACCCAAGGGATAGGTGTTCTTATTATTATAATACTTAGTACTTAAACAGAAAAATAAAAAGATGAGAGGTTGTTGTTGGTTTTAGAGCAAGTAAGAACAATAGCATAAAATAAAGAAGAGATAAATATGATGAGAATTAAGTCCTTGGGTTGATTGACATAGAATATAAAATATGCTAGCAAGTATCTACTTAATTTCTAAATTATAAATCCAAGTTCAAGGTGCTATAGCCTATTATATCTACAAGTTAATCTCTTACACATTGTAGAACTTTCTTTTTAATTACTAAACCCAATCTCTTGCAATCTAGTTTACTAAAGAAGAAGATGAAGATAGAGTTCCGGCCAACACAAAGCTACGTCTTTCCTAATCTCTTAGCGAAATATACTTATAGTCTTTTTAAATCCTAGGTCCCTTACTACTTACCAATTCTCATTCGTATAAGTAATAAGCAAGAACACTTGTGATCATCAAGATGAAATTAAGAATAAGGAATTAAAACAAGAACTGGAAATAAAATTCAGAAAGGTAGAAACAAAACTAAAACATAAATTTATAAACTAATACAACCCAAGAAACTTAAAGAAGAATTTAGCCAAGCATGGCTAAAGGAGACATTGAATTACCCTGGATAGGAGCTCAAATATGGCTTCCCACAAGTCCTAGGAGCAATGCTCAAGAGGGAGAAAGAGAGAATACTTGTTGTATTCTAAGAGGTGTGTTTTACAAGTGAAGAAAAGGGTCGTATTTATAGTAAAAATCCAGCCTCCAACGCTTCAGCGCTAGAATTCCCAACGCTTGGGCGCTAGGAAGCATTAAAATCCCACTTCCAGACCGAGGCCCAGCGCTTGAGCGCTGGCTTTCCAACGCTTGGGCGCTGGGACAATATCAGACTCATTTCCTAGTCAGAGTCCCAGCGCTGGAGCGCTGGGATCCCAACGCTGAAGCGCTGGGACGCTGCTTCTTCATCTTCTTGCTTTTTCTTCCTTCTTCATTCATGGTAGTGGGCTTTGATGGCCATAAAAAGCCACTACTCAGCCTTGTTTAATTCTGAAACCTCTCCTCCACTAACATCAATTCCTTCAATCTTATTTTCCATGTGCTAAATTAGAGAGTGATTCTTCATATTCTTCTTTTTCACTTTGGTCCTCTCTTGGTTAGCACTTCAATTCAAGCCCACATATTCTCTCAATCTTCACTTTAAGTCCTCCACTCTTGAACTTTTACAATTTGGTCCCTGACTTCCTGAAACTTTACACATTGGTCCCTGGACAAAAATGATAACTAAACCAGCTTTTTTCTAAAAATACAAAATAACTAGAAAAATTCCTAAAAATATAAAATAAAGCTAGAAAAATAAATAAAATCTATTCTACATGCAAAATGCAAAATAAATATAAAATCTATATAAAAATGATAAAAAAACCTACATGTGACTCAAAAATAATAAAATAAAAAGACTAAAAAGACCCTAAAAACATCATATAAAATCCACTCATCACACCACTATACCCAACGACAGCTTGTCCTCAAGCGACAAAACTTAAAGAAAAACTCGTCCTTGAGTTTTGAGAAAGTTTATCTGATTACAACTTGAAGCACAAAAACCTTTCAAAGAAAGCTTAGCAGAAAAGGAAGACATGCATGTTTTATAGACAAAGAATCAAGAAAGTTAGGCTTGGCTTTTAACATGTTTGAGTTCATCAAATAAGCTCACAAAATGATATTCTCCATGAAAACAAGAAAGCTCAATGATCCTGCCTATAATTCAAATCAAAACTGAAGAAAAGCAACCAAGTGATGTTGAAGAGATTTTTAAGGTTGTAACTTGGCCAAAGGGTTGAACATTTCAAGGTGTGGATTTCAAAAAATTGGCAACTCTAGTGGCTGACTCAGAAACTGTTGTTAAGTGATTTTTTTTTTCCTGACTAAGAGCTTCAACAAATCAACACAAGGGTCCTCTCAATTTTTTTCCTTTTTTTTTTTTTTTGAACAAAGTAGTGTAATGTATGGGATGAATGACTTGAATTTTACTCCCCTCATACTCTTTCTCACCCCACTACTTCATTATTTTTTCCAAGGCACATACCTTATATTTTTTTTTTCAATTTTTCCTTCATCTTTTTAGAGAGAAACCCACAAACATAGCTCTAGCAATTTCAGCACATGAATCACAATAACAACTCAAAAATTATCGCACAAAGTAGGCTCCAAAGAATGACTATTTTAAGGCTCAAAAGGGGCTACTAGTGGATATAACATTTCAAGCAACAATCTGAGTTTTCAAAAATGCCTATAATCTCTTCTCAACGCACAAAGTGTACAAAACTCCAATCAACATATAACACAAGGCAGAAAAATTTCACAATCAAGAATTCAGAGTCCTCAGCTCTCAGAAAAAGATAGGGTAAGTGGTACCCTTTTTAGAACTCAGAAAAAATTTTGCCAACAACCCAAAACAATCAAGATATCAAAATCCTTTCTACAGCATGCAATCCTAACTGCTTAAAAACATAGAACTTTTCATAAAGCAGTTCAATCAGATAAAGCATTTCACAAAGCTATAGCAACATTCAGAATGGATAATATACTCAAGACTCATGCAAAAATAAAATAGAAAAAACTAAGCTAAAAAATAAAACTAAAAACTATAAAAAGAAAAACAAAAACTAAGAAGCTGGTATAGTACACAAATTTTCCACAAAGGTCCAAAGGAACCTCAATGCAAAAATCAAATTGAACACTTAAGTTCAAGAGGGTTCTTCCTCCTTCTGGTACCTATTCTGTAACATTGAACAAACGAAAGTCTCACAAGCAGAAGCTTGCTTGACTTGTTAGCTCCAAAATCAGCACAAAAGATGGGTTGAAAAATTTGTGTTCACCTTTTAAAAATAAGAATTATTGAGCTCCCAAAAATTAAAACCAGTTTAGAACCAAGGGAAAACTCAAAGAACCTTAAAATTTCCAGAAAATGGTGAACACAAAATTTATTAAAAATTAAAAACAGCAAACAAAAACAAAAACAGCAAACCTGCCCGAGCTCCAGCGCTTGAGCGTTGGGGGTGCCAACGCTTGGGCGCTGGAATTAAAACAATTACTGGGCATCAGAGATCCCAGCGCCTAAGCGCTGGGTTTCCAACGCTGTGGCGCTGGAAATAAGAAAAATAAAAACTGGGATTCCAGGGCCTAGCGCATGAGCGCTAGCCCTCCAACGCCTAAGCGTTGGGATCAACTGGAATCAGAGGTTGTGAAGCAGGGGCCTAACGCTTGAGCGTTGGCCTCCAGCGCTCGAGCGCTGGCCTCGCCTGCAGCAAAAACATAAAATTCTTTTCTTTTATTTATTTACAAGAGTTGTGCAGAAAATTAAAAAGACATAAAAATAAACTATCCTAAGTTGGGTTGTCTCTCAACCAGCTCATTGTTAAGGTCCGAGATAGACCCTTCCCTTTAATCAATTAGGGGAATCAAGAAAAATAGACATCACTTGTGACTCAACTTCTCCTCCTAGGTACTGTTTCAGTCTGTGCCCATTGACAACAAATGTGCCACTTTTATCCTCTAACTCAACCGCACCATGGGGAAAAACTTTGGTGATCATATAGGGTCCTGTCCATCTTGACTTCAGCTTTCCAGGAAACAACCTCAGCCTTGAGTTATACAATAACACAAGCTGTCCTGGACAAAACTCTTTTGGCACAATTTTCTTATCATGCCACTTCTTGGTCTTCTCTTTGTAGATCCGAGCATTGTGATATGCTTGGAGTCTAAATTCATCCAACTCATGTACCTGTACCGGTCTTTTATCCCCAGCTTCTTTGGGGTCCATGTTCAATTGTTTGAAAGCCCAAAAGGCCTTATGCTCAAGTTCCACAGGCAAATGACAAGTCTTACCATAAACCAATTGGTAAGGAGAGGTTCCAATAGGAGTTTTAAACGCAGTTCGGTAAGCCCACAAGGTGTCATCTAATTTTTTTGACCAATCCTTCCTTGAGGTACCAACTGTTTTTTCCAAAATCCTTTTTAACTCCCTATTAGAAACCTCTACTTGTCCACTAGTTTGGGGGTGATAGGGGGTAGCAATTTTATGATTAACACCATATTTTTTCAAAAGAGTTTCAAAAGCTTTATTACAAAAATGCTTACCTCCATCACTGATTATTGCTCTTGGCACCCCAAATCTAGTAAAAATCTTTTTCTTCAGAAAATCCAGAACAACTTTTCCATCATTTGTGGGAAGGGCTGATGCTTCAACCCACTTAGAAACATAGTCAACAGCAACCAAAATATACTGGCAACCAAAAGAAGGTGGAAAAGGTCCCATGAAATCAATGCCCCATACATCAAAAAGCTCAACTTCCAAAATCATTTTTTGGGGCATCTCATTCCTTCTTGAGATATTACCAGTTCGTTGACAGCGATCACACCTTACCACAAATTCTCTACTATCTTTGAAGATAGTAGGCCAATAAAAACCACTTTGGAGGACTTTAGCTGCAGTCCTCTCACCTGAAAAATGGCCTCCATAATCGGAGCCATGGCAATGCCATAAAATAGCCTCAAATTCTTTTTCTGGAATACACCTTCTAATGATCCCATCAGAACATTCTCTAAACAAATAAGGTTCATCCCAGAAAAAGAATTTAGCATCATGCAAAAAAAATTTCTTTTGTTGCCAAGTCAAATCAGAAGGCAACACACCAGCAGCTTTAAAATTAGCTAAATGTACATACCATGGAGCTATCTCTTGGACAGCTAAAAGCCTCTCATCTGGGAACTCCTCTTGAATAGGAATTGGATCGGAGTTCCCTTCTTCGAGTCTTGACAAATGGTCGGCTACACCATTGTCCTTCCCTTTCGTGTCCACAATTTCGAGATCAAACTCTTGCAGGAGTAAGACCCACCTGATCAACCTGGGTTTAGCTTCCTGCTTAGCAAACAAGTACTTCAATGCAGCATGGTCAGTATGCACAATAACTTTAGTGCCCAAAACGTAAGGTCTGAATTTATCTAAAGCATAAACAACACTCAACAACTCCTTTTCAGTTGTAGCATAATTTTTTTGAGCTTCATTCAGAACCTTACTAGCATAGTAAATCACATGCAACACTTTTCCATTTTTTTGACAAAGAACAGCCCCTATTGCATTATCACTAGCATCACACATAACTTCAAAAGGCAGATCCCATTGGGGAGCAACAATGATAGGGGCTGAAACAAGTTTTTCCTTTAATAATTTAAAAGCAGCCAAACACTCATTATTAAAGATAAAAGGAGCCTCTTTTTCAAGGAGATTTGTCATAGGCTTAGCAATTTTAGAAAAATCTTTTATAAATCGCCTATAAAAACCTGGATGACCAAGAAAGCTTCTTATACCTTTAATATTAGTGGGAGGAGGTAAATTTTCAATGATTTCGGTTTTAGCCTTATCTACCTCAATCCCTCTTTCAGAAATTTTGTGCCCAAGCACAATGCCATCTTTTACCATAAAATGACATTTTTCCCAATTAAGTACCAAATTCTTTTCTTGGCACCTAACTAGAATCCTTTCCAAATTGCTCAAACACTTGTCAAAGCTGGGGCCATATACAGAAAAATCATCCATGAAAACTTCCATACATTCACCAATTAAATCATAAAAAATAGCAAACATACATCTTTGGAAGGTTCCTGGAGCATTACACAAGCCAAAAGGCATTCTTTTATAAGCAAACACCCCGAAGGGGCAAGTAAAAGCAGTTTTTTCTTGATCCTTAGGATCAACAACAATTTGATTATATCCTGAATACCCATCCAAGAAACAATAAAACTTATGGCCAGCCAACCTGTCAAGCATTTGATCAATAAAGGGAAGGGGGAAATGATCTTTCCGGGTGGCAGAATTTAGCCTCCGGTAATCTATACACACCCTCCATCCAGTTACCTTCCTGGTGGGGATCAATTCATTATTTTCATTAGAAACCACTGTAATTCCCCCTTTCTTGGGAACTACCTGACTCATTTCCTACGCTGGAGCGCTGGGACGCTGCTTCTTCATCTTCTTGCTTTTTCTTCCTTCTTCATTCATGGTAGTGGGCTTTGATGGCCATAAAAAGCCACTACTCAGCCTTGTTTAATTCTGAAACCTCTCCTCCACTAACATCAATTCCTTCAATCTTATTTTCCATGTGCTAAATTAGAGAGTGATTCTTCATATTCTTCTTTTTCACTTTGGTCCTCTCTTGGTTAGCACTTCAATTCAAGCCCACATATTCTCTCAATCTTCACTTTAAGTCCTCCACTCTTGAACTTTTACAATTTGGTCCCTGACTTCCTGAAACTTTACACATTGGTCCCTGGACAAAAATGATAACTAAACCAGCTTTTTTCTAAAAATACAAAATAACTAGAAAAATTCCTAAAAATATAAAATAAAGCTAGAAAAATAAATAAAATCTAATCTACATGCAAAATGCAAAATAAATATAAAATCTATATAAAAATGATAAAAAAACCTACATGTGACTCAAAAATAATAAAATAAAAAGACTAAAAAGACCCTAAAAACATCATATAAAATCCACTCATCACGCAACACTAAAAAATGGACAGAAATAACAAGAAACTAGATGTGGTGCCGAAACTTTCTGTAATGGCTCCTATGTATTTATAGGTGAGGAAGAGAACCCTGAAGGTGGAAAAAATGTTTCGTCTTGTGATCAGAAATTAAAAGGAGGGAATCTTACTTTGAAAATTAGCATGAATGCTAGAAGTCCAGGGAGGGTGATTATAAAAGTTTGTGGAAATTCTAGCTATGAGAGAGAATGAGAGTGATAAAAGCTCTAATTTCCCATATGTGTACGATGGACTGTATTTGGTGAACAACTAGACCGAATGATAAAGTGAAAATGAGGAACTTCTAATCAAGTTTACATCGAATAGAATGTCAAATTAACCCCCCACCTGCGTTGCATATGTAGGTTTAGGTTTTAAAGGTTCCCCTGCAAGTTATATAACTAGGTGGGGAGTAAATTAACTCCCCACCTATCAAATTAACCCCAATTTGACCTGCAGGTGAACCTTTAAAACCTAAATTTACAAGGGCAACGCAGGTGGGGGGTTAATTTGACATTCTATTCGATGTAAACTTGATTAGAAGTTCCTCATTTTCACACTATCCTTCGGTCTAGTTGTTCACCAAATACAGTTCACCGTAGATATATGGGAAAATAGAGCTTTTGTCACTCTCATTCGCTCTCATAGCTAGAATTTCCGCAAACTTTTATAATCACCCTCCCTGGACTTCTAGCATTCATGCTAATTTTCAAAGTAAGATTCCCTCCTTTTAATTTCTGATCACAGGACGAAACATTTTTTCCACCTTCAGGGTTCTCTTCCTCACCTATATATACATAGGAGCCATTACAGAAAGTTTCGGCACAACGTCTAGTTTCTTGTTATTTCTGTCCATTTTTTAGTGTTGCGCTCCTTAAGTCTAGAGTTCAAAATACTATTGAAAAAGTGGACATTCGAGTGATGCTTCACTAAGTTTAGATCTCCTACAAGAGTTCCTGAAGTCTAGTCCAAAAACGGATATTTCCTACATGAAAATAATTTTTGTGTTTAGTCATTGGATGAAATTTCATGTGGATGTCCCTAAGAATTTAACAACACGTTATTTTTTTAGATTTATCTAAAATT
Source organism: Acmispon strigosus (assembly GCA_030819835.1). Classification (NCBI taxonomy): domain Eukaryota; kingdom Viridiplantae; phylum Streptophyta; class Magnoliopsida; order Fabales; family Fabaceae; genus Acmispon; species Acmispon strigosus. Next base: position 18,042,500 of record JAUAMA010000007.1, on the reverse strand, counting down.
TTACTTGCAAATTTTGATATAAAAATCCTATAAATTTGACAAAACAAATATTTATAGAGTAATGAAATATATTTAATAATGAATTTATGTTTATAGGGTATTTAAAATTAAGAAGAGAATATTTTTCAAAAAAAAAAAAGAAGAAAAAAAAATTCACATAAATAAAATATTAGATTTATTAAAAAATGATAAAATTAAAATAAAGAAGAAATGAAATAAATACTTACCTCGATGCAGAGCACTCCAAAAGTCTCTAACTGCCTAGGTTTCCTAGGACTTTGACCTTGCTGCACATCACCAACACTCCAAAAGTTTACACTAGCACGTAGGCTAGTGCAAAGCAATAAACCCAATGGATATAAAATAGATCTCTAAAAATCTTGAACTATGCTACAAACTCTGTGTTTTTACACTATGTTTGTGTGATCCAAAACACTCAAAGTAATTTTAATCTTAGACCTTAGTCTTTGAATTTTTGGATGATCAAACATGAGAAGAAGTTCCCTTTATATAGAGGAAGGAGAAGAAAGAACGGGGAAGTTTTAGCAATGTGGGACTAAAAATAGTTCACCAATTATTCCTTTAAACTAAAATACATATTTCGTATGGCAACCTTAGGTGTTTTTTATCTATCCAAATATTGGTATTACGTATTGCTCCCTTTAACAAAAATTGTAGGTGGCAACATAATCTTTTAAATGCCTCAAGTTTCATACAAAACTAACATCTACAACTTAGGATACGAGTTCTCGTGTATTTCTCCAAGCTTTAGCAATGTGAGACTAAAACAGTTGATCAGTGCTTTACTTTGTTGTGAGATATCAAATTTCATGGCAACTTTATCTGTTTATTAACTATCCAAATAATGGAATAACATCTTGTTTTGTTAAAAAATAATTGTAGGTTACCACATTATATTTCAAATGTCTCAAGTTTCATACAAAACTAACATCTACAACCAAGGATATTAAGTATTGTCATCCCTTTTTGTTGAAAGAACATTGATGAATTGGTTCCTTCTTGTTATTCTATTTTATCCTGAAATTAATTTTAATTGGGGCTTTCTGTGTGTTTGAGTATTAGTGACGCCATGGCCTTATCATTTTCCAATATATATTATTTTTGCATGTATTACTATAAATTTCTTTTGTTGTTCATATGCCTACTTGGTTCAAACAGGTAAATATATGTAGATGCTAGCGGTAACTTAAATCATCAATAAATAAGAATTAATGATTTATGTATACTCCATACTCCCATACATTCGAAAAACAATTTATCCTTTCTCAACTCATTAATTTTGAACACGTCTTTAATGATTTATAGGTATGCATTAACTTCCTTTTGAGTTGTGATACATCGTGGTGAAGCCCTTGTAGGTGATTGGATTTACTAGCTATGTTAGAGTGACTATGCTAGTTCCTTATGGAACCCCGATCCCCTTGACATAAGGTCATAAGGGTAGTGGCCTATTGTCACAATTTTTGGGGATGCCATGTTTGGTTCAATAATGTGCATGTAGGTGCTACAAGTAAATTTTTCTGCTATGCCCTCATTTTATTCTTTGACCTTAGTGCATTTTCTGAGTAGGGATATTACTCAAGATCTTTTATTTGGCTAGACTAGATATAAGGTTGTGAAAACATTTTTCCTCCATCCATTCATAGGATATTCATCTAATTAATTTTATGTTGAACATTTATTGAAGTTTTGCTTATCCGGCGACTTTGATAGACTTTTGATTGGGTTTAAGTGCTTTTTATTTTGGGTACCTTTTCTTGTTAATTTTTCTTTGATGCCTGATGATTGGATTTCATATGATGTTTTTAGGGCTTTCCAGATCTTTCATTGTAGAATTGTTACCTAACAAAGTATATATAATGTTCTATTGTTTTGCTGTTGTCTTATTCTATAACTACGCAATTATAATGTTTAGAAAAAACTCTCAATTTTCTTATGCTTTACAAGGGTGGGCCCCAGTTTCGTGCTATTGGCACCAAGAATTTCAAAAATGTGTTACAAAGACTGTTGTTTTGAAAGACAACCAAAAAAAAACACGTTCCACATTAGGTTGGAAGATTGTGGCCCTGTATCCGAATTTACATATGGAATAGAAGGACTTATAGTTCATTATGGTCTTCAACATGAAGGAGGATGGCCCGAGGTGTATTATTTAGGGGGATGTGAGTTTCATATTAAAGTTAAAGACAGAGATTTTAGATCAATCTCTACTGAACATGAAGGAAATAACTTTTATTTCGGATGGATGCCAACGCAAGTTGTAGAAACTGACTATGATAGTGGACCTGACAACGAAGAAGAAAATACAATGTCTTACTACGAAAAGCCAACTTTCACCATCGCACATCATTACGAACAGAATGGTGGGTCATATCTATTTACTCAGGTTATTTTATATTACTTAGTTGTTAGTAACTATTTTTTTAAGAGCTTTGATTGTTTTTAATATTTATGCCTTAATCCAGACTTTGCCAGCAGCGTTGGTGAAGCATGCATTGCTTCCGGATAAACCTTCACTTTGTGTATTAAGAGATGCAAGTAAGCGAAGGTTTTATTGTGAATGTTCCGGGAAAAAAAAAACAATAAAAGTGTATCGTGACAATTGGTTGGATAGACTTCATCAAAGAAAATAGATACAAAGATCAGAGCTGGATCAACTTTAGTCGTTTGAACTTAACAATTTAGAGTCCATTTTAGGAAAAGTTAGTACATGCGTCAACTTTTCATGCAATCGATTATTGCAAACACTTCTTTAGATATTTAAAAAAGTCAAGCTTTTCCCAAAATATTGTGTCCTACAACTAATAATTTTGAAAAAGAAATTTAAAATCTATTAAAAAATTTCCATTTAGAAAATTATACTTTAATATTAATATATGAAATTTTATATATTTTATTTTAAATTTACAATATGAATTTATTTAAAAAAGTCTCTATGTTATACAATTAAGAGTTCCAAGAACCTCTCTCCTAGGTGTCAAATTCCAGTGCATTTCGCTTCGGTGTTCCAATGATTTTCATCCTACATGGATTCACTCGAACGCAGGGTTTGAAGTTCTCTTCTCATAGTGGTTCTTTCCATGCACTCCTCCCCAAAACCTCCCAACTGACCAATCACATGAACCTTTTTCCAGTATTGCATTATGCATTAAACATAATCATCTAACTACAGCTAATACTTGAACCTTTTTTATCTTCCCACTTTATCTCACTGATTGATTTCCCTAGGTTTTTTTATCCTTTTCCACTCAAGACCCTAATTATTTCTCCTTCTCAATGCATTTTTTTGCTCTCCAGTATTGTTTGTTAGATTTGAATTCGAAACCCTAATTTATTATGGCGCCATTCATGAAATACTTTGTGGTTTCTCTATAAATAGGTTATTGCAATGTTTTGTTATTCACCAATTCTTCATTCTTTGTCTACTAGAATTTCTTATAGCCATGGCCATGAACTTTGATTCTCTTTCCAGCATTTCACCCAAAAAAGAGACATGGAGGATCAATGTAAAGGTTGTTCATCTGCGAAAAGTTCCAAGCTTTGATAATCCGAGGTTACCTTTTTGTATTGAGATGGTTTTGATGGATGAAAATGGTGACAGGATTCATGCATCTGCCCGGAAAACCCTAAGCTACAAGTTTAAGCAATTGATCTCTAAGGGTTCTACTTATACCATGTCTCATTTTGGAGTTGTTAATAATACCGGTGAGTTTCGTACCACCAGACATGCTTTTAAGCTGAACTTTCAGCTTAGAACTGATGTCCACCAACTGAATGTCCTTTCTCTTTTGTTCCAATATCTGACATATTGTTCAAGGATTACGACAAGAAATATTTAGCTTGTCAGATTTCATCGCTTGAGTTGATTTTTTTACACTCAGTATTTGTTTTTTCTTATACCCATTTTCACAATTTGTGTTTTTTTTTTCACCATGTGATTAGGATTCTCACTGGCGTTGGAACTGAGCAGCAGTTCAAGAAAGATGGAATGAGTGACAAGATTATTAAGATTGAGCTCACGGCTGATTGGTAATAATGTTTATTTAAATTTTTATTTTCTGAATTCCCTTAAGTTTGGGTAATTTAATTGATTATTGTATTGTATTCCCTTATTGTAGTGCCAAGATTGAGTGTGCTTTCCTTGGTAAATTTTTTGATGAAATCAAAGCTTTTCTAGTTGCTGGTAATGCGAGCAATGATGCTGTAGTGATTCAACTTGCAAAAGTGAAGACTTTGAAAGGTTTTACCATTTCATAATTTAATTGGTTTTTATGTCATACTTTTTCAAATCTTGCACTTTTTGTATGAGTCCATGTGAAATAATGTTTGTGCGTATTTTGAATGTAGACACCCCATGTCTGAATTCTGCTTATGGTGCAACAAAGGTTTTAATTCACCCTGATATTCAGGAATTGCTGCCATCAAGAAAAAGTAAATTCCATGTCCAAACTTTATTTTTTCATTATCGTGAAATAATATTAATGATTTTTATGTTTTCATTAGGTTCTTTGATTCAACTGAGTTAAGCTCTCTAGTTATGAGCCAACTTCCAGATCTAAGCAAATCTACACGAGAAGATTTTCTTGTCAAAACTTCTCCATAGACAATTGAAAAATCAAATATAGTCAGGAGGTTTCTTTTGTAATTTCTAAATTATGTTTAACGGACTTTTTTGTGTTGCAAAACTTCCATAATGTTCTTTTGTTATTCCTGTTGAATTGTACTTGTGTGGTGCTTGGAACGATTAAGGTGCTGCCAGAGAATGGTGACTGGTGGTATCCATCCTGTAAATGCAACAAGATGGTTTGTCCTATAGGGTTACTGGAAATCAAACTCATTTTTCCGTCATTTTACAATTACCGACTTCATTTTTTACCACCACAACATGGTGGCTGAAATTTATATTATTAATCTTCCTTTAAAGTCGCTTTGTCAGTTTGAGTTCTCATTTGCATGTTTTTTGATATGATTTAATTAGAATGCTGAAAAATCTAAGGAAGCAAAGCTTCCTGATGAGCTAAACAACCTTCTAGACAAGACGTTTTTGTTCAAGATTGATGTCAAGATGTCTTCCAACTCCAAGTTTGAGCAATCCTATCGTGTGAAGAAAAATTGTAAGGAACGTGAGATAATCAACCAGTTCAATACCGTGACTGCTGAACCTAGGGTGAATATAATAATAATCTTGATTTGTTTTCACATTTTGGCATACTGTGATTTTTAGATGATTTAAAATAATTTAAAAAGTTAGGTTAATTGTGTTTAATCTCCCACCTCAAAGATTGTGTTTATTTATTGTTTGTTTTAAAAACTTATTTAATTAAACCAGTCTCATTTAGCAGGACTTGATCAGTGATGTTGTTGTTATTGATGATGAAAAAGTGTACGAGTCTACTTAGCCTGCTGCTGTTGTTCTTGGAGTTGAAACCCATGACTTAACCCCGGCAAAGCGGAGTTCACCTTCTGAAGTGCAGAATGTTATTTCTACTTCTACCAGTTCCCACAAGAAGCTTCTTGAAAAGATCAAGCAGGAGAAGATCTAAATGTCAGTTCCATTTGCTGAAGAGATTTCTATTTTGTGTTATGTTCCACTGTTTTGAATTTTAATTTTTCAGTTTTCTACCTTTGTTACTAAGATTTACGCTATATGTTTTCATGATAATTTGTGGATCTCTTTAATCTTGGCCTTAATTTTGCGGCCTTTATTTGGCAATATTTTGGCTTCTAAATTTTGCGCATTAATTATGAAAGATTGTCGTCGATAATAATTTTTTTAGTAATGGTTGATGATGTTATTATCGCGCCGTTTATCATTCACATATTTTTTTGATATTGGTTTCTTATTTGATCTATGAACGAATGATTTTGTGATAGTATTTTCCTTTTTAACCATAATCATCATTCAACCTTCATTCACTAAAATATTTTAAAATGTAGAAGTTTTCCAATTCTTTTTCCTCTTGCCCCGTTCTATAACTATATATTACTTCAATGTATAATATATGTTTAACACAACAATCAAATAATTGTTCATATATCTTAAACCAAATCCTCATTTTCAATAAATAGTTGTTAGTTATTCTTAATTTAAATTTAAATATCTTTTGCTAAATAGTTTAAAAACTACTCAATTCTTTTCAATGAGTTGAGCCATGGTACATATCTGCTGTAACTTTGCATCTGTTTTCATTAATTAATTATCGCCGTTTATTATTCTAATATTTCTTTATGTTCTACGAATGAATTTTTTTTTTTATCCTCATGCACCCAATTTTTTGAAATATATTAATCTTAATTTTTTTATAGTATTTGCCTTTGTAACCATAAATACTAATTTACATGATGGATAAAACAATTTAACCAATTCATTCTTTTTGGGGTTAAATATAAGCAATTCATTCCAAGCCATTTGCTTCCTTGGTAGTTGCAAGAAATAAATTTTACTTTAAAGTAATATATTAATAACCTAATTATGAAATAGATGCTCATTTATGTTAAATTCAAACCACGTATTCATTAAATATCTTTAAATATTCGTTAGCTTTTTCTTAAATTTAATTTAAACCTCATTTGCTAAAGATTTTGAAAACTATTCTTAAATTCTGCAAGTTTAATTTGTCATTAAGTAAACCTTCTGAATGCTCATATTTTTTCTTTATAATGGTTTATATCCAAACCTATTTTCAAAAGAAAAAAATTACCTGTTTAGTAACTTATCGTACACATTGATTTTACTCTCATATATCAATTATAATAACCCAAATTAATTTTTTACATTACCGATGGAAAACTTAATGACTTTTACTTTCCGTAATTAAATTTTTTACATATAGATGTCAACAACAAAATTGGCTACAAAGATTTATGCTACTCTTCCGTTCCAAATTATAAGGATCTGTTCAGACAATCACGCTTATTAAGAAAACATATAATAAGCTAATTAATATCTTGGTTTTGTTATTTTTTTGTACAAATCTTCCATATATGCCCCTATGTTAGTATTGGATATATCAAAGGTTGGTTGGGAAACATGAAAGAGAAGTAATTAGCAGAGGTGATAATTTAAGTTTTGGAATTGAAAATATAATGAATGCAAGGGGTAAAAAAGGAAAAACTTATTTTTTTTTTTGAAATCTAGAAGGGTTTTATAATTTGGGACACCAAGTTTGTCTCTAAAGAACCTAATAATTTGGGACGGAGGAGTAATAAGCAGGGATGGATCCACATAGGACTTGAGGGGGCCAAGTGCCCCCACAAGATTTTTCATTTTTCAAGAAAAAATACTACATATACTCTACATTTTTAGAATATTCAGTAAATAATTGCCCCCACAAAATAATAAGTATCCTCATTGTTTTGTACTTTGGAAAAAGATGAGCTCAAATTCATTTCACTCACATTCACATGAAAGAGATGAGAGTAGATAAAACATAAGTAAGAAATATTATGCCTCAAGTTTCATAGAAAACTAACATCTACAACTATTGATATGCGTTCTTGTATACTCCTTCATGTTCATATTGCACAAACATCTTGGTTTTGTCTTCTAAATAAAGAAAATACTTGGTAAACACATAATTTATCTCTTGTAGTTCTCATGATAGGTTATTTAGACGCTACATATTTAACTTTCATAATCTAAGTATGAAATCAGAATTTTGGTTTTAGAAAAAAATCTATAAAGGTGATTTAGATGAAAATATTACTTTTACTAAACAACTAAGGAAATTAAGTATTTTCATCCCTTTTTGTTGAAACAACATTGATGAAATGGTCCCTTCTTGTCATTCTATCGTATCCTTAAAATAATTTCAATTGGGGCTTCGTGTGTGTTTGAGTAATAGTGACGCCATTGCATTATCATTTTCCAATATACATTATTTTGGCATGTATTACTATAAATTCCTTTTGTTGTTCATAAGACTACCTGATTCCAATATACCTAATGATCTATGTATACTCCATATTCCCAAACATTCGAAGAATAATTCCTTTCTCAACTCATTAATTTTGAACACGTCTTTAATGATTTATAGGTATGCATTAACATCCTTGTGAGTTGTGATACATCCCGGTGAAGCACTTGTAGGTGATTGGATTTACTAGCTATGCCTGAGTTATTGTGCTAGTTCCTTGTGGAACAACGATCCCCTTGACATAAGGTCATTAGGGTAGTGGCCTATTGTCACAATTTTTGGGGATGCCATGTTTGGGTCAATAATATTCATAGTAATCTCCTACTTAATTTCCGAATTTTAAATCCAATTTAAGCTCTTGGGTTGGTTTACATAGTCTATAAAACATGCTAGTAATCTCCTACTTAATTTCCGAATTTTAAATCCAATTTCATGATGCTATAGCCTAGAATTTCTACAAGTTAAATGCCTTAATAAATGTAGAACTTTCTTCCTAATTACTAAATCCATAGCCTTGGTATTTAGTTAACCAGAAAAGAAGATGAAGAATGAATTCGAGCCAGCACAAAGTTACGTCTATCCTAATTGCCTTAAGAGATATATACTTATAACCTTTTTTATTTCCTATTTCCCTTACTACCTACCAAATGGCCTTATGACATAAGTAGAAAGCAAGATATCTTTTGTGCACAAAGATGAATAAAGAACAAGGAAATAAAACATGAAAGGAAATATTATTCAGAAATGTAGAAAAACACTATAACATGAATTATAAACTAAAACAACCCAAAAACTTAAAGAAGAAGTTAGCCAAGCATGGCTAAAAGAATCATTGAATTACCCTGGATAGGAGCTCAAGTTTGGCTTCCCATAATTCCTAGGAACAATGATCTTAAGGAGGAAAGAAGAATACTTGTTGTACTCTGAAATGGTGTGTCTTACAAGTGAAGAAAAGGCCCCTATTTATAGTAAAAATTCACCCTCCAGCGCTTGAGCGCTGGCATTCCCAACGCTTGGGCGTTGGGATGCATTAAAATTCCACTATCATACCGAGGCCCAGCGCTTGAGCGCTGGCTTTCCAACGCTTGAGCGCTGGGTGAGAATGTGACTCATCTCCTAGTCAGAGTCCCAACGCTTGAGCGTTGGGTCGCCTGCTGCTTCATCTTCAAGCTTTTCCCTTCTTCATGGTAATGGGTTTTCAATGCCTTCAATGGCCACCACTCAGCCCTTAATCATTTCTGAAACTTCCTTCCCACTACCATCAATTCTTCAAGCTTATTTTCCATGTGCTAAATTGGAGAGAGTTGTTTCATATTCTTCTTTTTCTCTTTTAGCCCTCTCTTTACTAGCACTTCAATTCTGGCCCTATAATTCTTTGAAACTTCACTTTTAATCCTCCACTCTTGAACTTTCACACTTTGATCCCTGATTTCCTGAAACTTTACAAATTGGTCCCTGGACAAAAATGATAACTATACCAGCTTTTCCTAAAAATATAAAATAACTATAAAAATTCATAAAAATATAAAATAAAGTTAGAAAAACAAATAAAATCTAATCTATATGCAAAATGAAAAATAAATATAAAATCTACATAAAAATAATAAAAATCCTGTATGTGACTCAAAAATAATAAAAATAAAAAGACTAAAAACAACCTAAAAACATCATATAATATCCACTCATCACATATGAAATAGCAATTCTTTCGTACACAATTATGACGCACACACCACTGTAGTTCTGTTTTATGCTATGATCTTTACAAGTGGAAAAGCAGACACAATATTTTGCACTATAAGGTAGCTTAGGAAGGAATTTAAAGGATATGGTTAGACGTTGAATTCTTTCTTAATCATAAAAATTGGCCACTCTTATTTTGGTCAAACAATGGAAAAATAAAAAGCTCAATATAGTTGTATTTTTTTGAAATGGTTATTGAAACAGTTACATTAATTGGATTATATGAGTGTGAGGCAAATTAAGATTATTAACCGTGGAGTTTCAGAAAACTTGGTGAATCAAATAAGAAAGATATGAAGTATTTTTCATAATGCCACCTAAGTGGAGGAAAAAGTTGTATATGGAGCACACCAGAAAGAAGTTTATGTCGTTTATCCCTCCACAGTATACATCTGATGAGGTTCACTAATAAGGAGACTATTTAAGACATCAATCTCATCCTCTCGAGTAAGGGCAATAACTTTTTCCGACATCCAAACTAGAGACAAGTTAGCATTATTCCTTTTTAATGCAACAGAAAGTATAACATTCTGGATATGACGTGATCGTACATTCTGGATATTGAAGTTGTATGTTGATAAGGGTGAATTGGTTACTCTTATTAATTCAATGTATATTATTTGGTACACAAGTGGCTCATCTATCAAAAAACACTTGTCTTTTCACAAAATAAGACATTTATCATGCAACTCACACGCGCATCAGATCTATTTATGATTTCCTTGTTGGATACAAGTAAACGACACCTGTTGTTGTTCTAGAACATGTGTGTTCTTGAAGATCTAGAGTGATATTATCACCATCTTTCTGAAAGGTATGAATATGTAAAATGTAAAACTGAGTTTAACATTGTTGCCGTTAAAATGCTTTTTTATTGAACCTGTTTTTCATAAATACGTAACTATGTCTCAGCTTTCAATTTTAACCGACTTTTATTTTATTTTACTTTTAATATGTTTTAATATTTTTATTTTATCTCTAAATTTTCCTTTTTATTGAAATAACTAAAATAAAACAAATTTAAAATATAAAACCGAAATTAAGAATAAATCTAAAAAATGACAAAAAAGGAAAGTGTAAAATGACTTCATCACTTTATAATCTTATTTGACTTGCATTAGTCTCCGTTTATAAATTTCAGCTAACAAGGAATTAAATATGAATGAATTGCACAAGTTTTTGATAAAGGAAATTTGTGATGTTTTAAAAAAGTATATTGAGGAAATGTTTATCTTGTCGGAAAGTTAGAACAAAGTTATACAACTCTCATGAGAACTCCAACTGCTAAATTATATGTTAACTAAATGGATTTCTATTTAGAAGACAAACTCAAGACATAGACGCAACATGTTCATGGAGAAATATACGAGAACTCGTTTCCAAAGTTGTAGATGTTAGTTTTGTATGAAACTTGAGGCATTTAAAAGATTATGTTGCCATATAAACATAAAATCATTATTAAATATTTTTTCATTACTCTATAAATATTTGTTTTGTCAAATTTACAGGATTTTTATATCAAAATTTGCAAGTAAAATTTTAGATAAATCTAAAAAAATAACGTGTTGTTAAATTCTTAGGGACATCCACATGAAATTTCATCCAATGACTAAACACAAAAATTATTTTAATGTAGGAAATATCCGTTTTTGGACTAGACTTCAGGAACTCTTGTAGGAGATCTAAACTTCTTGAAGCATCACTCGAATGTCCACTTTTTCAATAGTATTTTGAACTCTAGACTTAAGGAGCGCAACACTAAAAAATGGACAGAAATAACAAGAAACTAGACGTGGTGCCGAAACTTTCTGTAATGGCTCCTATGTATTTATAGGTGAGGAAGAGAACCCTGAAGGTGGAAAAATGTTTCGTCCTGTGATCAGAAATTAAAAGGAGGGAATCTTACTTTGAAAATTAGCATGAATGCTAGAAGTCCAGGGAGGGTGATTATAAAAGTTTGTTGAAATTCTAGCTATGAGAGAGAATGAGAGTGACAAAAGCTCTAATTTCCCATAGTCTACGATGGACTGTATTTGGTGAACAACTAGACCGAATGATAGTGTGAAAATGAGGAACTTCTAATTAAGTTTATATCGAATAGAATGTCAAATTAACCCCCCACCTGCGTTGCCCATGTAGGTTTAGGTTTTAAAGGTTCCACTGCAAGTTATATAACTAGGTGGAGGGTAAATAATCCCCCCACCTGTCAAATTAACCCCAATTTGACCTGCAGGTGAACCTTTAAAACCTAAATTTACATGGGCAACGCAGGTGGGGGGTTTATTTGACATTCTATTTGATGTAAACTTGATTAGAAGTTCCTCATTTTCCCACTATCCATCGGTGTAGTTGTTCACCAAATACAGTTCACCGTAGACATATGGGAAAATAGAGCTTTTGTCACTCTCATTCTCTCTCATCGCTAGAATTTCAATAAAATTTTATAATCACCCTCCCTGGAGTTCTTGCATTCATGCTAATATTCAAAGTAAGATTCCCTCCTTTTAATTTCTGATCACGGGACGAAACATTTTTTCCACCTTCAGGGTTCTCTTCCTCACCTATATATACCTAGGAGCCATTAAAGAAAGTTTCGGCACAACGTCTAGTTGCTTGTTATTTCTATCCATTTTTTAGTGTTGCGCTCCTTAAGTCTAGAGTTCAAAATACTATTGAAAAAGTGTACATTCGAGTGATGCTTCAAGAAGTTTAGATCTCCTACAAGAGTTCCTGAAGTCTAGTCCAAAAACGGATATTTCCTACATGAAAATAATTTTTGTGTTTAGTCATTGGATGAAATTTCATGTGGATGTCCCTAAGAATTTAACAAGTTATTTTTTTAGATTTATCTCAAATTTTACTTGCAAATTTTGATATAAAAATCCTGTAAATTTAAAAAAACAAATATTTATAGAGTTATGAAAAAATATTTGATAATGATTTTATGTTTATAGGGTATTCAAAATTAAGAAGAGAATATTTTTCAAAAAAAAAAGAAGAAAAAAAAATTCACAGAAATAAAATATTATATTTATTAAAAAATGATAAAATTAAAATAAAAAAGAAATGAAATAAATACTTACCTCGATGCAGAGCACTCGAAAAGTCTCTAACTACGTAGGTCTCCTAGAACTTTGACCTTGCCGCACATCACCAACACTCCAAAAGTTTACACTAGCACGTAGGCTAGTGCAAAGCAAAAAACTCAATGTATATAAAATAGATCTCTAAAAATCTTGAACTATGCTACAAACTATGTGTTTTTACACTATGTTTGTGTGATCCAAAACACTCAAAGTAATTTTAATCTTAGACCTTAGTCTTTCAATTTTTGGATGATCAAACATGAGAAGAAGTTCCCTTTATATAGAGGAAGGAGAAGAAAGAACGGGGAAGTTTAGCAATGTGGGACTTAAAATAGTTTACCAATTATTCCTTTAAACTAAATACATATTTCGTATGGCAACCTTAGGTGTTTTTTATCTATCCAAATATTGGTATTACGTATTGCTCTCTCTATAAAAAATTGTAGGTGGCAACATAATCTTTTAAATGCCTCAAGTTTCATACAAAACTAACATCTACAACATTGGATACGAGTTCTCGTATATTTCTCCAAGCTTTAGCAATGTGAGACTAAAACAGTTGATCAGTGCTTTACTATGTTGTGAGATATCAAATTTCATGGCAACTTTAACTGTTTATTAACTATCCAAAGAATGGAATAACATCTTGTTTTGTTAAAAATAATTGTAGGTGACCACATTACATTTCAAATGTCTCAAGTTTCATACAAAACTAACATCTACAACTACAGATATGCGTTCTTGTATACTCCTTCGTGTACATTTTGCACAAGCATCTTAGTTTTGTCTTCTAAATAAAGAAAATACTTGGTAAACACATAATCTACCTCTTGTTGTTCTCATGATAGTGTATTTATATGCTACGTATTTAACTTTCATAACCTTAGTATTAAATCAGAATTTTTGTTTCAGAAAAGAATATATAAAGGTGATTTAGATGAAAATATTAGTTTTACTAAACAACTAAGGAAATTAAGTATTGTCATCCCTTTTTGTTGAAAGAACATTGATGAATTGGTCCCTTCTTGATATTCTATGATATCCTAAAATTAATTTTAATTGGGGCTTTGTGTGTGTTTGAGTATTAGTGACGCCATGGCCTTATCATTTTCCAATATATATTATTTTTGCATGTATTACTATAAATTTATTTTGTTGTTCATATGCCTACTTGATTCAAACAGGTAAATATATGTAGATGCTAGCGGTAACTTAAATAATCAATAAATATGAATTAATGATCTATGTATACTCCATATTCCCAAACATTCGAAGAATAATTTATCCTTTCTCAACTCATTAATGTTGAACACGTCTTTAATGATTTATAGGTATGCATTAACATCCTCGTGAGTTGTGATACATCCCGGTGAAGCACTTGTAGGTGATTGGATTTACTAGCTTTGCCTGAGTTATTCTGCTAGTTCCTTGTGGAACAACGATCCCCTTGACATAAGGTCATAAGGGTAGTGGCCTATTGTCACAATTGTTGGGGATGCCATGTTTAAGCCAATAATATGCATGTAGGTGCTACAAGTAAACTTTTCTGCTATGCCCTCATTTTATTCTTTGAACTTAGTGCATTTTCTAACTAGGCATATTACTCAAGATCTTTTATTTGGCTAGACTAGATATATGGTTGCGTAAACCTCTTTCCTCCATCCATTCATAGGATATACATCTAACTAATTTTATGTTGAGCATTTATTGAAATTTTGCTTATCTTGCGACTTTGATAGACTTTTGATTGGGTTTAAGTGCTTTTTATTTTGGGTAACTTTTCTTGTTAATTTTGCTTTGATTCCTGATGACTGGATTTTATATGATGTTTTTAGGGTCCTTTTAGTTTATTTGTATTGAGTCTCATATAGGTTTTTATTCTTTTTATTTAGATTTTCTATTTATTTTGGCATTTGCATGTAGATTAGCTTTTATTTGTTTTTAAGCTTTATTTGTATAATTTTAGGTATTTTTATTAGTTTTTAGTCTTTTTAGGAAACTGGTTAAATTAAGCATATTTGTGGGGACCAAGGTGCAAATTGCAAGAAATGAAGGACTAAAAATGAAGCACCATTTCTAATTGGCACATGTGAAAAATGCCATAAGTGGAGAATTGATGAGGAAGGGAGGTTTCAGAAGTTAATTAGGGACAAGAATGTGGCTACATCAGTGCCATTGAGGGCAATGAAACCTCATCAAGAGGAAAAACAAAACAGCAAGGAGATGAAGCATCATCCGTGCCAACACTTGAGCGTTGGGACGTGGCAGGTTTTATTATAAATAGGGTCTTTGCTTTCCTTTGTAAACACACCTTTCACACCCTTCATACCATCTTTCTTCTTGGTTCAGAGCAATTTCCTGGACTTGTGGGAAGCCTCTTTAAGCTCCCAATTTAGGTTTTTCTCTTTATGTATCTCTTAGCCATGCTAGGCTAATTTCTCTTGTATTTGGGTTGTTATGAATCTTCATAAAACTATGGTGTAAGTCTTAATCTTTATATATGAATGAAGTTCTTGTTCTTAGTATTTTCTCCCCATGCTTAATTAATCTTGGTGCACACAAGTTCACTTTGCTCAATTCTTGCACAATGGTAATTGGTAGAATTTGAGGGAAATTAGATTAAATTAATGGATTATTCATCACTTAGGTATAAGGATGGAAACCAATTGTGTTGGCTAGAACTAAGAACACTAATGCTTCAATTTGATTAACTAATCACTAAGGTATTAGGCTTAGTAATTGGATTGAAAGTTCTATTTGATTAAGGCATTAACAAATAGAAATCCTAGGCTAAAGCACCTAAGAACTAGTTCTAATTTCATGTGTAAAAGTGATTCTGAAAAGCTAAGTTAAGTAAAGTGAAATTCAACCCAAATACTTGTATTATCATTTTTATCATTTCATGGCTTTTAGTCTTTTTCTATCACAATATCAAAACAAAAAATCTTTTATTTTACCAACTCTGAAAAACCAATTATAAAATCAACCAATCCCTGTGGACACGATATCTTTTATATTACTTCGATATTCAACCGTACACTTGCGGATTTGGCTTATCAATGCCCTAATTTTATCCGTTAACCTTTGTGCTTTTTCTAAGCAGGGAGATTAATCATGATCTTTGCTTTGGGTAGGTATTGTGGTTGGGGAAACCTCTTTCCCCCATCCATGCGTAGCACACTGATTTATTTCATTTGATATTGAACATTTATTGAAATTTTAGCTTTTCTTAGATAGAATATTTCGGGTTTTTGTACTTTGCATTTTAGGTTCCTTTTCATACAAATTTCAAAGATGTGTTTGTTTAAATAAAACTTCATTAAGAGTTATAATCTTTCTACGCATAGTCTAAATTTAGGTGTTTGCTTTTAGAATCAACTCGTCTCCGATGTTGATGCTATTTTTTGGTATTATATTTAACCATATTGATACCCAAATCGCAAGTGCACGATTGACTATCGCGTAGTATAAAAAGATCGAACCCAAGGGATAGGTGTTCTTTTTATTATAATATACAGTACTTGTGCAGAAAAATTAAAAGATGAATATATGATGTTGGTTTAAGAGCAATCAAGAACAAAAGCATAAAATGATAAGAAATAAAGATGATAAGAATTTAAGCTCTTGGGTTGGTTTACATAGTCTATAAAACATGCTAGTAATCTCCTACTTAATTTCCGAATTTTAAATCCAATTTCATGATGCTATAGCCTAGAATTTCTACAAGTTAATTGCCTTAAGAAATGTAGTACTTTCTTCCTAATTACTAAATCCATAGCCTTGGTATTTAGTTAACCAGAAAAGAAGATGAAGAATGAATTCGGGCCAGCACAAAGTTACGTCTATCCTAATTGCCTTAAGAGATATATACTTATAACCTTTTTTATTTCCTATTTCCCTTACTACTTACCAAATGGCCTTATGACCTAAGTAGAAAGCAAGATATCTTTTGTGCACAAAGATGAATAAAGAACAAGGAAATAAAACATGAAAGGAAATATTATTCAGAAATGTAGAAAAACACTAGAACATGAATTATAAACTAAAACAACCCAAAAACTTAAAGAAGAAGTTAGCCAAGCATGGCTAAAAGAATCATTGAATTACCCTGGATAGGAGCTCAAGTTTGGCTTCCCACAATTCCTAGGAACAATGATCTTAAGGAGGAAAGAAGAATACTTGTTGTATTCTGAAATGGTGTGTCTTACAAGTGAAGAAAAGGCCCCTATTTATAGTAAAAATTCACCCTCCAGCGCTTGAGCGCTGGCATTCCCAACGCTTGGGCGTTGGGATGCATTAAAATTCCACTATCAGACCGAGGCCCAGCGCTGGAGCACTGGCTTTCCAACGCTTGAGCGTTGGGTCGCCTGCTGCTTCATCTTCAAGCTTTTCCCTTCTTCATGGTAATGGGTTTTCAATGCCTTCAATGGCCACCACTCAGCCCTTAATCATTTCTGAAACTTCCTTCCCACAACCATCAATTCTTCAAGCTTATTTTCCATGTGCTAAATTGGAGAGAGTTGCTTCATATTCTTCTTTTTCTCTTTTAGCCCTCTCTTTACTAGCACTTCAATTCTGGCCCTTTAATTCTTTGAAACTTCACTTTTAATCCTCCACTCTTGAACTTTCACACTTTGATCCCTGATTTCCTGAAACTTTACAAATTGGTCCCTGGACCAAAATGATAACTATACCAACTTTTCCTAAAAATATAAAATAACTATAAAAACTCCTAAAAATATAAAATAAAGTTAGAAAAACAAATAAAATCTAATCAATATGCAAAATGAAAAATAAATATAAAATCTACATAAAAATAATAAAAATCCTATATGTGACTCAAAAATAATAAAAATAAAAAGACTAAAAACAACCTAAAAACATCATATCATCCTACATGGATTCACTAGAATGCAGGGTTTGAAGTTCTCTTCTCATAGTGGCTCTTTCCATGCACTCCTCCCCAAAACCTCCCAACTAACCAATCACATGAACCTTTTTCCAGTATTGCATTATGCATTAAACATAATCATCTAACTGCAGCTAATACTTGAACCTTTTTTATCTTCCCACTTTATCTCACTGATTGATTTCCCTAGGTTTTTTTATCCTTTTCCACTCAAGACCCTAATTATTTCTCCTTCTCAATGCATTTTTTTGCTCTCCAGTATTGTTTGTTAGATTTGAATTTGAAACCCTAATTTATTATGGCGCCATTCATGAAATACTTTGTGGTTTCTCTATAAATAGGTTATTGCAATGTTTTGTTATTCACCAATTCTTCATTCTTTGTCTACTAGAATTTCTTATAGCCATGGCCATGAACTTTGATTCTCTTTCCAGCATTTCACCCAAAAAAGAGACATGGAGGATCAATGTAAAGGTTGTTCATCTGCGAAAAGTTCCAAGCTTTGATAATCCGAGGTTACCTTTTTGTATTGAGATGGTTCTGATGGATGAAAATGGTGACAGGATTCATGCATCTACCCGGAAAACCCTAAGCTACAAGTTTAAGCAATTGATCTCTAAGGGTTCTACTTATACCATGTCTCATTTTGGAGTTGTTAATAATACCGGTGAGTTTCGTACCACCAGACATGCTTTTAAGCTGAACTTTCAGCTTAGAACTGATGTCCACCAGCTTGAGTTGATTTTTTTACACTCAGTATTTGTTTTTTCATATACCCATTTTCACAATTTGTGTTTTTTTTTTTCACCATGTGATTAGGATTCTCACTGGCGTTGGAACTGAGCAGCAGTTCAAGAAAGATGGAATGAGTGACAAGATTATTAAGATTGAGCTCACGGCTGATTGGTAATAATGTTTATTTAAATTTTTATTTTCTGATTTCCCTTAAGTTTGGGTAATTTAATTGATTATTGTATTGTATTCCCTTATTGTAGTGCCAAGATTGAGTGTGCTTTCCTTGGTAACTTTGTTGATGAGATCAAAGCTTTTCTAGTTGCTGGTAATGCTAGCAATGATGCTGTAGTGATTCAACTTGCAAAAGTGAAGACTTTGAAAGGTTTTACCATTTCATAATTTAATTGGTTTTTATGTCATACTTTTTCAAATCTTGCACTTTTTGTATGAGTCCATGTGAAATAATGTTTGTGCGTATTTTGAATGTAGACACCCCATGTCTGAATTCTGCTTATGGTGCAACAAAGATTTTAATTCACCCTGATATTCAGGAATTGCTGCCATCAAGAAAAAGTAAATTCCATGTCCAAACTTTATTTTTTCATTATCGTGAAATAATATTAATGATTTTTATATTTTCATTAGGTTCTTTGATTCAACTGATTTAAGCTCTCTAGTTATGAGCCAACTTCCAGATCTAAGCAAATCTACACGAGAAGATTTTCTTGTCATAACTTCTCCATAGACAATTGAAAAATCAGAGATAGTCAGGAGGTTTCTTTTATAATTTCTAAATTATGTTTAACGGACTTTTTTGTGTTGCAAAACTTCCATAATGTTCTTTTGTTATTCCTGTTGAATTGTACTTGTGTGGTGCTTGGAACGATTAAGGTGCTGCCAGAGAATGGTGACTGGTGGTATCCATCCTGTAAATGCAACAAGATGGTTTGTCCTATAGGGTTACTGGAAATCAAACTCATTTTTCCTTCATTTACAATTACCGACTTCATTTTTTACCACCACAACATGGTGGCTGAAATTTATATTATTAATCTTCCTTTAAAGTTGCTTTGTCAGTTTGAGTTCTCATTTGCATGTTTTTTGATATGATTTAATTAGAATGCTGAAAAATCTAAGGAAGCTAAACAACCTTCTAGACAAGACGTTTTTGTTCAAGATTGATATCAAGATGTCTTCCAACTCCAAGTTTGAACAATCCTATCGTGTGAAGAAAAATTGTAAGGAACGTGAGATAATCAACCAGTTCAATACCGTGACTGCTGAACCTAGGGTGAATATAATAATAATCTTGATTTGTTTTCACATTTTGGCATACTGTGATTTTTAGATGATTTAAAATAATTTAAAAAGTTAGGTTAATTGTGTTTAATCTCCCACCTCAAAGATTGTGTTTATTTATTGTTTGTTTTAAAAACTTATTTAATTAAACCAGTCTCATTTAGCAGGACTTGATCAGTGATGTTGTTATTGATGATGAAAAAGTGTACGAGTCTACTTAGCCTGCTGCTGTTGTTCTTGGAGTTGAAACCCATGACTTAACCCCGGCAAAGCGGAGTTCACCTTCTGAAGTGCAGAATGTTATTTCTACTTCTACAAGTTCCCACAAGAAGCTTCTTGAAAAGATCAAGCAGGAGAAGATCTAAATGTCAGTTCCATTTGCTGAAGAGATTTTTATTTTGTGTTATGTTCCACTGTTTTGAATTTTAATTT
Source organism: Acmispon strigosus (assembly GCA_030819835.1). NCBI lineage: Eukaryota > Viridiplantae > Streptophyta > Magnoliopsida > Fabales > Fabaceae > Acmispon > Acmispon strigosus. The sequence continues at coordinate 18,022,359 of JAUAMA010000007.1, read as the reverse complement.
TTCAGTTTTCTACCTTTGTTACTAAGATTTAAGCTATATGTTTTCATGATAATTTGTGGATCTCTTTAATCTTGGCCTTAATTTTGCGGCCTTTATTTGGCAATATTTTGGCTTCTAAATTTTGCGCATTAATTATGAAAGATTGTTGTCGATAATAATTTTTGTAGTAATGGTTGATGATGTTATTATCGCGCCGTTTATCATTCACATATTTTTTTGATATTGGTTTCTTATTTTGATCTATGAACGAATGATTTTGTGATAGTATTTTCCTTTTTAACCATAATCATCATTCAACCTTCATTCACTAAAATATTTTAAAATGTAGAAGTTTTCCAATTCTTTTTCCTTTTGCCCCGTTCTATAACTATATATTACTTCAATGTAATATATATGTTTAACACAACAATCAAATAAGTGTTCATATATCTTAAACCAAATCCTCATTTTCAATAAATAGTTGTTAGTTATTCTTAATTTAAATTTAAATATCTTTTGCTAAATAGTTTAAAAACTACTCAATTCTTTTCAATGAGTTGAGCCATGGTACATATCTGCTGTAACTTTGCATCTGTTTTCACTAATTAATTATCGCCGTTTATTATTCTAATATTTCTTTATGTTCTACGAATGAATTTTTTTTTATCCTCATGCACCCAATTTTTTGAAATATATTAATCTTAATTTTTTTATAGTATTTTCCTTTGTAACCATAAAAACTAATTTACATGATGGATAAAACAATTTAACCAATTCATTCTTTTTGGGGTTAAATATAAGCAATTCATTCCAAGCCATTTGCTTCCTTTGTAGTTGCAAGAAATAAATTTTACTTTAAAGTAATATATTAATAACCTAATTATGAAATAGATGCTCATTTATGTTAAATTCAAACCACGTATTCATTAAATATCTTTAAATATTCGTTAGCTTTTTCTTAAATTTAATTTAAACCTCATTTGCTAAAGATTTTGAAAACTATTCTTAAATTCCGCAAGTGTAATTTGTCATTAAGTAAACCTTCTGAATGCTCATATTTTTTCTTTATAATGGTTTATATCCAAACCTATTTTCAAAAGAAAAAAATTACCTGTTTAGTAACTTATCGTACACATTGATTTTACTCTCATATATCAATTATAATAACCCAAATTAATTTTTTACATTACCGATGGAAAACTTAATGACTTTTACTTTCCGTAATTAAATTTTTTACATATAGATGTCAACAACAAAATTGGCTACAAAGATTTATGCTACTCTTCCGTTCCAAATTATAAGGACCTGTTCAGACAATCACGCTTATTAAGAAAACATGTAATAAGCTAATTAATATCTTGGTTTTGTTATTTTTTTGTACAAATCTTCCATATATGCCTCTGTTAGTATTGGATATATCAAAGGTTGGTTGGGAAACATGAAAGAGAAGTAATTAGTAGAGGTGATAATTTAAGTTTTTGAATTGAAAATATAATGAATGCAAGGGGTAAAAAAGGAAAAACTTATTTTTTTTTTTAAATCTAGAAGGGTTTTATAATTTGGGACACCAAGTTTGTCTCTAAAGAACCTAATAATTTGGGACGGAGGAGTAATAAGCAGGGATGGATCCACATAGGACTTGAGGGGGGCAAGTGCCCCCACAAGATTTTTCATTTTTCAAGAAAAAATACTACATATAGTCTACATTTTTAGAATATTCAGTAAATAATTGCCCCCACAAAATAATAAGTATCCTCATTGTTTTGTACTTTGGAAAAAGATGAGCTCAAATTCATTTCACTCACATTCACATGAAAGAGATGAGAGTAGATAAAACATAAGTAAGAAATGTTATGCCTCAAGTTTCATAGAAAACTAACATCTACAACTATTGATATGCGTTCTTGTATACTCCTTCATGTTCATATTGCACAAACATCTTGGTTTTGTCTTCTAAATAAAGAAAATACTCGGTAAACACATAATTTATCTCTTGTAGTTCTCATGATAGGTTATTTAGACGCTACATATTTAACTTTCATAATCTAAGTATGAAATCAGAATTTTGGTTTTAGAAAAAAATCTATAAAGGTGATTTAGATGAAAATATTACTTTTACTAAACAACTAAGGAAATTAAGTATTTTCATCCTTTTTTGTTGAAACAACATTGATGAAATGGTCCTTTCTTGTCATTCTATCGTATCCTTAAACTAATTTCAATTGGGGCTTCGTGTGTGTTTGAGTAATAGTGATGCCATTGCATTATCATTTTCCAATATACATTATTTTGACATGTATTACTATAAATTCCTTTTGTTGTTCATAAGCCTACCTGATTCCAATATACCTAATGATCTATGTATACTCCATATTCCCAAACATTCGAAGAATAATTCCTTTCTCAACTCATTAATTTTTAACACGTCTTTAATGATTTATAGGTATGCATTAACATCCTTGTGAGTTGTGATACATCCCGGTGAAGCACTTGTAGGTGATTGGATTTACTAGCTATGCCTGAGTTATTGTGCTAGTTCCTTGTGGAACAACGATCCCCTTGACATAAGGTCATTAGGGTAGTGGCCTATTGTCACAATTTTTGGGGATGCCATGTTTGGGTCAATAATATGCATAGTAATCTCCTACTTAATTTCCGAATTTTAAATCCAATTTAAGCTCTTGGGTTGGTTTACATAGTCTATAAAACATGCTAGTAATCTCCTACTTAATTTTCGAATTTTAAATCCAATTTCATGATGCTATAGCCTAGAATTTCTACAAGTTAATTTCCTTAATAAATGTAGAACTTTCTTCCTAATTACTAAATCCATAGCCTTGGAATTTAGTTAACCAGAAAAGAAGATGAAGAATGAATTCGGGCCAGCACAAAGTTACGTCTATCTTAATTGCCGTAAGAGATATATACTTATAACCTTTTTTATTTCCTATTTCCCTTACTACTTACCAAATGGCCTTATGACATAAGTAGAAAGCAAGATATCTTTTGTGCACAAAGATGAATAAAGAACAAGGAAATAAAACATGAAAGGAAATATTATTCAGAAATGTAGAAAAACACTAGAACATGAATTATAAACTAAAACAACCCAAAAACTTAAAGAAGAAGTTAGCCAAGCATGGCTAAAAGAATCATTGAATTACCCTGGATAGGAGCTCAAGTTTGGCTTCCCACAATTCCTAGGAACAATGATCTTAAGGAGGAAAGAAGAATACTTGTTGTACTCTGAAATGGTGTGTCTTACAAGTGAAGAAAAGGCCCCTATTTATAGTAAAAATTCACCCTCAAGCGCTTGAGCGCTGGCATTCCCAACGCTTGGGCGTTGGGATGCATTAAAGTTCCACTATCAGACCGAGGCCCAGCGCTTGAGCGCTGGCTTTCCAACGCTGGAGCGCTGGGTGAGAATCTGACTCATCTCCTAGTCATAGTCCCAACGCTTGAGCGTTGGGTCGCCTGCTGCTTCATCTTCCAGCTTTTCCCTTCTTCATGGTAATGGGTTTTCAATGCCTTCAATGGCCACCACTCAGCCCTTAATCATTTCTGAAACTTCCTTCCCACTACCATCAATTCTTCAAGCTTATTTCCCATGTGCTAAATTGGAGAGAGTTGCTTCATATTCTTCTTTTTCTCTTTTAGCCCTCTCTTTACTAGCACTTCAATTCTGGCCCTATAATTCTTTGAAACTTCACTTTTAATCCTCCACTCTTGAACTTTCACACTTTGATCCCTGATTTCCTGAAACTTTACAAATTGGTCCCTGGACAAAAATGATAACTATACCAGCTTTTCCTAAAAATATAAAATAACTATAAAAATTCCTAAAAAATAAAATAAAGTTAGAAAAACAAATAAAATCTAATCTATATGCAAAATGAAAAATAAATATAAAATCTACATAAAAATAATAAAAATCCTATATGTGACTAAAAAATAATAAAAATAAAAAGACTAAAAACAACCTAAAAACATCATATAATATTCTTTCGTACACAATAATGACGCACACACCACTGTAGTTCTGTTTTATGCTATGATCTTTACAAGTGGAAAAGCAGACACAATATTTTGCACTATAAGGTAGCTTAGGAAGGAATTTAAAGGATATGGTTAGACGTTGAATTCTTTCATAATCATAAAAATTGGCCACTCTTATTTTGGTCAAACAATGGAAAAATAAAAAGCTCAATATAGTTGTATTTTTTTGAAATGGTTATTGAAACAGTTACATTAATTGGATTATATGAGTGTGAGGCAAATTAAGATTATTAACCGTGGAGTTTCAGAAAACTTGGTGAATCAAAGAAGAAAGATATGAAGTATTTTTCATAATGCCACCTAAGTGGAGGAAAAAGTTGTATATGGAGCACACCAGAAAGAAGTTTATGTCGTTTATCTCTCCATAGTATACATCTAATGAGGTTCACTAATAAGGAGACTATTTAAGACATCAATCTCGTCCTCTCGAGTAAGGGCAGTAACTTTTGCCGACATCCAAACTAGAGACAAGTTAGCATTATTCCTTTTTAATGCAACAGAAAGTATAACATTCTGGATATGACGTGATCGTACATTCTGGATACTGAAGTTGTATGTTGATAAGGGTGAATTGGTTACTCTTATTAATTCAATGTATATTATTTGGTACACAAGTGGCTCATCTATCAAAAAACACTTGACTTTTCACAAAATAAGACATTTATCATGCAACTCACACGCGCATCAGATCTATTTATGATTTCCTTGTTGGATACAAGTAAACGGCACCTGTTGTTGTTCTAGAACATGTGTGGTCTTGAAGATCTAGAGTGATATTATCACCTTCTTAGGGACATCCACATGAAATTTCATTCAATGACTAAACACAAAAATTATTTTCATGTAGGAAATATCCGTTTTTGGACTAGACTTCAGGAACTCTTGTAGGAGATCTAAACTTCTTGAAGCATCACTCGAATGTTCACTTTTTCAATAGTATTTTGAACTCTAGACTTAAGGAGCGCAACACTAAAAAATGGACAGAAATAACAAGAAACTAGACGTGGTGCCGAATTTTTCTGTAATGGCTCCTATGTATTTATAGGTGAGGAAGAGAACCCTGAAGGTGGAAATATGTTTCGTCCTGTGATCAGAAATTAAAAGGAGGGAATCTTACTTTGAAAATTAGCATGAATGCTAGAAGTCCAGGGAGGGTGATTATAAAAGTTTGTGGAAATTCTAGCTATGAGAGAGAATGAGAGTGACAAAAGCTCTAATTTCCCATAGTCTACGATGGACTGTATTTGGTGAACAACTAGACCGAATGATAGTGTGAAAATGAGGAACTTCTAATCAAGTTTACATCGAATAGAATGTCAAATTAACCCCCCACCTGGGTTGCCCATGTAGGTTTAGGTTTTAAAGGTTCCCCTACAAGTTATATAACTAGGTGGGGGGTAAATTAACCCCCCACCTGTCAAATTAACCCCAATTTGACCTGCAGGTGAACCTTTAAAACCTAAATTTACATGGGTAACGCAGGTGGGGGGTTTCTTTGACATTCTATTCGATGTAATCTTGATTAGAAGTTCCTCATTTTCCCACTATCCTTCGGTCTAGTTGTTCACCAAATACAGTTCACCGTAGACATATGGGAAAATAGAGCTTTTGTCACTCTCATTCTCTCTCATCGCTAGAATTTCCATAAAATTTTATAATCACCCTCCCTGGAGTTCTTGCATTCATGCTAATATTCAAAGTAAGATTCCCTCCTTTTAATTTCTGATCACGGGACGAAACATTTTTTCCACCTTCAGGGTTCTCTTCCTCACCTATATATACCTAGGAGCCATTATAGAAAGTTTCGGCACAACGTCTAGTTGCTTGTTATTTCAGTCCATTTTTTAGTGTTGCGCTCCTTAAGTCTAGAGTTCAAAATACTATTGAAAAAGTGTACATTCGAGTGATTCTTCAAGAAGTTTAGATCTCCTACAAGAGTTCCTGAAGTCTAGTCCAAAAACGGATATTTCCTACATGAAAATAATTTTTGTGTTTAGTCATTGGATGAAATTTCATGTGGATGTCCCTAAGAATTTAACAACAAGTTATTTTTTTAGATTTATTTCAAATTTTACTTGCAAATTTTGATATAAAAATCCTGTAAATTTGACAAAACAAATATTTATAGAGTAATGAAAAAATATTTAATAATGATTTTATGTTTATAGGGTATTCAAAATTAAGAAGAGAATATTTTTCAAAAAAAAGAAGAAGAAAAAAAAATTCACATAAATAAAATATTATATTTATTTAAAAATGATAAAATTAAAATAAAAAAGAAATGAAATAAATACTTACCTCGATGCAGAGCACTCGAAAAGTCTTTAACTACGTAGGTCTCCTAGGACTTTGACCTTGCCGCACATCACCAACACTCCAAAAGTTTACACTAGCACGTAGGCTAGTGCAAAGCAAAAAACTCAATGGATATAAAATAGATCTCTAAAAATCTTGAACTATGCTACAAACTATGTGTTTTTACACTATGTTTGTGTGATCCAAAACACTCAAAGTAATTTTAATCTTAGACCTTAGTCTTTGAATTTTTGGATGATCAAACATGAGAAGAAGTTCCCTTTATAAAGAGGAAGGAGAAGAAAGAACGGGGAAGTTTTAGCAATGTGGGACTTAAAATAGTTTACCAATTATTCCTTTAAACTAAAATACATATTTCGTATGGCAACCTTAGGTGTTTTTTATCTATCCAAATATTGGTATTACGTATTGCTCTCTCGAACAAAAATTGTAGGTGGCAACATAATCTTTTAAATGCCTCAAGTTTCATACAAAACTAACATCTACAACATTGGATACGAGTTCTCGTTTATTTCTCCAAGCTTTAGCAATGTGAGACTAAAACAGTTGATCAGTGCTTTACATTGTTGTGAGATATCAAATTTCATGGCAACTTTAACTGTTTATTAACTATCCAAAGAATGGAATAACATCTTGTTTTGTTAAAAATAATTGTAGGTGACCACATTACATTTCAAATGTCTCAAGTTTCATACAAAACTAACATCTACAACTACAGATATGCGTTCTTGTATACTCCTTCGTGTACATTTTGCACAAGCATCTAAGTTTTGTCTTCTAAATAAAGAAAATACTTGGTAAACACATAATCTATCTCTTGTTGTTCTCATGATAGTGTATTTATATGCTACGTATTTAACTTTCATAACCTTAGTATTAAATCAGAATTTTTGTTTTAGAAAAGAATATATAAAGGTGATTTAGAGGAAAATATTAGTTTTACTAAACAACTAAGGAAATTAAGTATTGTCATCCCTTTTTGTTGAAAGAACATTGATGAATTGGTCCCTTCTTGATATTCTATGATATCCTAAAATTAATTTTAATTGGGGCTTTGTGTGTGTTTGAGTATTAGTGACGCCATGGCCTTATCATTTTCCAATATATATTATTTTTGCATGTATTACTATAAATTTCTTTTGTTGTTCATATGCCTACTTGATTCAAACAGGTAAATATATGTAAATATATGTAGATGCTAGCGGTAACTTAAATAATCAATAAATATGAATTAATGATCTATGTATACTCCATATTCCCAAACATTCGAAGAATAATTTATCCTTTCTCAACTCATTAATGTTGAACACGTCTTTAATGATTTATAGGTATGCATTAACATCCTCGTGAGTTGTGATACATCCCGGTGAAGCACTTGTAGGTGATTGGATTTACTAGCTTTGCCTGAGTTATTCTGCTAGTTCCTTGTGGAACAACGATCCCCTTGACATAAGGTCATAAGGGTAGTGGCCTATTGTCACAATTGTTGGGGATGCCATGTTTAGGCCAATAATATGCATGTAGGTGCTACAAGTAAACTTTTCTGCTATGCCCTCATTTTATTCTTTGAACTTAGTGCATTTTCTAAGTAGGCATATTACTCAAGATCTTTTATTTGGCTAGACTAGATATATGGTTGCGTAAACATCTTTCCTCCATCCATTCATAGGATATACATCTAACTAATTTTATGTTGAGCATTTATTGAAATTTTGCTTATCTTGCGACTTTGATAGACTTTTGATTGGGTTTAGGTGCTTTTTATTTTGGGTAACTTTTCTTGTTAATTTTGCTTTGATTCCTGATGACTGGATTTTATATGATGTTTTTAGGGTCCTTTTAGTTTATTTTATTTTATTTTATTTGTATTGAGTCTCATATAGGTTTTTATTCTTTTTATTTAGATTTTCTATTTATTTTTGCATTTGCATGTAGATTAGCTTTTATTTGTTTTTAAGCTTTATTTGTATAATTTTAGGTATTTTTATTAGTTTTTAGTCTTTTTAGGAAACTGGTTAAATTAAGCATATTTGTGGGGACCAAGGTGCAAATTGCAAGAAATGAAGGACTGAAAATGAAGCACCATTTCTAATTGGCAATTGTGTAAAATGCCATGAGTGGAGAATTGATGAGGAAGGGAGGTTTCAGAAGTTAATTAGGGACAAGAATGTGGCTACATCAGTGCCATTGAGGGCAATGAAACCTCATCAAGAGGAAAAACAAAACAGCAAGGAGATGAAGCATCATCCGTGCCAACACTTGAGCGTTGGGACGTGGCAGGTTTTATTATAAATAGGGTCTTTGCTTTCCTTTGTAAACACACCTTTCACACCCTTCATACCATCTTTCTTCTTGGTTCAGAGCAATTTCCTGGACTTATGGGAAGCCTCTTTGAGCTCCCAATTTAGGTTTTTCTCTTTATGTATCTCTTAGCCATGCTAGGCTAATTTCTCTTGTATTTGGGTTGTTATGAATCTTCATAAAACTATGCTGTAATTCTTAATCTTTATATATGAATGAAGTTCTTGTTCTTAGTATTTTCTCCCCATGCTTAATTAATCTTGGTGCACACAAATTCACTTTGCTCAATTCTTGCACAATGGTAATTGGTAGAATTTGAGGGAAATTAGATTAAATTAATGGATTATTCATCACTTAGGTATAAGGATGGAAACCAATCGTGTTGGCTAGAACAAAGAACACTAATGCTTCAATTTGATTAACTAATCACTAAGGTATTAGGCTTAGTAATTGGATTGAAAGTTCTATTTGATTAAGGCATTAACAAATAGAAATCCTAGGCTAAAGCACCTAAGAACTAGTTCTAATTTTATGTGTAAAAGTGATTCTGAAAAGCTAAGTTAAGTGAAGTGAAACTCAACCCAAATACTTGTTTTATCATTTTTATCATTTCATGGCTTTTAGTCTTTTTCTATCACAATATCAAAACAAAACATCTTTTATTTTACCAACTCTGAAAAACCAATTATAAAATCAACCAATCCCTGTGGAGACGATATCTTTTATATTACTTCGATATTCAACCGTACACTTGCGGATTTGGCTTATCGATGCCCTAATTTTATCCGTTAACCTTTGTGCTTTTTCTAAGCAGGGAGATTAATCATGATCTTTGCTTTGGGTAGGTATTGTGGTTGGGGAAACCTCTTTCCCCCATCCATGCGTAGCACACTGATTTATTTCATTTGATATTGAACATTTATTGAAATTTTAGCTTTTCTTAGATAGAATATTTCGGGTTTTTGTGCTTTGCATTTTAGGTTCCTTTTCATACAAATTTCAAAGATGTGTTTGTTTAAATAAAACTTCATTAAGAGTTATAATCTTTCTATGCATAGTCTAAATTTACGTGTTTGCTTTTAGAATCAACTCGTCTCCAATGTTGATGCTATTTTTTGGTATTATATTTAACCATATTGATACCCAAATCGCAAGTGCACGATTGACTATCGCGTAGTATAAAAAGATCGAACCCAAGGGATAGGTGTTCTTTTTATTATAATAAACAGTACTTGTGCAGAAAAATTAAAAGATGAATATATGATGTTGGTTTTAGAGCAATCAAGAACAAAAGCATAAAATGATAAGAAATAAAGATGATAAGAATTTAAGCTCTTGGGTTGGTTTACATAGTCTATAAAACATGCTAGTAATCTCCTACTTAATTTCCGAATTTTAAATCCAATTTCATGATGCTATAGCCTAGAATTTCTACAAGTTAATTTCCTTAAGAAATGTAGAACTTTCTTCCTAATTACTAAATCCATAGCCTTGGTATTTAGTTAACCAGAAAAGAAGATGAAGAATGAATTCGGGCCAGCACAAAGTTACGTCTATCCTAATTGCCTTAAGAGATATATACTTATAACCTTTTTTATTTCCTATTTCCCTTACTACTTACCAAATGGCCTTATGACATAAGTAGAAAGCAAGATATCTTTTGTGCACAAAGATGAATAAAGAACAAGGAAATAAAACATGAAAGGAAATATTATTCAGAAATGTAGAAAAACACTAGAACATGAATTATAAACTAAAACAACCAAAAAACTTAAAGAAGAAGTTAGCCAAGCATGGCTAAAAGAATCATTGAATTACCCTGGATAGGAGCTCAAGTTTGGCTTCCCACCATTCCTAGGAACAATGATCTTAAGGAGGAAAGAAGAATACTTGTTGTATTCTGAAATGGTGTGTCTTACAAGTGAAGAAAAGGCCCCTATTTATAGTAAAAATTCACCCTCCAGCGCTTGAGCGCTGGCATTCCCAACGCTTGGGCGTTGGGATGCATTAAAATTCCACTATCAGACCGAGGCCCAGCGCTTGAGCGCTGGCTTTCCAACGCTTGAGCGTTGGGTCGCCTGCTGCTTCATCTTCAAGCTTTTCCCTTCTTCATGGTAATGGGTTTTCAATGGCTTCAATGGCCACCACTCAGCCCTTAATCATTTCTGAAACTTCCTTCCCACAACCATCAATTCTTCAAGCTTGTTTTCAATGTGCTAAATTGGAGAGAGTTGCTTCATATTCTTCTTTTTCTCTTTTAGCCCTCTCTTTACTAGCACTTCAATTCTGGCCCTTTAATTCTTTGAAACTTCACTTTAAATCCTCCACTCTTGAACTTTCACACTTTGATCCCTGATTTCCTGAAACTTTACAAATTGGTCCCTAGACAAAAATGATAACTATACCAGCTTTTCCTAAAAATATAAAATAACTATAAAAATTCCTAAAAATATAAAATGAAGTTAGAAAAACAAATAAAATCTAAAAACCTAAATTTACATGGGTAACGCAGGTGGGGGGTTTCTTTGACATTCTATTCGATGTAATCTTGATTAGAAGTTCCTCAATTTCACACTATCATTCGGTCTAGTTGTTCACCAAATACAGTCCATCGTAGACTATGGGAAATTAGAGCTTTTGTCACTCTCATTCTCTCTCATAGCTAGAATTTCCACAAACTTTTATAATCACCCTCCCTGGACTTCTAGCATTCATGCTAATTTTAAAAGTAAGATTCCCTCCTTTTAATTTCTGATCACAGGACGGAACATATTTCCACCTTCAGGGTTCTCTTCCTCACCTATAAATACATAGGAGCCATTACAGAAAAATTCGGCACCACGTCTAATTTCTTGTTATTTCAGTCCATTTTTTAGTGTTGCGCTCCTTAAGTCTAGAGTTCAAAATACTATTGAAAAAGTGTACATTCGAGTGATTCTTCAAGAAGTTTAGATCTCCTACAAGAGTTCCTGAAGTCTAGTCCAAAAACGGATATTTCCTACATGAAAATAATTTTTGTGTTTAGTCATTGGATGAAATTTCATGTGGATGTCCTTAAGAATTTAACAACAAGTTATTTTTTTAGATTTATTTCAAATTTTACTTGCAAATTTTGATATAAAAATCCTGTAAATTTGACAAAACAAATATTTATAGAGTAATGAAAAAGTATTTAATAATGATTTTATGTTTATAGGGTATTCAAAATTAAGAAGAGAATATTTTTCAAAAAAAAGAAGAAGAAAAAAAATTCACATAAATAAAATATTATATTTATTTAAAAATGATAAAATAAAAATAAAAAAGAAATGAAATAAATACTTACCTCGATGCAGAGCACTCGAAAAGTCTTTAACTACGTAGGTCTCCTAGGACTTTGACCTTGCCGCACATCACCAACACTCCAAAAGTTTACACTAGCACGTAGGCTAGTGCAAAGCAAAAAACTCAATGGATATAAAATAGATCTCTAAAAATCTTGAACTATGCTACAAACTATGTGTTTTTACACTATGTTTGTGTGATCCAAAACACTCAAAGTAATTTTAATCTTAGACCTTAGTCTTTGAATTTTTGGATGATCAAACATGAGAAGAAGTTCCCTTTATATAGAGGAAGGAGAAGAAAGAACGGGGAAGTTTTAGCAATGTGGGACTTAAAATAGTTTACCAATTATTCCTTTAAACTAAAATACATATTTCGTATGGCAACCTTAGGTGTTTTTTATCTATCCAAATATTGGTATTACGTATTGCTCTCTCGAACAAAAATTGTAGGTGGCAACATAATCTTTTAAATGCCTCAAGTTTCATACAAAACTAACATCTACAACATTGGATACGAGTTCTCGTTTATTTCTCCAAGCTTTAGCAATGTGAGACTAAAACAGTTGATCAGTGCTTTACTTTGTTGTGAGATATCAAATTTCATGGCAACTTTAACTGTTTATTAACTATCCAAAGAATGGAATAACATCTTGTTTTGTTAAAAATAATTGTAGGTGACCACATTACATTTCAAATGTCTCAAGTTTCATACAAAACTAACATCTACAACTACAGATATGCGTTCTTGTATACTCCTTCGTGTACATTTTGCACAAGCATCTAAGTTTTGTCTTCTAAATAAAGAAAATACTTGGTAAACACATAATCTATCTCTTGTTGTTCTCATGATAGTGTATTTATATGCTACGTATTTAACTTTCATAACCTTAGTATTAAATCAGAATTTTTGTTTTAGAAAAGAATATATAAAGGTGATTTAGATGAAAATATTAGTTTTACTAAACAACTAAGGAAATTAAGTATTGTCATCCCTTTTTGTTGAAAGAACATTGATGAATTGGTCCCTTCTTGATATTCTATGATATCCTAAAATTAATTTTAATTGGGGCTTTGTGTGTGTTTGAGTATTAGTGACGCCATGGCCTTATCATTTTCCAATATATATTATTTTTGCATGTATTACTATAAATTTCTTTTGTTGTTCATATGCCTACTTGATTCAAACAGGTAAATATATGTAAATATATGTAGATGCTAGCGGTAACTTAAATAATCAATAAATATGAATTAATGATCTATGTATACTCCATATTCCCAAACATTCGAAGAATAATTTGTCCTTTCTCAACTCATTAATGTTGAACACGTCTTTAATGATTTATAGGTATGCATTAACATCCTCGTGAGTTGTGATACATCCCGGTGAAGCACTTGTAGGTGATTGGATTTACTAGCTTTGCCTGAGTTATTCTGCTAGTTCCTTGTGGAACAACGATCCCCTTGACATAAGGTCATAAGGGTAGTGGCCTATTGTCACAATTGTTGGGGATGCCATGTTTAGGCCAATAATATGCATGTAGGTGCTACAAGTAAACTTTTCTGCTATGCCCTCATTTTATTCTTTGAACTTAGTGCATTTTCTAAGTAGGCATATTACTCAAGATCTTTTATTTGGCTAGACTAGATATATGGTTGCGTAAACATCTTTCCTCCATCCATTCATAGGATATACATCTAACTAATTTTATGTTGAGCATTTATTGAAATTTTGCTTATCTTGCGACTTTGATAGACTTTTGATTGGGTTTAGGTGCTTTTTATTTTGGGTAACTTTTCTTGTTAATTTTGCTTTGATTCCTGATGACTGGATTTTATATGATGTTTTTAGGGTCCTTTTAGTTTATTTTATTTTATTTGTATTGAGTCTCATATAGGTTTTTATTCTTTTTATTTAGATTTTCTATTTATTTTTGCATTTGCATGTAGATTAGCTTTTATTTGTTTTTAAGCTTTATTTGTATAATTTTAGGTATTTTTATTAGTTTTTAGTCTTTTTAGGAAACTGGTTAGATTAAGCATATTTGTGGGGACCAAGGTGCAAATTGCAAGAAATGAAGGACTGAAAATGAAGCACCATTTCTAATTGGCAATTGTGTAAAATGCCATGAGTGGAGAATTGATGAGGAAGGGAGGTTTCAGAAGTTAATTAGGGACAAGAATGTGGCTACATCAGTGCCATTGAGGGCAATGAAACCTCATCAAGAGGAAAAACAAAACAGCAAGGAGATGAAGCATCATCCGTGCCAACACTTGAGCGTTGGGACGTGGCAGGTTTTATTATAAATAGGGTCTTTGCTTTCCTTTGTAAACACACCTTTCACACCCTTCATACCATCTTTCTTCTTGGTTCAGAGCAATTTCCTGGACTTATGGGAAGCCTCTTTGAGCTCCCAATTTAGGTTTTTCTCTTTATGTATCTCTTAGCCATGCTAGGCTAATTTCTCTTGTATTTGGGTTGTTATGAATCTTCATAAAACTATGCTGTAATTCTTAATCTTTATATATGAATGAAGTTCTTGTTCTTAGTATTTTCTCCCCATGCTTAATTAATCTTGGTGCACACAAGTTCACTTTGCTCAATTCTTGCACAATGGTAATTGGTAGAATTTGAGGGAAATTAGATTAAATTAATGGATTATTCATCACTTAGGTATAAGGATGGAAACCAATCGTGTTGGCTAGAACTAAGAACACTAATGCTTCAATTTGATTAACTAATCACTAAGGTATTAGGCTTAGTAATTGGATTGAAAGTTCTATTTGATTAAGGCATTAACAAATAGAAATCCTAGGCTAAAGCACCTAAGAACTAGTTCTAATTTCATGTGTAAAAGTGATTCTGAAAAGCTAAGTTAAGTGAAGTGAAACTCAACCCAAATACTTGTTTTATCAAATTTATCATTTCATGGCTTTTAGTCTTTTTCTATCACAATATCAAAACAAAACATCTTTTATTTTACCAACTCTGAAAAACCAATTATAAAATCAACCAATCCCTGTGGAGACGATATCTTTTATATTACTTCGATATTCAACCGTACACTTGCGGATTTGGCTTATCAATGCCCTAATTTTATCCGTTAACCTTTGTGCTTTTTCTAAGCAGGGAGATTAATCATGATCTTTGCTTTGGGTAGGTATTGTGGTTGGGGAAACCTCTTTCCCCCATCCATGCGTAGCACACTGATTTATTTCATTTGATATTGAACATTTATTGAAATTTTAGCTTTTCTTAGATAGAATATTTCGGGTTTTTGTGCTTTGCATTTTAGGTTCCTTTTCATACAAATTTCAAAGATGTGTTTGTTTAAATAAAACTTCATTAAGAGTTATAATCTTTCTATGCATAGTCTAAATTTACGTGTTTGCTTTTAGAATCAACTCGTCTCCGATGTTGATGCTATTTTTTGGTATTATATTTAACCATATTGGTACCCAAATCGCAAGTGCACGATTGACTATCGCGTAGTATAAAAAGATCGAACCCAAGGGATAGGTGTTCTTTTTATTATAATAAACAGTACTTGTGCAGAAAAATTAAAAGATGAATATATGATGTTAGTTTTAGAGCAATCAAGAACAAAAGCATAAAATGATAAGAAATAAAGATGATAAGAATTTAAGCTCTTGGGTTGGTTTACATAGTCTATAAAACATGCTAGTAATCTCCTACTTAATTTCCGAATTTTAAATCAAATTTCATGATGCTATAGCCTAGAATTTCTACAAGTTAATTTCCTTAAGAAATGTAGAACTTTCTTCCTAATTACTAAATCCATAGCCTTGGTATTTAGTTAACCAGAAAAGAAGATGAAGAATGAATTCGGGCCAGCACAAAGTTACGTCTATCCTAATTGCCTTAAGAGATATATACTTATAACCTTTTTTATTTCCTATTTCCCTTACTACTTACCAAATGGCCTTATGACATAAGTAGAAAGCAAGATATCTTTTGTGCACAAAGATGAATAAAGAACAAGGAAATAAAACATGAAAGGAAATATTATTCAGAAATGTAGAAAAACACTAGAACATGAATTATAAACTAAAACAACCAAAAAACTTAAAGAAGAAGTTAGCCAAGCATGGCTAAAAGAATCATTGAATTACCCTGGATAGGAGCTCAAGTTTGGCTTCCCACCATTCCTATGAACAATGATCTTAAGGAGGAAAGAAGAATACTTGTTGTATTCTGAAATGGTGTGTCTTACAAGTGAAGAAAAGGTCCCTATTTATAGTAAAAATTCACCCTCCAGCGCTTGAGCGCTGGCATTCCCAACGCTTGGGCGTTGGGATGCATTAAAATTCGACTATCAAACCGAGGCCCAGCGCTTGAGCGCTGGCTTTCCAACGCTTAAGCGTTGGGTCGCCTGCTGCTTCATCTTCAAGCTTTTCCCTTCTTCATGGTAATGGGTTTTCAATGCCTTCAATGGCCACCACTCAGCCCTTAATCATTTCTGAAACTTCCTTCCCACAACCATCAATTCTTCAAGCTTGTTTTCCATGTGCTAAATTGGAGAGAGTTGCTTCATATTCTTCTTTTTCTCTTTTAGCCCTCTCTTTACTAGCACTTCAATTCTGGCCCTTTAATTCTTTGAAACTTCACTTTAAATCCTCTACTCTTGAACTTTCACACTTTGATCCCTGATTTCCTGAAACTTTACAAATTGGTCCCTGGACAAAAATGATAACTATACCAGCTTTTCCTAAAAATATAAAATAACTATAAAAATTCCTAAAAATATAAAATGAAGTTAGAAAAACAAATAAAATCTAATCTATATGCAAAATGAAAAATAAATATAAAATCTACATAACAATAATAAAAATCCTATATGTGACTCAAAAATAATAAAAATAAAAAGACTAAAAACAACCTAAAAACATCATATAATATCCACTCATCACATATGAAATAGAAATTCTTTCGTACACAATAATGACGCACACACCACTGTAGTTCTGTTTTATGTTATGATCTTTACAAGTGGAAAAGCAGACACAATATCTTGCACTATAAGGTAGCTTAGGAAGGAATTTAAAGGATATGGTTAGACGTTGAATTCTTTCATAATCATAAAAATTGGCCACTCTTATTTTGGTCAAACAATGGAAAAATAAAAAGCTCAATATAGTTGTATTTTTTTGAAATGGTTATTGAAACAGTTACATTAATTGGATTATATGAGTGTGAGGCAAATTAAGATTATTAACCGTGGAGTTTCAGAAAACTTGGTGAATCAAAGAAGAAAGATATGAAGTATTTTTCATAATGTCACCTAAGTGGAGGAAAAAGTTGTATATGGAGCACACCAGAATGAAGTTTATGTCGTTTATCCCTCCACAGTATACATCTGATGAGGTTCACTAATAAGGAGACTATTTAAGACATCAATCTCATCCTCTCGAGTAAGGGCAGTAACTTTTGCCGACATCCAAACTAGAGACAAGTTAGCATTATTCCTTTTTAATGCAACAGAAAGTATAACATTCTGGATATGACGTGATCATACATTCTGGATACTGAAGTTGTATGTTGATAAGGGTGAATTGGTTACTGTTATTAATTCAATGTATTTATTTGGTACACAAACGGCTCATCTATCAAAAAACACTTGACTTTTCACAAAATAAGACATTTATCATGCAACTCACACGCGCATTAGATCTATTTATGATTTCCTTGTTGGATTCAAGTAAATGACACCTGTTGTTGTTCTAGAGTGATATTATCACCATCTTTTTGAAAGGTATGAATATGTAAAATGTAAAACTGAGTTTAACATTGTTGCCGTTAAAATGATTTTTTATTGAACATGTTCTTCATAAATACGTAACTATGTCTCAGCTTTCAATTTTAACCGACTTTTATTTTATTTTACTTCTTATCTGTTTTAATATTTTTATTTTATCTCTAAATTTTCCTTTTTATTGAAATAACTAAAATGAAACAAATTTAAAATATAAAACCGAAATTAAGAATAAATCTAAAAAATGACAAAAAAGGAAGGTGTAAAATGACTTCATCACTTTATAATCTTATTTGACTGGCATTAGTCTCCGTTTGATAAAGGAAATTTGTGCTGTTTTAAAAAAGTATATTGAGGAAATGTTTATCTTGTCGGAAAGTTTGAACAAAGTTATACAACTCTCATGAGAACTTCAACTGCTAAATTATATGTTAACTAAGTGGATTTCTATTTAGAAGACAAACTCAAGACATTAACGCAACATGTTCATGGAGAAATATACGAGAACTCGTATCCAAAGTTGTAGATGTTAGTTTTGTATGAAACTTGAGGCATTTAAAAGATTATGTTGCCACCTACAATTTTTGTTAGAGAGAGCAATACGTAATACCAATATTTGGATAGATAAAATACACCTAAGGTTGCCATACGAAATATGTATTTAAGTTTAAAGGAATAATTGGTGAACTATTTTTAGTCCCACATTGCTAAAACTTCCCCGTTCTTTCTTCTCCTTCCTCTATATAAAGGGAACTTCTTCTCATGTTTGATCATCCAAAAATTCAAAGACTAAGGTCTAGGATTAAAATTACTTAGAGTGTTTTGGATCACACAAACATAGTGTAAAAACACAGAGTTTGTAGCATAGTTCAAGATTTTAAGAGATCTATTTTATATCCATTGGGTTTTTTGCTTTGCACTAGCCTACGTGCTAGTGTAAACTTTTGGACTGTTGGTGATGTGCGGCAAGGTCAAAGTCCTAGGAGACCTACGCAGTTAGAGACTTTTCGAGTGCTCTGCATCGAGGTAAGTATTTATTTCATTTCTTCTTTATTTTAATTTTATCATTTTTTAATAAATCTAATATTTTATTTATGTGAATTTTTTTTTCTTCTTTTTTTTTGAAAAATATTCTCTTCTTAATTTTAAATACCCTATAAACATAAAATCATTATTAAATATTTTTCCATTACTCTATAAATATTTGTTTTGTCAAATTTACAGGATTTTTATATCAAAATTTGCAAGTAAAATTTGAGATAAATCTAAAAAAATAACGTGTTGTTAAATTCTTAGGGACATCCACATGAAATTTCATCCAACGACTAAACGCAAAAATTATTTTCATGTAGGAAATATCCGTTTTTGGACTAGACTTCAGGAACTCTTGTAGGAGATCTAAACTTCTTGAAGCATCACTCGAATGTCCACTTTTTCAATAGTATTTTGAACTCTAGACTTAAGGAGCGCAACACTAAAAAATGGACAGAAATAACAAGAAACTAGACGTTGTGCCGAAACTTTCTGTAATGGCTCCTATGTATATATAGGTGAAAAAGAGAACCCTGAAGGTGGAAAAAATGTTTCGTCTTGTGATCAGAAATTAAAAGGAGGGAATCTTACTTTGAAAATTAGCATGAATGCTAGAAGTCCAGGGAGGGTGATTATAAAAGTTTGTGGAAATTCTAGCTATGAGAGAGAATGAGAGTGACAAAAGCTCTAATTTCCCATATGTGTACAATGGACTGTATTTGGTGAACAACTAGACCGAATGATAGTGTGAAAATGAGGAACTTCTAATCAAGTTTACATCGAATAGAATGTCAAATTAACCCCCCACCTGCGTTGCATATGTAAGTTTAGGTTTTAATGGTTCCCCTGCAAGTTATATAACTAGGTGGGGAGTAAATTAAACCCCCACCTATCAAATTAACCCCAATTTGACCTGCAGGTGAACCTTTAAAACCTAAATTTACATGGGCAACGCAGGTGGGGGGTTAATTTGACATTCTATTCGATGTAAACTTGATTAGAAGTTCCTCATTTTCACACTATCCTTCGGTCTAGTTGTTCACCAAATACAGTTCACCGTAGACATATGGGAAAATAGAGCTTTTGTCACTCTCATTCGCTCTCATAGCTAGAATTTCCGCAAACTTTTATAATCACCCTCCCTGGACTTCTAGCATTCATGCTAATTTTCAAAGTAAGATTCCCTCCTTTTAATTTCTGATCACAGGATGAAATTTTTTTTCCACCTTCAGGGTTCTCTTCCTCACCTATATATACATAGGAGCCATTACAGAAAGTTTCGGCACAACGTCTAGTTTCTTGTTATTTCTGTCCATTTTTTAGTGTTGCGCTCCTTAAGTCTAGAGTTCAAAATACTATGGAAAAAGTGGACATTCGAGTGATGCTTCAAGAAGTTTAGATCTCCTACAAGAGTTCCTGAAGTCTAGTCCAAAAACGGATATTTCCTACATGAAAATAATATTTGTGTTTAGTCATGGGATGAAATTTCATGTGGATGTCCCTAAGAATTTAACAACACGTTATTTTTTTAGATTTATCTAAAATTTTACTTGCAAATTTTGATATAAAAATCCTGTAAATTTGACAAAACAAATATTTATAGAGTAATGAAATATATTTAATAATGAATTTATGTTTATAGGGTATTTAAAATTAAGAAGAGAATATTTTTCAAAAAAAAAAGAAGAAAAAAAAATTCACATAAATAAAATATTAGATTTATTAAAAAATGATAAAATTAAAATAAAGAAGAAATGAAATAAATACTTACCTCGATGCAGAGCACTCCAAAAGTCTCTAACTGCCTAGGTCTCCTAGGACTTTGACCTTGCTGCACATCACCAACACTCCAAAAGTTTACACTAGCACGTAGGCTAGTGCAAAGCAATAAACCCAATGGATATAAAATAGATCTCTACAAATCTTGAACTATGCTACAAACTCTGTGTTTTTACACTATGTTTGTGTGATCCAAAATACTCAAAGTAATTTTAATCTTAGACCTTAGTCTTTGAATTTTTGGATGATCAAACATGAGAAGATGTTCCCTTTATATAGAGGAAGGAGAAGAAAGAATGGGGAAGTTTTAGGAATGTGGGACTAAAAATAGTTCACCAATTATTCCTTTAAACTAAAATACATATTTCGTATGACAACCTTAGGTGTTTTTTATCTATCCAAATATTGGTATTACGTATTGCTCCCTCTAACAAAAATTGTCGGTGGCAATATAATCTTTTAAATGCCTCAAGTTTCATACAAAACTAACATCTACAACTTAGGATACGAGTTCTCGTGTATTTCTCCAAGCTTTAGCAATGTGAGACTAAATCTGTTGATCAGTGCTTTACTTTGTTGTGAGATATCAAATTTCATGGCAACTTTAACTGTTTATTAACTATCCAAAGAATGGAATAACATCTTGTTTTGTTAAAATATAATTGTAGGTGACCACAATATATTTCAAATGTCTCAAGTTTCATACAAAACTAACGTCTACAACCAAGGATATTAAGTATTGTCATCCCTTTTTGTTGAAAGAACATTGATGAATTGGTCCCTTCTTGTCATTCTATTTTATCCTGAAATTAATTTTAGTTGGGGCTTTTTTTGTGTTTGAGTATTAGTGACGCCATGGCCTTATCATTTTCCAATATATATTATTTTTGCATGTATTACTATAAATTTCTTTTGTTGTTCATATGCCTACTTGGTTCAAACAGGTAAATATATGTAGATGCTAGCGGTAACTTAAATCATCAATAAATAAGAATTAATGATTTATGTATACTCCATACTCCCGTACATTCGAAAAACAATTTATCCTTTCTCAACTCATTAATTTTGAACACGTCTTTAATGATTTATAGGTATGCATTAACTTCCTTGTGAGTTGTGATACATCGTGGTGAAGCACTTGTAGGTGATTGGATTTACTAGCTATGCTAGAGTGACGGTGCTAGTTCCTTATGGAACCCCGATCCCCTTGACATAAGGTCATAAGGGTAGTGTCCTATTGTCACAATTGTTGGGGATGCCATGTTTGGTTCAATAATATGCATGTAGGTGCTACAAGTAAATTTTTCTGCTATGCCCTCATTTTATTCTTTGACCTTAGTGCATTTTCTGAGTAGGGATATTACTCAAGATCTTTTATTTGGCTAGACTAGATATAAGGTTATGAAAACGTTTTTCCTCCATCCATTCATAGGATATTCATCTAATTAATTTTATGTTGAACATTTATTGAAGTTTTGCTTATCCGGCGACTTTGATAGACTTTTGATTGGGTTTAAGTGCTTTTTATTTTGGGTACCTTTTCTTGTTAATTTTTCTTTGATGCCTGATGATTGGATTTCATATGATGTTTTTAGGGCTTTCCAGATCTTTCATTGTAGAATTGGTACCTAACAAAGTATATATAATGTTCTATTGTTTTGCTGTTGTCTTATTCTATAACTACGCAATTATAATGTTTAGAAAAAACTCTCAATTTTCTTATGCTTTTCAAGGGTGGGCCCCAGTTTCGTGCTATTGGCACCAAGAATTTCAAAAATGTGTTACAAAGACTGTTGTTTTGAAAAACAACAAAAAAAAAACACGTTCCACATTAGGTTGGAAGATTGTGGCCCTGTATCCGAATTTACATATGGAATAGAAGGACTTATAGTTCATTATGGTCTTCAACATGAAGGAGGATGGCCCGAGGTGTGTTATTTAGGGGGATGTGAGTTTCATATTAAAGTTAAAGACAGAGATTTTAGATCAATCTCTACTGAACATGAAGGAAATAACTTTTATTTCGGATGGATGCCAACGCAAGTTGTAGAACTTGACTATGATAGTGGACCTGACAACGAAGAAGAAAATACAATGTCTTACTACGAAAAGCCAACTTTCACCATCGCACATCATTACGAACAGAATGGTGGGTCATATCTATTTACTCAGGTTATTTTATATTACTTAGTTGTTAGTAACTATTTTTTTAAGAGCTTTGATTGTTTTTAATATTTATGCCTTAATCCAGACTTTGCCAGCAGCGTTGGTGAAGCATGCATTGCTTCCGGATAAACCTTCACTTTGTGTATTAAGAGATGCAAGTAAGCGAAGGTTTTATTGTGAATGTTCCGGGAATAAAAAAAAACAATCAAAGTGTATCGTGACAATTGGTTGGATAGACTTCATCAAAGAAAATAGATACAAAGATCAGAGCTGGATCAAGTAGGGAATTGATAAGAAGGATCCTTATGTAATACATGTCAGTGTAATCAATAAGTGAAAAATGGTTCTCAAGTTTTTATTTTCATATATCAATATTTACCCCATGCTTTTATTGTTCAGTTAAAATATGAAAATCTATGTACCAAAACATCCAAGTAAATTATTATTTCGGTTTATAAACATCTATAATTGTCAATTGATATGTTTCATCTAAATAAAACTCTCTTGTGCATGGCACGGGTCAAAAACTAGTACACAAAGTTTAGGAAATTTGTATCTATCATAATTGATCACAAAATTTTATCATTCAAAATCTGATAAACGTCTTGAGATCGTTTGAACTTAACAATTTAGAGTCCATTTTAGGAAAAGTTAGTACATGCGTCAACTTTTCATGCAATCGATTATTGCAAACACTTCTTTAGATATTTAAAAAAGTCAAGCTTTTCCCAAAATATTGTGTCCTACAACTAATAATTTTGAAAAAGAAATTTAAAATCTATTAAAAAATTTCCATTTAGAAAATTATACTTTAATATTAATATATGAAATTTTATATATTTTATTTTAAATTTACAATATGAATTTATTTAAAAAAGTCTCTATGTTATACAATTAAGAGTTCCAAGAACCTCTCTCCTAGGTGTCAAATTCCAGTGCATTTCGCTTCGGTGTTCCAATGATTTTCATCCTACATGGATTCACTAGAACGCAGGGTTTGAAGTTCTCTTCTCATAGTGGCTCTTTCCATGCACTCCTCCCCAAAACCTCCCAACTGACCAATCACATGAACCTTTTTCCAGTATTGCATTATGCATTAAACATAATCATCTAACTGCAGCTAATACTTGAACCTTTTTTATCTTACCACTTTATCTCACTGATTGATTTCCCTAGGTTTTTTTATCCTTTTCCACTCATGACCCTAATTATTTCTCCTTCTCAGTGCATTTTTTTGCTCTCCAGTATTGTTTGTTAGATTTGAATTTGAAACCCTAATTTATTATGGCGCCATTCATGAAATACTTTTTGTTTCTCTATAAATAGGTTATTGCAATGTTTTGTTATTCACCAATTCTTCATTCTTTGTCTACTAGAATTTCTTATAGCCATGGCCATGAACTTTGATTCTCTTTCCAGCATTTCACCCAAAAAAGAGACATGGAGGATCAATGTAAAGGTTGTTCATCTGCGAAAAGTTCCAAGTTTTGATAATCCGAGGTTACCTTTTTGTATTTAGATGGTTCTGATGGATGAAAATGGTGACAGGATTCATGCATCTGCCCGGAAAACCCTAAGCTACAAGTTTAAGCAATTGATCTCTAAGGGTTCTACTTATACCATGTCTCATTTTGGAGTTGTTAATAATACCGGTGAGTTTCGTACCACCAGACATGCTTTTAAGCTGAACTTTCAGCTTAGAACTGATGTCCACCAACTGAATGTCCTTTCTCTTTTGTTCCAATATCTGACATATTGTTCAAGGATTACGACAAGAAATATTTAGCTTGTCAGATTTCATCGCTTGAGTTGATTTTTTTACACTCAGTATTTGTTTTTTCATATACCCATTTTCACAATTTGTGTTTTTTTTTTTTCACCATGTGATTAAGATTCTCACTGGCGTTGGAACTGAGCAGCAGTTCAAGAAAGATGGAATGAGTGACAAGATTATTAAGATTGAGCTCACGGCTGATTGGTAATAATGTTTATTTAAATTTTTATTTTCTGATTTCCCTTAAGTTTGGGTAATTTAATTGATTATTGTATTGTATTCCCTTATTGTAGTGCCAAGATTGAGTGTGCTTTCCTTGGTAACTTTGTTGATGAGATCAAAGCTTTTCTAGTTGCTGGTAATGCTAGCAATGATGTTGTAGTGATTCAACTTGCAAAAGTGAAGACTTTGAAAGGTTTTACCATTTCATAATTTAATTGGTTTTTATGTCATACTTTTTCAAATCTTGCACTTTTTGTATGAGTTCATGTGAAATAATGTTTGTGCGTATTTTGAATGTAGACACCCCATGTCTGAATTCTGCTTATGGTGCAACAAAGGTTTTAATTCACCCTGATATTCAGGAATTGCTGCCATCAAGAAAAAGTAAATTCCATGTCCAAACTTTATTTTTTCATTATCGTGAAATAATATTAATGATTTTTATGTTTTCATTAGGTTCTTTGATTCAACTGAGTTAAGCTCTCTAGTTATGAGCCAACTTCCAGATCTAAGCAAATCAACACGAGAAGATTTTCTTGTCATAACTTCTCCATAGACAATTGAAAAATCAGAGATAGTCAGGAGGTTTCTTTTATAATTTCTAAATTATGTTTAACGGACTTTTTTGTGTTGCAAAACTTCCATAATGTTCTTTTGTTATTCCTGTTGAATTGTACTTGTGTGGTGCTTGGAACGATTAAGGTGCTGCCAGAGAATGGTGACTGGTGGTATCCATCCTGTAAATGCAACAAGATGGTTTGTCCTATAGGGTTACTCGAAATCAAACTCATTTTTCCGTCATTTTACAATTACCGACTTCATTTTTTACCACCACAACATGGTGGCTGAAATTTATATTATTAATCTTCCTTTAAAGTCGCTTTGTCAGTTTGAGTTCTCATTTGCATGTTTTTTGATATGATTTAATTAGAATGCTGAAAAATCTAAGGAAGCTAAACAACCTTCTAGACAAGACGTTTTTGTTCAAGATTGATGTCAAGATGTCTTCCAACTCCAAGTTTGAGAAATCCTATCGTGTGAAGAAAAATTGTAAGGAACGTGAGATAATCAACCAGTTCAATACCGTGACTGCTGAACCTAGGGTGAATATAATAATAATCTTGATTTGTTTTCACATTTTGGCATACTGTGATTTTTAGATGATTTAAAATAATTTAAAAAGTTAGGTTAATTGTGTTTAATCTCCCACCTCAAAGATTGTGTTTATTTATTGTTTGTTTTAAAAACTTGTTTAATTAAACCAGTCTCATTTAGCAGGACTTGATCAGTGATGTTGTTGTTATTGATGATGAAAAAGTGTACGAGTCTACTTAGCCTGCTGCTGTTGTTCTTGGAGTTGAAACCCATGACTTAACCCCGGCAAAGCGGAGTTCACCTTCTGAAGTGCAGAATGTTATTTCTACTTCTACCAGTTCCCACAAGAAGCTTCTTGAAAAGATCAAGCAGGAGAAGATCTAAATGTCAGTTCCATTTGCTGAAGAGATTTCTATTTTGTGTTATGTTCCACTGTTTTGAATTTTAATTTTTCAGTTTTCTACCTTTGTTACTAAGATTTAAGCTATATGTTTTCATGATAATTTCTGGATCTCTTTAATCTTGGCCTTAATTTTGCGGCCTTTATTTGGCAATATTTTGGCTTCTAAATTTTGCGCATTAATTATGAAAGATTGTCGTCGATAATAATTTTTGTAGTAATGGTTGATGATGTTATTATCGCGCCGTTTATCATTCACATATTTTTTTGATATTGGTTTCTTATTTTGATCTATGAACGAATGATTTTGTGATAGTATTTTCCTTTTTAACCATAATCATCATTCAACCTTCATTCACTAAAATATTTTAAAATGTAGAAGTTTTCCAATTCTTTTTCCTCTTGCCCCGTTCTATAACTATATATTACTTCAATGTAATATATATGTTTAACACAACAATCAAATAAGTGTTCATATATCTTAAACCAAATCCTCATTTTCAATAAATAGTTGTTAGTTATTCTTAATTTAAATTTAAATATCTTTTGCTAAATAGTTTAAAAACTACTCAATTCTTTTCAATGAGTTGAGCCATGGTACATATCTGCTGTAACTTTGCATCTGTTTTCATTAATTAATTATCGCCGTTTATTATTCTAATATTTCTTTATGTTCTACGAATGAATTTTTTTTTATCCTCATGCACCCAATTTTTTGAAATATATTAATCTTAATTTTTTTATAGTATTTTCCTTTGTAACCATAAAAACTAATTTACATGATGGATAAAACAATTTAACCAATTCATTCTTTTTGGGGTTAAATATAAGCAATTCATTCCAAGCCATTTGCTTCCTTTGTAGTTGCAAGAAATAAATTTTACTTTAAAGTAATATATTAATAACCTAATTATGAAATAGATGCTCATTTATGTTAAATTCAAACCACGTATTCATTAAATATCTTTAAATATTCGTTAGCTTTTTCTTAAATTTAATTTAAACCTCATTTGCTAAAGATTTTGAAAACTATTCTTAAATTCCGCAAGTGTAATTTGTCATTAAGTAAACCTTCTGAATGCTCATATTTTTTCTTTATAATGGTTTATATCCAAACCTATTTTCAAAAGAAAAAAATTACCTGTTTAGTAACTTATCGTACACATTGATTTTACTCTCATATATCAATTATAATAACCCAAATTAATTTTTTACATTACCGATGGAAAACTTAATGACTTTTACTTTCCGTAATTAAATTTTTTACATATAGATGTCAACAACAAAATTGGCTACAAAGATTTATGCTACTCTTCCGTTCCAAATTATAAGGACCTGTTCAGACAATCACGCTTATTAAGAAAACATGTAATAAGCTAATTAATATCTTGGTTTTGTTATTTTTTTGTACAAATCTTCCATATATGCCTCTGTTAGTATTGGATATATCAAAGGTTGGTTGGGAAACATGAAAGAGAAGTAATTAGTAGAGGTGATAATTTAAGTTTTTGAATTGAAAATATAATGAATGCAAGGGGTAAAAAAGGAAAAACTTATTTTTTTTTTTTGAAATCTAGAAGGGTTTTATAATTTGGGACACCAAGTTTGTCTCTAAAGAACCTAATAATTTGGGACGGAGGAGTAATAAGCAGGGGTGGATCCACATAGGACTTGAGGGGGGCAAGTGCCCCCACAAGATTTTTCATTTTTCAAGAAAAAATACTACATATAGTCTACATTTTTAGAATATTCAGTAAATAATTGCCCCCACAAAATAATAAGTATCCTCATTGTTTTGTACTTTGGAAAAAGATGAGCTCAAATTCATTTCACTCACATTCACATGAAAGAGATGAGAGTAGATAAAACATAAGTAAGAAATGTTATGCCTCAAGTTTCATAGAAAACTAACATCTACAACTATTGATATGTGTTCTTGTATACTCCTTCATGTTCATATTGCATAAACATCTTGGTTTTGTCTTCTAAATAAAGAAAATACTTGGTAAACACATAATTTATCTCTTGTAGTTCTCATGATAGGTTATTTAGACGCTACATATTTAACTTTCATAATCTAAGTATGAAATCAGAATTTTGGTTTTAGAAAAAAATCTATAAAGGTGATTTAGATGAAAATATTACTTTTACTAAACAACTAAGGAAATTAAGTATTTTCATCCTTTTTTGTTGAAACAACCTTGATGAAATGGTCCCTTCTTGTCATTCTATCGTATCCTTAAACTAATTTCAATTGGGGCTTCGTGTGTGTTTGAGTAATAGTGATGCCATTGCATTATCATATTCCAATATACATTATTTTGACATGTATTACTACAAATTCCTTTTGTTGTTCATAAGCCTACCTAATTCCAATATACCTAATGATCTATGTATACTCCATATTCCCAAACATTCGAAGAATAATTCCTTTCTTAACTCATTAATTTTGAACACGTCTTTAATGATTTATAGGTATGCATTAACATCCTTGTGAGTTGTGATACATCCCGGTGAAGCACTTGTAGGTGATTGGATTTACTAGCTATGCCTGAGTTATTGTGCTAGTTCCTTGTGGAACAACGATCCCCTTGACATAAGGTCATTAGGGTAGTGGCCTATTGTCACAATTTTTGGGGATGCCATGTTTGGGTCAATAATATGCATAGTAATCTCCTACTTAATTTCCGAATTTTAAATCCAATTTAAGCTCTTGGGTTGGTTTACATAGTCTATAAAACATGCAAGTAATCTCCTACTTAATTTCCGAATTTTAAATCCAATTTCATGATGCTATAGCCTAGAATTTCTACAAGTTAATTTCCTTAATAAATGTAGAACTTTCTTCCTAATTACTAAATCCATAGCCTTGGTATTTAGTTAATCAGAAAAGAAGATGAAGAATGAATTCGGGCCAGCACAAAGTTACGTCTATCCTAATTGCCTTAAGAGATATATACTTATAACCTTTTTTATTTCCTATTTCCCTTACTACTTACCAAATGGCCTTATGACATAAGTAGAAAGCAAGATATCTTTTGTGCACAAAGATGAATAAAGAACAAGGAAATAAAACATGAAAGGAAATATTATTCATAAATGTAGAAAAACACTAGAACATGAATTATAAACTAAAACAACCCAAAAACTTAAAGAAGAAGTTAGCCAAGCATGGCTAAAAGAATCATTGAATTACCCTGGATAGGAGCTCAAGTTTGGCTTCCCACAATTCCTAGGAACAATGATCTTAAGGAGGAAAGAAGAATACTTGTTGTACTCTGAAATGGTGTGTCTTACAAGTGAAGAAAAGGCCCCTATTTATAGTAAAAATTCACCCTCCAGCGCTTGAGCGCTGGCATTCCCAACGCTTGGGCGTTGGGATGCATTAAAGTTCCACTATCAGACCGAGGCCCAGCGCTGGAGCGCTGGCTTTCCAACGCTGGAGCGCTGGGTGAGAATCTGACTCATCTCCTAGTCAGAGTCCCAACGCTTGAGCGTTGGGTCGCCTGCTGCTTCATCTTCAAGCTTTTCCCTTCTTCATGGTAATGGGTTTTCAATGCCTTCAATGGCCACCACTCATCCCTTAATCATT
Organism: Acmispon strigosus; assembly: GCA_030819835.1. Classification (NCBI taxonomy): domain Eukaryota; kingdom Viridiplantae; phylum Streptophyta; class Magnoliopsida; order Fabales; family Fabaceae; genus Acmispon; species Acmispon strigosus. The sequence continues at coordinate 17,992,550 of JAUAMA010000007.1, read as the reverse complement.
TCTGAAACTTCCTTCCCACTACCATCAATTCTTCAAGCTTATTTACCATGTGCTAAATTGGAGAGAGTTGCTTCATATTCTTCTTTTTCTCTTTTAGCCCTCTCTTTACTAGAACTTCAATTCTGGCCCTATAATTCTTTAAAACTTCACTTTTAATCCTCCACTTTTGAACTTTCACACTTTGATCCCTGATTTCTTGAAACTTTACAAATTGGTCCCTGGACAAAAATGATAACTATACCAGCTTTTCCTAAAAATATAAAATAACTATAAAAATTCCTAAAAAATAAAATAAAGTTACAAAAACAAATAAAATCTAATCTATATGCAAATTGAAAAATAAATTTAAAATCTACAGAAAAATAATAAAAATCCTATATGTGACTCAAAAATAATAAAAATAAAAAGACTAAAAACAACCTAAAAACATCATATAATATCCACTCATCACATATGAAATAGCAATTCTTTCGTACACAATAATGACGCACACACCACTGTAGTTCTGTTTTATGCTATGATCTTTACAAGTGGAAAAGCAGACACAATATTTTGCACTATAAGGTAGCTTAGGAAGGAATTTAAAGGATATGGTTAGACGTTGATTTCTTTCATAATCATAAAAATTGGCCACTCTTATTTTGGTCAAACAATGGAAAAATAAAAAGCTCAATATAGTTGTATTTTTTTGAAATGGTTATTGAAACAGTTACATTAATTGGATTATATGAGTGTGAGGCAAATTAAGATTATTAACCGTGGAGTTTCAGAAAACTTGGTGAATCAAAGAAGAAAGATATGAAGTATTTTTCATAATGCCACCTAAGTGGAGGAAAAAGTTGTATATGGAGCACACCAGAAAGAAGTTTATGTCGTTTATCCCTCCACAGTATACATCTGATGAGGTTCACTAATAAGGAGACTATTTAAGACATCAATCTTATCCTCTCGAGTAAGGGCAATAACTTTTGCCGACATCCAAACTAGAGACAAGTTAGCATTATTCATTTTTAATGCAACAGAAAGTATAAAATTCTGGATATGTCGTGATCGTACATTCTGGATACTAAAGTTGTATGTTGATAAGGGTGAATTGGTTACTCTTATTAACTCAATGTATATTATTTGGTACACAAGTGGCTCATCTATCAAAAAACACTTGACTTTTCACAAAATAAGACATTTATCATGCAACTCACACGCGCATCAGATCTATTTATGATTTCCTTGTTGGATACAAGTAAACGACACCTGTTGTTGTTCTAGAACATGTGTGGTCTTGAAGTTCTAGAGTGATATTATCACCTTCTTAGGGACATCCACATGAAATTTCATTCAATGACTAAACACAAAAATTATTTTCATGTAGGAAATATCCGTTTTTGGACTAGACTTCAGGAACTCTTGTAGGAGATCTAAACTTCTTGAAGCATCACTCGAATGTTCACTTTTTCAATAGTATTTTGAACTCTAGACTTAAGGAGCGCAACACTAAAAAATGGACAGAAATAACAAGAAACTAGACGTGGTGCCGAAACTTTCTGTAATGGCTCCTATGTATTTATAGGTGAGGAAGAGAACCCTGAAGGTGGAAAAATGTTTCGTCCTGTGATCAGAAATTAAAAGGAGGGAATCTTACTTTGAAAATTAGCATGAATGCTAGAAGTCCAGGGAGGGTGATTATAAAAGTTTGTGGAAATTCTAGCTATGAGAGAGAATGAGAGTGACAAAAGCTCTAATTTCCCATAGTCTACGATGGACAGTATTTGGTGAACAACTAGACCGAATGATAGTGTGAAAATGAGGAACTTCTAATCAAGTTTACATCGAATAGAATGTCAAATTAACCCCCCACCTGGGTTGCCCATGTAGGTTTAGGTTTTAAAGGTTCCCCTGCAAGTTATATAACTAGGTGGGGGGTAAATTAACCCCCCACCTGTCAAATTAACCCCAATTTGACCTGCAGGTGAACCTTTAAAACCTAAATTTACATGGGTAACGCAGGTGGGGGGTTTATTTGACATTCTATTCGATGTAATCTTGATTAGGAGTTCCTCATTTTCCCACTATCCTTCGGTCTAGTTGTTCACCAAATACAGTTCACCGTAGACATATGGGAAAATAGAGCTTTTGTCACTCTCATTCTCTCTCATCGCTAGAATTTCCATAAAATTTTATAATCACCCTCCCTGGAGTTCTTGCATTCATGCTAATATTCAAAGTAAGATTCCCTCCTTTTAATTTCTGATCACGGGACGAAACATTTTTTCCACCTTCAGGGTTCTCTTCCTCACCTATATATACCTAGGAGCCATTACAGAAAGTTTCGTCACAACGTCTAGTTGCTTGTTATTTCTGTCCATTTTTTAGTGTTGCGCTCCTTAAGTCTAGAGTTCAAAATACTATTGAAAAAGTGTACATTCGAGTGATTCTTCAAGAAGTTTAGATCTCCTACAAGAGTTCCTGAAGTCTAGTCCAAAAACGGATATTTCCTACATGAAAATAATTTTTTTGTTTAGTCATTGGATGAAATTTCATGTGGATGTCCCTAAGAATTTAACAACAAGTTATTTTTTTAGATTTATCTCAAATTTTACTTGCAAATTTTGATATAAAAATCCTGTAAATTTGACAAAACAAATATTTATAGAGTACTGAAAAAATATTTAATAATGATTTTATGTTTATAGGGTATTCAAAATTAAGAAGAGAATATTTTTCAAAAAAAAGAAGAAGAAAAAAAAATTCCCATAAATAAAATATTATATTTATTTAAAAATGATAAAATTAAAATAAAAAAGAAATGAAATAAATACTTACCTCGATGCAGAGCACTCGAAAAGTCTCTAACTACGTAGGTCTCCTAGGACTTTGACCTTGCCGCACATCACCAACACTCCAAAAGTTTACACTAGCACGTAGGCTAGTGCAAAGCAAAAAACTCAATGGATATAAAATAGATCTCTAAAAATCTTGAACTATGCTACAAACTATGTGTTTTTACACTATGTTTGTGTGATCCAAAACACTCAAAGTAATTTTAATCTTAGACCTTAGTCTTTGAATTTTTGGATGATCAAACATGAGAAGAAGTTCCCTTTATATAGAGGAAGGAGAAGAAAGAACGGGGAAGTTTTAGCAATGTGGGACTTAAAATAGTTTACCAATTATTCCTTTAAACTAAAATACATATTTCGTATGGCAACCTTAGTTGTTTTTTATCTATCCAAATATTGGTATTACGTATTGCTCTCTCGAACAAAAATTGTAGGTGGCAATATAATCTTTTAAATGCCTCAAGTTTCATACAAAACTAACATCTACAACATTGGATACGAGTTCTCGTTTATTTCTCCAAGCTTTAGCAATGTGAGACTAAAACAGTTGATCAGTGCTTTACTTTGTTGTGAGATATCAAATTTCATGGCAACTTTAACTGTTTATTAACTATCCAAAGAATGGAATAACATCTTGTTTTGTTAAAAATAATTGTAGGTGACCACATTACATTTCAAATGTCTCAAGTTTCATACAAAACTAACATCTACAACTACAGATATGCGTTCTTGTATACTCCTTCGTGTACATTTTGCACAAGCATCTTAGTTTTGTCTTCAAAATAAAGAAAATACTTGGTAAACACATAATCTATCTCTTGTTGTTCTCATGATAGTGTATTTATATGCTACGTATTTAACTTTCATAACCTTAGTATTAAATCAGAATTTTTGTTTTAGAAAAGAATATATAAAGGTGATTTAGATGAAAATATTAGTTTTACTAAACAACTAAGGAAATTAAGTATTGTCATCCCTTTTTGTTGAAAGAACATTGATGAATTGGTCCCTTCTTGATATTCTATGATATCCTAAAATTAATTTTAATTGGGGCTTTGTGTGTGTTTGAGTATTAGTGACGCCATGGCCTTATCATTTTCCAATGTATATTATTTTTGCATGTATTACTATAAATTTCTTTTGTTGTTCATATGCCTACTTGATTCAAACAGGTAAATATATGTAGATGCTAGCGGTAACTTAAATAATCAATAAATATGAATTAATGATCTATGTATACTCCATATTCCCAAACATTCGAAGAATAATTTATCCTTTCTCAACTCATTAATGTTGAACACGTCTTTAATGATTTATAGGTATGCATTAACATCCTCGTGAGTTGTGATACATCCCGGTGAAGCACTTGTAGGTGATTGGATTTACAAGCTTTGCCTGAGTTATTCTGCTAGTTCCTTGTGGAACAACGATCCCCTTGACATAAGGTCATAAGGGTAGTGGCCTATTGTCACAATTGTTGGGGATGCCATGTTTAGGCCAATAATATGCATGTAGGTGCTACAAGTAAACTTTTCTGCTATGCCCTCATTTTATTCTTTGAACTTAGTGCATTTTCTAAGTAGGCATATTACTCAAGATCTTTTATTTGGCTAGACTAGATATATGGTTGCGTAAACATCTTTCCTCCATCCATTCATAGGATATACATCTAACTAATTTTATGTTGAGCATTTATTGAAATTTTGCTTATCTTGCGACTTTGATAGACTTTTGATTGGGTTTAAGTGCTTTTTATTTTGGGTAACTTTTCTTGTTAATTTTGCTTTGATTCCTGATGACTGGATTTTATATGATGTTTTTAGGGTCCGTTTAGTTTATTTTATTTTATTTGTATTGAGTCTCATATAGGTTTTTATTCTTTTTATTTAGATTTTCTATTTATTTTGGCATTTACATGTAGATTAGCTTTTATTTGTTTTTAAGCTTTATTTGTATAATTTTAGGTATTTTTATTAGTTTTTAGTCTTTTTAGGAAACTGGTTAAATTAAGCATATTTGTGGGGACTAAGGTGCAAATTGCAAGAAATGAAGGACTGAAAATGAAGCACCATTTCTAATTGGCACATGTGTAAAATGCCATGAGTGGAGAATTGATGAGGAAGGGAGGTTTCAGAAGTTAATTAGGGACAAGAATGTGGCTACATCAGTGCCATTGAGGGCAATGAAACCTCATCAAGAGGAAAAACAAAACAGCAAGGAGATGAAGCATCATCCGTGCCAACACTTGAGCGTTGGGACGTGGCAGGTTTTATTATAAATAGGGTCTTTGCTTTCCTTTGTAAACACACCTTTCACACCCTTCATACCATCTTTCTTCTTGGTTCAGAGCAATTTCCTGGACTTGTGGGAAGCCTCTTTAAGCTCCCAATTTAGGTTTTTCTCTTTATGTATCTCTTAGCCATGCTAGGCTAATTTCTCTTGTATTTGGGTTGTTATGAATCTTCATAAAACTATGCTGTAAGTCTTAATCTTTATATATGAATGAAGTTCTTGTTCTTAGTATTTTCTCCCCATGCTTAATTAATCTTGGTGCACACAAGTTCACTTTTCTCAATTCTTGCACAATGGTAATTGGTAGAATTTGAGGGAAATTAGATTAAATTAATGGATTATTCATCACTTAGGTATAAGGATGGAAACCAATTGTGTTGGCTAGAACTAAGAACACTAATGCTTCAATTTGATTAACTAATCACTAAGGTATTAGGCTTAGTAATTGGATTGAAAGTTCTATTTGATTAAGGCATTAACAAATAGAAATCCTAGGCTAAAGAACCTAAGAACTAGTTCTAATTTCATGTGTAAAAGTGATTATGAAAAGCTAAGTTAAGTGAAGTGAAACTCAACCCAAATACTTGTTTTATCATTTTTATCATTTCATGGCTTTTAGTCTTTTTCTATCACAATATCAAAACAAAACATCTTTTATTTTACCAACTCTGAAAAACCAATTATAAAATCAACCAATCCCTGTGGAGACGATATCTTTTATATTACTTCGATATTCAACCGTACACTTGCGGATTTGGCTTATCATTGCCCTAATTTTATCCGTTAACCTTTGTGCTTTTTCTAAGCAGGGAGATTAATCATGATCTTTGCTTTGGGTAGGTATTGTGGTTGGGGAAACCTCTTTCCCCCATCCATGCGTAGCACACTGATTTATTTCATTTGATATTGAACATTTATTGAAATTTTAGCTTTTCTTAGATAGAATATTTCGGGTTTTTGTGCTTTGCATTTTAGGTTCCTTTTCATACAAATTTCAAAGATGTGTTTGTTTAAATAAAACTTCATTAAGAGTTATAATCTTTCTATGCATAGTCTAAATTTAGGTGTTTGCTTTTAGAATCAACTCGTCTCCGATGTTGATGCTATTTTTTGGTATTATATTTAACCATATTGATACCCAAATCGCAAGTGCACGATTGACTATCGCGTAGTATAAAAAGATCGAACCCAAGGGATAGGTGTTCTTTTTATTATAATATACAGTACTTGTGCAGAAAAATTAAAAGATGAATATATGATGTTGGTTTTAGAGCAATCAAGAACAAAAGCATAAAATGATAAGAAATAAAGATGATAAGAATTTAAGCTCTTGGGTTGGTTTACATAGTCTATAAAACATGCTAGTAATCTCCTACTTAATTTCTGAATTTTAAATCCAATTTCATGATGCTATAGCCTAGAATTTCTACAAGTTAATTGCCTTAAGAAATGTAGAACTTTCTTCCTAATTACTAAATCCATAGCCTTGGTATTTAGTTAACCAGAAAAGAAGATGAAGAATGAATTCGGGCCAGCAAAAAGTTACGTCTATCCTAATTGCCTTAAGAGATATATACTTATAACCTTTTTTATTTCCTATTTCCCTTACTACTTACCAAATGGCCTTATGACATAAGTAGAAAGCAAGATATCTTTTGTGCACAAAGATGAATAAAGAACAAGGAAATAAAACATGAAAGGAAATATTATTCAGAAATGTAGAAAAACACTAGAACATGAATTATAAACTAAAACAACCCAAAAACTTAAAGAAGAAGTTAGCCAAGCATGGCTAGAAGAATCATTGAATTACCCTGGATAGGAGCTCAAGTTTGGCTTCCCACAATTCCTAGGAACAATGATCTTAAGGAGGAAAGAAGAATACTTGTTGTACTCTGAAATGGTGTGTCTTACAAGTGAAGAAAAGGCCCCTATTTATAGTAAAAATTCACCCTCCAGCGCTTGAGCGCTGGCATTCCCAACGCTTGGGCGTTGGGATGCATTAAAATTCCACTATCAGACCGAGGCCCAGCGCTGGAGCGCTGGCTTTCCAACGCTGGAGCGTTGGGTCGCCTGCTGCTTCATCTTCAAGCTTTTCCCTTCTTCATGGTAATGGGTTTTCAATGCCTTCAATGGCCACCACTCAGCCCTTAATCATTTCTGAAACTTCCTTCCCACAACCATCAATTCTTCAAGCTTATTTTCCATGTGCTAAATTGGAGAGAGTTGCTTCATATTCTTCTTTTTCTCTTTTAGCCCTCTCTTTACTAGCACTTCAATTCTGGCCCTTTAATTCTTTGAAACTTCACTTTTAATCCTCCACTCTTGAACTTTCACACTTTGATCCCTGATTTCCTGAAACTTTACAAATTGGTCCCTGGACAAAAATGATAACTATACCAGCTTTTCCTAAAAATATAAAATAACTATAAAAATTCCTAAAAATATAAAATAAAGTTAGAAAAACAAATAAAATCTAATCTATATGCAAAATGAAAAATAAATATAAAATCTACATAAAAATAATAAAAATCCTATATGTGACTCAAAAATAATAAAAATAAAAAGACTAAAAACAACCTAAAAACATCATATAATATCCACTCATCACATATGAAATAGCAATTCTTTCGTACACAATAATGACGCACACACCACTGTAGTTCTGTTTTATGCTATGATCTTTACAAGTGGAAAAGCAGACACAATATTTTGCACTATAAGGTAGCTTAGGAAGGAATTTAAAGGATATGCTTAGACGTTGAATTCTTTCATATTCATAAAAATTGGCCTCTCTTATTTTGGTCAAACAATGGAAAAATAAAAAGCTCAATATAGTTGTATTTTTTTGAAATGGTTATTGAAACAGTTACATTAATTGGATTATATGAGTGTGAGGCAAATTGAGATTATTAACCGTGGAGTTTCAGAAAACTTGATGAATCAAAGAAGAAAGATATGAAGTATTTTTCATAATGCCACCTAAGTGGAGGAAAAGTTGTATATGGAGCACACCAGAAAGAAGTTTATGTCGTTTATCCCTCCACAGTATACATCTAATGAGGTTCACTAATAAGGAGACTATTTAAGACATCAATCTCATCCTCTCGAGTAGGGGCAATAACTTTTGCCGACATCCAAACTAGAGACTAGTTAGCATTATTCCTTTTTAATGCAACAGAAAGTATAACATTCTGGATATGGCGTGATCATACATTCTGGATACTGAAGTTGTATGTTGATAAGGGTGAATTGGTTACTATTATTAATTCAATGTATATTATTTGGTACACAAGTGGCTCATCTATCAAAAAACACTTGACTTTTCACAAAATAAGACATTTATCATGCAACTCACACGCGCATTAGATCTATTTATGATTTCCTTGTTGGATACAAGTAAACGACACCTGTTGTTGTTCTAGAACATGTGTGGTCTTGAAGATCTAGAGTGATATCATCACCATGTTTTTGAAAGGTATGAATATGTAAAATGTAAAACTGAGTTTAACATTGTTGCCGTTAAAATGATTTTTTATTGAACATGTTCTTCATAAATACGTAACTATGTCTCAGCTTTCAATTTTAACCACTTTTATTTTATTTTACTTCTTATCTGTTTTAATATTTTTATTTTATCTCTAAATTTTCCCTTTTATTGAAATAACTAAAATGAAACAAATTTAAAATATAAAACCGAAATTAAGAATATATCTAAAAAGTGACAAAAAAGGAAGGTGTAAAATGACTTCATCACTTTATAATCTTATTTGACTGGCATTAGTCTCCGTTTATAAATTTCAGCTAAAAAGGAATTAAATATGAATGAATTTTACAAGTTTTTGACAAAAGGAAATTTGTGCTGTTTTAAAAAAGTATATTGAGGAAATGTTTATCTTGTCGGAAAGTTTGAACAAAGTTATACAACTCTCATGAGAACTTCAACTGCTAAATTATATGTTAACTAAGTGGATTTCTATTTAGAAGACAAACTCAAGACATTGACGCAACATGTTCTTGGAGAAATATACGAGAACTCGTATCCAAAGTTGTAGATGTTAGTTTTGTATGAAACTTGAGGCATTTAAAAGATTATGTTGCCACCTACAATTTTTGTTAGAGAGAGCAATACGTAAAACCAATATTTGGATAGATAAAAAACACCTAAGGTTGCCATACGAAATATGTATTTAAGTTTAAAGGAATAATTGGTGAACTATTTTTAGTCCCACATTGCTAAAACTTCCCCGTTCTTTCTTCTCCTTCCTCTATATAAAGGGAACTTCTTCTCATGTTTGATCATCCTAAAATTCAAAGACTAAGGTCTAAGATTAAAATTACTTAGAGTGTTTTGGATCACACAAACATAGTGTAAAAACACAGAGTTTGTAGCATAGTTCAAGATTTTAAGAGATCTATTTTATATCCATTGGGTTTTTTGCTTTGCACTAGCCTACCTGCTAGTGTAAACTTTTAGACTGTTGGTGATGTGCGGCAAGGTCAAAGTCCTGGGAGACCTACGCAGTTAGAGACTTTTCGAGTGCTCTGCATCGAGGTAAGTATTTATTTCATTTCTTCTTTATTTTAATTTTATCATTTTTTAATAAATCTAATATTTTATTTATGTGGATTTTTTTTCACCTTTTTTTTTTGAAAAATATTCTCTTCTTAATTTTAAATACCCTATAAACATAAAATCATTATTAAATATTTTTTCATTACTCTATAAATATTTGTTTTGTCAAATTTACAGGATTTTTATATCAAAATTTGCAAGTAAAATTTGAGATAAATCTAAAAAAATAACGTGTTGTTAAATTCTTAGGGACATCCACATGAAATTTCATCCAATGACTAAACACAAAAATTATTTTCATGTAGGAAATATCCGTTTTTGGACTAGACTTCAGGAACTCTTGTAGGAGATCTAAACTTCTTGAAGCATCACTCGAATGTCCACTTTTTCAATAATTAGGGACGGAGGAGTAATAAGCAGGGATGGATCCACATAGGACTTGAGGGGGGCAAGTGCCCCCACAAGATTTTTCATTTTTCAAGAAAAAATACTACATATACTCTACATTTTTAGAATATTCAGTAAATAATTGCCGCAACAAAATAATAAGTATCCTCATTGTTTTGTACTTTGGAAAAAGATGAGCTCAAATTCATTTCACTCACATTCACATGAAAGAGATGAGAGTAGATAAAACATAAGTAAGAAATATTATGCGTCAAGTTTCATAGAAAACTAACATCTACAACTATTGATATGCGTTCTTGTATACTCCTTCATGTTCATATTGCACAAACATCTTGGTTTTGTCTTCTAAATAAAGAAAATACTTGGTAAACACATAATTTATCTCTTGTAGTTCTCATGATAGGTTATTTAGACGCTACATATTTAACTTTCATAATCTAAGTATGAAATCAGAATTTTGGTTTTAGAAAAAAATCTATAAAGGTGATTTAGATGAAAATATTACTTTTACTAAACAACTAAGGAAATTAAGTATTTTCATCCCTTTTTGTTGAAACAACATAAATGAAATGGTCCCTGCTTGTCATTCTATCGTATCCTTAAACTAATTTCAATTGGGGCTTCGTGTGTGTTTGAGTAATAGTGACGCCATTGCATTATCATTTTCCAATATACATTATTTTGACATGTATTACTAGAAATTCCTTTTGTTGTTCATAAGCCTACCTGATTCCAATATACCTAATGATCTATGTATACTCCATATTCCCAAACATTCGAAGAATAATTTCTTTCTCAACTCATTAATTTTGAACACGTCTTTAATGATTTATAGGTATGCATTAACATCCTTGTAAGTTGTGATACATCCCGGTGAAGCACTTGTAGGTGATTGGACTTACTAGCTATGCCTGAGTTATTGTGCTAGTTCCTTGTGGAACAACGATCCCCTTGACATAAGGTCATTAGGGTAGTGGCCTATTGTCACAATTTTTGGGGATGCCATGTTTGGGTCAATAATATGCATAGTAATCTCCTACTTAATTTCCGAATTTTAAATCCAATTTAAGCTCTTGGGTTGGTTTACATAGTCTATATAACAAGCTAGTAATCTCCTACTTAATTTCCGAATTTTAAATCCAATTTCATGATGCTTTAGCCTAGAATTTCTACAAGTTAATTTCCTTAATAAATGTAGAACTTTCTTCCTAATTACTAAATCCATAGCCTTGGTATTTAGTTAACCAGAAAAGAAGATGAAGAATGAATTTGGGCCAGCACAAAGTTACGTCTATCCTAATTGCCTTAAGAGATATATACTTATAACCTTTTTTATTTCCTATTTCCCTTACTACTTACCAAATGGCCTTATGACATAAGTAGAAAGCAAGATATCTTTTGTGCACAAAGATGAATAAAGAACAAGGAAATAAAACATGAAAGGAAAAATTATTCAGAAATGTAGAAAAACACTAGAACATGAATTATAAACTAAAACAACCCAAAAACTTAAAGAAGAAGTTAGCCAAGCATGGCTAAAAGAATCATTGAATTACCCTGGATAGGAGCTCAAGTTTGGCTTCCCAGAATTCCTAGGAACAATGATCTTAAGGAGGAAAGAAGAATACTTGTTGTACTCTGAAATGGTGTGTCTTACAAGTGAAGAAAAGGCCCCTATTTATAGTAAAAATTCACCCTCCAGTGCTTGAGCGCTGGCATTCCCAACGCTTGGGCGTTGGGATGCATTAAAGTTCCACTATCAGACCGAGGCCCAGCGCTTGAGCGCTGGCTTTCCAACGCTTGAGCGCTGGGTGAGAATCTGACTCATCTCCTAGTCAGAATCCCAACGCTTGAGCGTTGGGTCGCCTGCTGCTTCATCTTCAAGCTTTTCCCTTCTTCATGGTAATGGGTTTTCAATGCCTTCAATGGCCACCACTCAGCCCTTAATCATTTCTGAAACTTCCTTCCCACTACCATCAATTCTTCAAGCTTATTTTCCATGTGCTAAATTGGAGAGAGTTGCTTCATATTCTTCTTTTTCTCTTTTAGCCCTCTCTTTACTAGCACTTCAATTCTGGCCCTATAATTCTTTGAAACTTCACTTTTAATCCTCCACTCTTGAACTTTCACACTTTGATCCCTGATTTCCTGAAACTTTACAAATTGGTCCCTGGACAAAAATGATAACTATACCAGCTTTTCCTAAAAATATAAAATAACTATAAAAATTCCTAAAAATATAAAATAAAGTTAGAAAAACAAATAAAATCTAATCTATATGCAAAATGAAAAATAAATATAAAATCTACATAAAAATAATAAAAATCCTATATGTGACTCAAAAATAATAAAAATAAAAAGACTAAAAACAACCTAAAAACATCATATAATATCCACTCATCACATATGAAATAGCAATTCTTTCGTACACAATTATGACGCACACACCACTGTAGTTCTGTTTTATACTATGATCTTTACAAGTGGAAAAGCAGACACAATATTTTGCACTATAAGGTAGCTTAGGAAGGAATTTAAAGGATATGGTTAGACGTTGAATTCTTTAATAATCATAAAAATTGGCCACTCTTATTTTGGTCAAACAATGGAAAAATAAAAAGCTCAATATAGTTGTATTTTTTTGAAATGGTTATTGAAACAGTTACATTAATTGGATTATATGAGTGTGAGGCAAATTAAGATTATTAACCGTGGAGTTTCAGAAAACTTGGTGAATCAAAGAAGAAAGATATGAAGTATTTTTCATAATGCCACCTAAGTGGAGGAAAAAGTTGTATATGGAGCACACCAGAAAGAAGTTTATGTCGTTTATCCCTCCACAGTATACATCTGATGAGGTTCACTAATAAGGAGACTATTTAAGACATCAATCTCATCCTCTCGAGTAAGGGCAATAACTTTTGCCGACATCCAAACTAGAGACAAGTTAGCATTATTCCTTTTTAATGCAACAGAAAGTATAACATTCTGGATATGATGTGATTGTACATTCTGGATATTGAAGTTGTATGTTGATAAGGGTGAATTGGTTACTCTTATTAATTCAATGTATATTATTTGGTACACAAGTGGCTCATCTATCAAAAAACTCTTTACTTTTCACAAAATAAGACATTTATCATGCAACTCACACGCGCATCAGATCTATTTATGATTTCCTTGTTGGATACAAGTAAACGACACCTGTTGTTGTTCTAGAACATGTGTGTTCTTGAAGATCTAGAGTGATATTATCACCATCTTTCTGAAAGGTATGAATATGTATAATGTAAAACTGAGTTTAACATTGTTGCCGTTAAAATCCTTTTTTATTGAACCTGTTCTTCATAAATACGTAACTATGTCTAAGCTTTCAATTTTAACCGAATTTTATTTTATTTTACTTTTAATATGTTTTAATATTTTTATTTTATCTCTAAATTTTCCTTTTCATTGAAATAACTAAAATGAAACAAATTTAAAATATAAAACCGAAATTAAGAATAAATCTAAAAAATGACAAAAAAGGAAAGTGTACAATGACTTCATCACTTTATAATCTTATTTGACTTGCATTAGTCTCCGTTTATAAATTTCAGCTAAAAATGAATTAAATATGAAAGAATTGCACAAGTTTTTGATAAAGGAAATTTGTGATGTTTTAAAAAAGTATATTGAGGAAATGTTTATCTTGTCGGAAAGTTAGAACAAAGTTATACAACTCTCATGAGAACTCCAACTGCTAAATTATATGTTAACTAAGTGGATTTCTATTTAGAAGACAAACTCAAGACATAGACGCAACATGTTCATGGAGAAATATACGAGAACTCGTATCCAAAGTTGTAGATGTTAGTTTTGTATGAAACTTGAGGCATTTAAAAGATTATGTTTCCATATAAACATAAAATCATTATTAAATATTTTTTCATTACTCTATAAATATTTGTTTTGTCAAATTTACAGGATTTTTATATCAAAATTTGCAAGTAAAATTTTAGATAAATCTAAAAAAATAACGTGTGTTTTAAATTCTTAGGGACATCCACATGAAATTTCATCCAATGACTAAACACAAAAATTATTTTCATGTAGGAAATATCCGTTTTTGGACTAGACTTCAGGAACTCTTGTAGGAGATCTAAACTTCTTGAAGCATCACTCGAATGTCCACTTTTTCAATAGTATTTTGAACTCTAGACTTAAGGAGCGCAACACTAAAAAATGGACAGAAATAACAAGAAACTAGACGTGGGGCCGAAACTTTCTGTAATGGCTCCTATGTATTTATAGGTGAGGTAGAGAACCCTGAAGGTGGAAAAATGTTTCGTCCTGTGATCAGAAATTAAAAGGAGGGAATCTTACTTTGAAAATTAGCATGAATGCTAGAAGTCCAGGGAGGGTGATTATAAAAGTTTGTGGAAATTCTAGCTATGAGAGAGAATGAGAGTGACAAAAGCTCTAATTTCCCATATGTGTACGATGGACTGTATTTGGTGAACAACTAGACCGAATGATAGTGTGAAAATGAGGAACTTCTAATCAAGTTTACATCGAATAGAATGTCAAATTAACCCCCCACCTGCGTTGCATATGTAGGTTTAGGTTTTAAAGGTTCCCCTTCAAGTTATATAACTAGGTGGGGGGGGGTAAATTAACCCCCCACCTATCAAATTAACCCCAATTTGACCTGCAGGTGAACCTTTAAAACCTAAATTTACATGGGCAACGCAGGTAGGGGGTTAATTTGACATTCTATTCGATGTAAACTTGATTAGAAGTTCCTCATTTTCACACTATCCTTTGGTCTAGTTGTTTACCAAATACAGTTCACCATAGACATATGGGAAAATAGAGCTTTTGTCACTCTCATTCTCTCTCATAGCTAGAATTTCCGCAAACTTTTATAATCACCCTCCCTGGACTTCTAGCATTCATGCTAATTTTCAAAGTAAGATTCCTTCCTTTTAATTTCTGATCACAGGACGAAACATTTTTTCCACCTTCACGGATCTCTTCCTCACCTATATATACATAGGAGCCATTACAGAAAGTTTCGGCACAACGTCTAGTTTCTTGTTATTTCTGTCCATTTTTTAGTGTTGCGCTCCTTAAGTCTAAAGTTCAAAATTCTATTGAAAAAGTGGACATTCGAGTGATGCTTCAAGAAGTTTAGATCTCCTACAAGAGTTCCTGAAGTCTAGTCCAAAAACAGATATTTCCTACATGAAAATAATTTTTGTGTTTAGTCATTGGATGAAATTTCATGTGGATGTCCCTAAGAATTTAACAACAAGTTATTTTTTTAGAATTATCTAAAATTTTACTTGCAAATTTTGATATAAAGATCCTGTAAATTTGACAAAACAAATATTTATAGAGTAATGAAATATATTTAATAATGAATTTATGTTTATAGGGTATTTAAAATTAAGAAGAGAATATTTTTCAAAAAAAAAAAAAGAAGAAAAAAAATTCACATAAATAAAATATTAGATTTATTAAAAAATGATAAAATTAAAATAAAGAAGAAATGAAATAAATACTTACCTCGATGCAGAGCACTCCAAAAGTCTCTAACTGCCTAGGTCTCCTAGGACTTTGACCTTGCTGCACATCACCAACACTCCAAAAGTTTACACTAGCACGTAGGCTAGTGCAAAGCAATAAACCCAATGGATATAAAATAGATCTCTAAAAATCTTGAACTATGCTACAAACTCTGTGTTTTTACACTATGTTTGTGTGATCCAAAACACTCAAAGTAATTTTAATCTTAGACCTTAGTCTTTGAATTTTTGGATGATCAAACATGAGAAGAAGTTCCCTTTATATAGAGGAAGGAGAAGAAAGAACGGGGAAGTTTTAGCATTGTGGGACTTAAAATAGTTCACCAATTATTCCTTTAAACTAAAATACATATTTCGTATGGCAACCTTAGGTGTTTTTTATCTATCCAAATATTGGTATTACGTATTGCTCCCTCTAACAAAAATTGTAGGTGGCAACATAATCTTTTAAATGCCTCAAGTTTCATACAAAACTAACATCTACAACTTAGGATACGAGTTCTCGTGTATTTCTCCAAGCTTTAGCAATGTGAGACTAAAACAGTTGATCAGTGCTTTACTTTGTTGTGAGATATTAAATTTCATGGCAACTTTAACTGTTTATTAACTATCCAAATAATGGAATAACATCTTGTTTTGTTAAAAAATAATTGTAGGTGACCACATTATATTTCAAATGTCTCAAGTTTCATACAAAACTAACATCTACAACCAAGGATATTAAGTATTGTCATCCCTTTTTGTTGAAAGAACATTGATGAATTGGTCCCTTCTTGTCATTCTATTTTATCCTGAAATTAATTTTAATTGGGGTTTTGTGTGTGTTTGAGTATTAGTGACACCATGGCCTTATCATTTTCCAATATATATTATTTTTGCATGTATTACTATAAATTTCTTTTGTTGTTCATATGCCTACTTGGTTCAAACAGGTAAATATATGTAGATGCTAGCGGTAACTTAAATCATCAATAAATAAGAATTAATGATTTATGTATACTCCATACTCCCATACATTCAATAATATGCATGTAGGTGCTACAAGTAAATTTTTCTGCTATGCCCTCATTTTATTCTTTGACCTTAGTGCATTTTCTGAGTAGGGATATTACTCAAGATCTTTTATTTGGCTAGACTAGATATAAGGTTGTGAAAACATTTTTCCTCCATCCATTCATAGGATATTCATCTAATTAATTTTATGTTGAACATTTATTGAAGTTTTGCTTATCCGGCGACTTTGATAGACTTTTGATTGGGTTTAACTGCTTTTTATTTTGGGTACCTTTTCTTGTTAATTTTTCTTTGATGCCTGATGATTGGATTTCATATGATGTTTTTAGGGCTTTCCAGATCTTTCATTGTAGAATTGGTACCTAACAAAGTATATATAATGTTCTATTGTTTTGCTGTTGTCTTATTCTATAACTACGCAATTATAATGTTTTGAAAAAACTCTCAATTTTCTTATGCTTTACAAGGGTGGGCCCCAGTTTCGTGCTATTGGCACCAAGAATTTCAAAAATGTGTTACAAAGACTGTTGTTTTGAAAGACAACAAAAAGAAACACGTTCCACATTAGGTTGGAAGATTGTGGCCCTGTATCCGAATTTACATATGGAATAGAAGGACTTATAGTTCATTATGGTCTTCAACATGAAGGAGGATGGCCCGAGGTGTGTTATTTAGGGGGATGTGAGTTTCATATTAAAGTTAAAGACAGAGATTTTAGATCAATCTCTACTGAACATGAAGGAAATAACTTTTATTTCGGATGGATGCCAACGCAAGTTGTAGAAACTGACTATGATAGTGGACCTAACAACGAAGAAGAAAATACAATGTCTTACTACGAAAAGCCAACTTTCACCATCGCACATCATTACGAACAGAATGGTGGGTCATATCTATTTACTCAGGTTATTTTATATTACTTAGTCGTTAGTAACTATTTTTTTAAGAGCTTTGATTGTTTTTAATATTTATGCCTTAATCCAGACTTTGCCAGCAGCGTTGGTGAAGCATGCATTGCTTCCGGATAAACCTTCACTTTGTGTATTAAGAGATGCAAGTAAGCGAAGGTTTTATTGTGAATTTTCCGGGAATAAAAAATAACAATCAAAGTGTATCTTGACAATTGGTTGGATAGACTTCATCAAAGAAAATAGATACAAAGATCAGAGCTGGATCAAGTAGGGAATTGATAAGAAGGATCCTTATGTAATACATGTCAGTGTAATCAATAAGTGAAAAATGGTTCTCAAGTTTTTATTTTCATATATCAATATTTACCCCATGCTTTTATTGTTCAGTTAAAATATGAAAATCTATGTACCAAAACATCCAAGTAAATTATTATTTCGGTTTATAAACATCTATAATTGTCAATTGATATGTTTCATCTAAATAAAACTCTCTTGTGCATGGCACGGGTCAAAAGCTAGTACACAAAGTTTAGGAAATTTGTATCTATCATAATTGATCACAAAATTTTATCATTCAAAATCTGATAAAACGTCTTGAGATCGTTTGAACTTAACAATTTAGAGTCCATTTTAGGAAAAGTTAATACATGCGTCAACTTTTCATGCAATCGATTATTGCAAACACTTCTTTAGATATTTAAAAAAGTCAAGCTTTTCCCAAAATATTGTGTCCTACAACTAATAATTTTGAAAAAGAAATTTAAAATCAATTAAAAAAATTCCATTTAGAAAATTATACTTTAATATTAATATATGAAATTTTATATATTTTATTTTAAATTTACAATATGAATTTATTTAAAAAAGTCTCTATGTTATACAATTAAGAGTTCCAAGAACCTCTCTCCTAGGTGTCAAATTCCAGTGCATTTCGCTTCGGTGTTCCAATGATTTTCATCCTACATGGATTCACTAGAACGCAGGGTTTGAAGTTCTCTTCACATAGTGGCTCTTTCCATGCACTCCTCCCCAAAACCTCCCAATTGACCAATCACATGAACCTTTTTCCAGTATTGCATTATGCATTAAACATAATCATCTAACTGCAGCTAATACTTGAACCTTTTTTATCTTCCCACTTTATCTCACTGATTGATTTCCCTAGGTTTTTTTATCCTTTTCCACTCAAGACCCTAATTATTTCTCCTTCTCAATGCATTTTTTTGCTCTCCAGTATTGTTTGTTAGATTTGAATTCGAAACCCTAATTTATTATGGCGCCATTCATGAAATACTTTGTGGTTTCTCTATAAATAGGTTATTGCAATGTTTTTTTATTCACCAATTCTTCATTCTTTGTCTACTAGAATTTCTTATAGCCATGGCCATGAACTTTGATTCTCTTTCCAGCATTTCACCCAAAAAAGAGACATGGAGGATCAATGTAAAGGTTGTTCATCTGCGAAAAGTTCCAAGCTTTGATAATCCGAGGTTACCTTTTTGTATTGAGATGGTTTTGATGGATGAAAATGGTGACAGGATTCATGCATCTGCCCGGAAAACCCTAAGCTACAAGTATAAGCAATTGATCTCTAAGGGTTCTACTTATACCATGTCTCATTTTGGAGTTGTAAATAATACCGGTGAGTTTCGTACCACCAGACATGCTTTTAAGCTGAACTTTCAGCTTAGAACTGATGTCCACCAACTGAATGTCCTTTCTCTTTTGTTCCAATATCTGACATATTGTTCAAGGATTACGACAAGAAATATTTAGCTTGTCAGATTTCATCGCTTGAGTTGATTTTTTTACACTCAGTATTTGTTTTTTCATATACCCATTTTCAGAATTTGTGTTTTTTTTTTTCACCATGTGATTAGGATTCTCACTGGCGTTGGAACTGAGCAGCAGGTCAAGAAAGATGGAATGAGTGACAAGATTATTAAGATTGAGCTCACGGATGATTGGTAATAATGTTTATTTAAATTTTTATTTTCTGATTTCCCTTAAGTTTGGGTAATTTAATTGATTATTGTATTGTATTCCCTTATTGTAGTGCCAAGATTGAGTGTGCTTTCCTTGGTAACTTTTTTGATGAGATCAAAGCTTTTCTAGTTGCTGGTAATGCTAGCAATGATGTTGTAGTGATTCAACTTGCAAAAGTGAAGACTTTGAAAGGTTTTACCATTTCATAATTTAATTGGTTTTTATGTCATACTTTTTCAAATCTTGCACTTTTTGTATGAGTCCATGTGAAATAATGTTTGTGCGTATTTTGAATGTAGACACCCCATGTCTGAATTCTGCTTATGGTGCAACAAAGGTTTTAATTCACCCTGATATTCAGGAATTGCTGCCATCAAGAAAAAGTAAATTCCATGTCCAAACTTTATTTTTTCATTATCGTGAAATAATATTAATGATTTTTATGTTTTCATTAGGTTCTTTGATTCAACTGAGTTAAGCTCTCAAGTTATGAGCCAACTTCCAGATCTAAGCAAATCTACACGAGAAGATTTTCTTGTCATAACTTCTCCATAGACAATTGAAAAATCAAAGATAGTCAGGAGGTTTCTTTTATAATTTCTAAATTATGTTTAACGGACTTTTTTGTGTTGCAAAACTTCCATAATGTTCTTTTGTTATTCCTGTTGAATTGTACTAGTGTGGTGCTTGGAACGATTAAGGTGCTGCCAGAGAATGGTGACTGGTGGTATCCATCCTGTAAATGCAACAAGATGGTTTGTCCTATAGGGTTACTGGAAATCAAACTCATTTTTCCGTCATTTTACAATTACCGACTTCATTTTTTACCACCACAACATGATGGCTGAAATTTATATTATTAATCTTCCTTTAAAGTCGCTTTGTCAGTTTGAGTTCTCATTTGCATGTTTTTTGATATGATTTAATTAGAATGCTGAAAAATCTAAGGAAGCAAAGCTTCCTGATGAGCTAAACAACCTTCTAGACAAGACGTTTTTGTTCAAGATTGATGTCAAGATGTCTTCCAACTCCAAGTTTGAGCAATCCTATCGTGTGAAGAAAAATTGTAAGGAACGTGAGATAATCAACCAGTTCAATACCGTGGCTGCTGAACCTAGGGTGAATATAATAATAATCTTGATTTGTTTTCACATTTTGGCATACTGTGATTTTTAGATGATTTAAAATAATTTAAAAGGTTAGGTTAATTGTGTTTAATCTCCCACCTCAAAGATTGTGTTTATTTATTGTTTGTTTTAAAAACTTATTTAATTAAACTAGTCTCATTTAGCAGGACTTGATCACTAATGTTGTTGTTATTGATGATGAAAAAGTGTACGAGTCTACTTAGCCTGCTGCTGTTGTTCTTGGAGTTGAAACCCATGACTTAACCCGGCAAAGCGGAGTTCACCTTCTGAAGTGCAGAATGTTATTTCTACTTCTACCAGTTCCCATAAGAAGCTTCTTGAAAAGATCAAGCAGGAGAAGATCTAAATGTCAGTTCCATTTGCTGAAGAGATTTCTATTTTGTGTTATGTTCCACTGTTTTGAATTTTAATTTTTCAGTTTTCTACCTTTGTTACTAAGATTTAAGCTATATGTTTTCATGATAATTTCTGGATCTCTTTAATCTTGGCCTTAATTTTGCGGCCTTTATTTGGCAATATTTTGGCTTCTAAATTTTGCGCATTAATTATGAAAGATTGTCATCGATAATAATTTTTTTAGTAATGGTTGATGATGTTATTATCGCGCCGTTTATCATTCACATATTTTTTTGATATTGGTTTCTTATTTTGATCTATGAACGAATGATTTTGTGATAGTATTTTCCTTTTTAACCATAATCACCATTCAACCTTCATTCACTAAAATATTTTAAAATGTAGAAGTTTTTCAATTCTTTTTCCTCTTGCCCCGTTCTATAACTATATATTACTTCAATGTAATATATATGCTTAACACAACAATCAAATAATTGTTCATATATCTTAAACCAAATCCTCATTTTCAATAAATAGTTGTTAGTTATTCTTAATTTAAATTTAAATATCTTTTGCTAAATAGTTTAAAAACTACTCAATTCTTTTCAATGAGTTGAGCCATGGTACATATCTGCTGTAACTTTGCATCTGTTTTCATTAATTAATTATCGCCGTTTATTATTCTAATATTTCTTTATGTTCTACGAATGAATTTTTTTTTTATCCTCATTTACCCAATTTTTTGAAATATATTAATCTTAATTTTTTTATAGTATTTGCCTTTGTAACCATAAAAACTAATTTACACGATGGATAAAACAATTTAACCAATTCATTCTTTTTGGGGTTAAATATAAGCAATTCATTCCAAGCCATTTGCTTCCTTGGTAGTTGCAAGAAATAAATTTTACTTTAAAGTAATATATTAATAACCTAATTATGAAATAGATGCTCATTTATGTTAAATTCAAACCACGTATTCATTAAATATCTTTAATTATTCGTTAGCTTTTTCTTAAATTTAATTTAAACCTCCTTTGCTAAAGATTTTGAAAACTATTCTTAAATTCCGCAAGTGTAATTTGTCATTAAGTAAACCTTCTGAATGCTCATATTTTTTCTTTATAATGGTTTATATCCAAACCTATTTTCAAAAGAAAAAAATTACTTGTTTAGTAACTTATCGTACACATTGATTTTACTCTCATATATCAATTATAAAA
Organism: Acmispon strigosus; assembly: GCA_030819835.1. Taxonomy (NCBI): domain Eukaryota; kingdom Viridiplantae; phylum Streptophyta; class Magnoliopsida; order Fabales; family Fabaceae; genus Acmispon; species Acmispon strigosus. The sequence goes on along the minus strand of JAUAMA010000007.1, from coordinate 17,970,249 downwards.
ACCCAAATTAATTTTTTACATTACCGATGGAAAACTTAATGACTGTTACTTTCCGTAATTAAATTTTTTACATATAGATGTCAACAACAAAATTGGCTACAAAGATTTATGCTACTCTTCCGTTCCAAATTATAAGGACCTGTTCAGACAATCACGCTTACTAAGAAAACATGTAATAAGCTAATTAATATCTTGGTTTTGTTATTTTTTTGTACAAATCTTCCATATATGCCTCTATGTTAGTATTGGATATATCAAAGGTTGGTTGGGAAACATGAAAGAGAAGTAACTAGTAGAGGTGATAATTTAAGTTTTGGAATTGAAAATATAATGAATGCAAGGGGTAAAAAAGGAAAAACTTATTTTTTTTTGAAATCTAGAAGGGTTTTATAATTTGGGACACCAAGTTTGTCTCTAAAGAACCTAATAATTTGGGACACCAAGTTTGTCTCTAAAGAACCTAATAATTTGGGACGGAGGAGTAATAAGCAGGGATGGATCCACATAGGACTTGAGGGGGGCAAGTGCCCCACAAGATTTTTCATTTTTCAAGAAAAAATACTACATATACTCTACATTTTTAGAATATTCAGTAAATAATTGCCACCACAAAATAATAAGTATCCTCATTGTTTTGTACTTTGGAAAAAGATGAGCTCAAATTCATTTCACTCACATTCACATGAAAGAGATGAGAGTAGATAAAACATAAGTAAGAAATATTATGCCTCAAGTTTCATAGAAAACTAACATCTTCAACTATTGATATGCGTTCTTGTATACTCCTTCATGTTCATATTGCACAAACATCTTGGTTTTGTCTTCTAAATAAAGAAAATACTTGGTAAACACATAATTTATCTCTTGTAGTTCTCATGATAGGTTATTTAGACGCTACATATTTAACTTTCATAATCTAAGTATGAAATCAGAATTTTGGTTTTAGAAAAAAATCTATAAAGGTGATTTCGATGAAAATATTACTTTTACTAAACAACGAAGGAAATTAAGTATTTTCATCCCTTTTTGTTGAAACAACATTGATGAAATGGTCCCTTCTTGTCATTCTATCGTATCCTTAAACTAATTTCAATTGGGGCTTCGTGTGTGTTTGAGTAATAGTGACGCCATTGCATTATCATTTTCCAATATACATTATTTTGACATGTATTACTACAAATTCCTTTTGTTGTTCATAAGCCTACCTGATTCCAATATACCTAATGATCTATGTATACTCCATATTCCCAAACATTCGAAGAATAATTCCTTTCTCAACTCATTAATTTTGAACACGTCTTTAATGATTTATAGGTATGCATTAACATCCTTGTAAGTTGTGATACATCCCGGTGAAGCACTTGTAGGTGATTGGATTTACTAGCTATGCCTGAGTTATTGTGCTAGTTCCTTGTGGAACAACGATCCCCTTGACATAAGGTCATTAGGGTAGTGGCCTATTGTCATAATTTTTGGGGATGCCATGTTTGGGTCAATAATATGCATAGTAATCTCCTACTTAATTTCCGAATTTTAAATCCAATTTAAGCTCTTGGGTTGGTTTACATAGTCTATAAAACATGCTAGTAATCTCCTACTTAATTTCCGAATTTTAAATCCAATTTCATGATGCTATAGCCTAGAATTTCTACAAGTTAATTTCCTTAATAAATGTAGAACTTTCTTCCTAATTACTAAATCCATAGCCTTGGTATTTAGTTAACCAGAAAAGAAGATGAAGAATGAATTCGGGCCAGCACAAAGTTACGTCTATCCTAATTGCCTTAAGAGATATATACTTATAACCTTTTTTATTTCCTATTTCCCTTACTACTTACCAAATGGCCTTATGACATAAGTAGAAAGCAAGATATCTTTTGTGCACAAAGATGAATAAAGAACAAGGAAATAAAACATGAAAGGAAAAATTATTCAGAAATGTAGAAAAACACTAGAACATGAATTATAAACTAAAACAACCCAAAAACTTAAAGAAGAAGTTAGCCAAGCATGGCTAAAAGAATCATTGAATTACCCTGGATAGGAGCTCAAGTTTGGCTTCCCAGAATTCCTAGGAACAATGATCTTAAGGAGGAAAGAAGAATACTTGTTGTACTCTGAAATGGTGTGTCTTACAAGTGAAGAAAAGGCCCCTATTTATAGTAAAAATTCACCCTCCAGTGCTTGAGCGCTGGCATTCCCAACGCTTGGGCGTTGGGATGCATTAAAGTTCCACTATCAGACCGAGGCCCAGAGCTTGAGCGCTGGCTTTCCAACGCTTGAGCGCTGGGTGAGAATCTGACTCATCTCCTAGTCAGAATCCCAACGCTTGAGCGTTGGGTCGCCTGCTGCTTCATCTTCAAGCTTTTCCCTTCTTCATGGTAATGGGTTTTCAATGCCTTCAATGGCCACCACTCAGCCCTTACTCATTTCTGAAACTTCCTTCCCACTACCATCAATTCTTCAAGCTTATTTTCCATGTGCTAAATTGGAGAGAGTTGCTTCATATTCTTCTTTTACTCTTTTAGCCCTCTCTTTACTAGCACTTCAATTCTGGCCCTATAATTCTTTGAAACTTCACTTTTAATCCTCCACTCTTGAACTTTCACACTTTGATCCCTGATTTCCTGAAACTTTACAAATTGGTCCCTGGACAAAAATGATAACTATACCAGCTTTTCCTAAAAATATAAACTAACTATAAAAATTCCTAAAAATATAAAATAAAGTTAGAAAAACAAATAAAATCTAATCTATATGCAAAATGAAAAATAAATATAAAATCTACATAAAAATAATAAAAATCCTATATGTGACTCAAAAATAATAAAAATAAAAAGACTAAAAACAACCTAAAAACATCATATAATATCCACTCATCACATATGAAATAGCAATTCTTTCGTACACAATTATGACGCACACACCACTGTAGTTCTGTTTTATACTATGATCTTTACAAGTGGAAAAGTAGACACAATATTTTGCACTATAAGGTAGCTTAGGAAGGAATTTAAAGGATATGGTTAGACGTTCAATTCTTTCATAATCATAAAAATTGGCCACTCTTATTTTGGTCAAACAATGGAAAAATAAAAAGCTCAATATAGTTGTATTTTTTTGAAATGGTTATTGAAACAGTTACATTAATTGGATTATATGAGTGTGAGGCAAATTAAGATTATTAACCGTGGAGTTTCAGAAAACTTGGTGAATCAAAGAAGAAAGATATGAAGTATTTTTCATAATGCCGCCTAAGTGGAGGAAAAAGTTGTATATGGAGCACACCAGAAAGAAGTTTATGTCGTTTATCCCTCCACATTATACATCTGATGAGGTTCACTAATAAGGAGACTATTTAAGACATCAATCTCATCCTCTCGAGTAAGGGCAATAACTTTTGCCGACATCCAAACTAGAGACAAGTTAGCATTATTCCTTTTTAATGCAACAGAAAGTATAACATTCTGGATATGACGTGATCGTACATTCTGGATACTGAAGTTGTATGTTGATAAGGGTGAATTGGTTACTTTTATTAATTCAATGTATATTATTTGGTACACAAGTGGCTCATCTATCAAAAAACACTTGACTTTTCACAAAATAAGACATTTATCATGCAACTCACACGCGCATCAGATCTATTTATGATTTCCTTGTTGGATACAAGTAAACGACACCTGTTGTTGTTCTAGAACATGTGTGTTCTTGAAGATCTAGAGTGATATTATCACCATCTTTCTGAAAGGTATGAATATGTAAATTGTAAAACTGAGTTTAACATTGTTGCCGTTAAAATGCTTTTTTATTGAACCTGTTTTTCATAAATACGTAACTATGTCTCAGCTTTCATTTTTAACCGACTTTTATTTTATTTTACTTTTAATATGTTTTAATATTTTTATTTTATCTCTAAATTTTCTTTTTTATTGGAATAACTAAAATGAAACAAATTTAAAATATAAAACCGAAATTAAGAATAAATCTAAAAAATGACAAAAAAGGAAAGTGTAAAATGACTTCATCACAAAGGAATTAAATATGAATGAATTGCACAAGTTTCTGCTAAAAAGGAATTAAATATGAATGAATTGCACATGTTTTTGATAAAGGAAATTTGTGATGTTTTAAAAAAGTATATTGAGGAAATGTTTATCTTGTCGGAAAGTAAGAACAAAGTTATACAACTCTCATGAGAACTCCAACTGCTAAATTATATGTTAACTAAGTGGATTTCTATTTAGAAGACAAACTCAAGACATAGACGCAACATGTTCATGGAGAAATATACGAGAACTCGTATCCAAAGTTGTAGATGTTAGTTTTGTATGAAACTTGAGGCATTTAAAAGATTATGTTGCCATATAAACATAAAATCATTATTAAATATTTTTTCATTACTCTATAAATATTTGTTTTGTCAAATTTACAGGATTTTTATATCAAAATTTTCAAGTAAAATTTGAGATAAATCTAAAAAAATAACGTGTTGTTAAATTCTTAGGGACATCCACATGAAATTTCATCCAATTGACTAAACACAAAAATTATTTTCATGTAGGAAATATCCGTTTTTGGACTAGACTTTAGGAACTCTTGTAGGAGATCTAAACTTCTTGAAGCATCACTCGAATGTCCACTTTTTCAATAGTATTTTGAACACTAGACTTAAGAAGCGCAACACTAAAAAATGGACAGAAATAACAAGAAACTAGACGTGGTGCCGAAACTTTCTGTAATGGCTCCTATGTATTTATAGGTGAGGAAGAGAACCCTGAAGGTGGAAAAATGTTTCGTCCTGTGATCAGAAATTAAAAGGAGGGAATCTTACTTTGAAAATTAGCATGAATGCTAGAAGTCCAGGGAGGGTGATTATAAAAGTTTGTGGAAATTCTAGCTATGAGAGAGAATGAGAGTGACAAAAGCTCTAATTTCCCATAGTCTACGATGGACTGTATTTGGTGAACAACTAGACCGAATGATAGTGTGAAAATGAGGAACTTCTAATCAAGTTTATATCGAATAGAATGTCAAATTAACCCCCCACCTGCGTTGCCCATGTAGGTTTAGGTTTTAAAGGTTCCCCTGCAAGTTATATAACTAGGTGGGGGGTAAATTAACCCCCCACCTGTCAAATTAACCCCAATTTGACCTGCAGGTGAACCTTTAAAACCTAAATTTACATGGGCAATGCAGGTGGGGGGTTTATTTGACATTCTATTCGATGTAAACTTGATTAGAAGTTCCTCATTTTCCCACTATCCATCGGTCTAGTTGTTCACCAAATACAGTTCACCGTAGACATATGGAAAAATAGAGCTTTTGTCACTCTCATTCTCTCCCATCGCTAGAATTTCCAAAAAAATTTATAATCACCCTCCCTGGAGTTCTTGCATTCATGCTAATATTCAAAGTAAGATTCCCTCCTTTTAATTTCTGATCACGGGACGAAACATTTTTTCCATCTTCAGGGTTCTCTTCCTCACCTATATATACCTAGGAGCCATTAAAGAAAGTTTCGGCACCACGTCTAGTTGCTTGTTATTTCTGTCCATTTTTTAGTGTTGCGCTCCTTAAGTCTAGAGTTTAAAATACTATTGAAAAAGTGTACATTCGAGTGATGCTTCAAGAAGTTTAGATCTCCTACAAGAGTTCCTGAAGTCTAGTCCAAAAACGGATATTTCCTACATGAAAATAATTTTTGTGTTTAGTCATTGGATGAAATTTCATGTGGATGTCCCTAAGAATTTAACAACAAGTTATTTTTTTAGATTTATCTCAAATTTTACTTGCAAATTTTGATATAAAAATCTTGTAAATTTGACAAAACTAATATTTATAGAGTAATGAAAAAATATTTGATAATGATTTTATGTTTATAGGGTATTCAAAATTAAGAAGAGAATATTTTTCAAAAAAAAAAAGAAGAAAAAAAAATTCACATAAATAAAATATTATATTTATTAAAAAATGATAAAATATGAAATAAATACTTACCTCGATGCAGAGCACTCGAAAAGTCTCTAACTACGTAGGTCTCCTAGGACTTTGACCTTGCCGCACATCACCAACACTCCAAAAGTTTACACTAGCACGTAGGCTAGTGCAAAGCAAAAAACTCAATGTATATAAAATAGATCTCTAAAAATCTTGAACTATGCTACAAACTATGTGTTTTTACACTATGTTTGTGTGATCCAAAACACTCAAAGTAATTTTAATCTTAGACCTTAGTCTTTGAATTTTTGGATGATCAAACATGAGAAGAAGTTCCCTTTATATAGAGGAAGGAGAAGAAAGAACGGGGAAGTTTTAGCAATGTGGGACTTAAAACAGTTTACCAATTATTCCTTTAAACTAAAATACATATTTCGTATGGAAACCTTAGGTGTTTTTTATCTATCCAAATATTGGTATTACGTATTGCTCTCTCTAACAAAAATTGTAGGTGGCAACACAATCTTTTAAATGCCTCAAGTTTCATACAAAACTAACATCTACAACATTGGATACGAGTTCTCGTATATTTCTCCAAGCTTTAGCAATGTGAGACTAAAACAGTTGATCAGTGCTTTACTTTGTTGTGAGATATCAAATTTCATGGCAACTTTAACTGTTTATTAACTATCCAAAGAATGTAATAACATCTTGTTTTGTTAAAAATAATTGTAGGTGACCACATTACATTTCAAATGTCTCAAGTTTCATACAAAACTAACATCTACAACTACAGATATGCGTTCTTGTATACTCCTTCGTGTACATTTTGCACAAGCATCTTAGTTTTGTCTTCTAAATAAAGAAAATACTTGGTAAACACATAATCTATCTCTTGTTGTTCTCATGATAGTGTATTTATATGCTACGTATTTAACTTTCATAACCTTAGTATTAAATCAGAATTTTTGTCTTAGAAAAGAATATATAAAGGTGATTTAGATGAAAATATTAGTTTTACTAAACAACTAAGGAAATTAAGTATTGTCATCCCATTTTGTTGAAAGAACATTGATGAATTGGTCCCTTCTTGATATTCTATGATATCCTAAAATTAATTTTAATTGGGGCTTTGTGTGTGTTTGAGTATTAGTGACGCCATGGCCTTATCATTTTCCAATATATATTATTTTTGCATGTATTACTATAAATTTATTTTGTTGTTCATATGCCTACTTGATTCAAACAGGTAAATATATGTAGATGCTAGCGGTAACTTAAATAATCAATAAATATGAATTAATGATCTATGTATACTCCATATTCCCAAACATTCGAAGAATAATTTATCCTTTCTCAACTCATTAATGTTGAACACGTCTTTAATGATTTATAGGTATGCATTAACATCCTCGTGAGTTGTGATACATCCCGGTGAAGCACTTGTAGGTGATTGGATTTACTAGCTTTGCCTGAGTTATTCTGCTAGTTCCTTGTGGAACAACGATCCCCCTGACATAAGGTCATAAGGGTAGTGGCCTATTGTCACAATTGTTGGGGATGCCATGTTTAGGCCAATAATATGCATGTAGGTGCTACAAGTAAACTTTTCTGCTATGCCCTCATTTTATTCTTTGAACTTAGTGCATTTTCTAAGTAGGCATATTACTCAAGATCTTTTATTTGGCTAGACTAGATATATGGTTGCGTAAACATCTTTCCTCCATCCATTCATAGGATATACATCTAACTAATTTTATGTTGAACATTTATTGAAATTTTGCTTATCTTGCGACTTTGATAGACTTTTGATTGGGTTTAAGTGCTTTTTATTTTGGGTAACTTTTCTTGTTAATTTTGCTTTGATTCCTGATGACTGGATTTTATATGATGTTTTTAGGGTCCTTTTAGTTTATTTTATTTTATTTGTATTGAGTCTCATATAGGTTTTTATTCTTTTTATTTAGATTTTCTATTTATTTTTGCATTTGCATGTAGATTAGCTTTTATTTGTTTTTAAGCTTTATTTGTATAATTTTAGGTATTTTTATTAGTTTTTAGTCTTTTTAGGAAACTGGTTAAATTAAGCATATTTGTGGGGACCAAGGTGCAAATTGCAAGAAATGAAGGACTGAAAATGAAGCATCATTTCTAATTGGCACATGTGAAAAATGCCATGAGTGGAGAATTGATGAGGAAGGGAGGTTTCAGAAGTTAATAAGGGACAAGAATGTTGGTACATCAGTGCCATTAAGGGCAATGAAACCTCATCAAGAGGAAAAACAAAACAGCAAGGAGATGAAGCATCATCCGTGCCAACACTTGAGCGTTGGGACGTGGCAGGTTTTATTATAAATAGGGTCTTTGCTTTCCTTTGTAAACACACCTTTCACACCCTTCATACCATCTTTCTTCTTGGTTCAGAGCAATTTCCTGGACTTGTGGGAAGCCTCTTTGAGCTCCCAATTTAGGCTTTTCTCTTTATGTATCTCTTAGCCATGCTAGGCTAATTTCTCTTGTATTTGGGTTGTTATGAATCTTCATAAAACTATGCTGTAAGTCTTAATCTTTATATATGAATGAAGTTCTTGTTCTTAGTATTTTCTCCCCATGCTTAATTAATCTTGGTGCACACAAGTTCACTTTGCTCAATTCTTGCACAATGGTAATTGGTAGAATTTGAGGGAAATTAGATTAAATTAATGGATTATTCATCACTTAGGTATAAGGATGGAAACCAATTGTGTTGGCTAGAACTAAGAACACTAATGCTTCAATTTGATTAACTAATCACTAAGGTATTAGGCTTAGTAATTGGATCGAAAGTTCTATTTGGTTAAGGCATTAACAAATAGAAATCCTAGGCTAAAGCACCTAAGAACTAGTTCTAATTTCATGTGTAAAAGTGATTCTGAAAAGCTAAGTTAAGTGAAGTGAAACTCAACCCAAATACTTGTTTTATCATTTTTATCATTTCATGGCTTTTAGTCTTTTTCTATCACAATATCAAAACAAAACATCTTTTATTTTACCAACTCTGAAAAACCGATTATAAAATCAACCAATCCCTGTGGAGACGATATCTTTTATATTACTTCGATATTCAACCGTACACTTGCGGATTTGGCTTATCAATGCCCTAAGTTTATCCGTTAACCTTTGTTCTTTTTCTAAGCAGGGAGATTAATCATGATCTTTGCTTTGGGTAGGTATTGTGGTTGGGGAAACCTCTTTCCCCCATCCATGCGTAGCACACTGATTTATTTCATTTGATATTGAACATTTATTGAAATTTTAGCTTTTCTTAGATAGAATATTTCGGGTTTTTGTGCTTTGCATTTTAGGTTCCTTTTCATACAAATTTCAAAGATGTGTTTGTTTAAATAAAACTTCATTAAGAGCTATAATCTTTCTATGCATAGTCTAAATTTAGGTGTTTGCTTTTAGAATCAACTCGTCTCCGATGTTGATGCTATTTTTTGGTATTATATTTAACCATATTGATACCCAAATCGCAAGTGCACGATTGACTATCGCGTAGTATAAAAAGATCGAACCCAAGGGATAGGTGTTCTTTTTATTATAATATACAGTACTTGTGCAGAAAAATTAAAAGATGAATATATGATGTTGGTTTTAGAGCAATCAAGAACAAAAGCATAAAATGATAAGAAATAAAGATGATAAGAATTTAAGCTCTTGGGTTGGTTTACATAGTCTATAAAACATGCTAGTAATCTCCTACTTAATTTCCGAATTTTAAATCCAATTTCATGATGCTATAGCCTAGAATTTCTACAAGTTAATTGCCTTAAGAAATGTAGAACTTTCTTCCTAATTACTAAATCCATAGCCTTGGTATTTAGTTAACCAGAAAAGAAGATGAAGAATGAATTCGGGCCAGCACAAAGTTACGTCTATCCTAATTGCCTTAAGAGATATATACTTATAACCTTTTTTATTTCCTATTTCCCTTACTACTTACCAAATGGCCTTTTGACCTAAGTAGAAAGCAAGATATCTTTTGTGCACAAAGATGAATAAAGAACAAGGAAATAAAACATGAAAGGAAATATTATTCAGAAATGTAGAAAAACACTAGAACATGAATTATAAACTAAAACAACCCAAAAACTTAGAGAAGAAGTTAGCCAAGCATGGCTAAAAGAATCATTGAATTACCCTGGATAGGAGCTCAAGTTTGGCTTCCCACAATTCCTAGGAACAATGATCTTAAGGAGGAAAGAAGAATACTTGTTGTATTCTGAAATGGTGTGTCTTACAAGTGAAGAAAAGGCCCCTATTTATAGTAAAAATTCACCCTCCAGCGCTTGAGCGCTGGCATTCCCAACGCTTGGGCGTTGGGATGCATTAAAATTCCACTACCAGACCGAGTCCCAGCGCTTGAGCGCTGGCTTTCCAACGCTTGAGCGTTCGGTCGCCTGCTGCTTCATCTTCAAGCTTTTCCCTTCTTCATGGTAATGGGTTTTCAATGCCTTCAATGGCCACCACTCAGCCCTTAATCATTTCTGAAACTTCCTTCCCACAACCATCAATTCTTCAAGCTTATTTTCCATGTGCTAAATTGGAGAGAGTTGCTTCATATTCTTCTTTTTCTCTTTTAGCCCTCTCTTTACTAGCACTTCAATTCTGGCCCTTTATTTTTTGAAACTTCACTTTTAATCCTCCACTCTTGAACTTTCACACTTTGATCCCTGATTTCCTGAAACTTTACAAATTGGTCCCTGGACAAAAATGATAACTATACCAGCTTTTCCTAAAAATATAAAATAACTATAAAAACTCCTAAAAATATAAAATAAAGTTAGAAAAACAAATAAAATCTAATCTATATGCAAAATGAAAAATAAATATAAAATCTACATAAAAATAATAAAAATCCTATATGTGACTCAAAAATAATAAAAATAAAAAGACTAAAAACAACCTAAAAACATCATATAATATCCACTCATCACATATGAAATAGCAATTCTTTCGTACACAATAATGACGCACACACCACTGTAGTTCTGTTTTATGCTATGATCTTTACAAGTGGAAAAGCAGACACAATATTTTGCACTATAAGGTAGCTTAGGAAGGAATTTAAAGGATATGGTTAGACGTTGAATTCTTTCATATTCATAAAAATTGGCCTCTCTTATTTTGGTCAAACAATGGAAAAATAAAAAGCTCAATATAGTTGTATTTTTTTGAAATGGTTATTGAAACAGTTACATTAATTGGATTATATGAGTGTGAGGCAAATTGAGATTATTAACCGTGGAGTTTCAGAAAACTTGATGAATCAAAGAAGAAAGATATGAAGTATTTTTCATAATGCCACCTTAGTAGAGGAAAAAGTTGTATATGGAGCACACCAGAAAGAATTTTATGTCGTTTATCCCTCCACAGTATACATCTGATGAGGTTCACTAATAAGGAGACTATTTAAGACATCAATCTCATCCTCTCGAGTAGGGGCAATAACTTTTGCCGACATCCAAACTAGAGACAAGTTAGCATTATTCCTTTTTAATGCAACAGAAAGTATAACATTCTGGATATGACGTGATCCTACATTCTGGATACTGAAGTTGTATATTATTTGGTACACAAGTGGCTCATCTATCAAAAAACACTTGACTTTTCACAAAATAAGACATTTATCATGCAACTCACACGCGCATTAGATCTATTTATGATTTCCTTGTTGGATACAAGTAAACGACACCTGTTGTTGTTCTAGAACATGTGTGGTCTTGAAGATCTAGAGTGATATTATCACCATCTTTTTGAAAGGTATGAATATGTAAAATGTAAAACTGAGTTTAACATTGTTGCCGTTAAAATGATTTTTTATTGAACATGTTCTTCATAAATACGTAACTATGTCTCAGCTTTCAATTTTAACCGACTATTATTTTATTTTACTTTTTATCTGTTTTAATATTTTTATTTTATCTCTAAATTTTCCTTTTTATTGAAATAACTAAAATGAAACAAATTTAAAATATAAAACCGAAATTAAGAATAAATCTAAAAAATGACAAAAAAGGAAGGTGTAAAATGACTTCATCACTTTATAATCTTATTTGACTGGCATTAGTCTCCGTTTATAAATTTCAGCTAAAAAGGAATTAAATATGAATGAATTGCACAAGTTTTTGATAAAGGAAATTTGTGCTGTTTTAAAAAAGTATATTGAGGAAATGTTTATCTTGTCGGAAAGTTTGAACAAAGTTATACAACTCTCATGAGAACTTCAACTGCTAAATTATATGTTAACAAAGTGGATTTCTATTTAGAAGACAAACTCAAGACATTGACGCAACATGTTCATGGAGAAATATACGAGAACTCGTATCCAAAGTTGTAGATGTTAGTTTTGTATGAAACTTGAGGCATTTAAAAGATTATGTTGCCACCTACAATTTTTGTTAGAGAGAGCAATACGTAATACCAATATTTGGATAGATAAAAAACACCTAAGGTTGCCATACGAAATATGTATTTTAGTTTAAAGGAATAATTGGTCAACTATTTTTAGTCCCACATTGCTAAAACTTCCCCGTTCTTTCTTCTCCTTCCTCTATATAAAGGGAACTTCTTCTCATGTTTGATCATCCAAAAATTCAAAGACTAAGGTCTAAGATTAAAATTACTTAGAGTGTTTTAGATCACACAAACATAGTGTAAAAACACAAAGTTTGTAGCATAGTTCAAGATTTTAAGAGATCTATTTTATATCCATTGGGTTTTTTGCTTTGCACTAGCCTACGTGCTAGTGTAAACTTTTGGACTGTTGGTGATGTGCGGCAAGGTCAAAGTCCTAGGAGACCTACGCAGTTAGAGACTTTTCGAGTGCTCTGCATCGAGGTAAGTATTTATTTCATTTCTTCTTTATTTTAATTTTATCATTTTTTAATAAATCTAATATTTTATTTATGTGAATTTTTTTTTCTTCTTTTTTTTTGAAAAATATTCTCTTCTTAATTTTAAATACCCTATAAACATAAAATCATTATTAAATATTTTTTCATTACTCTATAAATATTTGTTTTGTCAAATTTACAGGATTTTTATATCAAAATTTGCAAGTAAAATTTTAGATAAATCTAAAAAAATAACGTGTTGTTAAATTCTTAAGGACATCCACATGAAATTTCATCCAATGACTAAACACAAAAATTATTTTCATGTAGGAAATATCCGTTTTTGGACTAGACTTCAGGAACTCTTGTAGGAGATCTAAACTTCTTGAAGCATCACTCGAATGTCCACTTTTTCAATAGTATTTTGAACTCTAGACTTAAGGAGCGCAACACTAAAAAATGGACAGAAATAACAAGAAACTAGACGTGGTGCCGAAACTTTCTGTAATGGCTCCTATGTATTTATAGGTGAGGAAGAGAACCCTGAAGGTGGAAAAATGTTTCGTCCTGTGATCAGAAATTAAAAGGAGGGAATCTTACTTTGAAAATTAGCATGAATGCTAGAAGTCCAGGGAGGGTGATTATAAAAGTTTGTGGAAATTCTAGCTATGAGAGAGAATGAGAGTGACAAAAGCTCTAATTTCCCATAGTCTACGATGGACTGTATTTGGTGAACAACTAGACCGAATGATAGTGTGAAAATGAGGAACTTCTAATCAAGTTTATATTGAATAGAATGTCAAATTAACCCCCCACCTGCGTTGCCCATGTAGGTTTAGGTTTTAAAGGTTCCCCTGCAAGTTATATAACTAGGTGGGGGGTAAATTAACCCCCCACCTATCAAATTAACCCCAATTTGACCTGCAGGTGAACCTTTAAAACCTAAATTTACATGGGCTACGCAAGTGGGGGGTTCTCTTCCTCACCTTTAGGGCCTTTTAATTTCTGATCAGGGGACGAAACATTTTTTCCACCTTCAGGGTTCTCTTCCTCACCTATATATACATAGGAGCCATTACAGAAAGTTTCGGCACAACGTCTAGTTTCTTGTTATTTCTGTCCATTTTTTAGTGTTGCGCTCCTTAAGTCTAGAGTTCAAAATACTATTGAAAAAGTGGACATTCGAGTGATGCTTCAAGAAGTTTAGATCTCCTACAAGAGTTCCTGAAGTCTAGTCCAAAAACGGATATTTCCTACATGAAAATAATTTTTGTGTTTAGTCATTGGATGAAATTTCAAGTGGATGTCCCTAAGAATTTAACAACACGTTATTTTTTTAGATTTATCTAAAATTTTACTTGCAAATTTTGATATAAAGATCCTGTAAATTTGACAAAACAAATATTTATAGAGTAATGAAATATATTTAATAATGAATTTATGTTTACAGGGTATTTAAAATTAAGAAGAGAATATTTTTCAAAAAAAAAAATAAAAGAAAAAAAAATTCACATAAATAAAATATTAGATTTATTAAAAAATGATAAAATTAAAATAAAGAAGAAATGAAATAAATACTAACCTCAATGCAGAGCACTCCAAAAGTCTCTAACTGCCTAGGTCTCCTAGGACTTTGACCTTGCTGCACATCACCAACACTCCAAAAGTTTACACTAGCACGTAGGCTAGTGCAAAGCAATAAACCCAATGGATATAAAATAGATCTCTAAAAATATTGAACTATGCTACAAACTCTGTGTTTTTACACTATGTTTGTGTGATCCAAAACACTCAAAGTAATTTTAATCTTAGACCTTAGTCTTTGAATTTTTGGATGATCAAACATGAGAAGAAGTTCCCTTTATATAGAGGAAGGAGAAGAAAGAACGGGGAAGTTTTAGCAATGTGGGACTTAAAATAGTTCACCAATTATTCCTTTAAACTAAAATACATATTTCGTATGGCAACCTTAGGTGTTTTTTATCTATCCAAATATTGGTATTACGAATTGCTCCCTCTAACAAAAATTGTAGGTGGCAACATAATCTTTTAAATGCCTCAAGTTTCATACAAAACTAACATCTACAACTTAGGATACGAGTTCACGTGTATTTCTCCAAGCTTTAGCAATGTGAGACTAAAACAGTTGATCAGTGCTTTACTTTGTTGTGAGATATCAAATTTCATGGCAACTTTAACTGTTTATTAACTATCCAAATAATGGAATAACATCTTGTTTTGTTAAAAAATAATTGTAGGTGACCACATTATATTTCAAATGTCTCAAGTTTCATACAAAACTAACATCTACAACCAAGGATATTAAGTATTGTCATCCCTTTTTGTTGAAAGAACATTGATGAATTGGTCCCTTCTTGTCATTCTATTTTATCCTGAAATTAATTTTAATTGGGGCTTTCTGTGTGTTTGAGTATTAGTGACGCCATGGCCTTATCATTTTCCAATATATATTATTTTTGCATGTATTACTATAAATTTCTTTTGTTGTTCATATGCCTACTTGGTTCAAACAGGTAAATATATGTAGATGCTAGCGGTAACTTAAATCATCCATAAATAAGAATTAATGATTTATGTATACTCCATACTCCCATACATTCGAAAAACAATTTATCCTTTCTCAACTCATTAATTTTGAACAAGTCTTTAATGATTTATAGGTATGCATTAACTTCCTTGTGAGTTGTGATACATCGTGGTGAAGCCCATGTAGGTGATTGGATTTAGTAGCTATGCTAGAGTGACTGTGCTAGTTCCTTATGGAACCCCGATCCCCTTGACATAAGGTCATAAGGGTAGTGGCCTATTGTCACAATTGTTGGGGATGCCATGTTTGGTTCAATAATATGCATGTAGGTGCTACAAGTAAATTTTTCTGCTATGCCCTCATTTTATTCTTTGATCTTAGTGCATTTTCTGAGTAGGGATATTACTCAAGATCTTTTATTTGGCTAGACTAGATATAAGGTTGTGAAAACATTTTTCCTCCATCCATTCATAGGATATTCATCTAATTAATTTTATGTTGAACATTTATTGAAGTTTTGCTTATCCGGCGACTTTGATAGACTTTTGATTGGGTTTAAGTGCTTTTTATTTTGGGTACCTTTTCTTGTTAATTTTTCTTTGATGCCTGATGATTGGATTTCATATGATGTTTTTACGGCTTTCCAGATCTTTCATTGTAGAATTGTTACCTAACAAAGTGTATATAATGTTCTATTGTTTTGCTGTTGTCTTATTCTATAACTACGCAATTATAATGTTTAGAAAAAACTCTCAATTTTCTTATGCTTTACAAGGGTGGGCCCCAGTTTCGTGCTATTGGCACCAAGAATTTCAAAAATGTGTTACAAAGACTGTTGTTTTGAAAGACAACAAAAAAAAAACACGTTCCACATTAGGTTGGAAGATTGTGGCCCTGTATACGAATTTACATATGGAATAGAAGGACTTATAGTTCATTATGGTCTTCAACATGAAGGAGGATGGCCCGAGGTATGTTATTTAGGGGGATGTGAGTTTCATATTAAAGTTAAAGACAGAGATTTTAGATCAATCTCTACTGAACATGAAGGAAATAACTTTTATTTCGGATGGATGCCAACGCAAGTTGTAGAAACTGACTATGATAGTGGACCTGACAACGAAGAAGAAAATACAATGTCTTACTACGAAAAGCCAACTTTCACCATCGCACATCATTACGAACAGAATGGTGGGTCATATCTATTTACTCAGGTTATTTTATATTACTTAGTTGTTAGTAACTATTTTTTTAAGAGCTTTGATTGTTTTTAATATTTATGCCTTAATCCAGACTTTGCCAGCAGCGTTGGTGAAGCATGCATTGCTTCCGGATAAACCTTCACTTTGTGTATTAAGAGATGGAAGTAAGCGAAGGTTTTATTGTGAATGTTCCGGGAATAAAAAAAAACAATCAAAGTGTATCGTGACAATTGGTTGGATAGACTTCATCAAAGAAAATAGATACAAAGATCAGAGCTGGATCAAGTAGGGAATTGATAAGAAGGATCCTTATGTAATACATGTCAGTGTAATCAATAAGTGAAAAATGGTTCTCAAGTTTTTATTTTCATATATCAATATTTACCCCATGCTTTTATTGTTCAGTTAAAATATGAAAATCTATGTACCAAAACATCCAAGTAAATTATTATTTCGGTTTATAAACATCTATAATTGTCAATTGATATGTTTCATCTAAATAAAACTCTCTTGTGCATGGCACGGGTCAAAAACTAGTACACAAAGTTTAGGAAATTTGTATCTATCATAATTGATCACAAAATTTTATCATTCAAAATCTGATAAACGTCTTGAGATCGTTTGAACTTAACAATTTAGAGTCCATTTTAGGAAAAGTTCGTACATGCGTCAACTTTTCATGCAATCGATTATTGCAAACACTTCTTTAGATATTTAAAAAAGTCAAGCTTTTCCCAAAATATTGTTTCCTACAACTAATAATTTTGAAAAAGAAATTTAAAATCTATTAAAAAATTTCCATTTAGAAAATTATACTTTAATATTAATATATGAAATTTTATATATTTTATTTTAAATTTACAATATGAATTTATTTAAAAAAGTCTCTATGTTATACAATTAAGAGTTCCAAGAACCTCTCTCTTAGGTGTCAAATTCCAGTGCATTTCGCTTCGGTGTTCCAATGATTTTCATCCTACATGGATTCACTAGAACGCAGGGTTTGAAGTTCTCTTCTCATAGTGGCTCTTTCCATGCACTCCTCCCCAAAACCTCCCAACTGACCAATCACATGAACCTTTTTCCAGTATTGCATTATGCATTAAACATAATCATCTAACTGCAGCTAATACTTGAACCTTTTTTATCTTCCCACTTTATCTCACTGATTGATTTCCCTAGGTTTTTATATCCTTTTCCACTCAAGACCCTAATTATTTCTCCTTCTCAATGCATTTTTTTGCTCTCCAGTATTGTTTGTTAGATTTGAATTCGAAACCCTAATTTATTATGGCGCCATTCATGAAATACTTTGTGGTTTCTCTATAAATAGGTTATTGCAATGTTTTGTTATTCACCAATTCTTCATTCTTTGTCTACTAGAATTTCTTATAGTCATGGCCATGAACTTTGATTCTCTTTCCAGCATTTCACCCAAAAAAGAGACATGGAGGATCAATGTAAAGGTTGTTCATCTGCGAAAAGTTCCAAGCTTTGATAATCCGAGGTTACCTTTTTGTATTGAGATGGTTCTGATGGATGAAAATGGTGACAGGATTCATGCATCTGCCCGGAAAACCCTAAGCTACAAGTTTAAGCAATTGATCTCTAAGGGTTCTACTTATACCATGTCCATTTTGGAGTTGTTAATAATACCGGTGAGTTTCGTACCACCAGACATGCTTTTATGCTGAACTTTCAGCTTAGAACTAATGTCCACCAACTGAATATCCTTTCTCTTTTGTTCCAACATCTGACATATTGTTCAAGGATTACAACAAGAAATATTTAGCTTGTCAGATTTCATCGCTTGAGTTGATTTTTTTACACTCAGTATTTGTTTTTTCATATACCCATTTTCACAATTTGTGTTTTTTTTTTCACCATGTGATTAGGATTCTCACTGGCGTTGGAACTGAGCAGCAGTTCAAGAAAGATGGAATGAGTGACAAGATTATTAAGATTGAGCTCACGGCTGATTGGTAATAATGTTTATTTAAATTTTTATTTTCTGATTTCCCTTAAGTTTGGGTAATTTAATTGATTATTGTATTGTATTCCCTTATTGTAGTGCCAAGATTGAGTGTGCTTTCCTTGGTAACTTTTTTGATGAGATCAAAGCTTTTCTAGTTGCTGGTAATGCTAGCAATGATGTTGTAGTGATTCAACTTGCAAAAGTGAAGACTTTGAAAGGTTTTACCATTTCATAATTTAATTGGTTTTTATGTCATACTTTTTCAAATCTTGCACTTTTTGTATGAGTCCATGTGAAATAATGTTTGTGCGTATTTTGAATGTAGACACCCCATGTCTGAATTCTGCTTATGGTGCAACAAAGGTTTTAATTCACCCTGATATTCAGGAATTGCTGCCATCAAGAAAAAGTAAATTCCATGTCCAAACTTTATTTTTCATTATCGTGAAATAATATTAATGATTTTTATGTTTTCATTAGGTTCTTTGATTCAACTGAGTTAAGCTCTCTAGTTATGAGCCAACTTCCAGATCTAAGCAAATCTACACGAGACGATTTTCTTGTCATAACTTCTCCATAGACAATTGAAAAATCAAAGATAGTCAGGAGGTTTCTTTTATAATTTCTAAATTATGTTTAACGGACTCTTTTGTGTTGCAAAACTTCCATAATGTTCTTTTGTTATTCCTGTTGAATTGTACTTGTGTGGTGCTTGGAACGATTAAGGTGCTGCCAGAGAATGGTGACTGGTGGTATCCATCCTGTAAATGCAACAAGATGGTTTGTCCTATAGGGTTACTGGAAATCAAACTCATTTTTCCGTCATTTTATAATTACCGACTTCATTTTTTACCACCACAACATGGTGGCTGAAATTTATATTATTAATCTTCCTTTAAAGTCGCTTTGTCAGTTTGAGTTCTCATTTGCATGTTTTTTGATATGATTTAATTAGAATGCTGAAAAATCTAAGGAAGCAAAGCTTCCTGATGAGCTAAACAACCTTCTAGACAAGACGTTTTTGTTCAAGATTGATGTCAAGATGTCTTCCAACTCCAAGTTTGAGCAATCCTATCGTGTGAAGAAAAATTGTATGGAACGTGAGATAATCAACCAGTTCAATACCGTGACTGCTGAACCTAGGGTGAATATAATAATAATCTTGATTTGTTTTCACATTTTGGCATAATGTGATTTTTAGATGATTTAAAATAATTTAAAAAGTTAGGTTAATTGTGTTTAATCTCCCACCTCAAAGATTGTGTTTATTTATTGTTTGTTTTAAAAACTTATTTAATTAAACCAGTCTCATTTAGCAAGACTTGATCAGTGATGTTGTTGTTATTGATGATGAAGAAGTGTACGAGTCTACTTAGCCTGCTGCTGTTGTTCTTGGAGTTGAAACCCATGACTTAACCCCGGCAAAGCGGAGTTCACCTTCTGAAGTGCAGAATGTTATTTCTACTTCTACCAGTTCCCACAAGAAGCTTCTTGAAAAGATCAAGCAGGAGAAGATCTAAATGTCAGTTCCATTTGTTGAAGAGATTTCTATTTTGTGTTATGTTCCACTGTTTTGAATTTTAATTTTTCAGTTTTCTACCTTTGTTACTAAGATTTAAGCTATATGATTTCATGATAATTTGTGGATCTCTTTAATGTTGGCCTTAATTTTGCGGCCTTTATTTGGCAATATTTTGGCTTCTAAATTTTGCGCATTAATTATGAAAGATTGTCGTCGATAATAATTTTTTTAGTAATGGTTGATGATGTTATTATCGTGCCGTTTATCATTCACATATTTTTTTGATATTGGTTCCTTATTTTGATCTATGAACGAATGATTTTGTGATAGTATTTTCCTTTTTAACCATAATCATCATTCAACCTTCATTCACTAAAATATTTTAAAATGTAGAAGTTTTCCAATTCTTTTTCCTCTTGCCCCGTTCTATAACTATATATTACTTCAATGTAATATATATGTTTAACACAACAATCAAATAATTGTTCATATATCTTAAACCAAATCCTCATTTTCAATAAATAGTTGTTAGTTATTCTTAATTTAAATTTAAATATCTTTTGCTAAATAGTTTAAAAACTACTCAATTCTTTTCAATGAGTTGAGCCATGGTACATATCTGCTGTAACTTTGCATCTGTTTTCATTAATTAAATATCACCGTTTATTATTCTAATATTTCTTTATGTTCTACGAATGAATTTTTTTTTATCCTCATGCACCCAATTTTTTGAAATATATTAATCTTAATTTTTTTATATTATTTGCCTTTGTAACCATAAAAACTAATTTACATGATGGATAAAACAATTTAACCAATTCATTCTTTTTGGGGTTAAATATAAGCAATTCATTCCAAGCCATTTGCTTCCTTGGTAGTTGCAAGAAATAAATTTTACTTTAAAGTAATATATTAATAACCTAATTATGAAATAGATGCTCATTTATGTTAAATTCAAACCACGTATTCATTAAATATCTTTAAATATTCGTTAGCTTTTTCTTAAATTTAATTTAAACCTCATTTGCTAAAGATTTTGAAAACTATTCTTAAATTCCGCAAGTTTAATTTGTCATTAAGTAAACCTTCTGAATGCTCATATTTTTTCTTTATAATGGTTTATATCCAAACCTATTTTCAAAAGAAAAAAATTACCTGTTTAGTAACTTATCGTACACATTGATTTTACTCTCATATATCAATTATAATAACCCAAATTAATTTTTTACATTACCGATGGAAAACTTAATGACTTTTACTTTCCGTAATTAAATTTTTTACATATAGATGTCAACAACAAAATTGGCTACAAAGATTTATGCTACTCTTCCGTTCCAAATTATAAGGACCTGTTCAGACAATCACGCTTATTAAGAAAACATGTAATAAGCTAATTAATATCTTGGTTTTGTTATTTTTTTGTGCAAATCTTCCATATATGCCCCTATGTTAGTATTGGATATATCAAAGGTTGGTTGGGAAACATGAAAGAGAAGTAATTAGTAGAGGTGATAATTTAAGTTTTGGAATTGAAAATATAATGAATGCAAGGGGTAAAAAAGGAAAAACTTTTTTTGAAGACATAATTTATCTCTTGTAGTTCTCATGATAGGTTATTTAGACGCTACATATTTAACTTTCATAATCTAAGTATGAAATCAGAATTTTGGTTTTAGAAAAAACTCTATAAAGGTGATTTAGATGAAAATATTACTTTTACTAAACAACTAAGGAAATTAAGTATTTTCATCCCTTTTTGTTGAAACAACATTGATGAAATGGTCCCTTCTTGTCATTCTATCGTATCCTTAAACTAATTTCAATTTGTGTGTTTGAGTAATAGTGACGCCATTGCATTATCATTTTCCAATATACATTATTTTGACATGTATTACTATAAATTCCTTTTGTTGTTCATAAGCCTACCTGATTCCAATATACCTAATGATCTATGTATACTCCATATTCCCAAACATTCGAATAATAATTCTTTTCTCAACTCATTAATTTTGAACACGTCTTTAATGATTTATAGGTATGCATTAACATCCTTGTGAGTTGTGATACATCCCGGTGAAGCACTTGTAGGTGATTGGATTTACTAGCTATGCCTGAGTTATTGTGCTAGTTCCTTGTGGAACAACGATCCCCTTGACATAAGGTCATTAGGGTAGTGGCCTATTGTCACAATTTTTGGGGATGCCATGTTTGGGTCAATAATATGCATAGTAATCTCCTACTTAATTTCCGAATTTTAAATCCAATTTAAGCTCTTGGGTTGGTTTACATAGTCTATAAAACATGCTAGTAATCTCCTACTTAATTTCCGAATTTTAAATCCAATTTCATGATGCTATAGCCTAGAATTTCTACAAGTTAATTGCCTTAATAAATGTAGAACTTTCTTCCTAATTACTAAATCCATAGCCTTGGTATTTAGTTAACCAGAAAAGAAGATGAAGAATGAATTCGGGCCAGCACAAAGTTACGTCTATCCTAATTGCCTTAAGAGATCCTAGGCTAAAGCTCCTAAGAACTAGTTCTAATTTCATGTGTAAAAGTGATTCTGAAAAGCTAAGTTAAGTGAAGTGAAACTCAATCCAAATACTTGTTTTTATCATTTTTATCATTTCATGGCTTTTAGTCTTTTTCTATCACAATATCAAAACAAAACATCTTTTATTTTACCAACTCTGAAAAACCAATTATAAAATCAACCAATCCCTGTGGAGACGATATCTTTTATATTACTTCGATATTCAACCGTACACTTGCGGATTTGGCTTATCAATGCCCTAATTTTATCCGTTAACCGTTGTGCTTTTTCTAAGTAGGGAGATTAATCATGATCTTTGCTTTGGGTAGATATTGTGGTTGGGGAAACCTCTTTCCCCCATCCATGCGTAGCACACTGATTTATTTCATTTGATATTGAACATTTATTGAAATTTTAGCTTTTCTTAGATAGAATATTTCGGGTTTTTGTGCTTTGCATTTTAGGTTCCTTTTCATACAAATTTCAAAGATGTGTTTGTTTAAATAAAACTTCATTAAGAGCTATAATCTTTCTATGCATAGTCTAAATTTAGGTGTTTGCTTTTAGAATCAACTCGTCTCCGATGTTGATGCTATTTTTTGGTATTATATTTAACCATATTGATACCCAAATCGCAAGTGCACGATTGACTATCGCGTAGTATAAAAAGATCGAACCCAAGGGATAGGTGTTCTTTTTATTAT
Source organism: Acmispon strigosus (assembly GCA_030819835.1). NCBI lineage: Eukaryota > Viridiplantae > Streptophyta > Magnoliopsida > Fabales > Fabaceae > Acmispon > Acmispon strigosus. Next base: position 17,946,944 of record JAUAMA010000007.1, on the reverse strand, counting down.
AATATACAGTACTTGTGCAGAAAAATTAAAAGATGAATATATGATGTTGGTTTTAGAGCAATCAAGAACAAAAGCATAAAATGATAAGAAATAAAGATGATAAGAATTTAAGCTCTTGGGTTGGTTTACATAGTCTATAAAACATGCTAGTAATCTCCTACTTAATTTCCGAATTTTAAATCTAATTTCATGATGCTATAGCCTAGAATTTCTACAAGTTAATTGCCTTAAGAAATGTAGAACTTTCTTCCTAATTACTAAATCCATAGCCTTGGTATTTAGTTAACCAGAAAAGAAGATGAAGAATGAATTCGGGCCAGCACAAAGTTACGTCTATCCTAATTGCCTTAAGAGATATATACTTATAACCTTTTTCATTTCCTATTTCCCTTACTACTTACCAAATGGCCTTATGACCTAAGTAGAAAGCAAGATATCTTTTGTGCACAAAGATGAATAAAGAACAAGGAAATAAAACATGAAAGAAAATATTATTCAGAAATGTAGAAAAACACTAGAACATGAATTATAAACTAAAACAACCCATAAACTTAAAGAAGAAGTTAGCCAAGCATGGCTAAAAGAATCATTGAATTACCCTGGATAGGAGCTCAAGTTTGGCTTCCCACAATTCCTAGGAACAATGATCTTAAGGAGTAAAGAAGAATACTTGTTGTATTCTGAAATGGTGTGTCTTACAAGTGAAGAAAAGGCCCCTATTTATAGTAAAAATTCACCCTCCAGCGCTTGAGCGCTGGCATTCCCAACGCTTGCGCGTTGGGATGCATTAAAATTCCACTATCAGACTGAGGCCCAGCGCTTGAGCGCTGGCTTTCCAACGCTTGAGCGTTGGGTCGCCTGCTGCTTCATCTTCAAGCTTTTCCCTTCTTCATGGTAATGGGTTTTCAATGCCTTCAATGGCCACCACTCAGCCCTTAATCATTTCTGAAACTTCCTTCCCACAACCAACAATTCTTCAAGCTTATTTTCCATGTGCTAAATTGGAGAGAGTTGCTTCATATTCTTCGTTTTCTCTTTTAGCCCTCTCTTTACTAGCACTTCAATTCTGGCCCTTTAATTCTTTGAAACTTCACTTTTAATCCTCCACTCTTGAACTTTCACACTTTGATCCCTGATTTCCTGAAACTTTACAAATTGGTCCCTGGACAAAAATGATAACTATACCAGCTTTTCCTAAAAATATAAAATAACTATAAAAATTCCTAAAAATATAAAATAAAGTTAGAAAAACAAATAAAATCTAATCTATATGCAAAATGAAAAATAAATATAAAATCTACATAAAAATAATAAAAATCCTATATGTGACTCAAAAATAATAAAAATAAAAAGACTAAAAACAACCTAAAAACATCATATAATATCCACTCATCACATATGAAATAGCAATTCTTTCGTACACAATAATGACGCACACACCACTGTAGTTCTGTTTTATGCTATGATCTTTACAAGTGTAAGCAGACACAATATTTTGCACTATAAGGTAGCTTAGGAAGGAATTTAAAGGATATGGTTAGACCTTGAATTCTTTCATAATCATAAAAATTGGCCACTCTTATTTTGGTCAAACAATGGAAAAATAAAAAGCTCAATATAGTTGTATTTTTTTGAAATGGTTATTGAAACAGTTACATTAATTGGATTATATGAGTGTGAGGCAAATTAAGATTATTAACCGTGGAGTTTCAGAAAACGTGGTGAATCAAAGAAGAAAGATATGAAGTATTTTTCATAATGCCACCTAAGTGGAGGAAAAAGTTGTATATGGAGCACACCAGAAAGAATTTTATGTCGTTTATCCCTCCACAGTATACATCTGATGAGGTTCACTAATAAGGAGACTATTTAAGACATCAATCTCATCCTCTCGAGTAGGGGCAATAACTTTTGCCGACATCCAAACTAGAGACAAGTTAGCATTATTCCTTCTTAATGCAACAGAAAGTATAACATTCTGGATATGACGTGATCGTACATTCTGGATACTGAAGTTGTATGTTGATAAGGGTGAATTGGTTACTCTTATTAATTCAATGTATATTATTTGGTACACAAGTGGCTCATCTATCAAAAAACACTTGACTTTTCACAAAATAAGACATTTATCATGCAACTCACACGCGCATTAGATCTATTTATGATTTCCTTGTTGGATACAAGAAAACGACACCTGTTGTTGTTCTAGAACATGTGTGGTCTTGAAGATCTAGAGTGATATTATCACCATCTTTTTGAAAGGTATGAATATGTAAAATGTAAAACTGAGTTTAACATTGTTGCCGTTAAAATGATTTTTTATTGAACATGTTCTTCATAAATACGTAACTATGTCTCAGCTTTCAATTTTAACCGACTATTATTTTATTTTACTTTTTATCTGTTTTAATATTTTTATTTTATCTCAAAATTTTTCTTTTTATTGAAATAACTAAAATGAAACAAATTTAAAATATAAAACCGAAATTAAGAATAAATCTAAAAAATGACAAAAAAGGAAGGTGTAAAATGACTTCATCACTTTATAATCTTATTTGACTGGCATTAGTCTCCGTTTTTAAATTTCAGCTAAAAAGGAATTAAATATGAATGAATTGCACAAGTTTTCGATAAAGGAAATTTGTGCTGTTTTAAAAAAGTATATTGAGGAAATGTTTATCTTGTCGGAAAGTTTGAACAAAGTTATACAACTCTCATGAGAACTTCAACTGCTAAATTATATGTTAACTAAGTGGATTTCTATTTAGAAGACAAACTCAAGACATTGACGCAACATGTTCATGGAGAAATATACGAGAACTCGTATCCAAAGTTGTAGATGTTAGTTTTGTATGAAACTTGAGGCATTTAAAAGATTATGTTGCCACCTACAATTTTTGTTAGAGAGAGCAATACGTAATACCAATATTTGGATAGATAAAAAACACCTAAGGTTGCCATACGAAATATGTATTTTAGTTTAAAGGAATAATTGGTAAACTATTTTTAGTCCCACATTGCTAAAACTTCCCCGTTCTTTCTTCTCCTTCCTCTATATAAAGGGAACTTCTTCTCATGTTTGATCATCCAAAAATTCAAAGACTAAGGTCTAAGATTAAAATTACTTAGAGTGTTTTGGATCACACAAACATAGTGTAAAAACACAGAGTTTGTAGCATAGTTCAAGATTTTAAGAGATCTATTTTATATCCATTGGGTTTTTTGCTTTGCACTAGCCTACGTGCTAGTGTAAACTTTTGGACTGTTGGTGATGTGCGGCAAGGTCAAAGTACTAGCAGACCTACGCAGTTAGAGACTTTTCGAGTGCTCTGCATCGAGGTAAGTATTTATTTCATTTCTTCTTTATTTTAATTTTATCATTTTTTAATAAATCTAATATTTTATTTATGTGAAATTTTTTCTTCTTTTTTTTTGAAAAATATTCTCTTCTTAATTTTAAATACCCTATAAACATAAAATCATTATTAAATATTTTTTCATTACTCTATAAATATTTGTTTTGTCAAATTTACAGGATTTTTATATCAAAATTTGCAAGTAAAATTTGAGATAAATCTAAAAAAATAACGTGTTGTTAAATTCTTAGGGACATCCACATGAAATTTCATCCAATGACTAAAGACAAATTTTTTTTTCATGTAGGAAATATCCGTTTTTGGACTAAACTTCTTGTAGGAGAGAGAATGAGAGTGACAAAAGCTCTAATTTCCCATATGTGTACGTTGGACTGTATTTGGTGAACAACTAGACCGAATGATAGTGTGAAAATGAGGAACTTCTAATCAAGTTTACATCGAATAGAATGTCAAATTAACCCCCCACCTGCGTTGCATATGTAGGTTTAGGTTTTAAAGGTTCCCCTGCAAGTTATATAACTAGGTGGGGGGGTAAATTAACCCCCCACCTATCAAATTAACCCCAATTTGACCTGCAGGTGAACCTTTAAAACCTAAATTTACATGGGCAACGCAGGTGGGGGGTTAATTTGACATTCTATTCGATGTAAACTTGATTAGAAGTTCCTCATTTTCACACTATCCTTTGGTCTAGTTGTTTACCAAATAAAGTTCACCGTAGACATATGGGAAAATAGAGCTTTTGTCACTCTCATTCTCTCTCATAGCTAGAATTTCCGCAAACTTTTATAATCACCCTCCCTGGACTTCTAGCATTCATGCTAATTTTCAAAGTAAGATTCCTTCCTTTTAATTTCTGATCATAGGACGAAACATTTTTCCACCTTCACGGATCTCTTCCTCACCTATATATACATAGGAGCCATTACAGAAAGTTTCGGCACAACGTCTAGTTTCTTGTTATTTCTGTCCATTTTTTAGTGTTGCGCTCCTTAAGTCTAGAGTTCAAAATACTATTGAAAAAGTGGACATTCGAGTGATGCTTCAAGAAGTTTAGATCTCCTACAAGAGTTCCTGAAGTCTAGTCCAAAAACGGATATTTCCTACATGAAAATAATTTTTGTGTTTAGTCATTGGATGAAATTTCATGTGGATGTCCCTAAGAATTTAACAACACGTTATTTTTTTAGATTTATCTAAAATTTTACTTGCAAATTTTGATATAAAGATCCTGTAAATTTGACAAAACAAATATTTATAGAGTAATGAAATATATTTAATAATGATTTTATGTTTATAGGGTATTTAAAATTAAGAAGAGAATATTTTTCAAAAAAAAAAAGAAGAAAACAAAATTTACATAAATAAAATATTAGATTTATTAAAAAATGATAAAATTAAAATAAAGAAGAAATGAAATAAATACTTACCTCGATGCAGAGCACTCCAAAAGTCTCTAACTGCCTAGGTCTCCTAGGACTTTGACCTTGCTGCACATCACCAACACTCCAAAAGTTTACACTAGCACGTAGGCTAGTGCAAAGCAATAAACCCAATGGATATAAAATAGATCTCTAAAAATCTTGAACTATGCTACAAACTCTGTGTTTTTACACTATGTTTGTGTGATCCAAAACACTCAAAGTAATTTTAATCTTAGACCTTAGTCTTTGAATTTTTGGATGATCAAACATGAGAAGAAGTTCCCTTTATATAGAGGAAGAAGAAGAAAGAACGGGGAAGTTTTAGCAATGTGGGACTTAAAATAGTTCACCAATTATTCCTTTAAACTAAAATACATATTTCGTATGGCAACCTTAGGTGTTTTTTATCTATCCAAATATTGGTATTACGTATTGCTCCCTCTAACAAAAATTGTAGGTGGCAACATAATCTTTTAAATGCCTCAAGTTTGCATGTATTACTATAAATTTCTTTTGTTGTTCATATGCCTACTTGGTTCAAACAGGTAAATATATGTAGATGCTAGCGGTAACTTAAATCATCAATAAATAAGAATTAATGATTTATGTATTCTCCATACTCCCATACATTCGAAAAACAATTTTTCCTTTCTCAACTCATTAATTTTGAACACGTCTTTAATGATTTATAGGTATGCATTAACTTCCTTGTGAGTTGTGATACATCAGGGTGAAGCACTTGTAGGTGATTGGATTTACTAGCTATGCTAGAGTGACTGTGCTAGTTCCTTATGGAACCCCGATCCCCTTGACATAAGGTCATAAGGGTAGTGGCCTATTGTCACAATTGTTGGGGATGCCATGTTTGGTTCAATAATATGCATGTAGGTGCTACAAGTAAATTTTTCTGCTATGCCCTCATTTTATTCTTTGACCTTAGTGCATTTTCTGAGTAGGGATATTACTCAAGATCTTTTATTTGGCTACACTAGATATAAGGTTGTGAAAACATTTTTCCTCCATCCATTCATAGGATATTCATCTAATTAATTTTATGTTGAACATTTATTGAAGTTTTGCTTATCCGGCGACTTTGATAGACTTTTGATTGGGTTTAACTGCTTTTTATTTTGGGTACCTTTTCTTTTTAATTTTTCTTTGATGCCTGATGATTGGATTTCATATGATGTTTTTAGGGCTTTCCAGATCTTTCATTGTAGAATTGGTACCTAACAAAGTATATATAATGTTCTATTGTTTTGCTGTTGTCTTATTCTATAACTACGCAATTATAATGTTTAGAAAAAACTCTCAATTTTCTTATGCTTTACAAGGGTGGGCCCCAGTTTCGTGCTATTGGCACCAAGAATTTCAAAAATGTGTTACAAAGACTGTTGTTTTGAAAGACAACAAAATAAAACACGTTCCACATTAGGTTGGAAGATTGTGGCCCTGTATCCGAATTTACATATGGAATAGAAGGAGTTATAGTTCATTATGGTCTTCAACATGAAGGAGGATGGCCCGAGGTGTGTTATTTAGGGGGATGTGAGTTTCATATTAAAGTTAAAGACAGAGATTTTAGATCAATCTCTACTGAACATGAAAGAAATAACTTTTATTTCGGATGGATGCCAACGCAAGTTGTAGATACTGACTATGATAGTGGACCTGACAACGAAGAAGAAAATACAATGTCTTACTACGAAAAGCCAACTTTCACCATCGCACATCATAACGAACAGAATGGTGGGTCATATCTATTTACTCAGGTTATTTTATATTACTTTGTCGTTAGTAACTATTTTTTTAAGAGCTTTGATTGTTTTTAATATTTATGCCTTAATCCAGACTTTGCCAGCAGCGTTGGTGAAGCATGCATTGCTTCCGGATAAACCTTCACTTTGTGTATTAAGAGATGCAAGTAAGCGAAGGTTCTGTTGTGAATGTTCCGGGAATAAAAAAAAACAATCAAAGTGTATCGTGACAATTGGTTGGATAGACTTCATCAAAGAAAATAGATACAAAGATCAGAGCTGGATCAAGTAGGGAATTGATAAGAAGGATCCTTATGTAATACATGTCAGTGTAATCAATAAGTGAAAAATGGTTCTCAAGTTTTTATTTTCATATATCAATATTTACCCCATGCTTTTATTGTTCAGTTAAAATATGAAAATCTATGTACCAAAACATCCAAGTAAATTATTATTTCGGTTTATAAACATCTATAATTGACAATTGATATGTTTCATCTAAATAAAACTCTCTTGTGCATGGCACGGGTCAAAAACTAGTACACAAAGTTTAGGAAATTTGTATCTATAATAATTGATCACATAATTTTATCATTCAAAATCTGATAAACGTCTTGAGATCGTTTGAACTTAACAATTTAGAGTCCATTTTAGGAAAAGTTAGTACATGCGTCAACTTTTCATGCAATCGATTATTGCAAACACTTCTTTAGATATTTAAAAAAGTCAAGCTTTTCCCAAAATATTGTGTCCTACAACTAATAATTTTGAAAAAGAAATTTAAAATCTATTAAAAAATTTCCATTTAGAAAATTATACTTTAATATTAATATATGAAATTTTATATATTTTATTTTAAATTTACAATATGAATTTATTTAAAAAAGTCTCTATGTTATACAATTAAGAGTTCCAAGAACCTCTCTCCTAGGTGTCAAATTCCAGTGCATTTCGCTTCGGTGTTCCAATGATTTTCATCCTACATGGATTCACTAGAACGCAGGGTTTGAAGTTCTCTTCTCATAGTGGCTCTTTCCATGCACTCCTCCCCAAAACCTCCCAACTGACCAATCACATGAACCTTTTTCCAGTATTGCATTATGCATTAAACATAATCATCTAACTGCAGCTAATACTTGAACCTTTTTTATCTTCCCACTTTATCTCACTGATTGATTTCCCTAGGTTTTTTTATCCTTTTCCACTCAAGACCCAAATTATTTCTCCTTCTCAATGCATTTTTTTTCTCTCCAGTATTGTTTGTTAGATTTGAATTTGAAACCCTAATTTATAATGGCGCCATTCATGAAATACTTTGTGGTTTCTCTATAAATAGGTTATTGCAATGTTTTGTTATTCACCAATTCTTCATTCTTTGTCTACTAGAATTTCTTATAGCCATGGCCATGAACTTTGATTCTCTTTCCAGCATTTCACCCAAAAAAGAGACATGGAGGATCAATGTAAAGGTTGTTCATCTGCGAAAAGTTCCAAGCTTTGATAATCCGAGGTTACCTTTTTGTATTGAGAAGGTTCTGATGGATGAAAATGGTGACAGGATTCATGCATCTGCCCGGAAAACCCTAAGCTACAAGTTTAAGCAATTGATCTCTAAGGGTTCTAGTTATACCATGTCTCGTTTTGGAGTTGTTAATATTACCGGTGAGTTTCGTACCACCAGACATGCTTTTAAGCTGAACTTTCAGCTTAGAACTGATGTCCACCAACTGAATGTCCTTTCTCTTTTGTTCCAATATCTGACATATTGTTCAAGGATTACGACAAGAAATATTTAGCTTGTCAGATTTCATCGCTTGAGTTGATTTTTTTACACTCAGTATTTGTTTTATCATATACCCATTTTCACAATTTGTGTTTTTTTTTTCACCATGTGATTAGGATTCTCACTGGCGTTGGAACTGAGCAGCAGTTCAAGAAAGATGGAATGAGTGACAAGATTATTAAGATTGAGCTCACGGCTGATTGGTAATAATGTTTATTTAAATTTTTATTTTCTGATTTCCCTTAAGTTTGGGTAATTTAATTGATTATTGTATTGTATTCCGTTATTGTAGTGCCAAGATTGAGTGTGCTTTCCTTGGTAACTTTGTTGATGAGATCAAAGCTTTTCTAGTTGCTGGTAATGCTAGCAATGATGTTGTAGTGATTCAACTTGCAAAAGTGAAGACTTTGAAAGGTTTTACCATTTCATAATTTAATTGGGTTTTATGTCATACTTTTTCAAATCTTACACTTTTTGTATGAGTCCATGTGAAATAATGTTTGTGCGTATTTTGAATGTAGACACCCCATGTCTGAATTCTGCTTATGGTGCAACAAAGGTTTTAATTCACCCTGATATTCAGGAATTGCTGCCATCAAGAAAAAGTAAATTCCATGTCCAAACTTTATTTTTTCATTATCGTGAAATAATATTATTGATTTTTATGTTTTCATTAGGTTCTTCGATTCAATTGAGTTAAGCTCTCTAGTTATGAGCCAACTTCCAGATCTAAGCAAATCTACACGAGAAGATTTTCTTGTCATAACTTCTCCATAGACAATTGAAAAATCAAAGATAGTCAGGAGGTTTCTTTTATAATTTCTAAATTATGTTTAACGGACTTTTTTGTGTTGCAAAACTTCCATAATGTTCTTTTGTTATTCCTGTTGAATTGTACTTGTGTGGTGCTTGGAACGATTAAGGTGCTGCCAGAGAATGGTGACTGGTGGTATCCATCCTGTAAATGCAACAAGATGGTTTGTCCTATAGGGTTACTGGAAATCAAACTCACTTTTCCGTCATTTTACAATTACCGACTTCATTTTTTACCACCACAACATGGTGGCTGAAATTTCTATTATTAATCTTCCTTTAAAGTCGCTTTGTCAGTTTGAGTTCTCATTTGCATGTTTTTTGATATGATTTAATTAGAATGCTGAAAAATCTAAGGAAGCAAAGCTTCCTGATGAGCTAAACAACCTTCTAGACAAGACGTTTTTGTTCAAGATTGATGTCAAGATGTCTTCCAACTCCAAGTTTGAGCAATCCTATCGTGTGAAGAAAAATTGTAAGGAACGTGAGATAATCAACCAGTTCAATACCGTGACTGCTGAACCTAGGGTGAATATAATAATAATCCTCATTTGTTTTCACATTTTGGCATACTGTGATTTTTAGATGATTTTTAGTAATGATTGATGATGTTATTATCGCGCCGTTTATCATTCACATATTTTTTTGATATTGGTTTCTTATTTTGATCTATGAACGAATGATTTTGTGATAGTATTTTCCTTTTTAACCATAATCATCATTCAACCTTCATTCACTTAAATATTTTAAAATGTAGAAGTTTTCCAATTCTTTTTCCTCTTGCCCCGTTCTATAACTATATATTACTTCAATGTAATATATATGTTTAACACAATAATCAAATAATTGTTCATATATCTTAAACCAAATCCTCATTTTCAATAAATAGTTGTTAGTTATTCTTAATTTAAATTTAAATATCTTTTGCTAAATAGTTTAAAAACTACTCAATTCTTTTCAATGAGTTGAGCCATGGTACATATCTGCTGTAACTTTACATCTGTTTTCATTAATTAATTATCGCTGTTTATTATTCTAATATTTCTTTATGTTCTACGAATGAATTTTTTTTTTATCCTCATGCACCCAATTTTTTTAAATATATTAATCTTAATTTTTTTATAGTATTTGCCTTTGTAACCATAAAAACTAATTTACATGATGGATAAAACAATTTAACCAATTCATTCTTTTTGGGGTTAAATATAAGCAATTCATTCCAAGCCATTTGCTTCCTTGGTAGTTGCAAGAAATATATTTTACTTTAAAGTAATATATTAATAACCTAATTATGAAATAGATGCTCATTTATGTTAAATTCAAACCACGTATTCATTAAATATCTTTAAATATTCGTTAGCTTTTTCTTAAATTTAATTTAAACCTCATTTGCTAAAGATTTTGAAAACTATTCTTAAATTCCGCAAGTGTAATTTGTCATTAAGTAAACCTTCTGAATGCTCATATTTTTTCTTTATAATGGTTTATATCCAAACCTATTTTTAAAAGAAAAAAATTACCTGTTTAGTAACTTATCGTACACATTGATTTTACTCTCATATATCAATTATAATAACCCAAATTAATTTTTTACATTACCGATGGAAAACTTAATGACTTTTACTTTCCGTAATTAAATTTTTTACATATAGATGTCAACAACAAAATTGGCTACAAAGATTTATGCTACTCTTCCGTTCCAAATTATAAGGACCTGTTCAGACAATCACGCTTATTAAGAAAACATGTAATAAGCTAATTAATATCTTGGTTTTGTTATTTTTTTGTACAAATCTTCCATATATGCCCCTATGTTAGTATTGGATATATCAAAGGTTGGTTGGGAAACATGAAAGAGAAGTAATTAGTAGAGGTGATAATTTAAGTTTTGGAATTGAAAATATAATGAATGCAAGGGGTAAAAAAGAAAAAACTTATTTTTTTTTTGAAATCTAGAAGGGTTTTATAATTTGGGACACCAAGTTTGTCTCTAAAGAACCTAATAATTTGGGACGGAGGAGTAATAAGCAGGGATGGATCCACATAGGACTTGAGGGGGGCAAGTGCCCCCACAAGATTTCTCATTTTTCAAGAAAAAATACTACATATACTCTACATTTTTAGAATATTCAGTAAATAATTGCCCCCACAAAATAATAAGTATCCTCATTGTTTTGTACTTTGGAAAAAGATGAGCTCAAATTCATTTCACTCACATTCACATGAAAGAGATGAGAGTAGATAAAACATAAGTAAGAAATATTATGCCTCAAGTTTCATAGAAAACTAACATCTACAACTATTGATATGCGTTCTTGTATACTCCTTCATGTTCATATTGCACAAACATCTTGGTTTTGTATTCTAAATAAAGAAAATACTTGGTAAACACATAATTTATCTCTTGTAGTTCTCATGATAGGTTATTTAGACGCAACATATTTAACTTTCATAATCTAAGTATGAAATCAGAATTTTGGTTTTAGAAAAAAATCTATAAAGGTGATTTAGATGAAAATATTACTTTTACTAAACAACTAAGGAAATTAAGTATTTTCATCCCTTTTTGTTGAAACAACATTGATGAAATGGTCCCTTCTTGTCATTCTATCGTATCCTTAAACTAATTTCAATTGGGGCTTCGTGTGTGTTTGAGTAATAGTGACGCCATTGCATTATCATTTTCCAATATACATTATTTTGACATGTATTACTATAAATTCCTTTTGTTGTTCATAAGCCTACCTGATTCCAATATACCTAATGATCTATGTATACTCCATATTCCCAAACATTCGAAGAATAATTCCTTTCTCAACTCATTAATTTAGAACACGTCTTTAATGATTTATAGGTATGCATTAACATCCTTGTGAGTTGTGATACATCCCGGTGAAGCACTTGAGGGTGATTGGATTTACTAGCTATGCCTGAGTTATTGTGCTAGTTCCTTGTGGAACAACGATCCCCTTGACATAAGGTCATTAGGGCAGTGGCCTATTGTCACAATTTTTGGGGATGCCATGTTTGGGTCAATAATATGTATAGTAATCTCCTACTTAATTTCCGAATTTTAAATCCAATTTAAGCTCTTGGGTTGGTTTACATAGTCTATAAAACATGCTAGTAATCTCCTACTTAATTTCCGAATTTTAAATCCAATTTCATGATGCTATAGCCTAGAATTTCTACAAGTTAATTTCCTTAATAAATGTAGAACTTTCTTCCTAATTACTAAATCCATAGCCTTGGTATTTAGTTAACCAGAAAAGAAGATGAAGAATAAATTCGGGCCAGCACAAAGTTACGTCTATCCTAATTGCCTTAAGAGATATATACTTATAACCTTTTTTATTTCCTATTTCCCTTACTACTTACCAAATGGCCTTATGACATAAGTAGAAAGCAAGATATCTTTTGTGCACAAAGATGAATAAAGAACAAGGAAATAAAACATGAAAGGAAATATTATTCAGAAATGTAGAAAAACACTAGAACATGAATTATAAACTAAAACAACCCAAAAACTTAAAGAAGAAGTTAGCCAAGCATGGCTAAAAGAATCATTGAATTACCCTAGATAGGAGCTCAAGTTTGGCTTCCCACAATTCGTAGGAACAATGATCTTAAGGAGGAAAGAAGAATACTTGTTGTACTCTGAAATGGTGTGTCTTACAAGTGAAGAAAAGGCCCCTATTTATAGTAAAAATTCACCCTCCAGCGCTTGAGCGCTGGCATTCCCAACGCTTGGGCGTTGGGATGCATTAAAGTTCCACTATCAGACCGAGGCCCAGCGCTTGAGCGCTGGCTTTCCAACGCTTGAGCGCTGGGTGAAAATCTGACTCATCTCCTACTAAGAGTCCCAACGCTTGAGCGTTGGGTCGCCTGCTGCTTCATCTTCAAGCTTTTCCCTTCTTCATGGTAATGGGTTTTCAATGCCTTCAATGGCCACCACTCAGCCCTTAATCATTTCTGAAACTTCCTTCCCACTACCATCAATTCTTCAAGCTTATTTTCCATGTGCTAAATTGGAGAGAGTTGCTTCATATTCTTCTTTTTCTCTTTTAGCCCTCTCTTTACTAGCACTTCAATTCTGGCCCTATAATTCTTTGAAACTTCACTTTTAATCCTCCAGTCTTGAACTTTCACACTTTGATCCCTGATTTCCTGAAACTTTACAAATTGGTCCCTGGACAAAAATGATAACTATACCAGCTTTTCCTAAAAATATAAAATAACTATAAAAATTCCTAAAAATATAAAATAAAGTTAGAAAAACAAATAAAATCTAATCTATATGCAAAATGAAAAATAAATATAAAATTTACATAAAAATAATAAAAATCCTATATGTGACTCAAAAATAATAAAAATAAAAAGACTAAAAACAACCTAAAAACATCATATAATATCCACTCATCACATATGAAATAGCAATTCTTTCGTACACAATAATGACGCACACACCATTGTAGTTCTGTTTTATGCTATGATCTTTACAAGTGGAAAAGCAGACACAATATTTTGCACTATAAGGTAGCTTAGGAAGGAATTTAAAGGATATGGTTAGACCTTGAATTCTTTCATAATCATAAAAATTGGCCACTCTTATTTTGGTCAAACAATGGATAAATAAAAAGCTCAATATAGTTGTATTTTTTTGAAATGGTTATTGAAACAGTTACATTAATTGGATTATATGAGTGTGAGGCAAATTAAGATTATTAACCGTGGAGTTTCAGAAAACTTGGTGAATCAAAGAAGAAAGATATGAAGTATTTTTCATAATGCCACCTAAGTGGAGGAAAAAATTGTATATGGAGCACACCAGAAAGAAGTTTATGTCGTTTATCCCTCCACAGTATACATCTGATGAGGTTCACTAATAAGGAGACTATTTAAGACATCAATCTCATCTTCTCGAGTAAGGGCAATAACTTTTTCCGACATCCAAACTAGAGACAAGTTAGCATTATTCCTTTTTAATGCAACAGAAAGTATAACATTCTGAATATGACGTGATCATACATTCTGGATACTGAAGTTGTATGTTGATAAGGGTGAATTGGTTACTCTTATTAATTCAATGTATATTATTTGGTACACAAGTGGCTCGTCTATCAAAAAACACTTGACTTTTCACAAAATAAGACATTTATCATGCAACTCACACGCGCATCAGATCTATTTATGATTTCCTTGTTGGATACAAGTAAACGACACCCGTTGTTGTTCTAGAACATGTGTGTTCTTGAAGATCTAGAGTGATATTATCACCATCTTTCTGAAAGGTATGAATATGTAAAATGTAAAACTGAGTTTAACATTGTTGCCGTTAAAATGCTTTTTTACTGAACCTGGTCTTCATAAATACGTAACTATGTCTCAACTTTCAATTTTAACCGACTTTTATTTTATTTTACTTTTAATATGTTTTAATATTTTTATTTTATCTCTAAATTTTCCTTTTTATTGAAATAACTAAAATGAAACAAATTTAAAATATAAAACCGAAATTAAGAATAAATCTAAAAAATGACAAAAAAGGAAAGTGTAAAATGACTTCATCACTTTATAATCTTATTTGACTTGCATTAGTCTCCGTTTATAAATTTCAGCTAAAAAGGAATTAAATATGAATGAATTGCACAAGTTTTTTATAAAGGAAATTTGTGATGTTTTAAAAACGTATATTGAGGAAATGTTTAACTTGTCGGAAAGTTAGAACAAAGTTATACAACTCACATGAGAACTCCAACTGCTAAATTATATGTTAACTAAGTGGATTTCTATTTAGAAGACAAACTCAAGACATAGACGCAACATGTTCATGGAGAAATATACGAGAACTCGTATCCAAAGTTGTAGATGTTAGTTTTGTATGAAACTTGAGGCATTTAAAAGATTATGTTGCGATATAAACATAAAATAATTATTAAATATTTTTTCATTACTCTATAAATATTTGTTTTGTCAAATTTACAGGATTTTTATATCAAAATTAGCAAGTAAAATTTTAGAAAAATCTAAAAAAATAACGTGTTGTTAAATTCTTAGGGACATCCACATGAAATTTCATCCAATGACTAAACACAAAAATTATTTTCATGTAGGAAATATCCGTTTTTGGACTAGACTTCAGGAACTCTTGTAGGAGATCTAAACTTCTTGAAGCTTCACTCGAATGTCAACTTTTTCAATAGTATTTTGAACTCTAGACCTAAGGAGCGCAACACAAAAAAATGGACAGAAATAACAAGAAACTAGACGTGGTGCCGAAACTTTCTGTAATGGCTCCTATGTATATATAGGTGAAGAAGAGAACCCTGAAGGTGGAAAAAATGTTTCGTCTTGTGATCAGAAATTAAAAGGAGGGAATCTTACTTTGAAAATTAGCATGAATGCTAGAAGTCCAGGGAGGGTGATTATAAAAGTTTGTGGAAATTCTAGCTATGAGAGAGAATGAGAGTGACAAAAGCTCTAATTTCCCATATGTGTACGATGGACTGTATTTGGTGAACAACTAGACCGAATGATAGTGTGAAAATGAGGAACTTCTAATCAAGTTTACATCAAATAGAATGTCAAATTAACCCCCCACCTGCGTTGCATATGTAGGTTTAGGTTTTAAAGGTTCCCCTGCAAGTTATATAACTAGGTGGGGAGTAAATTAACCCCCCACCTATCAAATTAACCCCAATTTGACGAGTAGGTGAACCTTTAAAACCTAAATTTACATGGGCAACGCAGGTGGGGGGTTAATTTGACATTCTATTCGATGTAAACTTGATTAGAAGTTCCTCATTTTCACACTATCCTTCGGTCTAGTTGTTCACCAAATACAGTTCACCGTAGACATATGGGAAAATAGAGCTTTTGTCACTCTCATTCTCTCTCATAGCTAGAATTTCCGCAAACTTTTATAATCACCCTCCCTGGACTTCTAGCATTCATGCTAATTTTCAAAGTAAGATTCCCTCCTTTTAATTTCTGATCACAGGACGAAACATTTTTTTCCACCTTCAGGGTTCTCTTCCTCACCTATATATACATAGGAGCCATTACAGAAAGTTTCGGCACAACGTCTAGTTTCTTGTTATTTCTGTCCATTTTTTAGTGTTGCGCTCCTTAAGTCTAGAGTTCAAAATACTATTGAAAAAGTGAACATTCGAGTGATGCTTCAAGAAGTTTAGATCTCCTACAAGAGTTCCTGAAGTCTAGTCCAAAAACGGATATTTCCTACATGAAAATAATTTTTGTATTTAGTCATTGGATGAAATTTCATGTGGATGTCCCTAAGAATTTAACAACACGTTATTTTTTTAGATTTATCTAAAATTTTACTTGCAAATTTTGATATAAAAATTCTGTATATTTGACAAAACAAATATTTATAGAGTAATGAAATATATTTAATAATGAATTTATGTTTATAGGGTATTTAAAATTAAGAAGAGAATATTTTTCAAAAAAAAAAAAGAAGAAAAAAAAATTCACGTAAATAAAATATTAGATTTATTAAAAAATGATAAAATTAAAATAAAGAAGAAATGAAATAAATACTTACCTCGATGCAGAGCACTCCAAAAGTCTCTAACTGCCTAGGTCTCCTAGGACTTTGACCTTGCTGCACATCACCGACTCTCCAAAAGTTTACACTAGCACGTAGGCTAGTGCAAAGCAATAAACCCAATGGATATAAAATAGATCTCTAAAAATCTTGAACTATGCTACAAACTCTGTGTTTTTACACTATGTTTGTGTGATCCAAAACACTAAAAGTAATTTTAATCTTAGACCTTAGTCTTTGAATTTTTGGAGGATCAAACATGAGAAGAAGTTCCCTTTATATAGAGGAAGGAGAAGAAAGAACGGGGAAGTTTTAGCAATGTGGGACTAAAAATAGTTCACCAATTAATCCTTTAAACTAAAATACATATTTCGTATGGCAACCTTAGGTGTTTTTTATATATCCAAATATTGGTATTACGTATTGCTCCCTCTAACAAAAATTGTAGGTGGCAACATAATCTTTTAAATGCCTCAAGTTTCATACAAAACTCACATCTACAACTTAGGATACGAGTTCTCGTGTATTTCTCCAAGCTTTAGCAATGTGATCAGTGCTTTACTTTGTTGTTAGATATCAAATTTCATGGCAACTTTAACTGTTTATTAACTATCCAAAGAATGGAATAACATCTTGTTTTGTTAAAAAATAATTGTAGGTGACCACATTATATTTCAAATGTCTCAAGTTTCATACAAAACTAACATCTACAACCAAGGATATTAAGTATTGTCATCCCTTTTTGTTGAAAGAACATTGATGAATTGGTCCCTTCTTGTCATTCTATTTTATCCTGAAATTAATTTTAATTGGGGCTTTCTGTGTGTTTGAGTATTAGTGACACCATGGCCTTATCATTTTCCAATATATATTATTTTTGCATGTATTACTATAAATTTCTTTTGTTGTTCATATGCCTACTTGGTTCAAACAGGTAAATATATTTAGATGCTAGCGGTAACTTAAATCATCAATAAATAAGAATTAATGATTTATGTATACTCCATACTCCCATACATTCGAAAAACAATTTACCCTTTCTCAACTCATTAATTTTGAACACGTCTTTAATGATTTATAGGTATGCATTAACTTCCTTGTGAGTTGTGATACATCGTGGTGAAGCACTTGTAGGTGATTGGATTTACTAGCTATGCTAGAGTGACTGTGCTAGTTCCTTATGGAACCCCGATCCCCTTGACATAAGGTCATAAGGGTAGTGGCATATTGTCACAATTGTTGGGGATGCCATGTTTGGTTCAATAATATGCATGTCGGTGCTACAAGTAAATTTGTCTGCTTTGCCCTCATTTTATTCTTTGACCTTAGTGCATTTTCTGAGTAGGGATATTACTCAAGATCTTTTATTTGGCTAGACTAGATATAAGGTTGTGAAAATATTTTTCCTCCATCCATTCATAGGATATTCATCTAATTAATTTTATGTTGAACATTTATTGAAGTTTTGCTTATCCGGCGACTTTGATAGACTTTTGATTGGGTTTAAGTGCTTTTTATTTTGGGTTCCTTTTCTTGTTTATTTTTCTTTGATGCTTGATGATTGGATTTCATATGATGTTTTTAGGGCTTTCCAGATCTTTCATTGTAGAATTGGTACCTAACAAAGTATAGTTCTATTGTTTTGCTGTTGTCTTATTCTATAACTACGCAATTATAATGTTTAGAAAAAACTCTCAATTTTCTTATGCTTTACAAGGGTGGGCCCCAGCTTCGTGCTATTGGCACCAAGAATTTCAAAAATGTGTTACAAAGACTGTTGTTTTGAAAGACAACAAAAAAACACGTTCCACATTAGGTTGGAAGATTGTGGCCCTGTATCCGAATTTACATATGGAATAGAAGGATTTATAGTTCATTATGGTCTTCAACACGAAGGAGGATGGCCCGAGGTGTGTTATTTAGGGGGATGTGAGTTTCATATTAAAGTTAAAGACAGAGATTTTAGATCAATCTCTACTGAACATGAAGGAAATAACTTTTATTTCGGATGGAAGCCAACGCAAGTTGTAGAAACTGACTAAGATAGTGGACCTGACAACGAAGAATAAAATATAATGTCTTACTACGAAAAGCCAACTTTCACCATCGCACATCATAACGAACAGAATGGTGGGTCATATCTATTTACTCAGGTTATTTTATATTACTTAGTTGTTAGTAACTATTTTTTTAAGAGCTTTGATTGTTTTTAATATTTATGCCTTAATTCAGACTTTGCCAGCAGCGTTGGTGAAGCATGCATTGCTTCCGGATAAACCTTCACTTTGTGTATTAAGAGATGCAAGTAAGCGAATGTTTTATTGTGAATGTTCCGGGAATAAAAAAAAACAATCAAAGTGTATCGTGACAATTGGTTGGATAGACTTCATCAAAGAAAATAGATACAAAGATCAGAGCTGGATCAAGTAGGGAATTGATAAGAAGGATCCTTATGTAATACATGTCAGTGTAATCAATAAGTGAAAAATGGTTCTCAAGTTTTTATTTTCATATATCAATATTTACCCCATGCTTTTATTGTTCAGTTAAAATATGAAAAATCTATGTACCAAAACATCCAAGTAAATTATTATTTCGGTTTATAAACATCTATAATTGTCAATTGATATGTTTTATCTAAATAAAACTCTCTTGTGCATGGCACGGGTCAAAAACTAGTACACAAAGTTTAGGAAATTTGTATCTATCATAATTGATCACAAAATTTTATCATTCAAAATCTGATAAACGTCTTGAGATCATTTGAACTTAACAATTTAGAGTCCATTTTAGGAAAAGTTAGTACATGCGTCAACTTTTCATGCAATCGATTATTGCAAACACTTCTTTAGATATTTAAAAAAGTCAAGCTTTTCCCAAAATATTGTGTCCTACGACTAATAATTTTGAAAAAAAATTTAAAATCTATTAAAAAATTTCCATTTAGAAAATTATACTTTAATATTAATATATGAAATTTTATATATTTTATTTTAAATTTACAATATGAATTTACAATATATGAAAATTATACTTTATTTTATCTTCCCACTTTATCTCACTGATTGATTTCCCAAGGTTTTTTTATCCTTTTCCACTCAAGACCCTAATTATTTCTCCTTCTCAATGCATTTTTTTGCTCTCCAGTATTGTTTGTTAGATTTGAATTCGAAACCCTAATTTATTATGGCGCCATTCATGAAATACTTTGTGGTTTCTCTATAAATAGGTTATTGCAATGTTTTGTTATTCACCAATTCTTCATTCTTTGTCTACTAGAATTTCTTATAGCCATGGCCATGAACTTTGATTCTCTTTCCAGCATTTCACCCAAAAAAGAGACATGGAGGATCAATGTAAAGGTTGTTCATCTGCGAAAAGTTCCAAGCTTTGATAATCCGAGGTTACCTTTTTGTATTGAGATGGTTTTGATGGATGAAAATGGTGACAGGATTCATGCATCTGCCCGGAAAACCCTAAGCTACAAGTTTAAGCAATTGATCTCTAAGGGTTCTACTTATACCATGTCTCATTTTGGAGTTGTTAATAATACCGGTGAGTTTCGTACCACCAGACATGCTTTTAAGCTGAACTTTCAGGTTAGAAATGATGTCCACCAACTGAATGTCCTTTCTCTTTTGTTCCAATATCTGACATATTGTTCAAGGATTACGACAAGAAATATTTAGCTTGTCAGATTTCATCGCTTGAGTTGATTTTTTTACACTCAGTATTTGTTTTTTCTTATACTCATTTTCACAATTTGTGTTTTTTTTTTCACCATGTGATTAGGATTCTCACTGGCGTTGGAACTGAGCAGCAGTTCAAGAAAGATGGAATGAGTGACAAGATTATTAAGATTGAGCTCACGGCTGATTGGTAATAATGTTTATTTAAATTTTTATTTTCTGATTTCCCTTAAGTTTGGGTAATTTAATTGATTATTGTATTGTATTCCCTTATTGTAGTGCCAAGATTGAGTGTGCTTTCCTTGGTAACTTTTTTGATGAGATCAAAGCTTTTCTAGTTGCTGGTAATGCTAGCCATGATGTTGTAGTGATTCAACTTGCAAAAGTGAAGACTTTGAAAGGTTTTACCATTTCATAATTTAATTGGTTTTTATGTCATACTTTTTCAAATCTTGCACTTTTTGTATGAGTCCATGTGAAATAATGTTTGTGCATATTTTGAATGTAGACACCCTATGTCTGAATTCTGCTTATGGTGCAACAAAGGTTTTAATTCACCTTGATATTCAGGAATTGCTGCCATCAAGAAAAAGTAAATTCCATGTCTAAACTTTATTTTTTCATTATCGTGAAATAATATTAATGATTTTTATGTTTTCATTAGGTTCTTTGATTCAACTGAGTTAAGCTCTCTAGTTATGAGCCAACTTCCTGATCTAAGCAAATCTACACGAGAAGGGTTACTGGAAATCAAACTCATTTTTCCGTCATTTTACAATTACCGACTTCATTTTTTACCACCACAACATGGTGGCTGAAATTTTTATTATTAATCTTCCTTTAAAGTCACTTTGTCAGTTTGAGTTCTCATTTGCATGTTTTTTGATATGATTTAATTAGAATGCTGAAAAATCTAAGGAAGCAAAGCTTCCTGATGAGCTAAACAACCTTCTAGACAAGACGTTTTTGTTCAAGATTGATGTCAAGATGTCTTCCAACTCCAAGTTTGAGCAATCCTATCGTGTGAAGAAAAATTGTAAGGAACGTGAGATAATCAACCTGTTCAATACCGTGACTGCTGAACCTAGGGTGAATATAATAATAATCTTGATTTGTTTTCACATTTTGGCATACTGTGATTTTTAGATGATTTAAAATAATTTAAAAAGTTAGGTTAATTGTGTTTAATCTCCCACCTCAAAGATTGTGTTTATTTATTGTTTGTTTTAAAACTTATTTAATTAAACCAGTCTCATTTAGCAGGACTTGATCAGTGATGTTGTTGTTATTGATGATGAAAAAGTGTACGAGTCTACTTAGCCTGCTGCTGTTGTTCTTGGAGTTGAAACCCATGACTTAACCCCGGCAAAGCGGAGTTCACCTTCTGAAGTGCAGAATGTTATTTCTACTTCTACCAGTTCCCACAAGAAGCTTCTTGAAAAGATCAAGCAGGAGAAGATCTAAATGTCAGTTCCATTTGCTGAAGAGATTTCTATTTTGTGTTATGTTCCACTGTTTTGAATTTTAATTTTTCAGTTTTCTACCTTTGTTACTAAGATTTAAGCTATATGTTTTCATGATAATTTGTGGATCTCTTTAATCTTGGCCTTAATTTTGCGGCCTTTATTTGGAAATATTTTGGCTTCTAAATTTTGCGCATAAATTATGAAAGATTGTCGTCGATAATAATTTTTTTAGTAATGGTTGATGATGTTATTATCGCGCCGTTTATCATTCACATATTTTTTTGATATTGGTTTCTTATTTTGATCTATGAACGAATGATTTTGTGATAGTATTTTCCTTTTTAACCATAATCATCATTCAACCTTCATTCACTAAAATATTTTAAAATGTAGAAGTTTTCCAATTCTTTTTCCTCTTGCCCCGTTCTATAACTATATATTACTTCAATGTAATATATATGTTTAACACAACAATCAAATAATTGTTCATATATCTTAAACCAAATCCTCATTTTCAATAAATAGTTGTTAGTTATTCTTAATTTAAATTTCAATAACTTTTGCTAAATAGTATAAAAACTACTCAATTCTTTTCAATGAGTTGAGCCATGGTACATATCTGCTGTAACTTTGCATCTGTTTTCATTAATTAATTATCGCCGTTTATTATTCTAATATTTCTTTATGTTCTACGAATGAATTTTTTTTTTATCCTCATGCACCCAATTTTTTGAAATATATTAATCTTAATTTTTTTTATAGTATTTGCCTTTGTAACCATAAAAACTAATTTACATGATGGATAAAACAATTTAACCAATTCATTCTTTTTGGGGTTAAATATAAGCAATTCATTCCAAGCCATTTGCTTCCTTGGTAGTTGCAAGAAATAAATTTTACTTTAAAGTAATATATTAATAACCTAATTATGAAATAGATGCTCATTTATGTTAAATTCAAACCACGTATTCATTAAATATCTTTAAATATTCGTTAGCTTTTTCTTAAATTTAATTTAAACCTCATTTGCTAAAGATTTTGAAAACTATTCTTAAATTCCGCAAGTGTAATTTGTCATTAAGTAAACCTTCTGAATGCTCATATTTTTTCTTTATAATGGTTTATATCCAAACCTATTTTCAAAAGAAAAAAATTACCTGTTTAGTAACTTATCGTACACATTGACTTTACTCTCATATATCAATTATAATAACCCAAATTAATTTTTTACATTACCGATGGAAAACTTAATGACTTTTATTTTCCGTAATTAAATTTTTTACATATAGATGTCAACAACAAAATTGGCTACAAAGATTTATGCTACTCTTCCGTTCCAAATTATAAGGACCTGTTCAGACAATCACGCTTATTAAGAAAACATGTAATAAGCTAATTAATATCTTGGTTTTGTTATTTTTTTGTACAAATCTTCCATATATGCCCCTATGTTAGTATTGGATATATCAAAGGTTGGTTGGGAAACATGAAAGAGAAGTAATTAGTAGAGGTGATAATTTAAGTTTTGGAATTGAAAATATAATGAATGCAAGGGGTAAAAAAGGAAAAACTTATTTTTTTTTTTGAAATCTAGAAGGGTTTTATAATTTGGGACACCAAGTTTGTCTCTAAAGAACCTAATAATTTGGGACGGAGGAGTAATAAGCAGGGATGGATCCACATAGGACTTGAGGGGGCCAAGTGCCCCCACAAGATTTTTCATTTTTCAAGAAAAAATACTACATATACTCTACATTTTTAGAATATTCAGTAAATAATTGCCCCCACAAAATAATAAGTATCCTCATTGTTTTGTACTTTGGAAAAAGATGAGCTCAAATTCATTTCACTCACATTCACATGAAAGAGATGAGAGTAGATAAAACATAAGTAAGAAATATTATGCCTCAAGTTTCATAGAAAACTAACATCTACAACTATTGATATGCGTTCTTGTATACTCCTTCATGTTCATATTGCACAAACATCTTGGTTTTGTCTTCTAAATAAAGAAAATACTTGGTAAACACATAATTTATCTCTTGTAGTTCTCATGATAGGTTTTTTAGACGCTACATATTTAACTTTCATAATCTAAGTATGAAATCAGAATTTTGGTTTTAGAAAAAAATCTATAAAGGTGATTTAGATGAAAATATTACTTTTACTAAACAACTAAGGAAATTAAGTATTTTCATCCCTTTTTGTTGAAACAACATTGATGAAATGGTCCCTTCTTGTCATTCTATCGTATCCTTAAACTAATTTCAATTGGGGCTTCGTGTGTGTTTGAGTAATAGTGACGCCATTGCATTATCATTTTCCAATATACATTATTTTGACATGTATTACTATAAATTCCTTTTGTTGTTCATAAGCCTACCTGATTCCAATATACCTAATGATCTATGTATACTCCATATTCCCAAACATTCGAAGAATAATTCCTTTCTCAACTCATTAATTTTGAACACGTCTTTAATGATTTATAGGTATGCATTAACATCCTTGTGAGTTGTGATACATCCCGGTGAAGCACTTGTAGGTGATTGGATTTACTAGCTATGCCTGAGTTATTGTGCTAGTTCCTTGTGGAACAACGATCCCCTTGACATAAGATCATTAGGGTAGTGGCCTATTGTCACAATTTTTGGGGATGCCATGTTTGGGTCAATAATAAAATTTACAGGATTTTTATATCAAAATTTGCAAGTAAAATTTTAGATAAATCTAAAAAAATAACGTGTTGTTAAATTCTTAGGGACATCCACATGAAATTTCATCCAATGACTAAACACAAAAATTATTTTCATGTAGGAAATATCCGTTTTTGGACTAGACTTCAGGAACTCTTGTAGGAGATCTAAACTTCTTGAAGCATCACTCGAATGTCCACTTTTTCAATAGTATTTTGAACTCTAGACTTAAGGAGCGCAACACTAAAAAATGGACAGAAATAACAAGAAACTAGACATGGTGCCGAAACTTTCTGTAATGGCTCCTATGTATTTATAGGTGAGGAAGAGAACCCTGAAGGTGGAAAAATGTTTCGTCCTGTGATCAGAAATTAAAAGGAGGGAATCTTACTTTGAAAATTAGCATGAATGCTAGAAGTCCAGGGAGGGTGATTATAAAAGTTTGTGGAAATTCTAGCTATGAGAGAGAATGAGAGTGACAAAAGCTCTAATTTCCCATAGTCTACGATGGACTGTATTTGGTGAACAACTAGACCGAATGATAGTGTGAAAATGAGGAACTTCTAATCAAGTTTATATCGAATAGAATGTCAAATTAACCCCCCACCTGCGTTGCCCATGTAGGTTTAGGTTTTAAAGGTTCCACTGCAAGTTATATAACTAGGTGGGGGGTAAATTATCCCCCCACCTGTCAAATTAACCCCAATTTGACCTGCAGGTGAACCTTTAAAACCTAAATTTACATGGGCAACGCAGGTGGGGGGTTTATTTGACATTCTATTCGATGTAAACGTGATTAGAAGTTCCTCATTTTCCCACTATCCATCGGTGTAGTTGTTCACCAAATACAGTTCACCGTAGACATATGGGAAAATAGAGCTTTTGTCACTCTCATTCTCTCTCATCGCTAGAATTTCCATAAAATTTTATAATCACCCTCCTTGGAGTTCTTGCATTCATGCTAATATTCAAAGTAAGATTCCCTCCTTTTAATTTCTTATCACGGGACGAAACATTTTTTCCACCTTCAGGGTTCTCCTCCTCACCTATATATACCTAGGAGCCATTAAAGAAAGTTTCGGCACAACGTCTAGTTGCTTGTTATTTCTGTCCATTTTTTAGTGTTGCGCTCCTTAAGTCTAGAGTTCAAAATACTATTGAAAAAGTGTACATTCGAGTGATGCTACAAGAAGTTTAGATCTCCTACAAGAGTTCCTGAAGTCTAGTCCAAAAACGGATATTTCCTACATGAAAATAATTTTTGTGTTTAGTCATTGGATGAAATTTCATGTGGATGTCCCTAAGAATTTAACAACAAGTTATTTTTTTAGATTTATCTAAAATTTTACTTGCAAATTTTGATATAAAGATCCTGTAAATTTGACAAAACAAATATTTTTAGAGTAATGAAATATATTTAATAATGAATTTATGTTTATAGGGTATTTAAAATTAAGATGAGAATATTTTTCAAAAAAAAAGAAGAAAAAAAATTCACATAAATAAAATATTAGATTTATTAAAAAATGATAAAATTAAAATAAAGAAGAAATGAAATAAATACTTACCTCGATGCAGAGCACTCCAAAAGTCTCTAACTACCTAGGTCTCCTAGGACTTTGACCTTGCTGCACATCACCAACACTCCAAAAGTTTACACTAGAACGTAGGCTAGTGCAAAGCAATAAACCCAATGGATATAAAATAGATCTCTAAAAATCTTGAACTATGCTACAAACTCTGTGTTTTTACACTATGTTTGTGTGATCCAAAACACTCAAAGTAATTTTAATCTTAGACCTTAGTCTTTGAATTTTTGGATGATCAAACATGAGAAGAAGTTCCCTTTATATAGAGGAAGGAGAAGAAAGAACGGGGAAGATTTAGCAATGTGGGACTAAAAATAGTTCACCAATTATTCCTTTAAACTAAAATACATATTTCGTATGGCAACCTTAGGTGTTTTTTATCTATCCAAATATTGGTATTACGTATTGCTCCCTCTAACAAAAATTGTAGGTGGCAACATAATCTTTTAAATGCCTCAAGTTTCATACATAACTAACATCTACAACTTAGGATACGAGTTCTCGTGTATTTCTCCAAGCTTTAGCAATGTGAGACTAAAACAGTTGATCAGTGCTTTACTTTGTTGTGAGATATCAAATTTCATGGCAACTTTAACTGTTTATTTACTATCCAAATAATGGAATAACATCTTGTTTTGTTAAAAAATAATTGTAGGTGACCACATTATATTTCAAATGTCTCAAGTTTCATACAAAACTAACATCTACAACAAAGGATATTAAGTATTGTCATCCCTTTTTGTTGAAAGAACATTGATGAATTGGTCCCTTCTTGTCATTCTATTTTATCCTGAAATTAATTTTAATTGGGGCTTTCTGTGTGTTTGAGTATTAGTGACGCCATGTCCTTATCATTTTCCAATATATATTATTTTTGCATGTATTACTATAAATTTCTTTTGTTGTTCATATGCCTACTTGGTTCAAACAGGTAAATATAGTTAGATGCTAGCGGTAACTTAAATCATCAATAAATAAGAATTAATGATTTATGTATACTCCATACTCCCATACATTTGAAAAACAATTTATCCTTTCTCAACTCATTAATTTTGAACACGTCTTTAATGATTTATAGGTATGCATTAAATTCCTTGTGAGTTGTGATACATCTTGGTGAAGCCCTTGTAGGTGATTGGATTTACTAGCTATGCTAGAGTGACTGTGCTAGTTCCTTATGGAACCCCGATCCCCTTGACATAAGGTCATAAGGGTAGTGGCATATTGTCACAATTGTTGGGGATGCCATGTTTGGTTCAATAATATGCATGTAGGTGCGACAAGTAAATTTTTCTGCTATGCCCTCATTTTATTCTTTGATCTTAGTGCATTTTCTGAGTAGGGATATTACTCAAGATCTTTTATTTGGCTAGACTAGATATAAGGTTGTGAAAACATTTTTCCTCCATCCATTCATAGGATATTCATCTAATTAATTTTATGTTGAACATTTATTGAAGTTTTGCTTATCCGGCGACTTTGATAGACTTTTGATTGGGTTTAAGTGCTTTTTATTTTGGGTACCTTTTCTTGTTAATTTTTCTTTGATGCCTGATGATTGGATTTCATATGATGTTTTTAGGGCTTTCCAGATCTTTCATTGTAGAATTGTTACCTAACAAAGTATATATCATGTTCTATTGTTTTATTGTTGTTTATTCTATAACTACGCAATTATAATGTTTAGAAAAAACTCTCAATTTTCTTATGCTTTACAAGGGTGGGCCCCAGTTTCGTGCTATTGGCACCAAGAATTTAAAAAATGTGTTACAAAGACTGTTGTTTTGAAAGACAACAAAAAAAACACGTTCCACATTAGGTTGGAAGATTGTGGCCCTGTATCCGAATTTACATATGGAATAGAAGGGCTTATAGTTCATTATGGTCTTCAACATGAAGGAGGATGGCCCGAGGTGTGTTATTTAGGGGGATGTGAGTTTCATATTAAAGTTAAAGACAAAGATTTTAGATCAATCTCTACTGAACATGAAGGAAATAACTTTTATTTCGGATGGATGCCAACGCAAGTTGTAGAAACTGACTATGATAGTGGACCTGACAACGAAGAAGAAAATACAATGTCTTACTACGAAAAGCCAACTTTCACCATCGCACATCATTACGAACAGAATGGTGGGTCATATCTATTTACTCAGGTTATTTAATATTACTTAGTTGTTAGTAACTATTTTTTTAAGAGCTTTGATTGTTTTTAATATTTATGCCTTAATCCTGACTTTGCCAGCAGCGTTGGTGAAGCATGCATTGCTTCCGGATAAACCTTCACTTTGTGTATTAAGAGATGCAAGTAAGCGAAGGTTTTATTGTGAATGTTCCGGGAATAAAAAAAACAATCAAAGTGTATTGTGACAATTGGTTGGATAGACTTCATCAAAGAAAATAGATACAAAGATCAGAGCTGGATCAAGTAGGGAATTGATAAGAAGGATCCTTATGTAATACATGTCAGTGTAATCAATAAGTGAAAAATGGTTCTCAAGTTTTTATTTTCATATATCAATATTTACCCCATGCTTTTATTGTTCAGTTAAAATATAAAAATCTATGTACCAAAACATCCAAGTAAATTATTATTTCGGTTTATAAACATCTATAATTGTCAATTGATATGTTTCATCTAAATAAAACTCTCTTGTGCATGGCACGGGTCAAAAACTAGTACACAAAGTTTAGGAAATTTGTATCTATCATAATTGATCACAAAATTTTATCATTCAAAATCTGATAAACGTCTTGAGATCGTTTGAACTTAACAATTTAGAGTCCATTTTAGGAAAAGTTAGTACATGCGTCAACTTTTCATGCAATCGATTATTGCAAACACTTCTTTAGATATTTAAAAAAGTCAAGCTTTTCCCAAAATATTGTGTCCTACAACTAATAATTTTGAAAAAGAAATTTAAAATCTATTAAAAAATTTCCATTTAGAAAATTATACTTTAATATTAATATATGAAATTTTATATATTTTATTTTAAATTTACAATATGAATTTATTTAAAAAAGTCTCTATGTTATACAATTAAGAGTTCCAAGAACCTCTCTCCTAGGTGTCAAATTCCAGTGCATTTCGCTTCGGTGTTCCAATGATTTTCATCCTACATGGATTCACTAGAACGCAGGGTTTGAAGTTCTCTTCTCATAGTGGCTCTTTCCATGCACTCCTCCCCAAAACCTCCCAACTGACCAATCACATGAACCTTTTTCCAGTATTGCATTATGCATTAAACATAATCATCTAACTGCAGCTAATACTTGAACCTTTTTTATCTTCCCACTTTATCTCACTGATTGATTTCCCTAGGTTTTTTTATCCTTTTCCACTCAAGACCCTAATTATTTCTCCTTCTCAATGCATTTTTTTGCTCTCCAGTATTGTTTGTTAGATTTGAATTTGAAACCCTAATTTATTATGGCGCCATTCATGAAATACTTTGTGGTTTCTCTATAAATAGGTTATTGCAATGTTTTGTTATTCACCAATTCTTCATTCTTTGTCTACTAGAATTTCTTATAGCCATGGCCATGAACTTTGATTCTCTTTCCAGCATTTCACCCAAAAAAGAGACATGGAGGATCAATGTAAAGGTTGTTCATCTGCGAAAAGTTCCAAGCTTTGATAATCCGAGGTTACCTTTTTGTATTGAGATGGTTCTGATGGATGAAAATGGTGACAGGATTCATGCATCTGCCCGGAAAACCCTAAGCTACAAGTTTAAGCAATTGATCTCTAAGGGTTCTACTTATACCATGTCTCATTTTGGAGTTGTTAATAATACCGGTGAGTTTCGTACCACCAGACATGCTTTTAAGCTGAACTTTCAGCTTAGAACTGATGTCCACCAACTGAATGTCCTTTCTCTTTTGTTCCAATATCTGACATATTGTTCAAGGATTACGACAAGAAATATTTAGCTTGTCAGATTTCATCACTTGAGTTGATTTTTTTACACTCAGTATTTGTTTTTTCATATACCCATTTTCACAATTTGTGTTTTTTTTTTCACCATGTGATTAGGATTCTCACTGGCGTTGGAACTGAGCAGCAGTTCAAGAAAGATGGAATGAGTGACAAGATTATTAAGATTGAGCTCACGGCTGATTGGTAATAATGTTTATTTAAATTTTTATTTTCTGATTTCCCTTAAGTTTGGGTAATTTAATTGATTATTGTATTGTATTCCCTTATTGTAGTGCCAAGATTGAGTGTGCTTTCCTTGGTAACTTTGTTGATAAGATCAAAGCTTTTCTAGTTGCTGGTAATGCTAGCAATGATGTTGTAGTGATTCAACTTGCAAAAGTGAAGACTTTGAAAGGTTTTACCATTTCATAATTTAATTGGTTTTTATGTCATACTTTTTCAAATCTTGCACTTTTTGTATGAGTCCATGTGAAATAATGTTTGTGCGTATTTTGAATGTAGACACCCCATGTCTGAATTCTGCTTATGGTGCAACAAAGGTTTTAATTCACCCTGATATTCAGGAATTGCTGCCATCAAGAAAAAGTAAATTCCATGTCCAAACTATATTTTTTCATTATCGTGAAATAATATTAATGATTTTTATGTTTTCATTAGGTTCTTTGATTCAACTGAGTTAAGCTCTCTAGTTATGAGCCAACTTCCAGATCTAAGAAAATCTACACGAGAAGATTTTCTTGTCATAACTTCTCCATAGACAATTGAAAAATCAAAGATAGTCAGGAGGTTTCTTTTATAATTTCTAAATTATGTTTAACGGACTTTTTTGTGTTGCAAAACTTCCATAATGTTCTTTTGTTATTCCTGTTGAATTGTACTTGTGTGGTGCTTGGAACGATTAAGGTGCAGCCAGAGAATGGTGACTGGTGGTATCCATCCTGTAAATGCAACAAGATGGTTTGTCCTATAGGGTTACTGGAAATCAAACTCATTTTTCCGTCATTTTACAATTACCGACTTCATTTTTTACCACCACAACATGGTGGCTGAAATTTATATTATTAATCTTCCTTTAAAGTCGCTTTGTCAGTTTGAGTTCTCATTTGCATGTTTTTTGATATGATTTAATTAGAATGCTGAAAAATATAAGGAAGCTTAACAACCTTCTAGACAAGACGTTTTTGTTCAAGATTGATGTCAAGATGTCTTCCAACTCCAAGTTTGAGCAATCCTATCGTGTGAAGAAAAATTGTAAGGAACGTGAGATAATCAACCAGTTCAATACCGTGACTGCTGAACCTAGGGTGAATATAATAATAATCTTGATTTGTTTTCACATTTTGGCATACTGTGATTTTTAGATGATTTAAAATAATTTAAAAAGTTAGGTTAATTGTGTTTAATCTCCCACCTCAAAGATTGTGTTTATTTATTGTTTGTTTTAAAAACTTATTTAATTAAACCCGTCTCATTTAGCAGGACTTGATCAGTGATGTTGTTGTTATTGATGATGAAAAAGTGTACGAGTCTACTTAGCCTGCTGCTGTTGTTCTTGGAGTTGAAACCCATGACTTAACCCCGGCAAAGCGGAGTTCACCTTCTGAAGTGCAGAATGTTATTTCTACTTCTACCAGTTCCCACAAGAAGCTTCTTGAAAAGATCAAGCAAGAGAAGATCTAAATGTCAGTTCCATTTGCTGAAGAGATTTCTATTTTGTGTTATGTTCCACTGTTTTGAATTTTAATTTTTCAGTTTTCTACCTTTGTTACTAAGATTTAAGCTATATGTTTTCATGATAATTTCTGGATCTCTTTAATCTTGGCCTTAATTTTGCGGCCTTTATTTGGCAATGTTTTGGCTTCTAAATTTTACGCATTAATTATGAAAGATTGTTGTCGATAATAATTTTTTTAGTAATGGTTGATGATGTTATTATCGCGCCGTTTATCATTCACATATTTTTTTGATATTGGTTTCTTATTTTGATCTATGAACGAATGATTTTGTGATAGTATTTTCCTTTTTAACCAAAATCATCATTCAACCTTCATTCACTAAAATATTTTAAAATGTAGAAGTTTTCCAATTCTTTTTCCTCTTGCCCCGTTCTATAACTATATATTACTTCAATGTAATATATATGTTTAACACAACAATCAAATAATTGTTCATATATCTTAAACCAAATCCTCATTTTCAATAAATAGTTGTTAGTTATTCTTAATTTAAATTTAAATATCTTTTGCTAAATAGTTTAAAAACTACTCAATTCTTTTCAATGAGTTGAGCCATGGTACATATCTGCTGTAACTTTGCATCTGTTTTCATTAATTAATTATCGCCGTTTATTATTCTAATATTTCTTTATGTTCTACGAATGATTTTTTTTTTTTATCCTCATGCACCCAATTTTTTGAAATATATTAATCTTAATTTTTTTATAGTATTTGCCTTTGTAACCATAAAAACTAATTTACATGATGGATAAAACAATTTAACCAATTCATTCTTTTTGGGGTTAAATATAAGCAATTCATTCCAAGCCATTTGCTTCCTTGGTAGTTGCAAGAAATAAATTTTACTTTAAAGTAATATATTAATAACCTAATTATGAAATAGATGCTCATTTATGTTAAATTCAAACCACGTATTCATTAAATATCTTTAAATATTCGTTAGCTTTTTCTTAAATTTAATTTAAACCTCATTTGCTAAAGATTTTGAAAACTATTCTTAAATTCCGCAAGTGTAATTTGTCATTAAGTAAACCTTATGAATGCTCATATTTTTTCTTTATAATGGTTTATATCCAAACCTATTTTCAAAAGAAAAAAATTACCTGTTTAGTAACTTATCGTACACATTGATTTTACTCTCATATATCAATTATAATAACCCAAATTAATTTTTTACATTACCGATGGAAAACTTAATGACTTTTACTTTCCGTAATTAAATTTTTTACATATAGATGTCAACAACAAAATTGGCTACAAAGATTTATGCTACTCTTCCGTTCCAAATTATAAGGACCTGTTCAGACAATCACGCTTATTAAGAAAACATGTAATAAGCTAATTAATATCTCGGTTTTGTTATTTTTTTGTACAAATCTTCCATATATGCCTCTATGTTAGTATTGGATATATCAAATGTTGGTTGGGAAACATGAAAGAGAAGTAATTAGCAGAGGTGATAATTTAAGTTTTGGAATTGAAAATATAATGAATGCAAGGGGTAAAAAAGGAAAAAACTTATTTTTTTTTTTAAATCTAGAAGGGTTTTATAATTTGGGACACCAAGTTTGTCTCTAAAGAACCAAATAATTTGGGACGGAGGAGTAATAAGCAGGGATGGATCCACATAGGACTTGAGGGGGGCAAGTGCCCCCACAAGATTTTTCATTTTTCAAGAAAAAATACTACATATAGTCTACATTTTTAGAATATTCAGTAAATAATTGCCCCCACAAAATAATAAGTATCCTCATTGTTTTGTACTTTGGAAAAAGATGAGCTCAAATTCATTTCACTCACATTCACATGAAAGAGATGAGAGTAGATAAAACATAAGTAAGAAATGGAGTAAACCTCCATTTTCGTCCCTGATAGTGTTCACTTATGACAAGTTGGTCCTTGAACTTTCTCCGTCGGTCATAGTAGTCCCTGATAATGTAACTGTCGGTCATAGTAGTCCTTTAACTAATTTTCCGTCTGGTCCTTGTTGACCAAATGCCAAATATGAGAGAGATTGGCCACGTTGGAGGTGCCACGTCATGAGCAACGGTTATATTGTAACTTTCTGAAACCGGTCAAATCAGTCCCTGCGTCCTATAACAGAAAATCCCCAAATTGAAAACCCTAAATTCCCTTATCTTCAACCTCTGCACCTGCAATCTTCAAAATTGGAGTGAGTAATACCCCCTCACTGAACTCGATTGACAATTCGAGTAGGATCCATGGCAGGAGGCTTGAAAAATCGCATGAATCACAGTGCTGGTTCCAAGAATGAAGGTCGCGGAAGCTCTTCTACAAATGTTGGTGGTGTGTGCTGCTACTGTGGTGTCAAGGCAAAAGTGAGAATTTCCAGAACAGTGTTGAACCCAGAAAGACCTTGGTATGGTTGTTACTTACCCAAGGTTAGTTACTCCTCATGACACTAATTTTCCCATCTTGTTCTACCATTGAGTAAACCAGTTCTGATTTTTGTAATTTTGCTCAGAACCATCCCAAAAATTGTAACTACTTCCTTTGGGTTGGTAACGAAGATGGTGCGATTACTGAAGAGGGAATCATAGAAGAGGGAAGCTCAAGGGATACCAAGGTTGCAGAGCATAGAGTTTTGAATGAGGATGTGATTGGAGAGTTGAGGCTTTTGAAGGAGGTTCTGTTGAAGAATGCTGCTGTGATTGAGTCCTTGATTATGAAGAATGAAGGTTTACTCCATGAAGTGAGGGTGGTTAGGGGCTGTGTATTAGGAGTGATTTTATTGTTGCTGTTTATAGTTCTTATTTTCCATGTGTTGTAGTGTGGCTGTTCAGTGAGTTGTAATACACCAACATGTTTTCATGTGATGTAATGTGTAATGAAGTAAGGGAATCCAAAATGCAATTTTATTCGATGTTAATGTTTCTCTATTTAGCACAAATAATTGGCACTGTCATTGATCATAAAACGATCCTGTCATTGATCATATAAATAATACCAAATTGCTTAAAAGCACTTGTCATTGATCATATAAATGTCTACATATATTAAGGCACACAACAATGCCATCCAAAAAAGTAACAAAGTACTGAATCACGAGATTCTACAAAATAGCTATCCCATAGTACTTGGATAGGATTAATCAAAAAAGAAGACAACTGCTAGTCTTATAGTAGCATAATTCGTACACAAAAAGCTACAATCCCATCATACTAAGGATGGTGATATTTAAAAAAAAAACATTAAAATAGCAAGCATCAAGGGTCTTGGTTAGTGCCCGGGTCCTGTCTTGGTGGTAAAGAAGGTGTAGGCATGAAGGTCATCTCAGTACCCCTTAAGTCATATGTCACTGGTCCCGGTGGGGGTGAACTTGTAAATTGAAGAGGACGAGGAGTATTGGTTGACCGTGGGGGCCTGAAAATAGGGCTTCTTATGGGGAATGGCCTAACTGCAGTCTGGAATGTAGCATTAGGTGCAATTACTGGCAGGATCTGTTGTGGAGTTATAGGCTGCATTGGTGGCTGTGGCTGGAGTGGTGCTCTAGGGTGTAGTGGTGGCCTACCCCTTCCTGCTGCAGCCCTGGGTCTTCTTAAGGGAGCCCTAGCCCGAGGCCTGACAACAGACGGTCCTGGCTGCCCTGAAACCTGCAAGGTGATGTCAAAGTCAGTAACAGTCATTAGTTTGCTTTTTAAAACCCAGTGATCCAGTTTGGTGTTTAATTAAATCTGTACCTGTGCATTAGAAGCCTGTGTAGGAGGAACATGAGCAACTGGAACAGATGTAGAAGGGACTTCATTTGGTTCAGTAGGCTGTTCAGTTGTTGGTTCAGTAGGCTGTGAGAGGATATCATTATCAGGTGCACCCTGTGAAACTTGAATCTCAGTCTGGGCATCTTCATTTGGCTCCTCTTCTTGATCAACCCAGTTTCTCGGTCTACGCTGGACACCTTGGTTCAAGCAACCCCTTGAATTGTGATTTAGCAACCCACACCTAGAGCAATGAAGCTCAGCCACTGTTCTCCTCATCTTTGTTCCACTTGATGGGGATTTAGTGCTGTCCTTTCTTCTACTCTTCCTGGGCCTGCCACACTTTTTCCTTGCAGGTGGTGGAATTGGCTTCAGATACGGAGTTGGTTCCCAGAACTCATGACTTAGTGTTGGATGAACAAAGTACTCGTAGGTGCTGCTGTATGCCCCCTTTGTCAACCAAGCATGACAATAATCCTCCGGCTTGAGGTTCCTATAAGCTATTGCTGCCACTGCATGCTTACATGGCATTCTAGTAAGCTGCCAAACTCTACATGTGCAAGATGCAGTTGCTAGATCAACATCCACCTTGGTCCCTGAACCATGCTGCACTTCATACCTCTGACTTTCTCCATCACCACACCACACAGGGGTCCAGATGTTGCTCAACATCTTCTCCTTCTCAAGTTTACTTCTCTGAACAGGTGTCAGAGGACCATTCTGGAATCTAAGCTTCAGCTTGTTGTTGGCCATTGTCCTCATAATATAGCATCTTACCTCCTCAAGCAAAGTGATTATCGGCTTCCCTCAATATTTCAGGATCTTTGCATTGAAAACCTCACATGCGTTGTTGCATATGTTATCACACTTGGCAGTCTCACTGAAGTGTGATTTGGTCCATGCAGGTTTTGGCCATTTGTTCAAGTAAGCCCACGCATTTTCACTTTTTCTCTTAACTCTCTCCATGTGCTGATTGAACTCCTGCACAGTGGTGGATCTGGCACATTCCCAAACAGCACCCTTAAGCTCCTTGTCCTTCCACTGCTTTGCAAAATTTCTCCATAAATGCATCACACAAAATCTGTGATGAACCCCTTCCATGACATGCTGCATTGCTGGAATCAGACCCTGAAAAAACAGAAAACGACAATTATCAAATCAGTCCCTCAATTATGCCACTTACTGGCAAATTAGTCCCTCAACATCTAAATTGCAGTCACTTTGGTCCTTGAAACATATAACTTACAGTCAAAAAGGTCCTTGTGCAAAATTAAAACCTCTTACCTTCTGCATATCAGAAATGAAGTTCCAGTTGTGCTGCTTATAATCTCCAAGATCCTTGTGCAACAGAGTCAGGAACCAAATCCAGTTGTCCTTGTCCTCAACATCCACAACAGCATATGCAATGACAAATATTTGATTGTTTGCATCCTGAGCAACTGCTGACAACAACTGTCCTCCATAGTATCCCTTTAGGAAGCATCCATCAAGTCCAATTAAAGGTCTACAACCAGCTTTGAATCCTTTCTTGCAGGCATCCAGACAAACATACACCCTCTTAAATTGTGGGTTTGAGCCAGTGATGGGGGTAGTATCCATCATCACAGTAGAACCTGGATTGCTCCTTACAAGCTCCTGACAGTAGTCCCATAGTCTGCCATACTGCAATGCCTCACAACCTTCCACAGCCTTTCTGGCCATTTTCAAGGACCTGTAGATCTTTGTGTCATCCAAGTGCACACCATATGTCTCCTTCATGAAGTCAAATGCCTCATGGTGTGAAAGTGTTGGCTGAGTCCTGACTCTCCCCTCAAGTTTCTGGCTTACCCACTTTCTATTTGCCTGTTTGTTCCTAAATTGCCTACTGCATGTGTGGGACTCATCAAATGTCTTAATTTGAAAGCTCTTCTGAGGCTTGCTCCAGCAACAGAGTATCTTCCAAGGACATTCAGCCACCTTGCAAACAGCCCTTGCTCTCTCTTTGTCATTCTTCACCCATTTAATCTGCCTGCCCCTCTCAATTGTGTAGTCTTGCACTGCTTTTTTGAAGGTTTTCAAATCGGGAAACTCCATGCCAAGCTCTAACACTACATTCCCAAAATCAGCCCCCTCAGTGAATTGGGGAAAACGAAGTTTCCTCACCCCATTATCATCCTCATCATCAGAACTTACTGGACTGCGCAGCTCTTCACTGTGATAATCAATTGAACCTTCCTCACATGACCATTCTGTTTGAGGCACATCAAACACAGCAGCCCCAGATGGATTTTCAGAATCTGAAGACTCATCAGACCCTGCATTCCCCATTTCTGCATCTGTATCAGTCTCACTGCTATCAGGCTCCTCACCTGCTATGTCAGCCATCACTGCATCAATATCAGCAGCATATCCATGTAAAACAGAGTCTGGTAGCACTGCTTCAGCACTGGAAACCTCCTCAGCAGCCACCCTCTCATCATTGGTCCTTGGAACATCAAGTATCTCCACATCATCATCTGGTGGCAGAATCACTGCAAGTGGTTCCATATCATCATGGTCAAAGTACACCTCAACATCCCCACCATTGTACTTAGACACAATAATCATATCTCTCACATGAGCATCCCCATCAATCTTGATAAGCTCTATCTCCACATCTGTTTGTGTGTTCCTCC
This sequence comes from Acmispon strigosus, assembly GCA_030819835.1. Taxonomy (NCBI): domain Eukaryota; kingdom Viridiplantae; phylum Streptophyta; class Magnoliopsida; order Fabales; family Fabaceae; genus Acmispon; species Acmispon strigosus. The sequence continues at coordinate 17,908,731 of JAUAMA010000007.1, read as the reverse complement.
ACCATATGGACTTGAACTTACGATACCCATGAAGCTTTGCCAAATTTTCAAGGGTGAATAGGTTGAATGTATCACACTCAATATCCTCCCACACACATACTTGACCACCAAAATAATCAACAGCACCAGTGTCCTCTGCCACAGAAAGCCTTCCTCCATGGTGCAGTATCAAGTTCAGAGTGGGCTCCATCTACATTACACAAACAACCACCCAAAGCCATTGACAAAAAGGCACAAAACAGAGGAAGTTACAATAGAGGAATAGCATAAATAGAAACTGAAATTCCCCCTTTTACACAAACTACCTAACCCATCTAAACCCCCATTTTGTTCCAAAACCCTAGCTGCATGATGTTTCTACTTCAATAACCAAGGGGGGGAGGAAAATCAGGACAAAGAGCATACATCTTGAAATCATGCAAACCGAAAGTTTGTGTGGTTTTACATACCTTAACTCCAAAGCACGAACTCAAGCACAAAACGCAGAGAAAGGTCACCGTCGATGGCACGCCACAGCCTCACGCAGTCACGGGATCAGCGGTTGCACGGCGATTAGGGTTCGTAACTTCCTTGCTCTGATTTTTCTCCAGTTGCTTTTGATTGCTTATGTTATGGGTAATAGAAGAAGATGGAGAGGTTATGAAGGTGGCAGGGACCTATTTGGCTAATGTAGGTACCAATGGGAGTGGAACACGTGGGGAGGGACTATTTTGATTGTGTTGTTTTGGAGGGAACCATCTGACATTGCCAGCTAGGATGGATGATGTGGAAAAAAAATGCCAGAAATTCATTTCGGTCAACAAGGACCAGACGGAAAATTAGTTAAAGGACTACTTTGACCGACGGTTACATTATCAGGGACTACTATGACCGACGGAGAAAGTTCAAGGACCAACTTGTCATAAGTGAACACTATCAGGGACGAAAATGGAGGTTTACTCGTAAGAAATGTTATGCCTCAAGTTTCATAGAAAACTAACATCTACAACTATTGATATGCGTTCTTGTATACTCCTTCATGTTCATATTGCACAAACATTTTGATTTTGTCTTCTAAATAAAGAAAATACTTGGTAAACACATAATTTATCTCTTGTAGTTCTCATGATAGGTTATTTAGACGCTACATATTTAACTTTCATAATCTAAGTATGAAATCAGAATTTTGGTTTTAGAAAAAAAATCTATAAAGGTGATTTAGATGAAAATATTACTTTTACTAAACAACTAAGGAAATTAAGTATTTTCATCCTTTTTTGTTGAAACAACATTGATGAAATGGTCCCTTCTTGTCATTCTATCGTATCCTTAAACTAATTTCAATTGGGGCTTCGTGTGTGTTTGAGTAATAGTGATGCCATTGCATTATCATTTTCCAATATACATTATTTTGACATGTATTACTATAAATTCCTTTTGTTGTTCATAAGCCTACCTGATTCCAATATACCTAATGATCTATGTATACTCCATATTCCCAAACATTCGAAGAATAATTCCTTTCTCAACTCATTAATTTTGAACACGTCTTTAATGATTTATAGGTATGCATTAACATCCTTGTGAGTTGTGATACATCCCGGTGAAGCACTTGTAGGTGATTGGATTTACTAGCTATGCCTGAGTTATTGTGCTAGTTCCTTGTGGAACAACGATCCCCTTGACATAAGGTCATTAGGGTAGTGGCCTATTGTCACAATTTTTGGGGATGCCATGTTTGGGTCAATAATATGCATAGTAATCTCCTACTTAATTCCCGAATTTTAAATCCAATTTCATGATGCTATAGCCTAGAATTTCTACAAGTTAATTTCCTTAATAAATGTAGAACTTTCTTCCTAATTACTAAATCCATAGCCTTGGTATTTAGTTAACCAGAAAAGAAGATGAAGAATGAATTCGGGCCAGCACAAAGTTACGTCTATCCTAATTGCCTTAAGAGATATATACTTATAACCTTTTTTATTTCCTATTTCCCTTACTACTTACCAAATGGCCTTATGACATAAGTAGAAAGCAAGATATCTTTTGTGCACAAAGATGAATAAAGAACAAGGAAATAAAACATGAAAGGAAATATTATTCAGAAATGTAGAAAAACACTAGAACATGAATTATAAACTAAAACAACCCAAAAACTTAAAGAAGAAGTTAGCCAAGCATGGCTAAAAGAATCATTGAATTACCCTGGATAGGAGCTCAAGTTTGGCTTCCCACAATTCTTAGGAACAATGATCTTAAGGAGGAAAGAAGAATACTTGTTGTACTCTGAAATGGTGTGTCTTACAAGAGAAGAAAAGGCCCCTATTTATAGTAAAAATTCACCCTCCAGCGCTTGAGCGCTGGCATTCCCAACGCTTGGGCGTTGGGATGCATTAAAGTTCCACTATCAGACCGAGGCCCAGCGCTTGAGCGCTGGCTTTCCAACGCTTGAGCGCTGGGTGAGAATCTGACTCATCTCCTAGTCAGAGTCCCAACGCTTGAGCGTTGGGTCGCCTGCTGCTTCATCTTCAAGCTTTTCCCTTCTTCATGGTAATGGGTTTTCAATGCCTTCAATGGCCACCACTCAGCCCTTAATCATTTCTGAAACTTCCTTCCCACTACCATCAATTCTTCAAGCTTATTTTCCATGTGCTAAATTGGAGAGAGTTGCTTCATATTCTTCTTTTTCTCTTTTAGCCCTATCTTTACTAGCACTTCAATTCTGGCCCTATAATTCTTTGAAACTTCACTTTTAATCCTCCAGTCTTGAACTTTCACACTTTGATCCCTGATTTCCTGAAACTTTACAAATTGGTCCCTGGACAAAAATGATAACTATACCAGCTTTTCCTAAAAATATAAAATAACTATAAAAATTCCTAAAAATATAAAATAAAGTTAGAAAAACAAATAAAATCTAATCTATATGCAAAATGAAAAATAAATATAAAATCTACATAAAAATAATAAAAATCCTATATGTGACTCAAAAATAATAAAAATAAAAAGACTAAAAACAACCTAAAAACATCATATAATATCCACTCATCACATATGAAATAGAAATTCTTTCGTACACAATAATGACGCACACACCACTGTAGTTCTGTTTTATGCTATGATCTTTACAAGTGGAAAAGCAGACACAATATTTTGCACTATAAGGTAGCTTAGGAAGGAATTTAAAGGATATAGTTAGACGTTGAATTCTTTCATAATCATAAAAATTTGCCACTCTTATTTTGGTCAAACAATGGAAAAATAAAAAGCTCAATATAGTTGTATTTTGTTGAAATGGGTATTGAAACAGTTACATTAATTGGATTATATGAGTGTGAGGCAAATTAAGATTATTAACCGTGGAGTTTCAGAAAACTTGGTGAATCAAAAAAGAAAGATATGAAGTATTTTTCATAATGTCCCCTAAGTGGAGGAAAAAGTTGTATATGGAGCACACCAGAAAGAAGTTTATGTGGTTTATCCCTCCACAGTATACATCTGATGAGGTTCACTAATTCAATGAAGTTTACTGAAGTTGTTTGTTGATAAGGGTGAATTGGTTACTCTTATTAATTCAATGTATATTATTTGGTACACAAGTGGCTCATCTATAAAAAAACACTTGACTTTTCACAAAATAAAACAGTTATCATGCAACTCACATGCGCATCAGATCTATTTATGATTTCCTTGTTGGATACAAGTAAACGACACCTGTTGTTGTTCTAGAACATGTGTGTTCTTGAAGATCTAGAGTGATATTATCACCATCTTTCTGAAAGGTATGAATATGTAAAATGTAAAACTGAGTTTAACATTGTTGCCGTTAAAATGCTTTTTTATTGAACCTGTTCTTCATAAATACGTAACTATGTCTCAGCTTTCAATTTTAACCGACTTTTATTTTATTTTACTTTTAATATGTTTTAATATTTTTATTTTATCTCTAAATTTTCCTTTTTATTGAAATAACTAAAATGAGACAAATTTAAAATATAAAACCGAAATTAAGAATAAATCTAAAAAATGACAAAAAAGGAAAGTGTAAAATGACTTCATCTCTTTATAATCTTATTTGACTTGCATTAGTCTCCGTTTATAAATTTCAGCTAAAAAGGAATTAAATATGAATGAATTGCACAAGTTTTTGATAAAGGAAATTTGTGATGTTTTAAAAAAGTATATTGAGGAAATGTTTATCTTGTCGGAAAGTTAGAACAAAGTTATACAACTCCCATGAGAACTCCAACTGCTAAATTATATGTGAACTAAGTGGATTTCTATTTAGAAGACAAACTCAAGACATAGACGCAACATGTTCATGGAGAAATATACGAGAACTCGTATCCAAAGTTGTAGATGTTAGTTTTGTATGAAACTTGAGGCATTTAAAAGATTATGTTGCCATATAAACATAAAATCATTATTAAATATTTTTTCATTACTCTATAAATATTTGTTTTGTCAAATTTACAGGATTTTTATATCAAAATTTGCATGTAAAATTTTAGATAAATCTAAAAAAATAACGTGTTGTTAAATTCTTAGGGACATCCACATGAAATTTCATCCAATGACTAAACACAAAAATTATTTTCATGTAGGAAATAACCGTTTTTGGACTAGACTTCAGGAACTCTTGTAGGAGATCTAAACTTCTTGAAGCATCACTCGAATGTCCACTTTTTCAATAGTATTTTGAACTCTAGACTTAAGGAGCGCAACACTAAAAAATGGACAGAAATAACAAGAAACTAGACGTGGTGCCGAAACTTTCTGTAATGGCTCCTATGTATTTATAGGTGAGGAAGAGAACCCTGAAGGTGGAAAAATGTTTCGTCCTGTGATCAGAAATTAAAAGGACGGAATCTTACTTTGAAAATTAGCATGAATGCTAGAAGTCCAGGGAGGGTGATTATAAAAGTTTGTGGAAATTCTAGCTATGAGAGAGAATGAGAGTCACAAAAGCTCTAATTTCCCATAGTCTACGATGGACTATATTTGGTGAACAACTAGACTGAATGATAGTGTGAAAATGAGGAACTTCTAATCAAGTTTACATCGAATAGAATGTCAAATTAACCCCCCACCTGCGTTGCATATGTAGGTTTAGGTTTTAAAGGTTCCCCTGCAAGTTATATAACAAGGTGGGGAGTAAATCAACCCCCCACCTATCAAATTAACCCCAATTTGACCAGCAGCTGAACCTTTAAAACCTAAATTTACATGGGCAACGTAGGTGGGGGGTTAATTTGACATTCTATTCGATGTAAACTTGATTAGAAGTTCCTCATTTTCACATTATCCTTCGGTCTAGTTGTTCACCAAATACAGTTCACCGTAGACATATGGGAAAATAGAGCTTTTGTCACTCTCATTCGCTCTCATAGCTAGAATTTCCGAAAACTTTTATAATCACCCTCCCTGGACTTCTAGCATTCATGCTAATTTTCAAAGTAAGATTCCCTCCTTTTAATTTCTGATCACAGGACGAAACATTTTTTCCACCTTCAGGGTTCTCTTCCTCACCTATATATACATAGGAGCCATTACAGAAAGTTTCGGCATAACGTATAGCGGAATCGCAAGTGTACGATTAACTATTGCGTAATATAAAAAGATCGAACCCAAGGGATAGGTGTTCTTATTATTATAATACTTAGTACTTAAACAGAAAAATAAAAAGATGAGAGATTGTTGTTGGTTTTAGAGCAAGTAAGAACAATAGCATAAAATAAAGAAGAGATAAATATGATGGGAATTAAGTCCTTGGGTTGATTGACATAGAATATAAAATATGCTAGCAAGTATCTACTTAATTTCTAAATTATAAATCCATGTTCAAGGTGCTATAGCCTATTATATCTACAAGTTAATCTCTTACACATTGTAGAACTTTCTTTTTAATTACTAAACCCAATCTCTTGCAATCTAGTTTACTAAAGAAGAAGATGAAGATAGAGTTCCGGCTAACACAAAGCTACGTCTTTCCTAATCTCTTAGCGAAATATACTTATAGCCTTTTTAAATCCTAGGTCCCTTACTACTTACCAATTCTCATTCGTATAAGTAATAAGCAAGAACACTTGTGATCATCAAGATGAAATTAAGAATAAGGAATTAAAACAAGAACTGGAAATAAAATTCAGAAAGGTAGAAACAAAACTAAAACATAAATTTATAAACTAATACAACCCAAGAAACTTAAAGAAGAATTTAGCCAAGCATGGCTAAAGGAGACATTGAATTACCCTGGATAGGAGCTCAAATATGGCTTCCCACAAGTCCTAGGAACAATGCTCAAGAGGGAGAAAGAGAGAATACTTGTTGTATTCTAAGAGGTGTGTTTTACAAGTGAAGAAAAGGGTCGTATTTATAGTAAAAATCCAGCCTCCAACGCTTCAGCGCTAGAATTCCCAACGCTTGGGCGCTAGGAAGCATTAAAATCCCACTTCCAGACCGAGGCCCAGCGCTTGAGCGCTGGCTTTCCAATGCTTGGGCGCTGGGACAATATCAGACTCATTTCCTAGTCAGAGTCCCAGCGCTGGAGCGCTGGGATCCCAACGCTGGAGCGCTGGGACGCTGCTTCTTCATCTTCTTGCTTTTTCTTCCTTCTTCATTCATGGTAGTGGGCTTTGATGGCCATAAAAAGCCACTACTCAGCCTTGTTTAATTCTGAAACCTCTCCTCCACTAACATCAATTCCTTCAATCTTATTTTCCATGTGCTAAATTAGAGTGATTCTTCATATTCTTCTTTTTCACTTTGGTCCTCTCTTGGTTAGCACTTCAATTCAAGCCCACATATTCTCTCAATCTTCACTTTAAGTCCTCCACTCTTGAACTTTTACAATTTGGTCCCTGACTTCCTGAAACTTTACACATTGGTCCCTGGACAAAAATGATAACTAAACCAGCTTTTTTCTAAAAATACAAAATAACTAGAAAAATTCCTAAAAATATAAAATAAAGCTAGAAAAATAAATAAAATCTAATCTACATGCAAAATGCAAAATAAATATAAAATCTATATAAAAATGATAAAAAAACCTACATGTGACTCAAAAATAATAAAATAAAAAGACTAAAAAGACCCTAAAAACATCATATAAAATCCACTCATCACACCACTATACCCAACGACAGCTTGTCCTCAAGCGACAAAACTTAAAGAAAAACTCGTCCCTGAGTTTTGAGAAAGTTTATCTGATTACAACTTGAAGCACAAAAACCTTTCAAAGAAAGCTTAGCAGAAAAGGAAGACATGCATGTTTTATAGACAAAGAATCAAGAAAGTTAGGCTTGGCTTTTAACATGTTTGAGTTCATCAAATAAGCTCACAAAATGATATTCTCCATGAAAACAAGAAAGCTCAATGATCCTGCCTATAATTCAAATCAAAACTGAAGAAAAGCAACCAAGTGATGTTGAAGAGATTTTTAAGGTTGTAACTTGGCCAAAGGGTTGAACATTTCCAGGTGTGGATTTCAAAAAATTGGCAACTCTAGTGGCTGACTCAGAAACTGTTGTTAAGTGGTTTTTTTTTTCCTGACTAAGAGCTTCAACAAATCAACACAAGGGTCCTCTCAATTTTTTTCCTTTTTTTTTTTTTTTTTGAACAAAGTAGTGGAATGTATGGGATGAATGACTTGAATTTTACTCCCCTCATACTCTTTCTCACCCCACTACTTCATTATTTTTTCCAAGGCACATACCTTATATTTTTTTTTTCAATTTTTCCTTCATCTTTTTAGAGAGAAACCCACAAACATAGCTCTAGCAATTTCAGCACATGAATCACAATAACAACTCAAAAATTATCACACAAAGTAGGCTCCAAAGAATGACTCTTTTAAGGCTCAAAAGGGGCTACTAGTGGATATAACATTTCAAGCAACAATCTGAGTTTTCAAAAATGCCTATAATCTCTTCTCAACTCACAAAGTGTACAAAACTCCAATCAACATGTAACACAAGGCAGAAAAATTTCACAATCAAGAATTCAGAGTCCTCAGCTCTCAGAAAAAGATAGGGTAAGTGGTACCCTTTTTAGAACTCAGAAAAACTTTTGCCAACAACCCAAAACAATCAAGATATCAAAATCCTTTCTACAGCATGCAATCCTAACTGCTTAAAAACATAGAACTTTTCATAAAGCAGTTCAATCAGATAAAGCATTTCACAAAGCTATAGCAACATTCAGAATGGATAATATACTCAAGACTCATGCAAAAATAAAATAGAAAAAACTAAGCTAAAAAATAAAACTAAAAACTATAAAAAGAAAAACAAAAACTAAGAAGCTGGTATAGTACACAAATTTTCCACAAAGGTCCAAGGGAACCTCAATGAAAAAATCAAATTGAACACTTAAGTTCAAGAGGGTTCTTCCTCCTTCTGGTACCTATTCTGTAACATTGAACAAACGAAAGTCTCACAAGCAGAAGCTTGCTTGACTTGTTAGCTCCAAAATCAGCACAAAAGATGGGTTGAAAAATTTGTGTTCACCGTTTAAAAACAAGAATTATTGAGCTCCCAAAAATTAAAACCAGTTTAGAACCAAGGGAAAACTCAAAGAACCTTAAAATTTCCAGAAAATGGTGAACACAAAATTTATTAAAAATTAAAAACAGCAAACAAAAACAAAAACAGCAAACCTGCCCGAGCTCCAGCGCGTGAGCGTTGGGGGTGCCAACGCTTGGGCGCTGGAATTAAAACAATTACTGGGCATCAGAGATCCCAGCGCCTAAGCGCTGGGTTTCCAACGCTGTGGCGCTGGAAATAAGAAAAATAAAAACTGGGATTCCAGGGCCTAGCGCATGAGCGCTAGCCCTCCAACGCCTAAGCGTTGGGATCAACTGGAATCAGAGGTTGTGAAGCAGGGGCCTAACGCTTGAGCGTTGGCCTCCAGCGCTCGAGCGCTGGCCTCGCCTGCTGCAAAAACATAAAATTCTTTTCTTTTATTTATTTACAAGAGTTGTGCAGAAAATTAAAAAGACATAAAAATAAACTATCCTAAGTTGGGTTGTCTCCCAACCAGCTCATTGTTAAGGTCCGAGATAGACCCTTCCCTTTAATCAATTAGGGGAATCAAGAAAAATAGACATCACTTGTGACTCAACTTCTCCTCCTAGGTACTGTTTCAATCTGTGCCCATTGACAACAAATGTGCCACTTTTATCCTCTAACTCAACCGCACCATGGGGAAAAACTTTGGTGATCATATAGGGTCCTGTCCATCTTGACTTCAGCTTTCCAGGAAACAACCTCAGCCTTGAGTTATACAATAACACAAGCTGTCCTGGACAAAACTCTTTTGGCACAATTTTCTTATCATGCCACTTCTTGGTCTTCTCTTTGTAGATCCGAGCATTGTGATATGCTTGGAGTCTAAATTCATCCAACTCATGTACCTGTACCTGTCTTTTATCCCCAGCTTCTTTGGGGTCCATGTTCAATTGTTTCAAAGCCCAAAAGGCCTTATGCTCAAGTTCCACAGGCAAATGACAAGTCTTACCATAAACCAACTGGTAAGGAGAGGTTCCAATAGGAGTTTTAAACGCAGTTCGGTAAGCCCACAAGGTGTCATCTAATTTTTTTGACCAATCCTTCCTTGAGGTACCAACTGTTTTTTCCAAAATCCTTTTTAACTCCCTATTAGAAACCTCTACTTGTCCACTAGTTTGGGGGTGATAGGGGGTAGCAATTTTATGATTAACACCATATTTTTTCAAAAGAGTTTCAAAAGCTTTATTACAAAAATGCTTACCTCCATCACTGATTATTGCTCTTGGCACCCCAAATCTAGTAAAAATCTTTTTCTTCAGAAAATCCAGAACAACTTTTCCATCATTTGTGGGAAGGGCTGATGCTTCAACCCACTTAGAAACATAGTCAACAGCAACCAAAATATACTGGCAACCAAAAGAAGGTGGAAAAGGTCCCATGAAATCAATGCCCCATACATCAAAAAGCTCAACTTCCAAAATCATTTTTTGGGGCATCTCATTCCTTCTTGAGATATTACCAGTTCGTTGACAGCGATCACACCTTACCACAAATGCTTTACTATCTTTGAAGATAGTAGGCCAATAAAAACCACTTTGGAGGACTTTAGCTGCAGTCCTCTCACCTGAAAAATGGCCTCCATAATCGGAGCCATGGCAATGCCATAAAATAGCCTCAAATTCTTTTTCTGGAATACACCTTCTAATGATCCCATCAGAACATTCTCTAAACAAATAAGGTTCATCCCAGAAAAAGAATTTAGCATCATGCAAAAAAAATTTCTTTTGTTGCCAAGTCAAATCAGAAGGCAACACACCAGCAGCTTTAAAATTAGCTAAATGTACATACCATGGAGCTATCTCTTGGACAGCTAGAAGCCTCTCATCTGGGAACTCCTCTTGAATAGGAATTGGATCGGAGTTCCCTTCTTCAAGTCTTGACAAATGGTCGGCTACACCATTGTCCTTCCCTTTCCTGTCCACAATTTCGAGATCAAACTCTTGCAGGAGTAAGACCCACCTGATCAACCTGGGTTTAGCTTCCTGCTTAGCAAACAAGTACTTCAATGCAGCATGGTCAGTATGCACAATAACTTTAGTGCCCAAAACGTAAGGTCTGAATTTATCTAAAGCATAAACAACACTCAACAACTCCTTTTCAGTTGTAGCATAATTTTTTTGAGCTTCATTGAGAACCTTACTAGCATAGTAAATCACATGCAACACTTTTCCATTTTTTTGACAAAGAACAGCCCCTATTGCATTATCACTAGCATCACACATAACTTCAAAAGGCAGATCCCATTGGGGAGCAACAATGATAGGGGCTGAAACAAGTTTTTCCTTTAATAATTTAAAAGCAGCCAAACACTCATTATTAAAGATAAAAGGAGCCTCTTTTTCAAGGAGATTTGTCATAGGCTTAGCAATTTTAGAAAAATCTTTTATAAATCGCCTATATAAACCTGCATGACCAAGAAAGCTTCTTATACCTTTAATATTAGTGGGAGGAGGTAGATTTTCAATGATTTCAGTTTTAGCCTTATCTACCTCAATCCCTCTTTCAGAAATTTTGTACCCAAGCACAATGCCATCTTTTACCATAAAATGACATTTTTCCCAATTAAGTACCAAATTCTTTTCTTGGCACCTAACTAGAATCCTTTCCAAATTGCTCAAACACTTGTCAAAGCTGGGGCCATATACAGAAAAATCATCCATGAAAACTTCCATACATTCACCAATTAAATCATAAAAAATAGCAAACATATATCTTTGGAAGGTTCCTGGAGCATTACACAAGCCAAAAGGCATTCTTTTATAAGCAAACACCCCGAAGGGGCAAGTAAAAGTAGTTTTTTCTTGATCCTTAGGATCAACAACAATTTGATTATATCCTGAATACCCATCCAAGAAACAATAAAACTTATGGCCAGCCAACCTGTCAAGCATTTGATCAATAAAGGGAAGGGGAAATGATCTTTCCGGGTGGTAGAATTTAGCCTCCGGTAATCTATACACACCCTCCATCCAGTTACCTTCCTGGTGGGGATCAATTCATTATTTTCATTAGAAACCACTGTAATTCCCCCTTTCTTGGGAACTACCTGACTCATTTCCTAGTCAGAGACTCAGCGCTCGAGCGCTGGGATCCCAACGCTGGAGCGCTGGGACGCTGCTTCTTCATCTTCTTGCTTTTTCTTCCTTCTTCATTCATGGTAGTGGGCTTTGATGGCCATAAAAAGCCACTACTCAGCCTTGTTTAATTCTGAAACCTCTCCTCCACTAACATCAATTCCTTCAATCTTATTTTCCATGTGCTAAATTAGAGAGTGATTCTTCATATTCTTCTTTTTCACTTTGGTCCTCTCTTGGTTAGCACTTCAATTCAAGCCCACATATTCTCTCAATCTTCACTTAAAGTCCTCCACTCTTGAACTTTTACAATTTGGTCCCTGACTTCCTGAAACTTTACACATTGGTCCCTGGACAAAAATGATAACTAAACCAGCTTTTTTCTAAAAATACAAAATAACTAGAAAAATTCCTAAAAATATAAAATAAAGCTAGAAAAATAAATAAAATCTAATCTACATGAAAAATGCAAAATAAATATAAAATCTATATAAAAATGATAAAAAAACCTACATGTGACTCAAAAATAATAAAATAAAAAGACTAAAAAGACCCTAAAAAAATCATATAAAATCCACTCATCACGCAACACTAAAAAATGGACAGAAATAACAAGAAACTGGACGTGGTGCCGAAACTTTCTGTAATGGCTCCTATGTATTTATAGGTGAGGAAGAGAACCCTGAAGGTGGAAAAAATGTTTCGTCTTGTGATCAGAAATTAAAAGGAGGGAATCTTACTTTGAAAATTAGCATGAATGCTAGAAGTCCAGGGAGGGTGATTATAAAAGTTTGTGGTAATTCTAGCTATGAGAGAGAATGAGAGTGATAAAAGCTCTAATTTCCCATATGTGTACGATGGACTGTATTTGGTGAACAACTAGACCGAATGATAATGTGAAAATGAGGAACTTCTAATCAAGTTTACATCGAATAGAATGTCAAATTAACCCCCCACCTGCGTTGCATATGTAGGTTTAGGTTTTAAAGGTTCCCCTACAAGTTATATAACTAGGTGGGGAGTAAATTAACCCCCCACCTATCAAATTAACCCCAATTTGACCTGCAGGTGAACCTTTAAAACCTAAATTTACATGGGCAACGCAGGTGGGGGGTTAATTTGACATTCTATTCGATGTAAACTTGATTAGAAGTTCCTCATTTTCACACTATCCTTCGGTCTAGTTGTTCACCAAATACAGTTCACCGTAGACATATGGGAAAATAGAGCTTTTGTCACTCTCATTCGCTCTCATAGCTAGAATTTCCGCAAACTTTTATAATCACCCTCCCTGGACTTCTAGCATTCATTCTAATTTTCAAAGTAAGATTCCCTCCTTTTAATTTCTGATCACAGGACGAAACATTTTTTCCACCTTCAGGGTTCTCTTCCTCACCTATATATACATAGGAGCCATTACAGAAAGTTTCGGCACAACGTCTAGTTTCTTGTTATTTCTGTCCATTTTTTAGTGTTGCGCTACTTAAGTCTAGAGTTCAAAATACTATTGAAAAAGTGGACATTCGAGTGATGCTTCACTAAGTTTAGATCTCCTACAAGAGTTCCTGAATTCTAGTCCAAAAACGGATATTTCCTACATGAAAATAATTTTTGTGTTTAGTCATTGGATGAAATTTCATGTGGATGTCCCCAAGAATTTAACAACACGTTATTTTTTTAGATTTATCTAAAATTTTACTTGCAAATTTTGATATAAAAATCCTGTAAATTTGACAAAAAAAATATTTATAGAGTAATGAAATATATTAAATAATGAATTTATGTTTATAGGGTATTTAAAAGTCTCTAACTGCCTAAGTCTCCTAGGACTTTGACCTTGCTGCACATCACCAACACTCCAAAAGTTTACACTAGCACGTAGGTTAGTGCAAAGCAATAAACCCAATGGATATAAAATAGATCTCTAAAAATCTTGAACTATGCTACAAACTCTGTGTTTTTACACTATGTTTGTGTGATCCAAAACACTCAAAGTAATTTTAATCTTAGACCTTAGTCTTTGAATTTTTGGATGATCAAACATGAGAAGAAGTTCCCTTTATATAGAGGAAGGAGAAGAAAGAACGGGGAAGTTTTAGCAATGTGGGACTAAAAATAGTTTACCAATTATTCCTTTAAACTAAAATACATATTTCGTATGGCAACCTTAGGTGTTTTTTATCTATCCAAATATTGGTATTACGTATTGCTCCCTTTAACAAAAATTTTAGGTGGCAACATAATCTTTTAAATGCCTCAAGTTTCATACAAAACTAACATCTACAACTTAGGATACGAGTTCTCGTGTATTTCTCCAAGCTTTAGCAATGTGAGACTAAAACAGTTGATCAGTGCTTTACTTTGTTGTGAGATATCAAATTTCATGGCAACTTTAACTGTTTATTAACTATCCAAATAATGGAATAACATCTTGTTTTGTTAAAAAATAATTGTAGGTGACCACATTATATTTCAAATGTCTCAAGTTTCATACAAAACTAACATCTACAACCAAGGATATTAAGTATTGTCATCCCTTTTTGTTGAAAGAACATTGATGAATTGGTCCCTTCTTGTTATTCTATTTTATCCTGAAATTAATTTTAATTGGGGCTTTCTGTGTGTTTGAGTATTAGTGACGCCATGGCCTTATCATTTTCCAATATATATTATTTTTGCATGTATTACTATAAATTTCTTTTGTTGTTCATATGCCTACTTGGTTCAAACAGGTAAATATATGTAGATGCTAGCGGTAACTTAAATCATCAATAAATAAGAATTAATGATTTATGTATACTCCATACTCCCATACATTCGAAAAACAATTTATCCTTTCTCAACTCATTAATTTTGAACACGTCTTTAATGATTTATAGGTATGCATTAACTTCCTTGTGAGTTGTGATACATCATGGTGAAGCCCTTGTAGGTGATTGGATTTACTAGCTATGCTAGAGTGACTGTGCTAGTTCCTTATGGAACCCCGATCCCCTTGACATAAGGTCATAAGGGTAGTGGCCTATTGTCACAATTTTTGGGGATGCCATGTTTGGTTCAATAATATGCATGTAGGTGCTACAAGTAAATTTTTCTGCTATGCCCTCATTTTATTCTTTGACCTTAGTGCATTTTCTGAGTAGGGATATTACTCAAGATCTTTTATTTGGCTAGACTAGATATAAGTTTGTGAAAACATTTTTCCTCCATCCATTCATAGGATATTCATCTAATTAATTTTATGTTGAACATTTATTGAAGTTTTGCTTATCCGGCGACTTTGATAGACTTTTGATTGGGTTTAAGTGCTTTTTATTTTGGGTACCTTTTCTTGTTAATTTTTCTTTGATGCCTGATGATTGGATTTCATATGATGTTTTTAGGGCTTTCCAGATCTTTCATTGTAGAATTGTTACCTAACAAAGTATATATAATGTTCTATTGTTTTGCTGTTGTCTTATTCTATAACTACGCAATTATAATGTTTAGAAAAAACTCTCAATTTTCTTATGCTTTACAAGGGTGGGCCCCAGTTTCGTGCTATTGGCACCAAGAATTTCAAAAATGTGTTACAAAGACTGTTGTTTTGAAAGACAAAAAAAAAAAACACGTTCCACATTAGGTTGGAAGATTGTGGCCCTGTATCCGAATTTACATATGGAATAGAAGGACTTATAGTTCATTATGGTCTTCAACCTGAAGGAGGATGGCCCGAGGTGTGTTATTTAGGGGGATGTGAGTTTCATATTAAAGTTAAAGACAGAGATTTTAGATCAATCTCTACTGAACATGAAGGAAATAACTTTTATTTCGGATGGATGCCAACGCAAGTTGTAGAAACTGACTATGATAGTGGACCTGACAACGAAGAAGAAAATACAATGTCTTACTACGAAAAGCCAACTTTCACCATCGCACATCATTACGAACAGAATGGTGGGTCATATCTATTTACTCAGGTTATTTTATATTACTTAGTTGTTAGTAACTACTTTTTTAAGAGCTTTGATTGTTTTTAATATTTATGCCTTAATCCAGACTTTGCCAGCAGCGTTGGTGAAGCATGCATTGCTTCCGGATAAACCTTCACTTTGTGTATTAAGAGATGCAAGTAAGCGAAGGTTTTATTGTGAATGTTCCGGGGAATAAAAAAACAATAAAAGTGTATCGTGACAATTGGTTGGATAGACTTCATCAAAGAAAATAGATACAAAGATCAGAGCTGGATCAAGTAGGGAATTGATAAGAAGGATCCTTATGTAATACATGTCAGTGTAATCAATAAGTGAAAAATGGTTCTCAAGTTTTTATTTTCATATATCAATATTTACCCCATGCTTTTATTGTTCAGTTAAAATATGAAAAATCTATGTACCAAAACATCCAAGTAAATTATTATTTCGGTTTATAAACATCTATAATTGTCAATTGATATGTTTCATCTAAATAAAACTCTCTTGTGCATGGCACGGGTCAAAAACTATTACACAAAGTTTAGGAAATTTGTATCTATCATAATTGATCACAAAATTTTATCATTCAAAATATGATAAACGTCTTGAGATCGTTTGAACTTAACAATTTAGAGTCCATTTTAGGAAAAGTTAGTACATGCGTCAACTTTTCATGCAATCGATTATTGCAAACACTTCTTTAGATATTTAAAAAAGTCAAGCTTTTCCCAAAATATTGTGTCCTACAACTAATAATTTTGAAAAAGAAATTTAAAATCTATTAAAAAATTTCCATTTAGAAAATTATACTTTAATATTAATATATGAAATTTTATATATTTTATTTTAAATTTACAATATGAATTTATTTAAAAAAGTCTCTATGTTATACAATTAAGAGTTACAAGAACCTCTCTCCTAGGTGTCAAATTCCAGTGCATTTCGCTTCGGTGTTCCAATGATTTTCATCCTACATGGATTCACTCGAACGCAGGGTTTGAAGTTCTCTTCTCATAGTGGTTCTTTCCATGCACTCCTCCCCAAAACCTCCCAACTGACCAATCACATGAACCTTTTTCCAGTATTGCATTATGCATTAAACATAATCTTCTAACTGCAGCTAATACTTGAACCTTTTTTATCTTCCCACTTTATCTCACTGATTGATTTCCCTAGGTTTTTTTATCCTTTTCCACTCAAGACCTTAATTATTTCTCCTTCTCAATGCATTTTTTTGCTCTCCAGTATTGTTTGTTAGATTTGAATTCGAAACCCTAATTTATTATGGCGCCATTCATGAAATACTTTGTGGTTTCTCTATAAATAGGTTATTGCAATGTTTTGTTATTCACCAATTCTTCATTCTTTGTCTACTAGAATTTCTTATAGCCATGGCCATGAACTTTGATTCTCTTTCCAGCATTTCACCCAAAAAAGAGACATGGAGGATCAATGTAAAGGTTGTTCATCTGCGAAAAGTTCCAAGCTTTGATAATCCGAGGTTACCTTTTTGTATTGAGATGGTTTTGATGGATGAAAATGGTGATAGGATTCATGCATCTGTCCGGAAAACCCTAAGCTACAAGTTTAAGCAATTGATCTCTAAGGGTTCTACTTATACCATGTCTCATTTTGGAGTTGTTAATAATACCGGTGAGTTTTGTACCACCAGACATGCTTTTAAGCTGAACTTTCAGCTTAGAACTGATGTCCACCAACTGAATGTCCTTTCTCTTTTGTTCCAATATCTGACATATTGTTCAAGGGTTACGACAAGAAATATTTAGCTTGTCAGATTTCAACGCTTGAGTTGATTTTTTTACACTCAGTATTTGTTTTTTCTTATACCCATTTTCACAATTTGTGTTTTTTTTTTCACCATGTGATTAGGATTCTCACTGGCGTTGGAACTGAGCAGCAGTTCAAGAAAGATGGAATGAGTGACAAGATTATTAAGATTGAGCTCACGGCTGATTGGTAATAATGTTTATTTAAATTTTTATTTTCTGATTTCCCTTAAGTTTGGGTAATTTAATTGATTATTGTATTGTATTCCCTTATTGTAGTGCCAAGATTGAGTGTGCTTTCCTTGGTAACTTTTTTGATGAAATCAAAGCTTTTCTAGTTGCTGGTAATGCTAGCAATGATGCTGTAGTGATTCAACTTGCAAAAGTGAAGACTTTGAAAGGTTTTACCATTTCATAATTTAATTGGTTTTTATGTCATACTTTTTCAAATCTTGCACTTTTTGTATGAGTCCATGTGAAATAATGTTTGTGCGTATTTTGAATGTAGACACCCCATGTCTGAATTCTGCTTATGGTGCAACAAAGGTTTTAATTCACCCTGATATTCAGGAATTGCTGCCATCAAGAAAAAGTAAATTCCATGTCTAAACTTTATTTTTTCATTATCGTGAAATAATATTAATGATTTTTATGTTTTCATTAGGTTCTTTGATTCAACTAAGTTAAGCTCTCTAGTTATGAGCCAACTTCCAGATCTAAGCAAATCTACACGAGAAGATTTTTTTGTCAAAACTTCTCCATAGACAATTGAAAAATCAAAGATAGTCAGGAGGTTTCTTTTATAATTTCTAAATTATGTTTAACGGACTTTTTTGTGTTGCAAAACTTCCATAATGTTCTTTTGTTATTCCTGTTGAATTGTACTTGTGTGGTGCTTGGAACGATTAAGGTGCTGCCAGAGAATGGTGACTGGTGGTATCCATCCTGTAAATGCAACAAGATGGTTTGTCCTATAGGTTTACTGGAAATCAAACTCATTTTTCCGTCATTTTACAATTACCGACTTCATTTTTTACCACCACAACATGGTGGCTGAAATTTATATTATTAATCTTCCTTTAAAGTCGCTTTGTCAGTTTGAGTTCTCATTTGCATGTTTTTTGATATGATTTAATTAGAATGCTGAAAAATCTAAGGAAGCAAAGCTTCCTGATGAGCTAAACAACCTTCTAGACAAGACGTTTTTGTTCAAGATTGATGTCAAGATGTCTTCCAACTCCATGTTTGAGCAATCTTATCGTGTGAAGAAAAATTGTAAGGAACGTGAGATAATCAACCAGTTCAATACCGTGACTGCTGAACCTAGGGTGAACATAATAATAATCTTGATTTGTTTTCACATTTTGGCATACTGTGATTTTTAGATGATTTAAAATAATTTAAAAAGTTAGGTTAATTGTGTTTAATCTCCCACCTCAAAGATTGTGTTTATTTATTGTTTGTTTTAAAAACTTATTTAATTAAACCAGTCTCATTTAGCAGGACTTGATCAGTGATGTTGTTGTTATTGATGATGAAAAAGTGTACGAGTCTACTTAGCCTGCTGCTGTTGTTCTTGGAGTTGAAACCCATGACTTAACCCCGGCAAAGCGGAGTTCACCTTCTGAAGTGCAGAATGTTATTTCTACTTCTACCAGTTCCCACAAGAAGCTTCTTGAAAAGATCAAGCAGGAGAAGATCTAAATGTCAGTTCCATTTGCTGAAGAGATTTCTATTTTGTGTTATGTTCCACTGTTTTGAATTTTAATTTTTCAGTTTTCTACCTTTGTTACTAAGATTTACGCTATATGTTTTCATGATAATTTGTGGATCTCTTTAATCTTGGCCTTAATTTTGCGGCCTTTATTTGGCAATATTTTGGCTTCTAAATTTTGCGCATTAATTATGAAAGATTGTAGTCGATAATAATTTTTTTAGTAATGATTGATGATGTTATTATCGCGCCGTTTATCATTCACATATCTTTTTGATATTGGTTTCTTATTTTGATCTATGAACGAATGAATTTTTGATAGTATTTTCCTTTTTAACCATAATCATCATTCAACCTTCATTCACTAAAATATTTTAAAATGTAGAAGTTTTCCAATTCTTTTTCCTCTTGCCCCGTTCTATAACTATATATTACTTCAATGTAATATATATGTTTAACACAACAATCAAATAATTATTCATATATCTTAAACCAAATCCTCATTTTCAATAAATAGTTGTTAGTTATTCTTAATTTAAATTTAAATATCTTTTGCTAAATAGTTTAAAAACTACTCAATTCTTTTCAATGAGTTGAGCCATGGTACATATCTGCTGTAACTTTGCATCTGTTTTCATTAATTAATTATCGTCGTTTATTATTTTAATATTTCTTTATGTTCTACGAATGAATTTTTTTTTTATCCTCATGCACCCAATTTTTTGAAATATATTAATCTTAATTTTTTTATAGTATTTGCCTTTGTAACCATAAACACTAATTTACATGATGGATAAAACAATTTAACCAATTCATTCTTTTTGGGGTTAAATATAAGCAATTCATTCCAAGCCATTTGCTTCCTTGGTAGTTGCAAGAAATAAATTTTACTTTAAAGTAATATATTAATAACCTAATTATGAAATAGATGCTCATTTATGTTAAATTCAAACCACGTATTCATTAAATATCTTTAAATATTCGTTAGCTTTTTCTTAAATTTAATTTAAACCTCATTTGCTAAAGATTTTGAAAACTATTCTTAAATTCCGCAAGTGTAATTTGTCATTAAGTAAACCTTCTGAATGCTCATATTTTTTCTTTATAATGGTTTATATCCAAACCTATTTTCAAAAGAAAAAAATTACCTGTTTAGTAACTTATCGTACACATTGATTTTACTCTCATATATCAATTATAATAACCCAAATTAATTTTTTACATTACCGATGGAAAACTTAATGACTTTTACTTTCTGTAATTAAATTTTTTACATATAGATGTCAACAACAAAATTGGCTACAAAGATTTATGCTACTCTTCCGTTCCAAATTATAAGGACCTGTTCAGACAATCACGCTTATTAAGAAAACTTGTAATAAGCTAATTAATATCTTGGTTTTGTTATTTTTTTGTACAAATCTTCCATATATGCCCCTATGTTAGTATTGGATATATCAAAGGTTGGTTGGGAAACATGAAAGATAAGTAATTAGTAGAGGTGATAATTTAAGTTTTGGAATTGAAAATATAATGAATGCAAGGGGTAAAAAAGGAAAAACTTATTTTTTTTTTTTTTGAAATCTAGAAGGGTTTTATAATTTGGGACACCAAGTTTGTCTCTAAAGAACCTAATAATTTGGGACGGAGGAGTAATAAGCAGGGATGGATCCACATAGGACTTGAGGGGGCCAAGTGCCCCCACAAGATTTTTTCATTTTTCAAGAAAAAATACTACATATACTCTACATTTTTAGAATATTCAGTAAATAATTGCCCCCACAAAATAATAAGTATCCTCATTGTTTTGTACTTTGGAAAAAGATGTGCTCAAATTCATTTCACTCACATTCACATGAAAGAGATGAGAGTAGATAAAACATAAGTAAGAAATATTATGCCTCAAGTTTCATAGAAAACTAACATCTACAACTATTGATATGCGTTCTTGTATACTCCTTCATGTTCATATTGCACAAACATCTTGGTTTTGACTTCTAAATAAAGAAAATACTTGGTAAACACATAATTTATCTCTTGTAGTTCTCATGATAGGTTATTTAGACGCTACATATTTAACTTTCATAATCTAAGTATGAAATCAGAATTTTGGTTTTAGAAAAAAATCTATAAAGGTGATTTAGATGAAAATATTACTTTTACTAAACAACTAAGGAAATTAAGTATTTTCATCCCTTTTTGTTGAAACAACATTGATGAAATGGTCCCTTCTTGTCATTCTATCGTATCCTTAAACTAATTTCAATTGGGGCTTCGTGTGTGTTTGAGTAATAGTGACGCCATTGCATTATCATTTTCCAATATACATTATTTTGACATGTATTACTATAAATTCCTTTTGTTGTTCATAAGCCTACCTGATTCCAATATACCTAATGATCTATGTATACTCCATATTCCCAAACATTCGAAGAATAATTCCTTTCTCAACTCATTAATTTTGAACACGCCTTTAATGATTTATAGGTATGCATTAACATCCTGGTGAGTTGTGATACATCCCGGTGAAGCACTTGTAGGTGATTGGATTTACTAGCTATGCCTGAGTTATTGTGCTAGTTCCTTGTAGAACAACGATCCCCTTGACATAAGGTCATTAGGGTAGTGGCCTATTGTCACAATTTTTGGGGATGCCATGTTTGGGTCAATAATATGCACAGTAATCTCCTACTTAATTTCCGAATTTTAAATCCAATTTAAGCTCTTGGGTTGGTTTACATAGTCTATAAAACATGCTAGTATTCTCCTACTTAATTTCCGAATTTTAAATCCAATTTCATGATGCTATAGCCTAGAATTTCTACAAGTTAAATGCCTTAATAAATGTAGAACTTTGTTCCTAATTACTAAATCCATAGCCTTGGTATTTAGTTAACCAGAAAAGAAGATGAAGAATGAATTAGGGCCAGCACAAAGTTACGTCTATCCTAATTGCCTTAAGAGATATATACTTATAACCTTTTTTATTTCCTATTTCCCTTACTACTTACCAAATGGCCTTATGACATAAGTAGAAAGCAAGATATCTTTTGTGCACAAAGATGAATAAAGAACAAGGAAATAAAACATGAAAGGAAATATTATTCAGAAATGTAGAAAAACACTATAACATGAATTATAAACTAAAACAACCCAAAAACTTAAAGAAGAAGTTAGCCAAGCATGGCTAAAAGAATCATTGAATTACCCTGGATAGGAGCTCAAGTTTGGCTTCCCACAATTCCTAGGAACAATGATCTTAAGGAGGAAAGAAGAATACTTGTTGTACTCTGAAATGGTGTGTCTTACAAGTGAAGAAAAGACCCCTATTTATAGTAAAAATTCACCCTCCAGCGCTTGAGCGCTGGCATTCCCAACGCTTGGGCGTTGGGATGCATTAAAATTCCACTATCAGACCGAGGCCCAGCGCTTGAGCGCTGGCTTTCCAACGCTTGAGCGCTGGGTGAGAATCTGACTCATCTCCTAGTCAGAGTCCCAACGCTTGAGCGTTGGGTCGCCTGCTGCTTCATCTTCAAGCTTTTCCCTTCTTCATGGTAATGGGTTTTCAATGCCTTCAATGGCCACCACTCAGCCCTTAATCATTTCTGAAACTTCCTTCCCACTACCATCAATTCTTCAAGCTTATTTTCCATGTGCTAAATTGGAGAGAGTTGCTTCATATTCTTCTTTTTCTCTTTTAGCCCTCTCTTTACTAGCACTTCAATTCTAGCCCTATAATTCTTTGAAACTTCACTTTTAATCCTCCACTCTTGAACTTTCACACTTTGATCCCTGATTTCCTGAAACTTTACAAATTGGTCCCTGGACAAAAATGATAACTATACCAGCTTTTCCTAAAAATATAAAATAACCATAAAAATTCCTAAAAATATAAAATAAAGTTAGAAAAACAAATAAAATCTAATCTATATGCAAAATGAAAAATAAATATAAAATCTACATAAAAATAATAAAAATCCTGTATGTGACTCAAAAATAATAAAAATAAAAAGACTAAAAACAACCTAAAAACATCATATAATATCCACTCATCACATATGAAATAGCAATTCTTTCGTACACAATTATGACGCACACACCACTGTAGTTCTGTTTTATGCTATGATCTTTACAAGTGGAAAAGCAGACACAATATTTTGCACTATAAGGTAGCTTAGGAAGGAATTTAAAGGATATGGTTAGACGTTGAATTCTTTCTTAATCATAAAAATTGGCCACACTTATTTTGGTCAAACAATGGAAAAATAAAAAGCTCAATATAGTTGTATTTTTTTGAAATGGTTATTGAAACAGTTACATTAATTGGATTATATGAGTGTGAGGCAAATTAAGATTATTAACCGTGGAGTTTCAGAAAACTTGGTGAATCAAATAAGAAAGATATGAAGTATTTTTCATAATGCCACCTAAGTGGAGGAAAAAGTTGTATATGGAGCACACCAGAAAGAAGTTTATGTCGTTTATCCCTCCACAGTATACATCTGATGAGGTTCACTAATAAGGAGACTATTTAAGACATCAATCTCATCCTCTCGAGTATGGGCAATAACTTTTGCCGACATCCAAACTAGAGACAAGTTAGCATTATTCCTTTTTAATGCAACAGAAAGTATAACATTCTGGATATGACGTGATCATACATTCTGGATATTGAAGTTGTATGTTGATAAGGGTGAATTGGTTACTCTTATTAATTCAATGAATATTATTTGGTACACAAGTGGCTCATCTATCAAAAAACACTTGTCTTTTCACAAAATAAGACATTTATCATGCAACTCACACGCGCATCAGATCTATTTATGATTTCCTTGTTGGATACAAGTAAACGACACCTGTTGTTGTTCTAGAACATGTGTGTTCTTGAAGATCTAGAGTGATATTATCACCATCTTTCTGAAAGGTATGAATATGTAAAATGTAAAACTGAGTTTAACATTGTTGCCGTTAAAATGCTTTTTTATTGAACCTGTTTTTCATAAATACGTAACTATGTCTCAGCTTTCAATTTTAACCGACTTTTATTTTATTTTACTTTTAATATGTTTTAATATTTTTATTTTATCTCTAAATTTTCCTTTTTATTGAAATAACTAAAATGAAACAAATTTAAAATATAAAACCGAAATTAAGAATAAATCTAAAAAATGACAAAAAAGGAAAGTGTAAATTGACTTCATCACTTTATAATCTTATTTGACTTGCATTAGTCTCCGTTTATAAATTTCAGCTAACAAGGAATTAAATATGAATGAATTGCACAAGTTTTTGATAAAGGAAATTTGTGATGTTTTAAAAAAGTATATTGAGGAAATGTTTATCTTGTCGGAAAGTTAGAACAAAGTTATACAACTCTCATGAGAACTCCAACTGCTAAATTATATGTTAACTAAGTGGATTTCTATTTAGAAGACAAACTCAAGACATAGACGCAACATGTTCATGGAGAAATATACGAGAACTCGTATCCAAAGTTGTAGATGTTAGTTTTGTATGAAACTTGAGGCATTTAAAAGATTATGTTGCCATATAAACATAAAATCATTATTAAATATTTTTTCATTACTCTATAAATATTTGTTTTGTCAAATTTACAGGATTTTTATATCAAAATTTGCAAGTAAAATTTTAGATAAATCTAAAAAAATAACGTGTTGTTAAATTCTTAGGGACATCCACATGAAATTTCATCCAATGACTAAACACAAAAATTATTTTCATGTAGGAAATATCCGTTTTTGGACTAGACTTCAGGAACTCTTGTAGGAGATCTAAACTTCTTGAAGCATCACTCGAATGTCCACTTTTTCAATAGTATTTTGAACTCTAGACTTAAGGAGCGCAACACTAAAAAATGGACAGAAATAACAAGAAACTAGACGTGGTGCCAAAACTTTCTGTAATGGCTCCTATGTATTTATAGGTGAGGAAGAGAACCCTGAAGGTGGAAAAATGTTTCGTCCTGTGATCAGAAATTAAAAGGAGGGAATCTTACTTTGAAAATTAGCATGAATGCTAGAAGTCCAGGGAGGGTGATTATAAAAGTTTGTGGAAATTCTAGCTATGAGAGAGAATGAGAGTGACAAAAGCTCTAATTTCCCATAGTCTACGATGGACTGTATTTGGTGAACAACTAGACCGAATGATAGTGTGAAAATGAGGAACTTCTAATCAAGTTTATATCGAATAGAATGTCAAATTAACCCCCCACCTGCGTTGCCCATGTAGGTTTAGGTTTTAAAGGTTCCACTGCAAGTTATATAACTAGGTGGAGGGTAAATTATCCCCCCACCTGTCAAATTAACCCCAATTTGACCTGCAGGTGAACCTTTAAAACCTAAATTTACATGGGCAACGCAGGTGGGGGGTTTATTTGACATTCTATTTGATGTAAACTTGATTCGAAGTTCCTCATTTTCCCACTATCCATCGGTGTAGTTGTTCACCAAATACAGTTCACCGTAGACATATGGGAAAATAGAGCTTTTGTCACTCTCATTCTCTCTCATCGCTAGAATTTCCATAAAATTTTATAATCACCCTCCCTGGAGTTCTTGCATTCATGCTAATATTCAAAGTAAGATTCCCTCCTTTTAATTTCTGATCGCGGGACGAAACATTTTTTCCACCTTCAGGGTTCTCTTCCTCATCTATATATACCTAGGAGCCATTAAAGAAATTTTCGGCACAACGTCTAGTTGCTTGTTATTTCTGTCCATTTTTTAGTGTTGCGCTCCTTAAGTCTAGAGTTCAAAATACTATTGAAAAAGTGTACATTCGAGTGATGCTTCAAGAAGTTTAGATCTCCTACAAGAGTTCCTGAAGTCTAGTCCAAAAACGGATATTTCCTACATGAAAATAATTTTTGTGTTTAGTCATTGGATGAAATTTCATGTGGATGTCCCTAAGAATTTAACAACAAGTTATTTTTTTAGATTTATCTCAAATTTTACTTGCAAATTTTGATATAAAAATCCTGTAAATTTGACAAAACAAATATTTATAGAGTTATGAAAAAATATTTGATAATGATTTTATGTTTATAGGGTATTCAAAATTAAGAAGAGAATATTTTTCAAAAAAAAAAGAAGAAAAAAAAATTCACAGAAATAAAATATTATATTTATTAAAAAATGATAAAATTAAAATAAAAGAGAAATGAAATAAATACTTACCTCGATGCAGAGCACTCGAAAAGTCTCTAACTACGTAGGTCTCCTAGGACTTTGACCTTGCCGCACATCACCAACACTCCAAAAGTTTACACTAGCACGTAGGCTAGTGCAAAGCAAAAAACTCAATGTATATAAAATAGATCTCTAAAAATCTTGAACTATGCTACAAACTATGTGTTTTTACACTATGTTTGTGTGATCCAAAACACTCAAAGTAATTTTAATCTTAGACCTTAGTCTTTGAATTTTTGGATGATCAAACATGAGAAGAAGTTCCCTTTATATAGAGGAAGGAGAAGAAAGAACGGGGAAGTTTTAGCAATGTGGGACTTAAAATAGTTTACCAATTATTCCTTTAAACTAAAATACATATTTCGTATGGCAACCTTAGGTGTTTTTTATCTATCCAAATATTGGTATTACGTATTGCTCTCTCTAACAAAAATTGTAGGTGGCAACATAATCTTTTAAATGCCTCAAGTTTCATACAAAACTAACATCTACAACATTGGATACGAGTTCTCGTATATTTCTCCAAGCTTTAGCAATGTGAGACTAAAACAGTTGATCAGTGCTTTACTATGTTGTGAGATATCAAATTTCATGGCAACTTTAACTGTTTATTAACTATCCAAAGAATGGAATAACATCTTGTTTTGTTAAAAATAATTGTAGGTGACCACATTACATTTCAAATGTCTCAAGTTTCATACAAAACTAAAATCTACAACTACAGATATGCGTTCTTGTATACTCCTTCGTGTACATTTTGCACAAGCATCTTAGTTTTGTCTTCTAAATAAAGAAAATACTTGGAAAACACATAATCTACCTCTTGTTGTTCTCATGATAGTGTATTTATATGCTACGTATTTAACTTTCATAACCTTAGTATTAAATCAGAATTTTTGTTTCAGAAAAGAATATATAAAGGTGATTTAGATGAAAATATTAGTTTTACTAAACAACTAAGGAAATTAAGTATTGTCATCCCTTTTTGTTGAAAGAACATTGATGAATTGGTCCCTTCTTGATATTCTATGATATCCTAAAATTAATTTTAATTGGGGCTTTGTGTGTGTTTGAGTATTAGTGACGCCATGGCCTTATCATTTTCCAATATATATTATTTTTGCATGTATTACTATAAATTTATTTTGTTGTTCATATGCCTACTTGATTCAAACAGGTAAATATATGTAGATGCTAGCGGTAACTTAAATAATCAATAAATATGAATTAATGATCTATGTATACTACATATTCCCAAACATTCGAAGAATAATTTATCCTTTCTCAACTCATTAATGTTGAACACGTCTTTAATGATTTATAGGTATGCATTAACATCCTCGTGAGTTGTGATACATCCCGGTGAAGCACTTGTAGGTGATTGGATTTACTAGCTTTGCCTGAGTTATTCTGCTAGTTCCTTGTGGAACAACGATCCCCTTGACATAAGGTCATAAGGGTAGTGGCCTATTGTCACAATTGTTGGGGATGCCATGTTTAGGCCAATAATATGCATGTAGGTGCTACAAGTAAACTTTTCTGCTATGCCCTCATTTTATTCTTTGAACTTAGTGCATTTTCTAAGTAGGCATATTACTCAAGATCTTTTATTTGGCTAGACTAGATATATGGTTGCCTTAAGAAATGTAGAACTTTCTTCCTAATTACTAAATCCATAGCCTTGGTATTTAGTTAACCAGAAAAGAAGATGAAGAATGAATTCGGGCCAGCACAAAGTTACGTCTATCCTAATTGCCTTAAGAGATATATACTTATAACCTTTTTTATTTCCTATTTCCCTTACTACTTACCAAATGGCCTTATGACCTAAGTAGAAAGCAAGATATCTTTTGTGCACAAAGATGAATAAAGAACAAGGAAATAAAACATGAAAGGAAATATTATTCAGAAATGTAGAAAAACACTAGAACATGAATTATAAACTAAAACAACCCAAAAACTTAAAGAAGAAGTTAGCCAAGCATGGCTAAAAGAATCATTGAATTACCCTGGATAGGAGCTCAAGTTTGGCTTCCCACAATTCCTAGGAACAATGATCTTAAGGAGGAAAGAAGAATACTTGTTGTATTCTGAAATGGTATGTCTTACAAGTGAAGAAAAGGCCCCTATTTATAGTAAAAATTCACCCTCTAGCGCTTGAGCGCTGGCATTCCCAACGCTTGGGTGTTGGGATGCATTAAAATTCCACTATCAGACCGAGGCCCAGCGCTTGAGCGCTGGCTTTCCACCGCTTGAGCGTTGGGTCGCCTGCTGCTTCATCTTCAAGCTTTTCCCTTCTTCATGGTAATGGGTTTTCAATGCCTTCAATGGCCACCACTCAGCCCTTAATCATTTCTGAAACTTCCTTCCCACAACCATCAATTCTTCAAGCTTATTTTCCATGTGCTAAATTGGAGAGAGTTGCTTCATATTCTTCTTTTTCTCTTTTAGCCCTCTCTTTACTAGCACTTCAATTCTGGCCCTTTAATTCTTTGAAACTTCACTTTTAATCCTCCACTCTTGAACTTTCACACTTTGATCCCTGATTTCCTGAAACTTTACAAATTGGTCCCTGGACAAAAATGATAACTATACCAGCTTTTCCTAAAAATATAAAATAACTATAAAAACTCCTAAAAATATAAAATAAAGTTAGAAAAACAAATAAAATCTAATCTATATGCAAAATGAAAAATAAATATAAAATCTACATAAAAATAATAAAAATCCTATATGTGACTCAAAAATAATAAAAATAAAAAGACTAAAAACAACCTAAAAACATCATATAATATCCACTCATCACATATGAAATAGCAATTCTTTCGTACACAATAATGACGCACACACCACTGTAGTTCTGTTTTATGCTATGATCTTTACAAGTGGAAATGCAGACACAATATTTTGCACTATAAGGTAGCTTAGGAAGGAATTTAAAGGATATGGTTAGACGTTGAATTCTTTCATATTCATAAAAATTGGTCTCTCTTATTTTGGTCAAACAATGGAAAAATAAAAAGCTCAATATAGTTGTATTTTTTTGAAATGGTTATTGAAACAGTTACATTAATTGGATTATATGAGTGTGAGGCAAATTGAGATTATTAACCGTGGAGTTTCAGAAAACTTGATGAATCAAAGAAGAAAGATATGAAGTATTTTTCATAATGCCACCTAAGTGGAGGAAAAAGTTGTATATGGAGCACACCAGAAAGAATTTTATGTCGTTTATCCCTCCACAGTATACATCTGATGAGGTTCACTAATAAGGAGACTATTTAAGACATCAATCTCATCCTCTCGAGTAGGGGCAATAACTTTTGCCGACATCCAAACTAGAGACAAGTTAGCATTATTCCTTTTTAATGCAACAGAAAGTATAACATTCTGGATATGACGTTGTTGACACCTATTTTTGTTCGGGTCCAATTTTGAAAAAAAGAAAAAAAAAAGAGGAAAAAGGAAAGGAAAAAAAAGGAAAAAAAAGAGAGAAGAAAAAGAAAAAAAAAGAGAAAAAAAAAGAGAAAAAGAAAGAAGAGAAAAAGAAGGAAAGAAGGAAAAGAGAAAAGAAAAGAAAAGGCCCAGCAGAGGAAAAGGAGGAAGAAAGGAAGAAAATGGGCCGCGGCCCAAAGGAAAAGAGAGGAAGCAGAAGCAAGGAAGGGAGGGCGACTTAGTCATTTTCCCCCTCACTGAAACCCTAATTCTCCCCTATATAAGCCTACCCTCACTAACCCTAAAAACCACTCATCATTCCCTAATAGCCTCCATACTCTCTCAAACCCTAATTTCCTCACTCCCACACAATTCTTAACCTCCACTCATACTTTTAGCCTCCACTCCTAACCCTAGTCTCCCTTCATTTTCTATCTCCCAAAATAAAACAAAGAAACAAAAAAAAAACAAAAAAAAAGGGAGGAAGCAGCCACACTTCCCTAAACCCTGCCACCAGCCTACTCCCTTTCATCTCTCTCCCTCATATCCAGCCGCCACACACCACCAGCCCCTTTCCACACCTAGCCGCCACCTCTCCATAAGCCACCGGCCGCCCTTCTCCCTCATCAACCTTCACGCCGCCGTCCTTCCTTCCTCATCCCTCCAAGCCACCGCCGCCCTTGTTCCTTTCCTCCCTGGCCGCCGCCAAGCCACCACGCTCTGATCTCTCCTAGGCCGCCGTGACCGAGCCACTACGTCCCAGCCACCGCCGTCATCCTTCATAGCCACCACCACTTCGTCCTTCCCGTCTGTTCCTGTGCTCCTCCAACCGCCATCACCGTTGCTCCTCCTTCGAGCTTCCCTTGGCCGCCGCGGCCAAGCCACCACGTTCCAGCCCCCCTGCGCCGCCGCTGCAACACTGGTTCCTTCATCATCCTCGAGCTGCTGCTGCTTCTTTTTCTTTCTTTTTTGGCTGGTCCTTTTTTTATTTTTATTTTTTCTTCTTTTGGTTGTTTTTTTAATTATTATTGAATTTCATTTATTCTGTTTTTTTTTGTCCTTATTTTGGCTTTGATTTTTATTTTCTGAGACATTGTAAGTCCATGATATAAGGACATTTTAATTTTAATTTTTGTTGTAACGAAAAAGAGAAAAAAACTAAAAAACTTAATTAAATTAAAATAAGAACTGCGTAAGCCTTGATCTTCCATTTTAAGGGAGTACGTAGGACTGGGTTCACACCTATCAGGCTATAAAAAATATAAAATATTTTGTGTTTCTCTTTGTCTTTCCCTTTTTTAGAAACAACTAGGATTGAATAATGTAAATAATAAAATACTTTGTTCTTTTTTTTTTAGAAATAATTAGGGGATTAAATAATGTAAAAATAATAAAAATAATTTTGTTTTCCTTTTCTCTTTTATGAGTAATTAGGAATTAAATAATAAAAATAAATAAGGGTAAAATTAATAATGTAGAGAGCTAAGAGAATTACACAAATAATCTTAGGTACCGTTTAGACGGGCGCTGTGGGGTGCTAACTCCTTCCCCACGCGTAATAGACTCCCGAACCTAGATTTTAGGTTTCGTAGGCTATTTATCAATTTTAGGTTTTTCTAGTGTTTTCCTTTAATAAACATTAGTGGCGACTCTGTCTGATACTTAATTGTTTTTTCGCCGTCCCGCCGCGACCCCGGTTGCGACAGATGGCGACTCTGCTGGGGACACTTTGAGAGTCAGGCCTTTCTTGATTGTTTGTGTTTTTTTTTTTTAGCTTTCTTTTATTTTACCCTTCATTATTTTTATTGTAATTTTTTTGTACATATTTTTTCTACTTTGTATATAATTTGTCTTTAATTTGTCTCTAATTTATCTTTAATTCGTCTTTCTTTTTATTTTATTTTACCCTTCATTATTTTGCTTTTTTTATTTAATTGCCTTGTACATATTTTTTCTACTTTGTATATAATTTGTCTTTAATTTGTCTATAATTTATCTTTAATTCGTCTTTCTTTTCCTTTTACCCTTCACTATTTTGCCTTTTTTATTGTTTAATTGCCTTGTACATATTTTTTTTTCCTACTTTGTATATAATTTGCCTCTAATTTATCTTTAATTTGTCTTTCTTTTTATTTTATTTTATTCTTCATTATTTTGCTTTTTTTGTTTGATTGCCATGTATATATTTTATTTTTTCCCTACCTTGTATATAATTTGTTTTCAGCATGCGGTATTAGGGTAGATGACCAATTTAAACTGCTATATTTGGTTTTCTGGCTATGTTGCAGGTGGGGTAGTTTTTTTAGGGTTTCTTGAAAAAGGTTTGTATGCTCCCAATGCACACACTTCACTTCCACTTTGTGAGGCACACTTTTTGGGCTCTATACCCGAGCCCGTGCGAGCCCAGGAGTAGCGGTGCCTTGGTACTTGTCGTGAGAGGCCTAGTGTCTACGCGTCAACTATTGAGCCACCACTCGGATTATTACCGGTCATCAAGCTATTTGTCGTGAGAGGCCTAGTGTCTACGCGTCAAATAGTTTGATCATCGGGACCTTGTCTTCGTGATGGGGGTAATTCGAGGACCTTTTAGGAGTCTAGAACTTACCATAAAGAGAGCACTTAATTTGACCATAGTCCCCATCCAATTAGGGTTTTGGCCAATGTAGTATATCCCATCCTTTAGGTCTTTACCCTCGTAGGACAAATGGGAGCATTCTCTTCTTTATTCATTGTCATATCATCATCATCCAATATGCCATACATCATCCATCACAAAAAAAATACAAAAATTCATTTTCATGCATCATTCATCCAATATATAAAAAAAAAACATAAAAAAATTCACCTTTCATGCATCATTCATAAAAATAAAAAACATAAAAAAAATTTCATGCATCATTCATCCTATATATAAAAAAAAAACATAAAAAATTCACCTTTCATGCATCATTCATAAAAAAAAACATAAAAAATTTTTCATGCATCATTCATAAAAAAAAACATAAAAATTTTTCATGCATCATTCATCTTATATGAAAAAAAATATAAAAAAATTCACCTTCCATGCATCATTCATCTTATAAACAAAAAAAAAACATAAAATTTTTCATGCATCATTCATAAAAAAAAAAAACATAAAAAATTTTCATGCATCATTCATCTTATATATAAAAAAAAAAACATAAAAAAAATTCACCTTTCATGCATCATTCATCATATATAAAAAAAAAATTATAAAAAAACACTCTTGCATTTCATCACTCCATGTTCATGCATTTCATGGCATTTTACATGCTTCTTTTTTTAATAGTAAATCAAATTCTGTTAACGGTCCGAATGGAGGGGGTTCAAGACCAAGCAGCGCTTGTCCTGAAGAAAAACACCAAGGTTTCAGCCTCAATAGATGATTTCGGGAACCTCAAAGAAATATGTAGAAAAGTGCCGCGAGAAGTGCTTGCTGAGTTTTCAAAGAAATACGGGAATTTGTTGGGCCTACTCGGCATCAAAGTAGAAGAGGAGGTTTTGAGTGCTCTAGTCCAGTATTGGAACCCAAACTTTCGTTGCTTCGAGTTGCCCCAGTTCGATACTGTACCAACTATAGAGGAGTACACCCAGATGTTGGATTTCCCTATCAGAGATGGGGCCGGTGTTTATCAATACAGGGGGTGCTACATAGAAGTGCAAAAGGTCGCAACTTCTCTCGGCATACCAGATCATTGTTTTGCGACAAACTCCAGTGGTCTCGTCAGTGGTCTTATTCCCATATCTGAAGGATGTGATAGAACAGGAAACCATTGACGCATATTATCAGTTTGTAGAAAACAGGAGGTGCTCAGTTCCGGCAAATTCTTGCAGAAACCCTAATTTCCGCATATATCTGCCGCAAAAGTAAAAAGTCAAAACTCCGATGCTGCTACCAATTGTTGTACGCTTGGTTTATAACTCATTGTTATGCTCGGCGCCACATGGGCCACAATCCAAATGCACTAAAAGATTTCCATAAAATTCTAAGAAGATTCATGGAGGCTCAGGAATGGAAAAACGAGTTTGCTAGAATGGAGTCAAAAGCATTCATTTGGGCCTGTCCTTGGTTCATACTCGGGGACGTGATCCTCAGCTGTGGGCCTTTCTCTAATGTACCCTTGATGGGAATAAGAGGATGCATATCTTACACTCCTGTCATGGTTCTCCGGCAGCTCAAGCGTGTTCAGATCATGCCGTCAAAAGAGCAACTGGGAGGTTTAAACTTCCAATACACTGATAAGAATTTTGAACTCCAGATAAGTCAAGTGGGAAGTGCTTGGAATCGTGTTTCGCATTCAAGGTATATCTCGCCCTACTACTTCAGAAGAGTATGATACATGGAGAGCGACCAGAGGTGTTCAGGATTACGCACCTAAGGAGTTCTCACACACCGAAGAAGCATGTCAAAAGAAGGAACAAGATATGAGTCTCCGGGCAGAGGCACTCAAAGCAGAAACAAACCAGTTAGGCGCACTAAATGAAGAAAGAATGGTGGGCATGATGCGTATGAAGCATGAACTTGAGAAGAATAAAGCCCTAAGAGATCAAGAAGAGGAGATGAAGCTACTCAAAGATGATTATCGGCGGGTTAATGCAAGCCTAAAGAGGGTCAGAGTGTCGTCTGATGCACCACAAGTAAAGTCATTAAAACACCAAGTCGCAAGGTTGGAGAACCTGATTAAAGAGGCCACAGTTGAGAAAGAAGGACTGAAAATCGAGGTTGAGGCACAACGAGCTAAGATTAGGAGAATTAAAGTTGAAGCGAATGATGAAAAGGAAGAATTGAATGACCAAGTGGAAAGGCTGAAACTTCTCGTTTATATGAAGGAAGCGAGGTGCGGAGAGCTAGCGACTGAGATTCAAGTTCAGAAGGAACTCTGGGTGAATCACCAGAAGGATTTGTCTGAGGCCCATAGGCATGCGAATCAGGGTTGGGATTTGAGCAGGGAGTATCATGATTCATTGTTGAAAGTGCAGCAAAGAGAGAGTCAGTTACTAGAACAGGTGAAAGGTTTGACCCTCGAAAGAGATCGCTGGAAGAAAGAAGCCCACCACTTCCAAGTAGAAAACATGGGTTTGCTAAGAGGGTGGAGGAAAATGTACAGGATATTGAACTTTGACAGGGAGCTCTACATGAACAAATACCATACACTGTCCTAGAGTGTCCAATGCTACTCCAGACAGTGGACAAGATTGTTTGATGAAGCGGCAGCTGAGGTCCGAGCTACCCACCTGGGGGTTCCCCCGAAGTTGAAGAGTTTCTTGAGGTTTTCCCGAGATCTTGCCAGCACCACCAGAGGAATGAGAAGAAGAGAACTAAATGATTCTGCTTTTCATTGATGTATCCCTAATTGGGAAATTGCAAGCTCTGTAATAAAATTGTGCTACAAGTTTAGAATGAAATAAATAAGATGTTTTGTTCAAAAACCTTGGTGTTTCGACATAAATTCTGTAGGGGTATTTCTCACATGAATGACTGTCAACCATGTTTTAACCCAAGGGGTCTTTCCCTAGCGTTAGAACGTGGGATTGTTCCATTTTGCTGCTTAGACATAAATTCGGTAGGGGTATTTCCCACATGAATGACTGTCAACTATGCTTTAACCCAAGGGGTCTTTCTCTGGCGTTAGAACATGGGGAACCACCATCTGCTGGATCTGTTTATGATTTGTTTGCATTTCCTTGGAGAACTTAAGCCTCAATAAGTTTGAAAAAACAAGAAAAGGCAGTGACAAGCTCAAGTTGAAACCCTAGAATCTACAGAAGGAGTTGATACCAGAATCTGAACCTGCAAAGAGACCAGACTTGAAGAAGGTTGAGTATGATGCTATCGTGCAAAAATTGGGGAAATAAGTGTAAAAGAGTAGTTCAACACCGATCATGATTGAGTCAAGAAACAGAATTTGTGCAATGGCAGCATCCTCGTATAGTCAGCCGCTCATTTCCACTCCTCATGCTTATCCCACTTCCTCACCCTTTGCACCAGTAAGGATCTTCACCCATATTTACCCATTCTACCAGCTATACTAATCATCACCATATGGCCAATGCAAGCTATTTCTAATGTGTGGAACCCCTACCTACTCACCTCATTTTGTCCCGATCCTACTCACTATACAGCTTACCACTTCCTTTTCATCTCTAGACCCTCCATCCATTCGTTACTTCACTTTCTTTTTAGCACTAATCCCATCATCTCATCTCAACCTAATCGCCCTCCTCTTCACCATATAACTGTTTCATTCGTAGGAGACCCTATCCACCCATCTCATATTATGTTGATCCTTACTTGCTTTATCCATACATCTCACCAAGACTATTTTTCCAATCACATTTCCCTTAACCATCCCT
Source organism: Acmispon strigosus (assembly GCA_030819835.1). Lineage (NCBI taxonomy): Eukaryota > Viridiplantae > Streptophyta > Magnoliopsida > Fabales > Fabaceae > Acmispon > Acmispon strigosus. The sequence continues at coordinate 17,872,636 of JAUAMA010000007.1, read as the reverse complement.
ATAATCTAACCCTTTTCCCAAAACACTTGTTCATTTCATCAAGCCACCTTCTCTGCTGCCATTTGACCATGATGACCTGCACTTGCATAATCTGTTCTCGCGAGGTTGAAGTGGTTTTGACTCAAAGTTGAAGCGTCCATTATCCCCCAGTTTGGCAAGTTCCAAGGATGAACTTTGGCATCATACTCTCAGTGGGCCTCATGGATCTTTCACAAGAGAATACTGAAGTCGTCTGGTTTTCATCAATGATGAGCTGCTTAGTGCAAAGGCTTCCGACCATCCGTCGGTTTGCTCTTGTTGACAACCCCTTCAAGGAGGAGGAGGCGGCATCTGCCAATCTTTCAGCAATCAAGGCGCCTGAGTTTAATGGTCTAGCATTGTTAATTGATGTGGTTAACATAAGCTTTTTGTTTTGTCATGTTAATGTTGAACCTTTGATAACTTTCTTTGAAGCATTTTCTAAGAACCATGCATGGCATTTTCTTTTTCTTTGGTTTGTTTGCTTCATTCATTGTCTTTTCCTTTGTCAATCTCAATCTCATTCTCCAATTTTCCATTTCCATCTCAAACAAATCATTCCTAGCGTCTCATAATGGCTAATGTCTCAAGTGCGGGAGAACTTGTTTGCTTGATTTCTATGGACACGGGCTGGCATGGAAGAAGACCAAGAGCACTAGGGGCAACTTTTGTCGCGGTTGCGAATGCTTAATTGTGAGAAGTTGATCGATTTCATAGGAAAACTTTAGAAGATAGTCATTTATGCAGAAAAGCGCAAGAGTCATCCCTCAACAAAAAAAAAAAAGGCCTGTTAGGTTGAAAACCCGTAAGGGCGACCTAAGCAAAAGTTAGGGCATGCAAAGTCAAAAAAAAAAAAAAAAGAGCAAGTGAATCCAATTCACCCAAGTTTTGTCTGGGACTTAGGTTCCTAAAAGTGATCAATCATGCCTTGAGATGAAGTTTGGCATTCTTTCTCTATCCTTACCCCATAACATTATCCCTTGACACCCCTTTGAGCCGAAAAATCCTTCCCCTTAACCCTAGACAAGGATCACTCTACATTAGAGTTAGCACAATGTCAGTGCCAAGCTTGCTTAAGATTTCTATTTCAAGAAAAAGAAAAGTAAACGAAAAAAAAAAAAGAAAAAAAAAGAAATTTTTTTTGAGCAAGTCTTGGCCAACCATAAGAAAAGCATAATAAACAGTGCTAAGTATCAAAGATCCTTCATCTTCATTAACCCGTAAACACTTTGATATCCTTCCTTTCATGACCCACAAGCCCTTAGCCACATATCCTTTGTCTTCATTAACCCGTAAACACTTGCCCTTAGCCACATATCCTTCGTCTTCATAAACCCGTAAACACTTCCTTTCATAACCCATGAGCCCTTAGCCACATTACAACCCTAACAAAGTCCATTCCGATCAAGGATTGATTGTCCACTTTTTCTTGAACTTGATTTTGAGACACAATAACCTGATTCATTTGCTCATAAAAAAAAAAAAGGAAAAAAAATGAGGGATGCTCGCTGAATAGTTGCCTCCACAAAGTTCTTTCAATAATTGACACAGCGGCAAAGCCCAATCAGTCAGAAGAAAATCAAGAAAAGATCTCTTCCATGCCCATCAAGACCTCAAATGGGAGCCAAGATCAATAGAACAATTGTGGGACAACCACTCGTTGTCTCAATTGGGGCAACTTTTCAGCTCATTGCTTGTCCCTTTCCCTGAAGTTGGGCCCATTTTCTGGTTTCTCCGCAATCTCTCTGTGTCACAACTGAGGCAATTACTCAAGCCATTTTTCTTCACCCGAATCAGACTAGGGAAACCGTCTAAGCTTCACTTCATATCTTTTGTGTACCTAGTCATTCTTCGGCTGGGATAATTACCTATTCTTAGTAGTCTTCCCGTGTACTCTGATCTGGGGCATGTGCTCATCTAAATTCCTCATACATCTTCTCAAAGTGGGGCAGACTACTTGTTCTTCCATTCTCAGGCTGAAGTATTACCTTGGTTGTTCTCACAAATTCTTCCAATCCATTAAGACATCACTGAAGCAATTGATCATTCCACTCCTTGTCATCCTTGTTACACCCAAGAGATTGTCTAGCTTTTACTTTTTCATCATTCTAGTGCATTGTCTTTCAAACTGAAGCAATCACTTGTTTTTTGATGCTTATCTCTCATAATCCAAGACGAGGTAATTTTCCAGTCCATGCTTTGTCAATGTTCCTAGATTGGGCCAATCATATGCTACCTCATGCTCATCGTCCAAGACTAAACCTGGTCAATCACCCAATTTTGTCATGAATTCTTTTCAAATCAGGGCGGTCAATGTTTCCATTCAATGTCTGGATTGCGGTATTCATTTGTCTTTCCATCAACTTCTTTCGAATGGGAACAATCATTTGTCCTCTGATGCTCATTCTTCAAAGTATAAACCGGGGCAATTTTCCAGTCTATGTCTTATAACTATACCCAAGTTGGGACAGCCTGATGTTCATCACTCATTTTCTCCATCCACCCCAAACATAACTGGGGCAATTCTCTGTCACTTGATTCCATAATGTGTCATCTCATGTCATGCATTTTAACTAGATAGCGCTTCAAAGCGAGAGATCACAGGTTCAACAACATGACTTAGCATTTCAACATCTCTTTCAACATGTTTGACCAAAAGGCTCGCGGTCCACTCAATACCAACAGAAAAGAGGGGGCGCCTCAAAGACCTCTATAGTCAGAAAAATTCAAAGTCAGCATCAGACGACTCAGATAAACAATCAATAAGCAGGTGGCCCACCCTTCTCAGTCAGGTTTCAGAGGAAGATCTTGCAAAAGAGGCAAGCTTCACATCCATTCACATGAGCAGTCTAGGTGAAACAAGCTTGAGTCTGTCTGAGTTCCCGAGCACGCATGTGATTATTGAGCTAAATTTTTCCAAGGAAGTTAACAAAAGTCTTTTCTAACACAGCATAATTCAAGTTTGAGTTTCAAATTAATAAGCTGTGCATCATTTGCATCATTTGCATCATTGCATCATTTGCATCAAAAGCATGCATCACCCCATCATATATGGTACGTATCATGCATTACATTTCATATCATGCATTACATTTCATACCATGCATACCTTTGTCACATATTGAAAGTTGCAGTTGGCGAGTCCGAGGTGGCGCTTAGACCGATCCTCGTCACTTTCCAACAGATCCAGGGTGGTGCTTAGACGATCCCTGTTACTGTTCAGCAGATCCACGGTGGCGCTTAGACGATCCGTGTTACTTTCCAGCAGATCCAGGGTGGCGCTTAGACGATCCCTGTTACCTTTCAGCAGATCCAAGGGGGCGCTTAGACGAACCTTGTTACTTTCCAGCAGATCCACGGTGGCGCTTAGACGATCCGTGTTACCTTCCAGCAGATCCAGGGTGGCGCTTAGACGATCCCTGTTACCTTTCAGCAGATCCAAGGGGGCGCTTAGACGAACCTTGTTACTTTCCAGCAGATCCACGGTGGCGCTTAGACGATCCGTGTTACCTTCCAGCAGATCCAAGGGGGCGCTTAGACGAACCTTGTTACTTTCCAGCAGATCCACGGTGGCGCTTAGACGATCCGTGTTACCTTCCAGCAGATCCAGGGTGGCGCTTAGACGATCCCTGTTACCTTTCAGCAGATCCAAGGGGGCGCTTAGACGAACCTTGTTACTTTCCAGCAGATCCGCGATGGCGCTTAGACGATCCGTGTTACCTTCCAGCAGATCCAGGGTGGCGCTTAGACGATCCCTGTTACCTTTCAGCAAATCCAAGGGGGCGCTTAGACGAACCTTGTTACTTTCCAGCAGATCCACGGTGGCGCTTAGACGATCCGTGTTACCTTCCAGCAGATCCAGGGTGGCGCTTAGACGATCCCTGTTACCTTTCAGCAGATCCAAGGGGGCGCTTAGACGAACCTTGTTACTTTCCAGCAGATCCACGGTGGCGCTTAGATGATCCGTGTTACTTTTCAGCAGATCCAAGGGGGCGCTTAGACGAACCTTGTTACTTTCCAGCAGATCCAGGGTGACGCTTAGACAATCCTTGTTACCTTTTCAGCAGATCTAGGGTGGCGCTTAGACGATCCCTGCTTGACAGTGGCTCGGGTTTTGAACCCGAGTTTGCTGTGTTCTTTTTGACACCCGGAAAAAAATGTGTCATGTCTTTACTCATTTCTTACAACAGTAGTATTCTCATACTACCTAGTAAGAAACAAGTAAAGAGGGGCAGCTGTTGACACCTATTTTTGTCCGGGTCCAATTTTGAAAAAAAGAAAAAAAAAGAGGAAAAAGGAAAGGAAAAAAAAAGGAAAAAAAAAGAGAGAAGAAAAAGAAAAAAAAAAGAGAAAAAAAAAGAGAAAAAGAAAGAAGAGAAAAAGAAGGAAAGAAGGAAAAGAGAAAAGAAAAGAAAAGGCCCAGCAGAGGAAAAGGAGGAAGAAAGGAAGAAAATGGGCCGCGGCCCAAAGGAAAAGAGAGGAAGCAGAAGCAAGGAAGGGAGGGCGACTTAGTCATTTTCCCCCTCACTGAAACCCTAATTCTCCCCTATATAAGCCTACCCTCACTAACCCTAAAAACCACTCATCATTCCCTAATAGCCTCCATACTCTCTAAAAATAATAAAAATAATTTTGTTTTCCTTTTCTCTTTTATGTGTAATTAGGAATTAAATAATAAAAATAAATAAGGGTAAAATTAATAATGTAGAGAGCTAAGAGAATTACAGAAATAATCTTAGGTACCGTTTAGACGGGCGCTGTGGGGTGCTAACACCTTCCCCACGCGTAATAGACTCCCGAACCTAGATTTTAGGTTTCGTAGGCTATTTATCAATTTTAGGTTTTTCTAGTGTTTTCCTTTAATAAACATTAGTGGCGACACCTGTTGTTGTTCTAGAACATGTGTGGTCTTGAAGATCTAGAGTGATATTATCACCATCTTTTTGAAAGGTATGAATATGTAAAATGTAAAACTGAGTTTAACATTGTTGCCGTTAAAATGATTTTTTGTTGAAGATGTTCTTCATAAATACGTAACTATGTCTCAGCTTTCAATTTTAACCGACTATTATTTTATTTTACTTTTTATCTGTTTTAATATTTTTATTTTATCTCTAAATTTTCCTTTTTATTGAAATAACTAAAATGAAACAAATTTAAAATATAAAACCGAAATTAAGAATAAATCTAAAAAATGACAAAAAAGGAAGGTGTAAAATGACTTCATCACTTTATAATCTTATTTGACTGGCATTAGTCTCCGTTTATAAATTTCAGCTAAAAAGGAATTAAATATGAATGAATTGCACAAGTTTTTGATAAAGGAAATTTGTGCTGTTTTAAAAAAGTATATTGAGGAAATGTTTATCTTGTCGGAAAGTTTGAACAAAGTTATACAACTCTCATGAGAACTTCAACTGCTAAATTATATGTTAACTAAGTGGATTTCTATTTAGAAGACAAACTCAAGACATTGACGCAACATGTTCATGGAGAAATATACGAGAACTCGTATCCAAAGTTGTAGATGTTAGTTTTGTATGAAACTTGAGGCATTTAAAAGATTATGTTGCCACCTACAATTTTTGTTAGAGAGTGCAATACGTAATACCAATATTTGGATAGATAAAAAACACCTAAGGTTGCCATACGAAATATGTATTTTAGTTTAAAGGAATAATTGGTCAACTATTTTTAGTCCCACATTGCTAAAACTTCCCCGTTCTTTCTTCTCCTTCCTCTATATGAAGGGAACTTCTTCTCATGTTTGATCATCCAAAAATTCAAAGACTAAGGTCTAAGATTAAAATTACTTAGAGTGTTTTGGATCACACAAACATAGTGTAAAAACACAGAGTTTGTAGCATAGTTCAAGATTTTAAGAGATCTACTTTATATCCATTGGGTTTTTTGCTTTGCACTAGCCTACGTGCTAGTGTAAACTTTTGGACTGTTGGTGATGTGCGGCAAAGTCAAAGTCCTAGGAGACCTACGCAGTTAGAGACTTTTCGAGTGCTCTGCATCGAGGTAAGTATTTATTTCATTTCTTCTTTATTTTAATTTTATCATTTTTTAATAAATCTAATATTTTATTTATGTGAATTTTTTTTTTCTTCTTTTTTTTTGAAAAATGTTCTCTTCTTAATTTTAAATACCCCATAAACATAAAATCATTATTAAATATTTTTTCTTTACTCTATAAATATTTGTTTTGTCAAATTTACAGGATTTTTATATCAAAATTTGCAAGTAAAATTTGAGATAAATCTAAAAAAATAACGTGTTGTTAAATTCTTAGGGACATCCACATGAAATTTCATCCAATGACTAAACACAAAAATTATTTTCATGTAGGAAATATCCGTTTTTGGACTAGACTTCAGGAACTCTTGTAGGAGATCTAAACTTCTTGAAGCATCACTCGAATGTCCACTTTTTCAATAGTATTTTGAACTCTAGACTTAAGGAGCGCAACACTAAAAAATGGACAGAAATAACAAGAAACTAGACGTTGTGCCGAAACTTTCTGTAATGGCTCCTATGTATATATAGGTGAAGAAGAGAACCCTAAAGGTGGAAAAAATGTTTCGTCTTGTGATCAGAAATTAAAAGGAGGGAATCTTACTTTGAAAATTAGCATGAATGCTAGAAGTCCAGGGAGGGTGATTATAAAAGTTTGTGGAAATTCTAGCTATGAGAGAGAATGAGAGTGACAAAAGCTCTAATTTCCCATATGTGTACGATGGACTGTATTTGGTGAACAACTAGACTGAATGATAGTGTGAAAATGAGGAACTTCTAATCAAGTTTACATCGAATAGAATGTCAAATTAACCCCCCACCTGCGTTGCATATGTAGGTTTAGGTTTTAAAGGTTCCCCTGCAGGTCAAATTGGGGTTAATTTGATAGGTGGGGGGTTAATTTACAAAACTAACATCTACAACCAAGGATATTAAGTATTGTCATCCCTTTTTGTTGAAAGAACATTGATGAATTGGTCCCTTCTTGTCATTCTATTTTATCCTGAAATTAATTTTAATTGGGGCTTTCTGTGTGTTTGAGTATTAGTGACGCCATGGCCTTATCATTTTCCAATATATATTATTTTTGCATGTATTACTATAAATTTCTTTTGTTGTTCATATGCCTACTTGGTTCAAACAGGTAAATATAGTTAGATGCTAGCGGTAACTTAAATCATCAATAAATAAGAATTAATGATTTATGTATACTCCATACTCCCATACATTTGAAAAACAATTTATCCTTTCTCAACTCATTAATTTTGAACACGTCTTTAATGATTTATAGGTATGCATTAAATTCCTAGTGAGTTGTGATACATCGTGGTGAAGCCCTTGTAGGTGATTGGATTTACTAGCTATGCTAGAGTGACTGTGCTAGTTCCTTATGGAACCCAGATCCCCTTGACATAAGGTCATAAGGGTAGTGGCCTATTGTCACAATTGTTTGGGATGCCATGTTTGGTTCAATAATATGCATGTAGGTGCTACAAGTAAATTTTTCTGCTATGCCCTCATTTTATTCTTTGATCTTAGTGCATTTTCTGAGTAGGGATATTACTCAAGATCTTTTATTTGGCTAGACTAGATATAAGGTTGTGAAAACATTTTTCCTCCATCCATTCATAGGATATTCATCTAATTAATTTTATGTTGAACATTTATTGAAGTTTTGCTTATCCGGCGACTTTGATAGACTTTTGATTGGGTTTAAGTGATTTTTATTTTGGGTACCTTTTCTTGTTAATTTTTCTTTGATGCCTGATGATTGGATTTCATATGATGTTTTTAGGGCTTTCCAGATCTTTCATTGTAGAATTGTTACCTAACAAAGTATATATAATGTTCTATTGTTTTGCTGTTGTTTATTCTATAACTACGCAATTATAATGTTTAGAAAAAACTCTCAATTTTCTTATGCTTTTCAAGGGTGGGCCCCAGTTTCGTACTATTGGCACTAAGAATTTAAAAAATGTGTTACAAAGACTGTTGTTTTGAAAGACAACAAAAAAAAACACGTTCCACATTAGGTTGGAAGATTGTGGCCCTGTATCCGAATTTACATATGGAATAGAAGGACTTATAGTTCATTATGGTCTTCAACATGAAGGAGGATGGCCCGAGGTGTGTTATTTAGGGGGATGTGAGTTTCATATTAAAGTTAAAGACAGAGATTTTAGATCAATCTCTACTGAACATGAAGGAAATAACTTTTATTTCGGATGGATGCCAACGCAAGTTGTAGAAACTGACTATGATAGTGGACCTGACAACGAAGAAGAAAATACAATGTCTTACTACGAAAAGCCAACTTTCACCATCGCACATCATTACGAACAGAATGGTGGGTCATATCTATTTACTCAGGTTATTTTATATTACTTAGTTGTTAGTTGATGAGTGGATTTTATATGATGTTTTTAGGCTATTTTTAGTCTTTTTATTTTATTATTTTTGAGTCACATATAGTTTTTTTTAGTCTTTTTATATAGATTTTCTATTTATTTTTCATTTTGCATGTAGATTAGATTTTATTAGATTTTCTAGCTTTATTTTATATTTTTAGGAATTTTTCTAGTTATTTTGTATTTTTAGAAAAATCTGGTTTAGTTATCATTTTTGTCCAGGGACCAATATGTAAAGTTTCAGGAATTCAGGGACCAAATTGTAAAAGTTCAAGAGTGGAGGACTTAAGAGAGGCTTGAATTGAAGTGCTAACCAAGAGAGGACCAAAATGAAAAAGAAGAATTTGAAGAATCATTCTCCAATTTAGCACATGGAAAAAATGTTTAAAGGAATTGATGTTAGTGGAGGAAGGGTTTCAGAATTAACCCACTACCATGAATGAAGAAGGAAGGAAAAGCTTGAAGATGAAGAAGCAGCGTGCCAACGCTCCAGCGTTGGGATCCCAGCGCTCCAGCGCTGGGGTTCTGACTGGATGATGAGTCAGATGTTGACCCAGCGCCCAAGCGTTGGAAAGCCAGCGCTCAAGCGCTGGGCCTCGGACAGAAAGTGGATTTTTAATGCATCCTAGCGCCCAGGCGTTGGGAATGCCAGCGCTCAAGCGCTGGAGGCTGGAATTTTACTATAAATAGGACCCTTTTCTTCACTTGTAAAACACACCATCTTAGAATACAACAAGTATTCTCTCTTTCTCCCTCAAAGATCATTGTTCCTAGGAATTGTGGGAAGCCAAACTTAAGCTCCTATCCAGGGTAATTCAATGATTCTTTTAGCCATGCTTGGCTAATTCTTCTTTAAGTTTCTTGGGTTGTAGTAGTTTATATTTATGTTTTAGTTTGTTTTTACCTTTCTGAATATTATTTCTATTTCATGTTTTATTTCCTTGCTCTTCATTCATCTTATGCGCAAAAGATTTCTTGCTTATTACTTATTCGAATGGAAATTGGTAAGTAGTAAGGGACCTAGGATCTAAAAAAGGTTATAAGTATACTTCACTAAGGAATTAGGAAGGACGTAACTTTATGTTGGCCTGAATTTCTTCTTCATCTTCTTCTCTAGTTAACTAAGTTGCAAGGAATTGAATTTAGTAATTAGAAAGAAAGTTCTACAATGTGTAAGGAATTAACTTGTAGATAATTAGGCTATAGCATCATGAAATTAGACTTATATTTCAGAAATTAAGTAGGAACTAGCTAGCATATTATATAGACTATGTAAACCAACCCAAGAAACATATTTGCTATCATCTTATTCTTTTCTATTTTATTGCTATTTCCATGTGCTACCTTAAACAAACTTCCAACAAATACATCTTTTTATTTTTCTGTTTAAGTACTAAACTTAATATTAACAAGAACACCTATCCTTTGGGTTCGAACTTTTTTATTACGCGATAGTAAATCGTACACTTGCGATTTCATTATCATTAGTAACTATTTTTTTAAGAGCTTTGATTGTTTTTAATATTTATGCCTTAATCCAGACTTTGCCAGCAGCGTTGGTGAAGCATGCATTGCTTCCGGATAAACCTTCACTTTGTGTATTAAGAGATGCAAGTAAGCGAAGGTTTTATTGTGAATGTTCCGGGAATAAAAAAAAACAATCAAAGTGTATCGTGACAATTGGTTGGATAGACTTCATCAAAGAAAATAGATACAAAGATCAGAGCTGGATCAAGTAGGGAATTGATAAGAAGGATCCTTATGTAATACATGTCAGTGTAATCAGTAAGTGAAAAATGGTTCTCAAGTTTTTATTTTCATATATCAATATTTACCCCATGCTTTTATTGTTCAGTTAAAATATGAAAATCTATGTACCAAAACATCCAAGTAAATTATTATTTCGGTTTATAAACATCTATAATTGTCAATTGATATGTTTCATCTAAATAAAACTCTCTTGTGCATGGCACGGGTCAAAAACTAGTACACAAAGTTTAGGAAATTTGTATCTATCATAATTGATTACAAAATTTTATCATTCAAAATCTGATAAACGTCTTGAGATCGTTTGAACTTAACAATTTAGAGTCCATTTTAGGAAAAGTTAGTACATGCGTCAACTTTTCATGCAATCGATTATTGCAAACACTTCTTTAGATATTTAAAAAAGTCAAGCTTTTCCCAAAATATTGTGTCCTACAACTAATAATTTTGAAAAAGAAATTTAAAATCTATTAAAAAATTTCCATTTAGAAAATTATACTTTAATATTAATATATGAAATTTTATATATTTTATTTTAAATTTACAATATGAATTTATTTAAAAAAGTCTCTATGTTATACAATTAAGAGTTCCAAGAACCTCTCTCCTAGGTGTCAAATTCCAGTGCATTTCGCTTCGCTGTTCCAATGATTTTCATCCTACATGGATTCACTAGAATGCAGGGTTTGAAGTTCTCTTCTCATAGTGGCTCTTTCCATGCACTCCTCCCCAAAACCTCCCAACTGACCAATCACATGAACCTTTTTCCAGTATTGCATTATGCATTAAACATAATCATCTAATTGCAGCTAATACTTGAACCTTTTTTATCTTACCACTTTATCTCACTGATTGATTTCCCTAGGTTTTTTTATCCTTTTCCACTCAAGACCCTAATTATTTCTCCTTCTCAGTGCATTTTTTTGCTCTCCAGTATTGTTTGTTAGATTTGAATTTGAAACCCTAATTTATTATGGCGCCATTCATGAAATACTTTGTGGTTTCTCTATAAATAGGTTATTGCAATGTTTTGTTATTCACCAATTCTTCATTCTTTGTCTACTAGAATTTCTTATAGCCATGGCCATGAACTTTGATTCTCTTTCCAGCATTTCACCCAAAAAAGAGACATGGAGGATCAATGTAAAGGTTGTTCATCTGCGAAAAGTTCCAAGTTTTGATAATCCGAGGTTACCTTTTTGTATTTAGATGATTCTGATGGATGAAAATGGTGACAGGATTCATGCATCTGCCCGGAAAACCCTAAGCTACAAGTTTAAGCAATTGATCTCTAAGGGTTCTACTTATACCATGTCTCATTTTGGAGTTGTTAATAATACCGGTGAGTTTCGTACCACCAGACATGCTTTTAAGCTGAACTTTCAGCTTAGAACTGATGTCCACCAACTGAATGTCCTTTCTCTTTTGTTCCAATATCTGACATATTGTTCAAGGATTACGACAAGAAATATTTAGCTTGTCAGATTTCATCGCTTGAGTTGATTTTTTTACACTCAGTATTTGTTTTTTCATATACCCATTTTCACAATTTGTGTTTTTTTTTTCACCATGTGATTAGGATTCTCACTGGCGTTGGAACTGAGCAGCAGTTCAAGAAAGATGGAATGAGTGACAAGATTATTAAGATTGAGCTCACGGCTGATTGGTAATAATGTTTATTTAAATTTTTATTTTCTGATTTCCCTTAAGTTTGGGTAATTTAATTGATTATTGTATTGTATTCCCTTATTGTAGTGCCAAGATTGAGTGTGCTTTCCTTGGTAACTTTGTTGATGAGATCAAAGCTTTTCTAGTTGCTGGTAATGCTAGCAATGATGTTGTAGTGATTCAACTTGCAAAAGTGAAGACTTTGAAAGGTTTTACCATTTCATAATTTAATTTGTTTTTATGTCATACTTTTTCAAATCTTGCACTTTTTGTATGAGTCCATGTGAAATAATGTTTGTGCGTATTTTGAATGTAGACACCCCATGTCTGAATTCTGCTTATGGTGCAACAAAGGTTTTAATTCACCCTGATATTCAGGAATTGCTGCCATCAAGAAAAAGTAAATTCCATGTCCAAACTTTATTTTTTCATTATCGTGAAATAATATTAATGATTTTTATGTTTTCATTAGGTTCTTTGATTCAACTGAGTTAAGCTCTCTAGTTATGAGCCAACTTCCAGATCTAAGCAAATCTACACGAGAAGATTTTCTTGTCATAACTTCTCCATAGACAATTGAAAAATCAAAGATAGTCAGGAGGTTTCTTTTATAATTTCTAAATTATGTTTAACGGACTTTTTTGTGTTGCAAAACTTCCATAATGTTCTTTTGTTATTCCTGTTGAATTGTACTTGTGTGGTGCTTGGAACGATTAAGGTGCTGCCAGAGAATGGTGACTGGTGGTATCCATCCTGTAAATGCAACAAGATGGTTTGTCCTATAGGGTTACTGGAAATCAAACTCATTTTTCCGTCATTTTACAATTACCGACTTCATTTTTTACCACCACAACATGGTGGCTGAAATTTATATTATTAATCTTCCTTTAAAGTCGCTTTGTCAGTTTGAGTTCTCATTTGCATGTTTTTTGATATGATTTAATTAGAATGCTGAAAAATCTAAGGAAGCTAAACAACCTTCTAGACAAGACGTTTTTGTTCAAGATTGATGTCAAGATGTCTTCCAACTCCAAGTTTGAGCAATCCTATCGTGTGAAGAAAAATTGTAAGGAACGTGAGATAATCAACCAGTTCAATACCGTGACTGCTGAACCTAGGGTGAATATAATAATAATCTTGATTTGTTTTCACATTTTGGCATACTGTGATTTTTAGATGATTTAAAATAATTTAAAAAGTTAGGTTAATTGTGTTTAATCTCCCACCTCAAAGATTGTGTTTATTTATTGTTTGTTTTAAAAACTTATTTAATTAAACCAGTCTCATTTAGCAGGACTCGATCAGTGATGTTGTTGTTATTGATGATGAAAAAATGTACGAGTCTACTTAGCCTGCTGCTGTTGTTCTTGGAGTTGAAACCCATGACTTAACCCCGGCAAAGCGGAGTTCACCTTCTGAAGTGCAGAATGTTATTTCTACTTCTACCAGTTCCCACAAGAAGCTTCTTGAAAAGATCAAGCAGGAGAAGATCTAAATGTCAGTTCCATTTGCTGAAGAGATTTCTATTTTGTGTTATGTTCCACTGCTTTGAATTTTAATTTTTCAGTTTTCTACCTTTGTTACTAAGATTTAAGCTATATGTTTTCATGATAATTTGTGGATCTCTTTAATCTTGGCCTTAATTTTGCGGCCTTTATTTGGCAATATTTTGGCTTCTAAATTTTGCGCATTAATTATGAAAGATTGTCGTCGATAATAATTTTTGTAGTAATGGTTGATGATGTTATTATCGCGCCGTTTATCATTCACATATTTTTTTGATACTGGTTTCTTATTTTGATCTATGAACGAATGATTTTGTGATAGTATTTTCCTTTTTAACCATAATCATCATTCAACCTTCATTCACTAAAATATTTTAAAATGTAGAAGTTTTCCAATTCTTTTTCCTCTTGCCCCGTTCTATAACTATATATTACTTCAATGTAATATATATGTTTAACACAACAATCAAATAAGTGTTCATATATCTTAAACCAAATCCTCATTTTCAATAAATAGTTGTTAGTTATTCTTAATTTAAATTTAAATATCTTTCGCTAAATAGTTTAAAAACTACTCAATTCTTTTCAATGAGTTGAGCCATGGTACATATCTGCTGTAACTTTGCATCTGTTTTCATTAATTAATTATCGCCGTTTATTATTCTAATATTTCTTTATGTTCTACGAATGAATTTTTTTTTTATCCTCATGCACCCAATTTTTTGAAATATATTAATCTTAATTTTTTTATAGTATTTGCCTTTGTAACCATAAAAACTAATTTACATGATGGATAAAACAATTTAACCAATTCATTCTTTTTGGGGTTAAATATAAGCAATTCATTCCAAGCCATTTGCTTCCTTGGTAGTTGCAAGAAATAAATTTTACTTTAAAGTAATATATTAATAACCTAATTATGAAATAGATGCTCATTTATGTTAAATTCAAACCACGTATTCATTAAATATCTTTAAATATTCGTTAGCTTTTTCTTAAATTTAATTTAAACCTCATTTGCTAAAGATTTTGAAAACTATTCTTAAATTCCGCAAGTGTAATTTGTCATTAAGTAAACCTTCTGAATGCTCATATTTTTTCTTTATAATGGTTTATATCCAAACCTATTTTCAAAAGAAAAAAATTACCTGTTTAGTAACTTATCGTACACATTGATTTTACTCTCATATATCAATTATAATAACCCAAATTAATTTTTTACATTACCGATGGAAAACTTAATGACTTTTACTTTCCGTAATTAAATTTTTTACATATAGATGTCAACAACAAAATTGGCTACAAAGATTTATGCTACTCTTCCGTTCCAAATTATAAGGATCTGTTCAGACAATCACGCTTATTAAGAAAACATGTAATAAGCTAATTAATATCTTGGTTTTGTTATTTTTTTGTACAAATCTTCCATATATGCCTCTATGTTAGTATTGGATATATCAAAGGTTGGTTGGGAAACATGAAAGAGAAGTAATTAGTAGAGGTGATAATTTAAGTTTTGGAATTGAAAATATAATGAATGCAAGGGGTAAAAAAGGAAAAACTTTTTTTTTTTTGAAATCTAGAAGGGTTTTATAATTTGGGACACCAAGTTTGTCTCTAAAGAACCTAATAATTTGGGACGGAGGAGTAATAAGCAGGGATGGATCCACATAGGACTTGAGGGGGGCAAGTGCCCCCACAAGATTTTTCATTTTTCAAGAAAAAATACTACATATAGTCTACATTTTTAGAATATTCAGTAAATAATTGCCCCCACAAAATAATAAGTATCCTCATTGTTTTGTACTTTGGAAAAAGATGAGCTCAAATTCATTTCACTCACATTCACATGAAAGAGATGAGAGTAGATAAAACATAAGTAAGAAATGTTATGCCTCAAGTTTCATAGAAAACTAACATCTACAACTATTGATATGCGTTCTTGTATACTCCTTCATGTTCATATTGCACAAACATCTTGGTTTTGTCTTCTAAATAAAGAAAATACTTGGTAAACACATAATTTATCTCTTGTAGTTCTCATGATAGGTTTTTTAGACGCTACATATTTAACTTTCATAATCTAAGTATGAAATCAGAATTTTGGTTTTAGAAAAAAATCTATAAAGGTGATTTAGATGAAAATATTACTTTTACTAAACAACTAAGGAAATTAAGTATTTTCATCCTTTTTTGTTGAAACAACATTGATGAAATGGTCCCTTCTTGTCATTCTATCGTATCCTTAAACTAATTTCAATTGGGGCTTCGTGTGTGTTTGAGTAATAGTGATGCCATTGCATTATCATTTTCCAATATACATTATTTTGACATGTATTACTATAAATTCCTTTTGTTGTTCATAAGCCTACCTGATTCCAATATACCTAATGATCTATGTATACTCCATATTCCCAAACATTCGAAGAATAATTCCTTTCTCAACTCATTAATTTTGAACACGTCTTTAATGATTTATAGGTATGCATTAACATCCTTGTGAGTTGTGATACATCCCGGTGAAGCACTTGTAGGTGATTGGATTTACTAGCTATGCCTGAGTTATTGTGCTAGTTCCTTGTGGAACAACGATCCCCTTGACATAAGGTCATTAGGGTAGTGGCCTATTGTCACAATTTTTGGGGATGCCATGTTTGGGTCAATAATATGCATAGTAATCTCCTACTTAATTTCCGAATTTTAAATCCAATTTAAGCTCTTGGGTTGGTTTACATAGTCTATAAAACATGCTAGTAATCTCCTACTTAATTTCCGAATTTTAAATCCAATTTCATGATGCTATAGCCTAGAATTTCAACAAGTTAATTTCCTTAATAAATGTAGAACTTTCTTCCTAATTACTAAATCCATAGCCTTGGTATTTAGTTAACCAGAAAAGAAGATGAAGAATGAATTCGGGCCAGCACAAAGTTACGTCTATCCTAATTGCCTTAAGAGATATATACTTATAACCTTTTTTATTTCCTATTTCCCTTACTACTTACCAAATGGCCTTATGACATAAGTAGAAAGCAAGATATCTTTTGTGCACAAAGATGAATAAAGAACAAGGAAATAAAACATGAAAGGAAATATTATTCATAAATGTAGAAAAACACTAGAACATGAATTATAAACTAAAACAACCCAAAAACTTAAAGAAGAAGTTAGCCAAGCATGGCTAAAAGAATCATTGAATTACCCTGGATAGGAGCTCAAGTTTGGCTTCCCACAATTCCTAGGAACAATGATCTTAAGGAGGAAAGAAGAATACTTGTTGTACTCTGAAATGGTGTGTCTTACAAGTGAAGAAAAGGCCCCTATTTATAGTAAAAATTCACCCTCCAGCGCTTGAGCGCTGGCATTCCCAACGCTTGGGCGTTGGGATGCATTAAAGTTCCACTATCAGACCGAGGCCCAGCGCTGGAGCGCTGGCTTTCCAACGCTGGAGCGCTGGGTGAGAATCTGACTCATCTCCTAGTCAGAGTCCCAATGCTTGAGCGTTGGGTCGCCTGCTGCTTCATCTTCAAGCTTTTCCCTTCTTCATGGTAATGGGTTTTCAATGCCTTCAATGGCCACCACTCAGCCCTTAATCATTTCTGAAACTTCCTTCCCACTACCATCAATTCTTCAAGCTTATTTTCCATGTGCTAAATTGGAGAGAGTTGCTTCATATTCTTCTTTTTCTCTTTTAGCCCTCTCTTTACTAGAACTTCAATTCTGGCCCTATAATTCTTTGAAACTTCACTTTTAATCCTCCACTCTTGAACTTTCACACTTTGATCCCTGATTTCCTGAAACTTTACAAATTGGTCCCTGGACAAAAATGATAACTATACCAGCTTTTCCTAAAAATATAAAATAACTATAAAAATTCCTAAAAAATAAAATAAAGTTACAAAAACAAATAAAATCTAATCTATATGCAAAATGAAAAATAAATTTAAAATCTACAGAAAAATAATAAAAATCCTATATGTGACTCAAAAATATTAAAAATAAAAAGACTAAAAACAACCTAAAAACATCATATAATATCCACTCATCACATATGAAATAGCAATTCTTTCGTACACAATAATGACGCACACACTACTGTAGTTCTGTTTTATGCTATGATCTTTACAAGTGGAAAAGCAGACACAATATTTTGCACTATAAGGTAGCTTAGGAAGGAATTTAAAGGATATGGTTAGACGTTGAATTCTTTCATAATCATAAAAATTGGCCACTCTTATTTTGGTCAAACAATGGAAAAATAAAAAGCTCAATATAGTTGTATTTTTTTGAAATGGTTATTGAAACAGTTACATTAATTGGATTATATGAGTGTGAGGCAAATTAAGATTATTAACCGTGGAGTTTCAGAAAACTTGGTGAATCAAAGAAGAAAGATATGAAGTATTTTTCATAATGCCACCTAAGTGGAGGAAAAAGTTGTATATGGAGCACACCAGAAAGAAGTTTATGTCGTTTATCCCTCCACAGTATACATCTGATGAGGTTCACTAATAAGGAGACTATTTAAGACATCAATCTTATCCTCTCGAGTAAGGGCAATAACTTTTGCCGACATCCAAACTAGAGACAAGTTAGCATTATTCCTTTTTAATGCAACAGAAAGTATAACATTCTGGATATGTCGTGATCGTACATTCTGGATACTGAAGTTGTATGGTTATAAGGGTGAATTGGTTACTCTTATTAATTCAATGTATATTATTTGGTACACAAGTGGCTCATCTATCAAAAAACACTTGACTTTTCACAAAATAAGACATTTATCATGCAACTCACACGCGCATCAGATCTATTTATGATTTCCTTGTTGGATACAAGTAAACAACACCTGTTGTTGTTCTAGAACATGTGTGGTCTTGAAGATCTAGAGTGATATTATCACCTTCTTAGGGACATCCACATGAAATTTCATTCAATGACTAAACACAAAAATTATTTTCATGTAGGAAATATTCGTTTTTGGACTAGACTTCAGGAACTCTTGTAGGAGATCTAAACTTCTTGAAGCATCACTCGAATGTTCACTTTTTCAATAGTATTTTGAACTCTAGACTTAAGGAGCGCAACACTAAAAAATGGACAGAAATAACAAGAAACTAGACGTGGTGCCGAAACTTTCTGTAATGGCTCCTATGTATTTATAGGTGAGGAAGAGAACCCTGAAGGTGGAAAAATGTTTCGTCCTGTGATCAGAAATTAAAAGGAGGGAATCTTACTTTGAAAATTAGCATGAATTCTAGAAGTCCAGGGAGGGTGATTATAAAAGTTTGTGGAAATTCTAGCTATGAGAGAGAATGAGAGTGACAAAAGCTCTAATTTCCCATAGTCTACGATGGACTGTATTTGGTGAACAACTAGACCGAATGATAGTGTGAAAATGAGGAACTTCTAATCAAGTTTACATCGAATAGAATGTCAAATTAACCCCCCACCTGGGTTGCCCATGTAGGTTTAGGTTTTAAAGGTTCCCCTGCAAGTTATATAACTAGGTGGGGGGTAAATTAACCCCCCACCTGTCAAATTAACCCCAATTTGACCTGCAGGTGAACCTTTAAAACCTAAATTTACATGGGTAACGCAGGTGGGGGGTTTATTTGACATTCTATTCGATGTAATCTTGATTAGGAGTTACTCATTTTCCCACTATCCTTCGGTCTAGTTGTTCACCAAATACAGTTCACCGTAGACATATGGGAAAATAGAGCTTTTGTCACTCTCATTCTCTCTCATCGCTAGAATTTCCATAAAATTTTATAATCACCCTCCCTGGAGTTCTTGCATTCATGCTAATATTCAAAGTAAGATTCCCTCCTTTTAATTTCTGATCACGGGACGAAACATTTTTTCCACCTTCAGGGTTCTCTTCCTCACCTATATATACCTAGGAGCCATTACAGAAAGTTTCGGCACAACGTCTAGTTGCTTGTTATTTCTGTCCATTTTTTAGTGTTGCGCTCCTTAAGTCTAGAGTTCAAAATACTATTGAAAAAGTGTACATTCGAGTGATTCTTCAAGAAGTTTAGATCTCCTACAAGAGTTCCTGAAGTCTAGTCCAAAAACGGATATTTCCTACATGAAAATAATTTTTTTGTTTAGTCATTGGATGAAATTTCATGTGGATGTCCCTAAGAATTTAACAACAAGTTATTTTTTTAGATTTATCTCAAATTTTACTTGCAAATTTTGATATAAAAATCCTGTAAATTTGACAAAACAAATATTTATAGAGTAATGAAAAAATATTTAATAATGATTTTATGTTTATAGGGTATTCAAAATTAAGAAGAGAATATTTTTCAAAAAAAGAAGAAGAAAAAAAAATTCACATAAATAAAATATTATATTTATTTAAAAATGATAAAATTAAAATAAAAAAGAAATGAGATAAATACTTACCTCGATGCAGAGCACTCGAAAAGTCTCTAACTACGTAGGTCTCCTAGGACTTTGACCTTGCCGCACATCACCAACACTCCAAAAGTTTACACTAGCACGTAGGCTAGTGCAAAGCAAAAAACTCAATGGATATAAAATAGATCTCTAAAAATCTTGAACTATGCTACAAACTATGTGTTTTTACACTATGTTTGTGTGATCCAAAACACTCAAAGTAATTTTAATCTTAGACCTTAGTCTTTGAATTTTTGGATGATCAAACATGAGAAGAAGTTCCCTTTATATAGAGGAAGGAGAAGAAAGAACGGGGAAGTTTTAGCAATGTGGGACTTAAAATAGTTTACCAATTATTCCTTTAAACTAAAATACATATTTCGTATGGCAACCTTAGGTGTTTTTTATCTATCCAAATATTGGTATTACGTATTGCTCTCTCGAACAAAAATTGTAGGTGGAAATATAATCTTTTAAATGCCTCAAGTTTCATACAAAACTAACATCTACAACATTGGATACGAGTTCTCGTTTATTTCTCCAAGCTTTAGCAATGTGAGACTAAAACAGTTGATCAGTGCTTTACTTTGTTGTGAGATATCAAATTTCATGGCAACTTTAACTGTTTATTAACTATCCAAAGAATGGAATAACATCTTGTTTTGTTAAAAATAATTGTAGGTGACCACATTACATTTCAAATGTCCCAAGTTTCATACAAAACTAACATCTACAACTACAGATATGCGTTCTTGTATACTCCTTCGTGTACATTTTGCACAAGCATCTTAGTTTTGTCTTCTAAATAAAGAAAATACTTGGTAAACACATAATCTATCTCTTGTTGTTCTCATGATAGTGTATTTATATGCTACGTATTTAACTTTCATAACCTTAGTATTAAATCAGAATTTTTGTTTTAGAAAAGAATATATAAAGGTGATTTAGATGAAAATATTAGTTTTACTAAACAACTAAGGAAATTAAGTATTGTCATCCCTTTTTGTTGAAAGAACATTGATGAATTGGTCCCTTCTTGATATTCTATGATATCCTAAAATTAATTTTAATTGGGGCTTTGTGTGTGTTTGAGTATTAGTGACGCCATGGCTTATCATTTTCCAATATATATTATTTTTGCATGTATTACTATAAATTTCTTTTGTTGTTCATATGCCTACTTGATTCAAACAGGTAAATATATGTAGATGCTAGCGGTAACTTAAATAATCAATAAATATGAATTAATGATCTATGTATACTCCATATTCCCAAACATTCGAAGAATAATTTATCCTTTCTCAACTCATTAATGTTGAACACGTCTTTAATGATTTATAGGTATGCATTAACATCCTCGTGAGTTGTGATACATCCCGGTGAAGCACTTGTAGGTGATTGGATTTACTAGCTTTGCCTGAGTTATTCTGCTAGTTCCTTGTGGAACAACGATCCCCTTGACATAAGGTCATAAGGGTAGTGGCCTATTGTCACAATTGTTGGGGATGCCATGTTTAGGCCAATAATATGCATGTAGGTGCTACAAGTAAACTTTTCTGCTATGCCCTCATTTTATTCTTTGAACTTAGTGCATTTTCTAAGTAGGCATATTACTCAAGATCTTTTATTTGGCTAGACTAGATATATGGTTGCGTAAACATCTTTCCTCCATCCATTCATAGGATATACATCTAACTAATTTTATGTTGAGCATTTATTGAAATTTTGCTTATCTTGCGACTTTGATAGACTTTTGATTGGGTTTAAGTGCTTTTTATTTTGGGTAACTTTTCTTGTTAATTTTGCTTTGATTCCTGATGACTGGATTTTATATGATGTTTTTAGGGTCCTTTTAGTTTATTTTATTTTATTTGTATTGAGTCTCATATAGGTTTTTATTCTTTTTATTTAGATTTTCTATTTATTTTGGCATTTGCATGTAGATTAGCTTTTATTTGTTTTTAAGCTTTATTTGTATAATTTTAGGTATTTTTATTAGTTTTTAGTCTTTTTAGGAAACTGGTTAAATTAAGCATATTTGTGGGGACCAAGGTGCAAATTGCAAGAAATGAAGGACTGAAAATGAAGCACCATTTCTAATTGGCACATGTGTAAAATGCCATGAGTGGAGAATTGATGAGGAAGGGAGGTTTCAGAAGTTAATTAGGGACAAGAATGTGGCTACATCAGTGCCATTGAGGGCAATGAAACCTCATCAAGAGGAAAAACAAAACAGCAAGGAGATGAAGCATCATCCGTGCCAACACTTGAGCGTTGGGACGTGGCAGGTTTTATTATAAATAGGGTCTTTGCTTTCCTTTGTAAACACAGCTTTCACACCCTTCATACCATCTTTCTTCTTGGTTCAGAGCAATTTCCTGGACTTGTGGGAAGCCTCTTTGAGCTCCCAATTTAGGTTTTTCTCTTTATGTATCTCTTAGCCATGCTAGGCTAATTTCTCTTGTATTTGGGTTGTTATGAATCTTCATAAAACTATGCTGTAAGTCTTAATCTTTATATATGAATGAAGTTCTTGTTCTTAGTATTTTCTCCCCATGCTTAATTAATCTTGGTGCACACAAGTTCACTTTGCTCAATTCTTGCACAATGGTAATTGGTAGAATTTGAGGGAAATTAGATTAAATTAATGGATTATTCATCACTTAGGTATAAGGATGGAAACCAATTGTGTTGGCTAGAACTAAGAACACTAATGCTTCAATTTGATTAACTAATCACTAAGGTATTAGGCTTAGTAATTGGATTGAAAGTTCTATTTGATTAAGGCATTAACAAATAGAAATCCTAGGCTAAAGAACCTAAGAACTAGTTCTAATTTCATGTGTAAAAGTGATTCTGAAAAGCTAAGTTAAGTGAAGTGAAACTCAACCCAAATACTTGTTTTATCATTTTTATCATTTCATGGCTTTTGGTCTTTTTCTATCACAATATCAAAACAAAACATCTTTTATTTTACCAACTCTGAAAAACCAATTATAAAATCAACCAATCCCTGTGGAGACGATATCTTTTATATTACTTCGATATTCAACCGTACACTTGCGGATTTGGCTTATCATTGCCCTAATTTTATCCGTTAACCTTTGTGCTTTTTCTAAGCAGGGAGATTAATCATGATCTTTGCTTTGGGTAGGTATTGTGGTTGGGGAAACCTCTTTCCCCCATCCATGCGTAGCACACTGATTTATTTCATTTGATATTGAACATTTATTGAAATTTTAGCTTTTCTTAGATAGAATATTTCGGGTTTTTGTGCTTTGCATTTTAGGTTCCTTTTCATACAAATTTCAAAGATGTGTTTGTTAAAATAAAACTTCATTAAGAGTTATAATCTTTCTATGCATAGTCTAAATTTAGGTGTTTGCTTTTAGAATCAACTCGTCTCGGATGTTGATGCTATTTTTTGGTATTATATTTAACCATATTGATACCCAAATCGCAAGTGCACGATTGACTATCGCGTATTATAAAAAGATCGAACCCAAGGGATAGGTGTTATTTTTATTATAATATACAGTACTTGTGCAGAAAAATTAAAAGATGAATATATGATGTTGGTTTTAGAGCAATCAAGAACAAAAGCATAAAATGATAAGAAATAAAGATGATAAGAATTTAAGCTCTTCGGTTGGTTTACATAGTCTATAAAACATGCTAGTAATCTCCTACTTAATTTCCGAATTTTAAATCCAATTTCATGATGCTATAGCCTAGAATTTCTACAAGTTAATTGCCTTAAGAAATGTAGAACTTTCTTCCTAATTACTAAATCCATAGCCTTGGTATTTAGTTAACCAGAAAAGAAGATGAAGAATGAATTCGGGCCAGCAAAAAGTTACGTTTATCCTAATTGCCTTAAGAGATATATACTTATAACCTTTTTTATTTCCTATTTCCCTTACTACTTACCAAATGGCCTTATGACATAAGTAGAAAGCAAGATATCTTTTGTGCACAAAGATGAATAAAGAACAAGGAAATAAAACATGAAAGGAAATATTATTCAGAAATGTAGAAAAACACTAGAACATGAATTATAAACTAAAACAACCCAAAAACTTAAAGAAGAAGTTAGCCAAGCATGGCTAAAAGAATCATTGAATTACCCTGGATAGGAGCTCAAGTTTGGCTTCCCACAATTCCTAGGAACAATGATCTTAAGGAGGAAAGAAGAATACTTGTTGTATTCTGAAATGGTGTGTCTTACAAGTGAAGAAAAGGCCCCTATTTATAGTAAAAATTCACCCTCCAGCGCTTGAGCGCTGGCATTCCCAACGCTTGGGCGTTGGGATGCATTAAAATTCCACTATCAGACCGAGGCCCAGCGCTGGAGCGCTGGCTTTCCAACGCTTGAACGTTGGGTCGCCTGCTGCTTCATCTTCAAGCTTTTCCCTTCTTCATGGTAATGGGTTTTCAATGCCTTCAATGGCCACCACTCAGCCCTTAATCATTTCTGAAACTTCCTTCCCACAACCATCAATTCTTCAAGCTTATTTTCCATGTGCTAAATTGGAGAGAGTTGCTTCATATTCTTCTTTTTCTCTTTTAGCCCTCTCTTTACTAGCACTTCAATTCTGGCCCTTTAATTCTTTGAAACTTCACTTTTAATCCTCCACTCTTGAACTTTCACACTTTGATCCCTGATTTCCTGAAACTTTACAAATTGGTCCCTGGACAAAAATGATAACTATACCAGCTTTTCCTAAAAATATCAAATAACTATAAAAATTCCTAAAAATATAAAATAAAGTTAGAAAAACAAATAAAATCTAATCTATATGCAAAATGAAAAATAAATATAAAATCTACATAAAAATAATAAAAATCCTATATGTGACTCAAAAATAATAAAAATAAAAAGACTAAAAACAACCTAAAAACATCATATAATATCCACTCATCACATATGAAATAGCAATTCTTTCGTACACAATAATGACGCACACACCACCGTAGTTCTGTTTTATGCTATGATCTTTACAAGTGGAAAAGCAGACACAATATTTTGCACTATAAGGTAGCTTAGGAAGGAATTTAAAGGATATGGTTAGACGTTGAATTCTTTCATATTCATAAAAATTGGCCTCTCTTATTTTGGTCAAACAATGGAAAAATAAAAAGCTCAATATAGTTGTATTTTTTTGAAATGGTTATTGAAACAGTTACATTAATTGGATTATATGAGTGTGAGGCAAATTGAGATTATTAACCGTGGAGTTTCAAAAAACTTGATGAATCAAAGAAGAAAGATATGAAGTATTTTTCATAATGCCACCTAAATGGAGGAAAAAGTTGTATATGGAGCACACCAGAAAGAAGTTTATGTCGTTTATCCCTCCACAGTATACATCTAATGAGGTTCACTAATAAGGAGACTATTTAAGACATCAATCTCATCCTCTCGAGTAGGGGCAATAACTTTTGCCGACATCCAAACTAGAGACAAGTTAGCATTATTCCTTTTTAATGCAACAGAAAGTATAACATTCTGGATATGACGTGATCATACATTCTGGATACTGAAGTTGTATGTTGATAAGGGTGAATTGGTTACTGTTATTAATTCAATGTATTTATTTGGTACACAAGTGGCTCATCTATCAAAAAACACTTGACTTTTCACAAAATAAGACATTTATCATGCAACTCACACGCGCATTAGATCTATTTATGATTTCCTTGTTGGATACAAGTAAACGACACCTGTTGTTGTTCTAGAACATGTGTGGTCTTGAAGATCTAGAGTGATATTATCACCATCTTTTTGAAAGGTATGAATATGTAAAATGTAAAACTGAGTTTAACATTGTTGCCGTTAAAATGATTTTTTATTGAACATGTTCTTCATAAATACGTAACTATGTCTCAGCTTTCAATTTTAACCGACTTTTATTTTATTTTACTTCTTATCTGTTTTAATATTTTTATTTTATCTCTAAATTTTCCCTTTTATTGAAATAACTAAAATGAAACAAATTTAAAATATAAAACCGAAATTAAGAATAAATCTAAAAAATGACAAAAAAGGAAGGTGTAAAATGACTTCATCACTTTATAATCTTATTTGACTGGCATTAGTCTCCGTTTATAAATTTCAGCTAAAAAGGAATTAAATATGAATGAATTTTACAAGTTTTTGACAAAAGGAAATTTGTGCTGTTTTAAAAAAGTATATTGAGGAAATGTTTATCTTGTCGGAAAGTTTGAACAAAGTTATACAACTCTCATGAGAACTTCAACTGCTAAATTATATGTTAACTAAGTGGATTTCTATTTAGAAGACAAACTCAAGACATTGACGCAACATGTTCATGGAGAAATATACGAGAACTCGTATCCAAAGTTGTAGATGTTAGTTTTGTATGAAACTTGAGGCATTTAAAAGATTATGTTGCCACCTACAATTTTTGTTAGAGAGAGCAATACGTAATACCAATATTTGGATAGATAAAAAACACCTAAGGTTGCCATACGAAATATGTATTTAAGTTTAAAGGAATAATTGGTGAACTATTTTTAGTCCCACATTGCTAAAACTTCCCCGTTCTTTCTTCTCCTTCCTCTATATAAAGGGAACTTCTTCTCATGTTTGATCATCCAAAAATTCAAAGACTAAGGTCTAAGATTAAAATTACTTAGAGTGTTTTGGATCACACAAACATAGTGTAAAAACACAGAGTTTGTAGCATAGTTCAAGATTTTAAGAGATCTATTTTATATCCATTGGGTTTTTTGCTTTGCACTAGCCTACGTGCTAGTGTAAACTTTTGGATTGTTGGTGTTGTGCGGCAAGGTCAAAGTCCTAGGAGACCTACGCAGTTAGAGACTTTTCGAGTGCTCTGCATCGAGGTAAGTATTTATTTCATTTCTTCTTAATTTTAATTTTATCATTTTTTAATAAATCTAATATTTTATTTCTGTGAATTTTTTTTTCTTCTTTTTTTTTGAAAAATATTCTCTTCTTAATTTTAAATACCCTATAAACATAAAATCATTATTAAATATTTTTTCATTACTCTATAAATATTTGTTTTGTCAAATTTACAGGATTTTTATATCAAAATTTGCAAGTAAAATTTGAGATAAATCTAAAAAAATAACGTGTTGTTAAATTCTTAGGGACATCCACATGAAATTTCATCCAACGACTAAACGCAAAAATTATTTTCATGTAGGAAATATCCGTTTTTGGACTAGACTTCAGGAACTCTTGTAGGAGATCTAAACTTCTTGAAGCATCACTCGAATGTCCACTTTTTCAATAGTATTTTGAACTCTAGACTTAAGGAGCGCAACACTAAAAAATGGACAGAAATAACAAGAAACTAGACGTTGTGCCGAAACTTTCTGTAATGGCTCCTATGTATATATAGGTGAAGAAGAGAACCCCGAAGGTGGAAAAAATGTTTCGTCCTGTGATCAGAAATTAAAAGGAGGGAATCTTACTTTGAAAATTAGCATGAATGCTAGAAGTCCAGGGAGGGTGATTATAAAAGTTTGTGGAAATTCTAGCTATGAGAGAGAATGAGAGTGACAAAAGCTCTAATTTCCCATATGTGTACAATGGACTGTATTTGGTGAACAACTAGACCGAATGATAGTGTGAAAATGAGGAACTTCTAATCAAGTTTACATCGAATAGAATGTCAAATTAACCCCCCACCTATCAAATTAACCCCAATTTGACCTGCAGGTGAACCATTAAAAGCCAGAATAAAAAGCACTTAAACCCAATAAAAAGTCTATCAAAGTCGCCGGATAAGCAAAACTTCAATAAATGTTCAACATAAAATTAATTAGATGAATATCCTATGAATGGATGGAGGAAAAATGTTTTCATAACCTTATATCTAGTCTAGCCAAATAAAAGATCTTGATTAATATCCCTACTCAGAAAATGCACTAAGGTCAAAGAATAAAATGAGGGCATAGCAGAAAAATTTACTTGTAGCACCTACATGCATATTATTGAACCAAACATGGCATCCCCAACAATTGTGACAATAGGACACTACCCGTATGACCTTATGTCAAGGGGATCGGGGTTCCATAAGGAACTAGCACCGTCACTCTAGCAAAGTATATATAATGTTCTATTGTTTTGCTGTTGTCTTATTCTATAACTACGCAATTATAATGTTTAGAAAAAACTCTCAATTTTCTTATGCTTTTCAAGGGTGGGCCCCAGTTTCGTGCTATTGGCACCAAGAATTTCAAAAATGTGTTACAAAGACTGTTGTTTTGAAAAACAACAAAAAAAAAACACGTTCCACATTAGGTTGGAAGATTGTGGCCCTGTATCCGAATTTACATATGGAATAGAAGGACTTATAGTTCATTATGGTCTTCAACATGAAGGAGGATGGCCCGAGGTGTGTTATTTAGGGGGATGTGAGTTTCATATTAAAGTTAAAGACAGAGATTTTAGATCAATCTCTACTGAACATGAAGGAAATAACTTTTATTTCGGATGGATGCCAACGCAAGTTGTAGAAACTGACTATGATAGTGGACCTGACAACGAAGAAGAAAATACAATGTCTTACTACGAAAAGACAACTTTCACCATCGCACATCATTACGAACAGAATGGTGGGTCATATCTATTTACTCAGGTTATTTTATATTACTTAGTTGTTAGTAACTATTTTTTTAAGAGCTTTGATTGTTTTTAATATTTATGCCTTAATCCAGACTTTGCCAGCAGCGTTGGTGAAGCATGCATTGCTTCCGGATAAACCTTCACTTTGTGTATTAAGAGATGCAAGTAAGCGAAGGTTTTATTGTGAATGTTCCGGGAATAAAAAAAAACAATCAAAGTGTATCGTGACAATTGGTTGGATAGACTTCATCAAAGAAAATAGATACAAAGATCAGAGCTGGATCAAGTAGGGAATTGATAAGAAGGATCCTTATGTAATACATGTCAGTGTAATCAATAAGTGAAAAATGGTTCTCAAGTTTTTATTTTCATATATCAATATTTACCCCATGCTTTTATTGTTCAGTTAAAATATGAAAATCTATGTACCAAAACATCCAAGTAAATTATTATTTCGGTTTATAAACATCTATAATTGTCAATTGATATGTTTCATCTAAATAAAACTCTCTTGTGCATGGCACGGGTCAAAAACTAGTACACAAAGTTTAGGAAATTTGTATCTATCATAATTGATCACAAAATTTTATCATTCAAAATCTGATAAACGTCTTGAGATCGTTTGAACTTAACAATTTAGAGTCCATTTTAGGAAAAGTTAGTACATGCGTCAACTTTTCATGCAATCGATTATTGCAAACACTTCTTTAGATATTTAAAAAAGTCAAGCTTTTCCCAAAATATTGTGTCCTACAACTAATAATTTTGAAAAAGAAATTTAAAATCTATTAAAAAATTTCCATTTAGAAAATTATACTTTAATATTAATATATGAAATTTTATATATTTTATTTTAAATTTACAAAATGAATTTATTTAAAAAAGTCTCTATGTTATACAATTAAGAGTTCCAAGAACCTCTCTCCTAGGTGTCAAATTCCAGTGCATTTCGCTTCGGTGTTCCATTGATTTTCATCCTACATGGATTCACTAGAACGCAGGGTTTGAAGTTCTCTTCTCATAGTGGCTCTTTCCATGCACTCCTCCCCAAAACCTCCCAACTGACCAATCACATGAACCTTTTTCCAGTATTGCATTATGCATTAAACATAATCATCTAACTGCAGCTAATACTTGAACCTTTTTTATCTTACCACTTTATCTCACTGATTGATTTCCCTAGGTTTTTTTATCCTTTTCCACTCAAGACCCTAATTATTTCTCCTTCTCAGTGCATTTTTTTGCTCTCCAGTATTGTTTGTTAGATTTGAATTTGAAACCCTAATTTATTATGGCGCCATTCATGAAATACTTTGTGGTTTCTCTATAAATAGGTTATTGCAATGTTTTGTTATTCACCAATTCTTCATTCTTTGTCTACTAGAATTTCTTATAGCCATGGCCATGAACTTTGATTCTCTTTCCAGCATTTCACCCAAAAAAGAGACATGGAGGATCAATGTAAAGGTTGTTCATCTGCGAAAAGTTCCAAGCTTTGATAATCCGAGGTTACCTTTTTGTATTGAGATGGTTCTGATGGATGAAAATGGTGACAGGATTCATGCATCTGCCCGGAAAACCCTAAGCTACAAGTTTAAGCAATTGATCTCTAAGGGTTCTACTTATACCATGTCTCATTTTGGAGTTGTTAATAATACCGGTGAGTTTCGTACCACCAGACATGCTTTTAAGCTGAACTTTCAGCTTAGAACTGATGTCCACCAACTGAATGTCCTTTCTCTTTTGTTCCAATATCTGACATATTGTTCAAGGATTACGACAAGAAATATTTAGCTTGTCATATTTCATCGCTTGAGTTGATTTTTTTACACTCAGTATTTGTTTTTTCATATACCCATTTTCACAATTTGTGTTTTTTTTTTTCACCATGTGATTAGGATTCTCACTGGCGTTGGAACTGAGCAGCAGTTCAAGAAAGATGGAATGAGTGACAAGATTATTAAGATTGAGCTCACGGCTGATTGGTAATAATGTTTATTTAAATTTTTATTTTCTTATTTCCCTTAAGTATGGGTAATTTAATTGATTATTGTATTGTATTCCCTTATTGTAGTGCCAAGATTGAGTGTGCTTTCCTTGGTAACTTTGTTGATGAGATCAAAGCTTTTCTAGTTGTTGGTAATGCTAGCAATGATGTTGTAGTGATTCAACTTGCAAAAGTGAAGACTTTGAAAGGTTTTACCATTTCATAATTTAATTGGTTTTTATGTCATACTTTTTCAAATCTTGCACTTTTTGTATGAGTCCATGTGAAATAACGTTTGTGCGTATTTTTAATGTAGACACCCCATGTCTGAATTCTGCTTATGGTGCAACAAAGGTTTTAATTCACCCTGATATTCAGGAATTGCTGCCATCAAGAAAAAGTAAATTCCATGTCCAAACTTTATTTTTTTATTATCGTGAAATAATATTAATGATTTTTATGTTTTCATTAGGTTCTTTGATTCAACTGAGTTAAGCTCTCTAGTTATGAGCCAACTTCCAGATCTAAGCAAATCTACACGAGAAGATTTTCTTGTCATAACTTCTCCATAGACAATTGAAAAATCAAAGATAGTCAGGAGGTTTCTTTTATAATTTCTAAATTATGTTTAACGGACTTTTTTGTGTTGCAAAACTTCCATAATGTTCTTTTGTTATTCCTGTTGAATTGTACTTGTGTGGTGCTTGGAACGATTAAGGTGCTGCCAGAGAATGGTGACTGGTGGTATCCATCCTGTAAATGCTACAAGATGGTTTGTCCTATAGGGTTACTGGAAATCAAACTCATTTTTCCGTCATTTTACAATTACCGACTTCATTTTTTACCACCACAACATGGTGGCTGAAATTTATATTATTAATCTTCCTTTAAAGTCGCTTTGTCAGTTTGAGTTCTCATTTGCATGTTTTTTGATATGATTTAATTAGAATGCTGAAAAATCTAAGGAAGCAAAGCTTCCTGATGAGCTAAACAACCTTCTAGACAAGACGTTTTTGTTCAAGATTGATGTCAAGATGTCTTCCAACTCCAAGTTTGAGCAATCCTATAGTGTGAAGAAAAATTGTAAGGAACGTGAGATAATCAACCAGTTCAATACCGTGACTGCTGAACCTAGGGTGAATATAATAATAATCTTGATTTGTTTTCACATTTTGGCATACTGTGATTTTTAGATGATTTAAAATAATTTAAAAAGTTAGGTTAATTGTGTTTAATCTCCCACCTCAAAGATTGTGTTTATTTATTGTTTGTTTTAAAAACTTATTTAATTAAACCAGTCTCATTTAGGAGGACTTGATCAGTGATGTTGTTGTTATTGATGATGAAAAAGTGTACGAGTCTACTTAGCCTGCTGCTGTTGTTCTTGGAGTTGAAACCCATGACTTAACCCCGGCAAAGCGGAGTTCACCTTCTGAAGTGCAGAATGTTATTTCTACTTCTACCAGTTCCCACAAGAAGCTTCTTGAAAAGATCGAGCAGGAGAAGATCTAAATGTCAGTTCCATTTGCTGAAGAGATTTCTATTTTGTGTTATGTTCCACTGTTTTGAATTTTAATTTTTCAGTTTTCTACCTTTGTTACTAAGATTTAAGCTATATGTTTTCATGATAATTTGTGGACCTCTTTAATCTTGGCCTTAATTTTGCAGCCTTTATTTGGCAATATTTTGGCTTCTAAATTTTGCGCATTAATTATGAAAGATTGTCGTCGATAATAATTTTTTTAGTAATGGTTGATGATGTTATTATCGCGCTGTTTATCATTCACATATTTTTTTGATATTGGTTTCTTATTTTGATCTATGAACGAATGATTTTGTGATAGTATTTTCCTTTTTAACCATAATCATCATTCAACCTTCATTCACTAAAATATTTTAAAATGTAGAAGTTTTCCAATTCTTTTTCCTCTTGCCCCGTTCTATAACTATATATTACTTCAATGTAATATATATGTTTAACACAACAATCAAATAATTGTTCATATATCTTAAACCAAATCCTCATTTTCAATAAATAGTTTTTAGTTATTCTTAATTTAAATTTAAATATCTTTTGCTAAATAGTTTAAAAACTACTCAATTCTTTTCAATGAGTTGAGCCATGGTACATATCTGCTGTAACTTTGCATCTGTTTTCATTAATTAAATATCGCCGTTTATTATTCTAATATTTCTTTATGTTCTACGAATGAATTTTTTTTTTATCCTCATGCACCCAATTTTTGAAATATATTAATCTTAATTTTTTTATAGTATTTTCCTTTGTAACCATAAAAACTAATTTACATGATGGATAAAACAATTTAACCAATTCATTCTTTTTGGGGTTAAATATAAGCAATTCATTCCAAGCCATTTGCTTCCTTTGTAGTTGCAAGAAATAAATTTTACTTTAAAGTAATATATTAATAACCTAATTATGAAATAGATGCTCATTTATGTTAAATTCAAACCACGTATTCATTAAATATCTTTAAATATTCGTTAGCTTTTTCTTAAATTTAATTTAAACCTCATTTGCTAAAGATTTTGAAAACTATTCTTAAATTCCGCAAGTGTAATTTGTCATTAAGTAAACCTTCTGAATGCTCATATTTTTTCTTTATAATGGTTTATATCCAAACCTATTTTCAAAAGAAAAAAATTACCTGTTTAGTAACTTATCGTACACATTGATTTTACTCTCATATATGAATTATAATAACCCAACTTAATTTTTTACATTACCGATGGAAAACTTAATGACTTTTACTTTCCGTAATTAAATTTTTTACATATAGATGTCAACAACAAAATTGGCTACAAAGATTTATGCTACTCTTCCGTTCCAAATTATAAGGACCTGTTCAGACAATCACGCTTATTAAGAAAACATGTAATAAGCTAATTAATATCTTGGTTTTGTTATTTTTTTGTACAAATCTTCCATATATGCCCCTATGTTAGTATTGGATATATCAAAGGTTGGTTGGGAAACATGAAAAAGAAGTAATTAGTAGAGGTGATAATTTAAGTTTTGGAATTGAAAATATAATGAATGCAAGGGGTAAAAAAGGAAAAACTTATTTTTTTTTTGAAATCTAGAAGGGTTTTATAATTTGGGACACCAAGTTTGTCTCTAAAGAACCTAATAATTTGGGACGGAGGAGTAATAAGCAGGGATGGATCCACATCGGACTTGAGGGGGGCAAGTGCCCCCACAAGATTTTTCATTTTTCAAGAAAAAATACTACATATACTCTACATTTTTAGAATATTCAGTAAATAATTGCCCCTACAAAATAATAAGTATCCTCATTGTTTTGTACTTTGGAAAAAGATGAGCTCAAATTCATTTCACTCACATTCACATGAAAGAGATGAGAGTAGATAAAACATAAGTAAGAAATATTATGCGTCAAGTTTCATAGAAAACTAACATCTACAACTATTGATATGCGTTCTTGTATACTCCTTCATGTTCATATTGCACAAACATCTTGGTTTTGTCTTCTAAATAAAGAAAATACTTGGTAAACACATAATTTATCTCTTGTAGTTCTCATGATAGGTTATTTAGACGCTACATATTTAACTTTCATAATCTAAGTATGAAATCAGAATTTTGGTTTTAGAAAAAAATCTATAAAGGTGATTTAGATGAAAATATTACTTTTACTAAACAACTAAGGAAATTAAGTATTTTCATCCCTTTTTGTTGAAACAACATTGATGAAATGGTCCCTTCTTGTCATTCTATCGTATCCTTAAACTAATTTCAATTGGGGCTTCGTGTGTGTTTGAGTAATAGTGACGCCATTGCATTATCATTTTCCAATATACATTATTTTGACATGTATTACTATAAATTACTTTTGTTGTTCATAAGCCTACCTGATTCCAATATACCTAATGATCTATGTATACTCCATATTCCCAAACATTCGAAGAATAATTCCTTTCTCAACTCATTAATTTTGAATACGTCTTTAATGATTTATAGGTATGCGTTAACATCCTTGTGAGTTGTGATACATCCCGGTGAAGCAGTTGTAGGTGATTGGATTTACTAGCTATGCCTGAGTTATGGTGCTAGTTCCTTGTGGAACAACGATCCCCTTGACATAAGGTCATTAGGGTAGTGGCCTATTGTCACAATTTTTGGGGATGCCATGTTTGGGTCAATAATATGCATAGTAATCTCCTACTTAATTTCCGAATTTTAAATCCAATTTAAGCTCTTGGGTTGGTTTACTTAGTCTATAAAACATGCTAGTAATCTCCTACTTAATTTCCGAATTTTAAATCCAATTTCATGATGCTATAGCCTAGATTTCTACAAGTTAATTGCCTTAATAAATGTAGAACTTTCTTCCTAATTACTAAATCCATAGCCTTGGTATTTAGTTAACCAGAAAAGAAGATGAAGAATGAATTCGGGCCAGCACTAAGTTACGTCTATCCTAATTGCCTTAAGAGATATATACTTATAACCTTTTTTATTTCCTATTTCCCTTACTACTTACCAAATGGCCTTATGACATAAGTAGAAAGCAAGATATCTTTTGTGCACAAAGATGAATAAAGAACAAGGAAATAAAACATGAAAGGAAATATTATTCAGAAATGTAGAAAAACACTAGAACATGAATTATAAACTAAAACAACCCAAAAACTTAAAGAAGAAGTTAGCCAAGCATGGCTAAAAGAATCATTGAATTACCCTGGATAGGAGCTCAAGTTTGGCTTCCCACAATTCCTAGGAACAATGATCTTAAGGAGGAAAGAAGAATACTTGTTGTACTCTGAAATGGTGTGTCTTACAAGTGAAGAAAATGCCCCTATTTATAGTAAAAACTTACCCTCCAGCGCTTGAGCGCTGGCATTCCCAACGCTTGGGCGTTGGGATGCATTAAAATTCCACTATCAGACCGAGGCCCAGCGCTTGAGCGCTGGCTTTCCAACGCTTGAGCGCTGGGTGAGAATCTGACTCATCTCCTAGTCAGAGTCCCAACGCTTGAGCGTTGGGTCGCCTGCTGCTTCATCTTCAAGCTTTTCCCTTCTTCATGGTAATGGGTTTTCAATGCCTTCAATGGCCACCACTCAGCCCTTAATCATTTCCGAAACTTCCTTCCCACTACCATCAATTCTTCAAGCTTATTTTCCATGTGCTAAATTGGAGAGAGTTGCTTCATATTCTTCTTTTTCTCTTTTAGCCCTCTCTTTACTAGCACTTCAATTCTGGCCCTATAATTCTTTGAAACTTCACTTTTAATCCTCCACTCTTGAACTTTCACACTTTGATCCCTGATTTCCTGAAACTTTACAAATTGCTCCCTGGACAAAAATGATAACTATACCAGCTTTTCCTAAAAATATAAAATAACTAAAAAAATTCCTAAAAATATAAAATAAAGTTAGAAAAACAAATAAAATCTAATCTATATGCAAAAAGAAAAATAAATATAAAATCTACATAAAAATAATAAAAATCCTATATGTGACTCAAAAATAATAAAAATAAAAAGACTAAAAACAACCTAAAAACATCATATAATATCCACTCATCACATATGAAATAGCAATTCTTTCGTACACAATAATGACGCACACACCACTGTAGTTCTGTTTTATGCTATGATCTTTACAAGTGGAAAAGCAGACACAATATTTTGCACTATAAGGTAGCTTAGGAAGGAATTTAAAGGATATGGTTAGACATTGAATTCTTTCATATTCATAAAAATTGGCCTCTCTTATTTTGGTCAAACAATGGAAAAATAAAAAGCTCAATATAGTTGTATTTTTTTGAAATGGTTATTGAAACAGTTACATTAATTGGATTATATGAGTGTGAGGCAAATTGAGATTATTAACCGTGGAGTTTCAGAAAACTTGATGAATCAAAGAAGAAAGATATGAAGTATTTTTCATAATGCCACCTAAATGGAGGAAAAAGTTGTATATGGAGCACACCAGAAAGAAGTTTATGTCGTTTATCCCTCCACAGTATACATCTAATGAGGTTCACTAATAAGGAGACTATTTAAGACATCAATCTCATCCTCTCGAGTAGGGGCAATAACTTTTGCCGACATCCAAACTAGAGACAAGTTAGCATTATTCCTTTTTAATGCAACAGAAAGTATAACATTCTGGATATGACGTGATCATACATTCTGGATACTGAAGTTGTATGTTGATAAGGGTGAATTGGTTACTCTTATTAATTCAATGTATATTATTTGGTACACAAGTGGCTCATCTATCAAAAAACACTTGACTTTTCACAAAATAAGACATTTATCATGCAACTCACACGCGCATCAGATCTATTTATGATTTCCTTGTTGGATACAAGTAAACGACACCTGTTGTTGTTCTAGAATATGTGTGTTCTTAAAGATATAGAGTGATATTATCACCATCTTTCTTAAAGGTATGAATATGTAAAATGTAAAACTGAGTTTAACATTGTTGCCGTTAAAATGCTTTTTTATTGAACCTATTCTTCATAAATACGTAACTATGTCTCAGCTTTCAATTTTAACCGACTTTTATTTTATTTTACTTTTAATATGTTTTATTATTTTTATTTTATCTCTAAATTTTCCTTTTTATTGAAATAACTAAAATGAAAAAAATTTAAAATATAAAACCGAAATTAAGAATAAATCTAAAAAATGACAAAAAAGGAAGGTGTAGAATGACTTCATCACTTTATAATCTTATTTGACTGGCATTAGTCTCCGTTTATAAATTTCAGCTAAAAAGGAATTAAATATGAATGAATTTTACAAGTTTTTGATAAAGGAAATTTGTGCTGTTTTAAAAAAGTATATTGAGGAAATGTTTATCTTGTCGGAAAGTTTGAACAAAGTTATACAACTCTCATGAGAACTTCAACTGCTAAATTATATGTTAACTAAGTGGATTTCTATTTAGAAGACAAACTCAAGACATTGACGCAACATGTTCATGGAGAAATATACGAGAACTCGTATCCAAAGTTGTAGATGTTAGTTTTGTATGAAACTTGGGGCATTTAAAAGATTATGTTGCCACCTACAATTTTTGTTAGAGAGAGCAATACGTAATACCAATATTTGGATAGATAAAAAACACCTAAGGTTGACATATGAAATATGTATTTTAGTTTAAAGGAATAATTGGTGAACTATTTTTAGTCCCACATTGCTAAAACTTCCCCGTTCTTTCTTCTCCTTCCTCTATATAAAGGGAACTTCTTCTCATGTTTGATCATCCAAAAATTCAATGACTAAGGTCTAAGATTAAAATTACTTAGAGTGTTTTGGATCACACAAACATAGTGTAAAAACACAGAGTTTGTAGCATAGTTCAAGATTTTAAGAGATCTATTTTATATCCATTGGGTTTTTTGCTTTGCACTAGCCTACGTGCTAGTGTAAACTTTTGGACTGTTGGTGATGTGCGGCAAGGTCAAAGTCCTAGGAGACCTACGCAGTTAGAGACTTTTCGAGTGCTCTGCATCGAGGTAAGTATTCATTTCATTTCTTCTTTATTTTAATTTAATCATTTTTTA
Source organism: Acmispon strigosus (assembly GCA_030819835.1). NCBI lineage: Eukaryota > Viridiplantae > Streptophyta > Magnoliopsida > Fabales > Fabaceae > Acmispon > Acmispon strigosus. The sequence continues at coordinate 17,834,664 of JAUAMA010000007.1, read as the reverse complement.
ATAAATCTAATATTTTATTTATGTGATTTTTTTTTTCTTCCTTTTTTTTGAAAAATATTCTCTTCTTAATTTTAAATACCCTATAAACATAAAATCATTATTAAATATTTTTTCATTACTCTATAAATATTTGTTTTGTCAAATTTACAGGATTTTTATATCAAAATTTGCAAGTAAAATTTTAGATAAATCTAAAAAAATAACGTGTTGTTAAATTCTTAGGGACATCCACATGAAATTTCATCCAATGACTAAACACAAAAATTATTTTCATGTAGGAAATATCCGTTTTTGGACTAGACTTCAGGAACTCTTGTAGGAGATCTAAACTTCTTGAAGCATCACTCGAATGCCCACTTTTTCAATAGTATTTTGAACTCTAGACTTAAGGAGCGCACCACTAAAAAATGGACAGAAATAACAAGAAACTAGACGTTGTGCCGAAACTTTCTGTAATGGCTCCTATGTATATATAGGTGAAGAAGAGAACCCTGAAGGTGGAAAAAATGTTTCATCCTGTGATCAGAAATTAAAAGGAGGGAATCTTACTTTGAAAATTAGCATGAATGCTAGAAGTCCAGGGAGGGTGATTATAAAAGTTTGTGGAAATTCTAGCTATGAAAGAGAATGAGAGTGACAAAAGCTCTAATTTCCCATATGTGTACGATGGACTGTATTTGGTGAACAACTAGACCGAATGATAGTGTGAAAATGAGGAACTTCTAATCAAGTTTATATCGAATAGAATGTCAAATTAACCCCCCACCTGCGTTGCCCATGTAGGTTTAGGTTTTAAAGGTTCCCCTGCAAGTTATATAACTAGGTGGGGGGTAAATTAACCCCCCACCTGTCAAATTAACCCCAATTTGACCAGCAGGTGAACCTTTAAAACCTAAATTTACATGGGCAACGCAGGTGGGGGGTTTATTTGACATTCTATTCGATGTAAACTTGATTAGAAGTTCCTCATTTTCCCACTATCCTTCGGTCTAGTTGTTCACCAAATACAGTTCACCGTAGACATATGGGAAAATAGAGCTTTTGTCACTCTCATTCTCTCTCATCGCTAGAATTTCCATAAAATTTTATAATCACCCTCCCTGGAGTTCTTGCATTCATGCTAATTTTCAAAGTAAGATTCCCTCCTTTTAATTTCTGATCACGGGACGAAACATTTTTTCCACCTTCAGGGTTCTCTTCCTCACCTATATATACCTAGGAGCCATTACAGAAAGTTTCGGCACAACGTCTAGTTGCTTGTTATTTCTGTCCATTTTTTAGTGTTGCGCTCCTTAAGTCTAGAGTTCAAAATACTATTGAAAAAGTGGACATTCGAGTGATGCTTCAAGAAGTTTAGATCTCTTACAAGAGTTCCTGAAGTCCAGTCCAAAAACAGATATTTCCTACATGAAAATAATTTTTGTGTTTAGTCATTGGATGAAATTTCATGTGGATGTCCCCAAGAATTTAACAACAAGTTATTTTTTTAGATTTATCTAAAATTTTACTTGCAAATTTTGATATAAAAATCCTGTAAATTTGACAAAACAAATATTTATAGAGTAATGAAAAAATATTTCATAATGATTTTATGTTTATAGGGTATTCAAAATTAAGAAGAGAATATTTTTCAAAAAAAAAAAGAAGAAAAAAAAATTCACATAAATAAAATATTATATTTATTAAAAAATGATAAAATTAAAATAAAAAAGAAATGAAATAAATACTTACCTCGATGCCGAGCACTCGAAAAGTCTCTAACTACGTAGGTCTCCTAGGACTTTGACCTTGCCGCACATCACCAACACTCCAAAAGTTTACACTAGCACGTAGGCTAGTGCAAAGCAAAAAACTCAATGTATATAAAATAGATCTCTAAAAATCTTGAACTATGCTACAAACTATGTGTTTTTACACTATGTTTGTGTGATCCAAAACACTCAAAGTAATTTTAATCTTAGACCTTAGTCTTTGAATTTTCGGATGATCAAACATGAGAAGAAGTTCCCTTTATATAGAGGAAGGAGAAGAAAGAACGGGGAAGTTTTAGCAATGTGGGACTTAAAATAGTTTACCAATTATTCCTTTAAACTAAAATACATATTTTGTATGGCAACCTTAGGTGTTTTTTATCTATCCAAATATTGGTATTACGTATTGCTCTCTCTAACAAAAATTGTAGGTGGCAACATAATCTTTTAAATGCCTCAAGTTTCATACAAAACTAACATCTACAACATTGGATACGAGTTCTCGTATATTTCTCCAAGCTTTAGCAATGTGAGACTAAAACAGTTGATCAGTGCTTTACTTTGTTGTGAGATATCAAATTTCATGGCAACTTTAACTGTTTATTAACTATCCAAAGAATGGAATAACATCTTGTTTTGTTAAAAATAATTGTAGGTGACCACATTACATTTCAAATGTCTCAAGTTTCATACAAAACTAACATCTACAACTACAGATATGCGTTCTTGTATACTCCTTCGTGTACATTTTGCACAAGCATCTTAGTTTTGTCTTCTAAATAAAGAAAATACTTGTTAAACACATAATCTATCTCTTGTTGTTCTCATGATAGTGTATTTATATGCTACGTATTTAACTTTCATAACCTTAGTATTAAATCAGAATTTTTGTTTTAGAAAAGAATATATAAAGGTGATTTAGATGAAAATATTAGTTTTACTAAACAACTAAGGAAATTAAGTATTGTCATCCCTTTTTATTGAAAGAACATTGATGAATTGGTCCCTTCTTGATATTCTATGATATCCTAAAATTAATTTTAATTGGGGCTTTGTGTGTGTTTGAGTATTAGTGACGCCATGGCCTTATCATTTTAATATTGATTGGATTTACTAGCTTTGCCTAAGTTATTCTGCTAGTTCCTTATGGAACCCCGATCCCCTTGACATAAGGTCATAAGGGTAGTGGCCTATTGTCACAATTGTTGGGGATGCCATGTTTGGTTCAATAATATGCATGTTGGTGCTACAAGTAAATTTTGCTGCTATGCCCTCATTTTATTCTTTGACCTTAGTGCATTTTCTGAGTAGGGATATTACTCAAGATCTTTTATTTGGCTAGACTAGATATAAGGTTGTGAAAACATTTTTCCTCCATCCATTCATAGGATATTCATCTAATTAATTTTATGTTGAACATTTATTGAAGTTTTGCTTATCAGGCGACTTTGATAGACTTTTGATTGGGTTTAAGTGCTTTTTATTTTGGGTACCTTTTCTTGTTAATTTTTCTTTGATGCCTGATGATTGGATTTCATATGATGTTTTTAGGGCTTTCCAGATCTTTCATTGTAGAATTGGTACCTAACAAAGTATATATAATGTTCTATTGTTTTGCTGTTGTCTTATTCTATAACTACGCAATTATAATGTTTAGAAAAAACTCTCAATTTTCTTATGCTTTACAAGGGTGGGCCCCAGTTTCGTTCTATTGGCACCAAGAATTTCAAAAATGTGTTACAAAGACTGTTGTTTTGAAAGACAACAAAAAAAAAACACGTTCCACATTAGGTTGGAAGATTGTGGCCCTGTATCCGAATTTACATATGGAATAGAAGGACTTATAGTTCATTATGGTCTTCAACATGAAGGAGGATGGCCCGAGGTGTGTTATTTAGGGGATGTGAGTTTCATATTAAAGTTAAAGACAGAGATTTTAGATCAATCTCTACTGAACATGAAGGAAATAACTTTTATTTCGGATGGATGCCAACGCAAGTTGAAGAAACTGACTATGATAGTGGACCTGACAACGAAGAAGAAAATACAATGTCTTACTACGAAAAGCCAACTTTCACCATCGCACATCATTACGAACAGAATGGTGGGTCATATATATTTACTCAGGTTATTTGATATTACTTAGTTGTTAGTAACTATTATTTTAAGAGCTTTGGTTGTTTTTAATATTTATGCCTTAATCCAGACTTTGCCAGCAGCGTTGGTGAAGCATGCATTGCTTCCGGATAAACCTTCACTTTGTGTATTAAGAGATGCAAGTAAGCGAAGGTTTTATTGTGAATGTTCCGGGAATAAAAAAAAACAATCAAAGTGTATCGTGACAATTGGTTGGATAGACTTCATCAAAGAAAATAGATACAAAGATCAGAGCTGGATCAAGTAGGGAATTGATAAGAAGGATCCTTATGTAATACATGTCAGTGTAATCAATAAGTGAAAAATGGTTCTCAAGTTTTTATTTTCATATATCAATATTTACCCCATGCTTTTATTGTTCAGTTAAAATATGAAAATCTATGTACCAAAACATCCAAGTAAATTATTATTTCGGTTTATAAACATCTATAATTGTCAATTGATATGTTTCATCTAAATAAAACTCTCTTGTGCATGGCACGGGTCAAAAACTAGTACACAAAGTTTAGGAAATTAGTATCTATCATAATTGATCACAAAATTTTATCATTCAAAATCTGATAAACGTCTTGAGATCGTTTGAACTTAACAATTTAGAGTCCATTTTAGGAAAAGTTAGTACATGCGTCAACTTTTCATGCAATCGATTATTGCAAACACTTCTTTAGATATTTAAAAAAAGTCAAGCTTTTCCCAAAATATTGTGTCCTACGACTAATAATTTTGAAAAAGAAATTTAAAATCTATTAAAAAATTTCCATTTAGAAAATTATACTTTAATATTAATATATGAAATTTTATATATTTTATTATAAATTTACAATATGAATTTATTTAAAAAAGTCTCTATGTTATACAATTAAGAGTTCCAAGAACCTCTCTCCTAGGTGTCAAATTCCAGTGCATTTCGCTTCGGTGTTCCATTGATTTTCATCCTACATGGATTCACTAGAACGCAGGGTTTGAAGTTCTCTTCTCATAGTGGCTCTTTCCATGCACTCCTCCCCAAAACCTCCCAACTGACCAATCACATGAACCTTTTTCCAGTATTGCATTATGCATTAAACATAATCATCTAACTGCAGCTAATACTTGAACCTTTTTTATCTTCCCACTTTATCTCACTGATTGATTTCCCTAGGTTTTTTTATCCTTTTCCACTCAAGACCCTAATTATTTCTCCTTCTCAATGCATTTTTTTGCTCTCCAGTATTGTTTGTTAGATTTGAATTTGAAACCCTAATTTATTATGGCGCCATTCATGAAATACTTTGTGGTTTCTCTATAAATAGGTTATTGCAATGTTTTGTTATTCACCAATTCTTCATTCTTTGTCTACTAGAATTTCTTATAGCCATGGCCATGAACTTTGATTCTCTTTCCAGCATTTCACCCAAAAAAGAGACATGGAGGATCAATGTAAAGGTTGTTCATCTGCGAAAAGTTCCAAGCTTTGATAATCCGAGGTTACCTTTTTGTATTGAGATGGTTCTGATGGATGAAAATGGTGACAGGATTCATGCATCTGCCCGGAAAACCCTAAGCTACAAGTTTAAGCAATTGATCTCTAAGGGTTCTACTTATACCATGTCTCATTTTGGAGTTGTTAATAATACCGGTGAGTTTCGTACCACCAGACATGCTTTTAAGCTGAACTTTCAGCTTAGAACTGATGTCCACCAACTGAATGTCCTTTCTCTTTTGTTCCAATATCTGACATATTGTTCAAGGATTACGACAAGAAATATTTAGCTTGTCAGATTTCATCGTTTGAGTTGATTTTTTTACACTCAGTATTTGTTTTTTCATATACCCATTTTCACAATTTGTGTTTTTTTTTTCACCATGTGATTAGGATTCTCACTGGCGTTGGAACTGAGCAGCAGTTCAAGAAAGATGGAATGAGTGACAAGATTATTAAGATTGAGCTCACGGCTGATTGGTAATAATGTTTATTTAAATTTTTATTTTCTGATTTCCCTTAAGTTTGGGTAATTTATTGATTATTGTATTGTATTCCCTTATTGTAGTGCCAAGATTGAGTGTGCTTTCCATGGTAACTGTCGCAACCGGGGTCGCGGCGGGACGGCGCAAAAACTAATTAATTATCAGACAGAGTCGCCACTAATGTTTATTAAAGGAAAACACTTGAAAAACCTAAAATTGATAAATAGCCTACGAAACCTAAAATCTAGGTTCGGGAGTCTATTACGCGTGGGGAAGGTGTTAGCACCCCACAGCACCCGTCTAAACGGTACCTAGGATTGTTTGTGTAATTTTCTTAGCTTTCTACATTATTAATTTTACCCTTATTTATTTTATTTATTTAATTCCTAATTATTCCTAAAAAGAGAAAAGGAAAACAAATTATTTTTATTATTTTTTTATATTATTTAATTCCCTAATTATTTCTAAAAAAAAGGAAAAAAAAGACAAAGAAACAAAATATTTTGTTATTTTTTATATAGCCTGATGAGTGTGAACCCAGTCCTACGTACTTCTTTAAAATGGAAGATCTAAGGCTTACGCAGTTCTTGTTTTAATTTAATTAACTTTTTTAGTTTTTTTTTTTCTTTTTTGACAATAAAAATTAAAATTAAGATGTCCTTATATCATGGACTTACAATGTCTCAGAAAATAAAATTCAAAGCCAAAATAAAATAAGAAGGAAAAACAGAATAAATGAAATACAATAATAATTAAAAGAAAACAACAAAAAAATAAAAAAGTAAAGAAGAAAAACAGCCAAAAAAAGAAAGAAAAGGAAACAGTGGCATGCACGAGATGATGAAGCGGTTGGTGGTGCTGCGCGAGGAGAAGCAAGGTGACGACGGCGCGGCGGCCTGGGAAGGAAGGAGGTGTGGCGTCGCTGGTGGCCGAAGGAGGAGCGGCGCTGGTGGCCAAAGGAGGAGCGGCGCTGGTGGTGTTGCGACGGGAAGCAGTGGTCGATGACGACGTGAAGGAGGACGAAGTGGTGGCCAGTTCGACGGTGGGGAGAGGAAAAAAAAAACAGAGAAAGGGGAGGAGGAGAAGGTTTGAGTGAGGAGGTGTGGTTTGAGGAGTGGTATGGTGGTGCTGCAGCGAAATGGTGAGAGGAAGAAAGGCTTGGCAGCGGCTGTGATGGGAAGGAGGAAAGGAGATGGTGCGGCGGCGGTGGCTATGGAGGAGAGGAGCGGCTGTGTTGTTGTTGAGAGAGAGAGGGGCGGCTGTGTTGTTCAGGGAGAAGGTTTAGAGGTGGCGGCGAGGTGAGGTATGAGGGGAGAGAGGCTAGGGTTTGAGTGAGGAAGAAAGCAAATGGGAGAGAGGGCTGATGTTTTTTGTTTTTTTTGTTTTTTCTCTTTTTATTGTTTTTTTTTTTGAAGTGTGGAGGCTAACAAAAAAGTGAAGGTGGAGGCTAGAAAATTGTGTGTCTTTAGGGTTTTGAGAGTAGACTTATATAGGGGAATATTAGGGTTTGAGTGGAGGGAAAATGACTAAGTTGCCCTCCCTTCCTTGCTTCTGCTTCCTCTCTTTTCCTTTGGGCCGCGGCCCATTTTTCTTCCTTTCTTCTTCCTTTTCCTCTGCTGGGCCTTTTCTTTTTTTCTTCTCTTTTTTTTTCTTCTTTTCTTTTTTTCTCTTTTTTTTCTTTTCTTTTTTTTCTCTCTTTTTTTTGTTTTTCTTTTCAAAATTGGGCCCGGACAAAAATATGTGTCAACAGCTGCCCCTCTTTACTTGTTTCTTACTAGGTAGTATGAGAATACTACTATTGTAAGAAATGAGTAAAGACATGACACATTTTTGTCCGAGTCTCAAAAAGAACACAGCAAACTCGGGTTCAAAACCCGAGCCACAGTCAAGCAGGGATCGTCTAAGAGCCACCCTGGATCTGCTGGAAAGGTAACAGGGATCGTCTAAGCGCCACCCTGGATCTGCTGGAAGGTAACACGGATCGTCTAAGCGCCACCGTGGATTTGCTGGAAAATAACAAGGTTCGTCTAAGCGCCCCCTTGGATCTGCTGAAAGGTAACAGGGATCGTCTAAGCGCCACCCTGGATCTGCTGGAAGGTAACACGGATCGTCTAAGCGCCACAGTGGATCTGCTGGAAAGTAACAAGGTTCGTCTAAGCGCCCCCTTGGATCTGCTGAAAGGTAACAGGGATCGTCTAAGCGCCACCCTGGATCTGCTGGAAGGTAACACGGATCGTCTAAGCGCCATCGTGGATCTGCTGGAAAGTAACAAGGTTCGTCTAAGCGCCCCCTTGGATCTGCTGGAAGGTAACACGGATCGTCTAAGCGCCACCGTGGATCTGCTGGAAAGTAACAAGGTTCGTCTAAGCGCCCCCTTGGATCTGCTGAAAGGTAACAGGGATCGTCTAAGCGCCACCCTGGATCTGCTGGAAGGTAACACGGATCGTCTAAGCGCCACCATGGATCTGCTGGGAAGTAACAAGGTTCGTCTAAGCGCCCCCTTGGATCTGCTGAAAGGTAACAGGGATCGTCTAAGTGCCACCCTGGATCTGCTGGAAGGTAACACGGATCGTCTAAGCGCCACCGTGGATCTGCTGGAAAGTAACAAGGTTCGTCTAAGTGCCCCCTTGGATCTGCTGGAAGGTAACACGGATCGTCTAAGCGCCACCGTGGATCTGCTGGAAAGTAACAAGGTTCGTCTAAGCGCCCCCTTGGATCTGCTGAAAGGTAACACGGATCGTCTAAGCGCCACCGTGGATCTGCTGGAAAGTAACAAGGTTCGTCTAAGCGCCCCCTTGGATCTGCTGAAAAGTAACAGGGATCGTCTAAGTACCACCCTGGATCTGCTGGAAAGTGACAAGGATCGGTCTAAGCGCCACCTCGGACTTGCCAACTGCAACTTTCAATATGTGACAAAGGTATGCATGGTATGAATTGTAATGCATGCTATGAAATGTAATGCATGATATGTACCATATGTGATGGGGTTATGCATGTGATGTTGATGCTTTTGATGCAATGATGCAAATGATGCACAGCTTATGAATTTGAAACTCAAACTTGAATTATGCTGTGTTAGAAAAGACTTTTGTTAGCTTCCTTGGAAAAATTTTGCTCAATAAGCACATGCATGCTCGGAAACTTAGACAGACTCAAGCTTGTTTTATCTAGACAGCTCATGTGAATGGATGTGAAGCTTGCCTCTTTTGCAAGATCTTCCTCTGAACCCTGACTGAGAAGGTGGGCCACCTGCTTATTGAAAGTTTATCTGAGCCGTCTGATGCTGATTTTGAATTTTTCTGGCTGATGGAGCTTTGAGGCGCTCTCTCTTTTCTGTTGGTTTTGAGTGGGCCGCGATCCTTTTGGTCTAACATGTTAAATGAGATGTTGAAATGCTAAGTCATGTTATTGAACCTATGATCTCTCGCTTTGAAGCGTTATCTAATTAATATGCATGACATGAGATGACACAAGAAGGAACCAAAGGACAGAGAATTGCCCCAGTTATGTTTGGGGCGGATGAAGAGAATGAGTGATGGACATCAGGCTGCCCCAGTTTGGGTATAATTATAAGACATAGACTGGAAAATTGCCCCGGTTTATACTTTGAAGAATGAGCATCAGATGACAAATGATTGTTCCTATTTGAAAGAAGTTGATGGAAAGACAAATGAACACCCCAATGGAAACATTGATTGCCCTAATGACAAAATTGGACGATCGCCCCGATTTAGCTTTGGACGATGAGCATGAGGTACCATATGATTGCCCCAATCTGGGAACATTGACAAAGCATGGACTGAAAAATTACCTCGTCTGGATTATGAGAGATAAGCATCAGAAAACAAGTGATTGCTCAAGTTTGAAAGACAATGCACTAGAATGATGAAAAGTGAAAGCTAGACAATCTCTCGGGTGTAACAAGGATGACAAGGAGTGGAATGATCAATTGCTTCAGTGATGTCTCAATAGGTTGGAAGAATTTGTGAGAACAACCAATGTAATTCTTCTGCCTGAGAATGGAAGAACAGGTAGTCTGCCCCACTTTGAGAAAATGTATGAGGAATTCAGATGAGCACATGCCCCAGATCAGAGTACGCGGGAAGACTACTAAGAATAGGTAATTATCCCAGCCGAAGAATGACCAGTTACACAAAAGATATGAAGTGAAGCTTAGACTGTTTCCCTAGTCTGATTCGGGTGAAGAAAAATGGCTTGAGTAATTGCCTCAGTTGTGACACAGAGAGATCGGGGAGAAGCCAGAAAATGGGCCCAACTTCAGGGAAAGGGACAAGCAATGAGCTTAAAAGTTGCCCCAATTGAGACAACGAGTGGTAGTCCAACAATTGTTCTATTGATCTTGGCTCCCATTTGAGGTCTTGATGGGCATGGAAGAGATCTTTTCTTGATTTTCTTCTGACTGATTGAGCTTTGCCGCAGTGTCCATTCTTGAAAGAACTTTGTGGAGGCAACTATTCAGCGAGCATCCCTCATTTTTCTCTTTTTTCTCTTTTTTTTTTTCTTCTTTTTGAGCAAATGAATCAGGTTATTGTGTCCCAAAAAGTAGACAATCAGTCCTTGATCGGAATGGGCTTTGTCGGGGTTGTAATGTGGCTAAGGGCTCATGGGTTATAAAAGGAAGTGTTTACGGGTTAATGAAGACGAAGGATATGTGGCTAAGGGCAAGTGTTTACGGGTTAATGAAGACGAAGGATATGAGGCTAAGGGCTTGTGGGTCATGAAAGGAAGGATATCAAAGTGTTTACGGGTTAATGAAGACGAAGGATCTTTGATACTTAGCACTGTTTATAATGCTTTCCTTATGGTTGGCCAAGACTTGCTCAAAAAAAATTTCCTTTTTTTTTTCTTTTTTTTTTTCTTTTTTTTTCTTGAAATGGAAATCTTAAGCAAGCTTGGCACCGACATTGTGCTAACTCTAATGTAGAGTGATCCTTGTCTAGGGTTAAGGGGAAGGATTTTTCGGCTTAAAGGAGGTGTCAAGGGATAAGGTTTTGGGGTAAGGATAGAGAAAGAATGCCAAACTTCATCTCAAGGCATGACTGATCACTTTCGAGAACTGATGAGTGGATTTTATATGATGTTTTTAGGGTCTTTTTAGTCTTTTTATTTTATTATTTTTGAGTCACATGTAGGTTTTTTATTGTTTTTATGTAGATTTTATATTTATTTTGCATTTTGCATGTAGATTAGATTTTTTGTGTTTTTCTATCTTTATTTTATATTTTTAGGGATTTTTCTAGTTATTTTATATTTTTAGGAAAAGCTGGTTTAGTTATCATTTTTGGTCCAGGGACCAATGTGTAAAGTTTCAGAAAGTCAGGGACCAAATTGTAAAAGTTCAAGAGTGGAGGACTTAAAGTGGAGATTGAGAGAATATGAGGGCTTGAATTGAAGTGCTAACCAAGGGAGGACCAAAGTGAAAAAGAAGAATATGAAGAATCACTCTCCAATTTAGCACATGGAAAAAATGTTTAAAGAATTGATGAAGGGTTTCAGAATTGATCAAGGCTGGTTAGTGGCTTTTTATGGCCATCAAAACCCACTACCATGAATGGAGAAGGAAGAACAAGCAAGAAGATGAAGAAGCAGCATCCCAACGCTCCAGCGTTGGGATCCCAGCGCTCCAGCGCTGGGGTTCTGACTAGATGATGAGTCAGATGGTGACCTAGCGCCCAAGCGTTGGAAATCCAGCGCTCAAGCGCTGGGCCTCGGACAGAAAGTGGATTTTTAATGCATCCTAGCGCCCATGCGTTGGGAATGCCAGCGCTCAAGCGCTGGAGGCTGGAATTTTACTATAAATAGGGCCCTTTTCTTCACTTGTAAGACACACCTTCATAGAATACAACAAGTATTCTCTCTTTCTCCCTCAAAGATCATTGTTCCTAGGACTTGTGGGAAGCCATACTTGAGCTCCTATCCAGGGTAATTCAATGATTCTTTTAGCCATGCTTGGCTAATTCTTCTTTTAAGTTTTTGGGTTGTTTTAATTTATAGTTCATGTTCTAGTTTTCTTTTACATTTCTGAATAATATTTTCTATTCATGTTTATTTCTTTGTTCTTCATTAATCTTTATGCGCAAAAGGTTTCATGCTTTCTACTTATTCATAAGGCCATTTGTTAAGTAGTAAGGGAAATAAGAAATATAAAGGTTATATGTTTGCATTACTTAAGGCTATAAGGATGTACGTAATCTTGTGTTGGCTCGGATTCCTTCTTCATCTTCTTCTCTAATTAACTAATAACCAATGCTATGGAGTTAGTAATTAGGAAAGGAAGTTCTACATTTCTTAAGGCCATTAGGGTGTAGAAACTTAGGCTATAGCACCATGAATTTGAATTTAAAGTTCAGAAATTTAGTAAGAGTTTTCTAGCATGTTTTATAGATTATGTAAATCAACCCAAGAGCTTAAATTCTCTCATCTTATTTGCTTTATTATTTTTATGCTATTACTCTCTTTTTGCCATAAACCAAACATCAATCATATTATTTTACTTTCTTTGCACAAGTACTAAATTATATAAATATAAGAACACCTATCCCTTGGGTTCGATAATCTTTTATATTACGCGATAGTAAATTGTACACTTGCAATTTCATTATCAAGTTTTTGGCGCCGTTGCCGGGGATAGGTTCTTTCAAGTTCTTGTTTTTATTTTATTTAGTACTTCTTGTATATATTAAAAAAAAAAAAAAATATTTCTGCTTAACAGTTTGTTGCCATGTGGAAAGAAGAAGATCCTTTAGAGACTATAATCTCTGAAGGGTTGGATTTTGAAAATATTGAAAGCAATGACGAACAGGTCATTGAAATGGCAAGATATCTGGAGGCTGCCCATTGTTTCCAACCAAAGGTAAATTGGGTAGAGGAGCTCAGAAGAGAAGAAGAAGTTCAAGAGGAAAAGAGGGAATTGAAGCCCTTACCTTCCACCCTTAAGTATGTATTTCTTGAGGAAGGTAATGATAAGCCAGTTATTGTGAGTAGTTCCCTCTCTCCTCTTGAAGAAGAAAAACTGGTAAGAATTCTTAGAGCTCATAAATCTGCTTTGGGTTGGACTATAGAGGACATTAAGGGCATAAGCCCCACTGTTTGTATGCATAAAATTTGTTTAGAAGAACAAGTTAAACCTGTAGTCCAACCCCAAAGAAGACTTAATCCTGCCATGAAAGAGGTGGTAAGGAAAGAAGTGATTAAGTTACTAGATGCAGGGATCATCTATCCCATTTCTGATAGTGAATGGGTTAGTCCTGTTCAGGTAGTTCCCAAAAAAGGGGGAATTACTGTGGTCCCAAATGAGAACAATGAATTGATTCCCACCAGGAAGGTAACTGGTTGGAGGGTTTGTATAGATTACCGGAGGCTGAATTCTGCCACCCGGAAGGATCATTTCCCCCTTCCCTTTATTGATCAAATGCTTGACAGGTTGGCTGGCCATGAGTACTATTGTTTCCTGGATGGTTACTCAGGTTATAATCAAATTGTTGTTGATCCTAAGGATCAAGAAAAAACTGCTTTTACTTGTCCCTTCGGGGTGTTTGCTTATAAAAGAATGCCTTTTGGCTTGTGTAATGCTCCAGGAACCTTCCAAAGATGTATGTTTGCTATTTTTTATGATTTAATTGGTGAATGTATGGAAGTGTTCATGGATGACTTTTCTGTGTATGGCCCCAACTTTGACAAGTGTTTGAGCAATTTGGAAAGGATTCTTGTTAGGTGCCAAGAAAAGAATTTGGTACTTAATTGGGAAAAATGTCATTTTATGGTTAAAGATGGCATTGTGCTTGGGCACAAGATTTCTGAAAAAGGGATTGAGGTGGATAAGGCTAAAACTGAAGTTATTGAAAATCTACCTCCTCCCACTAATATTAAGGGTATAAGAAGCTTTCTTGGTCATGCAGGTTTTTATAGGCGATTTATAAAAGATTTTTCTAAAATTGCTAAGCCTATGACAAATCTCCTTGAAAAAGAAGCTCCTTTTATCTTTAATGATGAGTGTTTGGCTGCTTTTAAATTATTAAAGGAAAAACTTGTTTCAGCCCCTATCATTGTTGCTCCCCAATGGGATTTGCCTTTTGAAGTTATGTGTGATGCTAGTGATAATGCAATAGGGGCTGTTCTTTGTCAAAAAAATGGAAAAGTGTTGCATGTTATTTACTATGCTAGTAAGGTTCTGAATGAAGCTCAAAGAAATTATGCTACAACTGAAAAGGAGTTGTTGAGTGTAGTTTATGCTTTAGATAAATTCAGACCTTACGTTTTGGGTACTAAAGTTATTGTGCATACTGACCATTCTGCATTGAAGTATTTGTTTGCTAAGCAGGAAGCTAAACCCAGGTTGATCAGGTGGATCTTACTCTTGCAAGAGTTTGACCTTGAAATTGTGGACAGGAAAGGGAAGGACAATGGTGTAGCAGACCATTTGTCAAGACTTGAAGAGGGGAACTCCGATCCAATTCCTATTCAAGAGGAGTTCCCAGATGAGAGGCTTTTGGCTGTCCAAGAGATAGCTCCATGGTATGTACATTTAGCTAATTTTAAAGCTGCTGGTGTGTTGCCTTCTGATTTGACTTGGCAACAAAAGAAGAAATTTTTGCATGATGCTAAATTCTTTTTCTGGGATGAACCTTATCTGTTTAGAGAATGTTCTGATGGGATCATTAGAAGGTGTATTCCAGAAAAAGAATTTGAGGCTATTTTATGGCATTGCCATGGCTCCGATTATGGAGGCCATTTTTCAGGAGAGAGGACTGCAGCTAAAGTCCTCCAAAGTGGTTTTTATTGGCCTACTATTTTCAAAGATAGTAGAGCATTTGTGGTAAGGTGTGATCGCTGTCAACGAACTGGTAATATCTCAAGAAGGAATGAGATGCCCCAAAAAATGATTTTGGAAGTTGAAGTTTTTGATGTTTGGGGCATTGATTTCATGGGACCTTTTCCACCTTCTTTTGGTTGCCAGTATATTTTGGTTGCTGTTGACTATGTTTCTAAATGGGTTGAAGCATCAGCCCTTCCCACAAATGATGGAAAAGTTGTTCTAGATTTTCTGAAGAAGAAGATTTTTACTAGATTTGGGGTGCCAAGAGCAATAATCAGTGATGGAGGTAAGCATTTTTGTAATAAAGCTTTTGAAACTCTTTTGAAAAAATATGGTGTTAATCATAAAATTGCTACCCCCTATCACCCCCAAACTAGTGGGCAAGTAGAGGTTTCTAATAGGGAGTTAAAAAGGATTTTGGAAAAAACAGTCGGTACTTCAAGGAAGGATTGGTCAAAAAAATTAGATGACACCTTGTGGGCTTATCGTACTGCGTTTAAAACTCCTATTGGAACCTCTCCTTACCAGTTGGTTTATGGTAAGACTTGTCATTTACCTGTGGAACTTGAGCATAAAGCCTTTTGGGCTTTGAAGCATTTGAACATGGATCCCAAAGAAGCTGGGGATAAAAGACAGGTACAGGTACATGAGCTGGATGAATTTAGACTCCAAGCATACCACAATGCTAGGATCTACAAGGAAAGAACAAAAAGGTGGCATGATAAGAGGATCTTGCCAAAAGAATTTAGTCCAGGACAGCTTGTGTTATTATATAATTCAAGGCTGAGGTTGTTTCCTGGAAAGTTGAGATCAAGATGGACAGGACCATTTTTGGTCACCAAAGTTTTTCCTCATGGTGCGGTTGAGTTGGAAAATCGGGGAACAAAGAACACATTTCTTGTCAATGGGCAAAGGCTGAAACCTTACCTAGGAGGAAATTATGAGAGTCAAGTGATGACTGTTGAACTTGCTGAACCCCCAATTGATTAAGGGGAAGGGTCTATCTCGGACCTTAACATTGAGCTGGTTGGGAGACAACCCAACTTAGGGTAGTTTATTTTTATGTCTTTTTAATTTTCTGCACAACTCTTGTAAATAAATAAAAGAAAAGAATTCTATGTTGTTGCTGCAGGAGGGGCCAGCGCTTAGGCGCTGGAGGCCAACGCACGAGCGTTAGGCCCCTGCTTCACAACCTCTGATTCTAGTTGATCCCAACGCTTAGGCGTTGGGGGGCCAGCGCTCATGCGCTAGGCCCCTGGAATCCACCCATTTTATTTTCTATTTTCCAGCGCCATAGCGTTGGAACCCAGCGCTCAGGCGCTGGGACCTCTGATGCCCAGTAATTCTTTTAATTCCAGCGCCCAAGCGTTGGCATCCCCAACGCTCAAGCGCTGGAGCTCGGGCAGTTTGCTGTTTTTACTTTTATTTGCTGTTTTTAATTTTTAATAAATTTTGTGTTCACCATTTTTCTGAAAGTTTTTAAGTTCTTTGAGTTTTCCTTTGTTTCTACAATGGTTTTAATTTTTGGGAAACTCAAGAATTTTTGTTTTTAAGGTGGACACAATTTCTCAACCCATGATTTTATTTGTGCTAATTTTGGAACTAACAAGTCAAGCAAGCTTTGCTTGTGAGACTTTTGTTTGTTCAATGTTACAGGATGGGTACCAAAAAGAGGGAGAGCCCTCTTGAACTTGAATGTTCAAAGTGAATTTTTACATTGAGGTTCCCTTGGACCTTTGTGGAAAATTTGTTACTATACCAGCTTTTTAGTTTTTGTTTTTCTTTTTATAGTTTTTAGTTTTATTTTTATTTTTAGTTTAGTTTTTCTGTTTTATTTTTGCATGAGTCTTGAGTATATTATCCATTCTGAATATTGCTATAGCTTTGTGAATGCTTTATCTGATTGAACTGCTTTGTGAAAAATTCTATGTTTTTAAGCAGTTAGGATTGCATGCTGTAGAAAGGATTTTTGATGTCTTGATTGTTTGGTTGTTGGCTAAGTCTTTTTCTGAGTTCTAAAAAGGGTACCACTTACCCTATCTTTTTCTAAGAGCTGAGGACTCTGAATTCTTGATTGTGAAATTTTTCTGCCTTGTGTTGCATGTTGATTGGAGTTTTGTGTACTTTGTGAGTTGAGAAGAGATATTAGGCATTTTTGAAAACTCAGATTTTTGCTTGAAATGTTATATCCACTAGTAGCCCCTTTTGAGCCTTAAAAGAGTCATTTTTTGGAGCCTACTTTGTGTGATAATTCTTAAAGTTGTTATTGTGATCCATGTGCTGAATTGTTAGAGCTATGTTTGTGGGTTCCTCTCCAAAAAAAAAAAAAAAAGAAGGAAAAATTGAAAAATAAGGTATGTGCCTTAGAAAAAATAATGAAGTAGTGGGGTGAGAAAGAGTATGAGGGGAGTAAAATTCAAGTCATTCATCCCATACATTCCACTACTTTGTTCAAAAAAAAAAAAAAAAAAAAAAAAGGAAAAAATTGAGAGAACCCTTGTGTTGAATTGTTGAAGCTCTTAGTCAAGAAAAATCACTTAACAACAAAATTTCTGAGTCAGCCAATAGAGTTGCCAAGTTCTTGAAATCCACACCTTGAATTGTTCAACCCTTTGGCCAAGTTACAACCTTCAAGAATCTCTTCAAAATCACTTGGTTGCTTTACTTCAGTTTTGATTTGAATTATAGGCAGGATTATTGAGCTTTCTTGTTTTCATGGAGAACATTATTTTTGGTGAGCTTAATTGTTGAACTCAAACATGTTAAAAGCCAAGCCTAAACTTTCTTGATTCTTTGACTATAAAACATGCATGTCTTCCTTTTCTGCTAAGCTTTCTTTGAAAGGTTTCTGTGCTTCAAGTTGTAATCAGATAAAACTTTCTCAAAACCCAGGGACGAGTTTTTCTTTAAGTTTTGTCGCTTGAGGACAAGCTGTCGTTGGGTATAGTGGTGTGATGAGTGGATTTTATATGATGTTTTTAGGGTCTTTTTAGTCTTTTTATTTTATTATTTTTGAGTCACATGTAGGTTTTTTATTGTTTTTATGTAGATTTTATATTTATTTTGCATTTTGCATGTAGATTAGATTTTTTGTGTTTTTCTATCTTTATTTTATATTTTTAGGGATTTTTCTAGTTATTTTATATTTTTAGGAAAAGCTGGTTTAGTTATCATTTTTGGTCCAGGGACCAATGTGTAAAGTTTCAGAAAGTCAGGGACCAAATTGTAAAAGTTCAAGAGTGGAGGACTTAAAGTGGAGATTGAGAGAATATGAGGGCTTGAATTGAAGTGCTAACCAAGGGAGGACCAAAGTGAAAAAGAAGAATATGAAGAATCACTCTCCAATTTAGCACATGGAAAAAATGTTTAAAGAATTGATGAAGGGTTTCAGAATTGATCAAGGCTGGTTAGTGGCTTTTTATGGCCATCAAAACTCACTACCATGAATGGAGAAGGAAGAACAAGCAAGAAGATGAAGAAGCAGCATCCCAACGCTCCAGCGTTGGGATCCCAGCGCTCCAGCGCTGGGGTTCTGACTAGATGATGAGTCAGATGGTGACCCAGCGCCCAAGCGTTGGAAATCCAGCGCTCAAGCGCTGGGCCTCGGACAGAAAGTGGATTTTTAATGCATCCTAGCGCCCATGCGTTGGGAATGCCAGCGCTCAAGCGCTGGAGGCTGGAATTTTACTATAAATAGGGCCCTTTTCTTCACTTGTAAGACACACCTTCATAGAATACAACAAGTATTCTCTCTTTCTCCCTCAAAGATCATTGTTCCTAGGACTTGTGGGAAGCCATACTTGAGCTCCTATCCAGGGTAATTCAATGATTCTTTTAGCCATGCTTGGCTAATTCTTCTTTTAAGTTTTTGGGTTGTTTTAATTTATAGTTCATGTTCTAGTTTTCTTTTACATTTCTGAATAATATTTTCTATTCATGTTTATTTCTTTGTTCTTCATTAATCTTTATGCGCAAAAGGTTTCATGCTTTCTACTTATTCATAAGGCCATTTGTTAAGTAGTAAGGGAAATAGGAAATAAAAAGGTTATATGTTTGCATTACTTAAGGCTATAAGGATGTACGTAATCTTGTGTTGGCTCGGATTCCTTCTTCATCTTCTTCTCTAATTAACTAATAACCAATGCTATGGAGTTAGTAATTAGGAAAGGAAGTTCTACATTTCTTAAGGCCATTAGGGTGTAGAAACTTAGGCTATAGCACCATGAATTTGAATTTAAAGTTCAGAAATTTAGTAAGAGTTTTCTAGCATGTTTTATAGATTATGTAAATCAACCCAAGAGCTTAAATTCTCTCATCTTATTTGCTTTATTATTTTTATGCTATTACTCTCTTTTTGCCATAAACCAAACATCAATCATATTATTTTACTTTCTTTGCACAAGTACTAAATTATATAAATATAAGAACACCTATCCCTTGGGTTCGATAATCTTTTATATTACGCGATAGTAAATTGTACACTTGCAATTTCATTATCAAGAACCTAAGTCCAAAACCAAGTTGTGGTGAACATGGTTCACTTGCTCTCTTTTTTTTGCATGCCCTACCTTTTGCTTAGGTCGCCCTGGCGGGTTTTCAACCTAACAAGCCTTTTTTTTTTCTTTTTTTTTTTGTTGAGGGATGACTCTTGCGCTTTTCTACAGAAATGACCATCTGCTAAAGCTTTCCCATGAAATCGATCAACCTCTCACAAAAGTTGCCCCCAGTGCTCCTAGTATTCTTCCATGCCAGCCCATGCCCATAGAAATCAAGCAAACAAGTTCTCCCGCACTTGAGACATTAGCCATTATGAGACGCTAGGAATGATGGAAGGAGAATGAGATTGAGATTAACGAAGGAAAAGACAATGAATGAAGCAAACAAACAAAAGAAAAAGAAAATGTCATGCATGATCCCTAAATAATGCTTCAAAGAAAGTTAGCAAAGGTTCAAAATTAACATGACAAAACAGATAGCTTATGCTAGACCATTAAACTCAGGCGCCTTGATCGCTGAAAAATTGGCAGATGCCTCCTCCTCCTCCTTGAACGAGCTGCTGAGGGAACAAGATGACGGTTAATTGAAAGCCCTTTGTGGCTTTTGATACAATAAGCAGCTCATCACTGAAAACCAGACGACTTCAGTATTCTCTTGTGAAAGATCCATGAGGCCCACTGAGAGTATGATGCCAGTTCATCCTTGGAACTTGCCAAACTGGGGGATAATGGACGCTTCAACTTTGAGTCAAAACCACTTCAACCTCGAGGGAACAGATTATGCCAGTGCAGGTCATCATGGTCAAATGGCAGCAGAGAAGGTGACTTGATGGAATGAACAAGTGTTTTGGGAAAAGGGTTAGATCATAGGGATGGTGGTTGAGTTGATATGTGATCATTGGGTGGTTAAGGGAAATGTGATAGGAAAATTAGTCTTGGTGAGATATACGGATAAAGCAAGTAAGGATCAACATAATATGATAGGGTCTCCTATGAATGAAATAGTCATATGGTGAAGAGGAGGGCGATTAGGTTGAAATGAGATGATGGGATTAATGCTAGAAAGGAAGTGAAGTAACGAATGGATGGAGGGTCTAGAGATGAAAAGGAAGTGGTAAGCTGTATGGTGAGTAGGATCAGGACAAAATGAGGTGGGTAGGTAGGGCCTCCACAGATTATATTGAAGTTAATTGCTTGTGTTAGCCATATGGTGAAAAATGGTGAAGGTTATTATAGCTGGTAGAACGGGTAAATATGGGTGATGATCCTTACTAGTGCAAAGGGTGAGGAAGTGGGATAGGCATGAGGAGTGAAAATAAGCGACTGACTATATGAGGATGCTGCCATTGCACAAATTCTATTCTTGACTCAATCATGATCAGTATTGATCTATTCTTCTATACTTCTGCCCCAGTTTTTGCACGGTAGCATCATACTCAACCTTCTTCAAGTTTGGTCTCTTTGCAGGTTCAGATTCTGGTATCAACTGCTTCTGTAGATTCCATGGTTTCAACTTGAGCTTGTCAATTCCTTTTCTTGTTTTTTCAAACTTATTGAGACTTAAGTTCTCCAAGGAAATGCAAATGTGTTTGAAAGAAAAACAAATTTGTTAACGGGTCCAGGAGATGGTGGTTCCCCATGTTCTAACGCCAGAGAAAGACCCCTTGGGTTAGAACATGGTTGACAGTCATTCATGTGGGAAATACCCCTATAGAATTTATGTCTAAGGGGCAACACGAAACAATCCCATGTTCTAACGCCAGAGAAAGACCCCTTGGGTTAAAACATGGTTGACAGTCATTCATGTGGGAAATACCCCTACTGAATTTATGTCTAAGCAGCAACACGAAACAATCTCATTTTCTAACGCCAGAGAAAGACCCCTTGGGTTAAAACATGGTTGACAATCATTCATGTGGGAAATACCCCTACTGAATTTATGTCTAAGCAGCAACACGGAACACCAAGGTTTTTGAACAAAACATCTTATTCATTCCATTCCATATTTGTAGTACAATTTTCATTACAGAGCTTGCAATTTCCCTATTCGGGATACATCAATGAAAAGCGGAATCATTTAGTTCTCTTCTCCTCATTCCTCTGATGGCACTTTTCTGCATATTTCTTCGAAATTCCCGAAACCTTGGTGTTCTTCTTCAGGACAGGCACAGCTTGGTCTCGAAGCCCCTCCATTTGGACCGTTAACAGAATTTGATTTACTGTTAAAAATGAAGCATGTAAAATGCCATGAAATGCATGAAGATGGAGTGATGAAATGCAAGAGTGTTTTTTTCTTTTTATGATTTTTTTTTATATGATGAATGATGCATGAAAGGTGAAATTTTTTTATGTTTTTTTTTTATATATAAGATGAATGATGCATGAATTTTTTTATATTTTTATGAATGATGCATGAAAGGTGAATTTTTTATGTTTCTTTTTATATAAGATGAATGATGCATGAAAATTTTTATGTTTTTTTTTTTTTATGAATGATGCATGAAATTTTTTATGTTTTTTTTTTTGAATGATGCATGGCATATTGAACAATAATGATATGAAAAAGAATAGAAGAAGAGAATGCTCCCATTTGTCCTACAAGGGTAAAGACCTAAGGGGTGAGATGTACTACATTGGCCAAAACCCTAATTGGATGAGGACTATGGTCAAATTAAGTGCTCTATTTATGGTAAGTTCTAGACTCCTAAAAGGCCCCCGGATTGCCCTCGTCGCGAAGACAAGGTTCCGATGATCAAACTATTTGACGAGTAGACACTAGGCCTCTCACGACAAATAGCTCAATGACCGGTAAAAATCCGGGTGGTGACTCAATAGTTGCCGCGTAGACACTAGGCCTCTCACGACAAGTACCAAGACACCGCTACTCCTGGGCTCGCACGGGCTCGGGTATAGAGCCCAAAAAGTGTGTCTCACAAAGTGGAAGTGAAGTGTGTGCATTGGGAGCATACAAACCTTTTTCAAGAAACCCTAAAAAAACTACCCCACCTGCAACATAGCCAGAAAACCAAATATAGCAGTTTAAATTGGTCATCTACCCTAATACCGCATGCTGAAAACAAATTATATACAAGGTAGGAAAATAAAATAAAACATATACATGGCAATCAAACAAAAAAGCAAAATAATGAAGAGTAAAATAAAATAAAAAGAAAGACAACTTAAAGATAAATTAGAGGCAAATTATATACAAAGTAGGGAAAAAATATGTACAAGGCAATTAAACAATAAAAAAGGCAAAATAATGAAGGGTAAAATAAAAAGAAAGACGAATTAAAGATAAATTATAGACAAATTAAAGACAAATTATATACAAAGTAGAAAAAATATGTACAAGGTAATAAAATAAAAAAAGCAAAATAATGAAGGGTAAAATAAAATAAAAGAAAGCTAAAAAAAAACACAAACAATCAAGAAAGGCCTGACTCTCAAAGTATTCCCCAGCAGAGTCGCCATCTGTCGCAACCGGGGTCGCGGCGGGACGGCGCAAAAACTAATTAATTATCAGACAGAGTCGCCACTAATGTTTATTAAAGGAAAACACTTGAAAAACCTAAAATTGATAAATAGCCTACGAAACCTAAAATCTAGGTTCGGGAGTCTATTACGCGTGGGGAAGGTGTTAGCACCCCACAGCGCCCGTCTAAACGGTACCTAGGATTGTTTGTGTAATTTTCTTAGCTTTCTACATTATTAATTTTACCCTTATTTATTTTATTTATTTAATTCCTAATTATTCCTAAAAAGCGAAAAGGAAAACAAATTATTTTTATTATTTTTTTATATTATTTAATTCCCTAATTATTTCTAAAAAAAAGGAAAAAAAGACAAAGAAACAGAATATTTTGTTATTTTTTATATAGCCTGATGAGTGTGAACCCAGTCCTACCTACTTCCTTAAAATGGAAGATCTAAGGCTTACGCAGTTCTTGTTTTAATTTAATTAACTTTTTTAGTTTTTTTTTCTTTTTTGACAATAAAAATTAAAATTAAGATGTCCTTATATCATGGACTTACAATGTCTCAGAAAATAAAATTCAAATCCAAAATAAAATAAGAAGGAAAAACAGAATAAATGAAATACAATAATAATTAAAAGAAAACAACAAAAAAATAAAAAAGTAAAGAAGAAAAACAGCCAAAAAAAGAAAGAAAAGGAAACAGTGGCATGCACGAGATGATGAAGCGGTTGGTGGTGCTGCGCGAGGAGAAGCAAGGTGACGACGGCGCGGCGGCCTGGGAAGGAAGGAGGTGTGGCGTCGCTGGTGGCCGAAGGAGGAGCGGCGCTGGTGGCCAAAGGAGGAGCGGCGCTGGTGGTGTTGCGACGGGAAGCAGTGGTCGATGAAGACGTGAAGGAGAACGAAGTGGTGGCCAGTTCGACGGTGGGGAGAGGAAAAAAAACAGAGAAAGGGGAGGAGGAGAAGGTTTGACGGTGACGTGTGGTTTGAGGAGTGGTATGGTGGTGCTGCAGTGAAATGGTGAGAGGAAGAAAGGCTTGGCAGCGGCTGTGATGGGAAGGAGGAAAGGAGATGGTGCGGCGGCGGTGGCTATGGAGGAGAGGAGCGGCTGTGTTGTTGTTGAGAGAGAGAGGGGCGGCTGTGTTGTTCAGGGAGAAGGTTTAGAGGTGGCGGCGAGGTGAGGTATGAGGGGAGAGAGGCTAGGGTTTGAGTGAGGAAGAAAGCAAATGGGAGAGAGGGCTGATGTTTTTTTGTTTTTTTTGTTTTTTCTCTTTTTTTTGTTTTTTTTTTTTTGAAGTGTGGAGGCTAACAAAAAAGTGAAGGTGGAGGCTAGAAAATTGTGTGTCTTTAGGGTTTTGAGAGTAGACTTATATAGGGGAATATTAGGGTTTGAGTGGAGGGAAAATGACTAAGTTGCCCTCCCTTCCTTGCTTCTGCTTCCTCTCTTTTCCTTTGGGCCGCGGCCCATTTTTCTTCCTTTCTTCTTCCTTTTCCTCTGCTGGGCCTTTTCTTTTTTTCTTCTCTTTTTTTCTTCTTTTCTTTTTTTCTCTTTTTTTTCTTTTCTTTTTTTTCTCTCTTTTTTTTGTTTTTCTTTTCAAAATTGGGCCCGGACAAAAATAGGTGTCAACAGCTGCCCCTCTTTACTTGTTTCTTACTAGGTAGTATGAGAATACTACTATTGTAAGAAATGAGTAAAGACATGACACATTTTTGTCCGGGTCTCAAAAAGAACACAGCAAACTCGGGTTCAAAACCCGAGCCACAGTCAAGCAGGGATCGTCTAAGCGCCACCCTGGATCTGCTGGAAAGGTAACAGGGATCGTCTAAGCGCCACCCTGGATCTGCTGGAAGGTAACACGGATCGTCTAAGCGCCACCGTGGATCTGTTGGAAAGTAACAAGGTTCGTCTAAGCGCCCCCTTGGATCTGCTGAAAGGTAACAGGGATCGTCTAAGCGCCACCCTGGATCTACTGGAAGGTAACACGGATCGTCTAAGCGCCACCCTGGATATGCTTCCTCTCTTTTCCTTTGGGCCGCGGCCCATTTTTCTTCCTTTCTTCTTCCTTTTCCTCTGCTGGGCCTTTTCTTTTTTTCTTCTCTTTTTTTTTCTTCTTTTCTTTTTTTCTCTTTTTTTTCTTTTCTTTTTTTTTCTCTCTTTATTTTGTTTTTCTTTTCAAAATTGGGCCCGGACAAAAATAGGTGTCAACAGTAACTTTGTTGATGAGATCAAAGATTTTCTAGTTTCTGGTAATGCGAGCAATGATGTTGTAGTGATTCAACTTGCAAAAGTGAAGACTTTGAAAGGTTTTACCATTTCATAATTTAATTGGTTTTTATGTCATACTTTTTCAAATCTTGCACTTTTTGTATGAGTCCATGTGAAATAATGTTTGTGCGTATTTTGAATGTAGACACCCCATGTCTGAATTCTGCTTATGGTGCAACAAATGTTTTAATTCACCCTGATATTCAGGAATTGCTGCCATCAAGAAAAAGTAAATTCCATGTCCAAACTTTATTTTTTCATTATCGTGAAATAATATTAATGATTTTTATGTTTTCATTAGGTTCTTTGATTCAACTGAGTTAAGCTCTCTAGTTATGAGCCAACTTCCAGATCTAAGCAAATCTACACGAGAAGATTTTCTTGTCATAACTTCTCCATAGACAATTGAAAAATCAAAGATAGTCAGGAGGTTTCTTTTATAATTTCTAAATTATGTTTAACGGACTTTTTTGTGTTGCAAAACATCCATAATGTTCTTTTGTTATTCTTGTTGAATTGTACTTGTGTGGTGCTTGGAACGATTAAGGTGCTGCCAGAGAATGGTGACTGGTGGTATCCATCCTGTAAATGCAACAAGATGGTTTGTCCTATAGGGTTACTGGAAATCAAACTCATTTTTCCGTCATTTTACAATTACCGACTTCATTTTTTACCACCACAACATGGTGGCTGAAATTTATATTATTAATCTTCCTTTAAAGTCGCTTTGTCAGTTTGAGTTCTCATTTGCATGTTTTCTGATATGATTTAATTAGAATGCTGAAAAATCTAAGGAAGCAAAGCTTCCTGATGAGCTAAACAACCTTCTAGACAAGACGTTTTTGTTCAAGATTGATGTCAAGATGTCTTCCAACTCCAAGTTTGAGCAATCCTATCGTGTGAAGAAAAATTGTAAGGAACGTGAGATAATCAACCAGTTCAATACCGTGACTGCTGAACCTAGGGTGAATATAATAATAATCTTGATTTGTTTTCACATTTTGGCATACTGTGATTTTTAGATGATTTAAAATAATTTAAAAAGTTAGGTTAATTGTGTTTAATCTCCCACCTCAAAGATTGTGTTTATTTATTGTTTGTTTTAAAAACTTATTTAATTAAACCAGTCTCATTTAGCAGGACTTGATCAGTGATGTTGTTGTTATTGATGATGAAAAAGTGTACGAGTCTACTTAGCCTGCTGCTGTTGTTCTTGGAGTTGAAACCCATGACTTAACCCCGGCAAAGCGGAGTTCACCTTCTGAAGTGCAGAATGTTATTTCTACTTCTACCAGTTCCCACAAGAAGCTTCTTGAAAAGATCAAGCAGGAGAAGATCTAAATGTCAGTTCCATTTGCTGAAGATATTTCTATTTTGTGTTATGTTCCACTGTTTTGAATTTTAATTTTTCAGTTTTCTACCTTTGTTACTAAGATTTAAGCTATATGTTTTCATGATAATTTGTGGATCTCTTTATTCTTGGCCTTAATTTTGCGGCCTTTATTTGGCAATATTTTGGCTTCTAAATTTTGCGCATTAATTATGAAAGATTGTCGTCGATAATAATTTTTGTAGTAATGGTTGATGATGTTATTATCGCGCCGTTTATCATTCACTTATTTTTTTGATATTGGTTTCTTATTTTGATCTATGAACGAATGATTTTGTGATAGTATTTTCCTTTTTAACCATAATCATCATTCAACCTTCATTCACTAAAATATTTTAAAATGTAGAAGTTTTCCAATTCTTTTTCCTCTTGCCCCGTTCTATAACTATATATTACTTCAATGTAATATATATGTTTAACACAACAATCAAATAATTGTTCATATATCTTAAACCAAATCCTCATTTTCAATAAATAGTTGTTAGTTATTCTTAATTTAAATTTAAATATCTTTTGCTAAATAGTTTAAAAACTACTCAATTCTTTTCAATGAGTTGAGCCATGGTACATATCTGCTGTAACTTTGCATCTGTTTTCATTAATTAATTATCGCCGTTTATTATTCTAATATTTATTTATGTTCTACGAATGATTTTTTTTTTTTATCCTCATGCACCCAATTTTTTGAAATATATTAATCTTAATTTTTTTATAGTATTTGCCTTTGTAACCATAAAAACTAATTTACATGATGGATAAAACAATTTAACCAATTCATTCTTTTTGGGGTTAAATATAAGCAATTCATTCCAAGCCATTTGCTTCCTTGGTAGTTGCAAGAAATAAATTTTACTTTAAAGTAATATATTAATAACCTAATTATGAAATAGATGCTCATTTATGTTAAATTCAAACCACGTATTCATTAAATATCTTTAAATATTCGTTAGCTTTTTCTTAAATTTAATTTAAACCTCATTTGCTAAAGATTTTGAAAACTATTCTAAAATTCCGCAAGTGTAATTTGTCATTAAGTAAACCTTATGAATGCTCATATTTTTTCTTTATAATGGTTTATATCCAAACCTATTTTCAAAAGAAAAAAATTACCTGTTTAGTAACTTATCGTACACATTGATTTTACTCTCATATATCAATTATAATAACCCAAATTAATTTTTTACATTACCGATGGAAAACTTAATGACTTTTACTTTCCGTAATTAAATTTTTTACATATAGATGTCAACAACAAAATTGGCTACAAAGATTTATGCTACTCTTCCGTTCCAAATTATAAGGACCTGTTCAGACAATCACGCTTATTAAGAAAACATGTAATAAGCTAATTAATATCTTGGTTTTGTTATTTTTTTGTACAAATCTTCCATATATGCCCCTATGTTAGTATTGGATATATCAAAGGTTGGTTGGGAAACATGAAAGAGAAGTAATTAGTAGAGGTGATAATTTAAGTTTTGGAATTGAAAATATAATGAATGCAAGGGGTAAAAAAGGAAAAACTTATTTTTTTTTTTGAAATCTAGAAGGGTTTTATAATTTGGGACACCAAGTTTGTCTCTAAAGAACCTAATAATTTGGGACGGAGGAGTAATAAGCAGGGATGGATCCACATAGGACTTGAGGGGGGCAAGTGCCCCCACAAGATTTTTCATTTTTCAAGAAAAAATACTACATATACTCTACATTTTTAGAATATTCAGTAAATAATTGCCCCCACAAAATAATAAGTATCCTCATTGTTTTGTACTTTGGAAAAAGATGAGCTCAAATTCATTTCACTCACATTCACATGAAAGAGATGAGAGTAGATAAAACATAAGTAAGAAATATTATGCCTCAAGTTTCATAGAAAACTAACATCTACAACTATTGATATGCGTTCTTGTATACTCCTTCATGTTCATATTGCACAAACATCTTGGTTTTGTCTTCTAAATAAAGAAAATACTTGGTAAACACATAATTTATCTCTTGTAGTTCTCATGATAGGTTATTTAGACGCTACATATTTAACTTTCATAATCTAAGTATGAAATCAGAATTTTGGTTTTAGAAAAAAATCTATAAAGGTGATTTAGATGAAAATATTACTTTTACTAAACAACTAAGGAAATTAAGTATTTTCATCCCTTTTTGTTGAAACAACATTGATGAAATGGTCCCTTCTTCTCATTCTATCGTATCCTTAAACTAATTTCAATTGGGGCTTCGTGTGTGTTTGAGTAATAGTGACGCCATTGCATTATCATTTTCCAATATACATTATTTTGACATGTATTACTATAAATTCCTTTTGTTGTTCATAAGCCTACCTGATTCCAATATACCTAATGATCTATGTATACTCCATATTCCCAAACATTCGAAGAATAATTCCTTTCTCAACTCATTAATTTTGAACACGTCTTTAATGATTTATAGGTATGCATTAACATCCTTGTAAGTTGTGATACATCCCGGTGAAGCACTTGTAGGTGATTGGATTTACTAGCTATGCCTGAGTTATTGTGCTAGTTCCTTGTGGAACAACGATCCCCTTGACATAAGGTCATTAGGGTAGTGGCCTATTGTCACAATTTTTTGGGATGCCATGTTTGGGTCAATAATATGCATAGTAATCTCCTACTTAATTTCCGAATTTTAAATCCAATTTAAGCTCTTGGGTTGGTTTACATAGTCTATAAAACATGCTAGTAATCTCCTACTTAATTTCCGAATTTTAAATCCAACTTCATGATGCTATAGCCTAGAATTTCTACAAGTTAATTTCCTTAATAAATGTAGAACTTTCTTCCTAATTACTAAATCCATAGCCTTGGTATTTAGTTAACCAGAAAAGAAGATGAAGAATGAATTCGGGCCAGCACAAAGTTACGTCTATCCTAATTGCCTTAAGAGATATATACTTATAACCTTTTTTATTTCCTATTTCCCTTACTACTTACCAAATGGCCTTATGACATAAGTAGAAAGCAAGATATCTTTTGTGCACAAAGATGAATAAAGAACAAGGAAATAAAACATGAAAGGAAATATTATTCAGAAATGTAGAAAAATACTAGAACATGAATTATAAACTAAAACAACCCAAAAACTTAAAGAAGAAGTTAGCCAAGCATGGCTAAAAGAATCATTGAATTACCCTGGATAGGAGCTCAAGTTTGGCTTCCCACAATTCCTAGGAACAATGATCTTAAGGAGGAAAGAAGAATACTTGTTGTACTCTGAAATGGTGTGTCTTACAAGTGAAGAAAAGGCCCCTATTTATAGTAAAAATTCACCCTCCAGCGCTTGAGCGCTGGCATTCCCAACGCTTGGGCGTTGGGATGCATTAAAGTTCCACTATCAGACCGAGGCCCAGCGCTTGAGCGCTGGCTTTCCAACGCTTGAGCGCTGGGTGAGAATCTGACTCATCTCCTAGTCAGAGTCCCAACGCTTGAGCGTTGGGTTGCCTGCTGCTTCATCTTCAAGCTTTTCCCTTCTTCATGGTAATGGGTTTTCAATGCCTTCAATGGCCACCACTCAGCCCTTAATCATTTCTGAAACTTCCTTCCCACTACCATCTATTCTTCAAGCTTATTTTCCATGTACTAAATTGGAGAGAGTTGCTTCATATTCTTATTTTTCTCTTTTAGCCCTCTCTTTACTAGCACTTCAATTCTGGCCCTATAATTCTTTGAAACTTCACTTTAAATCCTCCACTCTTGAACTTTCACACTTTGATCCCTGATTTCCTGAAACTTTACAAATTGATCCCTGGACAAAAATGATAACTATACCAGCTTTTGCTAAAAATATAAAATAACTATAAAAATTCCTAAAAATATAAAATAAAGTTAGAAAAACAAATAAAATCTAATCTATATGCAAAATGAAAAATAAATATAAAATCTACATAAAAATAATAAAAATCCTATATGTGACTCAAAAATAATAAAAATAAAAAGACTAAAAACAACCTAAAAACATCATATAATATCCACTCATCACATATGAAATAGCAATTCTTTCGTACACAATAATGACGCACACACCACTGAAGTTCTGTTTTATGCTATGATCTTTACAAGTGGAAAAGCAGACCCAATATTTTGCACTATAAGGTAGCTTAGGAAGGAATTTAAAGGATATGGTTAGACCTTGAATTCTTTCATAATCATAAAAATTGGCCACTCTTATTTTGGTCAAACAATGGAAAAATAAAAAGCTCAATATAGTTGTATTTTTTTGAAATGGTTATTGAAACAGTTACATTAATTGGATTATATGAGTGTGAGGCAAATTAAGATTATTAACCGTGGAGTTTCAGAAAACTTGGTGAATCAAAGAAGAAAGATATGAAGTATTTTTCATAATGCCACCTAAGTGGAGGAAAAAGTTGTATATGGAGCACACCAGAAAGAAGTTTATGTCGTTTATCCCTCCACAGTATACATCTGATGAGGTTCACTAATAAGGAGACTATTTAAGACATCAATCTCATCCTCTCGAGTAAGGGCAATGTATATTATTTGGTACACAAGTGGCTCATCTATCAAAAAACACTTGACTTTTCACAAAATAAAACATTTATCATGCAACTCACACGCGCATCAGATCTATTTATGATTTCCTTGTTGGATACAAGTAAACGACACCTGTTGTTGTTCTAGAACATGTGTGTTCTTGAAGATCTAGAGTGATATTATCACCATCTTTCTGAAAGGTATGAATATGTAAAATGTAAAACTGAGTTTAACATTGTTGCCGTTAAAATGCTTTTTTATTGAACCTGTTCTTCATAAATACGTAACTATGTCTCAGCTTTCAATTTTAACCGAATTTTATTTTATTTTACTTTTAATATGTTTTAATATTTTTATTTTATCTCTAAATTTTCCTTTTTATTGAAATAACTAAAATGAAACAAATTTAAAATATAAAACCGAAATTAAGAATAAATCTAAAAAATGACAAAAAAGGAAAGTGTAAAATGACTTCATCACTTTATAATCTTATTTGACTTGCATTAGTCTCCGTTTATAAATTTCAGCTAAAAAGGAATTAAATATGAATGAATTGCACAAGTTTTTGTAAAGGAAATTTGTGATGTTTTAAAAAAGTATATTGAGGAAATGTTTATCTTGTCGGAAAGTTAGAACAAAGTTATACAACTCACATGAGAACTCCAACTGCTAAATTATATGTTAACTAAGTGGATTTCTATTTAGAAGACAAACTCAAGACATAGACGCAACATGTTCATGGAGAAATATACGAGAACTCGTATCCAAAGTTGTAGATGTTAGTTTTGTATGAAACTTGAGGCATTTAAAAGATTATGTTGCCATATAAAAATAAAATCATTATTAAATATTTTTTCATTACTCTATAAATATTTGTTTTGTCAAATTTACAGGATTTTTATATCAAAATTTGCAAGTAAAATTTTAGATAAATCTAAAAAAATAACGTGTTGTTAACTTCATAGGGACATCCACATGAAATTTCAGCCAATGACTAAACACAAAAATTATTTTCATGTAGGAAATATCCGTTTTTGGACTAGACTTCAGGAACTCTTGTAGGAGATCTAAACTTCTTGAAGCATCACTCAAATGTCCACTTTTTCAATAGTATTTTGAACTCTAGACTTAAGGAGCGCAACACTAAAAAATGGACAGAAATAACAAGAAACTAGACATGGTGCCGAAACTTTCTGTAATGGCTCCTATGTATTTATAGGTGAGGAAGAGAACCCTGAAGGTGGAAAAATGTTTCGTCCTGTGATCAAAAATTAAAAGGAGGGAATCTTACTTTGAAAATTAGCATGAATGCTAGAAGTCCAGGGAGGGTGATTATAAAAGTTTGTGGAAATTCTAGCTATGAGAGAGAATGAGAGTGACAAAAGCTCTAATTTCCCATAGTCTACGATTGACTGTATTTGGTGAACAACTAGACCGAATGATAGTGTGAAAATGAGGAACTTCTAATCAAGTTAATATCGAATAGAAATCCTAGGCTAAAGCACCTAAGAACTAGTTCTAATTTCATGTGTAA
The DNA here is from genome assembly GCA_030819835.1 of Acmispon strigosus. Taxonomy (NCBI): domain Eukaryota; kingdom Viridiplantae; phylum Streptophyta; class Magnoliopsida; order Fabales; family Fabaceae; genus Acmispon; species Acmispon strigosus. The sequence goes on along the minus strand of JAUAMA010000007.1, from coordinate 17,802,282 downwards.
AAGTGATTCTGAAAAGCTAAGTTAAGTGAAGTGAAATTAAACCCAAATACTTGTTTTATCATTTTTATCATTTCATGGCTTTTAGTCTTTTTCTATCACAATATCAAAACAAAACATCTTTTATTTTACCAACTTTGAAAAACCAATTATAAAATCAACCAATCCCTGTGGAGACGATATCTTTTATATTACTTCGATATTCAACCGTACACTTGCGGATTTGGCTTATCAATGCCCTAATTTTATCCGTTAACCTTTGTGCTTTTTCTAAGCAGGGAGATTAATCATGATCTTTGCTTTGGGTAGGTATTGTTGTTGGGGAAACCTCTTTCCCCCATCCATGCGTAGCACAATGATTTATTTCATTTGATATTGAACATTTATTGAAATTTTAGCTTTTCTTAGATAGAATATTTCGGGTTTTTGTGCTTTGCATTTTAGGTTCCTTTTCATACAAATTTCAAAGATGTGTTTGTTTAAATAAAACTTCATTAAGAGTTATAATCTTTCTATGCATAGTCTAAATTTAGGTGTTTGCTTTTAGAATCAACTCGCCTCCGATGTTGATGCTATTTTTTGGTATTATATTTAACCATATTGATACCCAAATCGCAAGTGCACGATTGACTATCGCGTAGTATAAAAAGATCGAACCCAAGGGATAGGTGTTCTTTTTATTATAATATACAGTACTTGTGCCGAAAAATTAAAAGATGAATATATGATGTTGGTTTTAGAGCAATCAAGAACAAAAGCATAAAATGATAAGAAATAAAGATGATAAGAATTTAAGCTCTTGGGTTGGTTTACATAGTCTATAAAACATGCTAGTAATCTCCTACTTAATTTCCGAATTTTAAATCCAATTTCATGATGCTATAGCCTAGAATTTCTACAAGTTAATTGCCTTAAGAAATGTAGAACTTTCTTCCTAATTACTAAATCCATAGCCTTGGTATTTAGTTAACCAGAAAAGAAGATGAAGAATGAATTCGGGCTAGCAAAAAGTTACGTCTATCCTAATTGCCTTAAGAGATATATACTTATAACCTTTTTTATTTCTTATTTCCCTTACTACTTACCAAATGGCCTTATGACATAAGTAGAAAGCAAGATATCTTTTGTGCACAAAGATGAATAAAGAACAAGGAAATAAAACATGAAAGGAAATATTATTCAGAAATGTAGAAAAACACTAGATCATGAATTATAAACTAAAACAACCCAAAAACTTAAAGAAGAAGTTAGCCAAGCATGGCTAAAAGAATCATTGAATTACCCTGGATAGGAGCTCAAGTTTGGCTTCCCACAATTCCTAGGAACAATGATCTTAAGGAGGAAAGAAGAATACTTGTTGTACTCTGAAATGGTGTGTCTTACAAGTGAAGAAAATGCCCCTATTTATAGTAAAAATTCACCCTCCAGCGCTTGAGCGCTAGCATTCCCAACACTTGGGCGTTGGGATGCATTAAAATTCCACTATCAAACCGAGGCCCAGCGCTTGAGCGCTGGATTTCCAACGCTTGAGCGTTGGGTCGCCTGCTGCTTCATCTTCAAGCTTTTCCCTTCTTCATGGTAATGGGTTTTCAATGCCTTCAATGGCCACCACTCAGCCCTTAATCATTTCTGAAACTTCCTTCCCACAACCATCAATTCTTCAACCTTATTTTCCATGTGCTAAATTGGAGAGAGTTGCTTCATATTCTTCTTTTTCTCTTTTAGCCCTCTCTTAACTAGCACTTCAATTCTGGCCCTTTAATTCTTTGAAACTTCACTTTTAATCCTCCACTCTTGAACTTTCACACTTTGATCCCTGATTTCCTGAAACTTTACAAATTGGTCCCTGGACAAAAATGATAACTATACCAGCTTTTCCTAAAAATATAAAATAACTATAAAAATTCCTAAAAATATAAAATAAAGTTAGAAAAACAAATAAAATCTAATCTATATGCAAAATGAAAAATAAATATAAAATCTACATAAAAATAATAAAAATCCTATATGTGACTCAAAAATAATAAAAATAAAAAGACTAAAAACAACCTAAAAACTTCATATAATATCCACTCATCACATATGAAATAGCAATTCTTTCGTACACAATAATGACGCACACACCACTGTAGTTCTGTTTTATGCTATGATCTTTACAATTGGAAAAGCAGACACAATATTTTGCACTATAAGGTAGCTTAGGAAGGAATTTGAAGGATATGCTTAGACGTTGAATTCTTTCATATTCATAAAAATTGGCCTTTCTTATTTTGTTCAAACAATGGAAAAATAAAAAGCTCAATATAGTTGTATTTTTTTGAAATGGTTATTGAAAAAGTTACATTAATTGGATTATATGAGTGTGAGGCAAATTGAGATTATTAACCGTGGAGTTTCAGAAAACTTGATGAATCAAAGAAGAAAGATATGAAGTATTTTTCATAATGCCACCTAAGTGGAGGAAAAAGTTGTATATGGAGCACACCTGAAAGAAGTTTATGTCGTTTATCCCTCCACAGTATACATCTGATGAGGTTCACTAATAAGGAGACTATTTAAGACATCAATCTCATCCTCTCGAGTAGGGGCAATAACTTTTGCCGACATCCAAACTTGAGACAAGTAAGCATTATTCCTTTTTAATGCAACAGAAAGTATAACATTCTGGATATGGCGTGATCAACCTTTAAAACCTAAATTTACATGGGCAACGCAGGTGGGGGGTTAATTTGACATTCTATTCGATGTAAACTTGATTAGAAGTTCCTCATTTTCACACTATCCTTCGGTCTAGTTGTTCACCAAATACAGTTCACCGTAGACATATGGGAAAATAGAGCTTTTGTCACTCTCATTCTCTCTCATAGCTAGAATTTCCGCAAAGTTTTATAATCACCCTCCCTGGACTTCTAGCATTCATGCTAATTTTCAAAGTAAGATTCCCTCCTTTTAATTTCTGATCACAGGACGAAACATTTTTTCCACCTTCAGGGTTCTCTTCCTCACCTATATATACATAGGAGCCATTACAGAAAGTTTCGGCACAACGTCTAGTTTCTTGTTATTTCTGTCCGTTTTTTAGTGTTGCGCTCCTTAAGTCTAGAGTTCAAAATACTATTGAAAAAGTGAACATTCGAGTGATGCTTCAAGAAGTTTAGATCTCCTACAAGAGTTCCTGAAGTCTAGTCCAAAAACGGATATTTCCTACATGAAAATAATTTTTATGTTTAGTCATTGGATGAAATTTCATGTGGATGTCCCTAAGAATTTAACAACACGTTATTTTTTTAGATTTATCTAAAAATTTACTTGCAAATTTTGATATAAAAATCCTGTATATTTGACAAAACAAATATTTATAGAGTAATGAAATATATTTAATAATGAATTTATGTTTATAGGGTATTTAAAATTAAGAAGAGAATATTTTTCAAAAAAAAAAAGAAGAAAAAAAAATCCACATAAATAAAATATTAGATTTATTAAAATATGATAAAATTAAAATAAAGAAGAAATGAAATAAATACTTACCTCGATGCAGAGCACTCCAAAAGTCTCTAACTGCCTAGGTCTCCTAGGACTTTGACCTTGCTGCACATCGCCAACACTCCAAAAGTTTACACTAGCACGTAGGCTAGTGCAAAGCAATAAACCCAATGGATATAAAATAGATCTCTAAAAATCTTGAACTATGCTACAAACTCTGTGTTTTTACACTATGTTTGTGTGATCCAAAACACTCAAAGTAATTTTAATCTTAGACCTTAGTCTTTGAAATTTTGGATGATCAAACATGAGAAGAAGTTCCCTTTATATAGAGGAAGGAGAATAAAGAACGGGGAAGTTTTAGCAATGTGGGACTAAAAATAGTTCACCAATTATTCCTTTAAACTAAAATACATATTTCATATGGCAACCTTAGGTGTTTTTTATCTATCCAAATATTGGTATTACGTATTGCTCCCTCTAACAAAAATTGTAGGTGGCAACATAATCTTTTAAATGCCTCAAGTTTCATACAAAACTAACATCTACAACTTAGGATACGAGTCCTCGTGTATTTCTCCAAGCTTTAGCAATGTGAGACTAAAACAGTTGATCAGTGCTTTACTTTGTTGTGAGATATCAAATTTCATGGCAACTTTAACTGTTTATTAACTATCCAAAGAATGAAATAACATCTTGTTTTTTTAAAAAATAATTGTAGGTGACCACATTATATTTCAAATGTCTCAAGTTTCATACAAAACTAACATCTACAACCAAGGATATTAAGTATTGTCATCCCTTTTTGTTGAAAGAACATTGATGAATTGGTCCCTTCTTGTCATTCTATTTTATCCTGAAATTAATTTCAATTGGGGCTTTGTATGTGTTTGAGTATTAGTGACGCCATGGCCTTATCATTTTCCAATATATATTATTTTATGTTGAACATTTATTGAAGTTTTGCTTATCCGGCGACTTTGATAGACTTTTGATTGGGTTTAAGTGCTTTTTATTTTGGGTACCTTTTCTTGTTAATTTTTCTTTGATGCCAGATGATTGGATTTCATATGATGTTTTTAGGGCTTTCCAGATCTTTCATTGTAGAATTGGTACCTAACAAAGTATATATAATGTTTATTGTTTTGCTGTTGTCTTATTCTATAACTACGCAATTATAATGTTTAGAAAAAACTCTCAATTTTCTTATGCTTTACAAGGGTGGGCCCCAGTTTCGTGCTATTGGCACCAAGAATTTCAAAAATGTGTTACAAAGACTGTTGTTTTGAAAAACAACAAAAAAAAACACGTTCCACATTAGGTTGGAAGATTGTGGCCCTCTATCCGAATTTACATATGGAATAGAAGGACTTATAGTTCATTATGGTCTTCAACGTGAAGGAGGATGGCCCGAGGTGTGTTATTTAGGGGGATGTGAGTTTCATATTAAAGTTAAAGACAGATATTTTAGATCAATCTCTACTGAACATGAAGGAAATAACTTTTATTTCGGATGGATGCCAACGCAAGTTGTAGAAACTGACTATGATAGTGGACCTGACAACGAAGAAGAAAATACAATGTCTTACTACGAAAAGCCAACTTTCACCATCGCACATCATTACGAACAGAATGGTAGGTCATATCTATTTACTCAGGTTATTTTATATTACTTAGTTGTTAGTAACTATTTTTTTAAGAGCTTTGATTGTTTTTAATATTTATGCCTTAATCCAGACTTTGCCAGCAGCGTTGGTGAAGCATGCATTGCTTCCGGATAAACCTTCACATTGTGTATTAAGAGATGCAAGTAAGCGAAGGTTTTATTGTGAATGTTCTGGGAATAAAAAAAAACAATCAAAGTGTATCGTGACAATTGGTTGGATAGACTTCATCAAAGAAAATAGATACAAAGATCAGAGCTGGATCAAGTAGGGAATTGATAAGAAGGATCCTTATGTAATACATGTCAGTGTAATCAATAAGTGAAAAATGGTTCTCAAGTTTTTATTTTCATATATCAATATTTACCCCATGCTTTTATTGTTCAGTTAAAATATGAAAATCTATGTACCAAAACATCCAAGTAAATTATTATTTCGGTTTATAAACATCTATAATTGTCAATTGATATGTTTCATCTAAATAAAACTCTCTTGTGCATGGCACGGGTCAAAAACTAGTACACAAAGTTTAGGAAATTTGTATCTATCATAATTGATCACAAAATTTTATCATTCAAAATCTGATAAACGTCTTGAGATCGTTTGAACTTAACAATTTAGAGTCCATTTTAGGAAAAGTTAGTACATGCGTCAACTTTTCATGCAATCGATTATTGCAAACACTTCTTTAGATATTTAAAAAATTCAAGCTTTTCCCAAAATATTGTGTCCTACAACTAATAATTTTGAAAAAGAAATTTAAAATCTATTAAAAAAATTCCATTTAGAAAATTATACTTTAATATTAATATATGAAATTTTATATATTTTATTTTAAATTTACAATATGAATTTATTTAAAAAAGTCTCTATGTTATACAATTAAGAGTTCCAAGAACCTCTCTCCTAGGTGTCAAATTCCAGTGCATTTCCCTTCGGTGTTCCAATGATTTTCATCCTACATGGATTCACTAGAACGCAGGGTTTGAAGTTCTCTTCTCATAGTGGCTCTTTCCATGCACTCCTCCCCAAAACCTCCCAACTGACCAATCACATGAACCTTTTTCCAGTATTGCATTATGCATTAAACATAATCATCTAACTGCAGCTAATACTTGAACCTTTTTTATCTTCCCACTTTATCTCACTGATTGATTTCCCTAGGTTTTTTTATCCTTTTCCACTCAAGACCCTAATTATTTCTCCTTCTCAATGCATTTTTTTGCTCTCCAGTATTGTTTGTTAGATTTGAATTCGAAACCCTAATTTATTATGGCGCCATTCATGAAATACTTTGTGGTTTCTCTATAAATAGGTTATTGCAATGTTTTGTTATTCACCAATTCTTCATTCTTTGTCTACTAGAATTTCTTATAGCCATGGCCATGAACTTTGATTCTCTTTCCAGCATTTCACCCAAAAAAGAGACATGGAGGATCAATGTAAACGTTGTTCATCTGCGAAAAGTTCGAAGCTTTGATAATCCGAGGTTACCTTTTTGTATTGAGATGGTTTTGATGGATGAAAATGGTGACAGGATTCATGCATCTGCCCGGAAAACCCTAAGCTACAAGTTTAAGCAATTGATCTCTAAGGGTTCTACTTATACCATGTCTCATTTTGGAGTTGTTAATAATACCGGTGAGTTTCGTACCACCAGACATGCTTTTAAGCTGAACTTTCAGCTTAGAACTGATGTCCACCAACTGAATGTCCTTTCTCTTTTGTTCCAATATCTGATATATTGTTCAAGGATTACGACAAGAAATATTTAGCTTGTCAGATTTCATCGCTTGAGTTGATTTTTTTACACTCAGTATTTGTTTTTTCATATACCCATTTTCACAATTTGTGTTTTTTTTTTCACCATGTGATTAGGATTCTCACTGGCGTTGGAACTGAGCAGCAGTTCAAGAAAGATGGAATGAGTGACAAGATTATTAAGATTGAGCTCATGGCTGATTGGTAATAATGTTTATTTAAATATCTATTTTCTGATTTCCCTTAAGTTTGGGTAATTTAATTGATTATTGTATTGTATTCCCTTATTGTAGTGCCAAGATTGAGTGTGCTTTCCTTGGTAACTTTTTTGATGAGATCAAAGCTTTTCTAGTTGCTGGTAATGCTAGCAATGATGTTGTAGTGATTAAACTTGAAAAAGTGAAGACTTTGAAATGTTTTACCATTTCATAATTTAATTGGTTTTTATGTCATACTTTTTCAAATCTTGCACTTTTTGTATGAGTCCATGTGAAATAATGTTTGTGCGTATTTTGAATGTAGACACCCCATGTCTGAATTCTGCTTATGGTGCAACAAAGGTTTTAATTCACCCTGATATTCAGGAATTGCTGCCATCAAGAAAAAGTAAATTCCATGTCCAAACTTTATTTTTTCATTATCGTGAAATAATATTAATGATTTTTATGTTTTCATTAGGTTCTTTGATTCAACTGAGTTAAGCTCTCTAGTTATGAGCCAACTTCCAGATCTAAGCAAATCTACACGAGAAGATTTTCTTGTCATAACTTCTCCATAGACAATTGAAAAATCAAAGATAGTCAGGAGGTTTCTTTTATAATTTCTAAATTATGTTTAACGGACTTTTTTGTGTTGCAAAACTTCCATAATATTCTTTTGTTATTCCTGTTGAATTGTACTTGTGTGGTGCTTGGAACGATTAAGGTGCTACCAGAGAATGGTGACTGGTGGTATCCATCCTGTAAATGCAACAAGATGGTTTGTCCTATAGGGTTACTGGAAATCAAACTCATTTTTCCGTCATTTTACAATTACCGACTTCATTTTTTACCACCACAACATGGTGGCTGAAATTTATATTATTATTCTTCCTTTAAAGTCGCTTTGTCAGTTTGAGTTCTCATTTGCATGTTTTTTGATATGATTTAATTAGAATGCTGAAAAATCTAAGGAAGCAAAGCTTCCTGATGAGCTAAACAACCTTCTAGACAAGATGTTTTTGTTCAAGATTGATGTCAAGATGTCTTCCAACTCCAAGTTTGAGCAATCCTATCATGTGAAGAAAAATTGTAAGGAACGTGAGATAATCAACCATTTCAATACCGTGACTGCTGAACCTAGGGTGAATATAATAATAATCTTGATTTGTTTTCACATTTTGGCATACTGTGATTTTTAGATGATTTAAAATAATTTAAAAAGTTAGGTTAATTGTGTTTAATCTCCCACCTCAAAGATTGTGTTTATTTATTGTTTGTTTTAAAAACTTATTTAATTAAACCAGTCTCATTTAGCAGGACTTGATCAGTGATGTTGTTGTTATTGATGATGAAAAAGTGTACGAGTCTACTTAGCCTGCTGCTGTTGTTCTTGGAGTTGAAACCCATGACTTAACCCCGGCAAAGCGGAGTTCACCTTCTGAAGTGCAGAATGTTATTTCTACTTCTACCAGTTCCCACAAGAAGCTTCTTGAAAAGATCAAGCAGGAGAAGATCTAAATGTCAGTTCCATTTGCTGAAGAGATTTCTATTTTGTGTTATGTTCCACTGTTTTGAATTTTAATTTTTCAGTTTTCTACCTTTGTTACTAAGATTTAAGCTATATGTTTTCATGATAATTTGTGGATCTCTTTAATCTTGGCCTTAATTTTGCGGCCTTTATTTGGCAATATTTTGGCTTCTAAATTTTGCGCATTAATTATGAAAGATTGTCGTCGATAATAATTTTTTTAGTAATGGTTGATGATGTTATTATCGCGCCGTTTATCATTCACATATTTTTTTGATATTGGTTTCTTATTTTGATCTATGAACGAATGATTTTGTGATAGTATTTTCCTTTTAAACCATAATCATCATTCAACCTTCATTCACTAAAATATTTTAAAATGTAGAAGTTTTCCAATTCTTTTTCCTCTTGCCCCGTTCTATAACTATATATTACTTCAATGTAATATATATGTTTAACACAACAATCAAATAATTGTTCATATATCTTAAACCAAATCCTCATTTTCAATAAATAGTTGTTAGTTATTCTTAATTTAAATTTAAATATCTTTTGCTAAATAGTTTAAAAACTACTCAATTCTTTTCAATGAGTTGAGCCATGGTACATATCTGCTGTAACTTTGCATCTGTTTTCATTAATTAATTATCGCCGTTTATTATTCTAATATTTCTTTATGTTCTACGAATGAATTTTTTTTTATCCTCATGCACCCAATTTTTTGAAATATATTAATCTTAATTTTTTTATAGTATTTGCCTTTGTAACCATAAAAACTAATTTACATGATGGATAAAACAATTTAACCAATTCATTCTTTTTGGGGTTAAATATAAGCAATTCATTCCAAGCCATTTGCTTCCTTGGTAGTTGCAAGAAATAAATTTTACTTTAAAGTAATATATTAATAACCTAATTATGAAATAGATGCTCATTTATGTTAAATTCAAACCACGTATTCATTAAATATCTTTAAATTTCGTTAGCTTTTTCTTAAATTTAATTTAAACCTCATTTGCTAAAGATTTTGAAAACTATTCTTAAATTCCGCAAGTGTAATTTGTCATTAAGTAAACCTTCTGAATGCTCATATTTTTTCTTTATAATGGTTTATATCCAAACCTATTTTCAAAAGAAAAAAATTACCTGTTTAGTAACTTATCCTACACATTGATTTTACTCTCATATATCAATTATAATAACCCAAATTAATTTTTTACATTACCGATGGAAAACTTAATGACTTTTACTTTCCGTAATTAAATTTTTTACATATAGATGTCAACAACAAAATTGGCTACAAAGATTTATGCTACTCTTCCGTTCCAAATTATAAGGACCTGTTCAGACAATCACGCTTATTAAGAAAACATGTAATAAGCTAATTAATATCTTGGTTTTGTTATTTTTTTGTACAAATCTTCCATATATGCCCCTATGTTAGTATTGGATATATCAAAGGTTGGTTGGGAAACATGAAAGAGAAGTAATTAGTAGAGGTGATAATTTAAGTTTTGGAATTGAAAATATAATGAATGCAAGGGGTAAAAAAGGAAAAACTTATTTTTGTTTGAAATCTAGAAGGGTTTTATAATTTGGGACACCAAGTTTGTCTCAAAAGAACCTAATAATTTGGGACAGAGGAGTAATAAGCAGGGATGGATCCACATAGGACTTGTGGGGGGCAAGTGCCCCCACAAGATTTTTCATTTTTCAAGAAAAAATACTACATATACTCTACATTTTTAGAATATTCAGTAAATAATTGCCCCCACAAAATAATAAGTATCCTCATTGTTTTGTACTTTGGAAAAAGATGAGCTCAAATTCATTTCACTCACATTCACATGAAAGAAAAGAGTAGATAAAACATAAGTAAGAAATATTATGCCTCAAGTTTCATAGAAAACTAACATCTACAACTATTGATATGCGTTCTTGTATACTCCTTCATGTTCATATTGCACAAACATCTTGGTTTTGTCTTCTAAATAAAGAAAATACTTGGTAAACACATAATTTATCTCTTGTAGTTCTCATGATAGGTTATTTAGACGCTACATATTTAACTTTCATAATCAAAGTATGAAATCAGAATTTTGGTTTTAGAAAAAAATCTATAAAGGTGATTTAGATGAAAATATTACTTTTACTAAACAACTAAGGAAATTAAGTATTTTCATCCCTTTTTGTTGAAACAACATTGATGAAATGGTCCCTTCTTGTCATTCTATCGTATCCTTAAACTAATTTCAATTGGGGCTTCGTGTGTGTTTGAGTAATAGTGACGCCATTGCATTATCATTTTCCAAAATACATTATTTTGACATGTATTACTATAAATTCCTTTTGTTGTTCATAAGCCTACCTGATTCCAATATACCTAATGATCTATGTATACTCCATATTCCCAAACATTCGAAGAATAATTCCTTTCTCAACTCATTAATTTTGAACAAGTCTTTAATGATTTATAGGTATGCATTAACATCCTTGTGAGTTGTGATACATCCCGGTGAAGCACTTGTAGGTGATTGGATTTACTAGCTATGCCTGAGTTATTGTGCTAGTTCCTTGTGGAACAACGATCCCCTTGACATAAGGTCATTAGGGTAGTGGCCTATTGTCACAATTTTTGGGGATGCCATGTTTGGGTCAATAATATGCATAGTAATCTCCTACTTAATTTCCGAATTTTAAATCCAATTTAAGCTCTTGGGTTGGTTTACATAGTCTATAAAACATGCTAGTAATCTCCTACTTAATTTCCGAATTTTAAATCCAATTTCATGATGCTATAGCCTAGAATTTCTACAAGTTAATAGCCTTAAAAATGTAGAACTTTCTTCCTAATTACTAAATCCATAGCCTTGGTATTTAGTTAACCAGAAAAGAAGATGAAGAATGAATTCGGGCCAGCACAAAGTTACGTCTATCCTAATTGCCTTAAGAGATATATACTTATAACCTTTTTTATTTCCTATTTCCCTTACTACTTACCAAATGGCCTTATGACATAAGTAGAAAGCAAGATATCTTTTGTGCACAAAGATGAATAAAGAACAAGGAAATAAAACCTGAAAGGAAATATTATTCAGAAATGTAGAAAAACACTATAACATGAATTATAAACTAAAACAACCCAAAAACTTAAAGAAGAAGTTAGCCAAGCATGGCTAAAAGAATCATTGAATTACCCTGGATAGGAGCTCAAGTTTGGCTTCCCACAATTCCTAGGAACAATGATCTTAAGGAGGAAAGAAGAATACTTGTTGTACTCTGAAATGGTGTGTCTTACAAGTGAAGAAAAGGCCCCTATTTATAGTAAAAATTCACCCTCGAGCGCTTGAGCGCTGGCATTCCCAACGCTTGGGCGTTGGGATGCATTAAAATTCCACTATCAGACCGAGGCCCAACGCTTGAGCGCTGGCTTTCCAACGCTTGAGCGCTGGGTGAGAATCTGACTCATCTCCTAGTCAGAGTCCCAACGCTTGAGCGTTGGGTCGCCTGCTACTTCATCTTCAAGCTTTTCCCTTCTTCATGGTAATGGGTTTTCAATTCCTTCAATGGCCACCACTCAGCCCTTAATCATTTCTGAAACTTCTTTCCCACTACCATCAATTCTTCAAGCTTATTTTCCATGTGCTAAATTGGAGAGAGTTGCTTCATATTCTTCTTTTTCTCTTTTAGCCCTCTCTTTACTAGCACTTCAATTCTGGCCCTATAATTCTTTGAAACTTCACTTTTAATCCTCCACTCTTGAACTTTCACACTTTGATCCCTGATTTCCTGAAACTTTACAAATTGGTCCCTGGACAAAAATGATAACTATACCAGCTTTTCCTAAAAATATAAAATAACTATAAAAATTCCTAAAAATATAAAATAGTTAGAAAAACAAATAAAATCTAATCTATATGAAAAATGAAAAATAAATATAAAATCTACATAAAAATAATAAAAATCCTATATGTGACTCAAAAATAATAAAAATAAAAAGACTAAAAACAACCTAAAAACATCATATAATATCCACTCATCACATATGAAATAGCAATTCTTTCGTACACAATTATGACGCACTATAAGGTAGCTTAGGAAGGAATTTAAAGGATATGGTTAGACGTTGAATTCTTTCATAATCATAAAAATTGGCCACTCTTATTTTGGTCAAACAATGGAAAAATAAAAAGCTCAATATAGTTGTATTTTTTTGAAATGGTTATTGAAACAGTTACATTAATTGGATTATATGAGTGTGAGGCAAATTAAGATTATTAACCGTGGAGTTTCAGAAAACTTGGTGAATCAAAGAAGAAAGATATGAAGTATTTTACATAATGCCACCTAAGTGGAGGAAAAAGTTGTATATGGAGCACACCAGAAAGAAGTTTATGTCGTTTATCCCTCCACAGTATACATCTGATGAGGTTCACTAATAAGGAGACTATTTAAGACATCAATCTCATCCTCTCGAGTAAGGGCAATAACTTTTGCCGACATCCAAACTAGAGACAAGTTAGCATTATTCCTTTTTAATGCAACAGAAAGTATAACATTCTGGATATGACGTGATCGTACATTCTGGATATTGAAGTTGTATGTTGATAAGGGTGAATTGGTTACTCTTATTAATTCAATGTATATTATTTGGTACACAAGTGGCTCATCTATCAAAAAACACTTGACTTTTCACAAAATAAGACATTTATCATGCAACTCACACGCGCATCAGATCTATTTATGATTTCCTTGTTGGATACAAGTAAATGACACCTGTTGTTGTTCTAGAACATGTGTGTTCTTGAAGATCTAGAGTGATATTATCACCATCTTTCTTAAAGGTATGAATATGTAAAATGTAAAACTGAGTTTAACATTGTTGCCGTTACAATGCTTTTTTATTGAACCTGTTTTTCATAAATACGTAACTATGTCTCAGCTTTCAATTTTAACCGACTTTTATTTTATTTTACTTTTAATATGTTTTAATATTTTTATTTTATCTCTAAATTTTCCTGTTTATTGAAATAACTAAAATGAAACAAATTTAAAATATAAAACCGAAATTAAGAATAAATCTAAAAAATGACAAAAAAGGAAAGTGTAAAATGACTTCATCACTTTATAATCTTATTTGACTTGCATTAGTCTCCGTTTATAAATTTCAGCTAAAAAGGAATTAAATATGAATGAATTGCACAAGTTTTTGATAAAGGAAATTTGTGATGTTTTAAAAAAGTATATTGAGGAAATGTTTATCTTGTCGGAAAGTTAGAACAAAGTTATACAACTCTCATGAGAACTCCAACTGCTAAATTATATGTTAACTAAGTGGATTTCTATTTAGAAAACAAACTCAAGACATAGACGCAACATGTTCATGGAGAAATATATGAGAACTCGTATCCAAAGTTGCAGATGTTAGTTTTGTATGAAACTTGAGGCATTTAAAAGATTATGTAGCCATATAAACATAAAATCATTATTAAATATTTTTTCATTACTCTATAAATATTTGTTTTGTCAAATTTACAGGATTTTTATATCAAAATTTGCAAGTAAAATTTGAGATAAATCTAAAAAAATAACGTGTTGTTAAATTCTTAGGGACATCCACATGAAATTTCATCCAATGACTAAACACAAAAATTATTTTCATGTAGGAAATATCCGTTTTTGGACTAGACTTCAGGAACTCTTGTAGGAGATCTAAACTTCTTGAAGCATCACTCGAATGTCCACTTTTTCAATAGTAATTTGAACTCTAGACTTAAGGAGCGCAACACTAAAAAATGGACAGAAATAACAAGAAACTAGACGTGGTGCCGAAACTTTCTGTAATGGCTCCTATGTATTTATAGGTGAGGAAGAGAACCCTGAAGGTGGAAAAATGTTTCGTCCTGTGATCAGAAATTAAAAGGTGGGAATCTTACTTTGAAAATTAGCATGAATGCTAGAAGTCCAGGGAGGGTGATTATAAAAGTTTATGGAAATTCTAGCTATGAGAGAGAATGAGAGTGACAAAAGCTCTAATTTCCCATAGTCTACGATGGACTGTATTTGGTGAACAACTAGACCGAATGATAGTGTGAAAATGAGGAACTTCTAATCAAGTTTATATCGAATAGAATGTCAAATTAACCCCCCACCTGCGTTGCCCATGTAGGTTTAGGTTTTAAAGGTTCCCCTGCAAGTTATATAACTAGGTGGGGGGTAAATTAACCCCCCACCTGTCAAATTAACCCCAATTTGACCTGCAGGTGAACCTTTAAAACCTAAATTTACATGGGCAACGCAGGTGGGGGGTTTATTTGACATTCTATTCGATGTAAACTTGATTAGAAGTTCCTCATTTTCCCACTATCCATCGGTCTAGTTGTTCACCAAATACAGTTCACCGTAGACATATGGGAAAATAGAGCTTTTGTCACTCTCATTCTCTCTCATCGCTAGAATTTCCATAAAATTTTATAATCACCCTCCCTGGAGTTCTTGCATTCATGCTAATATTCAAAGTAAGATTCCCTCCTTTTAATTTCTGATCACGGGACGAAACATTTTTTCCACCTTCAGGGTTCTCTTCCTCACCTATATATACCTAGGAGCCATTAAAGAAAGTTTCGGCACAACGTCTAGTTGCTTGTTATTTCTGTCCATTTTTTAGTGTTGCGCTCCTTAAGTCTAGAGTTCAAAATACTATTGAAAAAGTGTACATTCGAGTGATGCTTCAAGAAGTTTAGATCTCCTACAAGAGTTCCTGTAGTCTAGTCCAAAAACGGATATTTCCTACATGAAAATAATTTTTGTGTTTAGTCATTGGATGAAATTTCATGTGGATGTCCCTAAGAATTTAACAACACGTTATTTTTTTAGATTTATCTCAAATTTTACTTGCAAATTTTGATATAAAGATCCTGTAAATTTGACAAAACAAATATTTATAGAGTAATGAAAAAATATTTAATAATGATTTTATGTTTATAGGGTATTCAAAATTAAGAAGAGAATATTTTTCAAAAAAAAAAAAAGAAGAAGAAAAAATTCACATAAATAAAATATTATATTTATTAAAAAATGATAAAATTAAAATAAAAAAGAAATGAAATAAATACTTACCTCGATGCAGAGCACTCGAAAAGTCTCTAACCACGTAGGTCTCCTAGGACTTTGACCTTGCTGCACATCACCAACACTCCAAAAGTTTACACTAGCACGTAGGCTAGTGCAAAGCAAAAAACTCAATGTATATAAAATAGGTCTCTAAAAATCTTGAACTATGCTACAAACTATGTGTTTTTACACTATGTTTGTGTGATCCAAAACACTCAAAGTAATTTTAATCTTAGACCTTAGTCTTTGAATTTTTGGATGATCAAACATGAGAAGAAGTTCCCTTTATATAGAGGAAGGAGAAGAAAGAACGGGGAAGTTTTAGCAATGTGGGACTTAAAATAGTTTACCAATTATTCCTTTAAACTAAAATACATATTTCGTATGGCAACCTTAGGTGTTTTTTATCTATCCAAATATTGGTATTACGTATTGCTCTCTCTAACAAAAATTGTAGGTGGCAACATAATCTTTTAAATGCCTCAAGTTTCATACAAAACTAACATCTACAACATTGGATACGAGTTCTCATATATTTCTCCAAGCTTTAGCAATGTGAGACTAAAACAGTTGATCAGTGCTTTACTTTGTTGTGAGATATCAAATTTCATGGCAACTTTAACTGTTTATTAACTATCCAAAGAATGGAATAACATCTTGTTTTGTTAAAAATAATTGTAGGTGACCACATTACATTTCAAATGTCTCAAGTTTCATACAAAACTAACATCTACAACTACAGATATGCGTTCTTGTATACTCCTTCGTGTACATTTTGCACAAGCATCTTAGTTTTGTCGTCTAAATAAAGAAAATACTTGGTAAACACATAATCTATCTCTTGTTGTTCTCATGATAGTGTATTTATATGCTACGTATTTAACTTTCATAACCTTAGTATTAAATCAGAATTTTTGTTTTAGAAAAGAATATATAAAGTTGATTTAGATGAAAATATTAGTTTTACTAAATAACTAAGGAAATTAAGTATTGTCATCCCTTTTTGTTGAAAGAACATTGATGAATTGGTCCCTTCTTGATATTCTATGATATCCTAAAATTAATTTTAATTGGGGCTTTGTGTGTGTTTGAGTATTAGTGACGCCATGGCCTTATCATTTTCCAATATATATTATTTTTGCATGTATTACTATAAATTTCTTTTGTTGTTCATATGCCTACTTGATTCAAACAGGTAAATATATGTAGATGCTAGCGGTAACTTAAATAATCAATAAATATGAATTAATGATCTATGTATACTCCATATTCCCAAACATTCGAAGAATAATTTATCCTTTCTCAACTCATTAATGTTGAACACGTCTTTAATGATTTATAGGTATGCATTAACATCCTCGTGAGTTGTGATACGTCCTGGTGTAGCACTTGTAGGTGATTGGATTTACTAGCTTTGCCTGAGTTATTCTGCTAGTTCCTTGTGGAACAACGATTTCCTTGACATAAGGTCATAAAGGTAGTGGCCTATTGTCACAATTGTTGGGGATGCCATGTTTAGGCCAATAATATGCATGTAGGTGCTACAAGTTAACTTTTCTACTATGCCCTCATTTTATTCTTTGAACTTAGTGCATTTTCTAAGTAGGCATATTACTCAAGATCTTTTATTTGGCTAGACTAGATATATGGTTGCGTAAACATCTTTCCTCCATCCATTCATTGGATATACATCTAACTAATTTTATGTTGAGCATTTATTGAAATTTTGCTTATCTTGCGACTTTGATAGACTTTTGATTGGGTTTAAGTGCTTTTTATTTTGGGTAACTTTTCTAGTTAATTTTGCTTTGATTCCTGATGACTGGGTTTTATATGATGTTTTTAGGGTCCTTTTAGTTTATTTTATTTTATTTGTATTGAGTCTCATATAGGTTTTTATTCTTTTTATGTAGATTTTCTATTTATTTTTGCATTTGGATGTAGATTAGCTTTTATTTGTTTTTAAGCTTTATTTGTATAATTTTAGGTATTTTTATTAGTTTTTAGTCTTTTTAGGAAACTGGTTAAATTAAGCATATTTGTGGGGACCAAGGTGCAAATTGCAAGAAATGAAGGACTGAAAATGAAGCACCATTTCTAATTGGCACATGTGAAAAATGCCATGAGTGGAGAATTGATGAGGAAGGGAGGTTTCAGAAGTTAATAAGGGACAAGAATGTGGCTACATCAGTGCCATTGAGGGAAATGAAACCTCATCAAGAGGAAAAACAAAACAGCAAGGAGATGAAGCATCATCTGTGCCAACACTTTAGCGTTGGGACGTGGCAGGTTTTATTATAAATAGGGTCTTTGCTTTCCTTTGTAAACACACCTTTCACACCCTTCATACCATCTTTCTTCTTGGTTCAGAGCAATTTACTGGACTTGTGGGAAGCCTCTTTGAGCTCCCAATTTAGGTTTTTCTCTTTATGTATCTCTTAGCCATGCTAGGCTAATTTCTCTTGTATTTGGGTTGTTATGAATCTTCATAAAACTATGCTGTAAGTCTTAATCTTTATATATGAATAAAGTTCTTGTTCTTAGTATTTTCTCCCCATGCTTAATTAATCTTGGTGCACACAAGTTCACTTTGCTCAATTCTTGCACAATGGTAATTGGTAGGATTTGAGGGAAGTTAGATTAAATTAATGGATTATTCATCACTTAGGTATAAGGATGGAAACCAATTGTGTTGGCTAGAACTAAGAACACTAATGCTTCAATTTGATTAAGTAATCACTAAGGTATTAGGCTTAGTAATTGGATTGAAAGTTCTATTTGATTAAGGCATTAACAAATAAAAATCCTAGGCTAAAGCACCTAAGAACTAGTTCTAATTTCATGTGTAAAAGTGATTCTGAAAAGCTAAGTTAAGTGAAGTGAAATTCAACCCAAATACTTGTTTTATCATTTTTATCCTTTCATGGCTTTTAGTCTTTTTCTATCACAATATCAAAACAAAACATCTTTTATTTTACCAACTCTGAAAAACCAATTATAAAATCAACCAATCCCTGTGGAGACGATATCTTTTATATTACTTCGATATTCAACCGTACACTTGCGGATTTGGCTTATCAATGCCCTAATTTTATCCGTTAACCTTTGTGCTTTTTCTAAGCAGGGAGATTAATCATGATCTTTGCTTTGGGTAGGTATTGTGGTTGGGGAAACCTCTTTCCCCCATCCATGCGTAGCACACTGATTTATTTCATTTGATATTGAACATTTATTGAAATTTTAGCTTTTCTTAGATAGAATATTTCGGGTTTTTGTGCTTTGCATTTTAGGTTCCTTTTCATACAAATTTCAAAGATGTGTTTGTTTAAATAAAACTTCATTAAGAGCTATAATCTTTCTATGCATAGTCTAAATTTAGGTGTTTGCTTTTAGAATCAACTCGTCTCCGATGTTGATGCTATTTTTTGGTATTATATTTAACCATATTGATACCCAAATCGCAAGTGCATCATTGACTATCGCGTAGTATAAAAAGATCGAACCCAAGGGATAGGTGTTCTTTTGATTATAATAAACAGTACTTGTGCAGAAAAATTAAAAGATGAATATATGATGTTCGTTTTAGAGCAATCAAGAACAAAAGCATAAAATGATAAGAAATAAAGATGACAAGAATTTAAGCTCTTGGGTTGGTTTACATAGTCTATAAAACATGCTAGTAATCTCCTACTTAATTTCCGAATTTTAAATCCAATTTCATGATGCTATAGCCTAGAATTTCTACAAGTTAATTGCCTTAAGAAATGTAGAACTTTCTTCCTAATTACTAAATCCACAGCCTTGGTATTTAGTTAACCAGAAAAGAAGATGAAGAATGAATTCGGGCCAGCACAAAGTTACGTCTATCCTAATTGCCTTAAGAGATATATACTTATAACCTTTTTTATTTCCTATTTCCCTTACTACTTACCAAATGGCCTTATGACATAAGTAGAAAGCAAGATATCTTTTGTGCACAAAGCTGAATAAAGAACAAGGAAATAAAACATGAAAGGAAATATTATTCAGAAATGTAGAAAAACACTAGAACATGAATTATAAACTAAAACAACCCAAAAACTTAAAGAAGAAGTTAGCCAAGCATGGCTAAAAGAATCATTGAATTACCCTGGATAGGAGCTCAAGTTTGGCTTCCCACAATTCCTAGGAACAATGATCTTAAGGAGGAAAGAAGAATACTTGTTGTATTCTGAAATGGTGTGTCTTACAAGTGAAGAAAAGGCCCCTATTTATAGTAAAAATTCACCCTCCAGCGCTTGAGCGCTGGCATTCCCAACGCTTGGGCGTTAGGATGCATTAAAATTCCACTATCAGACCGAGGCCCAGCGCTTGAGCGCAGGCTTTCCAACGCTTGAGCGTTGGGTCGCCTGCTGCTTCATCTTCAAGCTTTTCCCTTCTTCATGGTAATGGGTTTTCAATGCCTTCAATGGCCACCACTCAGCCCTTAATCATTTCTGAAACTTCCTTCCCACAACCATCAATTCTTCAAGCTTATTTTCCATGTGCTAAATTGGAGAGAGTTGCTTCATATTCTTCTTTTTCGCTTTTAGCCCTCTCTTTACTAGCACTTCAATTCTGGCCCTTTAATTCTTTGAAACTTCACTTTTAATCCTCCACTCTTGAACTTTCACACTTTGATCCCTGATTTCCTGAAACTTTACAAATTGGTCCCTGGACAAAAATGATAACTATACCAGCTTTTCCTAAAAATATAAAATAACTATAAAAACTCCTAAAAATATAAAATAAAGTTAGAAAAAAAAATAAAATCTAATCTATATGCAAAATGAAAAATAAATATAAAATCTACATAAAAATAATAAAAATCCTATATGTGACTCAAAAATAATAAAAATAAAAAGACTAAAAACAACCTAAAAACATCATATAATATCCACTCATCACATATGAAATAGCAATTCTTTCGTACACAATAATGACGCACACACCACTGTAGTTCTGTTTTATGCTATGATCTTTACAAGTGGAAAAGCAGACACAATATTTTGCACTATAAGGTAGCTTAGGAAGGAATTTAAAGGATATGGTTAGACGTTGAATTCTTTCATATTCATAAAAATTGGCCTCTCTTATTTTGGTCAAACAATGGAAAAATAAAAAGCTCAATATAGTTGTATTTTTTTGAAATGGTTATTGAAACAGTTACATTAATTGGATTATATGAGTGTGAGGCAAATTGAGATTATTAACCGTGGAGTTTCAGAAAACTTGATGAATCAAAGAAGAAAGATATGAAGTATTTTTCATAATGCCACCTAAGTGGAGGAAAAAGTTGTATATGGAGCACACCAGAAAGAAGTTTATGTCGTTTATCCCTCCACAGTATACATCTGATGAGGTTCACTAATAAGGAGACTATTTAAGACATCAATCTCATCCTCTCGAGTAGGGGCAATAACTTTTGCCGACATCCAAACTAGAGACAAGTTAGCATTATTCCTTTTTAATGCAACAGAAAGTATAACATTCTGGATATAACGTGATCATACATTCTGGATACTGAAGTTGTATGTTGATAAGGGTGAATTGGTTACTCTTATTAATTCAATGTATATTATTTGGTACACAAGTGGCTCATCTATCAAAAAACACTTGACTTTTCACAAAATAAGACATTTATCATGCAACTCACACGCGCATTAGATCTATTTATGATTTCCTTGTTGGATACAAGTAAACGACAGCTGTTGTTGTTCTAGAACATGTGTGTTCTTGAAGATCTAGAGTGATATTATCACCATCTTTCTGAAAGGTATGAATATGTAAAATGTAAAACTGAGTTTAACATTGTTGCCATTAAAATGCTTTTTTATTGAACCTGTTTTTCATAAATACGTAACTATGTCTCAGCTTTCAATTTTAACCGACTTTTATTTTATTTTACTTTTAATATGTTTTAATATTTTTATTTTATCTCTAAATTTTCCTTTTTATAGAAATAACTAAAATTAAACAAATTTAAAATATAAAACCGAAATTAAGAATAAATCTAAAAAATGACAAAAAAGGAAAGTGTAAAATGACTTCATCACTTTATAATCTTATTTGACTTGCATTAGTCTCCGTTTATAAATTTCAGCTAAAAAGGAATTAAATATGAATGAATTGCACAAGTTTTTGATAAAGGAAATTTGTGATGTTTTAAAAAAGTATATTGAGGAAATGTTTATCTTGTCGGAAAGTTAGAACAAAGTAATAGAACTCTCATGAGAACTCCAACTGCTAAATTATATGTTAACTAAGTGGATTTCTATTTAGAAGACAAACTCAAGAAATAGACGCAACATGTTCATGGAGAAATATACGAGAACTCGTATCGAAAGTTGTAGATGTTAGTTTTGTATGAAACTTGAGGCATTTAAAAGATTATGTTGCCATATAAACATAAAATCATTATTAAATATTTTTTCATTACTCTATAAATATTTGTTTTGTCAAATTTACAGGATTTTTATATCAAAATTTGCAAGTAAAATTTGAGATAAATCTAAAAAAATAACGTGTTGTTAAATTCTTTGGGACATCCACATGAAATTTCATCCAATGACTAAACACAAAAATTATTTTCATGTAGGAAATATCCGTTTTTGGACTAGACTTCAGGAACTCTTGTAGGAGATCTAAACTTCTTGAAGCATCACTCGAATGTCCACTTTTTCAATAGTATTTTGAACTCTAGACTTAAGGAGCGCAACACTAAAAAATGGACAGAAATAACAAGAAACTAGACGCGGTGCCGAAACTTTTTGTAATGGCTCCTATGTATTTATAGGTGAGGAAGAGAACCCTGAAGGTGGAAAAATGTTTCGTCCTGTGATCAGAAATTAAAAGGAGGGAATCTTACTTTGAAAATTAGCATGAATGCTAGAAGTCCAGGGAGGGTGATTATAAAAGTTTGTGGAAATTCTAGCTATGAGAGAGAATGAGAGTGACAAAAGCTCTAATTTCCCATAGTCTACGATGGACTGTATTTGGTGAACAACTAGACCGAATGATAGTGTGAAAATGAGGAACTTCTAATCAAGTTTATATCGAATAGAATGTCAAATTAACCCTCCACCTGCGTTGCCCATGTAGGTTTAGGTTTTAAAGGTTCCCCTGCAAGTTATATAACTAGGTGGGGGGTAAATTAACCCCCCACCTGTCAAATTAACCCAAATTTGACCTGTAGGTGAACCTTTAAAACCTAAATTTACACGGGCAACGCAGGTGGGGGGTTTATTTGACATTCTATTCGATGTAAACTTGATTAGAAGTTCCTCATTTTCCCACTATCCATCGGTCTAGTTGTTCACCAAATACAGTTCACCGTAGACATATGGGAAAATAGAGCTTTTGTCACTCTCATTCTCTCTCATCGCTAGAATTTCCATAATATTTTATAATCACCCTCCCTGGAGTTCTTGCATTCATGCTAATATTCAAAGTAAGATTCCCTCCTTTTAATTTCTGATCACGGGACGAAACATTTTTTCCACCTTCAGGGTTCTCTTCCTCACCTATATATACCTAGGAGCCATTAAAGAAAATTTCGGCACAACGTCTAGTTGCTTGTTATTTCTGTCCATTTTTTAGTGTTGCGCTCCTTAAGTCTAGAGTTCAAAATACTATTGAAAAAGTGTACATTCGAGTGATGCTTCAAGAAGTTTAGATCTCCTACAAGAGTTCCTGAAGTCTAGTCCAAAAACGGATATTTCCTACATGAAAATAATTTTTGTGTTTAGTCATTGGATGAAATTTCATGTGGATGTCCCTAAGAATTTAACAACAAGTTATTTTTTTAGATTTATCTGAAATTTTACTTGCAAATTTTGATATAAAAATCCTGTAAATTTGACAAAACAAATATTTATAGAGTAATGAAAAAATATTTAATGATGATTTTATGTTTATAGGGTATTCAAAATTAAGAAGAGAATATTTTTCAAAAAAAAGAAGAAGAAAAAAAAATTCACATAAATAAAATATTATATTTATTAAAAAATGATAAAATTAAAATAAAAAAGAAATGAAATAAATACTTACCTCGATGCAGAGCACTCGAAAAGTCTCTAACCACGTAGGTCTCCTAGGACTTTGACCTTGCTGCACATCACCAACACTCCAAAAGTGTACACTAGCACGTAGGCTAGTGCAAAGCAAAAAACTCAATGTATATAAAATAGATCTCTAAAAATCTTGAACTATGCTACAAACTATGTGTTTTTACACTATGTTTGTGTGATACAAAACACTCAAAGTAATTTTAATCTTAGACCTTAGTCTTTGAATTTTTGGATGATCAAACATGAGAAGAAGTTCCCTTTATATAGAGGAAGGAGAAGAAAGAACGGGGAAGTTTTAGCAATGTGGGACTTAAAATAGTTTACCAATTATTCCTTTAAACTAAAATACATATTTCGTATGGCAACCTTAGGTGTTTTTTATCTATCCAAATATTGGTATTACGTATTGCTCTCTCTAACAAAAATTGTAGGTGGCAACATAATCTTTTAAATGCCTCAAGTTTCATACAAAACTAACATCTACAACATTGGATACGAGTTCTCGTATATTTCTCCAAGCTTTAGCAATGTGAGACTAAAACAGTTGATCAGTGCTTTACTTTGTTGTGAGATATCAAATTTCATGGCAACTTTAACTGTTTATTAACTATCCAAAGAATGGAATAACATCTTGTTTTGTAAAAAATAATTGTAGGTGACCACATTATATTTCAAATGTCTCAAGTTTCATACAAAACTAACATCTACAACCAAGGATATTAAGTATTGTCATCCCTTTTTGTTGAAAGAACATTGATGAATTGGTCCCTTCTTGTCATTCTATTTTATCCTGAAATTAATTTTAATTGGGGCTTTCTGTGTGTTTGAGTATTAGTGACGCCATGGCCTTATCATTTTCCAATATATATTATTTTTGCATGTATTACTATAAATTTCTTTTGTTGTTCATATGCCTACTTGGTTCAAACAGGTAAATATATGTAGATGCTAGCGGTAACTTAAATCATCCATAAATAAGAATTAATGATTTATGTATACTCCATACTCTCATACATTCGAAAAACAATTTATCCTTTCTCAACTCATTAATTTTGAACACGTCTTTAATGATTTATAGGTATGCATTAACTTCCTTGTGAGTTGTGATACATCGTGGTGAAGCCCTTGTAGGTGATTGGATTTACTAGCTATGCTAGAGTGACTGTGCTAGTTCCTTATGGAACCCCGATCCCCTTGACATAAGGTCATAAGGGTAGTGGCCTATTGTCACAATTGTTGGGGATGCCATGTTTGGTTCAATAATATGCATGTAGGTGCTACAAGTAAATTTTTTTTCTATGCCCTCATTTTATTCTTTGATCTTAGTGCATTTTCTGAGTAGGGATATTACTCAAGATCTTTTATTTGGATAGACTAGATATAAGGTTGTGAAAACATTTTTCCTCCATCCATTCATAGGATATTCATCTAATTAATTTTATGTTGAACATTTATTGAAGTTTTGCTTATCCGGCGACTTTGATAGGCTTTTGATTGGGTTTAAGTGCTTTTTATTTTGGGTACCTTTTCTTGTTAATTTTTCTTTGATGCCTGATGATTGGATTTCATATGATGTTTTTAGGGCTTTCCAGATCTTTCATTGTAGAATTGTTACCTAACAAAGTATATATAATGTTCTATTGTTTTGCTGTTGTCTTATTCTATAACTACGCAATTATAATGTTTAGAAAAAACTCTCAATTTTCTTATGCTTTACAAGGGTGGGCCCCAGTTTCGTGCTATTGGCACCAAGAATTTCAAAAATGTGTTACAAAGACTGTTTTTTTGAAAGACAACAAAAAAAAACACGTTCCACATTAGGTTGGAAGATTGTGGCCCTGTATCCGACTTTACATATGGAATAGAAGGACTTATAGTTCATTATGGTCTTCAACATGAAGGAGGATGGACCGAGGTGTGTTATTTTGGGGGATGTGAGTTTCATATTAAAGTTAAAGACAGAGATTTTAGATCAATCTCTACTGAACATGAAGGAAATAACTTTTATTTCGGATGGATGCCAACGCAAGTTGTAGAAACTGACTATGATAGTGGACCTGACAACGAAGAAGAAAATACAATGTCTTACTACGAAAAGCCAACTTTCACCATCGCACATCATTACGAACAGAATGGTGGGTCATATCTATTTACTCAGGTTATTTTATATTACTTAGTTGTTAGTAACTATTTTTTTAAGAGCTTTGATTGTTTTTAATATTTATGCCTTAATCCAGACTTTGCCAGCAGCGTTGGTGAAGCATGCATTGTTTCCGGATAAACCTTCACTTTGTGTATTAAGAGGTGCAAGTAAGCGAAGGTTTTATTGTGAATGTTCCGGGAATAAAAAAAAACAATCAAAGTGTATCGTGACAATTGGTTGGATAGACTTCATCAAAGAAAATAGATACAAAGATCAGAGCTGGATCAAGTAGGGAATTGATAAGAAGGATCCTTATGTAATACATGTCAGTGTAATCAATAAGTGAAAAATGGTTCTCAAGTTTTTATTTTCATATATCAATATTTACCCCATGCTTTTATTGTTCAGTTAAAATATGAAAATCTATGTACCAAAACATCCAAGTAAATTATTATTTCGGTTTATAAACATCTATAATTGTCAATTGATATGTTTCATCTAAATAAAACTCTCTTGTGCATGGCACGGGTCAAAAACTAGTACACAAAGTTTAGGAAATTTGTATCTATCATAATTGATCACAAAATTTTATCATTCAAAATCTGATAAACGTCTTGAGATCGTTTGAACTTAACAATTTAGAGTCCATTTTAGGAAAAGTTAGTACATGCGTCAACTTTTCATGCAATCGATTATTGCAAACACTTCTTTAGATATTTAAAAAAGTCAAGCTTTTTCCAAAATATTGTGTCCTACAACTAATAATTTTGAAAAAGAAATTTAAAATCTATTAAAAAATTTCCATTTTGAAAATTATACTTTAATATTAATATATGAAATTTTATATATTTTATTTTAAATTTACAATATGAATTTATTTAAAAAAGTCTCTATGTTATACAATTAAGAGTTCCAAGAACCTCTCTCCTAGGTGTCAAATTCCAGTGCATTTCGCTTCGGTGTTCCAATGATTTTCATCCTACATGGATTCACTAGAACGCACGGTTTGAAGTTCTCTTCTCATAGTGGCTCTTTCCATGCACTCCTCCCCTGCAAGTTATATAACAAGGTGGGGAGTAAATCAACCCCCCACCTATCAAATTAACCCCAATTTGACCTGCAGGTGAACCTTTAAAACCTAAATTTACATGGGCAACGCAGGTGGGGGGTTAATTTGACATTCTATTCGATGTAAACTTGATTAGAAGTTCCTCATTTTCACATTATCCTTCGGTCTAGTTGTTCACCAAATACAGTTCACCGTAGACATATGGGAAAATAGAGCTTTTGTCACTCTCATTCGCTCTCATAGCTAGAATTTCCGAAAACTTTTATAATCACCCTCCCTGGACTTCTAGCATTCATGCTAATTTTCAAAGTAAGATTCCCTCCTTTTAATTTCTGATCACAGGACGAAACATTTTTTCCACCTTCAGGGTTCTCTTCCTCACCTATATATACATAGGAGCCATTACAGAAAGTTTCGGCATAACGTATAGCGGAATCGCAAGTGTACGATTAACTATTGCGTAATATAAAAAGATCGAACCCAAGGGATAGGTGTTCTTATTATTATAATACTTAGTACTTAAACAGAAAAATAAAAAGATGAGAGATTGTTGTTGGTTTTAGAGCAAGTAAGAACAATAGCATAAAATAAAGAAGAGATAAATATGATGGGAATTAAGTCCTTGGGTTGATTGACATAGAATATAAAATATGCTAGCAAGTATCTACTTAATTTCTAAATTATAAATCCATGTTCAAGGTGCTATAGCCTATTATATCTACAAGTTAATCTCTTACACATTGTAGAACTTTCTTTTTAATTACTAAACCCAATCTCTTGCAATCTAGTTTACTAAAGAAGAAGATGAAGATAGAGTTCCGGCCAACACAAAGCTACGTCTTTCCTAATCTCTTAGCGAAATATACTTATAGCCTTTTTAAATCCTAGGTCCCTTACTACTTACCAATTCTCATTCGTATAAGTAATAAGCAAGAACACTTGTGATCATCAAGATGAAATTAAGAATAAGGAATTAAAACAAGAACTGGAAATAAAATTCAGAAAGGTAGAAACAAAACTAAAACATAAATTTATAAACTAATACAACCCAAGAAACTTAAAGAAGAATTTAGCCAAGCATGGCTAAAGGAGACATTGAATTACCCTGGATAGGAGCTCAAATATGGCTTCCCACAAGTCCTAGGAACAATGCTCAAGAGGGAGAAAGAGAGAATACTTGTTGTATTCTAAGAGGTGTGTTTTACAAGTGAAGAAAAGGGTCGTATTTATAGTAAAAATCCAGCCTCCAACGCTTCAGCGCTAGAATTCCCAACGCTTGGGCGCTAGGAAGCATTAAAATCCCACTTCCAGACCGAGGCCCAGCGCTTGAGCGCTGGCTTTCCAATGCTCGGGCGCTGGGACAATATCAGACTCATTTCCTAGTCAGAGTCCCAGCGCTGGAGCGCTGGGACGCTGCTTCTTCATCTT
The DNA here is from genome assembly GCA_030819835.1 of Acmispon strigosus. Lineage (NCBI taxonomy): Eukaryota > Viridiplantae > Streptophyta > Magnoliopsida > Fabales > Fabaceae > Acmispon > Acmispon strigosus. The sequence goes on along the minus strand of JAUAMA010000007.1, from coordinate 17,773,806 downwards.
CTTGCTTTTTCTTCCTTCTTCATTCATGGTAGTGGGCTTTGATGGCCATAAAAAGCCACTACTCAGCCTTGTTTAATTCTGAAACCTCTCCTCCACTAACATCAATTCCTTCAATCTTATTTTCCATGTGCTAAATTAGAGAGTGATTCTTCATATTCTTCTTTTTCACTTTGGTCCTCTCTTGGTTAGCACTTCAATTCAAGCCCACATATTCTCTCAATCTTCACTTTAAGTCCTCCACTCTTGAACTTTTACAATTTGGTCCCTGACTTCCTGAAACTTTACACATTGGTCCCTGGACAAAAATGATAACTAAACCAGCTTTTTTCTAAAAATACAAAATAACTAGAAAAATTCCTAAAAATATAAAATAAAGCTAGAAAAATAAATAAAATCTAATCTACATGCAAAATGCAAAATAAATATAAAATCTATATAAAAATGATAAAAAAACCTACACGTGACTCAAAAATAATAAAATAAAAAGACTAAAAAGACCCTAAAAACATCATATAAAATCCACTCATCACACCACTATACCCAACGACAGCTTGTCCTCAAGCGACAAAACTTAAAGAAAAACTCGTCCCTGAGTTTTGAGAAAGTTTATCTGATTACAACTTGAAGCACAAAAACCTTTCAAAGAAAGCTTAGCAGAAAAGGAAGACATGCATGTTTTATAGACAAAGAATCAAGAAAGTTAGGCTTGGCTTTTAACATGTTTGAGTTCATCAAATAAGCTCACAAAATGATATTCTCCATGAAAACAAGAAAGCTCAATGATCCTGCCTATAATTCAAATCAAAACTGAAGAAAAGCAACCAAGTGATGTTGAAGAGATTTTTAAGGTTGTAACTTGGCCAAAGGGTTGAACATTTCCAGGTGTGGATTTCAAAAAATTGGCAACTCTAGTGGCTGACTCAGAAACTGTTGTTAAGTGATTTTTTTTTCCTGACTAAGAGCTTCAACAAATCAACACAAGGGTCCTCTCAATTTTTTTCCTTTTTTTTTTTTTTTGAACAAAGTAGTGGAATGTATGGGATGAATGACTTGAATTTTACTCCCCTCATACTCTTTCTCACCCCACTACTTCATTATTTTTTCCAAGGCACATACCTTATATTTTTTTTTTCAATTTTTCCTTCATCTTTTTAGAGAGAAACCCACAAACATAGCTCTAGCAATTTCAGCACATGAATCACAATAACAACTCAAAAATTATCACACAAAGTAGGCTCCAAAGAATGACTCTTTTAAGGCTCAAAAGGGGCTACTAGTGGATATAACATTTCAAGCAACAATCTGAGTTTTCAAAAATGCCTATAATCTCTTCTCAACTCACAAAGTGTACAAAACTCCAATCAACATGTAACACAAGGCAGAAAAATTTCACAATCAAGAATTCAGAGTCCTCAGCTCTCAGAAAAAGATAGGGTAAGTGGTACCCTTTTTAGAACTCAGAAAAACTTTTGCCAACAACCCAAAACAATCAAGATATCAAAATCCTTTCTACAGCATGCAATCCTAACTACTTAAAAACATAGAACTTTTCATAAAGCAGTTCAATCAGATAAAGCATTTCACAAAGCTATAGCAACATTCAGAATGGATAATATACTCAAGACTCATGCAAAAATAAAATAGAAAAAACTAAGCTAAAAAATAAAACTAAAAACTATAAAAAGAAAAACAAAAACTAAGAAGCTGGTATAGTACACAAATTTTCCACAAAGGTCCAAGGGAACCTCAATGAAAAAATCAAATTGAACACTTAAGTTCAAGAGGGTTCTTCCTCCTTCTGGTACCTATTCTGTAACATTGAACAAACGAAAGTCTCACAAGCAGAAGCTTGCTTGACTTGTTAGCTCCAAAATCAGCACAAAAGATGGGTTGAAAAATTTGTGTTCACCTTTTAAAAACAAGAATTATTGAGCTCCCAAAAATTAAAACCAGTTTAGAACCAAGGGAAAACTCAAAGAACCTTAAAATTTCCAGAAAATGGTGAACACAAAATTTATTAAAAATTAAAAACAGCAAACAAAAACAAAAACAACAAACCTGCCCGAGCTCCAGCGCTTGAGCGTTGGGGGTGCCAACGCTTGGGCGCTGGAATTAAAACAATTACTGGGCATCAGAGATCCCAGCGCCTAAGCGCTGGGTTTCCAACGCTGTGGCGCTGGAAATAAGAAAAATAAAAACTGGGATTCCAGGGCCTAGCGCATGAGCGCAGCCCTCCAACGCCTAAGCGTTGGGATCAACTGGAATCAGAGGTTGTGAAGCAGGGGCCTAACGCTTGAGCGTTGGCCTCCAGCGCTCGAGCGCTGGCCTCGCCTGCTGCAAAAACATAAAATTCTTTTCTTTTATTTATTTACAAGAGTTGTGCAGAAAATTAAAAAGACATAAAAATAAACTATCCTAAGTTGGGTTGTCTCCCAACCAGCTCATTGTTAAGGTCCGAGATAGACCCTTCCCTTTAAACAATTAGGGGAATCAAGAAAAATAGACATCACTTGTGACTCAACTTCTCCTCCTAGGTACTGTTTCAATCTGTGCCCATTGACAACAAATGTGCCACTTTTATCCTCTAACTCAACCGCACCATGGGGAAAAACTTTGGTGATCATATAGGGTCCTGTCCATCTTGACTTCAGCTTTCCAGGAAACAACCTCAGCCTTGAGTTATACAATAACACAAGCTGTCCTGGACAAAACTCTTTTGGCACAATTTTCTTATCATGCCACTTCTTGGTCTTCTCTTTGTAGATCCGAGCATTGTGATATGCTTGGAGTCTAAATTCATCCAACTCATGTACCTGTACCTGTCTTTTATCCCCAGCTTCTTTGGGGTCCATGTTCAATTGTTTCAAAGCCCAAAAGGCCTTATGCTCAAGTTCCACAGGCAAATGACAAGTCTTACCATAAACCAACTGGTAAGGAGAGGTTCCAATAGGAGTTTTAAACGCAGTTCGGTAAGCCCACAAGGTGTCATCTAATTTTTTTGACCAATCCTTCCTTGAGGTACCAACTGTTTTTTCCAAAATCCTTTTTAACTCACTATTAGAAACCTCTACTTGTCCACTAGTTTGGGGGTGATAGGGGGTAGCAATTTTATGATTAACACCATATTTTTTCAAAAGAGTTTCAAAAGCTTTATTACAAAAATGCTTACCTCCATCACTGATTATTGCTCTTGGCACCCCAAATCTAGTAAAAATCTTTTTCTTCAGAAAATCCAGAACAACTTTTCCATCATTTGTGGGAAGGGCTGATGCTTCAACCCACTTAGAAACATAGTCAACAGCAACCAAAATATACTGGCAACCAAAAGAAGGTGGAAAAGGTCCCATGAAATCAATGCCCCATACATCAAAAAGCTCAACTTCCAAAATCATTTTTTGGGGCATCTCATTCCTTCTTGAGATATTACCAGTTCGTTGACAGCGATCACACCTTACCACAAATGCTCTACTATCTTTGAAGATAGTAGGCCAATAAAAACCACTTTGGAGGACTTTAGCTGCAGTCCTCTCACCTGAAAAATGGCCTCCATAATCGGAGCCATGGCAATGCCATAAAATAGCCTCAAATTCTTTTTTTGGAATACACCTTCTAATGATCCCATCAGAACATTCTCTAAACAAATAAGGTTCATCCCAGAAAAAGAATTTAGCATCATGCAAAAAAAATTTCTTTTGTTGCCAAGTCAAATCAGAAGGCAACACACCAGCAGCTTTAAAATTAGCTAAACGTACATACCATGGAGCTATCTCTTGGACAGCTAAAAGCCTCTCATCTGGGAACTCCTCTTGAATAGGAATTGGATCGGAGTTCCCTTCTTCAAGTCTTGACAAATGGTCGGCTACACCATTGTCCTTCCCTTTCCTGTCCACAATTTCGAGATCAAACTCTTGCAGGAGTAAGACCCACCTGATCAACCTGGGTTTAGCTTCCTGCTTAGCAAACAAGTACTTCAATGCAGCATGGTCAGTATGCACAATAACTTTAGTGCCCAAAACGTAAGGTCTGAATTTATCTAAAGCATAAACAACACTCAACAACTCCTTTTCAGTTGTAGCATAATTTTTTTGAGCTTCATTCAGAACCTTACTAGCATAGTAAATCACATGCAACACTTTTCCATTTTTTTGACAAAGAACAGCCCCTATTGCATTATCACTAGCATCACACATAACTTCAAAAGGCAGATCCCATTGGGGAGCAACAATGATAGGGGCTGAAACAAGTTTTTCCTTTAATAATTTAAAAGCAGCCAAACACTCATTATTAAAGATAAAAGGAGCCTCTTTTTCAAGGAGATTTGTCATAGGCTTAGCAATTTTAGAAAAATCTTTTATAAATCGCCTATAAAAACCTGCATGACCAAGAAAGCTTCTTATACCTTTAATATTAGTGGGAGGAGGTAGATTTTCAATGATTTCAGTTTTAGCCTTATCTACCTCAATCCCTCTTTCAGAAATTTTGTACCCAAGCACAATGCCATCTTTTACCATAAAATGACATTTTTCCCAATTAAGTACCAAATTCTTTTCTTGGCACCTAACTAGAATCCTTTCCAAATTGCTCAAACACTTGTCAAAGCTGGGGCCATATACAGAAAAATCATCCATGAAAACTTCCATACATTCACCAATTAAATCATAAAAAGTAGCAAACATATATCTTTGGAAGGTTCCTGGAGCATTACACAAGCCAAAAGGCATTCTTTTATAAGCAAACACCCCGAAGGGGCAAGTAAAAGCAGTTTTTTCTTGATCCTTAGGATCAACAACAATTTGATTATATCCTGAATACCCATCCAAGAAACAATAAAACTTATGGCCAGCCAACCTGTCAAGCATTTGATCAATAAAGGGAAGGGGGAAATGATCTTTCCGGGTGGCAGAATTTAGCCTCCGGTAATCTATACACACCCTCCATCCAGTTACCTTCCTGGTGGGGATCAATTCATTATTTTCATTAGAAACCACTGTAATTCCCCCTTTCTTGGGAACTACCTGACTCATTTCCTAGTCAGAGTCTCAGCGCTGGAGCGCTGGGATCCCAACGCTGGAGCGCTGGGACGCTGCTTCTTCATCTTCTTGCTTTTTCTTCCTTCTTCATTCATGGTAGTGGGCTTTGATGGCCATAAAAAGCCACTACTCAGCCTTGTTTAATTCTGAAACCTCTCCTCCACTAACATCAATTCCTTCAATCTTATTTTCCATGTGCTAAATTAGAGAGTGATTCTTCATATTCTTCTTTTTCACTTTGGTCCTCTCTTGGTTAGCACTTCAATTCAAGCCCACATATTCTCTCAATCTTCACTTTAAGTCCTCCACTCTTGAACTTTTACAATTTGGTCCCTGACTTCCTGAAACTTTACACATTGGTCCCTGGACAAAAATGATAACTAAACCAGCTTTTTTCTAAAAATACAAAATAACTAGAAAAATTCCTAAAAATATAAAATAAAGCTAGAAAAATAAATAAAATCTAATCTACATGCAAAATGCAAAATAAATATAAAATCTATATAAAAATGAAAAAAAAACCTACATGTGACTCAAAAATAATAAAATAAAAAGACTAAAAAGACCCTAAAAAAATCATATAAAATCCACTCATCACGCAACACTAAAAAATGGACAGAAATAACAAGAAACTAGGACGTGGTGCCGAAACTTTCTGTAATGGCTCCTATGTATTTATAGGTGAGGAAGAGAACCCTGAAGGTGGAAAAAATGTTTCGTCTTGTGATCAGAAATTAAAAGGAGGGAATCTTACTTTGAAAATTAGCATGAATGCTAGAAGTCCAGGGAGGGTGATTATAAAAGTTTGTGGTAATTCTAGCTATGAGAGTGATAAAAGCTCTAATTTCCCATATGTGTACGATGGACTGTATTTGGTGAACAACTAGACCGAATGATAAAGTGAAAATAAGGAACTTCTAATCAAGTTTACATCGAATAGAATGTCAAATTAACCCCCCACCTGCGTTGCATATGTAGGTTTAGGTTTTAAAGGTTCCCTTGCAAGTTATATAACTAGGTGGGGAGTAAATTAACCCCCCACCTATCAAATTAACCCCAATTTGACCTGCAGGTGAACCTTTAAAACCTAAATTTACATGGGCAACGCAGGTGGGGGGTTAATTTGACATTCTATTCGATGTAAACTTGATTAGAAGTTCCTCATTTTCACACTATCCTTCGGTCTAGTTGTTCACCAAATACAGTTCACCGTAGACATATGGGAAAATAGAGCTTTTGTCACTCTCATTCGCTCTCATAGCTAGAATTTCCGCAAACTTTTATAATCACCCTCCCTGGACTTCTAGCATTCATTCTAATTTTCAAAGTAAGATTCCCTCCTTTTAATTTCTGATCACAGGACGAAACATTTTTTCCACCTTCAGGGTTCTCTTCCTCACCTATATATACATACGAGCCATTATAGAAAGTTTCGGCACAACGTCTAGTTTCTTGTTATTTCTGTCCATTTTTTAGTGTTGCGCTACTTAAGTCTAGAGTTCAAAATACTATTGAAAAAGTGGACATTCGAGTGATGCTTCACTAAGTTTAGATCTCCTACAAGAGTTCCTGAATTCTAGTCCAAAAACGGATATTTCCTACATGAAAATAATTTTTGTGTTTAGTCATTGGATGAAATTTCATGTGGATGTCCCCAAGAATTTAACAACACGTTATTTTTTTAGATTTATCTAAAATTTTACTTGCCAATTTTGATATAAAAATCCTGTAAATTTGACAAAAAAAATATTTATAGAGTAATGAAATATATTTAATAATGAATTTATGTTTATAGGGTATTTAAAAGTCTCTAACTGCCTAAGTCTCCTAGGACTTTGACCTTGCTGCACATCACCAACACTCCAAAAGTTTACACTAGCACGTAGGCTAGTGCAAAGCAATAAACCCAATGGATATAAAATAGATCTCTAAAAATCTTGAACTATGCTACAAACTCTGTGTTTTTACACTATGTTTGTGTGATCCAAAACACTCAAAGTAATTTTAATCTTAGACCTTAGTCTTTGAATTTTTGGATGATCAAACATGAGAAGAAGTTCCCTTTATATAGAGGAAGGAGAAGAAAGAACGGGGAAGTTTTAGCAATGTGGGACTAAAAATAGTTTACCAATTATTCCTTTAAACTAAAATACATATTTCGTATGGCAACCTTAGGTGTTTTTTATCTATCCAAATATTGGTATTACGTATTGCTCCCTTTAACAAAAATTGTAGGTGGCAACATAATCTTTTAAATGCCTCAAGTTTCATACAAAACTAACATCTACAACTTAGGATACGAGTTCTCGTGTATTTCTCCAAGCTTTAGCAATGTGAGACTAAAACAGTTGATCAGTGCTTTACTTTGTTGTGAGATATCAAATTTCATGGCAACTTTAACTGTTTATTAACTATCCAAATAATGGAATAACATCTTGTTTTGTTAAAAAATAATTGTAGGTGACCACATTATATTTCAAATGTCTCAAGTTTCATACAAAACTAACATCTACAACCAAGGATATTAAGTATTGTCATCCCTTTTTGTTGAAAGAACATTGATGAATTGGTCCCTTCTTGTTATTCTATTTTATCCTGAAATTAATTTTAATTGGGGCTTTCTGTGTGTTTGAGTATTAGTGACGCCATGGCCTTATCATTTTCCAATATATATTATTTTTGCATGTATTACTATAAATTTCTTTTGTTGTTCATATGCCTACTTGGTTCAAACAGGTAAATATATGTAGATGCTAGCGGTAACTTAAATCATCAATAAATAAGAATTAATGATTTATGTATACTCCATACTCCCATACATTCGAAAAACAATTTATCCTTTCTCAACTCATTAATTTTGAACACGTCTTTAATGATTTATAGGTATGCATTAACTTCCTTGTGAGTTGTGATACATCATGGTGAAGCCCTTGTAGGTGATTGGATTTACTAGCTATGCTAGAGTGACTGTGCTAGTTCCTTATGGAACCCCGATCCCCTTGACATAAGGTCATAAGGGTAGTGGCCTATTGTCACAATTTTTGGGGATGCCATGTTTGGTTCAATAATATGCATGTAGGTGCTACAAGTAAATTTTTCTGCTATGCCCTCATTTTATTCTTTGACCTTAGTGCATTTTCTGAGTAGGGATATTACTCAAGATCTTTTATTTGGCTAGACTAGATATAAGTTTGTGAAAACATTTTTCCTCCATCCATTCATAGGATATTCATCTAATTAATTTTATGTTGAACATTTATTGAAGTTTTGCTTATCCGGCGACTTTGATAGACTTTTGATTGGGTTTAAGTGCTTTTTATTTTGGGTACCTTTTCTTGTTAATTTTTCTTTGATGCCTGATGATTGGATTTCATATGATGTTTTTAGGGCTTTCCAGATCTTTCATTGTAGAATTGTTACCTAACAAAGTATATATAATGTTCTATTGTTTTTCTGTTGTCTTATTCTATAACTACGCAATTATAATGTTTAGAAAAAACTCTCAATTTTCTTATGCTTTACAAGGGTGGGCCCCAGTTTCGTGCTATTGGCACCAAGAATTTCAAAAATGTGTTACAAAGACTGTTGTTTTGAAAGACAAAAAAAAAAACACGTTCCACATTAGGTTGGAAGATTGTGGCCCTGTATCCGAATTTACATATGGAATAGAAGGACTTATAGTTCATTATGGTCTTCAACCTGAAGGAGGATGGCCCGAGGTGTGTTATTTAGGGGGATGTGAGTTTCATATTAAAGTTAAAGACAGAGATTTTAGATCAATCTCTACTGAACATGAAGGAAATAACTTTTATTTCGGATGGATGCCAACGCAAGTTGTAGAAACTGACTATGATAGTGGACCTGACAACGAAGAAAAAAATACAATGTCTTACTACGAAAAGCCAACTTTCACCATCGCACATCTTTACGAACAGAATGGTGGGTCATATCTATTTACTCAGGTTATTTTATATTACTTAGTTGTTAGTAACTATTTTTTTAAGAGCTTTGATTGTTTTTAATATTTATGCCTTAATCCAGACTTTGCCAGCAGCGTTGGTGAAGCATGCATTGCTTCCGGATAAACCTTCACTTTGTGTATTAAGAGATGCAAGTAAGCGAAGGTTTTATTGTGAATGTTCCGGGGAAAAAAAAAACAATAAAAGTGTATCGTGACAATTGGTTGGATAGACTTCATCAAAGAAAATAGATACAAAGATCAGAGCTGGATCAAGTAGGGAATTGATAAGAAGGATCCTTATGTAATACATGTCAGTGTAATCAATAAGTGAAAAATGGTTCTCAAGTTTTTATTTTCATATATCAATATTTACCCCATGCTTTTATTGTTCAGTTAAAATATGAAAAATCTATGTACCAAAACATCCAAGTAAATTATTATTTCGGTTTATAAACATCTATAATTGTCAATTGATATGTTTCATCTAAATAAAACTCTCTTTTGCATGGCACGGGTCAAAAACTAGTACACAAAGTTTAGGAAATTTGTATCTATCATAATTGATCACAAAATTTTATCATTCAAAATATGATAAACGTCTTGAGATCGTTTGAACTTAACAATTTAGAGTCCATTTTAGGAAAAGTTAGTACATGCGTCAACTTTTCATGCAATCGATTATTGCAAACACTTCTTTAGATATTTAAAAAAGTCAAGCTTTTCCCAAAATATTGTGTCCTACAACTAATAATTTTGAAAAAGAAATTTAAAATCTATTAAAAAATTTCCATTTAGAAAATTATACTTTAATATTAATATATGAAATTTTATATATTTTATTTTAAATTTACAATATGAATTTATTTAAAAAAGTCTCTATGTTATACAATTAAGAGTTCCAAGAACCTCTCTCCTAGGTGTCAAATTCCAGTGCATTTCGCTTCGGTGTTCCAATGATTTTCATCCTACATGGATTCACTCGAACGCAGGGTTTGAAGTTCTCTTCTCATAGTGGTTCTTTCCATGCACTCCTCCCCAAAACCTCCCAACTGACCAATCACATGAACCTTTTTCCAGTATTGCATTATGCATTAAACATAATCATCTAACTGCAGCTAATACTTGAACCTTTTTTATCTTCCCACTTTATCTCACTGATTGATTTCGCTAGGTTTTTTTATCCTTTTCCACTCAAGACCTTAATTATTTCTCCTTCTCAATGCATTTTTTTGCTCTCCAGTATTGTTTGTTAGATTTGAATTCGAAACCCTAATTTATTATGGCGCCATTCATGAAATACTTTGTGGTTTCTCTATAAATAGGTTATTGCAATGTTTTGTTATTCACCAATTCTTCATTCTTTGTCTACTAGAATTTCTTATAGCCATGGCCATGAACTTTGATTCTCTTTCCAGCATTTCACCCAAAAAAGAGACATGGAGGATCAATGTAAAGGTTGTTCATCTGCGAAAAGTTCCAAGCTTTGATAATCCGAGGTTACCTTTTTGTATTGAGATGGTTTTGATGGATGAAAATGGTGACAGGATTCATGCATCTGTCCGGAAAACCCTAAGCTACAAGTTTAAGAAATTGATCTCTAAGGGTTCTACTTATACCATGTCTCATTTTGGAGTTGTTAATAATACCGGTGAGTTTTGTACCACCAGACATGCTTTTAAGCTGAACTTTCAGCTTAGAACTGATGTCCACCAACTGAATGTCCTTTCTCTTTTGTTCCAATATCTGACATATTGTTCAAGGATTACGACAAGAAATATTTAGCTTGTCAGATTTCATCGCTTGAGTTGATTTTTTTACACTCAGTATTTGTTTTTTCTTATACCCATTTTCACAATTTGTGTTTTTTTTTTCACCATGTGATTAGGATTCTCACTGGCGTTGGAACTGAGCAGCAGTTCAAGAAAGATGGAATGAGTGACAAGATTATTAAGATTGAGCTCACGGCTGATTGGTAATAATGTTTATTTAAATTTTTATTTTCTGATTTCCCTTAAGTTTGGGTAATTTAATTGATTATTGTATTGTATTCCCTTATTGTAGTGCCAAGATTGAGTGTGCTTTCCTTGGTAACTTTTTTGATGAAATCAAAGCTTTTCTAGTTGCAGGTAATGCTAGCAATGATGCTGTAGTGATTCAACTTGCAAAAGTGAAGACTTTGAAAGGTTTTACCATTTCATAATTTAATTGGTTTTTATGTCATACTTTTTCAAATCTTGCACTTTTTGTATGAGTCCATGTGAAATAATGTTTGTGCGTATTTTGAATGTAGACACCCCATGTCTGAATTCTGCTTATGGTGCAACAAAGGTTTTAATTCACCCTGATATTCAGGAATTGCTGCCATCAAGAAAAAGTAAATTCCATGTCTAAACTTTATTTTTTCATTATCGTGAAATAATATTAATGATTTTTATGTTTTCATTAGGTTCTTTGATTCAACTGAGTTAAGCTCTCTAGTTATGAGCCAACTTCCAGATCTAAGCAAATCTACACGAGAAGATTTTCTTGTCAAAACTTCTCCATAGACAATTGAAAAATCAAAGATAGTCAGGAGGTTTCTTTTATAATTTCTAAATTATGTTTAACGGACTTTTTTGTGTTGCAAAACTTCCATAATGTTCTTTTGTTATTCCTGTTGAATTGTACTTGTGTGGTGCTTGGAACGATTAAGGTGCTGCCAGAGAATGGTGACTGGTGGTATCCATCCTGTAAATGCAACAAGATGGTTTGTCCTATAGGTTTACTGGAAATCAAACTCATTTTTCCGTCATTTTACAATTACCGACTTCATTTTTTACCACCACAACATGGTGGCTGAAATTTATATTATTAATCTTCCTTTAAAGTCGCTTTGTCAGTTTGAGTTCTCATTTGCATGTTTTTTGATATGATTTAATTAGAATGCTGAAAAATCTAAGGAAGCAAAGCTTCCTGATGAGCTAAACAACCTTCTAGACAAGACGTTTTTGTTCAAGATTGATGTCAAGATGTCTTCCAACTCCATGTTTGAGCAATCCTATCGTGTGAAGAAAAATTGTAAGGAACGTGAGATAATCAACCAGTTCACTACCGTGACTGCTGAACCTAGGGTGAATATAATAATAATCTTGATTTTTTTTCACATTTTGGCATACTGTGATTTTTAGATGATTTAAAATAATTTAAAAAGTTAGGTTAATTGTGTTTAATCTCCCACCTCAAAGATTGTGTTTGTTTATTGTTTGTTTTAAAACTTATTTAATTAAATCAGTCTCATTTAGCAGGACTTGATCAGTGATGTTGTTGTTATTGATGATGAAAAAGTGTACGAGTCTACTTAGCCTGCTGCTGTTGTTCTTGGAGTTGAAACCCATGACTTAACCCCGGCAAAGCGGAGTTCACCTTCTGAAGTGCAGAATGTTATTTCTACTTCTACCAGTTCCCACAAGAAGCTTCTTGAAAAGATCAAGCAGGAGAAGATCTAAATGTCAGTTCCATTTGCTGAAGAGATTTCTATTTTGTGTTATGTTCCACTGTTTTGAATTTTAATTTTTCAGTTTTCTACCTTTGTTACTAAGATTTACGCTATATGTTTTCATGATAATTTGTGGATCTCTTTAATCTTGGCCTTAATTTTGCGGCCTTTATTTGGCAATATTTTGGCTTCTAAATTTTGCGCATTAATTATGAAAGATTGTAGTCGATAATAATTTTTTTAGTAATGGTTGATGATGTTATTATCGCGCCGTTTATCATTCACATATTTTTTTGATATTGGTTTCTTATTTTGATCTATGAACGAATGATTTTTTGATAGTATTTTCCTTTTTAACCATAATCATCATTCAACCTTCATTCACTAAAATATTTTAAAATGTAGAAGTTTTCCAATTCTTTTTCCTCTTGCCCCGTTCTATAACTATATATTACTTCAATGTAATATATATGTTTAACACAACAATCAAATAATTATTCATATATCTTAAACCAAATCCTCATTTTCAATAAATAGTTGTTAGTTATTCTTAATTTAAATTTAAATATCTTTTGCTAAATAGTTTAAAAACTACTCAATTCTTTTCAATGAGTTGAGCCATGGTACATATCTGCTGTAACTTTGCATCTGTTTTCATTAATTAATTATCGTCGTTTATTATTCTAATATTTCTTTATGTTCTACGAATGAATTTTTTTTTTATCCTCATGCACCCAATGTTTTGAAATATATTAATCTTAATTTTTTTATAGTATTTGCCTTTGTAACCATAAACACTAATTTACATGATGGATAAAACAATTTAACCAATTCATTCTTTTTGGGGTTAAATATAAGCAATTCATTCCAAGCCATTTGCTTCCTTGGTAGTTGCAAGAAATAAATTTTACTTTAAAGTAATATATTAATAACCTAATTATGAAATAGATGCTCATTTATGTTAAATTCAAACCACGTATTCATTAAATATCTTTAAATATTCGTTAGCTTTTTCTTAAATTTAATTTAAACCTCATTTGCTAAAGATTTTGAAAACTATTCTTAAATTCCGCAAGTGTAATTTGTCATTAAGTAAACCTTCTGAATGCTCATATTTTTTCTTTATAATGGTTTATATCCAAACCTATTTTCAAAAGAAAAAAATTACCTGTTTAGTAACTTATCGTACACATTGATTTTACTCTCATATATCAATTATAATAACCCAAATTAATTTTTTACATTACCGATGGAAAACTTAATGACTTTTACTTTCCGTAATTAAATTTTTTACATATAGATGTCAACAACAAAATTGGCTACCAAGATTTATGCTACTCTTCCGTTCCAAATTATAAGGACCTGTTCAGACAATCACGCTTATTAAGAAAACTTGTAATAAGCTAATTAATATCTTGGTTTTGTTATTTTTTTGTACAAATCTTCCATATATGCCCCTATGTTAGTATTGGATATATCAAAGGTTGGTTGGGAAACATGAAAGAGAAGTAATTAGTAGAGGTGATAATTTAAGTTTTGGAATTGAAAATATAATGAATGCAAGGGGTAAAAAATGAAAAACTTATTTTTTTTTTTTGAAATCTAGAAGGGTTTTATAATTTGGGACACCAAGTTTGTCTCTAAAGAACCTAATAATTTGGGACGGAGGAGTAATAAGCAGGGATGGATCCACATAGGACTTGAGGGGGCCAAGTGCCCCCACAAGATTTTTTCAATTTTCAAGAAAAAATACTACATATACTCTACATTTTTAGAATATTCAGTAAATAATTGCCCCCACAAAATAATAAGTATCCTCATTGTTTTGTACTTTGGAAAAATATGAGCTCAAATTCATTTCACTCACATTCACATGAAAGAGATGAGAGTAGATAAAACATAAGTAAGAAATATTATGCCTCAAGTTTCATAGAAAACTAACATCTACAACTATTGATATGCGTTCTTGTATACTCCTTCATGTTCATATTGCACAAACATCTTGGTTTTGACTTCTAAATAAAGAAAATACTTGGTAAACACATAATTTATCTCTTGTAGTTCTCATGATAGGTTATTTAGACGCTACATATTTAACTTTCATAATCTAAGTATGAAATCAGAATTTTGGTTTTAGAAAAAAATCTATAAAGGTGATTTAGATGAAAATATTACTTTTACTAAACAACTAAGGAAATTAAGTATTTTCATCCCTTTTTGTTGAAACAACATTGATGAAATGGTCCCTTCTTGTCATTCTATCGTATCCTTAAACTAATTTCAATTGGGGCTTCGTGTGTGTTTGAGTAATAGTGACGCCATTGCATTATCATTTTCCAATATACATTATTTTGACATGTATTACTATAAATTCCTTTTGTTGTTCATAAGCCTACCTGATTCCAATATACCTAATGATCTATGTATACTCCATATTCCCAAACATTCGAAGAATAATTCCTTTCTCAACTCATTAATTTTGAACACGCCTTTAATGATTTATAGGTATGCATTAACATCCTTGTGAGTTGTGATACATCCCGGTGAAGCACTTGTAGGTGATTGGATTTACTAGCTATGCCTGAGTTATTGTGCTAGTTCCTTGTGGAACAACGATCCCCTTGACATAAGGTCATTAGGGTAGTGGCCTATTGTCACAATTTTTGGGGATGCCATGTTTGGGTCAATAATATGCACAGTAATCTCCTACTTAATTTCCGAATTTTAAATCCAATTTAAGCTCTTGGGTTGGTTTACATAGTCTATAAAACATGCTAGTAATCTCCTACTTAATTTCCGAATTTTAAATCCAATTTCATGATGCTATAGCCTAGAATTTCTACAAGTTAAATGCCTTAATAAATGTAGAACTTTCTTCCTAATTACTAAATCCATAGCCTTGGTATTTAGTTAACCAGAAAAGAAGATGAAGAATGAATTCGGGCCAGCACAAAGTTACGTCTATCCTAATTGCCTTAAGAGATATATACTTATAACCTTTTTTATTTCCTATTTCCCTTACTACCTACCAAATGGCCTTATGACATAAGTAGAAAGCAAGATATCTTTTGTGCACAAAGATGAATAAAGAACAAGGAAATAAAACATGAAAGGAAATATTATTCAGAAATGTAGAAAAACACTATAACATGAATTATAAACTAAAACAACCCAAAAACTTAAAGAAGAAGTTAGCCAAGCATGGCTAAAAGAATCATTGAATTACCCTGGATAGGAGCTCAAGTTTGGCTTACCACAATTCCTAGGAACAATGATCTTAAGGAGGAAAGAAGAATACTTGTTGTACTCTGAAATGGTGTGTCTTACAAGTGAAGAAAAGACCCCTATTTATAGTAAAAATTCACCCTCCAGCGCTTGAGCGCTGGCATTCCCAACGCTTGGGCGTTGGGATGCATTAAAATTCCACTATCAGACCGAGGCCCAGCGCTTGAGCGCTGGCTTTCCAACGCTTGAGCGCTGGGTGAGAATCTGACTCATCTCCTAGTCAGAGTCCCAACGCTTGAGCGTTGGGTCGCCTGCTGCTTCATCTTCAAGCTTTTCCCTTCTTCATGGTAATGGGTTTTCAATGCCTTCAATGGCCACCAATCAGCCCTTAATCATTTCTGAAACTTCCTTCCCACTACCATCAATTCTTCAAGCTTATTTTCCATGTGCTAAATTGGAGAGAGTTGCTTCATATTCTTCTTTTTCTCTTTTAGCCCTCTCTTTACTAGCACTTCAATTCTGGCCCTATAATTCTTTGAAACTTCACTTTTAATCCTCCACTCTTGAACTTTCACACTTTGATCCCTGATTTCCTGAAACTTTACAAATTGGTCCCTGGACAAAAATGATAACTATACCAGTTTTTCCTAAAAATATAAAATAACTATAAAAATTCCTAAAAATATAAAATAAAGTTAGAAAAACAAATAAAATCTAATCTATATGCAAAATGAAAAATAAATATAAAATCTACATAAAAATAATAAAAATCCTGTATGTGACTCAAAAATAATAAAAATAAAAAGACTAAAAACAACCTAAAAACATCATATAATATCCACTCATCACATATGAAATAGAAATTCTTTCGTACACAATTATGACGCACACACCACTGTAGTTCTGTTTTATGCTATGATCTTTACAAGTGGAAAAGCAGACACAATATTTTGCACTATAAGGTAGCTTAGGAAGGAATTTAAAGGATATGGTTAGACGTTGAATTCTTTCTTAATCATAAAAATTGGCCACACTTATTTTGGTCAAACAATGGAAAAATAAAAAGCTCAATATAGTTGTATTTTTTTGAAATGGTTATTGAAACAGTTACATTAATTGGATTATATGAGTGTGAGGCAAATTAAGATTATTAACCGTGGAGTTTCAGAAAACTTGGTGAATCAAATAAGAAAGATATGAAGTATTTTTCATAATGCCACCTAAGTGGAGGAAAAAGTTGTATATGGAGCACACCAGAAAGAAGTTTATGTCGTTTATCCCTCCACAGTATACATCTGATGAGGTTCACTAATAAGGAGACTATTTAAGACATCAATCTCATCCTCTCGAGTACGGGCAATAACTTTTGCCGACATCCAAACTAGAGACAAGTTAGCATTATTCCTTTTTAATGCAACAGAAAGTATAACATTCTGGATATGACGTGATCATACATTCTGGATATTGAAGTTGTATGTTGATAAGGGTGAATTGGTTACTCTTATTAATTCAATGTATATTATTTGGCACACAAGTGGCTCATCTATCAAAAAACACTTGTCTTTTCACAAAATAAGACATTTATCATGCAACTCACACGCGCATCAGATCTATTTATGATTTCCTTGTTGGATACAAGTAAACGACACCTGTTGTTGTTCTAGAACATGTGTGTTCTTGAAGATCTAGAGTGATATTATCACCATCTTTCTGAAAGGTATGAATATGTAAAATGAAAAACTGAGTTTAACATTGTTGCCGTTAAAATGCTTTTTTATTGAACCTGTTTTTCATAAATACGTAACTATGTCTCAGCTTTCAATTTTAACCGACTTTTATTTTATTTTACTTTTAATATGTTTTAATATTTTTATTTTATCTCTAAATTTTCCTTTTTATTGAAATAACTAAAATGAAACAAATTTAAAATATAAAACCGAAATTAAGAATAAATCTAAAAAATGACAAAAAAGGAAAGTGTAAATTGACTTCATCACTTTATAATCTTATTTGACTTGCATTAGTCTCCGTTTATAAATTTCAGCTAACAAGGAATTAAATATGAATGAATTGCACAAGTTTTTGATAAAGGAAATTTGTGATGTTTTAAAAAAGTATATTGAGGAAATGTTTATCTTGTCGGAAAGTTAGAACAAAGTTATACAACTCTCATGAGAACTCCAACTGCTAAATTATATGTTAACTAAGTGGATTTCTATTTAGAAGACAAACTCAAGACATAGACGCAACATGTTCATGGAGAAATATACGAGAATTCGCATCCAAAGTTGTAGATGTTAGTTTTGTATGAAACTTGAGGCATTTAAAAGATTATGTTGCCATATAAACATAAAATCATTATTAAATATTTTTTCATTACTCTATAAATATTTGTTTTGTCAAATTTACAGGATTTTTATATCAAAATTTGCAAGTAAAATTTTAGATAAATCTAAGAAAATAACGTGTTGTTAAATTCTTAGGGACATCCACATGAAATTTCATCCAATGACTAAACACAAAAATTATTTTCATGTAGGAAATATCCGTTTTTGGACTAGACTTCAGGAACTCTTGTAGGAGATCTAAACTTCTTGAAGCATCACTCGAATGTCCACTTTTTCAATAGTATTTTGAACTCTAGACTTAAGGAGCGCAACACTAAAAAATGGACAGAAATAACAAGAAACTAGACGTGGTGCCAAAACTTTCTGTAATGGCTCCTATGTATTTATAGGTGAGGAAGAGAACCCTGAAGGTGGAAAAATGTTTCGTCCTGTGATCAGAAATTAAAAGGAGGGAATCTTACTTTGAAAATTAGCATGAATGCTAGAAGTCCAGGGAGGGTGATTATAAAAGTTTGTGGAAATTCTAGCTATGAGAGAGAATGAGAGTGACAAAAGCTCTAATTTCCCATAGTCTACGATGGACTGTATTTGGTGAACAACTAGACCGAATGATAGTGTGAAAATGAGGAACTTCTAATCAAGTTTATATCGAATAGAATGTCAAATTAACCCCCCACCTGCGTTGCCCATGTAGGTTTAGGTTTTAAAGGTTCCACTGCAAGTTATATAACTAGGTGGAGGGTAAATTATCCCCCCACCTGTCAAATTAACCCCAATTTGACCTGCAGGTGAACCTTTAAAACCTAAATTTACATGGGCAACGCAGGTGGGGGGTTTATTTGACATTCTATTTGATGTAAACTTGATTCGAAGTTCCTCATTTTCCCACTATCCATCGGTGTAGTTGTTCACCAAATACAGTTCACCGTAGACATATGGGAAAATAGAGCTTTTGTCACTCTCATTCTCTCTCATCGCTAGAATTTCCATAATATTTTATAATCACCCTCCCTGGAGTTCTTGCATTCATGCTAATATTCAAAGTAAGATTCCCTCCTTTTAATTTCTGATCGCGGGACGAAACATTTTTTCCACCTTCAGGGTTCTCTTCCTCATCTATATATACCTAGGAGCCATTAAAGAAATTTTCGGCACAACGTCTAGTTGCTTGTTATTTCTGTCCATTTTTTAGTGTTGCGCTCCTTAAGTCTAGAGTTCAAAATACTATTGAAAAAGTGTACATTCGAGTGATGCTTCAAGAAGTTTAGATCTCCTACAAGAGTTCCTGAAGTCTAGTCCAAAAACGGATATTTCCTACATGAAAATAATTTTTGTGTTTAGTCATTGGATGAAATTTCATGTGGATGTCCCTAAGAATTTAACAACAAGTTATTTTTTTAGATTTATCTCAAATTTTACTTGCAAATTTTGATATAAAAATCCTGTAAATTTGACAAAACAAATATTTATAGAGTTATGAAAAAATATTTGATAATGATTTTATGTTTATAGGGTATTCAAAATTAAGAAGAGAATATTTTTCAAAAAAAAAAGAAGAAAAAAAAATTCACAGAAATAAAATATTATATTTATTAAAAAATGATAAAATTAAAATAAAATAGAAATGAAATAAATACTTACCTCGATGCAGAGCACTCGAAAAGTCTCTAAGTACGTAGGTCTCCTAGGACTTTGACCTTGCCGCACATCACCAACACTCCAAAAGTTTACACTAGCACGTAGGCTAGTGCAAAGCAAAAAACTCAATGTATATAAAATAGATCTCTAAAAATCTTGAACTATGCTACAAACTATGTGTTTTTACACTATGTTTGTGTGATCCAAAACACTCAAAGTAATTTTAATCTTAGACCTTAGTCTTTGAATTTTTGGATGATCAAACATGAGAAGAAGTTCCCTTTATATAGAGGAAGGAGAAGAAAGAACGGGGAAGTTTTAGCAATGTGGGACTTAAAATAGTTTACCAATTATTCCTTTAAACTAAAATACATATTTCGTATGGCAACCTTAGGTGTTTTTTATCTATCCAAATATTGGTATTACGTATTGCTCTCTCTAACAAAAATTGTAGGTGGCAACATAATCTTTTAAATGCCTCAAGTTTCATACAAAACTAACATCTACAACATTGGATACGAGTTCTCGTATATTTCTCCAAGCTTTAGCAATGTGAGACTAAAACAGTTGATCAGTGCTTTACTATGTTGTGAGATATCAAATTTCATGGCAACTTTAACTGTTTATTAACTATCCAAAGAATGGAATAACATCTTGTTTTGTTAAAAATAATTGTAGGTGACCACATTACATTTCATATGTCTCAAGTTTCATACAAAACTAACATCTACAACTACAGATATGCGTTCTTGTATACTCCTTCGTGTACATTTTGCACAAGCATCTTAGTTTTGTCTTCTAAATAAAGAAAATACTTGGAAAACACATAATCTACCTCTTGTTGTTCTCATGATAGTGTATTTATATGCTACGTATTTAACTTTCATAACCTTAGTATTAAATCAGAATTTTTGTTTCAGAAAAGAATATATAAAGGTGATTTAGATGAAAATATTAGTTTTACTAAACAACTAAGGAAATTAAGTATTGTCATCCCTTTTTGTTGAAAGAACATTGATGAATTGGTCCCTTCTTGATATTCTATGATATCCTAAAATTAATTTTAATTGGGGCTTTGTGTGTGTTTGAGTATTAGTGACGCCATGGCCTTATCATTTTCCAATATATATTATTTTTGCATGTATTACTATAAATTTATTTTGTTGTTCATATGCCTACTTGATTCAAACAGGTAAATATATGTAGATGCTAGCGGTAACTTAAATAATCAATAAATATGAATTAATGATCTATGTATACTCCATATTCCCAAACATTCGAAGAATAATTTATCCTTTCTCAACTCATTAATGTTGAACACGTCTTTAATGATTTATAGGTATGCATTAACATCCTCGTGAGTTGTGATACATCCCGGTGAAGCACTTGTAGGTGATTGGATTTACTAGCTTTGCCTGAGTTATTCTGCTAGTTCCTTGTGGAACAACGATCCCCTTGACATAAGGTCATAAGGGTAGTGGCCTATTGTCACAATTGTTGGGGATGCCATGTTTAGGCCAATAATATGCATGTAGGTGCTACAAGTAAACTTTTCTGCTATGCCCTCATTTTATTCTTTGAACTTAGTGCATTTTCTAAGTAGGCATATTACTCAAGATCTTTTATTTGGCTAGACTAGATATATGGTTGTGTAAACCTCTTTCCTCCATCCATTCATAGGATATACATCTAACTAATTTTATGTTGAGCATTTATTGAAATTTTGCTTATCTTGCGACTTTGATAGACTTTTGATTGGGTTTAAGTGCTTTTTATTTTGGGTAACTTTTCTTGTTAATTTTGCTTTGATTCCTGATGACTGGATTTTATATGATGTTTTTAGGGTCCTTTTAGTTTATTTGTATTGAGTCTCATATAGGTTTTTATTCTTTTTATTTAGATTTTCTATTTATTTTGGCATTTGCATGTAGATTAGCTTTTATTTGTTTTTAAGCTTTATTTGTATAATTTTAGGTATTTTTATTAGTTTTTAGTCTTTTTAGGAAACTGGTTAAATTAAGCATATTTGTGGGGACCAAGGTGCAAATCGCAAGAAATGAAGGACTGAAAATGAAGCACCATTTCTAATTGGCACATGTGAAAAATGCCATAAGTGGAGAATTGATGAGGAAGGGAGGTTTCAGAAGTTAATTAGGGACAAGAATGTGGCTACATCAGTGCCATTGAGGGCAATGAAACCTCATCAAGAGGAAAAACAAAACAGCAAGGAGATGAAGCATCATCCGTGCCAACACTTGAGCGTTGGGACGTGGCAGGTTTTATTATAAATAGGGTCTTTGCTTTCCTTTGTAAACACACCTTTCACACCCTTCATACCATCTTTCTTCTTGGTTCAGAGCAATTTCCTGGACTTATGGGAAGCCTCTTTAAGCTCCCAATTTAGGTTTTTCTCTTTATGTATCTCTTAGCCATGCTAGGCTAATTTCTCTTGTATTTGGGTTGTTATGAATCTTCATAAAACTATGGTGTAAGTCTTAATCTTTATATATGATTGAAGTTCTTGTTCTTAGTATTTTCTCCCCATGCTTAATTAATCTTGGTGCACACAAGTTCACTTTGCTCAATTCTTGCACAATGGTAATTGGTAGAATTTGAGGGAAATTAGATTAAATTAATGGATTATTCATCACTTAGGTATAAGGATGGAAACCAATTGTGTTGGCTAGAACTAAGAACACTAATGCTTCCATTTGATTAACTAATCACTAAGGTATTAGGCTTAGTAATTGGATTGAAAGTTCTATTTGATTAAGGCATTAACAAATAGAAATCCTAGGCTAAAGCACCTAAGAACTAGTTCTAATTTCATGTGTAAAAGTGATTCTGAATAGCTAAGTTAAGTGAAGTGAAATTCAACCCAAATACTTGTTTTATCATTTTTATCATTTCATGGCTTTTAGTCTTTTTCTATCACAATATCAAAACAAAACATCTTTTATTTTACCAACTCTGAAAAACCAATTATAATATCAACCAATCCCTGTGGACACGATATCTTTTATATTACTTCGATATTCAACCGTACACTTGCGGATTTGGCGTATCAATGCCCTAATTTTATCCGTTAACCTTTGTGCTTTTTCTAAGCAGGGAGATTAATCATGATCTTTGCTTTGGGTAGGTATTGTGGTTGGGGAAACCTCTTTCCCCCATCCATGCGTAGCACACTGATTTATTTCATTTGATATTGAACATTTATTGAAATTTTAGCTTTTCTTAGATAGAATATTTCGGGTTTTTGTGCTTTGCATTTTAGGTTCCTTTTCATACAAATTTCAAAGATGTGTTTGTTTAAATAAAACTTCATTAAGAGCTATAATCTTTCTACGCATAGTCTAAATTTAGGTGTTTGCTTTTAGAATCAACTCGTCTCCGATGTTGATGCTATTTTTTGGTATTATATTTAACCATATTGATACCCAAATCGCAAGTGCACGATTGACTATCGCGTAGTATAAAAAGATCGAACCCAAAGGATAGGTGTTCTTTTTATTATAATATACAGTCCTTGTGCAGAAAAATTAAAAGATGAATATATGATGTTGGTTTTAGAGCAATCAAGAACAAAAGCATAGAATGATAAGAAATAAAGATGATAAGAATTTAAGCTCTTGGGTTGGTTTACATAGTCTATAAAACATGCTAGTAATCTCCTACTTAATTTCCGAATTTTAAATCCAATTTCATGATGCTATAGCCTAGAATTTCTACAAGTTAATTGCCTTAAGAAATGTAGAACTTTCTTCCTAATTACTAAATCCATAGCCTTGGTATTTAGTTAACCAGAAAAGAAGATGAAGAATGAATTCGGGCCAGCACAAAGTTACGTCTATCCTAATTGCATTAAGAGATATATACTTATAACCTTTTTTATTTCCTATTTCCCTTACTACTTACCAAATGGCCTTATGACCTAAGTAGAAAGCAAGATATCTTTTGTGCACAAAGATGAATAAAGAACAAGGAAATAAAACATGAAAGGAAATATTATTCAGAAATGTAGAAAAACACTAGAACATGAATTATAAAATAAAACAACCCAAAAACTTAAAGAAGAAGTTAGCCAAGCATGGCTAAAAGAATCATTGAATTACCCTGGATAGGAGCTCAAGTTTGGCTTCCCACAATTCCTAGGAACAATGATCTTAAGGAGGAAAGAAGAATACTTGTTGTATTCTGAAATGGTATGTCTTACAAGTGAAGAAAATGCCCCTATTTATAGTAAAAATTCACCCTCCAGCGCTTGAGCGCTGGCATTCCCAACGCTTGGGCGTTGGGATGCATTAAAATTCCACTATCAGACCGAGGCCCAGCGCTTGAGCGCTGGCTTTCCAACGCTTGAGCGTTGGGTCGCCTGCTGCTTCATCTTCAAGCTTTTCCCTTCTTCATGGTAATGGGTTTTCAATGCCTTCAATGGCCACCACTCAGCCCTTAATCATTTCTGAAACTTCCTTCCCACAACCATCAATTCTTCAAGCTTATTTTCCATGTGCTAAATTGGAGAGAGTTGCTTCATATTCTTCTTTTTCTCTTTTAGCCCTCTCTTTACTAGCACTTCAATTCTGGCCCTTTAATTCTTTGAAACTTCACTTTTAATCCTCCACTCTTGAACTTTCACACTTTGATCCCTGATTTCCTGAAACTTTACAAATTGGTCCCTGGACAAAAATGATAACTATACCAGCTTTTCCTAAAAATATAAAGTAACTATAAAAACTCCTAAAAATATAAAATAAAGTTAGAAAAACAAATAAAATCTAATCTATATGCAAAATGAAAAATAAATATAAAATCTACATAAAAATAATAAAAATCCTATATGTGACTCAAAAATAATAAAAATAAAAAGACTAAAAACAACCTAAAAACATCATATAATATCCACTCATCACATATGAAATAGCAATTCTTTCGTACACAATAATGACGCACACACCACTGTAGTTCTGTTTTATGCTATGATCTTTACAAGTGAAAATGCAGACACAATATTTTGCACTATAAGGTAGCTTAGGAAGGAATTTAAAGGATATGGTTAGACGTTGAATTCTTTCATATTCATAAAAATTGGTCTCTCTTATTTTGGTCAAACAATGGAAAAATAAAAAGCTCAATATAGTTGTATTTTTTTGAAATGGTTATTGAAACAGTTACATTAATTGGATTATATGAGTGTGAGGCAAATATAGATTATTAACCGTGGAGTTTCAGAAAACTTGATGAATCAAAGAAGAAAGATATGAAGTATTTTTCATAATGCCACCTAAGTGGAGGAAAAAGTTGTATATGAAGCACACCAGAAAGAATTTTATGTCGTTTATCCCTCCACAGTATACATCTGATGAGGTTCACTAATAAGGAGACTATTTAAGACATCAATCTCATCCTCTCGAGTAGGGGCAATAACTTTTGCCGACATCCAAACTAGAGACAAGTTAGCATTATTCCTTTTTAATGCAACAGAAAGTATAACATTCTGGATATGACGTTGTTGACACCTATTTTTGTGCGGGTCCAATTTTGAAAAAAAGAAAAAAAAAGAGGAAAAAGGAAAGGAAAAAAAAAAGGAAAAAAAAGAGAGAAGAAAAAGAAAAAAAAAGAGAAAAAAAAAAGAGAAAAAGAAAGAAGAGAAAAAGAAGGAAAGAAGGAAAAGAGAAAAGAAAAGAAAAGGCCCAGCAGAGGAAAAGGAGGAAGAAAGGAAGAAAATGGGCCGCGGCCCAAAGGAAAAGAGAGGAAGCAGAAGCAAGGAAGGGAGGGCGACTTAGTCATTTTCCCCCTCACTGAAACCCTAATTCTCCCCTATATAAGCCTACCCTCACTAACCCTAAAAACCACTCATCATTCCCTAATAGCCTCCATACTCTCTCAAACCCTAATTTCCTCACTCCCACACAATTCTTAACCTCCACTCATACTTTTAGCCTCCACTCCTAACCCTAGTCTCCCTTCATTTTCTATCTCCCAAAATAAAACAAAGAAACAAAAAAAAAAACAAAAAAAAAAGGGAGGAAGCAGCCACACTTCCCTAAACCCTGCCACCAGCCTACTCCCTTTCATCTCTCTCCCTCATATCCAGCCGCCACACACCACCAGCCCCTTTCCACACCTAGCCGCCACCTCTCCATAAGCCACCGGCCGCCCTTCTCCCTCATCAACCTTCACGCCGCCGTCCTTCCTTCCTCATCCCTCCAAGCCACCGCCGCCCTTGTTCCTTTCCTCCCTGGCCGCCGCCAAGCCACCACGCTCTGATCTCTCCTAGGCCGCCGTGACCGAGCCACTACGTCCCAGCCACCGCCGTCATCCTTCATAGCCACCACCACTTCGTCCTTCCCGTCTGTTCCTGTGCTCCTCCAACCGCCATCACCGTTGCTCCTCCTTCGAGCTTCCCTTGGCCGCCGCGGCCAAGCCACCACGTTCCAGCCCCCCTGCGCCGCCGCTGCAACACTGGTTCCTTCATCATCCTCGAGCTGCTGCTGCTTCTTTTTCTTTCTTTTTTGGCTGGTCCTTTTTTTATTTTTATTTTTTCTTCTTTTGGTTGTTTTTTTAATTATTATTGAATTTCATTTATTCTGTTTTTTTTGTCCTTATTTTGGATTTGATTTTTATTTTCTGAGACATTGTAAGTCCATGATATAAGGACATTTTAATTTTAATTTTTGTTGTAACGAAAAAGAGAAAAAAACTAAAAAACTTAATTAAATTAAAATAAGAATTGCGTAAGCCTTGATCTTCCATTTTAAGGGAGTACGTAGGACTGGGTTCACACCTATCAGGCTATAAAAAATATAAAATATTTTGTGTTTCTCTTTGTCTTTCCCTTTTTTAGAAACAACTAGGATTGAATAATGTAAATAATAAAATACTTTGTTCTTTTTTTTTTAGAAATAATTAGGGGATTAAATAATGTAAAAATAATAAAAATAATTTTGTTTTCCTTTTCTCTTTTATGAGTAATTAGGAATTAAATAATAAAAATAAATAAGGGTAAAATTAATAATGTAGAGAGCTAAGAGAATTACACAAATAATCTTAGGTACCGTTTAGACGGGCGCTGTGGGGTGCTAACTCCTTCCCCACGCGTAATAGACTCCCGAACCTAGATTTTAGGTTTCGTAGGCTATTTATCAATTTTAGGTTTTTCTAGTGTTTTCCTTTAATAAACATTAGTGGCGACTCTGTCTGATACTTAATTGTTTTTTCGCCGTCCCGCCGCGACCCCGGTTGCGACAGATGGCGACTCTGCTGGGGACACTTTGAGAGTCAGGCCTTTCTTGATTGTTTGTGTTTTTTTTTTTAGCTTTCTTTTATTTTACCCTTCATTATTTTTATTGTAATTTTTTTGTACATATTTTTTCTACTTTGTATATAATTTGTCTTTAATTTGTCTCTAATTTATCTTTAATTCGTCTTTCTTTTTATTTTATTTTACCCTTCATTATTTTGCTTTTTTTATTTAATTGCCTTGTACATATTTTTTCTACTTTGTATATAATTTGTCTTTAATTTGTCTATAATTTATCTTTAATTCGTCTTTCTTTTCCTTTTACCCTTCACTATTTTGCCTTTTTTATTGTTTAATTGCCTTGTACATATTTTTTTTTCCTACTTTGTATATAATTTGCCTCTAATTTATCTTTAATTTGTCTTTCTTTTTATTTTATTTTATTCTTCATTATTTTGCTTTTTTTGTTTGATTGCCATGTATATATTTTATTTTTTCCCTACCTTGTATATAATTTGTTTTCAGCATGCGGTATTAGGGTAGATGACCAATTTAAACTGCTATATTTGGTTTTCTGGCTATGTTGCAGGTGGGGTAGTTTTTTTAGGGTTTCTTGAAAAAGGTTTGTATGCTCCCAATGCACACACTTCACTTCCACTTTGTGAGACACACTTTTTGGGCTCTATACCCGAGCCCGTGCGAGCCCAGGAGTAGCGGTGCCTTGGTACTTGTCGTGAGAGGCCTAGTGTCTACGCGTCAACTATTGAGCCACCACTCGGATTATTACCGGTCATCAAGCTATTTGTCGTGAGAGGCCTAGTGTCTACGCGTCAAATAGTTTGATCATCGGGACCTTGTCTTCGTGATGGGGGTAATTCGAGGACCTTTTAGGAGTCTAGAACTTACCATAAAGAGAGCACTTAATTTGACCATAGTCCCCATCCAATTAGGGTTTTGGCCAATGTAGTATATCCCATCCTTTAGGTCTTTACCCTCGTAGGACAAATGGGAGCATTCTCTTCTTTATTCATTGTCATATCATCATCATCCAATATGCCATACATCATCCATCACAAAAAAAATACAAAAATTCATTTTCATGCATCATTCATCCAATATATAAAAAAAAACATAAAAAAATTCACTTTTCATGCATCATTCATAAAAATAAAAAACATAAAAAAAATTTCATGCATCATTCATAAAAAAAAAAATACAAAAATACAAAAATTCATTTTCATGCATCATTCATCCTATATATAAAAAAAAAACATAAAAAATTCACCTTTCATGCATCATTCATAAAAAAAAAACATAAAAAAATTTTCATGCATCATTCATAAAAAAAAACATAAAAATTTTTCATGCATCATTCATCTTATATGAAAAAAAATATAAAAAAATTCACCTTCCATGCATCATTCATCTTATAAACAAAAAAAAAAACATAAAATTTTTCATGCATCATTCATAAAAAAAAAAACCATAAAAAATTTTCATGCATCATTCATCTTATATATAAAAAAAAAAACATAAAAAAAATTCACCTTTCATGCATCATTCATCATATATAAAAAAAAAATTATAAAAAAACACTCTTGCATTTCATCACTCCATGTTCATGCATTTCATGGCATTTTACATGCTTCTTTTTTTAACAGTAAATCAAATTCTGTTAACGGTCCGAATGGAGGGGGTTCAAGACCAAGCAGCGCTTGTCCTGAAGAAAAACACCAAGGTTTCAGCCTCAATAGATGATTTCGGGAACCTCAAAGAAATATGTAGAAAAGTGCCGCGAGAAGTGCTTGCTGAGTTTTCAAAGAAATACGGGAATTTGTTGGGCCTACTCGGCATCAAAGTAGAAGAGGAGGTTTTGAGTGCTCTAGTCCAGTATTGGAACCCAAACTTTCGTTGCTTCGAGTTGCCCCAGTTCGATACTGTACCAACTATAGAGGAGTACACCCAGATGTTGGATTTCCCTATCAGAGATGGGGCCGGTGTTTATCAATACAGGGGGTGCTACATAGAAGTGCAAAAGGTCGCAACTTCTCTCGGCATACCAGATCATTGTTTTGCGACAAACTCCAGTGGTCTCGTCAGTGGTCTTATTCCCATATCTGAAGGATGTGATAGAACAGGAAACCATTGACGCATATTATCAGTTTGTAGAAAACAGGAGGTGCTCAGTTCCGGCAAATTCTTGCAGAAACCCTAATTTCCGCATATATCTGCCGCAAAAGTAAAAAGTCAAAACTCCGATGCTGCTACCAATTGTTGTACGCTTGGTTTATAACTCATTGTTATGCTCGGCGCCACATGGGCCACAATCCAAATGCACTAAAAGATTTCCATAAAATTCTAAGAAGATTCATGGAGGCTCAGGAATGGAAAAACGAGTTTGCTAGAATGGAGTCAAAAGCATTCATTTGGGCCTGTCCTTGGTTCATACTCGGGGACGTGATCCTCAGCTGTGGGCCTTTCTCTAATGTACCCTTGATGGGAATAAGAGGATGCATATCTTACACTCCTGTCATGGTTCTCCGGCAGCTCAAGCGTGTTCAGATCATGCCGTCAAAAGAGCAACTGGGAGGTTTAAACTTCCAATACACTGATAAGAATGTTGAACTCCAGATAAGTCAAGTGGGAAGTGCTTGGAATCGTGTTTCGCATTCAAGGTATATCTCGCCCTACTACTTCAGAAGAGTATGATACATGGAGAGCGACCAGAGGTGTTCAGGATTACGCACCTAAGGAGTTCTCACACACCGAAGAAGCATGTCAAAAGAAGGAACAAGATATGAGTCTCCGGGCAGAGGCACTCAAAGCAGAAACAAACCAGTTAGGCGCACTAAATGAAGAAAGAATGGTGGGCATGATGCGTATGAAGCATGAACTTGAGAAGAATAAAGCCCTAAGAGATCAAGAAGAGGAGATGAAGCTACTCAAAGATGATTATCGGCGGGTTAATGCAAGCCTAAAGAGGGTCAGAGTGTCGTCTGATGCACCACAAGTAAAGTCATTAAAACACCAAGTCGCAAGGTTGGAGAACCTGATTAAAGAGGCCACAGTTGAGAAAGAAGGACTGAAAATCGAGGTTGAGGCACAGCGAGCTAAGATTAGGAGAATTAAAGTTGAAGCGAATGATGAAAAGGAAGAATTGAATGACCAAGTGGAAAGGCTGAAACTTCTCGTTTATATGAAGGAAGCGAGGTGCGGAGAGCTAGCGACTGAGATTCGAGTTCAGAAGGAACTCTGGGTGAATCACCAGAAGGATTTGTCTGAGGCCCATAGGCATGCGAATCAGGGTTGGGATTTGAGCAGGGAGTATCATGATTCATTGTTGAAAGTGCAGCAAAGAGAGAGTCAGTTACTAGAGCAGGTGAAAGGTTTGACCCTCGAAAGAGATCGCTGGAAGAAAGAAGCCCACCACTTCCAAGTAGAAAACATGGGTTTGCTAAGAGGGTGGAGGCAAATGTACAGGATATTGAACTTTGACAGGGAGCTCTACATGAACAAATACCATAGACTGTCCTAGAGTGTCCAATGCTACTCCAGACAGTGGACAAGATTGTTTGATGAAGCGGCAGCTGAGGTCCGAGCTACCCACCTGGGGGTTCCCCCGAAGTTGAAGAGTTTCTTGAGGTTTTCCCGAGATCTTGCCAGCACCACCAGAGGAATGAGAAGAAGAGAACTAAATGATTCTGCTTTTCATTGATGTATCCCTAATTGGGAAATTGCAAGCTCTGTAATAAAATTGTGCTACAAGTTTAGAATGAAATAAATAAGATGTTTTGTTCAAAAACCTTGGTGTTTCGACATAAATTCTGTAGGGGTATTTCTCACATGAATGACTGTCAACCATGTTTTAACCCAAGGGGTCTTTCCCTAGCGTTAGAACGTGGGATTGTTCCATTTTGCTGCTTAGACATAAATTCGGTAGGGGTATTTCCCACATGAATGACTGTCAACTATGCTTTAACCCAAGGGGTCTTTCTCTGGCGTTAGAACATGGGGAACCACCATCTGCTGGATCTGTTTATGATTTGTTTGCATTTCCTTGGAGAACTTAAGCCTCAATAAGTTTGAAAAAACAAGAAAAGGCAGTGACAAGCTCAAGTTGAAACCCTAGAATCTACAGAAGGAGTTGATGCCAGAATCTGAACCTGCAAAGAGACCAGACTTGAAGAAGGTTGAGTATGATGCTATCGTGCAAAAATTGGGGAAATAAGTGTAAAAGAGTAGTTCAACACCGATCATGATTGAGTCAAGAAACAGAATTTGTGCAATGGCAGCATCCTCGTATAGTCAGCCGCTCATTTCCACTCCTCATGCTTATCCCACTTCCTCACCCTTTGCACCAGTAAGGATCTTCACCCATATTTACCCATTCTACCAGCTATACTAATCATCACCATATGGCCAATGCAAGCTATTTCTAATGTGTGGAACCCCTACCTACTCACCTCATTTTGTCCCGATCCTACTCACTATACAGCTTACCACTTCCTTTTCATCTCTAGACCCTCCATCCATTCGTTACTTCACTTTCTTTTTAGCACTAATCCCATCATCTCATCTCAACCTAATTGCCCTCCTCTTCACCATATAACTGTTTCATTCGTAGGAGACCCTATCCACCCATCTCATATTATGTTGATCCTTACTTGCTTTATCCATACATCTCACCAAGACTATTTTTCCAATCACATTTCCCTTAACCATCCCTATAATCTAACCCTTTTCCCAAAACACTTGTTCATTTCATCAAGCCACCTTCTCTGCTGCCATTTGACCATGATGATCTGCACTTGCATAATCTGTTCTCGCGAGGTTGAAGTGGTTTTGACTCAAAGTTGAAGCGTCCATTATCCCCCAGTTTGGCAAGTTCCAAGGATGAACTTTGGCATCATACTCTCAGTGGGCCTCATGGATCTTTCACAAGAGAATACTGAAGTCGTCTGGTTTTCATCAGTGATGAGCTGCTTAGTGCAAAGGCTTCCGACCATCCGTCGGTTTGCTCTTGTTGACAACCCCTTCAAGGAGGAGGAGGCGGCATCTGCCAATCTTTCAGCAATCAAGGCGCCTGAGTTTAATGGTCTAGCATTGTTAATTGATGTGGTTAACATAAGCTTTTTGTTTTGTCATGTTAATGTTGAACCTTTGATAACTTTCTTTGAAGCATTTTCTAAGAACCATGCATGGCATTTTCTTTTTCTTTGGTTTGTTTGCTTCATTCATTGTCTTTTCCTTTGTCAATCTCAATCTCATTCTCCAATTTTCCATTTCCATCTCAAACAAATCATTCCTAGCGTCTCATAATGGCTAATGTCTCAAGTGCGGGAGAACTTGTTTGCTTGATTTCTATGGACACGGGCTGGCATGGAAGAAGACCAAGAGCACTAGGGGCAACTTTTGTCGCGGTTGCGAATGCTTAATTGTGAGAAGTTGATCGATTTCATAGGAAAACTTTAGAAGATAGTAATTTATGCAGAAAAGCGCAAGAGTCATCCCTCAACAAAAAAAAAAAGGCCTGTTAGGTTGAAAACCCGTAAGGGCGACCTAAGCAAAAGTTAGGGCATGCAAAGTCATAAAAAAAAAAAAAAAGAGCAAGTGAATCCAATTCACCCAAGTTTTGTCTGGGACTTAGGTTCCTAAAAGTGATCAATCATGCCTTGAGATGAAGTTTGGCATTCTTTCTCTATCCTTACCCCATAACATTATCCCTTGACACCCCTTTGAGCCGAAAAATCCTTCCCCTTAACCCTAGACAAGGATCACTCTACATTAGAGTTAGCACAATGTCAGTGCCAAGCTTGCTTAAGATTTCTATTTCAAGAAAAAGAAAAGTAAACGAAAAAAAAAAAAGAAAAAAAAAGAAATTTTTTTTGAGCAAGTCTTGGCCAACCATAAGAAAAGCATAATAAACAGTGCTAAGTATCAAAGATCCTTCATCTTCATTAACCCGTAAACACTTTGATATCCTTCCTTTCATGACCCACAAGCCCTTAGCCACATATCCTTCGTCTTCATTAACCCGTAAACACTTGCCCTTAGCCACATATCCTTCGTCTTCATAAACCCGTAAACACTTCCTTTCATAACCCATGAGCCCTTAGCCACATTACAACCCTAACAAAGTCCATTCCGATCAAGGATTGATTGTCCACTTTTTCTTGAACTTGATTTTGAGACACAATAACCTGATTCATTTGCTCATAAAAAAAAAAAAGGAAAAAAAATGAGGGATGCTCGCTGAATAGTTGCCTCCACAAAGTTCTTTCAATAATTGACACAGCGGCAAAGCCCAATCAGTCAGAAGAAAATCAAGAAAAGATCTCTTCCATGCCCATCAAGACCTCAAATGGGAGCCAAGATCAATAGAACAATTGTGGGACAACCACTCGTTGTCTCAATTGGGGCAACTTTTCAGCTCATTGCTTGTCCCTTTCCCTGAAGTTGGGCCCATTTTCTGGTTTCTCCGCAATCTCTCTGTGTCACAACTGAGGCAATTACTCAAGCCATTTTTCTTCACCCGAATCAGACTAGGGAAACCGTCTAAGCTTCACTTCATATGTTTTGTGTACCTAGTCATTCTTCGGCTGGGATAATTACCTATTCTTAGTAGTCTTCCCGTGTACTCTGATCTGGGGCATGTGCTCATCTAAATTCCTCATACATCTTCTCAAAGTGGGGCAGACTACTTGTTCTTCCATTCTCAGGCTGAAGTATTACCTTGGTTGTTCTCACAAATTCTTCCAATCCATTAAGACATCACTGAAGCAATTGATCATTCCACTCCTTGTCATCCTTGTTACACCCAAGAGATTGTCTAGCTTTTACTTTTTCATCATTCTAGTGCATTGTCTTTCAAACTGAAGCAATCACTTGTTTTTTGATGCTTATCTCTCATAATCCAAGACGAGGTAATTTTCCAGTCCATGCTTTGTCAATGTTCCTAGATTGGGCCAATCATATGCTACCTCATGCTCATCGTCCAAGACTAAACCTGGTCAATCACCCAATTTTGTCATGAATTCTTTTCAAATCAGGGCGGTCAATGTTTCCATTCAATGTCTGGATTGCGGTATTCATTTGTCTTTCCATCAACTTCTTTCGAATGGGAACAATCATTTGTCCTCTGATGCTCATTCTTCAAAGTATAAACCGGGGCAATTTTCCAGTCTATGTCTTATAACTATACCCAAGTTGGGACAGCCTGATGTTCATCACTCATTTTCTCCATCCACCCCAAACATAACTGGGGCAATTCTCTGTCACTTGATTCCATAATGTGTCATCTCATGTCATGCATTTTAACTAGATAGCGCTTCAAAGCGAGAGATCACAGGTTCAACAACATGACTTAGCATTTCAACATCTCTTTTAACATGTTTGACCAAAAGGCTCGCGGTCCACTCAATACCAACAGAAAAGAGGGGGCGCCTCAAAGACCTCTATAGTCAGAAAAATTCAAAGTCAGCATCAGACGACTCAGATAAACATTCAATAAGCAGGTGGCCCACCCTTCTCAGTCAGGTTTCAGAGGAAGATCTTGCAAAAGAGGCAAGCTTCACATCCATTCACATGAGCAGTCTAGGTGAAACAAGCTTGAGTCTGTCTGAGTTCCCGAGCACGCATGTGCTTATTGAGCTAAATTTTTCCAAGGAAGTTAACAAAAGTCTTTTCTAACACAGCATAATTCAAGTTTGAGTTTCAAATTAATAAGCTGTGCATCATTTGCATCATTGCATCATTTGCATCAAAAGCATGCATAACCCAATCATATATGGTACGTATCATGCATTACATTTCATATCATGCATTACATTTCATACCATGCATACCTTTGTCACATATTGAAAGTTGCAGTTGGCGAGTCCGAGGTGGCGCTTAGACCGATCCTCGTCACTTTCCAACAGATCCAGGGTGGTGCTTAGACGATCCCTGTTACTTTTCAGCAGATCCACGGTGGCGCTTAGACGATCCGTGTTACTTTCCAGCAGATCCAGGGTGGCGCTTAGACGATCCCTGTTACCTTTCAGCAGATCCAAGGGGGCGCTTAGACGAACCTTGTTACTTTCCAGCAGATCCACGGTGGCGCTTAGACGATCCGTGTTACCTTCCAGCAGATCCAGGGTGGCGCTTAGACGATCCCTGTTACCTTTCAGCAGATCCAAGGGGGCGCTTAGACGAACCTTGTTACTTTCCAGCAGATCCACGGTGGCGCTTAGACGATCCGTGTTACCTTCCAGCAGATCCAAGGGGGCGCTTAGACGAACCTTGTTACTTTCCAGCAGATCCACGGTGGCGCTTAGACGATCCGTGTTACCTTCCAGCAGATCCAGGGTGGCGCTTAGACGATCCCTGTTACCTTTCAGCAGATCCAAGGGGGCGCTTAGACGAACCTTGTTACTTTCCAGCAGATCCACGGTGGCGCTTAGACGATCCGTGTTACCTTCCAGCAGATCCAGGGTGGCGCTTAGACGATCCCTGTTACCTTTCAGCAAATCCAAGGGGGCGCTTAGACGAACCTTGTTACTTTCCAGCAGATCCACGGTGGCGCTTAGACGATCCGTGTTACCTTCCAGCAGATCCAGGGTGGCGCTTAGACGATCCCTGTTACCTTTCAGCAGATCCAAGGGGGCGCTTAGACGAACCTTGTTACTTTCCAGCAGATCCACGGTGGCGCTTAGACGATCCGTGTTACTTTTCAGCAGATCCAAGGGGGCGCTTAGACGAACCTTGTTACTTTCCAGCAGATCCAGGGTGACGCTTAGACAATCCTTGTTACCTTTTCAGCAGATCCAGGGTGGCGCTTAGACGATCCCTGCTTGACAGTGGCTCGGGTTTTGAACCCGAGTTTGCTGTGTTCTTTTTGACACCCGGACAAAAATGTGTCATGTCTTTACTCATTTCTTACAACAGTAGTATTCTCATACTACCTAGTAAGAAACAAGTAAAGAGGGGCAGCTGTTGACACCTATTTTTGTCCGGGTCCAATTTTGAAAAAAAGAAAAAAAAAAAGAGGAAAAAGGAAAGGAAAAAAAAAGGAAAAAAAAAAGAGAGAAGAAAAAGAAAAAAAAAAGAGAAAAAAAAAGAGAAAAAGAAAGAAGAGAAAAAGAAGGAAAGAAGGAAAAGAGAAAAGAAAAGAAAAGGCCCAGCAGAGGAAAAGGAGGAAGAAAGGAAGAAAATGGGCCGCGGCCCAAAGGAAAAGAGAGGAAGCAGAAGCAAGGAAGGGAGGGCGACTTAGTCATTTTCCCCCTCACTGAAACCCTAATTCTCCCCTATATAAGCCTACCCTCACTAACCCTAAAAACCACTCATCATTCCCTAATAGCCTCCATACTCTCTAAAAATAATAAAAATAATTTTGTTTTCCTTTTCTCTTTTATGAGTAATTAGGAATTAAATAATAAAAATAAATAAGGGTAAAATTAATAATGTAGAGAGCTAAGAGAATTACACAAATAATCTTAGGTACCGTTTAGACGGGCGCTGTGGGGTGCTAACACCTTCCCCACGCGTAATAGACTCCCGAACCTAGATTTTAGGTTTCGTAGGCTATTTATCAATTTTAGGTTTTTCTAGTGTTTTCCTTTAATAAACA
Source organism: Acmispon strigosus (assembly GCA_030819835.1). Taxonomy (NCBI): domain Eukaryota; kingdom Viridiplantae; phylum Streptophyta; class Magnoliopsida; order Fabales; family Fabaceae; genus Acmispon; species Acmispon strigosus. The sequence goes on along the minus strand of JAUAMA010000007.1, from coordinate 17,737,279 downwards.
TTAGTGGCGACACCTGTTGTTGTTCTAGAACATGTGTGGTCTTGAAGATCTAGAGTGATATTATCACCATCTTTTTGAAAGGTATGAATATGTAAAATGTAAAACTGAGTTTAACATTGTTGCCGTTAAAATGATTTTTTATTGAAGATGTTCTTCATAAATACGTAACTATGTCTCAGCTTTCAATTTTAACCGACTATTATTTTATTTTACTTTTTATCTGTTTTAATATTTTTATTTTATCTCTAAATTTTCCTTTTCATTGAAATAACTAAAATGAAACAAATTTAAAATATAAAACCGAAATTAAGAATAAATCTAAAAAATGACAAAAAAGGAAAGTGTAAATTGACTTCATCACTTTATAATCTTATTTGACTTGCATTAGTCTCCGTTTATAAATTTCAGCTAAAAAGGAATTAAATATGAATGAATTGCACAAGTTTTTGATAAAGGAAATTTGTGCTGTTTTAAAAAAGTATATTGAGGAAATGTTTATCTTGTCGGAAAGTTTGAACAAAGTTATACAACTCTCATGAGAACTTCAACTGCTAAATTATATGTTAACTAAGTGGATTTCTATTTAGAAGACAAACTCAAGACATTGACGCAACATGTTCATGGAGAAATATACGAGAACTCGTATCCAAAGTTGTAGATGTTAGTTTTGTATGAAACTTGAGGCATTTAAAAGATTATGTTGCCACCTACAATTTTTGTTAGAGAGTGCAATACGTAATACCAATATTTGGATAGATAAAAAACACCTAAGGTTGCCATACGAAATATGTATTTTAGTTTAAAGGAATAATTGGTCAACTATTTTTAGTCCCACATTGCTAAAACTTCCCCGTTCTTTCTTCTCCTTCCTCTATATGAAGGGAACTTCTTCTCATGTTTGATCATCCAAAAATTCAAAGACTAAGGTCTAAGATTAAAATTACTTAGAGTGTTTTGGATCACACAAACATAGTGTAAAAACACAGAGTTTGTAGCATAGTTCAAGATTTTAAGAGATCTATTTTATATCCATTGGGTTTTTTGCTTTGCACTAGCCTACGTGCTAGTGTAAACTTTTGGACTGTTGGTGATGTGCGGCAAGGTCAAAGTCCTAGGAGACCTACGCAGTTAGAGACTTTTCGAGTGCTCTGCATCGAGGTAAGTATTTATTTCATTTCTTCTTTATTTTAATTTTATCATTTTTTAATAAATCTAATATTTTATTTATGTGAATTTTTTTTTCTTCTTTTTTTTTGAAAAATGTTCTCTTCTTAATTTTAAATACCCCATAAACATAAAATCATTATTAAATATTTTTTCAATACTCTATAAATATTTGTTTTGTCAAATTTACAGGATTTTTATATCAAAATTTGCAAGTAAAATTTGAGATAAATCTAAAAAAATAACGTGTTGTTAAATTCTTAGGGACATCCACATGAAATTTCATCCAATGACTAAACACAAAAATTATTTTCATGTAGGAAATATCCGTTTTTGGACTAGACTTCAGGAACTCTTGTAGGAGATCTAAACTTCTTGAAGCATCACTCGAATGTCCACTTTTTCAATAGTATTTTGAACTCTAGACTTAAGGAGCGCAACACTAAAAAATGGACAGAAATAACAAGAAACTAGACGTTGTGCCGAAACTTTCTGTAATGGCTCCTATGTATATATAGGTGAAGAAGAGAACCCTAAAGGTGGAAAAAATGTTTCGTCTTGTGATCAGAAATTAAAAGGAGGGAATCTTACTTTGAAAATTAGCATGAATGCTAGAAGTCCAGGGAGGGTGATTATAAAAGTTTGTGGAAATTCTAGCTATGAGAGAGAATGAGAGTGACAAAAGCTCTAATTTCCCATATGTGTACGATGGACTGTATTTGGTGAACAACTAGACCGAATGATAGTGTGAAAATGAGGAACTTCTAATCAAGTTTACATCGAATAGAATGTCAAATTAACCCCCCACCTGCGTTGCATATGTAGGTTTAGGTTTTAAAGGTTCCCCTGCAGGTCAAATTGGGGTTAATTTGATAGGTGGGGGGTTAATTTACAAAACTAACATCTACAACCAAGGATATTAAGTATTGTCATCCCTTTTTGTTGAAAGAACATTGATGAATTGGTCCCTTCTTGTCATTCTATTTTATCCTGAAATTAATTTTAATTGAGGCTTTCTGTGTGTTTGAGTATTAGTGACGCCATGGCCTTATCATTTTCCAATATATATTATTTTTGCATGTATTACTATAAATTTCTTTTGTTGTTCATATGCCTACTTGGTTCAAACAGGTAAATATAGTTAGATGCTAGCGGTAACTTAAATCATCAATAAATAAGAATTAATGATTTATGTATACTCCATACTCCCATACATTTGAAAAACAACTTATCCTTTCTCAACTCATTAATTTTGAACACGTCTTTAATGATTTATAGGTATGCATTAAATTCCTAGTGAGTTGTGATACATCGTGGTGAAGCCCTTGTAGGTGATTGGATTTACTAGCTATGCTAGAGTGACTGTGCTAGTTCCTTATGGAACCCAGATCCCCTTGACATAAGGTCATAAGGGTAGTGGCCTATTGTCACAATTGTTTGGGATGCCATGTTTGGTTCAATAATATGCATGTAGGTGCTACAAGTAAATTTTTCTGCTATGCCCTCATTTTATTCTTTGATCTTAGTGCATTTTCTGAGTAGGGATATTACTCAAGATCTTTTATTTGGCTAGACTAGATATAAGGTTGTGAAAACATTTTTCATCCATCCATTCATAGGATATTCATCTAATTAATTTTATGTTGAACATTTATTGAAGTTTTGCTTATCCGGCGACTTTGATAGACTTTTGATTGGGTTTAAGTGATTTTTATTTTGGGTACCTTTTCTTGTTAATTTTTCTTTGATGCCTGATGATTGGATTTCATATGATGTTTTTAGGGCTTTCCAGATCTTTCATTGTAGAATTGTTACCTAACAAAGTATATATAATGTTCTATTGTTTTGCTGTTGTTTATTCTATAACTACGCAATTATAATGTTTAGAAAAAACTCTCAATTTTCTTATGCTTTACAAGGGTGGGCCCCAGTTTCGTACTATTGGCACTAAGAATTTAAAAAATGTGTTACAAAGACTATTGTTTTGAAAGACAACAAAAAAAAACACGTTCCACATTAGGTTGGAAGATTGTGGCCCTGTATCCGAATTTACATATGGAATAGAAGGACTTATAGTTCATTATGGTCTTCAACATGAAGGAGGATGGCCCGAGGTGTGTTATTTAGGGGGATGTGAGTTTCATATTAAAGTTAAAGACAGAGATTTTAGATCAATCTCTACTTAACATGAAGGAAATAACTTTTATTTCGGATGGATGCCAACGCAAGTTGTAGAAACTGACTATGATAGTGGACCTGACAACGAAGAAGAAAATACAATGTCTTACTACGAAAAGCCAACTTTCACCATCGCACATCATTACGAACAGAATGGTGGGTCATATCTATTTACTCAGGTTATTTTATATTACTTAGTTGTTAGTTGATGAGTGGATTTTATATGATGTTTTTAGGCTATTTTTAGTCTTTTTATTTTATTATTTTTGAGTCACATATAGTTTTTTTTAGTCTTTTTATATAGATTTTCTATTTATTTTTCATTTTGCATGTAGATTAGATTTTATTAGATTTTCTAGCTTTATTTTATATTTTTAGGAATTTTTCTAGTTACTTTGTATTTTTAGAAAAAGCTGGTTTAGTTATCATTTTTGTCCAGGGACCAATATGTAAAGTTTCAGGAAGTCAGGGACCAAATTGTAAAAGTTCAAGAGTGGAGGACTTAAGAGAGGCTTGAATTGAAGTGCTAACCAAGAGAGGACCAAAATCAAAAAGAAGAATTTGAAGAATCATTCTCCAATTTAGCACATGGAAAAAATGTTTAAAGGAATTGATGTTAGTGGAGGAAGGGTTTCAGAATTAACCCACTACCATGAATGAAGAAGGAAGGAAAAGCTTGAAGATGAAGAAGCAGCGTGCCAACGCTCCAGCGTTGGGATCCCAGCGCTCCAGCGCTGGGGTTCTGACTGGATGATGTGTCAGATGTTGACCCAGAGCCCAAGCGTTGGAAAGCCAGCGCTCAAGCGCTGGGCCTCGGACAGAAAGTGGATTTTTAATGCATCCTAGCGCCCAGGCGTTGGGAATGCCAGCGCTCAAGCGCTGGAGGCTGGAATTTTTCTATAAATAGGACCCTTTTCTTCACTTGTAAAACACACCATCTTAGAATACAACAAGTATTCTCTCTTTCTCCCTCAAAGATCATTGTTCCTAGGAATTGTGGGAAGCCAAACTTGAGCTCCTATCCAGGGTAATTCAATGATTCTTTTAGCCATGCTTGGCTTATTCTTCTTTAAGTTTCTTGGGTTGTAGTAGTTTATATTTATGTTTTAGTTTGTTTTTACCTTTCTGAATATTATTTCTATTTCATGTTTTATTTCCTTACTCTTCATTCATCTTATGCGCAAAAGATTTCTTGCTTATTACTTATTCGAATGGAAATTGGTAAGTAGTAAGGGACCTAGGATCTAAAAAAGGTTATAAGTATACTTCACTACGGAATTAGGAAGGACGTAACTTTATGTTGGCCTGAATTTCTTCTTCATCTTCTTCTCTAGTTAACTAAGTTGCAAGGAATTGAATTTAGTAATTAGAAAGAAAGTTCTACAATGTGTAAGGAATTAACTTGTAGATAATTAGGCTATAGCATCATGAAATTAGACTTATATTTCAGAAATTAAGTAGGAACTAGCTAGCATATTATATAGACTATGTAAACCAACCCAAGAAGCTTATTTGCTATCATCTTATTCTTTTCTATTTTATTGCTATTTCCATGTGCTACCTTAAACAAACTTCCAACAAATACATCTTTTTATTTTTCTGTTTAAGTACTAAACTTAATATTAACAAGAACACCTATCCTCTGGGTTCGAACTTTTTTATTACGCGATAGTAAATCGTACACTTGCGATTTCATTATCATTAGTAACTATTTTTTTAAGAGCTTTGATTGTTTTTAATATTTATGCCTTAATCCAGACTTTGCCAGCAGCGTTGGTGAAGCATGCATTGCTTCCGGATAAACCTTCACTTTGTGTATTAAGAGATGCAAGTAAGCGAAGGTTTTATTGTGAATGTTCCGGGAATAAAAAAAAAACAATCAAAGTGTATCGTGACAATTGGTTGGATAGACTTCATCAAAGAAAATAGATACAAAGATCAGAGCTGGATCAAGTAGGGAATTGATAAGAAGGATCCTTATGTAATACATGTCAGTGTAATCAATAAGTGAAAAATGGTTCTCAAGTTTTTATTTTCATATATCAATATTTACCCCATGCTTTTATTGTTCAGTTAAAATATGAAAATCTATGTACCAAAACATCCAAGTAAATTATTATTTCGGTTTATAAACATCTATAATTGTCAATTGATATGTTTCATCTAAATAAAACTCTCTTGTGCATGGCACGGGTCAAAAACTAGTACACAAAGTTTAGGAAATTTGTATCTATCATAATTGATCACAAAATTTTATCATTCAAAATATGATAAACGTCTTGAGATCGTTTGAACTTAACAATTTAGAGTCCATTTTAGGAAAAGTTAGTACATGCGTCAACTTTTCATGCAATCGATTATTGCAAACACTTCTTTAGATATTTAAAAAAGTCAAGCTTTTCCCAAAATATTGTGTCCTACAACTAATAATTTTGAAAAAGAAATTTAAAATCTATTAAAAAATTTCCATTTAGAAAATTATACTTTAATATTAATATATGAAATTTTATATATTTTATTTTAAATTTACAATATGAATTTATTTAAAAAAGTCTCTATGTTATACAATTAAGAGTTCCAAGAACCTCTCTCCTAGGTGTCAAATTCCAGTGCATTTCGCTTCGGTGTTCCAATGATTTTCATCCTACATGGATTCACTAGAACGCAGGGTTGGAAGTTCTCTTCTCATAGTGGCTCTTTCCATGCACTCCTCCCCAAAACCTCCCAACTGACCAATCACATGAACCTTTTTCCAGTATTGCATTATGCATTAAACATAATCATCTAACTGCAGCTAATACTTGAACCTTTTTAATCTTCCCACTTTATCTCACTGATTGATTTCCCTAGGTTTTTTTATCCTTTTCCACTCAAGACCCTAATTATTTCTCCTTCTCAATGCATTTTTTTGCTCTCCAGTATTGTTTGTTAAATTTGAATTTGAAACCCTAATTTATTATGGCGCCATTTATGAAATACTTTGTGGTTTCTCTATAAATAGGTTATTGCAATGTTTTGTTATTCACCAATTCTTCATTCTTTGTCTACTAGAATTTCTTAAAGCCATGGCCATGAACTTTGATTCTCTTTCCAGCATTTCACCCAAAAAAGAGACATGGAGGATCAATGTAAAGGTTGTTCATCTGCGAAAAGTTCCAAGCTTTGATAATCCGAGGTTACCTTTTTGTATTGAGATGGTTCTGATGGATGAAAATGGTGATAGGATTCATGCATCTACCCGGAAAACCCTAAGCTACAAGTTTAAGCAATTGATCTCTAAGGGTTCTACTTATACCATGTCTCATTTTGGAGTTGTTAATAATACCGGTGAGTTTCGTACCACCAGACATGCTTTTAAGCTGAACTTTCAGCTTAGAACTGATGTCCACCAACTGAATGTCCTTTCTCTTTTGTTCCAATATCTGACATATTGTTCAAGGATTACGACAAGAAATATTTAGCTTGTCAGATTTCATCACTTGAGTTGATTTTTTTACACTCAGTATTTGTTTTTTCATATACCCATTTTCACAATTTGTGTTTTTTTTTTTTCACCATGTGATTAGGATTCTCACTGGCGTTGGAACTGAGCAGCAGTTCAAGAAAGATGGAATGAGTGACAAGATTATTAAGATTGAGCTCACGGCTGATTGGTAATAATGTTTATTTAAATTTTTATTTTCTGATTTCCCTTAAGTTTGGGTAATTTAATTGATTGTTGTATTGTATTCCCTTATTGTAGTGCCAAGATTGAGTGTGCTTTCCTTGGTAACTTTGTTGATGAGATCAAAGCTTTTCTAGTTGCTGGTAATGCTAGCAATGATGTTGTAGTGATTCAACTTGCAAAAGTGAAGACTTTGAAAGGTTTTACCATTTCATAATTTAATTGGTTTTTATGTCATACTTTTTCAAATCTTGCACTTTTTGTATGAGTCCATGTGAAATAATGTTTGTGCGTATTTTGAATGTAGACACCCCATGTCTGAATTCTGCTTATGGTGCAACAAAGATTTTAATTCACCCTGATATTCAGGAATTGCTGCCATCAAGAAAAAGTAAATTCCATGTCCAAACTTTATTTTTTCATTATCGTGAAATAATATTAATGATTTTTATGTTTTCATTAGGTTCTTTGATTCAACTGAGTTAAGCTCTCTAGTTATGAGCCAACTTCCAGATCTAAGCAAATCTACACGAGAAGATTTTCTTGTCATAACTTCTCCATAGACAATTGAAAAATCAGAGATAGTCAGGAGGTTTCTTTTATAATTTCTAAATTATGTTTAACGGACTTTTTTGTGTTGCAAAACTTCCATAATGTTCTTTTGTTATTCCTGTTGAATTGTACTTGTGTGGTGCTTGGAACGATTAAGGTGCTGCCAGAGAATGGTGACTGGTGGTATCCATCCTGTAAATGCAACAAGATGGTTTGTCCTATAGGGTTACTGGAAATCAAACTCATTTTTCCGTCATTTTACAATTACCGACTTCATTTTTTACCACCACAACATGGTGGCTGAAATTTATATTATTAATCTTCCTTTAAAGTCGCTTTGTCAGTTTGAGTTCTCATTTGCATGTTTTTTGATATGATTTAATTAGAATGCTGAAAAATCTAAGGAAGCTAAACAACCTTCTAGACAAGACGTTTTTGTTCAAGATTGATGTCAAGATGTCTTCCAACTCCAAGTTTGAGCAATCCTATCGTGTGAAGAAAAATTGTAAGGAACGTGAGATAATCAACCAGTTCAATACCGTGACTGCTGAACCTAGGGTGAATATAATAATAATCTTGATTTGTTTTCACATTTTGGCATACTGTGATTTTTAGATGATTTAAAATAATTTAAAAAGTTAGGTTAATTGTGTTTAATCTCCCACCTCAAAGATTGTGTTTATTTATTGTTTGTTTTAAAAACTTATTTAATTAAACCAGTCTCATTTAGCAGGACTTGATCAGTGATGTTGTTGTTATTGATGATGAAAAAGTGTACGAGTCTACTTAGCCTGCTGCTGTTGTTCTTGGAGTCGAAACCCATGACTTAACCCCGGCAAAGCGGAGTTCACCTTCTGAAGTGCAGAATGTTATTTCTACTTCTACCAGTTCCCACAAGAAGCTTCTTGAAAAGATCAAGCAGGAGAAGATCTAAATGTCAGTTCCATTTGCTGAAGAGATTTCTATTTTGTGTTATGTTCCACTCTTTTGAATTTTAATTTTTAAGTTTTCTACCTTTGTTACTAAGATTTACGCTATATGTTTTCATGATAATTTGTGGATCTCTTTAATCTTGGCCTTAATTTTGCGGCCTTTATTTGGCAATATTTTGGCTTCTAAATTTTGCGCATTAATTATGAAAGATTGTCGTCGATAATAATTTTTGTAGTAATGGTTGATGATGTTATTATCGCGCCGTTTATCATTCACATATTTTTTTGATATTGGTTTCTTATTTTGATCTATGAATGAATGATTTTGTGATAGTATTTTCCTTTTTAACCATAATCATCATTCAACCTTCATTCACTAAAATATTTTAAAATGTAGAAGTTTTCCAATTCTTTTTCCTCTTGCCCCGTTCTATAACTATATATTACTTCAATGTAATATATATGTTTAACACAACAATCAAATAATTGTTCATATATCTTAAACCAAATCCTCATTTTCAATAAATAGTTGTTAGTTATTCTTAATTTAAATTTAAATATCTTTCGCTAAATAGTTTAAAAACTACTCAATTCTTTTCAATGAGTTGAGCCATGGTACATATCTGCTGTAACTTTGCATCTGTTTTCATTAATTAATTATCGCCGTTTATTATTCTAATATTTCTTTATGTTCTACGAATGAATTTTTTTTTTATCCTCATGCACCCAATTTTTTGAAATATATTAATCTTAATTTTTTTATAGTATTTGCCTTTGTAACCATAAAAACTAATTTACATGATGGATAAAACAATTTAACCAATTCATTCTTTTTGGGGTTAAATATAAGCAATTCATTCCAAGCCATTTGCTTCCTTGGTAGTTGCAAGAAATAAATTTTACTTTAAAGTAATATATTAATAACCTAATTATGAAATAGATGCTCATTTATGTTAAATTCAATCCACGTATTCATTAAATATCTTTAAATATTCGTTAGCTTTTTCTTAAATTTAATTTAAACCTCATTTGCTAAAGATTTTGAAAACTATTCTTAAATTCCGCAAGTGTAATTTGTCATTAAGTAAACCTTCTGAATGCTCATATTTTTTCTTTATAATGGTTTATATCCAAACCTATTTTCAAAAGAAAAAAATTACATGTTTAGTAACTTATCGTACACATTGATTTTACTCTCATATATCAATTATAATAACCCAAATTAATTTTTTACATTACCGATGGAAAACTTAATGACTTTTACTTTCCGTAATTAAATTTTTTACATATAGATGTCAACAACAAAATTGGCTACAAAGATTTATGCCACTCTTCCGTTCCAAATTATAAGGACCTGTTCAGACAATCACGCTTATTAAGAAAACATGTAATAAGCTAATTAATATCTTGGTTTTGTTATTTTTTTGTACAAATCTTCCATATATGCCTCTGTTAGTATTGGATATATCAAAGGTTGGTTGGGAAACATGAAAGAGAAGTAATTAGTAGAGGTGATAATTTAAGTTTTGGAATTGAAAATATAATGAATGCAAGGGGTAAAAAAGGAAAAACTTATTTTTTTTTTTGAAATCTAGAAGGGTTTTATAATTTGGGACACCAAGTTTGTCTCTAAAGAACCTAATAATTTGGGACGGAGGAGTAATAAGCAGGGATGGATCCACATAGGACTTGAGGGGGGCAAGTGCCCCCACAAGATTTTTCATTTTTCAAGAAAAAATACTACATATAGTCTACATTTTTAGAATATTAAGTAAATAATTGCCCCCACAAAATAATAAGTATCCTCATTGTTTTGTACTTTGGAAAAAGATGAGCTCAAATTCATTTCACTCACATTCACATGAAAGAGATGAGAGTAGATAAAACATAAGTAAGAAATGTTATGCCTCAAGTTTCATAGAAAACTAACATCTACAACTATTGATATGCGTTCTTGTATACTCCTTCATGTTCATATTGCACAAACATCTTGGTTTTGTCTTCTTAATAAAGAAAATACTTGGTAAACACATAATTTATCTCTTGTAGTTCTCATGATAGGTTTTTTAGACGCTACATATTTAACTTTCATAATCTAAGTATGAAATCAGAATTTTGGTTTTAGAAAAAAATCTATAAAGGTGATTTAGATGAAAATATTACTTTTACTAAACAACTAAGGAAATTAAGTATTTTCATCCTTTTTTGTTGAAACAACATTGATGAAATGGTCCCTTCTTGTCATTCTATCGTATCCTTAAACTAATTTCAATTGGGGCTTCGTGTGTGTTTGAGTAATAGTGATGCCATTGCATTATCATTTTCCAATATACATTATTTTGACATGTATTACTATAAATTCCTTTTGTTGTTCATAAGCCTTCCTGATTGCAATATACCTAATGATCTATGTATACTCCATATTCCCAAACATTCGAAGAATAATTCCTTTCTCAACTCATTAATTTTGAACACGTCTTTAATGATTTATAGGTATGCATTAACATCCTTGTGAGTTGTGATACATCCCGGTGAAGCACTTGTAGGTGATTGGATTTACTAGCTATGCCTGAGTTATTGTGCTAGTTCCTTGTGGAACAACGATCCCCTTGACATAAGGTCATTAGGGTAGTGGCCTATTGTCACAATTTTTGGGGATGCCATGTTTGGGTCAATAATATGCATAGTAATCTCCTACTTAATTTCCGAATTTTAAATCCAATTTAAGCTCTTGGGTTTGTTTACATAGTCTATAAAACATGCTAGTAATCTCCTACTTAATTTCCGAATTTTAAATCCAATTTCATGATGCTATAGCCTAGAATTTTTACAAGTTAATTTCCTTAATAAATGTAGAACTTTCTTCCTAATTACTAAATCCATAGCCTTGGTATTTAGTTAGCCAGAAAAGAAGATGAAGAATGAATTCGGGCCAGCATAAAGTTACGTCTATCCTAATTGCCGTAAGAGATATATACTTATAACCTTTTTTATTTCCTATTTCCCTTACTACTTACCAAATGGCCTTATGACATAAGTAGAAAGCAAGATATCTTTTGTGCACAAAGATGAATAAAGAACAAGGAAATAAAACATGAAAGGAAATATTATTCAGAAATGTAGAAAAACACTAGAACATGAATTATAAACTAAAACAACCCAAAAACTTAAAGAAGAAGTTAGCCAAGCATGGCTAAAAGAATCATTGAATTACCCTGGATAGGAGCTCAAGTTTGGCTTCCCGCAATTCCTAGGAACAATGATCTTAAGGAGGAAAGAAGAATACTTGTTGTACTCTGAAATGGTGTGTCTTACAAGTGAAGAAAAGGCCCCTATTTATAGTAAAAATTCACCCTCAAGCGCTTGAGCGCTGGCATTCCCAACGCTTGGGCGTTGGGATGCATTAAAGTTCCACTATCAGACCGAGGCCCAGCACTTGAGCGCTGGCTTTCCAACGCTGGAGCGCTGGGTGAGAATCTGACTCATCTCCTAGTCATAGTCCCAACGCTTGAGCGTTGGGTCGCCTGCTGCTTCATCTTCAAGCTTTTCCCTTCTTCATGGTAATGGGTTTTCAATGCCTTCAATGGCCACCACTCAGCCCTTAATCATTTGTGAAACTTCCTTCCCACTACCATCAATTCTTCAAGCTTATTTTCCATGTGCTAAATTGGAGAGAGTTGCTTCATATTCTTCCTTTTCTCTTTTAGCCCTCTCTTTACTAGCACTTCAATTCTGGCCCTATAATTCTTTGAAACTTCACTTTTAATCCTCCACTCTTGAACTTTCACACTTTGATCCCTGATTTCCTGAAACTTTACACATTGGTTCCTGGACAAAAATGATAACTATACCAGCTTTTCCTAAAAATATAAAATAACTATAAAAATTCCTAAAAAATAAAATAAAGTTAGAAAAACAAATAAAATCTAATCTATATGTGACTCAAAAATAATAAAAATAAAAAGACTAAAAACAACCTAAAAACATCATATAATATCCACTCATCACATATGAAATAGCAATTCTTTCGTACACAATAATGACGCACACACCACTGTAGTTCTGTTTTATGCTATGATCTTTACAAGTGGAAAAGCAGACACAATATTTTGCACTATAAGGTAGCTTAGGAAGGAATTTAAAGGATATGGTTAGACGTTGAATTCTTTCATAATCATAAAAATTGGCCACTCTTATTTTGGTCAAACAATGGAAAAATAAAAAGCTCAATATAGTTGTATTTTTTTGAAATGGTTATTGAAACAGTTACATTAATTGGATTATATGAGTGTGAGGCAAATTAAGATTATTAACCGTGGAGTTTCAGAAAACTTGGTGAATCAAAGAAGAAAGATATGAAGTATTTTTCATAATGCCACCTAAGTGGAGGAAAAAGTTGTATATGGAGCACACCAGAAAGAAGTTTATGTCGTTTATCCCTCCACAGTATACATCTGATGAGGTTCACTAATAAGGAGACTATTTAAGACATCAATCTCATCCTCTCGAGTAAGGGCAGTAACTTTTGCCGACATCCAAACTAGAGACAAGTTAGCATTATTCCTTTTTAATGCAACAGAAAGTATAACATTCTGGATATGACGTGATCGTACATTCTGGATACTGAAGTTGTATGTTGATAAGGGTGAATTGGTTACTCTTATTAATTCAATGTATATTATTTGGTACACAAGTGGCTCATCTATCAAAAAACACTTGACTTTTCACAAAATAAGACATTTATCATGCAACTCACAAGTAAACGGCACCTGTTGTTGTTCTAGAACATGTGTGGTCTTGAAGATCTAGAGTGATATTATCACCTTCTTAGGGACATCCACATGAAATTTCATTCAATGACTAAACACAAAAATTATTTTCATGTAGGAAATATCCGTTTTTGGTCTAGACTTCAGGAACTCTTGTAGGAGATCTAAACTTCTTGAAGCATCACTCGAATGTTCACTTTTTCAATAGTATTTTGAACTCTAGACTTAAGGAGCGCAACACTAAAAAATGGACAGAAATAACAAGAAACTAGACGTGGTGCCGAATTTTTCTGTAATGGCTCCTATGTATTTATAGGTGAGGAAGAGAACCCTGAAGGTGGAAAAATGTTTCGTCCTGTGATCAGAAATTAAAAGGATGGAATCTTACTTTGAAAATTAGCATGAATGCTAGAAGTCCAGGGAGGGTGATTATAAAAGTTTGTGGAAATTCTAGCTATGAGAGAGAATGAGAGTGACAAAAGCTCTAATTTCCCATAGTCTACGATGGGCTGTATTTAGTGAACAACTAGACCGAATGATAGTGTGAAAATGAGGAACTTTTAATCAAGTTTATATCGAATAGAATGTCAAATTAACCCCCCACCTGCGTTGCCCATGTAGGTTTAGGTTTTAAAGGTTCCCCTGCAAGTTATATAACTAGGTGGGGGTAAATTAACCCCCCACCTGTCAAATTAACCCAAATTTGACCTGTAGGTGAACCTTTAAAACCTAAATTTACACGGGCAACGCAGGTGGGGGGTTTATTTGACATTCTATTCGATGTAAACTTGATTAGAAGTTCCTCATTTTCCCACTATCCATCGGTCTAGTTGTTCACCAAATACAGTTCACCGTAGACATATGGGAAAATAGAGCTTTTGTCACTCTCATTCTCTCTCATCGCTAGAATTTCCATAAAATTTTATAATCACCCTCCCTGGAGTTCTTGCATTCATGCTAATATTCAAAGTAAGATTCCCTCCTTTTAATTTCTGATCACGGGACGAAACATTTTTTCCACCTTCAGGGTTCTCTTCCTCACCTATATATACCTAGGAGCCATTAAAGAAAGTTTCGGCACAACGTCTAGTTGCTTGTTATTTCTGTCCATTTTTTAGTGTTGCGCTCCTTAAGTCTAGAGTTCAAAATACTATTGAAAAAGTGTACATTCGAGTGATGCTTCAAGAAGTTTAGATCTCCTACAAGAGTTCCTGAAGTCTAGTCCAAAAACGGATATTTCCTACATGAAAATAATTTTTGTGTTTAGTCATTGGATGAAATTTCATGTGGATGTCCCTAAGAATTTAACAACAAGTTATTTTTTTAGATTTATCTGAAATTTTACTTGCAAATTTTGATATAAAAATCCTGTAAATTTGACAAAACAAATATTTATAGAGTAATGAAAAAATATTTAATGATGATTTTATGTTTATAGGGTATTCAAAATTAAGAAGAGAATATTTTTCAAAAAAAAGAAGAAGAAAAAAAAATTCACATAAATAAAATATTATATTTATTTAAAAATGATAAAATTAAAATAAAAAAGAAATGAAATAAATACTTACCTTGATGCAGAGCACTCGAAAAGTCTCTAACTACGTAGGTCTCCTAGGACTTTGACCTTGCCGCACATCACCAACACTCCAAAAGTTTACACTAGCACGTAGGCTAGTGCAAAGCAAAAAACTCAATGGATATAAAATAGATCTCTAAAAATCTTGAACTATGCTACAAACTATGTGTTTTTACACTATGTTTGTGTGATCCAAAACACTCAAAGTAATTTTAATCTTAGACCTTAGTCTTTGAATTTTTGGATGATCAAACATGAGAAGAAGTTCCCTTTATATAGAGGAAGGAGAAGAAAGAACGGGGAAGTTTTAGCAATGTGGGACTTAAAATAGTTTACCAATTATTCCTTTAAACTAAAATACATATTTCGTATGGCAACCTTAGGTGTTTTTTATCTATCCAAATATTGGTATTACGTATTGCTCTCTCGAACAAAAATTGTAGGTGGCAACATAATCTTTTAAATGCCTCAAGTTTCATACAAAACTAACATCTACAACATTGGATACGAGTTCTCGTTTATTTCTCCAAGCTTTAGCAATGTGAGACTAAAACAGTTGATCAGTGCTTTTCTTTGTTGTGAGATATCAAATTTCATGGCAACTTTAACTGTTTATTAACTATCCAAAGAATGGAATAACATCTTGTTTTGTTAAAAATAATTGTAGGTGACCACATTACATTTCAAATGTCTCAAGTTTCATACAAATCTAACATCTACAACTACAGATATGCGTTCTTGTATACTCCTTCGTGTACATTTTGCACAAGCATCTAAGTTTTTTCTTCTAAATAAAGAAAATACTTGGTAAACACATAATCTATCTCTTGTTGTTCTCATGATAGTGTATTTATATGCTACGTATTTAACTTTCATAACCTTAGTATTAAATCAGAATTTTTGTTTTAGAAAAGAATATATAAAGGTGATTTAGATGAAAATATTAGTTTTACTAAACAACTAAGGAAATTAAGTATTGTCATCCCTTTTTGTTGAAAGAACATTGATGAATTGGTCCCTTCTTGATATTCTATGATATCCTAAAATTAATTTTAATTGGGGCTTTGTGTGTGTTTGAGTATTAGTGACGCCATGGCCTTATCATTTTCCAATATATATTATTTTTGCATGTATTACTATAAATTTATTTTGTTGTTCATATGCCTACTTGATTCAAACAGGTAAATATATGTAGATGCTAGCGGTAACTTAAATAATCAATAAATATGAATTAATGATCTATGTATACTACATATTCCCAAACATTCGAAGAATAATTTATCCTTTCTCAACTCATTAATGTTGAACACGTCTTTAATGATTTATAGGTATGCATTAACATCCTCGTGAGTTGTGATACATCCCGGTGAAGCACTTGTAGGTGATTGGATTTACTAGCTTTGCCTGAGTTATTCTGCTAGTTCCTTGTGGAACAACGATCCCCTTGACATAAGGTCATAAGGTAGTGGCCTATTGTCACAATTGTTGGGGATGCCATGTTTAGGCCAATAATATGCATGTAGGTGCTACAAGTAAACTTTTCTGCTATGCCCTCATTTTATTCTTTGAACTTAGTGCATTTTCTAAGTAGGCATATTACTCAAGATCTTTTATTTGGCTAGACTAGATATATGGTTGCGTAAACATCTTTCCTCCATCCATTCATAGGATATACATCTAACTAATTTTATGTTGAGCATTTATTGAAATTTTGCTTATCTTGCGACTTTGATAGACTTTTGATTGGGTTTAGGTGCTTTTTATTTTGGGTAACTTTTCTTGTTAATTTTGCTTTGATTCCTGATGACTGGATTTTATATGATGTTTTTAGGGTCCTTTTAGTTTATTTTATTTTATTTGTATTGAGTCTCATATAGGTTTTTATTCTTTTTATTTAGATTTTCTATTTATTTTGGCATTTGCATGTAGATTAGCTTTTATTTGTTTTTAAGCTTTATTTGTATAATTTTAGGTATTTTTATTAGTTTTTAGTCTTTTTAGGAAACTGGTTAAATTAAGCATATTTGTGGGGACCAAGGTGCAAATTGCAAGAAATGAAGGACTGAAAATGAAGCACCATTTCTAATTGGCACATGTGTAAAATGCCATGAGTGGAGAATTGATGAGGAAGGGAGGTTTCAGAAGTTAATTCGGGACAAGAATGTGGCTACATCAGTGCCATTGAGGGCAATGAAACCTCATCAAGAGGAAAAACAAAACAGCAAGGAGATGAAGCATCATCCGTGCCAACACTTGAGCGTTGGGACGTGGCAGGTTTTATTATAAATAGGGTCTTTGCTTTCCTTTGTAAACACACCTTTCACACCCTTCATACCATCTTTCTTCTTGGTTCAGAGCAATTTCCTAGACTTATGGGAAGCCTCTTTGAGCTCCCAATTTAGGTTTTTCTCTTTATGTATCTCTTAGCCATGCTAGGCTAATTTCTCTTGTATTTGGGTTGTTATGAATCTTCATAAAACTATGCTGTAAGTCTTAATCTTTATATATGAATGAAGTTCTTGTTCTTAGTATTTTCTCCCCATGCTTAATTCATCTTGGTGCACACAAGTTCACTTTGCTCAATTCTTGCACAATGGTAATTGGTAGAATTTGAGGGAAATTAGATTAAATTAATGGATTATTCATCACTTAGGTATAAGGATGGAAACCAATCGTGTTGGCTAGAACTAAGAACACTAATGCTTCAATTTGATTAACTAATCACTAAGGTATTAGGCTTAGTAATTGGATTGAAAGTTCTATTTGATTAAGGCATTAACAAATAGAAATCCTAGGCTAAAGCACCTAAGAACTAGTTCTAATTTCATGTGTAAAAGTGATTCTGAAAAGCTAAGTTAAGTGAAGTGAAACTCAACCCAAATACTTGTTTTATCATTTTTATCATTTCATGGCTTTTAGTCTTTTTCTATCACAATATCAAAACAAAACATCTTTTATTTTACCAACTCTGAAAAACCAATTATAAAATCAACCAATCCTTGTGGAGACGATATCTTTTATATTACTTCGATATTCAACCGTACACTTGCGGATTTGGCTTATCAATGCCCTAATTTTATCCGTTAACCTTTGTGCTTTTTCTAAGCAGGGAGATTAATCATGATCTTTGCTTTGGGTAGGTATTGTGGTTGGGGAAACCTCTTTCCCCCATCCATGCGTAGCACACTGATTTATTTCATTTGATATTGAACATTTATTGAAATTTTAGCTTTTCTTAGATAGAATATTTCGGGTTTTTGTGCTTTGCATTTTAGGTTCCTTTTCATACAAATTTCAAAGATGTGTTTGTTTAAATAAAACTTCATTAAGAGTTACAATCTTTCTATGCATAGTCTAAATTTAGGTGTTTGCTTTTAGAATCAACTCGTCTCCGATGTTGATGCTATTTTTTGGTATTATATTTAACCATATTGATACCCAAATCGCAAGTGCACGATTGACTATCGCGTAGTATAAAAAGATCGAACCCAAGGGATAGGTGTTCTTTTTATTATAATAAACAGTACTTGTGCAGGAAAATTAAAAGATGAATATATGATGTTGGTTTTAGAGCAATCAAGAACAAAAGCATAAAATGATAAGAAATAAAGATGATAAGAATTTAAGCTCTTGGGTTGGTTTACATAGTCCATAAAACATGCTAGTAATCTCCTACTTAATTTCCGAATTTTAAATCCAATTTCATGATGCTATAGCCTAGAATTTCTACAAGTTAATTGCCTTAAGAAATGTAGAACTTTCTTCCTAATTACTAAATCCATAGCCTTGGTATTTAGTTAACCAGAAAAGAAGATGAAGAATGAATTCGGGCCAGCACAAAGTTACGTCTATCCTAATTGCCTTAAGAGATATATACTTATAACCTTTTTTATTTCCTATTTCCCTTACTACTTACCAAATGGCCTTATGACATAAGTAGAAAGCAAGATATCTTTTGTGCACAAAGATGAATAAAGAACAAGGAAATAAAACATGAAAGGAAATATTATTCAGAAATGTAGAAAAACACTAGAACATGAATTATAAACTAAAACAACCCAAAAACTTAAAGAAGAAGTTAGCCAAGCATGGCTAAAAGAATCATTGAATTACCCTGGATAGGAGCTCAAGTTTGGCTTCCCACCATTCCTAGGAACAATGATCTTAAGGAGGAAAGAAGAATACTTGTTGTATTCTGAAATGGTGTGTCTTACAAGTGAAGAAAAGGCCCCTATTTATAGTAAAAATTCACCCTCCAGCGCTTGAGCGCTGGCATTCCCAACGCTTGGGCGTTGGGATGCATTAAAATTCCACTATCAGACCGAGGCCCAGCGCTTGAGCGCTGGCTTTCCAACGCTTGAGCGTTGGGTCGCCTGCTGCTTCATCTTCAAGATTTTCCCTTCTTCATGGTAATGGGTTTTCAATGCCTTCAATGGCCACCACTCAGCCCTTAATCATTTCTGAAACTTCCTTCCCACAACCATCAATTCTTCAAGCTTGTTTTCCATGTGCTAAATTGGAGAGAGTTGCTTCATATTCTTCTTTTTCTCTTTTAGCCCTCTCTTTACTAGCACTTCAATTCTGGCCCTTTAATTCTTTGAAACTTCACTTTAAATCCTCCACTCTTGAACTTTCACACTTTGATCCCTGATTTCCTGAAACTTTACAAATTGGTCCCTGGACAAAAATGATAACTATACCAGCTTTTCCTAAAAATATAAAATAACTATAAAAATTCCTAAAAATATAAAATGTAGTTAGAAAAACAAATAAAATCTAATCTATATGCAAAATGAAAAATAAATATAAAATCTACATAACAATAATAAAAATCCTATATGTGACTCAAAAATAATAAAAATAAAAAGACTAAAAACAACCTAAAAACATCATATAATATCCACTCATCACATATGAAATAGCAATTCTTTCGTACACAATAATGACGCACACACCACTGTAGTTCTGTTTTATGCTATGATCTTTACAAGTGGAAAAGCAGACACAATATTTTGCACTATAAGGTAGCTTAGGAAGGAATTTAAAGGATATGGTTAGACGTTGAATTCTTTCATAATCATAAAAATTGGCCACTCTTATTTTGGTCAAACAATGGAAAAATAAAAAGCTCAATATAGTTGTATTTTTTTGAAATGGTTATTGAAACAGTTACATTAATTGGATTATATGAGTGTGAGGCAAATTCAGATTATTAACCGTGGAGTTTCAGAAAACTTGGTGAATCAAAGAAGAAAGATATGAAGTATTTTTCATAATGCCACCTAAGTGGAGGAAAAAGTTGTATATGGAGCACACCAGAAAGAAGTTTATGTCGTTTATCCCTCCACAGTATACATCTGATGAGGTTCACTAATAAGGAGACTATTTAAGACATCAATCTCATCCTCTCGAGTAAGGGCAGTAACTTTTGCCGACATCCAAACTAGAGACAAGTTAGCATTATTCCTTTTTAATGCAACAGAAAGTATAACATTCTGGATATGACGTGATCATACATTCTGGATACTGAAGTTGTATGTTGATAAGGGTGAATTGGTTACTGTTATTAATTCAATGTATTTATTTGGTACACAAACGGCTCATCTATCAAAAAACACTTGATTTTTCACAAAATAAGACATTTATCATGCAACTCACACGCGCATTAGATCTATTTATGATTTCCTTGTTGGATACAAGTAAATGACACCTGTTGTTGTTCTAGAACATGTGTGGTCTTGAAGATCTAGAGTGATATTATCACCATCTTTTTGAAAGGTATGAATATGTAAAATGTAAAACTGAGTTTAACATTGTTGCCGTTAAAATGATTTTTTATTGAACATGTTCTTCATAAATACGTAACTATGTCTCAGCTTTCAATTTTAACCGACTTTTATTTTATTTTACTTCTTATCTGTTTTAATATTTTTATTTTATCTCTAAATTTTCCTTTTTATTGAAATAACTAAAATGAAACAAATTTAAAATATAAAACCGAAATTAAGAATAAATCTAAAAAATGACAAAAAAGGAAGGTGTAAAATGACTTCATCACTTTATAATCTTATTTGACTGGCATTAGTCTCCGTTTATAAATTTCAGCTAAAAAGGAATTAAATATGAATGAATTTTACAAGTTTTTGATAAAGGAAATTTGTGCTGTTTTAAAAAAGTATATTGAGGAAATGTTTATCTTGTCGGAAAGTTTGAACAAAGTTATACAACTCTCATGAGAACTTCAACTGCTAAATTATATGTTAACTAAGTGGATTTCTATTTAGAAGACAAACTCAAGACATTGACGCAACATGTTCATGGAGAAATATACGAGAACTCGTATCCAAAGTTGTAGATGTTAGTTTTGTATGAAACTTGAGGCATTTAAAAGATTATGTTGCCACCTACAATTTTTGTTCGAGAGAGCAATACGTAATACCAATATTTGGATAGATAAAATACACCTAAGGTTGCCATACGAAATATGTATTTAAGTTTAAAGGAATAATTGGTGAACTATTTTTAGTCCCACATTGCTAAAACTTCCCCGTTCTTTCTTCTCCTTCCTCTATATAAAGGGAACTTCTTCTCATGTTTGATCATCCAAAAATTCAAAGACTAAGGTCTAAGATTAAAATTACTTAGAGTGTTTTGGATCACACAAACATAGTGTAAAAACACAGAGTTTGTAGCATAGTTCAAGATTTTAAGAGATCTATTTTATATCCATTGGGTTTTTTGCTTTGCACTAGCCTACGTGCTAGTGCAAACTTTTGGACTGTTGGTGATGTGCGGCAAGGTCAAAGTCCTAGGAGACCTACGCAGTTAGAGACTTTTCGAGTGCTCTGCATCGAGGTAAGTATTTATTTCATTTCTTCTTTATTTTAATTTTATCATTTTTTAATAAATCTAATATTTTATTTATGTGAATTTTTTTTTCTTCATTTTTTTTGAAAAATATTCTCTTCTTAATTTTAAATACCCTATAAACATAAAATCATTATTAAATATTTTTTCATTACTCTATAAATATTTGTTTTGTCAAATTTACAGGATTTTTATATCAAAATTTGCAAGTAAAATTTGAGATAAATCTAAAAAAATAACGTGTTGTTAAATTCTTAGGGACATCCACATGAAATTTCATCCAACGACTAAACGCAAAAATTATTTTCATGTAGGAAATATCCGTTTTTGGACTAGACTTCAGGAACTCTTGTAGGAGATCTAAACTTCTTGAAGCATCACTCGAATGTCCACTTTTTCAATAGTATTTTGAACTCTAGACTTAAGGAGCGCAACACTAAAAAATGGACAGAAATAACAAGAAACTAGACGTTGTGCCGAAACTTTATGTAATGGCTCCTATGTATATATAGGTGAAGAAGAGAACCCTGAAGGTGGAAAAAATGTTTCGTCTTGTGATCAGAAATTAAAAGGAGGGAATCTTACTTTGAAAATTAGCATGAATGCTAGAAGTCCAGGGAGGGTGATTATAAAAGTTTGTGGAAATTCTAGCTATGAGAGAGAATGAGAGTGACAAAAGCTCTAATTTCCCATATGTGTACAATGGACTGTATTTGGTGAACAACTAGACCGAATGATAGTGTGAAAATGAGGAACTTCTAATCAAGTTTACATCGAATAGAATGTCAAATTAACCCCCCACCTGCGTTGCATATGTAGGTTTAGGTTTTAATGGTTCCCCTGCAAGTTATATAACTAGGTGGGGAGTAAATTAACCCCCCACCTATCAAATTAACCCCAATTTGACCTGCAGGTGAACCTTTAGCAATGTGAGACTAAATCAGTTGATCAGTGCTTTACTTTGTTGTGAGATATCAAATTTCATGGCAACTTTAACTGTTTATTAACTATCCAAAGAATGGAATAACATCTTGTTTTGTTAAAATATAATTGTAGGTGACCACAATATATTTCAAATGTCTCAAGTTTCATACAAAACTAACATCTACAACCAAGGATATTAAGTATTGTCATCCCTTTTTGTTGAAAGAACATTGATGAATTGGTCCCTTCTTGTCATTCTATTTTATCCTGAAATTAATTTTAATTGGGGCTTTTTTTGTGTTCGTGTATTAGTGACGCCATGGCCTTATCATTTTCCAATATATATTATTTTTGCATGTATTACTATAAATTTCTTTTGTTGTTCATATGCCTACTTGGTTCAAACAGGTAAATATATGTAGATGCTAGCGGTAACTTAAATCATCAATAAATAAGAATTAATGATTTATGTATACTCCATACTCCCGTACATTCGAAAAACAATTTATCCTTTCTCAACTCATTAATTTTGAACACGTCTTTAATGATTTATAGGTATGCATTAACTTCCTTGTGAGTTGTGATACATCGTGGTGAAGCACTTGTAGGTGATTGGATTTACTAGCTATGCTAGAGTGACGGTGCTAGTTCCTTATGGAACCCCGATCCCCTTGACATAAGGTCATAAGGGTAGTGTCCTATTGTCACAATTGTTGGGGATGCCATGTTTGGTTCAATAATATGCATGTAGGTGCTACAAGTAAATTTTTCTGCTATGCCCTCATTTTATTCTTTGACCTTAGTGCATTTTCTGAGTAGGGATATTACTCAAGATCTTTTATTTGGCTAGACTAGATATAAGGTTATGAAAACGTTTTTCCTCCATCCATTCATAGGATATTCATCTAATTAATTTTATGTTGAACATTTATTGAAGTTTTGCTTATCCGGCGACTTTGATAGACTTTTGATTGGGTTTAAGTGCTTTTTATTTTGGGTACCTTTTCTTGTTAATTTTTCTTTGATTCCTGATGATTGGATTTCATATGATATTTTTAGGGCTTTCCAGATCTTTCATTGTAGAATTGGTACCTAACAAAGTATATATAATGTTCTATTGTTTTGCTGTTGTCTTATTCTATAACTACGCAATTATAATGTTTAGAAAAAACTCTCAATTTTCTTATGCTTTTCAAGGGTGGGCCCCAGTTTCGTGCTATTGGCACCAAGAATTTCAAAAATGTGTTACAAAGACTGTTGTTTTGAAAAACAACAAAAAAAAAACACGTTCCACATTAGGTTGGAAGATTGTGGCCCTGTATCCGAATTTACGTATGGAATAGAAGGACTTATAGTTCATTATGGTCTTCAACATGAAGGAGGATGGCCCGAGGTGTGTTATTTAGGGGGATGTGAGTTTCATATTAAAGTTAAGGACAGAGATTTTAGATCAATCTCTACTGAACATGAAGGAAATAACTTTTATTTCGGATGGATGCCAACGCAAGTTGTAGAAACTGACTATGATAGTGGACCTGACAACGAAGAAGAAAATACAATGTCTTACTACGAAAAGCCAACTTTCACCATCGCACATCATTACGAACAGAATGGTGGGTCATATCTATTTACTCAGGTTATTTTATATTACTTAGTTGTTAGTAACTATTTTTTTAAGAGCTTTGATTGTTTTTAATATTTATGCCTTAATCCAGACTTTGCCAGCAGCGTTGGTGAAGCATGCATTGCTTCCGGATAAACCTTCACTTTGTGTATTAAGAGATGCAAGTAAGCGAAGGTTTTATTGTGAATGTTCCGGGAATAAAAAAAAACAATCAAAGTGTATCGTGACAATTGGTTGGATAGACTTCATCAAAGAAAATAGATACAAAGATCAGAGCTGGATCAAGTAGGGAATTGATAAGAAGGATCCTTATGTAATACATGTCAGTGTAATCAATAAGTGAAAAATGGTTCTCAAGTTTTTATTTTCATATATCAATATTTACCCCATGCTTTTATTGTTCAGTTAAAATATGAAAATCTATGTACCAAAACATCCAAGTAAATTATTATTTCGGTTTATAAACATCTATAATTGTCAATTGATATGTTTCATCTAAATAAAACTCTCTTGTGCATGGCACGGGTCAAAAACTAGTACACAAAGTTTAGGAAATTTGTATCTATCATAATTGATCACAAAATTTTATCATTCAAAATATGATAAACGTCTTGAGATCGTTTGAACTTAACAATTTAGAGTCCATTTTAGGAAAAGTTAGTACATGCGTCAACTTTTCATGCAATCGATTATTGCAAACACTTCTTTAGATATTTAAAAAAGTCAAGCTTTTCCCAAAATATTGTGTCCTACAACTAATAATTTTGAAAAAGAAATTTAAAATCTATTAAAAATTTTCCATTTAGAAAATTATACTTTAATATTAATATATGAAATTTTATATATTTTATTTTAAATTTACAATATGAATTTATTTAAAAAAGTCTCTATGTTATACAATTAAGAGTTCCAAGAACCTCTCTCCTAGGTGTCAAATTCCAGTGCATTTCGCTTCGGTGTTCCAATGATTTTCATCCTACATGGATTCACTAGAATGCAGGGTTTGAAGTTCTCTTCTCATAGTGGCTCTTTCCATGCACTCCTCCCCAAAACCTCCCAACTGACCAATCACATGAACCTTTTTCCAGTATTGCATTATGCATTAAACATAATCATCTAACTGCAGCTAATACTTGAACCTTTTTTATCTTACCACTTTATCTCACTGATTGATTTCCCTAGGTTTTTTTATCCTTTTCCACTCAAGACCCTAATTATTTCTCCTTCTCAGTGCATTTTTTTGCTCTCCAGTATTGTTTGTTAGATTTGAATTTGAAACCCTAATTTATTATGGCGCCATTCATGAAATACTTTGTGGTTTCTCTATAAATAGGTTATTGCAATGTTTTGTTATTCACCAATTCTTCATTCTTTGTCTACTAGAATTTCTTATAGCCATGGCCATGAACTTTGATTCTCTTTCCAGCATTTCACCCAAAAAAGAGACATGGAGGATCAATGTAAAGGTTGTTCATCTGCGAAAAGTTCCAAGTTTTGATAATCCGAGGTTACCTTTTTGTATTTAGATGATTCTGATGGATGAAAATGGTGACAGGATTCATGCATCTGCCCGGAAAACCCTAAGCTACAAGTTTAAGCAATTGATCTCTAAGGGTTCTACTTATACCATGTCTCATTTTGGAGTTGTTAATAATACCGGTGAGTTTCGTACCACCAGACATGCTTTTAAGCTGAACTTTCAGCTTAGAACTGATGTCCACCAACTGAATGTCCTTTCTCTTTTGTTCCAATATCTGACATATTGTTCAAGGATTACGACAAGAAATATTTAGCTTGTCAGATTTCATCGCTTGAGTTGATTATTTTACACTCAGTATTTGTTTTTTCATATACCCATTTTCACAATTTGTGTTTTTTTTTTCACCATGTGATTAGGATTCTCACTGGCGTTGGAACTGAGCAGCAGTTCAAGAAAGATGGAATGAGTGACAAGATTATTAAGATTGAGCTCACGGCTGATTGGTAATAATGTTTATTTAAATTTTTATTTTCTGATTTCCCTTAAGTTTGGGTAATTTAATTGATTATTGTATTGTATTCCCTTATTGTAGTGCCAAGATTGAGTGTGCTTTCCTTGGTAACTTTGTTGATGAGATCAAAGCTTTTCTAGTTGCTGGTAATGCTAGCAATGATGTTGTAGTGATTCAACTTGCAAAAGTGAAGACTTTGAAAGGTTTTACCATTTCATAATTTAATTGGTTTTTATGTCATACTTTTTCAAATCTTGCACTTTTTGTATGAGTCCATGTGAAATAATGTTTGTGCGTATTTTGAATGTAGACACCCCATGTCTGAATTCTGCTTATGGTGCAACAAAGGTTTTAATTCACCCTGATATTCAGGAATTGCTGCCATCAAGAAAAAGTAAATTCCATGTCCAAACTTTATTTTTTCATTATCGTGAAATAATATTAATGATTTTTATGTTTTCATTAGGTTCTTTGATTCAACTGAGTTAAGCTCTCTAGTTATGAGCCAACTTCCAGATCTAAGCAAATCTACACGAGAAGATTTTCTTGTCATAACTTCTCCATAGACAATTGAAAAATCAGAGATAGTCAGGAGGTTTCTTTTATAATTTCTAAATTATGTTTAACGGACTTTTTTGTGTTGCAAAACTTCCATAATGTTCTTTTGTTATTCCTGTTGAATTGTACTTGTGTGGTGCTTGGAACGATTAAGGTGCTGCCAGAGAATGGTGACTGGTGGTATCCATCCTGTAAATGCAACAAGATGGTTTGTCCTATAGGGTTACTGAAAATCAAACTCATTTTTCCGTCATTTTACAATTACCGACTTCATTTTTTACCACCACAACATGGTGGCTGAAATTTATATTATTAATCTTCCTTTAAAGTCGCTTTGTCAGTTTGAGTTCTCATTTGCATGTTTTTTTATATGATTTAATTAGAATGCTGAAAAATCTAAGGAAGCTAAACAACCTTCTAGACAAGACGTTTTTGTTCAAGATTGATGTCAAGATGTCTTCCAACTCCAAGTTTGAGCAATCCTATCGTGTGAAGAAAAATTGTAAGGAACGTGAGATAATCAACCAGTTCAATACCGTGACTGCTGAACCTAGCGTGAATATAATAATAATCTTGATTTGTTTTCACATTTTGGCATACTGTGATTTTTAGATGATTTAAAATAATTTAAAAAGTTAGGTTAATTGTGTTTAATCTCCCACCTCAAAGATTGTGTTTATTTATTGTTTGTTTTAAAAACTTATTTAATTAAACCAGTCTCATTTAGCAGGACTTGATCAGTGATGTTGTTGTTATTGATGATGAAAAAGTGTACGAGTCTACTTAGCCTGCTGCTGTTGTTCTTGGAGTTGAAACCCATGACTTAACCCCGGCAAAGCGGAGTTCACCTTCTGAAGTGCAGAATGTTATTTCTACTTCTACCAGTTCCCACAAGAAGCTTCTTGAAAAGATCAAGCAGGAGAAGATCTAAATGTCAGTTCCATTTGCTGAAGAGATTTCTATTTTGTGTTATGTTCCACTGTTTTGAATTTTAATTTTTCAGTTTTCTACCTTTGTTACTAAGATTTAAGCTATATGTTTTCATGATAATTTGTGGATCTCTTTAATCTTGGCCTTAATTTTGCGGCCTTTATTTGGCAATATTTTGGCTTCTAAATTTTGCGCATTAATTATGAAAGATTGTCGTCGATAATAATTTTTGTAGTAATGGTTGATGATGTTATTATCGCGCCGTTTATCATTCACATATTTTTTTGATATTGGTTTCTTATTTTGATCTATGAACGAATGATTTTGTGATAGTATTTTCCTTTTTAACCATAATCATCATTCAACCTTCATTCACTAAAATATTTTAAAATGTAGAAGTTTTCCAATTCTTTTTCCTCTTGCCCCGTTCTATAACTATATATTACTTCAATGTAATATATATGTTTAACACAACAATCAAATAAGTGTTCATATATCTTAAACCAAATCCTCATTTTCAATAAATAGTTGTTAGTTATTCTTAATTTAAATTTAAATATCTTTTGCTAAATAGTTTAAAAACTACTCAATTCTTTTCAATGAGTTGAGCCATGGTACATATCTGCTGTAACTTTGCATCTGTTTTCATTAATTAATTATCGCCGTTTATTATTCTAATATTTCTTTATGTTCTACGAATGAATTTTTTTTTTATCCTCATGCACCCAATTTTTTGAAATATATTAATCTTAATTTTTTTATAGTATTTTCCTTTGTAACCATAAAAACTAATTTACATGATGGATAAAACAATTTAACCAATTCATTATTTTTGGGGTTAAATATAAGCAATTCATTCCAAGCCATTTGCTTCCTTGGTAGTTGCAAGAAATAAATTTTACTTTAAAGTAATATATTAATAACCTAATTATGAAATAGATGCTCATTTATGTTAAATTCAAACCACGTATTCATTAAATATCTTTAAATATTCGTTAGCTTTTTCTTAAATTTAATTTAAACCTCATTTGCTAAAGATTTTGAAAACTATTCTTAAATTCCGCAAGTGTAATTTGTCATTAAGTAAACCTTCTGAATGCTCATATTTTTTCTTTATAATGGTTTATATCCAAACCTATTTTCAAAAGAAAAAAATTACCTGTTTAGTAACTTATCGTACACATTGATTTTACTCTCATATATCAATTATAATAACCCAAATTAATTTTTTACATTACCGATGGAAAACTTAATGACTTTTACTTTCCGTAATTAAATTTTTTACATATAGATGTCAACAACAAAATTGGCTACAAAGATTTATGCTACTCTTCCGTTCCAAATTATAAGGACCTGTTCAGACAATCACGCTTATTAAGAAAACATGTAATAAGCTAATTAATATCTTGGTTTTGTTATTTTTTTGTACAAATCTTCCATATATGCCTCTATGTTAGTATTGGATATATCAAAGGTTGGTTGGGAAACATGAAAGAGAAGTAATTAGTAGAGGTGATAATTTAAGTTTTGGAATTGAAAATATAATGAATGCAAGGGGTAAAAAAGGAAAAACTTATTTTTTTTTTGAAATCTAGAAGGGTTTTATAATTTGGGACACCAAGTTTGTCTCTAAAGAACCTAATAATTTGGGACGGAGGAGTAATAAGCAGGGATGGATCCACATAGGACTTGAGGGGGGCAAGTGCCCCCACAAGATTTTTCATTTTTCAAGAAAAAATACTACATATAGTCTACATTTTTAGAATATTCAGTAAATAATTGCCCCCACAAAATAATAAGTATCCTCATTGTTTTGTACTTTGGAAAAAGATGAGCTCAAATTCATTTCACTCACATTCACATGAAAGAGATGAGAGTAGATAAAACATAAGTAAGAAATGTTATGCCTCAAGTTTCATAGAAAACTAACATCTACAACTATTGATATGCGTTCTTGTATATTCCTTCATGTTCATATTGCATAAACATCTTGGTTTTGTCTTCTAAATAAAGAAAATACTTGGTAAACACATAATTTATCTCTTGTAGTTCTCATGATAGGTTATTTAGACGTTACATATTTAACTTTCATAATCTAAGTATGAAATCAGAATTTTGGTTTTAGAAAAAAATCTATAAAGGTGATTTAGATGAAAATATTACTTTTACTAAACAACTAAGGAAATTAAGTATTTTCATCCTTTTTTGTTGAAACAACCTTGATGAAATGGTCCCTTCTTGTCATTCTATCGTATCCTTAAACTAATTTCAATTGGGGCTTCGTGTGTGTTTGAGTAATAGTGATGCCATTGCATTATCATTTTCCAATATACATTATTTTGACATGTATTACTACAAATTCCTTTTGTTGTTCATAGGCCTACCTGATTCCAATATACCTAATGATCTATGTATACTCCATATTCCCAAACATTCGAAGAATAATTCCTTTCTCAACTCGTTAATTTGGAACACGTCTTTAATGATTTATAGGTATGCATTAACATCCTTGTGAGTTGTGATACATCCCGGTGAAGCACTTGTAGGTGATTGGATTTACTAGCTATGCCTGAGTTATTGTGCTAGTTCCTTGTGGAACAACGATCCCCTTGACATGAGGTCATTCAGGTAGTGGCCTATTGTCACAATTTTTGGGGATGCCATGTTTGGGTCAATAATATGCATAGTAATCTCCTACTTAATTTCCGAATTTTAAATCCAATTTAAGCTCTTGGGTTGGTTTACATAGTCTATAAAACATGCTAGTAATCTCCTACTTAATTTCCGAATTTTAAATCCAATTTCATGATGCTATAGCCTAGAATTTCTACAAGTTAATTTCCTTAATAAATGTAGAACTTTCTTCCTAATTACTAAATCCATAGCCTTGGTATTTAGTTAACCAGAAAAGAAGATGAAGAATGAATTCGGGCCAGCACAAAGTTACGTCTATCCTAATTGCCTTAAGAGATATATACTTATAACCTTTTTTATTTCCTATTTCCCTTACTACTTACCAAATGGCCTTATGACATAAGTAGAAAGCAAGATATCTTTTGTGCACAAAGATGAATAAAGAACAAGGAAATAAAACATGAAAGGAAATATTATTCATAAATGTAGAAAAACACTAGAACATGAATTATAAACTAAAACAACCCAAAAACTTAAAGAAGAAGTTAGCCAAGCATGGCTAAAAGAATCATTGAATTACCCTGGATAGGAGCTCAAGTTTGGCTTCCCACAATTCCTAGGAACAATGATCTTAAGGAGGAAAGAAGAATACTTGTTGTACTCTGAAATGGTGTGTCTTACAAGTGAAGAAAAGGCCCCTATTTATAGTAAAAATTCACCCTCCAGCGCTTGAGCGCTGGCATTCCCAACGCTTGGGCGTTGGGATGCATTAAAGTTCCACTATCAGACCGAGGCCCAGCGCTTGAGCGCTGGCTTTCCAACGCTGGAGCGCTGGGTGAGAATCTGACTAATATCCTAGTCAGAGTCCCAACGCTTGAGCGTTGGGTCGCCTGCTGCTTCATCTTCAAGCTTTTCCCTTCTTCATGGTAATGGGTTTTCAATGCCTTCAATGGCCACCACTCAGCCCTTAATCATTTCTGAAACTTCCTTCCCACTACCATCAATTCTTCAAGCTTATTTTCCATGTGCTAAATTGGAGAGAGTTGCTTCATATTCTTCTTTTTCTCTTTTAGCCCTCTCTTTACTAGAACTTCAATTCTGGCCCTATAATTCTTTGAAACTTCACTTTTAATCCTCCACTCTTGAACTTTCACACTTTGATCCCTGATTTCCTGAAACTTTACAAATTGGTCCCTGGACAAAAATGATAACTATGCCAGCTTTTCCTAAAAATATAAAATAACTATAAAAATTCCTAAAAAATAAAATAAAGTTAAAAAAACAAATAAAATCTAATCTATATGCAAAATGAAAAATAACAACCTAAAAACATAAAAAGACTAAAAACAACCTAAAAACATCATATAATATCCACTCATCACATATGAAATAGCAATTCTTTCGTACACAATAATGACGCACACACTACTGTAGTTCTGTTTTATGCTATGATCTTTACAAGTGGAAAAGCAGACACAATATTTGGCACTATAAGGTAGCTTAGGAAGGAATTTAAAGGATATGGTTAGACGTTGAATTCTTTCATATTCATAAAAATTGGCCACTCTTATTTTGGTCAAACAATGGAAAAATAAAAAGCTCAATATAGTTGTATTTTTTTGAAATGGTTATTGAAACAGTTACATTAATTGGATTATATGAGTGTGAGGCAAATTGAGATTATTAACCGTGGAGTTTCAGAAAACTTGATGAATCAAAGAAGAAAGATATGAAGTATTTTTCATAATGCCACCTAAATGGAGGAAAAAGTTGTATATGGAGCACACCAGAAAGAAGTTTATGTCGTTTATCCCTCCACAGTATACATCTAATGAGGTTCACTAATAAGGAGACTATTTAAGACATCAATCTTATCCTCTCGAGTAGGGGCAATAACTTTTGCCGACATCCAAACTAGAGACAAGTTAGCATTATTCCTTTTTAATGCAACAGAAAGTATAACATTCTGGATATGACGTGATCATACATTCTGGATACTGAAGTTGTATGTTGATAAGGGTGAATTGGTTACTGTTATTAATTCAATGTATTTATTTGGTACACAAGTGGCTCATCTATCAAAAAACACTTGACTTTTCACAAAATAAGACATTTATCATGCAACTCACACGCGCATCAGATCTATTTATGATTTCCTTGTTGGATACAAGTAAACGACACCTGTTGTTGTTCTAGAACATGTGTGGTCTTGAACATCTAGAGTGATATTATCACCATCTTTTTGAAAGGTATGAATATGTAAAATGTAAAACTGAGTTTAACATTGTTGCCGTTAAAATGATTTTTTATTGAACATGTTCTTCATAAATACGTAACTATGTCTCAGCTTTCAATTTTAACCGACTTTTATTTTATTTTACTTCTTATCTGTTTTAATATTTTTATTTTATCTCTAAATTTTCCCTTTTATTGAAATAACTAAAATGAAACAAATTTAAAATATAAAACCGAAATTAAGAATAAATCTAAAAAATGACAAAAAAGGAAGGTGTAAAATGACTTCATCACTTTATAATCTTATTTGACTGGCATTAGTCTCCGTTTATAAATTTCAGCTAAAAAGGAATTAAATATGAATGAATTTTACAAGTTTTTGACAAAAGGAAATTTGTGCTGTTTTAAAAAAGTATATTGAGGAAATGTTTATCTTGTCGGAAAGTTTGAACAAAGTTATACAACTCTCATGAGAACTTCAACTGCTAAATTATATGTTAACTAAGTGGATTTCTATTTAGAAGACAAACTCAAGACATTGACACAACATGTTCATGGAGAAATATACGAGAACTCGTATCCAAAGTTGTAGATGTTAGTTTTGTATGAAACTTGAGGCATTTAAAAGATTATGTTGCCACCTACAATTTTTGTTAGAGAGAGCAATACGTAATACCAATATTTGGATAGATAAAAAACACCTAAGGTTGCCATACGAAATATGTATTTAAGTTTAAAGGAATAATTGGTGAACTATTTTTAGTCCCACATTGCTAAAACTTCCCCGTTCTTTCTTCTCCTTCCTCTATATAAAGGGAACTTCTTCTCATGTTTGATCATCCAAAAATTCAAAGACTAAGGTCTAAGATTAAAATTACTTAGAGTGTTTTGGATCACACAAACATAGTGTAAAAACACAGAGTTTGTAGCATAGTTCAAGATTTTAAGAGATCTATTTTATATCCATTGGGTTTTTTGCTTTGCACTAGCCTACGTGCTAGTGTAAACTTTTGGATTGTTGGTGATGTGCGGCAAGGTCAAAGTCCTAGGAGACCTACGCAGTTAGAGACTTTTCGAGTGCTCTGCATCGAGGTAAGTATTTATTTCATTTCTTCTAAATTTTAATTTTATCATTTTTTAATAAATCTAATATTTTATTTCTGTGAATTTTTTTTTTCTTCTTTTTTTTTGAAAAATATTCTCTTCTTAATTTTAAATACCCTATAAACATAAAATCATTATTAAATATTTTTTCATTACTCTATAAATATTTGTTTTGTCAAATTTACAGGATTTTTATATCAAAATTTGCAAGTAAAATTTGAGATAAATCTAAAAAAATAACGTGTTGTTAAATTCTTAGGGACATCCACATGAAATTTCATCCAACGACTAAACGCAAAAATTATTTTCATGTAGGAAATATCCGTTTTTGGACTAGACTTCAGGAACTCTTGTAGGAGATCTAAACTTCTTGAAGCAACACTCGAATGTCCACTTTTTCAATAGTATTTTGAACTCTAGACTTAAGGAGCGCAACACTAAAAAATGGACAGAAATAACAAGAAACTAGACGTTGTGCCGAAACTTTCTGTAATGGCTCCTATGTATATATAGGTGAAGAAGAGAACCCCGAAGGTGGAAAAAATGTTTCGTCCTGTGATCAGAAATTAAAAGGAGGGAATCTTACTTTGAAAATTAGCATGAATGCTAGAAGTCCAGGGAGGGTGATTATAAAAGTTTGTGGAAATTCTAGCTATGAGAGAGAATGAGAGTGACAAAAGCTCTAATTTCCCATATGTGTACAATGGACTGTATTTGGTGAACAACTAGACCGAATGATAGTGTGAAAATGTGGAACTTCTAATCAAGTTTACATCGAATAGAATGTCAAATTAACCCCCCACCTGCGTTGCATATGTAGGTTTAGGTTTTAATGGTTCCCCTGAAAGTTATATAACTAGGTGGGGAGTAAATTAACCCCCCACCTATCAAATTAACCCCAATTTGACCTGCAGGTGAACCATTAAAACCCAGAATAAAAAGCACTTAAACCCAATAAAAAGTCTATCAAAGTCGCCGGATAAGCAAAACTTCAATAAATGTTCAACATAAAATTAATTAGATGAATATCCTATGAATGGATGGAGGAAAAATGTTTTCATAACCTTATATCTAGTCTAGCCAAATAAAAGATCTTGATTAATATCCCTACTCAGAAAATGCACTAAGGTCAAAGAATAAAATGAGGGCATAGCAGAAAAATTTACTTGTAGCACCTACATGCATATTATTGAACCAAACATGGCATCCCCAACAATTGTGACAATAGGACACTACCCTTATGACCTTATGTCAAGGGGATCGGGGTTCCATAAGGAACTAGCACCGTCACTCTAGCAAAGTATATATAATGTTCTATTTTTTTGCTGTTGTCTTATTCTATAACTACGCAATTATAATGTTTAGAAAAAACTCTCAATTTTCTTATGCTTTTCAAGGGTGGGCCCCAGTTTCGTGCTATTGGCACCAAGAATTTCAAAAATGTGTTACAAAGACTGTTGTTTTGAAAAACAACAAAAAAAAAACACGTTCCACATTAGGTTGGAAGATTGTGGCCCTGTATCCGAATTTACATATGGAATAGAAGGACTTATAGTTCATTATGGTCTTCAACATGAAGGAGGATGGCCCGAGGTGTGTTATTTAGGGGGATGTGAGTTTCATATTAAAGTTAAAGACAGAGATTTTAGATCAATCTCTACTGAACATGAAGGAAATAACTTTTATTTCGGATGGATGCCAACGCAAGTTGTAGAAACTGACTATGATAGTGGACCTGACAACGAAGAAGAAAATACAATGTCTTACTACGAAAAGCCAACTTTCACCATCGCACATCATTACGAACAGAATGGTGGGTCATATCTATTTACTCAGGTTATTTTATATTACTTAGTTGTTAGTAACTATTTTTTTAAGAGCTTTGATTGTTTTTAATATTTATGCCTTAATCCAGACTTTGCCAGCAGCGTTGGTGAAGCATGCATTGCTTCCGGATAAACCTTCACTTTGTGTATTAAGAGATGCAAGTAAGCGAAGGTTTTATTGTGAATGTTCCGGGAATAAAAAAAAACAATCAAAGTGTATCGTGACAATTGGTTGGATAGACTTCATCAAAGAAAATAGATACAAAGATCAGAGCTGGATCAAGTAGGGAATTGATAAGAAGGATCCTTATGTAATACATGTCAGTGTAATCAATAAGTGAAAAATGGTTCTCAAGTTTTTATTTTCATATATCAATATTTACCCCATGCTTTTATTGTTCAGTTAAAATATGAAAATCTATGTACCAAAACATCCAAGTAAATTATTATTTCGGTTTATAAACATCTATAATTGTCAATTGATATGTTTCATCTAAATAAAACTCTCTTGTGCATGGCACGGGTCAAAAACTAGTACACAAAGTTTAGGAAATTTGTATCTATCATAATTGATCACAAAATTTTATCATTCAAAATCTGATAAACGTCTTGAGATCGTTTGAACTTAACAATTTAGAGTCCATTTTAGGAAAAGTTAGTACATGCGTCAACTTTTCATGCAATCGATTATTGCAAACACTTCTTTAGATATTTAAAAAAGTCAAGCTTTTCCCAAAATATTGTGTCCTACAACTAATAATTTTGAAAAAGAAATTTAAAATCTATTAAAAAATTTCCATTTAGAAAATTATACTTTAATATTAATATATGAAATTTTATATATTTTATTTTAAATTTACAATATGAATTTATTTAAAAAAGTCTCTATGTTATACAATTAAGAGTTCCAAGAACCTCTCTCCTAGGTGTCAAATTCCAGTGCATTTCGCTTCGGTGTTCCATTGATTTTCATCCTACATGGATTCACTAGAACGCAGGGTTTGAAGTTCTCTTCTCATAGTGGCTCTTTCCATGCACTCCTCCCCAAAACCTCCCAACTGACCAATCACATGAACCTTTTTCCAGTATTGCATTATGCATTAAACATAATCATCTAACTGCAGCTAATACTTGAACCTTTTTTATCTTCCCACTTTATCTCACTGATTGATTTCCCTAGGTTTTTTTATCCTTTTCCACTCAAGACCTTAATTATTTCTCCTTCTCAATGCATTTTTTTGCTCTCCAGTATTGTTTGTTAGATTTGAATTTGAAACCCTAATTTATTATGGCGCCATTCATGAAATACTTTGTGGTTTCTCTATAAATAGGTTATTGCAATGTTTTGTTATTCACCAATTCTTCATTCTTTGTCTACTAGAATTTCTTATAGCCATGGCCATGAACTTTGATTCTCTTTCCAGCATTTCACCCAAAAAAGAGACATGGAGGATCAATGTAAAGGTTGTTCATCTGCGAAAAGTTCCAAGCTTTGATAATCCGAGGTTACCTTTTTGTATTGAGATGGTTCTGATGGATGAAAATGGTGACAGGATTCATGCATCTTCCCGGAAAACCCTAAGCTACAAGTTTAAGCAATTGATCTCTAAGGGTTCTACTTATACCATGTCTCATTTTGGAGTTGTTAATAATAGCGGTGAGTTTCGTACCACCAGACATGCTTTTAAGCTGAACTTTCAGCTTAGAACTGATGTCCACCAACTGAATGTCCTTTCTCTTTTGTTCAAATATCTGACATATTGTTCAAGGATTACGACAAGAAATATTTAGCTTGTCAGATTTCATCACTTGAGCTGATTTTTTTACACTCAGTATTTGTTTTTTCATATACCCATTTTCACAATTTGTGTTTTTTTTTTCACCATGTGATTAGGATTCTCACTAGCGTTGGAACTGAGCAGCAGTTCAAGAAAGATGGAATGAGTGACAAGATTATTAAGATTGAGCTCACGGCTGATTGGTAAATGTTTATTTAAATTTTTATTTTCTGATTTCCCATAAGTTTGGGTAATTTAATTGATTATTGTATTGTATTCCCTTATTGTAGTGCCAAGATTGAGTGTGCTTTCCTTGGTAACTTTGTTGATGAGATCAAAGCTTTTCTAGTTGCTGGTAATGCTAGCAATGATGTTGTAGTGATTCAACTTGCAAAAGTGAAGACTTTGAAAGGTTTTACCATTTCATAATTTAATTGGTTTTTATGTCATACTTTTTCAAATCTTGCACTTTTTGTATGAGTCCATGTGAAATAATGTTTGTGCGTATTTTGAATGTAGACACCCCATGTCTGAATTCTGCTTATGGTGCAAAAAATGTTTTAATTCACCCTGATATTCAGGAATTGCTGCCATCAAGAAAAAGTAAATTCCATGTCCAAACTTTATTTTTTCATTATCGTGAAATAATATTAATGATTTTTATGTTTTCATTAGGTTCTTTGATTCAACTGAGTTAAGCTCTCTAGTTATGAGCCAACTTCCAGATCTAAGCAAATCTACACGAGAAGATTTTCTTGTCATAACTTCTCCATAGACAATTGAAAAATCAAAGATAGTCAGGAGGTTTCTTTTATAATTTCTAAATTATGTTTAACGGACTTTTTTGTGTTGCAAAACATCCATAATGTTCTTTTGTTATTCCTGTTGAATTGTACTTGTGTGGTGCTTGGAACGATTAAGGTGCTGCCAGAGAATGGTGACTGGTGGTATCCATCCTGTAAATGCAACAAGATGGTTTGTCCTATAGGGTTACTGGAAATCAAACTCATTTTTCCGTCATTTTACAATTACCGACTTCATTTTTTACCACCACAACATGGTGGCTGAAATTTATATTATTAATCTTCCTTTAAAGTCGCTTTGTCAGTTTGAGTTCTCATTTGCATGTTTTTTGATATGATTTAATTAGAATGCTGAAAATTCTAAGGAAGCAAAGCTTCCTGATGAGCTAAACAACCTTCTAGACAAGACGTTTTTGTTCAAGATTGATGTCAAGATGTCTTCCAACTCCAAGTTTGAGCAATCCTATCGTGTGAAGAAAAATCGTAAGGAACGTGAGATAATCAACCAGTTCAATACCGTGACTGCTGAACCTAGGGTGAATATAATAATAATCTTGATTTGTTTTCACATTTTGGCATACTGTGATTTTTAGATGATTTAAAATAATTTAAAAAGTTAGGTTAATTGTGTTTAATCTCCCACCTCAAAGATTGTGTTTATTTATTGTTTGTTTTAAAAACTTATTTAATTAAACCAGTCTCATTTAGCAGGACTTGATCAGTGATGTTGTTGTTATTGATGATGAAAAAGTGTACGAGTCTACTTAGCCTGCTGCTGTTGTTCTTGGAGTTGAAACCCATGACTTAACCCCGGCAAAGCGGAGTTCACCTTCTGAAGTGCAGAATGTTATTTCTACTTCTACCAGTTCCCACAAGAAGCTTCTTGAAAAGATCAAGCAGGAGAAGATCTAAATGTCAGTTCCATTTGCTGAAGAGATTTCTATTTTGTGTTATGTTCCACTGTTTTGAACTTTAATTTTTCAGTTTTCTACCTTTGTTATTAAGATTTAAGCTATATTTTTTCATGATAATTTGTGGATCTCTTTATTCTTGGCCTTAATTTTGCGGCCTTTATTTGGCATTATTTTGGCTTCTAAATTTTGCGCATTAATTATGAAAGATTGTCGTCGATAATAATTTTTGTAGTAATGGTTGATGATGTTATTATCGCGCCGTTTATCATTCACTTATTTTTTTGATATTGGTTTCTTATTTTGATCTATGAACGAATGATTTTGTGATAGTATTTTCCTTTTTAACCATAATCATCATTCAACCTTCATTCACTAAAATATTTTAAAATGTAGAAGTTTTCCAATTCTTTTTCCTCTTGCCCCGTTCTATAACTATATATTACTTCAATGTAATATATATGTTTAACACAACAATCAAATAATTGTTCATATATCTTAAACCAAATCCTCATTTTCAATAAATAGTTGTTAGTTATTCTTAATTTAAATTTAAATATCTTTTGCTAAATAGTTTAAAAACTACTCAATTCTTTTCAATGAGTTGAGCCATGGTACATATCTGCTGTAACTTTGCATCTGTTTTCATTAATTAATTATCGCCGTTTATTATTCTAATATTTATTTATGTTCTACGAATGAATTTTTTTTTTATCCTCATGCACCCAATTTTTTGAAATATATTAATTTTAATTTTTTTATAGTATTTGCCTTTGTAACCATAAAAACTAATTTACATGATGGATAAAACAA
Source organism: Acmispon strigosus (assembly GCA_030819835.1). Classification (NCBI taxonomy): domain Eukaryota; kingdom Viridiplantae; phylum Streptophyta; class Magnoliopsida; order Fabales; family Fabaceae; genus Acmispon; species Acmispon strigosus. Next base: position 17,697,446 of record JAUAMA010000007.1, on the reverse strand, counting down.
TTTAACCAATTCATTCTTTTTGGGGTTAAATATAAGCAATTCATTCCAAGCCATTTGCTTCCTTGGTAGTTGCAAGAAATAAATTTTACTTTAAAGTAATATATTAATAACCTAATTATGAAATAGATGCTCATTTATGTTAAATTCAAACCACGTATTCATTAAATATCTTTAAATATTCGTTAGCTTTTTCTTAAATTTAATTTAAACCTCATTTGCTAAAGATTTTGAAAACTATTCTTAAATTCCGCAAGTGTAATTTGTCATTAAGTAAACCTTATGAATGCTCATATTTTTTCTTTATAATGGTTTATATCCAAACCTATTTTCAAAAGAAAAAAATTACCTGTTTAGTAACTTATCGTACACATTGATTTTACTCTCATATATCAATTATAATAACCCAAATTAATTTTTTACATTACCGATGGAAAACTTAATGACTTTTACTTTCCGTAATTAAATTTTTTACATATAGATGTCAACAACAAAATTGGCTACAACGATTTATGCTACTCTTCCGTTCCAAATTATAAGGACCTGTTCAGACAATCACGCTTATTAAAAAAACATGTAATAAGCTAATTAATATCTTGGTTTTGTTATTTTTTTGTACAAATCTTCCATATATGCTCCTATGTTAGTATTGGATATATCAAAGGTTGGTTGGGAAACATGAAAGAGAAGTAATTAGTAGAGGTGATAATTTAAGTTTTGGAATTGAAAATATAATGAATGCAAGGGGTAAAAAAGGAAAAACTTAATTTTTTTTTTTGAAATCTAGAAGGGTTTTATAATTTGGGACACCAAGTTTGTCTCTAAAGAACCTAATAATTTGGGACGGAGGAGTAATAAGCAGGGATGGATCCACATAGGACTTGAGGGGGGCAAGTGCCCCCACAAGATTTTTCATTTTTCAAGAAAAAATACTACATATAGTCTACATTTTTAGAATATTCAGTAAATAATTGCCCCCACAAAATAATAAGTATCCTCATTGTTTTGTACTTTGGAAAAAGATGAGCTCAAATTCATTTCACTCACATTCACATGAAAGAGATGAGAGTAGATAAAACATAAGTAAGAAATGTTATGCCTCAAGTTTCATAGAAAACTAACATCTACAACTATTGATATGCGTTCTTGTATACTCCTTCATGTTCATATTGCACAAACATCTTGGTTTTGTCTTCTAAATAAAGAAAATACTTGGTAAACACATAATTTATCTCTTGTAGTTCTCATGATAGGTTATTTAGACGCTACATATTTAACTTTCATAATCTAAGTATGAAATCAGAATTTTGGTTTTAGAAAAAAATCTATAAAGGTGATTTAGATGAAAATATTACTTTTACTAAACAACTAAGGAAATTAAGTATTTTCATCCCTTTTTGTTGAAACAACATTGATGAAATGGTCCCTTCTTGTCATTCTATCGTATCCTTAAACTAATTTCAATTGGGGCTTCGTGTGTGTTTGAGTAATAGTGACGCCATTGCATTATCATTTTCCAATATACATTATTTTGACATGTATTACTATAAATTCCTTTTGTTGTTCATAAGCCTACCTGATTCCAATATACCTAATGATCTATGTATACTCCATATTCCCAAACATTCGAAGAATAATTCCTTTCTCAACTCATTAATTTTGAACACGTCTTTAATGATTTATAGGTATGCATTAACATCCTTGTAAGTTGTGATACATCCCGGTGAAGCACTTGTAGGTGATTGGATTTACTAGCTATGCCTGAGTTATTGTGCTAGTTCCTTGTGGAACAACGATCCCCTTGACATAAGGTCATTAGGGTAGTGGCCTATTGTCACAATTTTTTGGGATGCCATGTTTGGGTCAATAATATGCATAGTAATCTCCTACTTAATTTCCGAATTTTAAATCCAATTTAAGCTCTTGGGTTGGTTTACATAGTCTATAAAACATGCTAGTAATCTCCTACTTAATTTCCGAATTTTAAATCCAACTTCATGATGCTATAGCCTAGAATTTCTACAAGTTAATTTCCTTAATAAATGTAGAACTTTCTTCCTAATTACTAAATCCATAGCCTTGGTATTTAGTTAACCAGAAAAGAAGATGAATAATGAATTCGGGCCAACACAAAGTTACGTCTATCCTAATTGCCTTAAGAGATATATACTTATAACCTTTTTTATTTCCTATTTCCCTTACTACTTACCAAATGGCCTTATGACATAAGTAGAAAGCAAGATATCTTTTGTGCACAAAGATGAATAAAGAACAAGGAAATAAAACATGAAAGGAAATATTATTCAGAAATGTAGAAAAATACTAGAACATGAATTATAAACTAAAACAACCCAAAAACTTAAAGAAGAAGTTAGCCAAGCATGGCTAAAAGAATCATTGAATTACCCTGGATAGGAGCTCAAGTTTGGCTTCCCACAATTCCTAGGAACAATGATCTTAAGGAGGAAAGAAGAATACTTGTTGTACTCTGAAATGGTGTGTCTTACAAGTGAAGAAAAGGCCCCTATTTATAGTAAAAATTAAGTATTTTCATCCCTTTTTGTTGAAACAACATTGATGAAATGGTCCCTTCTTGTCATTCTATCGTATCCTAAAACTAATTTCAATTGGGGCTTCGTGTGTGTTTGAGTAATAGTGACGCCATTGCATTATCATTTTCCAATATACATTATTTTGACATGTATTACTATAAATTCCTTTTGTTGTTCATAAGCCTACCTGATTCCAATATACCTAATGATCTATGTATACTCCATATTCCCAAACATTCGAAGAATAATTCCTTTCTCAACTCATTAATTTTGAACACGTCTTTAATGATTTATAGGTATGCATTAACATCCTTGTAAGTTGTGATACATCCCGGTGAAGCACTTGTAGGTGATTGGATTTACTAGCTATGCCTGAGTTATTGTGCTAGTTCCTTGTGGAACAACGATCCCCTTGACATAAGGTCATTAGGGTAGTGGCCTATTGTCACAATTTTTTGGGATGCCATGTTTGGGTCAATAATATGCATAGTAATCTCCTACTTAATTTCCGAATTTTAAATCCAATTTAAGCTCTTGGGTTGGTTTACATAGTCTATAAAACATGCTAGTAATCTCCTACTTAATTTCCGAATTTTAAATCCAACTTCATGATGCTATAGCCTAGAATTTCTACAAGTTAATTTCCTTAATAAATGTAGAACTTTCTTCCTAATTACTAAATCCATAGCCTTGGTATTTAGTTAACCAGAAAAGAAGATGAATAATGAATTCGGGCCAACACAAAGTTACGTCTATCCTAATTGCCTTAAGAGATATATACTTATAACCTTTTTTATTTCCTATTTCCCTTACTACTTACCATGGCCTTATGACATAAGTAGAAAGCAAGATATCTTTTGTGCACAAAGATGAATAAAGAACAAGGAAATAAAACATGAAAGGAAATATTATTCAGAAATGTAGAAAAATACTAGAACATGAATTATAAACTAAAACAACCCAAAAACTTAAAGAAGAAGTTAGCCAAGCATGGCTAAAAGAATCATTGAATTACCCTGGATAGGAGCTCAAGTTTGGCTTCCCACAATTCCTAGGAACAATGATCTTAAGGAGGAAAGAAGAATACTTGTTGTACTCTGAAATGGTGTGTCTTACAAGTGAAGAAAAGGCCCCTATTTATAGTAAAAATTAAGTATTTTCATCCCTTTTTGTTGAAACAACATTGATGAAATGGTCCCTTCTTGTCATTCTATCGTATCCTTAAACTAATTTCAATTGGGGCTTCGTGTGTGTTTGAGTAATAGTGACGCCATTGCATTATCATTTTCCAATATACATTATTTTGACATGTATTACTATAAATTCCTTTTGTTGTTCATAAGCCTACCTGATTCCAATATACCTAATGATCTATGTATACTCCATATTCCCAAACATTCGAAGAATAATTCCTTTCTCAACTCATTAATTTTGAACACGTCTTTAATGATTTATAGGTATGCATTAACATCCTTGTAAGTTGTGATACATCCCGGTGAAGCACTTGTAGGTGATTGGATTTACTAGCTATGCCTGAGTTATTGTGCTAGTTCCTTGTGGAACAACGATCCCCTTGACATAAGGTCATTAGGGTAGTGGCCTATTGTCACAATTTTTTGGGATGCCATGTTTGGGTCAATAATATGCATAGTAATCTCCTACTTAATTTCCGAATTTTAAATCCAATTTAAGCTCTTGGGTTGGTTTACATAGTCTATAAAACATGCTAGTAATCTCCTACTTAATTTCCGAATTTTAAATCCAACTTCATGATGCTATAGCCTAGAATTTCTACAAGTTAATTTCCTTAATAAATGTAGAACTTTCTTCCTAATTACTAAATCCATAGCCTTGGTATTTAGTTAACCAGAAAAGAAGATGAAGAATGAATTCGGGCCAACACAAAGTTACGTCTATCCTAATTGCCTTAAGAGATATATACTTATAACCTTTTTTATTTCCTATTTCCCTTACTACTTACCAAATGGCCTTATGACATAAGTAGAAAGCAAGATATCTTTTGTGCACAAAGATGAATAAAGAACAAGGAAATAAAACATGAAAGGAAATATTATTCAGAAATGTAGAAAAATACTAGAACATGAATTATAAACTAAAACAACCCAAAAACTTAAAGAAGAAGTTAGCCAAGCATGGCTAAAAGAATCATTGAATTACCCTGGATAGGAGCTCAAGTTTGGCTTCCCACAATTCCTAGGAACAATGATCTTAAGGAGGAAAGAAGAATACTTGTTGTACTCTGAAATGGTGTGTCTTACAAGTGAAGAAAAGGCCCCTATTTATAGTAAAAATTCACCCTCCAGCGCTTGAGCGCTGGCATTCCCAACGCTTGGGTGTTGGGATGCATTAAAGTTCCACTATCAGACCGAGGCCCAGCGCTTGAGCGCTGGCTTTCCAACGCTTGAGCGCTGGGTGAGAATCTGACTCATCTCCTAGTCAGAGTCCCAACGCTTGAGCGTTGGGTTGCCTGCTGCTTCATCTTCAAGCTTTTCCCTTCTTCATGGTAATGGGTTTTCAATGCCTTCAATGGCCACCACTCAGCCCTTAATCATTTCTGAAACTTCCTTCCCACTACCATCTATTCTTCAAGCTTATTTTCCATGTACTAAATTGGAGAGAGTTGCTTCATATTCTTCTTTTTCTCTTTTAGCCCTCTCTTTACTAGCACTTCAATTCTGGCCCTATAATTCTTTGAAACTTCACTTTTAATCCTCCACTCTTGAACTTTCACACTTTGATCCCTGATTTCCTGAAACTTTACAAATTGGTCCCTGGACAAAAATGATAACTATACCAGCTTTTGCTAAAAATATAAAATAACTATAAAAATTCCTAAAAATATAAAATAAAGTTAGAAAAACAAATAAAATCTAATCTATATGCAAAATGAAAAATAAATATAAAATCTACATAAAAATAATAAAAATCCTATATGTGACTCAAAAATAATAAAAATAAAAAGACTAAAAACAACCTAAAAACATCATATAATATCCACTCATCACATACGAAATAGCAATTCTTTCGTACACAATAATGACGCACACACCACTGTAGTTCTGTTTTATGCTATGATCTTTACAAGTGGAAAAGCAGACCCAATATTTTGCACTATAAGGTAGCTTAGGAAGGAATTTAAAGGATATGGTTAGACGTTGAATTCTTTCATAATCATAAAAATTGGCCACTCTTATTTTGGTCAAACAATGGAAAAATAAAAAGCTCAATATAGTTGTATTTTTTTGAAATGGTTATTGAAACAGTTACATTAATTGGATTATATGAGTGTGAGGCAAATTAAGATTATTAACCGTGGAGTTTCAGAAAACTTGGTGAATCAAAGAAGAAAGATATGAAGTATTTTTCATAATGCCACCTAAGTGGAGGAAAAAGTTGTATATGGAGCACACGAGAAAGAAGTTTATGTCGTTTATCCCTCCACAGTATACATCTGATGAGGTTCACTAATAAGGAGACTATTTAAGACATCAATCTCATCCTCTCGAGTAAGGGCAATGTATATTATTTGGTACACAAGTGGCTCATCTATCAAAAAACACTTGACTTTTCACAAAATAAGACATTTATCATGCAACTCACACGCGCATCAGATCTATTTATGATTTCCTTGTTGGATACAAGTAAACGACACCTGTTGTTGTTCTAGAACATGTGTGTTCTTGAAGATCTAGAGTGATATTATCACCATCTTTCTGAAAGGTATGAATATGTAAAATGTAAAACTGAGTTTAACATTGTTGCCGTTAAAATGCTTTTTTATTGAACCTGTTCTTCATAAATACGTAACTATGTCTCAGCTTTCAATTTTAACCGACTTTTATTTTATTTTACTTTTAATATGTTTTAATATTTTTATTTTATCTCTAAATTTTCCTTTTTATTGAAATAACTAAAATGAAACAAATTTAAAATATAAAACCGAAATTAAGAATAAATCTAAAAAATGACAAAAAAGGAAAGTGTAAAATGACTTCATCACTTTATAATCTTATTTGACTTGCATTAGTCTCCGTTTATAAATTTCAGCTAAAAAGGAATTAAATATGAATGAATTGCACAAGTTTTTGATAAAAGGAAATTTGTGATGTTTTAAAAAAGTATATTGAGGAAATGTTTATCTTGTCGGAAAGTTAGAAAAAAGTTATACAACTCACATGAGAACTCCAACTGCTAAATTATATGTTAACTAAGTGGATTTCTATTTAGAAGACAAACTCAAGACATAGACGCAACATGTTCATGGAGAAATATACGAGAACTCGTATCCAAAGTTGTAGATGTTAGTTTTGTATGAAACTTGAGGCATTTAAAAGATTATGTTGCCATATAAAAATAAAATCATTATTAAATATTTTTTCATTACTCTATAAATATTTGTTTTGTCAAATTTACAGGATTTTTATATCAAAATTTGCAAGTAAAATTTTAGATAAATCTAAAAAAATAACGTGTTGTTAACTTCATAGGGACATCCACATGAAATTTCAGCCAATGACTAAACACAAAAATTATTTTCATGTAGGAAATATCCGTTTTTGGACTAGACTTCAGGAACTCTTGTAGGAGATCTAAACTTCTTGAAGAATCACTCAAATGTCCACTTTTTCAATAGTATTTTGAACTCTAGACTTAAGGAGCGCAACACTAAAAAATGGACAGAAATAACAAGAAACTAGACGTGGTGCCGAAACTTTATGTAATGGCTCCTATGTATTTATAGGTGAGGAAGAGAACCCTGAAGGTGGAAAAAATTTTCGTCCTGTGATCAAAAATTAAAAGGAGGGAATCTTACTTTGAAAATTAGCATGAATGCTAGAAGTCCAGGGAGGGTGATTATAAAAGTTTGTGGAAATTCTAGCTATGAGAGAGAATGAGAGTGACAAAAGCTCTAATTTCCCATAGTCTACGATTGACTGTATTTGGTGAACAACTAGACCGAATGATAGTGTGAAAATGAGGAACTTCTAATCAAGTTAATATCGAATAGAAATCCTAGGCTAAAGCACCTAAGAACTAGTTCTAATTTCATGTGTAAAAGTGATTCTGAAAAGCTAAGTTAAGTGAAGTGAAATTAAACCCAAATACTTGTTTTATCATTTTTATCATTTCATGGCTTTTAGTCTTTTTCTATCACAATATCAAAACAAAACATCTTTTATTTTACCAACTTTGAAAAACCAATTATAAAATCAACCAATCCCTGTGGAGACGATATCTTTTATATTACTTCGATATTCAACCGTACACTTGCGGATTTGGCTTATCAATGCCCTAATTTTATCCGTTAACCTTTGTGCTTTTTCTAAGCAGGGAGATTAATCATGATCTTTGCTTTGGGTAGGTATTGTTGTTGGGGAAACCTCTTTCCCCCATCCATGCGTAGCACAATGATTTATTTCATTTGATATTGAACATTTATTGAAATTTTAGCTTTTCTTAGATAGAATATTTCGGGTTTTTGTGCTTTGCATTTTAGGTTCCTTTTCATACAAATTTCAAAGATGTGTTTGTTTAAATAAAACTTCATTAAGAGTTATAATCTTTCTATGCATAGTCTAAATTTAGGTGTTTGCTTTTAGAATCAACTCGTCTCCGATGTTGATGCTATTTTTTGGTATTATATTTAACCATATTGATACCCAAATCGCAAGTGCACGATTGACTATCGCGTAGTATAAAAAGATCGAACCCAAGGGATAGGTGTTCTTTTTATTATAATATACAGTACTTGTGCCGAAAAATTAAAAGATGAATATATGATGTTGGTTTTAGAGCAATCAAGAACAAAAGCATAAAATGATAAGAAATAAAGATGATAAGAATTTAAGCTCTTGGGTTGGTTTACATAGTCTATAAAACATGCTAGTAATCTCCTACTTAATTTCCGAATTTTAAATCCAATTTCATGATGCTATAGCCTAGAATTTGTACAAGTTAATTGCCTTAAGAAATGTAGAACTTTCTTCCTAATTACTAAATCCATAGCCTTGGTATTTAGTTAACCAGAAAAGAAGATGAAGAATGAATTCGGGCTAGCAAAAAGTTACGTCTATCCTAATTGCCTTAAGAGATATATACTTATAACCTTTTTTATTTCTTATTTCCCTTACTACTTACCAAATGGCCTTATGACATAAGTAGAAAGCAAGATATCTTTTGTGCACAAAGATGAATAAAGAACAAGGAAATAAAACATGAAAGGAAATATTATTCAGAAATGTAGAAAAACACTAGATCATGAATTATAAACTAAAACAACCCAAAAACTTAAAGACGAAGTTAGCCAAGCATGGCTAAAAGAATCATTGAATTACCCTGGATAGGAGCTCAAGTTTGGCTTCCCACAATTCCTAGGAACAATGATCTTAAGGAGGAAAGAAGAATACTTGTTGTACTCTGAAATGGTGTGTCTTACAAGTGAAGAAAAGGCCCCTATTTATAGTAAAAATTCACCCTCCAGCGCTTGAGCGCTGGCATTCCCAACACTTGGGCGTTGGGATGCATTAAAATTCCACTATCAAACCGAGGCCCAGCGCTTGAGCGCTGGCTTTCCAACGCTTGAGCGTTGGGTCGCCTGCTGCTTCATCTTCAAGCTTTTCCCTTCTTCATGGTAATGGGTTTTCAATGCCTTCAATGGCCACCACTCAGCCCTTAATCATTTCTGAAACTTCCTTCCCACAACCATCAATTCTTCAACCTTATTTTCCATGTGCTAAATTGGAGAGAGTTGCTTCATATTCTTCTTTTTCTCTTTTAGCCCTCTCTTAACTAGCACTTCAATTCTGGCCCTTTAATTCTTTGAAACTTCACTTTTAATCCTCCACTCTTGAACTTTCACACTTTGATCCCTGATTTCCTGAAACTTTACAAATTGGTCCCTGGACCAAAATGATAACTATACCAGCTTTTCCTAAAAATATAAATTAACTATAAAAATTCCTAAAAATATAAAATAAAGTTAGAAAAACAAATAAAATCTAATCTATATGCAAAATGAAAAATAAATATAAAATCTACATAAAAATAATAAAAATCCTATATGTGACTCAAAAATAATAAAAATAAAAAGACTAAAAACAACCTAAAAACTTCATATAATATCCACTCATCACATATGAAATAGCAATTCTTTCGTACACAATAATGACGCACACACCACTGTAGTTCTGTTTTATGCTATGATCTTTACAAGTGGAAAAGCAGACACAATATTTTGCACTATAAGGTAGCTTAGGAAGGAATTTGAAGGATATGCTTAGACGTTGAATTCTTTCATATTCATAAAAATTGGCCTTTCTTATTTTGCTCAAACAATGGAAAAATAAAAAGCTCAATATAGTTGTATTTTTTTGAAATGGTTATTGAAACAGTTACATTAATTGGATTATATGAGTGTGAGGCAAATTGAGATTATTAACCGTGGAGTTTCAGAAAACTTGATGAATCAAAGAAGAAAGATATGAAGTATTTTTCATAATGCCACCTAAGTGGAGGAAAAAGTTGTATATGGAGCACACCTGAAAGAAGTTTATGTCGTTTATCCCTCCACAGTATACATCTGATGAGGTTCACTAATAAGGAGACTATTTAAGACATCAATCTCATCCTCTCGAGTACGGGCAATAACTTTTGCCGACATCCAAACTTGAGACAAGTAAGCATTATTCCTTTTTAATGCAACAGAAAGTATAACATTCTGGATATGGCGTGATCATACATTCTGGATACTGAAGTTGTATGTTGATAAGGGTGAATTGGTTACTATTATTAATTAAATGTATATTATTTGGTACACAAGTGGCTCATCTATCAAAAAACACTTGAATTTTCACAAAATAAGACATTTATCATGCAACTCACACGCGCATTAGATCTATTTATGATTTCCTTGTTGGATACAAGTAAACGACACCTGTTGTTGTTCTAGAACATGTGTGATCTTGAAGATCTAGAGTGATATCATCACCATCTTTTTGAAAGGTATGAATATGTAAAATGTAAAACTGAGTTTAACATTGTTGCCGTTAAAATGATTTTTTATTGAACATGTTCTTCAAAAATACGTAACTATGTCTCAGCTTTCAATTTTAACCGACTTTTATTTTATTTTACTTCTTATTTGTTTTAATATTTTTATTTTATCTCTAAATTTTCCTTTTTATTGAAATAACTAAAATGAAACAAATTTAAAATATAAAACCGAAATTAAGAATAAATCTAAAAAATGACAAAAAAGGAAGGTGTAAAATGACTTCATCACTTTATAATCTTATTTGACTGGCATTAGTCTCCGTTTATAAATTTCAGCTAAAAAGGAATTAAATATGAATGAATTGCACAAGTTTTTGATAAAGGAAATTTGTGCTGTTTTAAAAAAGTATATTGAGGAAATGTTTATCTTGTCGGAAAGTTTGAACAAAGTTATACAAATCTCATGAGAACTTCAACTGCTAAATTATATGTTAACTAAGTGGATTTATATTTAGAAGACAAACTCAAGACATTGACGCAACATGTTCATGGAGAAATATACGAGAATTCGTATCCAAAGTTGTAGATGTTAGTTTTGTATGAAACTTGAGGCATTTAAAAGATTATGTTGCCACCTCTAATTTTTGTTAGAGAGAGCAATACGTAATACCAATATTTGGATAGATAAAAAACTCCTAAGGTTGCCATACGAAATATGTATTTTAGTTTAAAGGAATAATTGGTCAACTATTTTTAGTCCCACATTGCTAAAACTTCCCCGTTCTTTCTTCTCCTTCCTCTATATAAATGGAACTTCTTCTCACGTTTGATCATCCAAAAATTCAAAGACTAAGGTCTAAGATTAAAATTACTTAGAGTGTTTTGGATCACACAAACATAGTGTAAAAACACAGAGTTTGTAGCATAGTTCAAGATTTTAAGAGATCTATTTTATATCCATTGGGTTTTTTGCTTGGCACTAGCCTACCTGCTAGTGTAAACTTTTGGACTGTTGGTGATGTGCGGCAAGGTCAAAGTCCTGGGAGACCTACGCAGTTAGAGACTTTTCGAGTGCTCTGCATCGAGGTAAGTATTTATTTCATTTCTTCTTTATTTTAATTTTATCATTTCTTAATAAATCTAATATTTTATTTATGTGGATTTTTTTTCACCTTTTTTTTTGAAAAATATTCTCTTCTTAATTTTAAATACCCTATAAACATAAAATCATTATTAAATATTTTTTCATTACTCTATAAATATTTGTTTTGTCAAATTTATAGGATTTTTATATCAAAATTTGCAAGTAAAATTTGAGATAAATCTAAAAAAATAACGTGTTGTTAAATTCTTAGGGACATCCACATGAAATTTCATCCAATGACTAAACACAAAATTATTTTCATGTAGGAAATATCCGTTTTTGGACTAGACTTCAGGAACTCTTGTAGGAGATCTAAACTTCTTGAAGCATCACTCGAATGTCCACTTTTTCAATAGTATTTTGAACTCTAGACTTAAGGAGCGCAACACTAAAAAATGGACAGAAATAACAAGAAACTAGATGTGGTGCCGAATCTTTCTGTAATGGCTCCTATGTATATATAGGTGAAGAAGAGAACCCTGAAGGTGGAAAAAATGTTTCGTCTTGTGATTAGAAATTAAAAGGAGGGAATCTTACTTTGAAAATTAGCATGAATGCTAGAAGTCCAGGGAGGGTGATTATAAAAGTTTGTGGAAATTCTAGCTATGAGAAAGAATGAGAGTGACAAAATCTCTAATTTCCCATATGTGTACGATGGACTGTATTTGGTGAACAACTAGACCGAATGATAGTGTGAAAATGAGGAACTTCTAATCAAGTTTACATCAAATAGAATGTCAAATTAACCCCCACCTGCGTTGCATATGTAGGTTTAGGTTTTAAAGGTTCCCCTGCAAGTTATATCACTAGGTGGGGAGTAAATTAACCCCCCACCTATTAAATTAACCCCAATTTGACCAGCAGGTGAACCTTTAAAACCTAAATTTACATGGGCAACGCAGGTGGGGGGTTAATTTGACATTCTATTCGATGTAAACTTGATTAGAAGTTCCTCATTTTCACACTATCCTTCGGTCTAGTTGTTCACCAAATACAGTTCACCGTAGACATATGGGAAAATAGAGCTTTTGTCACTCTCATTCTCTCTCATAGCTAGAATTTCCGCAAAGTTTTATAATCACCCTCCCTGGACTTCTAGCATTCATGCTAAATTTAAAAGTAAGATTCCCTCCTTTTAATTTCTGATCACAGGACGAAACATTTTTTCCACCTTCAGGGTTCTCTTCCTCACCTATATATACATAGGAGCCATTACAGAAAGTTTCGGCACAACGTCTAGTTTCTTGTTATTTCTGTCCGTTTTTTAGTGTTGCGCTCCTTAAGTCTAGAGTTCAAAATACTATTGAAAAAGTGAACATTCGAGTGATGCTTCAAGAAGTTTAGATCTCCTACAAGAGTTCCTGAAGTCTAGTCCAAAAACGGATATTTCCTACATGAAAATAATTTTTATGTTTAGTCATTGGATGAAATTTCATGTGGATGTCCCTAAGAATTTAACAACACGTTATTTTTTTAGATTTATCTAAAAATTTACTTGCAAATTTTGATATAAAAATCCTGTATATTTGACAAAACAAATATTTATAGAGTAATGAAATATATTTAATAATGAATTTATGTTTATAGGGTATTTAAAATTAAGAAGAGAATATTTTTCAAAAAAAAAAAGAAGAAAAAAAAATCCACATAAATAAAATATTAGATTTATTAAAATATGATAAAATTAAAATAAAGAAGAAATGAAATAAATACTTACCTCGATGCAGAGCACTCCAAAAGTCTCTAACTGCCTAGGTCTCCTAGGACTTTGACCTTGCTGCACATCACCAACACTCCAAAAGTTTACACTAGCACGTAGGCTAGTGCAAAGCAATAAACCCAATGGATATAAAATAGATCTCTAAAAATCTTGAACTATGCTACAAACTCTGTGTTTTTACACTATGTTTGTGTGATCCAAAACACTCAAAGTAATTTTAATCTTAGACCTTAGTCTTTGAAATTTTGGATGATCAAACATGAGAAGAAGTTCCCTTTATATAGAGGAAGGAGAATAAAGAACGGGGAAGTTTTAGCAATTTGGGACTAAAAATAGTTCACCAATTATTCCTTTAAACTAAAATACATATTTCATATGGCAACCTTAGGTGTTTTTTATCTATCCAAATATTGGTATTACGTATTGCTCCCTCTAACAAAAATTGTAGGTGGCAACATAATCTTTTAAATGCCTCAAGTTTCATACAAAACTAACATCTACAACTTAGGATACGAGTCCTCGTGTATTTCTCCAAGCTTTAGCAATGTGAGACTAAAACAGTTGATCAGTGCTTTACTTTGTTGTGAGATATCAAATTTCATGGCAACTTTAACTGTTTATTAACTATCCAAAGAATGAAATAACATCTTGTTTTTTTAAAAAATAATTGTAGGTGACCACATTATATTTCAAATGTCTCAAGTTTCATACAAAACTAACATCTACAACCAAGGATATTAAGTATTGTCATCCCTTTTTGTTGAAAGAACATTGATGAATTGGTCCCTTCTTGTCATTCTATTTTATCCTGAAATTAATTTCAATTGGGGCTTTGTATGTGTTTGAGTATTAGTGACGCCATGGCCTTATCATTTTCCAATATATATTATTTTATGTTGAACATTTATTGAAGTTTTGCTTATCCGGCGACTTTGATAGACTTTTGATTGGGTTTAAGTGCTTTTTATTTTGGGTACCTTTTCTTGTTAATTTTTCTTTGATGCCTGATGATTGGATTTCATATGATGTTTTTAGGGCTTTCCAGATCTTTCATTGTAGAATTGGTACCTAACAAAGTATATATAATGTTTATTGTTTTGCTGTTGTCTTATTCTATAACTACGCAATTATAATGTTTAGAAAAAACTCTCAATTTTCTTATGCTTTACAAGGGTGGGCCCCAGTTTCGTGCTATTGGCACCAAGAATTTCAAAAATGTGTTACAAAGACTGTTGTTTTGAAAAACAAAAAAAAAAAACACGTTCACATTAGGTTGGAAGATTGTGGCCCTCTATCCGAATTTACATATGGAATAGAAGGACTTATAGTTCATTATGGTCTTCAACGTGAAGGAGGATGGCCCGAGGTGTGTTATTTAGGGGGATGTGAGTTTCATATTAAAGTTAAAGACAGAGATTTTAGATCAATCTCTACTGAACATGAAGGAAATAACTTTTATTTCGGATGGATGCCAACGCAAGTTGTAGAAACTGACTATGATAGTGGACCTGACAACGAAGAAGAAAATACAATGTGTTACTACGAAAAGCCAACTTTCACCATCGCACATCATTACGAACAGAATGGTGGGTCATATCTATTTACTCAGGTTATTTTATATTACTTAGTTGTTAGTAACTATTTTTTTAAGAGCTTTGATTGTTTTTAATATTTATGCCTTAATCCAGACTTTGCCAGCAGCGTTGGTGAAGCATGCATTGCTTCCGGATAAACCTTCACATTGTGTATTAAGAGATGCAAGTAAGCGAAGGTTTTATTGTGAATGTTCTGGGAATAAAAAAAAACAATCAAAGTGTATCGTGACAATTGGTTGGATAGACTTCATCAAAGAAAATAGATACAAAGATCAGAGCTGGATCAAGTAGGGAATTGATAAGAAGGATCCTTATGTAATACATGTCAGTGTAATCAATAAGTGAAAAATGGTTCTCAAGTTTTTATTTTCATATATCAATATTTACCCCATGCTTTTATTGTTCAGTTAAAATATGAAAATCTATGTACCAAAACATCCAAGTAAATTATTATTTCGGTTTATAAACATCTATAATTGTCAATTGATATGTTTCATCTAAATAAAACTCTCTTGTGCATGGCACGGGTCAAAAACTAGTACACAAAGTTTAGGAAATTTGTATCTATCATAATTGATCACAAAATTTTATCATTCAAAATCTGATAAACATCTTGAGATTGTTTGAACTTAACAATTTAGAGTCCATTTTAGGAAAAGTTAGTACATGCGTCAACTTTTCATGCAATCGATTATTGCAAACACTTCTTTAGATATTTAAAAAATTCAAGCTTTTCCCAAAATATTGTGTCCTACAACTAATAATTTTGAAAAAGAAATTTAAAATCTATTAAAAAAATTCCATTTAGAAAATTATACTTTAATATTAATATATGAAATTTTATATATTTTATTTTAAATTTACAATATGAATTTATTTAAAAAAGTCTCTATGTTATACAATTAAGAGTTCCAAGAACCTCTCTCCTAGGTGTCAAATTCCAGTGCATTTCGCTTCGGTGTTCCAATGATTTTCATCCTACATGGATTCACTAGAACGCAGGGTTTGAAGTTCTCTTCTCATAGTGGCTCTTTCCATGCACTCCTCCCCAAAATCTCCCAACTGACCAATCACATGAACCTTTTTCCAGTATTGCATTATGCATTAAACATAATCATCTAACTGCAGCTAATACTTGAACCTTTTTTATCTTCCCACTTTATCTCACTGATTGATTTCCCTAGGTTTTTTTATCCTTTTCCACTCAAGACCCTAATTATTTCTCCTTCTCAATGCATTTTTTTGCTCTCCAGTATTGTTTGTTAGATTTGAATTCGAAACCCTAATTTATTATGGCGCCATTCATGAAATACTTTGTGGTTTCTCTATAAATAGGTTATTGCAATGTTTTGTTATTCACCAATTCTTCATTCTTTGTCTACTAGAATTTCTTATAGCCATGGCCATGAACTTTGATTCTCTTTCCAGCATTTCACCCAAAAAAGAGACATGGAGGATCAATGTAAACGTTGTTCATCTGCGAAAAGTTCGAAGCTTTGATAATCCGAGGTTACCTTTTTGTATTGAGATGGTTTTGATGGATGAAAATGGTGACAGGATTCATGCATCTGCCCGGAAAACCCTAAGCTACAAGTTTAAGCAATTGATCTCTAAGGGTTCTACTTATACCATGTCTCATTTTGGAGTTGTTAATAATACCGGTGAGTTTCGTACCACCAGACATGCTTTTAAGCTGAACTTTCAGCTTAGAACTGATGTCCACCAACTGAATGTCCTTTCTCTTTTGTTCCAATATCTGACATATTGTTCAAGGATTACGACAAGAAATATTTAGCTTGTCAGATTTCATCGCTTGAGTTGATTTTTTTACACTCAGTATTTGTTTTTTCATATACCCATTTTCACAATTTGTGTTTTTTTTTTTCACCATGTGATTAGGATTCTCACTGGCGTTGGAACTGAGCAGCAGTTCAAGAAAGATGGAATGAGTGACAAGATTATTAAGATTGAGCTCATGGCTGATTGGTAATAATGTTTATTTAAATTTCTATTTTCTGATTTCCCTTAAGTTTGGGTCATTTAATTGATTATTGTATTGTATTCCCTTATTGTAGTGCCAAGATTGAGTGTGCTTTCCTTGGTAACTTTTTTGATGAGATCAAAGCTTTTCTAGTTGCTGGTAATGCTAGCAATGATGTTGTAGTGATTCAACTTGCAAAAGTGAAGACTTTGAAATGTTTTACCATTTCATAATTTAATTGGTTTTTATGTCATACTTTTTCAAATCTTGCACTTTTTGTATGAGTCCATGTGAAATAATGTTTGTGCGTATTTTGAATGTAGACACCCCATGTCTGAATTCTGCTTATGGTGCAACAAAGGTTTTAATTCACCCTGATATTCAGGAATTGCTGCCATCAAGAAAAAGTAAATTCCATGTCCAAACTTTATTTTTTCATTATCGTGAAATAATATTAATGATTTTTATGTTTTCATTAGGTTCTTTGATTCAACTGAGTTAAGCTCTCTAGTTATGAGCCAACTTCCAGATCTAAGCAAATCTACACGAGAAGATTTTCTTGTCATAACTTCTCCATAGACAATTGAAAAATCAAAGATAGTCAGGAGGTTTCTTTTATAATTTCTAAATTATGTTTAACGGACTTTTTTGTGTTGCAAAACTTCCATAATGTTCTTTTGTTATTCCTGTTGAATTGTACTTGTGTGGTGCTTGGAACGATTAAGGTGCTGCCAGAGAATGGTGACTGGTGGTATCCATCCTGTAAATGCAACAAGATGGTTTGTCCTATAGGGTTATTGGAAATCAAACTCATTTTTCCGTCATTTTACAATTACCGACTTCATTTTTTACCACCACAACATGGTGGCTGAAATTTATATTATTATTCTTCCTTTAAAGTCGCTTTGTCAGTTTGAGTTCTCATTTGCATGTTTTTTGATATGATTTAATTAGAATGCTGAAAAATCTAAGGAAGCAAAGCTTCCTGATGAGCTAAACAACCTTCTAGACAAGATGTTTTTGTTCAAGATTGATGTCAAGATGTCTTCCAACTCCAAGTTTGAGCAATCCTATCATGTGAAGAAAAATTGTAAGGAACGTGAGATAATCAACCATTTCAATACCGTGACTGCTGAACCTAGGGTGAATATAATAATAATCTTAATTTGTTTTCACATTTTGGCATACTGTGATTTTTAGATGATTTAAAATAATTTAAAAAGTTAGGTTAATTGTGTTTAATCTCCCACCTCAAAGATTGTGTTTATTTATTGTTTGTTTTAAAAACTTATTTAATTAAACCAGTCTCATTTAGCAGGACTTGATCAGTGATGTTGTTGTTATTGATGATGAAAAAGTGTACGAGTCTACTTAGCCTGCTGCTGTTGTTCTTGGAGTTGAAACCCATGACTTAACCCCGGCAAAGCGGAGTTCACCTTCTGAAGTGCAGAATGTTATTTCTACTTCTACCAGTTCCCACAAGAAGCTTCTTGAAAAGATCAAGCAGGAGAAGATCTAAATGTCAGTTCCATTTGCTGAAGAGATTTCTATTTTGTGTTATGTTCCACTGTTTTGAATTTTAATTTTTCAGTTTTCTACCTTTGTTACTAAGATTTAAGCTATATGTTTTCATGATAATTTGTGGATCTCTTTAATCTTGGCCTTAATTTTGCGGCCTTTATTTGGCAATATTTTGGCTTCTAAATTTTGCGCATTAATTATGAAAGATTGTCGTCGATAATAATTTTTTTAGTAATGGTTGATGATGTTATTATCGCGCCGTTTATCATTCACATATTTTTTTGATATTGGTTTCTTATTTTGATCTATGAACGAATGATTTTGTGATAGTATTTTCCTTTTTAACCATAATCATCATTCAACCTTCATTCACTAAAATATTTTAAAATGTAGAAGTTTTCCAATTCTTTTTCCTCTTGCCCCGTTCTATAACTATATATTACTTCAATGTAATATATATGTTTAACACAACAATCAAATAATTGTTCATATATCTTAAACCAAATCCTCATTTTCAATAAATAGTTGTTAGTTATTCTTAATTTAAATTTAAATATCTTTTGCTAAATAGTTTAAAAACTACTCAATTCTTTTCAATGAGTTGAGCCATGGTACATATCTGCTGTAACTTTGCATCTGTTTTCATTAATTAATTATCGCCGTTTATTATTCTAATATTTCTTTATGTTCTACGAATGAATTTTTTTTTATCCTCATGCACCCAATTTTTTGAAATATATTAATCTTAATTTTTTTATAGTATTTGCCTTTGTAACCATAAAAACTAATTTACATGATGGATAAAACAATTTAACCAATTCATTCTTTTTGGGGTTAAATATAAGCAATTCATTCCAAGCCATTTGCTTCCTTGGTAGTTGCAAGAAATAAATTTTACTTTAAAGTAATATATTAATAACCTAATTATGAAATAGATGCTCATTTATGTTAAATTCAAACCACGTATTCATTAAATATCTTTAAATTTCGTTAGCTTTTTCTTAAATTTAATTTAAACCTCATTTGCTAAAGATTTTGAAAACTATTCTTAAATTCCGCAAGTGTAATTTGTCATTAAGTAAACCTTCTGAATGCTCATATTTTTTCTTTATAATGGTTTATATCCAAACCTATTTTCAAAAGAAAAAAATTACCTGTTTAGTAACTTATCGTACACATTGATTTTACTCTCATATATTAATTATAATAACCCAAATTAATTTTTTACATTACCGATGGAAAACTTAATGACTTTTACTTTCCGTAATTAAATTTTTTACATATAGATGTCAACAACAAAATTGGCTACAAAGATTTATGCTACTCTTCCGTTCCAAATTATAAGGACCTGTTCAGACAATCACGCTTATTAAGAAAACATGTTATAAGCTAATTAATATCTTGGTTTTGTTATTTTTTTGTACAAATCTTCCATATATGCCCCTATGTTAGTATTGGATATATCAAAGGTTGGTTGGGAAACATGAAAGAGAAGTAATTAGTAGAGGTGATAATTTAAGTTTTGGAATTGAAAATATAATGAATGCAAGGGGTAAAAAAGGAAAAACTTATTTTTGTTTGAAATCTAGAAGGGTTTTATAATTTGGGACACCAAGTTTGTCTCAAAAGAACCTAATAATTTGGGACAGAGGAGTAATAAGCAGGGATGGATCCACAGAGGACTTGTGGGGGGCAAGTGCCCCCACAAGATTTTTCATTTTTCAAGAAAAAATACTACATATACTCTACATTTTTAGAATATTCAGTAAATAATTGCCCCCACAAAATAATAAGTATCCTCATTGTTTTGTACTTTGGAAAAAGATGAGCTCAAATTCATTTCACTCACATTCACATGAAAGAGATGAGAGTAGATAAAACATAAGTAAGAAATATTATGCCTCAAGTTTCATAGAAAACTAACATCTACAACTATTGATATGCGTTCTTGTATACTCCTTCATGTTCATATTGCACAAACATCTTGGTTTTGTCTTCTAAATAAAGAAAATACTTGGTAAACACATATTTTATCTCTTGTAGTTCTCATGATAGGTTATTTAGACGCTACATATTTAACTTTCATAATCAAAGTATGAAATCAGAATTTTGGTTTTAGAAAAAAATCTATAAAGGTGATTTAGATGAAAATATTACTTTTACTAAACAACTAAGGAAATTAAGTATTTTCATCCCTTTTTGTTGAAACAACATTGATGAAATGGTCCCTTCTTGTCATTCTATCGTATCCTTAAACTAATTTCAATTGGGGCTTCGTGTGTGTTTGAGTAATAGTGACGCCATTGCATTATCATTTTCCAAAATACATTATTTTGACATGTATTACTATAAATTCCTTTTGTTGTTCATAAGCCTACCTGATTCCAATATACCTAATGATCTATGTATACTCCATATTCCCAAACATTCGAAGAATAATTCCTATCTCAACTCATTAATTTTGAACAAGTCTTTAATGATTTATAGGTATGCATTAACATCCTTGTGAGTTGTGATACATCCCGGTGAAGCACTTGTAGGTGATTGGATTTACTAGCTATGCCTGAGTTATTGTGCTAGTTCCTTGTGGAACAACGATCCCCTTGACATAAGGTCATTAGGGTAGTGGCCTATTGTCACAATTTTTGGGGATGCCATGTTTGGGTCAATAATATGCATAGTAATCTCCTACTTAATTTCCGAATTTTAAATCCAATTTAAGCTCTTGGGTTGGTTTACATAGTCTATAAAACATGCTAGTAATCTCCTACTTAATTTCCGAATTTTAAATCCAATTTCATGATGCTATAGCCTAGAATTTCTACAAGTTAATAGCCTTAAAAATGTAGAACTTTCTTCCTAATTACTAAATCCATAGCCTTGGTATTTAGTTAACCAGAAAAGAAGATGAAGAATGAATTCGGGCCAGCACAAAGTTACGTCTATCCTAATTGCCTTAAGAGATATATACTTATAACCTTTTTTATTTCCTATTTCCCTTACTACTTACCAAATGGCCTTATGACATAAGTAGAAAGCAAGATATCTTTTGTGCACAAAGATGAATAAAGAACAAGGAAATAAAACATGAAAGGAAATATTATTCAGAAATGTAGAAAAACACTATAACATGAATTATAAACTAAAACAACCCAAAAACTTAAAGAAGAAGTTAGCCAAGCATGGCTAAAAGAATCATTGAATTTAGGTTTTAAAGGTTCCCCTGCAAGTTATATAACTAGGTGGGGGGTAAATTAACCCCCCACCTGTCAAATTAACCCCAATTTGACCTGCAGGTGAACCTTTAAAACCTAAATTTACATGGGCAACGCAGGTGGGGGGTTTATTTGACATTCTATTCGATGTAAACTTGATTAGAAGTTCCTCATTTTCCCACTATCCATCGGTCTAGTTGTTCACCAAATACAGTTCACCGTAGACATATGGGAAAATATAGCTTTTGTCACTCTCATTCTCTCTCATCGCTAGAATTTCCATAAAATTTTATAATCACCCTCCCTGGAGTTCTTGCATTCATGCTAATATTCAAAGTAAGATTCCCTCCTTTTAATTTCTGATCACGGGACGAAACATTTTTTCCACCTTCAGGGTTCTCTTCCTCACCTATATATACCTAGGAGCCATTAAAGAAAGTTTCGGCACAACGTCTAGTTGCTTGTTATTTCTGTCCATTTTTTAGTGTTGCGCTCCTTAAGTCTAGAGTTCAAAATACTATTGAAAAAGTGTACATTCGAGTGATGCTTCAAGAAGTTTAGATCTCCTACAAGAGTTCCTGTAGTCTAGTCCAAAAACGGATATTTCCTACATGAAAATAATTTTTGTGTTTAGTCATTGGATGAAATTTCATGTGGATGTCCCTAAGAATTTAACAACACGTTATTTTTTTAGATTTATCTCAAATTTTACTTGCAAATTTTGATATAAAGATCCTGTAAATTTGACAAAACAAATATTTATAGAGTAATGAAAAAATATTTAATAATGATTTTATGTTTATAGGGTATTCAAAATTAAGAAGAGAATATTTTTCAAAAAAAAAAAAGAAGAAAAAAAAATTCACATAAATAAAATATTATATTTATTAAAAAATGATAAAATTAAAATAAAAAAGAAATGAAATAAATACTTACCTCGATGCAGAGCACTCGAAAAGTCTCTAACCACGTAGGTCTCCTAGGACTTTGACCTTGCTGCACATCACCAACACTCCAAAAGTTTACACTAGCACGTAGGCTAGTGCAAAGCAAAAAACTCAATGTATATAAAATAGGTCTCTAAAAATCTTGAACTATGCTACAAACTATGTGTTTTTACACTATGTTTGTGTGATCCAAAACACTCAAAGTAATTTTAATCTTAGACCTTAGTCTTTGAATTTTTGGATGATCAAACATGAGAAGAAGTTCCCTTTATATAGAGGAAGGAGAAGAAAGAACGGGGAAGTTTTAGCAATGTGGGACTTAAAATAGTTTACCAATTATTCCTTTAAACTAAAATACATATTTCGTATGGCAACCTTAGGTGTTTTTTATCTATCCAAATATTGGTATTACGTATTGCTCTCTCTGACAAAAATTGTAGGTGGCAACATAATCTTTTAAATGCCTCAAGTTTCATACAAAACTAACATCTACAACATTAAATACGAGTTCTCATATATTTCTCCAAGCTTTAGCAATGTGAGACTAAAACAGTTGATCAGTGCTTTACTATGTTGTGAGATATCAAATTTCATGGCAACTTTAACTGTTTATTAACTATCCAAAGAATGGAATAACATCTTGTTTTGTTAAAAATAATTGTAGGTGACCACATTACATTTCAAATGTCTCAAGTTTCATACAAAACTAACATCTACAACTACAGATATGCGTTCTTGTATACTCCTTCGTGTACATTTTGCACAAGCATCTTAGTTTTGTCTTCTAAATAAAGAAAATACTTGGTAAACACATAATCTATCTCTTGTTGTTCTCATGATAGTGTATTTATATGCTACGTATTTAACTTTCATAACCTTAGTATTAAATCAGAATTTTTGTTTTAGAAAAGAATATATAAAGGTGATTTAGATGAAAATATTAGTTTTACTAAATAACTAAGGAAATTAAGTATTGTCATCCCTTTTTGTTGAAAGAACATTGATGAATTGGTCCCTTCTTGATATTCTATGATATCCTAAAATTAATTTTAATTGGGGCTTTGTGTGTGTTTGAGTATTAGTGACGCCATGGCCTTATCATTTTCCAATATATATTATTTTTGCATGTATTACTATAAATTTCTTTTGTTGTTCATATGCCTACTTGATTCAAACAGGTAAATATATGTAGATGCTAGCGGTAACTTAAATAATCAATAAATATGAATTAATGATCTATGTATACTCCATATTCCCAAACATTCGAAGAATAATTTATCCTTTCTCAACTCATTAATGTTGAACACGTCTTTAATGATTTATAGGTATGCATTAACATCCTCGTGAGTTGTGATACGTCCTGGTGTAGCACTTGTAGGTGATTGGATTTACTAGCTTTGCCTGAGTTATTCTGCTAGTTCCTTGTGGAACAACGATTTCCTTGACATAAGGTCATAAGGGTAGTGGCCTATTGTCACAATTGTTGGGGATGCCATGTTTAGGCCAATAATATGCATGTAGGTGCTACAAGTAAACTTTTCTGCTATGCCCTCATTTTATTCTTTGAACTTAGTGCATTTTCTAAGTAGGCATATTACTCAAGATCTTTTATTTGGCTAGACTAGATATATGGTTGCGTAAACATCTTTCCTCCATCCATTCATAGGATATACATCTAACTAATTTTATGTTGAGCATTTATTGAAATTTTGCTTATCTTGCGACTTTGATAGACTTTTGATTGGGTTTAAGTGCTTTTTATTTTGGGTAACTTTTCTAGTTAATTTTTCTTTGATTCCTGATGACTGGGTTTTATATGATGTTTTTAGGGTCCTTTTAGTTTATTTTATTTTATTTGTATTGAGTCTCATATAGGTTTTTATTCTTTTTATGTAGATTTTCTATTTATTTTTGCATTTGGATGTAGATTAGCTTTTATTTGTTTTTAAGCTTTATTTGTATAATTTTAGGTATTTTTATTAGTTTTTAGTCTTTTTAGGAAACTGGTTAAATTAAGCATATTTGTGGGGACCAAGGTGCAAATTGCAAGAAATGAAGGACTGAAAATGAAGCACCATTTCTAATTGGCACATGTGAAAAATGCCATGAGTGGAGAATTGATGAGGAAGGGAGGTTTCAGAAGTTAATAAGGGACAAGAATGTGGCTACATCAGTGCCATTGAGGGCAATGAAACCTCATCAAGAGGAAAAACAAAACAGCAAGGAGATGAAGCATCATCTGTGCCAACACTTTAGCGTTGGGACGTGGCAGGTTTTATTATAAATAGGGTCTTTGCTTTCCTTTGTAAACACACCTTTCACACCCTTCATACCATCTTTCTTCTTGGTTCAGAGCAATTTACTGGACTTGTGGGAAGCCTCTTTGAGCTCCCAATTTAGGTTTTTCTCTTTATGTATCTCTTAGCCATGCTAGGCTAATTTCTCTTGTATTTGGGTTGTTATGAATCTTCATAAAACTATGCTGTAAGTCTTAATCTTTATATATGAATAAAGTTCTTGTTCTTAGTATTTTCTCCCCATGCTTAATTAATCTTGGTGCACACAAGTTCACTTTGCTCAATTCTTGCACAATGGTAATTGGTAGGATTTGAGGGAAGTTAGATTAAATTAATGGATTATTCATCACTTAGGTATAAGGATGGAAACCAATTGTGTTGGCTAGAACTAAGAACACTAATGCTTCAATTTGATTAAGTAATCACTAAGGTATTAGGCTTAGTAATTGGATTGAAAGTTCTATTTGATTAAGGCATTAACAAATAGAAATCCTAGGCTAAAGCACCTAAGAACTAGTTCTAATTTCATGTGTAAAAGTGATTCTGAAAAGCTAAGTTAAGTGAAGTGAAATTCAACCCAAATACTTGTTTTATCATTTTTATCCTTTCATGGCTTTTAGTCTTTTTCTATCACAATATCAAAACAAAACATCTTTTATTTTACCAACTCTGAAAAACCAATTATAAAATCAACCAATCCCTGTGGAGACGATATCTTTTATATTACTTCGATATTCAACCGTACACTTGCGGATTTGGCTTATCAATGCCCTAATTTTATCCGTTAACCTTTGTGCTTTTTCTAAGCAGGGAGATTAATCATGATCTTTGCTTTGGGTAGGTATTGTGGTTGGGGAAACCTCTTTCCCCCATCCATGCGTAGCACACTGATTTATTTCATTTGATATTGAACATTTATTGAAATTTTAGCTTTTCTTAGATAGAATATTTCGGGTTTTTGTGCTTTGCATTTTAGGTTCCTTTTCATACAAATTTCAAAGATGTGTTTGTTTAAATAAAACTTCATTAAGAGCTATAATCTTTCTATGCATAGTCTAAATTTAGGTGTTTGCTTTTAGAATCAACTTGTCTCCGATGTTGATGCTATTTTTTGGTATTATATTTAACCATATTGATACCCAAATCGCAAGTGCACGATTGACTATCGCGTAGTATAAAAAGATCGAACCCAAGGGATAGGTGTTCTTTTGATTATAATATACAGTACTTGTGCAGAAAAATTAAAAGATGAATATATGATGTTGGTTTTAGAGCAATCAAGAACAAAAGCATAAAATGATAAGAAATAAAGATGACAAGAATTTAAGCTCTTGGGTTGGTTTACATAGTCTATAAAACATGCTAGTAATCTCCTACTTAATTTCTGAATTTTAAATCCAATTTCATGATGCTATAGCCTAGAATTTCTACAAGTTAATTGCCTTAAGAAATGTAGAACTTTCTTCCTAATTACTAAATCCATAGCCTTGGTATTTAGTTAACCAGAAAAGAAGATGAAGAATGAATTCGAGCCAGCACAAAGTTACGTCTATCCTAATTGCCTTAAGAGATATATACTTATAACCTTTTTTATTTCCTATTTCCCTTACTACTTACCAAATGGCCTTATGACATAAGTAGAAAGCAAGATATCTTTTGTGCACAAAGCTGAATAAAGAACAAGGAAATAAAACATGAAAGGAAATATTATTCAGAAATGTAGAAAAACACTAGAACATGAATTATAAACTAAAACAACCCAAAAACTTAAAGAAGAAGTTAGCCAAGCATGGCTAAAAGAATCATTGAATTACCCTGGATAGGAGCTCAAGTTTGGCTTCCCACAATTCCTAGGAACAATGATCTTAAGGAGGAAAGAAGAATACTTGTTGTATTCTGAAATGGTGTGTCTTACAAGTAAAGAAAAGGCCCCTATTTATAGTAAAAATTCACCCTCCAGCGCTTGAGCGCTGGCATTCCCAACGCTTGGGCGTTGGGATGCATTAAAATTCCACTATCAGACCGAGGCCCAGCGCTTGAGCGCTGGCTTTCCAACGCTTGATCGTTGGGTCGCCTGCTGCTTCATCTTCAAGCTTTTCCCTTCTTCATGGTAATGGGTTTTCAATGCCTTCAATGGCCACCACTCAGCCCTTAATCATTTCTGAAACTTCCTTCCCACAACCATCAATTCTTCAAGCTTATTTTCCATGTGCTAAATTGGAGAGAGTTGCTTCATATTCTTCTTTTTCTCTTTTAGCCCTCTCTTTACTAGCACTTCAATTCTGGCCCTTTAATTCTTTGAAACTTCACTTTTAATCCTCCACTCTTGAACTTTCACACTTTGATCCCTGATTTCCTGAAACTTTACAAATTGGTCCCTGGACAAAAATGATAACTATACCAGCTTTTCCTAAAAATATAAAATAACTATAAAAACTCCTAAAAATATAAAATAAAGTTAGAAAAACAAATAAAATCTAATCTATATGCAAAATGAAAAATAAATATAAAATCTACATAAAAATAATAAAAATCCTATATGTGACTCAAAAATAATAAAAATAAAAAGACTAAAAACAACCTAAAAACATCATATAATATCCACTCATCACATATGAAATAGCAATTCTTTCGTACACAATAATGACGCACACACCACTGTAGTTCTGTTTTATGCTATGATCTTTACAAGTGGAAAAGTAGACACAATATTTTGCACTATAAGGTAGCTTAGGAAGGAATTTAAAGGATATGGTTAGACGTTGAATTCTTTCATATTCATAAAAATTGGCCTCTCTTATTTTGGTCAAACAATGGAAAAATAAAAAGCTCAATATAGTTGTATTTTTTTGAAATGGTTATTGAAACTGTTACATTAATTGGATTATATGAGTGTGAGGAAAATTGAGATTATTAACCGTGGAGTTTCAGAAAACTTGATGAATCAAAGAAGAAAGATATGAAGTATTTTTCATAATGCCACCTAAGTGGAGGAAAAAGTTGTATATGGAGCACACCAGAAAGAATTTTATGTCGTTTATCCCTCCACAGTATACATCTGATGAGGTTCACTAATAAGGAGACTATTTAAGACATCAATCTCATCCTCTCGAGTAGGGGCAATAACTTTTGCCGACATCCAAACTAGAGACAAGTTAGCATTATTCCTTTTTAATGCAACAGAAAGTATAACATTCTGGATATAACGTGATCATACATTCTGGATACTGAAGTTGTATGTTGATAAGGGTGAATTGGTTACTCTTATTAATTCAATGTATATTATTTGGTACACAAGTGGCTCATCTATCAAAAAACACTTGACTTTTCACAAAATAAGACATTTATCATGCAACTCACACGCGCATTAGATCTATTTATGATTTCCTTGTTGGATACAAGTAAACGACAGCTGTTGTTGTTCTAGAACATGTGTGTTCTTGAAGATCTAGAGTGATATTATCACCATCTTTCTGAAAGGTATGAATATGTAAAATGTAAAACTGAGTTTAACATTGTTGCCGTTAAAATGCTTTTTTATTGAACCTGCTTTTCATAAATACGTAACTATGTCTCAGCTTTCAATTTTAACCGACTTTTATTTTATTTTACTTTTAATATGTTTTAATATTTTTATTTTATCTCTAAATTTTCCTTTTTATAGAAATAACTAAAATTAAACAAATTTAAAATATAAAACCGAAATTAAGAATAAATCTAAAAAATGACAAAAAAGGAAAGTGTAAAATGACTTCATCACTTTATAATCTTATTTGACTTGCATTAGTCTCCGTTTATAAATTTCAGCTAAAAAGGAATTAAATATGAATGAATTGCACAAGTTTTTGATAAAGGAAATTTGTGATGTTTTAAAAAAGTATATTGAGGAAATGTTTATCTTGTCGGAAAGTTAGAACAAAGTAATAGAACTCTCATGAGAACTCCAACTGCTAAATTATATGTTAACTAAGTGGATTTCTATTTAGAAGACAAACTCAAGAAATAGACGCAACATGTTCATGGAGAAATATACGAGAACTCGTATCGAAAGTTGTAGATGTTAGTTTTGTATGAAACTTGAGGCATTTAAAAGATTATGTTTCCATATAAACATAAAATCATTATTAAATATTTTTTTATTACTCTATAAATATTTGTTTTGTCAAATTTACAGGATTTTTATATCAAAATTTGCAAGTAAAATTTGAGATAAATCTAAAAAAATAACGTGTTGTTAAATTCTTAGGGACATCCACATGAAATTTCATCCAATGACTAAACACAAAAATTATTTTCATGTAGGAAATATCCGTTTTTGGACTAGACTTCAGGAACTCTTGTAGGAGATCTAAACTTCTTGAAGCATCACTCGAATGTCCACTTTTTCTATAGTATTTTGAACTCTAGACTTAAGGAGCGCAACACTAAAAAATGGACAGAAATAACAAGAAACTAGACGCGGTGCCGAAACTTTTTGTAATGGCTCCTATGTATTTATAGGTGAGGAAGAGAACCCTGAAGGTGGAAAAATGTTTCGTCCTGTGATCAGAAATTAAAAGGAAGGAATCTTACTTTGAAAATTAGCATGAATGCTAGAAGTCCAGGGAGGGTGATTATAAAAGTTTGTGGAAATTCTAGCTATGAGAGAGAATGAGAGTGACAAAAGCTCTAATTTCCCATAGTCTACGATGGACTGTATTTGGTGAACAACTAGACCGAATGATAGTGTGAAAATGAGGAACTTCTAATCAAGTTTATATCGAATAGAATGTCAAATTAACCCCCCACCTGCGTTGCCCATGTAGGTTTAGGTTTTAAAGGTTCCCCTGCAAGTTATATAACTAGGTGGGGGGTAAATTAACCCCCCACCTGTCAAATTAACCCAAATTTGACCTGTAGGTGAACCTTTAAAACCTAAATTTACACGGGCAACGCAGGTGGGGGGTTTATTTGACATTCTATTCGATGTAAACTTGATTAGAAGTTCCTCATTTTCCCACTATCCATCGGTCTAGTTGTTCACCAAATACAGTTCACCGTAGACATATGGGAAAATAGAGCTTTTGTCACTCTCATTCTCTCTCATCGCTAGAATTTCCATAAAATTTTATAATCACCCTCCCTGGAGTTCTTGCATTTATGCTAATATTCAAAGTAAGATTCCCTCCTTTTAATTTCTGATCACGGGACGAAACATTTTTTCCACCTTCAGGGTTCTCTTCCTCACCTATATATACCTAGGAGCCATTAAAGAAAGTTTCGGCACAACGTCTAGTTGCTTGTTATTTCTGTCCATTTTTTAGTGTTGCGCTCCTTAAGTCTAGAGTTCAAAATACTATTGAAAAAGTGTACATTCGAGTGATGCTTCAAGAAGTTTAGATCTCCTACAAGAGTTCCTGAAGTCTAGTCCAAAAACGGATATTTCCTACATGAAAATAATTTTTGTGTTTAGTCATTGGATGAAATTTCATGTGGATGTCCCTAAGAATTTAACAACAAGTTATTTTTTTAGATTTATCTGAAATTTTACTTGCAAATTTTGATATAAAAATCCTGTAAATTTGACAAAACAAATATTTATAGAGTAATGAAAAAATATTTAATGATGATTTTATGTTTATAGGGTATTCAAAATTAAGAAGAGAATATTTTTCAAAAAAAAGAAGAAGAAAAAAAAATTCACATAAATAAAATATTATATTTATTAAAAAATGATAAAATTAAAATAAAAAAGAAATGAAATAAATACTTACCTCGATGCAGAGCACTCGAAAAGTCTCTAACCACGTAGGTCTCCTAGGACTTTGACCTTGCTGCACATCACCAACACTCCAAAAGTGTACACTAGCACGTAGGCTAGTGCAAAGCAAAAAACTCAATGTATATAAAATAGATCTCTAAAAATCTTGAACTATGCTACAAACTATGTGTTTTTACACTATGTTTGTGTGATACAAAACACTCAAAGTAATTTTAATCTTAGACCTTAGTCTTTGAATTTTTGAATGATCAAACATGAGAAGAAGTTCCCTTTATATAGAGGAAGGAGAAGAAAGAACGGGGAAGTTTTAGCAATGTGGGACTTAAAATAGTTTACCAATTATTCCTTTAAACTAAAATACATATTTCGTATGGCAACCTTAGGTGTTTTTTATCTATCCAAATATTGGTATTACGTATTGCTCTCTCTAACAAAAATTGTAGGTGGCAACATAATCTTTTAAATGCCTCAAGTTTCATACAAAACTAACATCTACAACATTGGATACGAGTTCTCGTATATTTCTCCAAGCTTTAGCAATGTGAGACTAAAACAGTTGATCAGTGCTTTACTTTGTTGTGAGATATCAAATTTCATGGCAACTTTAACTGTTTATTAACTATCCAAAGAATGGAATAACATCTTGTTTTGTAAAAAATAATTGTAGGTGACCACATTATATTTCAAATGTCTCAAGTTTCATACAAAACTACCATCTACAACCAAGGATATTAAGTATTGTCATCCCTTTTTGTTGAAAGAACATTGATGAATTGGTCCCTTCTTGTCATTCTATTTTATCCTGAAATTAATTTTAATTGGGGCTTTCTGTGTGTTTGAGTATTAGTGACGCCATGGCCTTATCATTTTCCAATATATATTATTTTTGCATGTATTACTATAAATTTCTTTTGTTGTTCATATGCCTACTTGGTTCAAACAGGTAAATATATGTAGATTCTAGCGGTAACTTAAATCATCCATAAATAAGAATTAATGATTTATGTATACTCCATACTCCCATACATTCGAAAAACAATTTATCCTTTCTCAACTCATTAATTTTGAACACGTCTTTAATGATTTATAGGTATGCATTAACTTCCTTGTGAGTTGTGATACATCGTGGTGAAGCCCTTGTAGGTGATTGGATTTACTAGCTATGCTAGAGTGACTGTACTAGTTCCTTATGGAACCCCGATCCCCTTGACATAAGGTCATAAGGGTAGTGGCCTATTGTCACAATTGTTGGGGCTGCCATGTTTGGTTCAATAATATGCATGTAGGTGCTACAAGTAAATTTTTTTCTATGCCCTCATTTTATTCTTTGATCTTAGTGCATTTTCTGAGTAGGGATATTACTCAAGATCTTTTATTTGGATAGACTAGATATAAGGTTGTGAAAACATTTTTCCTCCATCCATTCATAGGATATTCATCTAATTAATTTTATGTTGAACATTTATTGAAGTTTTGCTTATCCGGCGACTTTGATAGGCTTTTGATTGGGTTTAAGTGCTTTTTATTTTGGGTACCTTTTCTTGTTAATTTTTCTTTGATGCCTGATGATTGGATTTCATATGATTTTTTTAGGGCTTTCCAGATCTTTCATTGTAGAATTGTTACCTAACAAAGTATATATAATGTTCTATTGTTTTGCTGTTGTCTTATTCTATAACTACGCAATTATAATGTTTAGAAAAAACTCTCAATTTTCTTATGCTTTACAAGGGTGGGCCCCAGTTTCGTGCTATTGGCACCAAGAATTTCAAAAATGTGTTACAAAGACTGTTTTTTTGAAAGACAAAAAAAAAAAACACGTTCCACATTAGGTTGGAAGATTGTGGCCCTGTATCCGAATTTACATATGGAATAGAAGGACTTATAGTTCATTATGGTCTTCAACATGAAGGAGGATGGACCGAGGTGTGTTATTTAGGGGGATGTGAGTTTCATATTAAAGTTAAAGACAGAGATTTTAGATCAATCTCTACTGAACATGAAGGAAATAACTTTTATTTCGGATGGATGCCAACGCAAGTTGTAGAAACTGACTATGATAGTGGACCTGACAACGAAGAAGAAAATACAATGTCTTACTACGAAAAGCCAACTTTCACCATCGCACATCATTACGAACAGAATGGTGTGTCATATCTATTTACTCAGGTTATTTTATATTACTTAGTTGTTAGTAACTATTTTTTTAAGAGCTTTGATTGTTTTTAATATTTATGCCTTAATCCAGACTTTGCCAGCAGCGTTGGTGAAGCATGCATTGTTTCCGGATAAACCTTCACTTTGTGTATTAAGAGATGCAAGTAAGCGAAGGTTTTATTGTGAATGTTTCGGGAATAAAAAAAAACAATCAAAGTGTATCGTGACAATTGGTTGGATAGACTTCATCAAAGAAAATAGATACAAAGATCAGAGCTGGATCAAGTAGGGAATTGATAAGAAGGATCCTTATGTAATACATGTCAGTGTAATCAATAAGTGAAAAATGGTTCTCAAGTTTTTATTTTCATATATCAATATTTACCCCATGCTTTTATTGTTCAGTTAAAATATGAAAATCTATGTACCAAAACATCCAAGTAAATTATTATTTCGGTTTATAAACATCTATAATTGTCAATTGATATGTTTCATCTAAATAAAACTCTCTTGTGCATGGCACGGGTCAAAAACTAGTACACAAAGTTTAGGAAATTTGTATCTATCATAATTGATCACAAAATTTTATCATTCAAAATCTGATAAACGTCTTGAGATCGTTTGAACTTAACAATTTAGAGTCCATTTTAGGAAAAGTTAGTACATGCGTCAACTTTTCATGCAATCGATTATTGCAAACACTTCTTTAGATATTTAAAAAAGTCAAGCTTTTCCCAAAATATTGTGTCCTACAACTAATAATTTTGAAAAAGAAATTTAAAATCTATTAAAAAATTTCCATTTTGAAAATTATACTTTAATATTAATATATGAAATTTTATATATTTTATTTTAAATTTACAATATGAATTTATTTAAAAAAGTCTCTATGTTATACAATTAAGAGTTCCAAGAACCTCTCTCCTAGGTGTCAAATTCCAGTGCATTTCGCTTCGGTGTTCCAATGATTTTCATCCTACATGGATTCACTAGAACGCACGGTTTGAAGTTCTCTTCTCATAGTGGCTCTTTCCATGCACTCCTCCCCTGCAAGTTATATAACAAGGTGGGGAGTAAATCAACCCCCCACCTATCAAATTAACCCCAATTTGACCTGCAGGTGAACCTTTAAAACCTAAATTTACATGGGCAACGCAGGTGGGGGGTTAATTTGACATTCTATTTGATGTAAACTTGATTAGAAGTTCCTCATTTTCACATTATCCTTCGGTCTAGTTGTTCACCAAATACAGTTCACCGTAGACATATGGGAAAATAGAGCTTTTGTCACTCTCATTCGCTCTCATAGCTAGAATTTCCGAAAACTTTTATAATCACCCTCCCTGGACTTCTAGCATTCATGCTAATTTTCAAAGTAAGATTCCCTCCTTTTAATTTCTGATCACAGGACGAAACATTTTTTCCACCTTCAGGGTTCTCTTCCTCACCTATATATACATAGGAGCCATTACATAAAGTTTCGGCATAACGTATAGCGGAATCGCAAGTGTACGATTAACTATCGCGTAATATAAAAAGATCGAACCCAAGGGATAGGTGTTCTTATTATTATAATACTTAGTACTTAAACAGAAAAATAAAAAGATGAGAGATTGTTGTTGATTTTAGAGCAAGTAAGAACAATAGCATAAAATAAAGAAGAGATAAATATGATGGGAATTAAGTCCTTGGGTTGATTGACATAGAATATAAAATATGCTAGCAAGTATCTACTTAATTTCTAAATTATAAATCCATGTTCAAGGTGCTATAGCCTATTATATCTACAAGTTAATCTCTTACACATTGTAGAACTTTCTTTTTAATTACTAAACCCAATCTCTTGCAATCTAGTTTACTAAAGAAGAAGATGAAGATAGAGTTCCGGCCAACACAAAGCTACGTCTTTCCTAATCTCTTAGCGAAATATACTTATAGCCTTTTTAAATCCTAGGTCCCTTACTACTTACCAATTCTCATTCGTATAAGTAATAAGCAAGAACACTTGTGATCATCAAGATGAAATTAAGAATAAGGAATTAAAACAAGAACTGGAAATAAAATTCAGAAAGGTAGAAACAAAACTAAAACATAAATTTATAAACTAATACAACCCAAGAAACTTAAAGAAGAATTTAGCCAAGCATGGCTAAAGGAGACATTGAATTACCCTGGATAGGAGCTCAAATATGGCTTCCCACAAGTCCTAGGAACAATGCTCAAGAGGGAGAAAGAGAGAATACTTGTTGTATTCTAAGAGGTGTGTTTTACAAGTGAAGAAAAGGGTCGTATTTATAGTAAAAATCCAGCCTCCAACGCTTCAGCGCTAGAATTCCCAACGCTTGGGCGCTAGGAAGCATTAAAATCCCACTTCCAGACCGAGGCCCAGCGCTTGAGCGCTGGCTTTCCAATGCTTGGGCGCTGGGACAATATCAGACTCATTTCCTAGTCAGAGTCCCAGCGCTGGAGCGCTGGGATCCCAACGCTGGAGCGCTGGGACGCTGCTTCTTCATCTTCTTGCTTTTTCTTCCTTCTTCATTCATGGTAGTGGGCTTTGATGGCCATAAAAAGCCACTACTCAGCCTTGTTTAATTCTGAAACCTCTCCTCCACTAACATCAATTCCTTCAATCTTATTTTCCATGTGCTAAATTAGAGAGTGATTCTTCATATTCTTCTTTTTCACTTTGGTCCTCTCTTGGTTAGCACTTCAATTCAAGCCCACATATTCTCTCAATCTTCACTTTAAGTCCTCCACTCTTGAACTTTTACAATTTGGTCCCTGACTTCCTGAAACTTTACACATTGGTCCCTGGACAAAAATGATAACTAAACCAGCTTTTTTCTAAAAATACAAAATAAATAGAAAAATTCCTAAAAATATAAAATAAAGCTAGAAAAATAAATAAAATCTAATCTACATGCAAAATGCAAAATAAATATAAAATCTATATAAAAATGATAAAAAAACCTACATGTGACTCAAAAATAATAAAATAAAAAGACTAAAAAGACCCTAAAAACATCATATAAAATCCACTCATCACACCACTATACCCAACGACAGCTTGTCCTCAAGCGACAAAACTTAAAGAAAAACTCGTCCCTAAGTTTTGAGAAAGTTTATCTGATTACAACTTGAAGCACAAAAACCTTTCAAAGAAAGCTTAGCAGAAAAGGAAGACATGCATGTTTTATAGACAAAGAATCAAGAAAGTTAGGCTTGGCTTTTAACATGTTTGAGTTCATCAAATAAGCTCACAAAATGATATTCTCCATGAAAACAAGAAAGCTCAATGATCCTGCCTATAATTCAAATCAAAACTGAAGAAAAGCAACCAAGTGATGTTGAAGAGATTTTTAAGGTTGTAACTTGGCCAAAGGGTTGAACATTTCCAGGTGTGGATTTCAAAAAATTGGCAACTCTAGTGGCTGACTCAGAAACTGTTGTTAAGTGATTTTTTTTTCCTGACTAAGAGCTTCAACAAATCAACACAAGGGTCCTCTCAATTTTTTTCCTTTTTTTTTTTTTTTTGAACAAAGTAGTGGAATGTATGGGATGAATGACTTGAATTTTACTCCCCTCATACTCTTTCTCACCCCACTACTTCATTATTTTTTCCAAGGCACATACCTTATATTTTTTTTTTCAATTTTTCCTTCATCTTTTTAGAGAGAAACCCACAAACATAGCTCTAGCAATTTCAGCACATGAATCACAATAACAACTCAAAAATTATCACACAAAGTAGGCTCCAAAGAATGACTCTTTTAAGGCTCAAAAGGGGCTACTAGTGGATATAACATTTCAAGCAACAATCTGAGTTTTCAAAAATGCCTATAATCTCTTCTCAACTCACAAAGTGTACAAAACTCCAATCAACATGTAACACAAGGCAGAAAAATTTCACAATCAAGAATTCAGAGTCCTCAGCTCTCAGAAAAAGATAGGGTAAGTGGTACCCTTTTTAGAACTCAGAAAAACTTTTGCCAACAACCCAAAACAATCAAGATATCAAAATCCTTTCTACAGCATGCAATCCTAACTGCTTAAAAACATAGAACTTTTCATAAAGCAGTTCAATCAGATAAAGCATTTCACAAAGCTATAGCAACATTCAGAATGGATAATATACTCAAGACTCATGCAAAAATAAAATAGAAAAAACTAAGCTAAAAAATAAAACTAAAAACTATAAAAAGAAAAACAAAAACTAAGAAGCTGGTATAGTACACAAATTTTCCACAAAGGTCCAAGGGAACCTCAATGAAAAAATCAAATTGAACACTTAAGTTCAAGAGGGTTCTTCCTCCTTCTGGTACCTATTCTGTAACATTGAACAAACGAAAGTCTCACAAGCATAAGCTTGCTTGACTTGTTAGCTCCAAAATCAGCACAAAAGATGGGTTGAAAAATTTGTGTTCACCTTTTAAAAACAAGAATTATTGAGCTCCCAAAAATTAAAACCAGTATAGAACCAAGGGAAAACTCAAAGAACCTTAAAATTTCCAGAAAATGGTGAACACAAAATTTATTAAAAATTAAAAACAGCAAACAAAAACAAAAACAGCAAACCTGCCCGAGCTCCAGCGCTTGAGCGTTGGGGGTGCCAACGCTTGGGCGCTGGCATTAAAACAATTACTGGGCATCAGAGATCCCAGCGCCTAAGCGCTGGGTTTCCAACGCTGTGGCGCTGGAAATAAGAAAAATAAAAACTGGGATTCCAGGGCCTAGCGCATGAGCGCTAGCCCTCCAACGCCTAAGCGTTGGGATCAACTGGAATCAGAGGTTGTGAAGCAGGGGCCTAACGCTTGAGCGTTGGCCTCCAGCGCTCGAGCGCTGGCCTCGCCTGCTGCAAAAACATAAAATTCTTTTCTTTTATTTATTTACAAGAGTTGTGCAGAAAATTAAAAAGACATAAAAATAAACTATCCTAAGTTGGGTTGTCTCCCAACCAGCTCATTGTTAAGGTCCGAGATAGACCCTTCCCTTTAATCAATTAGGGGAATCAAGAAAAATAGACATCACTTGTGACTCAACTTCTCCTCCTAGGTACTGTTTCAATCTGTGCCCATTGACAACAAATGTGCCACTTTTATCCTCTAACTCAACCGCACCATGGGGAAAAACTTTGGTGATCATATAGGGTCCTGTCCATCTTGACTTCAGCTTTCCAGGAAACAACCTCAGCCTTGAGTTATACAATAACACAAGCTGTCCTGGACAAAACTCTTTTGGCACAATTTTCTTATCATGCCACTTCTTGGTCTTCTCTTTGTAGATCCGAGCATTGTGATATGCTTGGAGTCTAAATTCATCCAACTCATGTACCTGTACCTGTCTTTTATCCCCAGCTTCTTTGGGGTCCATGTTCAATTGTTTCAAAGCCCAAAAGGCCTTATGCTCAAGTTCCACAGGAAAATGACAAGTCTTACCATAAACCAACTGGTAAGGAGAGGTTCCAATAGGAGTTTTAAACGCAGTTCGGTAAGCCCACAAGGTGTCATCTATTTTTTTTGACCAATCCTTCCTTGAGGTACCAACTGTTTTTTCCAAAATCCTTTTTAACTCCCTATTAGAAACCTCTACTTGTCCACTAGTTTGGGGGTGATAGGGGGTAGCAATTTTATGATTAACACCATATTTTTTCAAAAGAGTTTCAAAAGCTTTATTACAAAAATGCTTACCTCCATCACTGATTATTGCTCTTGGCACCCCAAATCTAGTAAAAATCTTTTTCTTCAGAAAATCCAGAACAACTTTTCCATCATTTGTGGGAAGGGCTGATGCTTCAACCCACTTAGAAACATAGTCAACAGCAACCAAAATATACTGGCAACCAAAAGAAGGTGGAAAAGGTCCCATGAAATCAATGCCCCATACATCAAAAAGCTCAACTTCCAAAATCATTTTTTGGGGCATCTCATTCCTTCTTGAGATATTACCAGTTCGTTGACAGCGATCACACCTTACCACAAATGCTCTACTATCTTTGAAGATAGTAGGCCAATAAAAACCACTTTGGAGGACTTTAGCTGCAGTCCTCTCACCTGAAAAATGGCCTCCATAATCGGAGCCATGGCAATGCCATAAAATAGCCTCAAATTCTTTTTCTGGAATACACCTTCTAATGATCCCATCAGAACATTCTCTAAACAAATAAGGTTCATCCCAGAAAAAGAATTTAGCATCATGCAAAAAAAATTTCTTTTGTTGCCAAGTCAAATCAGAAGGTAACACACCAGCAGCTTTAAAATTAGCTAAATGTACATACCATGGAGCTATCTCTTGGACAGCTAAAAGCCTCTCATCTGGGAACTCCTCTTGAATAGGAATTGGATCGGAGTTCCCTTCTTCAAGTCTTGACAAATGGTCGGCTACACCATTGTCCTTCCCTTTCCTGTCCACAATTTCGAGATCAAACTCTTGCAGGAGTAAGACCCACCTGATCAACCTGGGTTTAGCTTCCTGCTTAGCAAACAAGTACTTCAATGCAGCATGGTCAGTATGCACAATAACTTTAGTGCCCAAAACGTAAGGTCTGAATTTATCTAAAGCATAAACAACACTCAACAACTCCTTTTCAGTTGTAGCATAATTTTTTTGAGCTTCATTAAGAACCTTACTAGCATAGTAAATCACATGCAACACTTTTCCATTTTTTTGACAAAGAACAGCCCCTATTGCATTATCACTAGCATCACACATAACTTCAAAAGGCAGATCCCATTGGGGAGCAACAATGATAGGGGCTGAAACAAGTTTTTCCTTTAATAATTTAAAAGCAGCCAAACACTCATTATTAAAGATAAAAGGAGCCTCTTTTTCAAGGAGATTTGTCATAGGCTTAGCAATTTTAGAAAAATCTTTTATAAATCGCCTATAAAAACCTGCATGACCAAGAAAGCTTCTTATACCTTTAATATTAGTGGGAGGAGGTAGATTTTCAATGATTTCAGTTTTAGCCTTATCTACCTCAATCCCTCTTTCAGAAATTTTGTACCCAAGCACAATGCCATCTTTTACCATAAAATGACATTTTTCCCAATTAAGTACCAAATTCTTTTCTTGGCACCTAACTAGAATCCTTTCCAAATTGCTCAAACACTTGTCAAAGCTGGGGCCATATACAGAAAAATCATCCATGAAAACTTCCATACATTCACCAATTAAATCATAAAAAATAGCAAACATATATCTTTGGAAGGTTCCTGGAGCATTACACAAGCCAAAAGGCATTCTTTTATAAGCAA
Source organism: Acmispon strigosus (assembly GCA_030819835.1). NCBI lineage: Eukaryota > Viridiplantae > Streptophyta > Magnoliopsida > Fabales > Fabaceae > Acmispon > Acmispon strigosus. Next base: position 17,657,293 of record JAUAMA010000007.1, on the reverse strand, counting down.
ACACCCCGAAGGGGCAAGTAAAAGCAGTTTTTTCTTGATCCTTAGGATCAACAACAATTTGATTATATCCTGAATACCCATCCAAGAAACAATAAAACTTATGGCCAGCCAACCTGTCAAGCATTTGATCAATAAAGGGAAGGGGGAAATGATCTTTCCGGGTGGCAGAATTTAGCCTCCGGTAATCTATACACACCCTCCATCCAGTTACCTTCCTGGTGGGGATCAATTCATTATTTTCATTAGAAACCACTGTAATTCCCCTTTTCTTGGGAACTACCTGACTCATTTCCTAGTCAGAGTCTCAGCGCTTGAGCGCTGGGATCCCAACGCTGGAGCGCTGGGACGCTGCTTCTTCATCTTCTTGCTTTTTCTTCCTTCTTCATTCATGGTAGTGGGCTTTGATGGCCATAAAAAGCCACTACTCAGCCTTGTTTAATTCTGAAACCTCTCCTCCACTAACATCAATTCCTTCAATCTTATTTTCCATGTGCTAAATTAGAGAGTGATTCTTCATATTCTTCTTTTTCACTTTGGTCCTCTCTTGGTTAGCACTTCAATTCAAGCCCACATATTCTCTCAATCTTCACTTTAAGTCCTCCACTCTTGAACTTTTACAATTTGGTCCCTGACTTCCTGAAACTTTACACATTGGTCCCTGGACAAAAATGATAACTAAACCAGCTTTTTTCTAAAAATACAAAATAACTAGAAAAATTCCTAAAAATATAAAATAAAGCTAGAAAAATAAATAAAATCTAATCTACATGCAAAATGCAAAATAAATATAAAATCTATATAAAAATGATAAAAAAACCTACATGTGACTCAAAAATAATAAAATAAAAAGACTAAAAAGACCCTAAAAAAATCATATAAAATCCACTCATCACGCAACACTAAAAAATGGACAGAAATAACAAGAAACTAGACGTGGTGCCGAAACTTTCTGTAATGGCTCCTATGTATTTATAGGTGAGGAAGAGAAGAGAACCCTGAAGGTGGAAAAAATGTTTCGTCTTGTGATCAGAAATTAAAAGGAGGGAATCTTACTTTGAAAATTAGCATGAATGCTAGAAGTCCAGGGAGGGTGATTATAAAAGTTTGTGGTAATTCTAGCTATGAGAGAGAATGAGAGTGATAAAAGCTCTAATTTCCCATATGTGTACGATGGACTGTATTTGGTGAACAACTAGACCGAATGATAAAGTGAAAATGAGGAACTTCTAATCAAGTTTACATCGAATAGAATTTCAAATTAACCCCCCAACTGCGTTGCATATGTAGGTTTAGGTTTTAAAGGTTCCCCTGCAAGTTATATAACTAGGTGGGGAGTAAATTAACCCCCCACCTATCAAATTAACCCCAATTTGACCTGCAGGTGAACCTTTAAAACCTAAATTTACATGGGCAACGCAGGTGGGGGTTAATTTGACATTCTATTCGATGTAAACTTGATTAGAAGTTCCTCATTTTCACACTATCCTTCGGTCTAGTTGTTCACCAAATACAGTTCACCGTAGACATATGGGAAAATAGAGCTTTTGTCACTCTCATTCGCTCTCATAGCTAGAATTTCCGCAAACTTTTATAATCACCCTCCCTGGACTTCTAGCATTCATTCTAATTTTCAAAGTAAGATTCCCTCCTTTTAATTTCTGATCACAGGACGAAACATTTTTTCCACCTTCAGGGTTCTCTTCCTCACCTATATATACATAGGAGCCATTACAGAAAGTTTCGGCACAACGTCTAGTTTCTTGTTATTTCTGTCCATTTTTTAGTGTTGCGCTACTTAAGTCTAGAGTTCAAAATACTATTGAAAAAGTGGACATTCGAGTGATGCTTCACTAAGTTTAGATCTCCTACAAGAGTTCCTGAATTCTAGTCCAAAAACGGATATTTCCTACATGAAAATAATTTTTATGTTTAGTCATTGGATGAAAATTCATGTGGATGTCCCCAAGAATTTAACAACACGTTATTTTTTTAGATTTATCTAAAATTTTACTTGCAAATTTTGATATAAAAATCCTGTAAATTTGACAAAAAAAATATTTATAGAGTAATGAACTATATTTAATAATGAATTTATGTTTATAGGGTATTTAAAAGTCTCTAACTGCCTAAGTCTCCTAGGACTTTGACCTTGCTGCACATCACCAACACTCCAAAAGTTTACACTAGCACGTAGGCTAGTGCAAAGCAATAAACCCAATGGATATAAAATAGATCTCTAAAAATCTTGAACTATGCTACAAACTCTGTGTTTTTACACTATGTTTGTGTGATCCAAAACACTCAAAGTAATTTTAATCTTAGACCTTAGTCTTTGAATTTTTGGATGATCAAACATGAGAAGAAGTTCCCTTTATATAGAGGAAGGAGAAGAAAGAACGGGGAAGTTTTAGCAATGTGGGACTAAAATTAGTTTACCAATTATTCCTTTAAACTAAAATACATATTTCGTATGGCAACCTTAGGTGTTTTTTATCTATCCAAATATTGGTATTACGTATTGCTCCCTTTAACAAAAATTGTAGGTGGCAACATAATCTTTTAAATGCCTCAAGTTTCATACAAAACTAACATCTACAACTTAGGATACGAGTTCTCGTGTATTTCTCCAAGCTTTAGCAATGTGAGACTAAAACAGTTGATCAGTGCTTTACTTTGTTGTGAGATATCAAATTTCATGGCAACTTTAACTGTTTATTAACTATCCAAATAATGGAATAACATCTTGTTTTGTTAAAAAATAATTGTAGGTGACCACATTATATTTCAAATGTCTCAAGTTTCATACAAAACTAACATCTACAACCAAGGATATTAAGTATTGTCATCCCTTTTTGTTGAAAGAACATTGATGAATTGGTCCCTTCTTGTTATTCTATTTTATCCTGAAATTAATTTTAATTGGGGCTTTCTGTGTGTTTGAGTATTAGTGACGCCATGGCCTTATCATTTTCCAATATATATTATTTTTGCATGTATTACTATAAATTTCTTTTGTTGTTCATATGCCTACTTGGTTCAAACAGGTAAATATATGTAGATGCTAGCGGTAACTTAAATCATCAATAAATAAGAATTAATGATTTATGTATACTCCATACTCCCATACATTCGAAAAACAATTTATCCTTTCTCAACTCATTAATTTTGAACACGTCTTTAATGATTTATAGGTATGCATTAACTTCCTTGTGAGTTGTGATACATCATGGTGAAGCCCTTGTAGGTGATTGGATTTACTAGCTATGCTAGAGTGACTGTGCTAGTTCCTTATGGAACCTCGATCCCCTTGACATAAGGTCATAAGGGTAGTGGCCTATTGTCACAATTTTTGGGGATGCCATGTTTGGTTCAATAATATGCATGTAGGTGCTACAAGTAAATTTTTCTGCTATGCCCTCATTTTATTCTTTGACCTTAGTGCATTTTCTGAGTAGGGATATTACTCAAGATCTTTTATTTGGCTAGACTAGATATAAGTTTGTGAAAACATTTTTCCTCCATCCATTCATAGGATATTCATCTAATTAATTTTATGTTGAACATTTATTGAAATTTTGCTTATCCGGCGACTTTGATAGACTTTTGATTGGGTTTAAGTGCTTTTTATTTTGGGTACCTTTTCTTGTTAATTTTTCTTTGATGCCTGATGATTGGATTTCATATGATGTTTTTAGGGCTTTCCAGATCTTTCATTGTAGAATTGTTACCTAACAAAGTATATATAATGTTCTATTGTTTTGCTGTTGTCTTATTCTATAACTACGCAATTATAATGTTTAGAAAAAACTCTCAATTTTCTTATGCTTTACAAGGGTGGGCCCCAGTTTCGTGCTATTGGCACCAAGAATTTCAAAAATGTGTTACAAAGACTGTTGTTTTGAAAGACAAAAAAAAAAAAAACACGTTCCACATTAGGTTGGAAGATTGTGGCCTTATATCCGAATTTACATATGGAATAGAAGGACTTATAGTTCATTATGGTCTTCAACCTGAAGGAGGATGGCCCGAGGTGTGTTATTTAGGGGGATGTGAGTTTCATATTAAAGTTAAAGACAGAGATTTTAGATCAATCTCTACTGAACATGAAGGAAATAACTTTTATTTCGGATGGATGCCAACGCAAGTTGTAGAAACTGACTATGATAGTGGACCTGACAACGAAGAAGAAAATACAATGTCTTACTACGAAAAGCCAACTTTCACCATCGCACATCATTACGAACAGAATGGTGGGTCATATCTATTTACTCAGGTTATTTTATATTACTTAGTTGTTAGTAACTATTTTTTTAAGAGCTTTCATTGTTTTTAATATTTATGCCTTAATCCAGACTTTGCCAGCAGCGTTGGTGAAGCATGCATTGCTTCCGGATAAACCTTCACTTTGTGTATTAAGAGATGCAAGTAAGCGAAGGTTTTATTGTGAATGTTCCGGGGAAAAAAAAACAATAAAAGTGTATCGTGACAATTGGTTGGATAGACTTCATCAAAGAAAATAGATACAAAGATCAGAGCTGGATCAAGTAGGGAATTGATAAGAAGGATCCTTATGTAATACATGTCAGTGTAATCAATAAGTGAAAAATGGTTCTCAAGTTTTTATTTTCATATATCAATATTTACCCCATGCTTTTATTGTTCAGTTAAAATATGAAAAATCTATGTACCAAAACATCCAAGTAAATTATTATTTCGGTTTATAAACATCTATAATTGTCAATTGATATGTTTCATCTAAATAAAACTCTCTTGTGCATGGCACGGGTCAAAAACTAGTACACAAAGTTTAGGAAATTTGTATCTATCATAATTGATCACAAAATTTTATAATTCAAAATATGATAAACGTCTTGAGATCGTTTGAACTTAACAATTTAGAGTCCATTTTAGGAAAAGTTAGTACATGCGTCAACTTTTCATGCAATCGATTATTGCAAACACTTCTTTAGATATTTAAAAAAGTCAAGCTTTTCCCAAAATATTGTGTCCTACAACTAATAATTTTGAAAAAGAAATTTAAAATCTATTAAAAAAATTCCATTTAGAAAATTATACTTTAATATTAATATATGAAATTTTATATATTTTATTTTAAATTTACAATATGAATTTATTTAAAAAAGTCTCTATGTTATACAATTAAGAGTTCCAAGAACCTCTCTCCTAGGTGTCAAATTCCAGTGCATTTCGCTTCGGTGTTCCAATGATTTTCATCCTACATGGATTCACTCGAACGCAGGGTTTGAAGTTCTCTTCTCATAGTGGTTCTTTCCATGCACTCCTCCCCAAAACCTCCCAACTGACCAATCACATGAACCTTTTTCTAGTATTGCATTATGCATTAAACATAATCATCTAACTGCAGCTAATACTTGAACCTTTTTTATCTTCCCACTTTATCTCACTGATTGATTTCCCTAGGTTTTTTTATCCTTTTCCACTCAAGACCTTAATTATTTCTCCTTCTCAATGCATTTTTTTGCTCTCCAGTATTGTTTGTTAGATTTGAATTCGAAACCCTAATTTATTATGGCGCCATTCATGAAATACTTTGTGGTTTCTCTATAAATAGGTTATTGCAATGTTTTGTTATTCACCAATTCTTCATTCTTTGTCTACTAGAATTTCTTATAGCCATGGCCATGAACTTTGATTCTCTTTCCAGCATTTCACCCAAAAAAGAGACATGGAGGATCAATGTAAAGGTTGTTCATCTGCGAAAAGTTCCAAGCTTTGATAATCCGAGGTTACCTTTTTGTATTGAGATGGTTTTGATGGATGAAAATGGTGACAGGATTCATGCATCTGTCCGGAAAACCCTAAGCTACAAGTTTAAGCAATTGATCTCTAAGGGTTCTACTTATACCATGTCTCATTTTGGAGTTGTTAATAATACCGGTGAGTTTTGTACCACCAGACATGCTTTTAAGCTGAACTTTCAGCTTAGAACTGATGTCCACCAACTGAATGTCCTTTCTCTTTTGTTCCAATATCTGACATATTGTTCAAGGATTACGACAAGAAATATTTAGCTTGTCAGATTTCATCGCTTGAGTTTATTTTTTTACACTCAGTATTTGTTTTTTCTTATACCCATTTTCACAATTTGTGTTTTTTTTTTCACCATGTGATTAGGATTCTCACTGGCGTTGGAACTGAGCAGCAGTTCAAGAAAGATGGAATGAGTGACAAGATTATTAAGATTGAGCTCACGGCTGATTGGTAATAATGTTTATTTAAATTTTTATTTTCTGATTTCCCTTAAGTTTGGGTAATTTAATTGATTATTGTATTGTATTCCCTTATTGTAGTGCCAAGATTGAGTGTGCTTTCCTTGGTAACTTTTTTGATGAAATCAAAGCTTTTCTAGTTGCTGGTAATGCTAGCAATGATGCTGTAGTGATTCAACTTGCAAAAGTGAAGACTTTGAAAGGTTTTACCATTTCATAATTTAATTGGTTTTTATGTCAAACTTTTTCAAATCTTGCACTTTTTGTATGAGTCCATGTGAAATAATGTTTGTGCGTATTTTGAATGTAGACACCCCATGTCTGAATTCTGCTTATGGTGCAACAAAGGTTTTAATTCACCCTGATATTCAGGAATTGCTGCCATCAAGAAAAAGTAAATTCCATGTCTAAACTTTATTTTTTCATTATCGTGAAATAATATTAATGATTTTTATGTTTTCATTAGGTTCTTTGATTCAACTGAGTTAAGCTCTCTAGTTATGAGCCAACTTCCAGATCTAAGCAAATCTACACGAGAAGATTTTCTTGTCAAAACTTCTCCATAGACAATTGAAAAATCAAAGATAGTCAGGAGGTTTCTTTTATAATTTCTAAATTATGTTTAACGGACTTTTTTGTGTTGCAAAACTTCCATAATGTTCTTTTGTTATTCCTGTTGAATTGTACTTGTGTGGTGCTTGGAACGATTAAGGTGCTGCCAGAGAATGGTGACTGGTGGTATCCATCCTGTAAATGCAACAAGATGGTTTGTCCTATAGGTTTACTGGAAATCAAACTCATTTTTCCGTCATTTTACAATTACCGACTTCATTTTTTACCACCACAACATGGTGGCTGAAATTTATATTATTAATCTTCCTTTAAAGTCGCTTTGTCAGTTTGAGTTCTCATTTGCATGTTTTTTGATATGATTTAATTAGAATGCTGAAAAATCTAAGGAAGCAAAGCTTCCTGATGAGCTAAACAACCTTCTAGACAAGACGTTTTTGTTCAAGATTGATGTCAAGATGTCTTCCAACTCCATGTTTGAGCAATCCTATCGTGTGAAGAAAAATTGTAAGGAACGTGAGATAATCAACCAGTTCAATACCGTGACTGCTGAACCTAGGGTGAATATAATAATAATCTTGATTTGTTTTCACATTTTGGCATACTGTGATTTTTAGATGATTTAAAATAATTTAAAAAGTTAGGTTAATTGTGTTTAATCTCCCACCTCAAAGATTGTGTTTATTTATTGTTTGTTTTAAAACTTATTTAATTAAACCAGTCTCATTTAGCAGGACTTGATCAGTGATGTTGTTGTTATTGATGATGAAAAAGTGTACGAGTCTACTTAGCCTGCTGCTGTTGTTCTTGGAGTTGAAACCCATGACTTAACCCCGGCAAAGCGGAGTTCACCTTCTGAAGTGCAGAATGTTATTTCTACTTCTACCAGTTCCCACAAGAAGCTTCTTGAAAAGATCAAGCAGGAGAAGATCTAAATGTCAGTTCCATTTGCTGAAGAGATTTCTATTTTGTGTTATGTTCCACTGTTTTGAATTTTAATTTTTCAGTTTTCTACCTTTGTTACTAAGATTTACGCTATATGTTTTCATGATAATTTGTGGATCTCTTTAATCTTGGCCTTAATTTTGCGGCCTTTATTTGGCAATATTTTGGCTTCTAAATTTTGCGCATTAATTATGAAAGATTGTAGTCGATAATAATTTTTTTAGTAATGGTTGATGATGTTATTATCGCGCCGTTTATCATTCACATATTTTTTTGATATTGGTTTCTTATTTTGATCTATGAACGAATGATTTTTTGATAGTATTTTCCTTTTTAACCATAATCATCATTCAACCTTCATTCACTAAAATATTTTAAAATGTAGAAGTTTTCCAATTCTTTTTCCTCTTGCCCCGTTCTATAACTATATATTACTTCAATGTAATATATATGTTTAACACGACAATCAAATAATTATTCATATATCTTAAACCAAATCCTCATTTTCAATAAATAGTTGTTAGTTATTCTTAATTTAAATTTAAATATCTTTTGCTAAATAGTTTAAAAACTACTCAATTCTTTTCAATGAATTAAGCCATGGTACATATCTGCTGTAACTTTGCATCTGTTTTCATTAATTAATTATCGTCGTTTATTATTCTAATATTTCTTTATGTTCTACGAATGAATTTTTTTTTATCCTCATGCACCCAATTTTTTGAAATATATTAATCTTAATTTTTTTATAGTATTTGCCTTTGTAACCATAAACACTAATTTACATGATGGATAAAACAATTTAACCAATTCATTCTTTTTGGGGTTAAATATAAGCAATTCATTCCAAGCCATTTGCTTCCTTGGTAGTTGCAAGAAATAAATTTTACTTTAAAGTAATATATTAATAACCTAATTATGAAATAGATGCTCATTTATGTTAAATTCAAACCACGTATTCATTAAATATCTTTAAATATTCGTTAGCTTTTTCTTAAATTTAATTTAAACCTCATCTGCTAAAGATTTTGAAAACTATTCTTAAATTCCGCAAGTGTAATTTGTCATTAAGTAAACCTTCTGAATGCTCATATTTTTTCTTTATAATGGTTTATATCCAAACCTATTTTCAAAAGAAAAAAATTACCTGTTTAGTAACTTATCGTACACATTGATTTTACTCTCATATATCAATTATAATAACCCAAATTAATTTTTTACATTACCGATGGAAAACTTAATGACTTTTACTTTCCGTAATTAAATTTTTTACATATAGATGTCAACAACAAAATTGGCTACAAAGATTTATGCTACTCTTCCGTTCCAGATTATAAGGACCTGTTCAGACAATCACGCTTATTAAGAAAACTTGTAATAAGCTAATTAATATCTTGGTTTTGTTATTTTTTTGTACAAATCTTCCATATATGCCCCTATGTTAGTATTGGATATATCAAAGGTTGGTTGGGAAACATGAAAGAGAAGTAATTAGTAGAGGTGATAATTTAAGTTTTGGAATTGAAAATATAATGAATGCAAGGGGTAAAAAAGGAAAAACTTATTTTTTTTTTTGAAATCTAGAAGGGTTTTATAATTTGGGACACCAAGTTTGTCTCTAAAGAACCTAATAATTTGGGACAGAGGAGTAATAAGCAGGGATGGATCCACATAGGACTTGAGGGGGCCAAGTGCCCCCACAAGATTTTTTCATTTTTCAAGAAAAAATACTACATATACTCTACATTTTTAGAATATTCAGTAAATAATTTCCCCCACAAAATAATAAGTATCCTCATTGTTTTGTACTTTGGAAAAAGATGAGCTCAAATTCATTTCACTCACATTCACATGAAAGAGATGAGAGTAGATAAAACATAAGTAAGAAATATTATGCCTCAAGTTTCATAGAAAACTAACATCTACAACTATTGATATGCGTTCTTGTATACTCCTTCATGTTCATATTGCACAAACATCTTGGTTTTGACTTCTAAATAAAGAAAATACTTGGTAAACACATAATTTATCTCTTGTAGTTCTCATGATAGGTTATTTAGACGCTACATATTTAACTTTCATAATCTAAGTATGAAATCAGAATTTTGGTTTTAGAAAAAAATCTATAAAGGTGATTTAGATGAAAATATTACTTTTACTAAACAACTAAGGAAATTAAGTATTTTCATCCCTTTTTGTTGAAACAACATTGATGAAATGGTCCCTTCTTGTCATTCTATCGTATCCTTAAACTAATTTCAATTGGGGCTTCGTGTGTGTTTGAGTAATAGTGACGCCATTGCATTATCATTTTCCAATATACATTATTTTGACATGTATTACTATAAATTCCTTTTGTTGTTCATAAGCCTACCTGATTCCAATATACCTAATGATCTATGTATACTCCATATTCCCAAACATTCGAAGAATAATTCCTTTCTCAACTCATTAATTTTGAACACGCCTTTAATGATTTATAGGTATGCATTAACATCCTTGTGAGTTGTGATACATCCCGGTGAAGCACTTGTAGGTGATTGGATTTACTAGCTATGCCTGAGTTATTGTGCTAGTTCCTTGTGGAACAACGATCCCCTTGACATAAGGTCATTAGGGTAGTGGCCTATTGTCACAATTTTTGGGGATGCCATGTTTGGGTCAATAATATGCACAGTAATCTCCTACTTAATTTCCGAATTTTAAATCCAATTTAAGCTCTTGGGTTGGTTTACATAGTCTATAAAACATGCTAGTAATCTCCTACTTAATTTCCGAATTTTAAATCCAATTTCATGATGCTATAGCCTAGAATTTCTACAAGTTAAATGCCTTAATAAATGTAGAACTTTCTTCCTAATTACTAAATCCATAGCCTTGGTATTTAGTTAACCAGAAAAGAAGATGAAGAATGAATTCGGGCCAGCACAAAGTTACGTCTATCCTAATTGCCTTAAGAGATATATACTTATAACCTTTTTTATTTCCTATTTCCCTTACTACCTACCAAATGGCCTTATGACATAAGTAGAAAGCAAGATATCTTTTGTGCACAAAGATGAATAAAGAACAAGGAAATAAAACATGAAAGGAAATATTATTCAGAAATGTAGAAAAACACTATAACATGAATTATAAACTAAAACAACCCAAAAACTTAAAGAAGAAGTTAGCCAAGCATGGCTAAAAGAATCATTGAATTACCCTGGATAGGAGCTGAAGTTTGGCTTCCCACAATTCCTAGGAACAATGATCTTAAGGAGGAAAGAAGAATACTTGTTGTACTCTGAAATGGTGTGTCTTACAAGTGAAGAAAAGACCCCTATTTATAGTAAAAATTCACCCTCCAGCGCTTGAGCGCTGGCATTCCCAACGCTTGGGCGTTGGGATGCAATAAAATTCCACTATCAGACCGAGGCCCAGCGCTTGAGCGCTGGCTTTCCAACGCTTGAGCGCTGGGTGAGAATCTGACTCATCTCCTAGTCAGAGTCCCAACGCTTGAGCGTTGGGTCGCCTGCTGCTTCATCTTCAAGCTTTTCCCTTCTTCATGGTAATGGGTTTTCAATGCCTTCAATGGCCACCACTCAGCCCTTAATCATTTCTGAAACTTCCTTCCCACTACCATCAATTCTTCAAGCTTATTTTCCATGTGCTAAATTGGAGAGAGTTGCTTCATATTCTTCTTTTTCTCTTTTAGCCCTCTCTTTACTAGCACTTCAATTCTGGCCCTATAATTCTTTGAAACTTCACTTTTAATCCTCCACTCTTGAACTTTCACACTTTGATCCCTGATTTCCTGAAACTTTACAAATTGGTCCCTGGACAAAAATGATAACTATACCAGCTTTTCCTAAAAATATAAAATAACTATAAAAATTCCTAAAAATATAAAATAAAGTTAGAAAAACAAATAAAATCTAATCTATATGCAAAATGAAAAATAAATATAAAATCTACATAAAAATAATAAAAATCCTGTATGTGACTCAAAAATAATAAAAATAAAAAGACTAAAAACAACCTAAAAACATCATATAATATCCACTCATCACATATGAAATAGCAATTCTTTCGTACACAATTATGACGCACACACCACTGTAGTTCTGTTTTATGCTATGATCTTTAGAAGTGGAAAAGCAGACACAATATTTTGCACTATAAGGTAGCTTAGGAAGGAATTTAAAGGATATGGTTAGACGTTGAATTCTTTCTTAATCATAAAAATTGGCCACACTTATTTTGGTCAAACAATGGAAAAATAAAAAGCTCAATATAGTTGTATTTTTTTGAAATGGTTATTGAAACAGTTACATTAATTGGATTATATGAGTGTGAGGCAAATTAAGATTATTAACCGTGGAGTTTCAGAAAACTTGGTGAATCAAATAAGAAAGATATGAAGTACTTTTCATAATGCCACCTAAGTGGAGGAAAAAGTTGTATATGGAGCACACCAGAAAGAAGTTTATGTCGTTTATCCCTCCACAGTATACATCTGATGAGGTTCACTAATAAGGAGACTATTTAAGACATCAATCTCATCCTCTCGAGTACGGGCAATAACTTTTGCCGACATCCAAACTAGAGACAAGTTAGCATTATTCCTTTTTAATGCAACAGAAAGTATAACATTCTGGATATGACGTGATCATACATTCTGGATATTGAAGTTGTATGTTGATAAGGGTGAATTGGTTACTCTTATTAATTCAATGTATATTATTTGGTACACAAGTGGCTCATCTATCAAAAAACACTTGTCTTTTCACAAAATAAGACATTTATCATGCAACTCACACGCGCATCAGATCTATTTATGATTTCCTTGTTGGATACAAGTAAACGACACCTGTTGTTGTTCTAGAACATGTGTGTTCTTGAAGATCTAGAGTGATATTATCACCATCTTTCTGAAAGGTATGAATATGTAAAATGTAAAACTGAGTTTAACATTGTTGCCGTTAAAATGCTTTTTTATTGAACCTGTTTTTCATAAATACGTAACTATGTCTCAGCTTTCAATTTTAACCGACTTTTATTTTATTTTACTTTTAATATGTTTTAATATTTTTATTTTATCTCTAAATTTTCCTTTTTATTGAAATAACTAAAATGAAACAAATTTAAAATATAAAACCGAAATTAAGAATAAATCTAAAAAATGACAAAAAAGGAAAGTGTAAATTGACTTCATCACTTTATAATCTTATTTGACTTGCATTAGTCTCCGTTTATAAATTTCAGCTAACAAGGAATTAAATATGAATGAATTGCACAAGTTTTTGATAAAGGAAATTTGTGATGTTTTAAAAAAGTATATTGAGGAAATGTTTATCTTGTCGGAAAGTTAGAACAAAGTTATACAACTCTCATGAGAACTCCAACTGCTAAATTATATGTTAACAACCCTGGATTTCTATTTAGAAGACAAACTCAAGACATAGACGCAACATGTTCATGGAGAAATATACGAGAACTCGTATCCAAAGTTGTAGATGTTAGTTTTGTATGAAACTTGAGGCATTTAAAAGATTATGTTGCCATATAAACATAAAATCATTATTAAATATTTTTTTATTACTCTATAAATATTTGTTTTGTCAAATTTATAGGATTTTTATATCAAAATTTGCAAGTAAAATTTTAGATAAATCTAAAAAAATAACGTGTTGTTAAATTCTTAGGGACATCCATATGAAATTTCATCCAATGACTAAACACAAAAATTATTTTCATGTAGGAAATATCCGTTTTTGGACTAGACTTCAGGAACTCTTGTAGGAGATCTAAACTTCTTGAAGCATCACTCGAATGTCCACTTTTTCAATAGTATTTTGAACTCTAGACTTAAGGAGCGCAACACTAAAAAATGGACAGAAATAACAAGAAACTAGACGTGGTGCCAAAACTTTCTGTAATGGCTCCTATGTATTTATAGGTGAGGAAGAGAACCCTGAAGGTGGAAAAATGTTTCGTCCTGTGATCAGAAATTAAAAGGAGGGAATCTTACTTTGAAAATTAGCATGAATGCTAGAAGTCCAGGGAGGGTGATTATAAAAGTTTGTGGAAATTCTAGCTATGAGAGAGAATGAGAGTGACAAAAGCTCTAATTTCCCATAGTCTACGATGGACTGTATTTGGTGAACAACTAGACCGAATGATAGTGTGAAAATGAGGAACTTCTAATCAAGTTTATATCGAATAGAATGTCAAATTAACCCCCCACCTGCGTTGCCCATGTAGGTTTAGGTTTTAAAGGTTCCACTGCAAGTTATATAACTAGGTGGAGGGTAAATTATCCCCCCACCTGTCAAATTAACCCCAATTTGACCTGCAGGTGAACCTTTAAAACCTAAATTTACATGGGCAACGCAGGTGGGGGGTTTATTTGACATTCTATTTGATGTAAACTTGATTCGAAGTTCCTCATTTTCCCACTATCCATCGGTGTAGTTGTTCACCAAATACAGTTCACCGTAGACATATGGGAAAATAGAGCTTTTGTCACTCTCATTCTCTCTCATCGCTAGAATTTCCATAAAATTTTATAATCACCCTCCCTGGAGTTCTTGCATTCATGCTAATATTCAAAGTAAGATTCCCTCCTTTTAATTTCTGATCGCGGGACGAAACATTTTTTCCACCTTCAGGGTTCTCTTCCTCATCTATATATACCTAGGAGCCATTAAAGAAATTTTCGGCACAACGTCTAGTTGCTTGTTATTTCTGTCCATTTTTTAGTGTTGCGCTCCTTAAGTCTAGAGTTCAAAATACTATTGAAAAAGTGTACATTCGAGTGATGCTTCAAGAAGTTTAGATCTCCTACAAGAGTTCCTGAAGTCTAGTCCAAAAACGGATATTTCCTACATGAAAATAATTTTTGTGTTTAGTCATTGGATGAAATTTCATGTGGATGTCCCTAAGAATTTCACAACAAGTTATTTTTTTAGATTTATCTCAAATTTTACTTGCAAATTTTGATATAAAAATCCTGTAAATTTGACAAAACAAATATTTATAGAGTTATGAAAAAATATTTGATAATGATTTTATGTTTATAGGGTATTCAAAATTAAGAAGAGAATATTTTTCAAAAAAAAAAGAAGAAAAAAAAATTCACAGAAATAAAATATTATATTTATTAAAAAATGATAAAATTAAAATAAAATAGAAATGAAATAAATACTTACCTCGATGCAGAGCACTCGAAAAGTCTCTAACTACGTAGGTCTCCTAGGACTTTGACCTTGCCGCACATCACCAACACTCCAAAAGTTTACACTAGCACGTAGGCTAGTGCAAAGCAAAAAACTCAATGTATATAAAATAGATCTCTAAAAATCTTGAACTATGCTACAAACTATGTGTTTTTACACTATGTTTGTGTGATCCAAAACACTCAAAGTAATTTTAATCTTAGACCTTAGTCTTTGAATTTTTGGATGATCAAACATGAGAAGAAGTTCCCTTTATATAGAGGAAGGAGAAGAAAGAACGGGGAAGTTTTAGCAATGTGGGACTTAAAATAGTTTACCAATTATTCCTTTAAACTAAAATACATATTTCGTATGGCAACCTTAGGTGTTTTTTATCTATCCAAATATTGGTATTACGTATTGCTCTCTCTAACAAAAATTGTAGGTGGCAACATAATCTTTTAAATGGCTCAAGTTTCATACAAAACTAACATCTACAACATTGGATACGAGTTCTCGTATATTTCTCCAAGCTTTAGCAATGTGAGACTAAAACAGTTGATCAGTGCTTTACTATGTTGTGAGATATCAAATTTCATGGCAACTTTAACTGTTTATTAACTATCCAAAGAATGGAATAACATCTTGTTTTGTTAAAAATAATTGTAGGTGACCACATTACATTTCAAATGTCTCAAGTTTCATACAAAACTAACATCTACAATTACAGATATGCGTTCTTGTATACTCCTTCGTGTACATTTTGCACAAGCATCTTAGTTTTGTCTTCTAAATAAAGAAAATACTTGGAAAACACATAATCTACCTCTTGTTGTTCTCATGATAGTGTATTTATATGCTACGTATTTAACTTTCATAACCTTAGTATTAAATCAGAATTTTTGTTTCAGAAAAGAATATATAAAGGTGATTTAGATGAAAATATTAGTTTTACTAAACAACTAAGGAAATTAAGTATTGTCATCCCTTTTTGTTGAAAGAACATTGATGAATTGGTCCCTTCTTGATATTCTATGATATCCTAAAATTAATTTTAATTGGGGCTTTGTGTGTGTTTGAGTATTAGTGACGCCATGGCCTTATCATTTTCCAATATATATTATTTTTGCATGTATTACTATAAATTTATTTTGTTGTTCATATGCCTACTTGATTCAAACAGGTAAATATATGTAGATGCTAGCGGTAACTTAAATAATCAATAAATATGAATTAATGATCTATGTATACTCCATATTCCCAAACATTCGAAGAATAATTTATCCTTTCTCAACTCATTAATGTTGAACACGTCTTTAATGATTTATAGGTATGCATTAACATCCTCGTGAGTTGTGATACATCCCGGTGAAGCACTTGTAGGTGATTGGATTTACTAGCTTTGCCTGAGTTATTCTGCTAGTTCCTTGTGGAACAACGATCCCCTTGACATAAGGTCATAAGGGTAGTGGCCTATTGTCACAATTGTTGGGGATGCCATGTTTAGGCCAATAATATGCATGTAGGTGCTACAAGTAAACTTTTCTGCTATGCCCTCATTTTATTCTTTGAACTTAGTGCATTTTCTAAGTAGGCATATTACTCAAGATCTTTTATTTGGCTAGACTAGATATATGGTTGCGTAAACCTCTTTCCTCCATCCATTCATAGGATATACATCTAACTAATTTTATGTTGAGCATTTATTGAAATTTTGCTTATCTTGCGACTTTGATAGACTTTTGATTGGGTTTAAGTGCTTTTTATTTTGGGTAACTTTTCTTGTTAATTTTGCTTTGATTCCTGATGACTGGATTTTATATGATGTTTTTAGGGTCCTTTTAGTTTATTTGTATTGAGTCTCATATAGGTTTTTATTCTTTTTATTTAGATTTTCTATTTATTTTGGCATTTGCATGTAGATTAGCTTTTATTTGTTTTTAAGCTTTATTTGTATAATTTTAGGTATTTTTATTAGTTTTTAGTCTTTTTAGGAAACTGGTTAAATTAAGCATATTTGTGGGGACCAAGGTGCAAATCGCAAGAAATGAAGGACTGAAAATGAAGCACCATTTCTAATTGGCACATGTGAAAAATGCCATAAGTGGAGAATTGATGAGGAAGGGAGGTTTCAGAAGTTAATTAGGGACAAGAATGTGGCTACATCAGTGCCATTGAGGGCAACGAAACCTCATCAAGAGGAAAAACAAAACAGCAAGGAGATGAAGCATCATCCGTGCCAACACTTGAGCGTTGGGACGTGGCAGGTTTTATTATAAATAGGGTCTTTGCTTTCCTTTGTAAACACACCTTTCACACCCTTCATACCATCTTTCTTCTTGGTTCAGAGCAATTTCCTGGACTTGTGGGAAGCCTCTTTAAGCTCCCAATTTAGGTTTTTCTCTTTATGTATCTCTTAGCCATGCTAGGCTAATTTCTCTTGTATTTGGGTTGTTATGAATCTTCATAAAACTATGCTGTAAGTCTTAATCTTTATATATGAATGAAGTTCTTGTTCTTAGTATTTTCTCCCCATGCTTAATTAATCTTGGTGCACACAAGTTCACTTTGCTCAATTCTTGCACAATGGTAATTGGTAGAATTTGAGGGAAATTAGATTAAATTAATGGATTATTCATCACTTAGGTATAAGGATGGAAACCAATTGTGTTGGCTAGAACTAAGAACACTAATGCTTCCATTTGATTAACTAATCACTAAGGTATTAGGCTTAGTAATTGGATTGAAAGTTCTATTTGATTAAGGCATTAACAAATAGAAATCCTAGGCTAAAGCTCCTAAGAACTAGTTCTAATTTCATGTGTAAAAGTGATTCTGAATAGCTAAGTTAAGTGAAGTGAAATTCAACCCAAATACTTGTTTTATCATTTTTATCATTTCATGGCTTTTAGTCTTTTTCTATCACAATATCAAAACAAAACATCTTTTATTTTACCAACTCTGAAAAACCAATTATAAAATCAACCAATCCCTGTGGACACGATATCTTTTATATTACTTCGATATTCAACCGTACACTTGCGGATTTGGCGTATCAATGCCCTAATTTTATCCGTTAACCTTTGTGCTTTTTCTAAGCAGGGAGATTAATCATGATCTTTGCTTTGGGTAGGTATTGTGGTTGGGGAAACCTCTTTCCCCCATCCATGCGTAGCACACTGATTTATTTCATTTGATATTGAACATTTATTGAAATTTTAGCTTTTCTTAGATAGAATATTTCGGGTTTTTGTGCTTTGCATTTTAGGTTCCTTTTCATACAAATTTCAAAGATGTGTTTGTTTAAATAAAACTTCATTAAGAGCTATAATCTTTCTACGCATAGTCTAAATTTAGGTGTTTGCTTTTAGAATCAACTCGTCTCCGATGTTGATGCTATTTTTTGGTATTATATTTAACCATATTGATACCCAAATCGCAAGTGCACGATTGACTATCGCGTAGTATAAAAAGATCGAACCCAAGGGATAGGTGTTCTTTTTATTATAATATACAGTCCTTGTGCAGAAAAATTAAAAGATGAATATATGATGTTGGTTTTAGAGCAATCAAGAACAAAAGCATAGAATGATAAGAAATAAAGATGATAAGAATTTAAGCTCTTGGGTTGGTTTACATAGTCTATAAAACATGCTAGTAATCTCCTACTTAATTTCCGAATTTTAAATCCAATTTCATGATGCTATAGCCTAGAATTTCTACAAGTTAATTGCCTTAAGAAATGTAGAACTTTCTTCCTAATTACTAAATCCATAGCCTTGGTATTTAGTTAACCAGAAAAGAAGATGAAGAATGAATTCGGGCCAGCACAAAGTTACGTCTATCCTAATTGCCTTAAGAGATATATACTTATAACCTTTTTTATTTCCTATTTCCCTTACTACTTACCAAATGGCCTTATGACCTAAGTAGAAAGCAAGATATCTTTTGTGCACAAAGATGAATAAAGAACAAGGAAATAAAACATGAAAGGAAATATTATTCAGAAATGTAGAAAAACACTAGAACATGAATTATAAACTAAAACAACCCAAAAACTTAAAGAAGAAGTTAGCCAAGCATGGCTAAAAGAATCATTGAATTACCCTGGATAGGAGCTCAAGTTTGGCTTCCCACAATTCCTAGGAACAATGATCTTAAGGAGGAAAGAAGAATACTTGTTGTATTCTGAAATGGTATGTCTTACAAGTGAAGAAAAGGCCCCTATTTATAGTAAAAATTCACCCTCCAGCGCTTGAGCGCTGGCATTCCCAACGCTTGGGCGTTGGGATGCATTAAAATTCCACTATCAGACCGAGGCCCAGCGCTTGAGCGCTGGCTTTCCAACGCTTGAGCGTTGGGTCGCCTGCTGCTTCATCTTCAAGCTTTTCCCTTCTTCATGGTAATGGGTTTTCAATGCCTTCAATGGCCACCACTCAGCCCTTAATCATTTCTGAAACTTCCTTCCCACAACCATCAATTCTTCAAGCTTATTTTCCATGTGCTAAATTGGAGAGAGTTGCTTCATATTCTTCTTTTTCTCTTTTAGCCCTCTCTTTACTAGCACTTCAATTCTGGCCCTTTAATTCTTTGAAACTTCACTTTTAATCCTCCACTCTTGAACTTTCACACTTTGATCCCTGATTTCCTGAAACTTTACAAATTGGTCCCTGGACAAAAATGATAACTATACCAGCTTTTCCTAAAAATATAAAATAACTATAAAAACTCCTAAAAATATAAAATAAAGTTAGAAAAACAAATAAAATCTAATCTATATGCAAAATGAAAAATAAATATAAAATCTACATAAAAATAATAAAAATCCTATATGTGACTCAAAAATAATAAAAATAAAAAGACTAAAAACAACCTAAAAACATCATATAATATCCACTCATCACATATGAAATAGCAATTCTTTCGTACACAATAATGACGCACACACCACTGTAGTTCTGTTTTATGCTATGATCTTTACAAGTGGAAATGCAGACACAATATTTTGCACTATAAGGTAGCTTAGGAAGGAATTTAAAGGATATGGTTAGACGTTGAATTCTTTCATATTCATAAAAATTGGTCTCTCTTATTTTGGTCAAACAATGGAAAAATAAAAAGCTCAATATAGTTGTATTTTTTTGAAATGGTTATTGAAACAGTTACATTAATTGGATTATATGAGTGTGAGGCAAATTGAGATTATTAACCGTGGAGTTTCAGAAAACTTGATGAATCAAAGAAGAAAGATATGAAGTATTTTTCATAATGCCACCTAAGTGGAGGAAAAAGTTGTATATGGAGCACACCAGAAAGAATTTTATGTCGTTTATCCCTCCACAGTATACATCTGATGAGGTTCACTAATAAGGAGACTATTTAAGACATCAATCTCATCCTCTCGAGTAGGGGCAATAACTTTTGCCGACATCCAAACTAGAGACAAGTTAGCATTATTCCTTTTTAATGCAACAGAAAGTATAACATTTGGATATGACGTTGTTGACACCTATTTTTGTCCGGGTCCAATTTTGAAAAAAAGAAAAAAAAAGAGGAAAAAGGAAAGGAAAAAAAAAGGAAAAAAAAGAGAGAAGAAAAAGAAAAAAAAAGAGAAAAAAAAAAGAGAAAAAGAAAGAAGAGAAAAAGAAGGAAAGAAGGAAAAGAGAAAAGAAAAGAAAAGGCCCAGCAGAGGAAAAGGAGGAAGAAAGGAAGAAAATGGGCCGCGGCCCAAAGGAAAAGAGAGGAAGCAGAAGCAAGGAAGGGAGGGCGACTTAGTCATTTTCCCCCTCACTGAAACCCTAATTCTCCCCTATATAAGCCTACCCTCACTAACCCTAAAAACCACTCATCATTCCCTAATAGCCTCCATACTCTCTCAAACCCTAATTTCCTCACTCCCACACAATTCTTAACCTCCACTCATACTTTTAGCCTCCACTCCTAACCCTAGTCTCCCTTCATTTTCTATCTCCCAAAATAAAACAAAGAAACAAAAAAAAACAAAAAAAAAAGGGAGGAAGCAGCCACACTTCCCTAAACCCTGCCACCAGCCTACTCCCTTTCATCTCTCTCCCTCATATCCAGCCGCCACACACCACCAGCCCCTTTCCACACCTAGCCGCCACCTCTCCATAAGCCACCGGCCGCCCTTCTCCCTCATCAACCTTCACGCCGCCGTCCTTCCTTCCTCATCCCTCCAAGCCACCGCCGCCCTTGTTCCTTTCCTCCCTGGCCGCCGCCAAGCCACCACGCTCTGATCTCTCCTAGGCCGCCGTGACCGAGCCACTACGTCCCAGCCACCGCCGTCATCCTTCATAGCCACCACCACTTCGTCCTTCCCGTCTGTTCCTGTGCTCCTCCAACCGCCATCACCGTTGCTCCTCCTTCGAGCTTCCCTTGGCCGCCGCGGCCAAGCCACCACGTTCCAGCCCCCCTGCGCCGCCGCTGCAACACTGGTTCCTTCATCATCCTCGAGCTGCTGCTGCTTCTTTTTCTTTCTTTTTTGGCTGGTCCTTTTTTTATTTTTATTTTTTCTTCTTTTGGTTGTTTTTTTAATTATTATTGAATTTCATTTATTCTGTTTTTTTTTGTCCTTATTTTGGCTTTGATTTTTATTTTCTGAGACATTGTAAGTCCATGATATAAGGACATTTTAATTTTAATTTTTGTTGTAACGAAAAAGAGAAAAAAACTAAAAAACTTAATTAAATTAAAATAAGAACTGCGTAAGCCTTGATCTTCCATTTTAAGGGAGTACGTAGGACTGGGTTCACACCTATCAGGCTATAAAAAATATAAAATATTTTGTGTTTCTCTTTGTCTTTCCCTTTTTTAGAAACAACTAGGATTGAATAATGTAAATAATAAAATACTTTGTTCTTTTTTTTTTAGAAATAATTAGGGGATTAAATAATGTAAAAATAATAAAAATAATTTTGTTTTCCTTTTCTCTTTTATGAGTAATTAGGAATTAAATAATAAAAATAAATAAGGGTAAAATTAATAATGTAGAGAGCTAAGAGAATTACACAAATAATCTTAGGTACCGTTTAGACGGGCGCTGTGGGGTGCTAACTCCTTCCCCACGCGTAATAGACTCCCGAACCTAGATTTTAGGTTTCGTAGGCTATTTATCAATTTTAGGTTTTTCTAGTGTTTTCCTTTAATAAACATTAGTGGCGACTCTGTCTGATACTTAATTGTTTTTTCGCCGTCCCGCCGCGACCCCGGTTGCGACAGATGGCGACTCTGCTGGGGACACTTTGAGAGTCAGGCCTTTCTTGATTGTTTGTGTTTTTTTTTTTTTAGCTTTCTTTTATTTTACCCTTCATTATTTTTATTGTAATTTTTTTGTACATATTTTTTCTACTTTGTATATAATTTGTCTTTAATTTGTCTCTAATTTATCTTTAATTCGTCTTTCTTTTTATTTTATTTTACCCTTCATTATTTTGCTTTTTTTATTTAATTGCCTTGTACATATTTTTTCTACTTTGTATATAATTTGTCTTTAATTTGTCTATAATTTATCTTTAATTCGTCTTTCTTTTCCTTTTACCCTTCACTATTTTGCCTTTTTTATTGTTTAATTGCCTTGTACATATTTTTTTTCCTACTTTGTATATAATTTGCCTCTAATTTATCTTTAATTTGTCTTTCTTTTTATTTTATTTTATTCTTCATTATTTTGCTTTTTTTGTTTGATTGCCATGTATATATTTTATTTTTTCCCTACCTTGTATATAATTTGTTTTCAGCATGCGGTATTAGGGTAGATGACCAATTTAAACTGCTATATTTGGTTTTCTGGCTATGTTGCAGGTGGGGTAGATTTTTTAGGGTTTCTTGAAAAAGGTTTGTATGCTCCCAATGCACACACTTCACTTCCACTTTGTGAGACACACTTTTTGGGCTCTATACCCGAGCCCGTGCGAGCCCAGGAGTAGCGGTGCCTTGGTACTTGTCGTGAGAGGCCTAGTGTCTACGCGTCAACTATTGAGCCACCACTCGGATTATTACCGGTCATCAAGCTATTTGTCGTGAGAGGCCTAGTGTCTACGCGTCAAATAGTTTGATCATCGGGACCTTGTCTTCGTGGTGGGGGTAATTCGAGGACCTTTTAGGAGTCTAGAACTTACCATAAAGAGAGCACTTAATTTGACCATAGTCCCCATCCAATTAGGGTTTTGGCCAATGTAGTATATCCCATCCTTTAGGTCTTTACCCTCGTAGGACAAATGGGAGCATTCTCTTCTTTATTCATTGTCATATCATCATCATCCAATATGCCATACATCATCCATCACAAAAAAAATACAAAAATTCATTTTCATGCATCATTCATCCAATATATAAGAAAAAAACATAAAAAAATTCACCTTTCATGCATCATTCATAAAAATAAAAAACATAAAAAAAATTTCATGCATCATTCATAAAAAAAAAAATACAAAAATACAAAAATTCATTTTCATGCATCATTCATCCTATATATAAAAAAAAAACATAAAAAATTCACCTTTCATGCATCATTCATAAAAAAAAACATAAAAAAATTTTCATGAATCATTCATAAAAAAAAACATAAAAATTTTTCATGCATCATTTATCTTATATGAAAAAAAATATAAAAAAATTCACCTTCCATGCATCATTCATCTTATAAACAAAAAAAAAACATAAAATTTTTCATGCATCATTCATAAAAAAAAAAAACATAAAAAATTTTCATGCATCATTCATCTTATATATAAAAAAAAAAAAACATAAAAAAAATTCACCTTTCATGCATCATTCATCATATATAAAAAAAAAATTATAAAAAAACACTCTTGCATTTCATCACTCCATGTTCATGCATTTCATGGCATTTTACATGCTTCTTTTTTTAACAGTAAATCAAATTCTGTTAACGGTCCGAATGGAGGGGGTTCAAGACCAAGCAGCGCTTGTCCTGAAGAAAAACACCAAGGTTTCAGCCTCAATAGATGATTTCGGGAACCTCAAAGAAATATGTAGAAAAGTGCCGCGAGAAGTGCTTGCTGAGTTTTCAAAGAAATACGGGAATTTGTTGGGCCTACTCGGCATCAAAGTAGAAGAGGAGGTTTTGAGTGCTCTAGTCCAGTATTGGAACCCAAACTTTCGTTGCTTCGAGTTGCCCCAGTTCGATACTGTACCAACTATAGAGGAGTACACCCAGATGTTGGATTTCCCTATCAGAGATGGGGCCGGTGTTTATCAATACAGGGGGTGCTACATAGAAGTGCAAAAGGTCGCAACTTCTCTCGGCATACCAGATCATTGTTTTGCGACAAACTCCAGTGGTCTCGTCAGTGGTCTTATTCCCATATCTGAAGGATGTGATAGAACAGGAAACCATTGACGCATATTATCAGTTTGTAGAAAACAGGAGGTGCTCAGTTCCGGCAAATTCTTGCAGAAACCCTAATTTCCGCATATATCTGCCGCAAAAGTAAAAAGTCAAAACTCCGATGCTGCTACCAATTGTTGTACGCTTGGTTTATAACTCATTGTTATGCTCGGCGCCACATGGGCCACAATCCAAATGCACTAAAAGATTTCCATAAAATTCTAAGAAGATTCATGGAGGCTCAGGAATGGAAAAACGAGTTTGCTAGAATGGAGTCAAAAGCATTCATTTGGGCCTGTCCTTGGTTCATACTCGGGGACGTGATCCTCAGCTGTGGGCCTTTCTCTAATGTACCCTTGATGGGAATAAGAGGATGCATATCTTACACTCCTGTCATGGTTCTCCGGCAGCTCAAGCGTGTTCAGATCATGCCGTCAAAAGAGCAACTGGGAGGTTTAAACTTCCAATACACTGATAAGAATGTTGAACTCCAGATAAGTCAAGTGGGAAGTGCTTGGAATCGTGTTTCGCATTCAAGGTATATCTCGCCCTACTACTTCAGAAGAGTATGATACATGGAGAGCGACCAGAGGTGTTCAGGATTACGCACCTAAGGAGTTCTCACACACCGAAGAAGCATGTCAAAAGAAGGAACAAGATATGAGTCTCCGGGCAGAGGCACTCAAAGCAGAAACAAACCAGTTAGGCGCACTAAATGAAGAAAGAATGGTGGGCATGATGCGTATGAAGCATGAACTTGAGAAGAATAAAGCCCTAAGAGATCAAGAAGAGGAGATGAAGCTACTCAAAGATGATTATCGGCGGGTTAATGCAAGCCTAAAGAGGGTCAGAGTGTCGTCTGATGCACCACAAGTAAAGTCATTAAAACACCAAGTCGCAAGGTTGGAGAACCTGATTAAAGAGGCCACAGTTGAGAAAGAAGGACTGAAAATCGAGGTTGAGGCACAGGGAGCTAAGATTAGGAGAATTAAAGTTGAAGCGAATGATGAAAAGGAAGAATTGAATGACCAAGTGGAAAGGCTGAAACTTCTCGTTTATATGAAGGAAGCGAGGTGCGGAGAGCTGGCGACTGAGATTCGAGTTCAGAAGGAACTCTGGGTGAATCACTAGAAGGATTTGTCTGAGGCCCATAGGCATGCGAATCAGGGTTGGGATTTGAGCAGGGAGTATCATGATTCATTCTTGAAAGTGCAGCAAAGAGAGAGTCAGTTACTAGAACAGGTGAAAGGTTTGACCCTCGAAAGAGATCGCTGGAAGAAAGAAGCCCACCACTTCCAAGTAGAAAACATGGGTTTGCTAAGAGGGTGGAGGCAAATGTACAGGATATTGAACTTTGACAGGGAGCTCTACATGAACAAATACCATAGACTGTCCTAGAGTGTCCAATGCTACTCCAGACAGTGGACAAGATTGTTTGATGAAGCGGCAGCTGAGGTCCGAGCTACCCACCTGGGGGTTCCCCCGAAGTTGAAGAGTTTCTTGAGGTTTTCCCGAGATCTTGCCAGCACCACCAGAGGAATGAGAAGAAGAGAACTAAATGATTCTGCTTTTCATTGATGTATCCCTAATTGGGAAATTGCAAGCTCTGTAATAAAATTGTGCTACAAGTTTAGAATGAAATAAATAAGATGTTTTGTTCAAAAACCTTGGTGTTTCAACATAAATTCTGTAGGGGTATTTCTCACATGAATGACTGTCAACCATGTTTTAACCCAAGGGGTCTTTCCCTAGCGTTAGAACGTGGGATTGTTCCATTTTGCTGCTTAGACATAAATTCGGTAGGGGTATTTCCCACATGAATGACTGTCAACTATGCTTTAACCCAAGGGGTCTTTCTCTGGCGTTAGAACATGGGGAACCACCATCTGCTGGATCTGTTTATGATTTGTTTGCATTTCCTTGGAGAACTTAAGCCTCAATAAGTTTGAAAAAACAAGAAAAGGCAGTGACAAGCTCAAGTTGAAACCCTAGAATCTACAGAAGGAGTTGATACCAGAATCTGAACCTGCAAAGAGACCAGACTTGAAGAAGGTTGAGTATGATGCTATCGTGCAAAAATTGGGGAAATAAGTGTAAAAGAGTAGTTCAACACCGATCATGATTGAGTCAAGAAACAGAATTTGTGCAATGGCAGCATCCTCGTATAGTCAGCCGCTCATTTCCACTCCTCATGCTTATCCCACTTCCTCACCCTTTGCACCAGTAAGGATCTTCACCCATATTTACCCATTCTACCAGCTATACTAATCATCACCATATGGCCAATGCAAGCTATTTCTAATGTGTGGAACCCCTACCTACTCACCTCATTTTGTCCCGATCCTACTCACTATACAGCTTACCACTTCCTTTTCATCTCTAGACCCTCCATCCATTCGTTACTTCACTTTCTTTTTAGCACTAATCCCATCATCTCATCTCAACCTAATCGCCCTCCTCTTCACCATATAACTGTTTCATTCGTAGGAGACCCTATCCACCCATCTCATATTATGTTGATCCTTACTTGCTTTATCCATACATCTCACCAAGACTATTTTTCCAATCACATTTCCCTTAACCATCCCTATAATCTAACCCTTTTCCCAAAACACTTGTTCATTTCATCAAGCCACCTTCTCTGCTGCCATTTGACCATGATGACCTGCACTTGCATAATCTGTTCTCGCGAGGTTGAAGTGGTTTTGACTCAAAGTTGAAGCGTCCATTATCCCCCAGTTTGGCAAGTTCCAAGGATGAACTTTGGCATCATACTCTCAGTGGGCCTCATGGATCTTTCACAAGAGAATACTGAAGTCGTCTGGTTTTCATCAGTGATGAGCTGCTTAGTGCAAAGGCTTCCGACCATCCGTCGGTTTGCTCTTGTTGACAACCCCTTCAAGGAGGAGGAGGCGGCATCTGCCAATCTTTCAGCAATCAAGGCGCCTGAGTTTAATGGTCTAGCATTGTTAATTGATGTGGTTAACATAAGCTTTTTGTTTTGTCATGTTAATGTTGAACCTTTGATAACTTTCTTTGAAGCATTTTCTAAGAACCATGCATGGCATTTTCTTTTTCTTTGGTTTGTTTGCTTCATTCATTGTCTTTTCCTTTGTCAATCTCAATCTCATTCTCCAATTTTCCATTTCCATCTCAAACAAATCATTCCTAGCGTCTCATAATGGCTAATGTCTCAAGTGCGGGAGAACTTGTTTGCTTGATTTCTATGGACACGGGCTGGCATGGAAGAAGACCAAGAGCACTAGGGGCAACTTTTGTCGCGGTTGCGAATGCTTAATTGTGAGAAGTTGATCGATTTCATAGGAAAACTTTAGAAGATAGTCATTTATGCAGAAAAGCGCAAGAGTCATCCCTCAACCAAAAAAAAAAAAAAGGCCTGTTAGGTTGAAAACCCGTAAGGGCGACCTAAGCAAAAGTTAGGGCATGCAAAGTCAAAAAAAAAAAAAAAGAGCAAGTGAATCCAATTCACCCAAGTTTTGTCTGGGACTTAGGTTCCTAAAAGTGATCAATCATGCCTTGAGATGAAGTTTGGCATTCTTTCTCTATCCTTACCCCATAACATTATCCCTTGACACCCCTTTGAGCCGAAAAATCCTTCCCCTTAACCCTAGACAAGGATCACTCTACATTAGAGTTAGCACAATGTCAGTGCCAAGCTTGCTTAAGATTTCTATTTCAAGAAAAAGAAAAGTAAACGAAAAAAAAAAAGAAAAAAAAAGAAATTTTTTTTGAGCAAGTCTTGGCCAACCATAAGAAAAGCATAATAAACAGTGCTAAGTATCAAAGATCCTTCATCTTCATTAACCCGTAAACACTTTGATATCCTTCCTTTCATGACCCACAAGCCCTTAGCCACATATCCTTCGTCTTCATTAACCCGTAAACACTTGCCCTTAGCCACATATCCTTCGTCTTCATAAACCCGTAAACACTTCCTTTCATAACCCATGAGCCCTTAGCCACATTACAACCCTAACAAAGTCCATTCCGATCAAGGATTGATTGTCCACTTTTTCTTGAACTTGATTTTGAGACACAATAACCTGATTCATTTGCTCATAAAAAAAAAAGGAAAAAAAATGAGGGATGCTCGCTGAATAGTTGCCTCCACAAAGTTCTTTCAATAATTGACACAGCGGCAAAGCCCAATCAGTCAGAAGAAAATCAAGAAAAGATCTCTTCCATGCCCATCAAGACCTCAAATGGGAGCCAAGATCAATAGAACAATTGTGGGACAACCACTCGTTGTCTCAATTGGGGCAACTTTTCAGCTCATTGCTTGTCCCTTTCCCTGAAGTTGGGCCCATTTTTTGGTTTCTCCGCAATCTCTCTGTGTCACAACTGAGGCAATTACTCAAGCCATTTTTCTTCACCCGAATCAGACTAGGGAAACCGTCTAAGCTTCACTTCATATCTTTTGTGTACCTAGTCATTCTTCGGCTGGGATAATTACCTATTCTTAGTAGTCTTCCCGTGTACTCTGATCTGGGGCATGTGCTCATCTAAATTCCTCATACATCTTCTCAAAGTGGGGCAGACTACTTGTTCTTCCATTCTCAGGCTGAAGTATTACCTTGGATGTTCTCACAAATTCTTCCAATCCATTAAGACATCACTGAAGCAATTGATCATTCCACTCCTTGTCATCCTTGTTACACCCAAGAGATTGTCTAGCTTTTACTTTTTCATCATTCTAGTGCATTGTCTTTCAAACTGAAGCAATCACTTGTTTTTTGATGCTTATCTCTCATAATCCAAGACGAGGTAATTTTCCAGTCCATGCTTTGTCAATGTTCCTAGATTGGGCCAATCATATGCTACCTCATGCTCATCGTCCAAGACTAAACCTGGTCAATCACCCAATTTTGTCATGAATTCTTTTCAAATCAGGGCGGTCAATGTTTCCATTCAATGTCTGGATTGCGGTATTCATTTGTCTTTCCATCAACTTCTTTCGAATGGGAACAATCATTTGTCCTCTGATGCTCATTCTTCAAAGTATAAACCGGGGCAATTTTCCAGTCTATGTCTTATAACTATACCCAAGTTGGGACAGCCTGATGTTCATCACTCATTTTCTCCATCCACCCCAAACATAACTGGGGCAATTCTCTGTCACTTGATTCCATAATGTGTCATCTCATGTCATGCATTTTAACTAGATAGCGCTTCAAAGCGAGAGATCACAGGTTCAACAACATGACTTAGCATTTCAACATCTCTTTTAACATGTTTGACCAAAAGGCTCGCGGTCCACTCAATACCAACAGAAAAGAGGGGGCGCCTCAAAGACCTCTATAGTCAGAAAAATTCAAAGTCAGCATCAGACGACTCAGATAAACATTCAATAAGCAGGTGGCCCACCCTTCTCAGTCAGGTTTCAGAGGAAGATCTTGCAAAAGAGGCAAGCTTCACATCCATTCACATGAGCAGTCTAGGTGAAACAAGCTTGAGTCTGTCTGAGTTCCCGAGCACGCATGTGCTTATTGAGCTAAATTTTTCCAAGGAAGTTAACAAAAGTCTTTTCTAACACAGCATAATTCAAGTTTGAGTTTCAAATTAATAAGCTGTGCATCATTTGCATCATTTGCATCATTGCATCATTTGCATCAAAAGCATGCATAACCCCATCATATATGGTACGTATCATGCATTACATTTCATATCATGCATTACATTTCATACCATGCATACCTTTGTCACATATTGAAAGTTGCAGTTGGCGAGTCCGAGGTGGCGCTTAGACCGATCCTCGTCACTTTCCAACAGATCCAGGGTGGTGCTTAGACGATCCCTGTTACTTTTCAGCAGATCCACGGTGGCGCTTAGACGATCCGTGTTACTTTCCAGCAGATCCAGGGTGGCGCTTAGACGATCCCTGTTACCTTTCAGCAGATCCAAGGGGGCGCTTAGACGAACCTTGTTACTTTCCAGCAGATCCACGGTGGCGCTTAGACGATCCGTGTTACCTTCCAGCAGATCCAGGGTGGCGCTTAGACGATCCCTGTTACCTTTCAGCAGATCCAAGGGGGCGCTTAGACGAACCTTGTTACTTTCCAGCAGATCCACGGTGGCGCTTAGACGATCCGTGTTACCTTCCAGCAGATCCAAGGGGGCGCTTAGACGAACCTTGTTACTTTCCAGCAGATCCATGGTGGCGCTTAGACGATCCGTGTTACCTTCTAGCAGATCCAGGGTGGCGCTTAGACGATCCCTGTTACCTTTCAGCAGATCCAAGGGGGCGCTTAGACGAACCTTGTTACTTTCCAGCAGATCCACGGTGGCGCTTAGACGATCCGTGTTACCTTCCAGCAGATCCAGGGTGGCGCTTAGACAATCCCTGTTACCTTTCAGCAAATCCAAGGGGGCGCTTAGACGAACCTTGTTACTTTCCAGCAGATCCACGGTGGCGCTTAGACGATCCGTGTTACCTTCCAGCAGATGCAGGGTGGCGCTTAGACGATCCCTGTTACCTTTCAGCAGATCCAAGGGGGCGCTTAGACGAACCTTGTTACTTTCCAGCAGATCCACGGTGGCGCTTAGACGATCCGTGTTACTTTTCAGCAGATCCAAGGGGGCGCTTAGACGAACCTTGTTACTTTCCAGCAGATCCAGGGTGACGCTTAGACAATCCTTGTTACCTTTTCAGCAGATCCAGGGTGGCGCTTAGACGATCCCTGCTTGACAGTGGCTCGGGTTTTGAACCCGAGTTTGCTGTGTTCTTTTTGACACCCGGACAAAAATGTGTCATGTCTTTACTCATTTCTTACAACAGTAGTATTCTCATACTACCTAGTAAGAAACAAGTAAAGAGGGGCAGCTGTTGACACCTATTTTTGTCCGGGTCCAATTTTGAAAAAAAGAAAAAAAAAGAGGAAAAAGGAAAGGAAAAAAAAAGGAAAAAAAAAGAGAGAAGAAAAAGAAAAAAAAAGAGAAAAAAAAAGAGAAAAAGAAAGAAGAGAAAAAGAAGGAAAGAAGGAAAAGAGAAAAGAAAAGAAAAGGCCCAGCAGAGGAAAAGGAGGAAGAAAGGAAGAAAATGGGCCGCGGCCCAAAGGAAAAGAGAGGAAGCAGAAGCAAGGAAGGGAGGGCGACTTAGTCATTTTCCCCCTCACTGAAACCCTAATTCTCCCCTATATAAGCCTACCCTCACTAACCCTAAAAACCACTCATCATTCCCTAATAGCCTCCATACTCTCTAAAAATAATAAAAATAATTTTGTTTTCCTTTTCTCTTTTATGAGTAATTAGGAATTAAATAATAAAAATAAATAAGGGTAAAATTAATAATGTAGAGAGCTAAGAGAATTACACAAATAATGTTAGGTACCGTTTAGACGGGCGCTGTGGGGTGCTAACACCTTCCCCACGCGTAATAGACTCCCGAACCTAGATTTTAGGTTTCGTAGGCTATTTATCAATTTTAGGTTTTTCTAGTGTTTTCCTTTAATAAACATTAGTGGCGACACCTGTTGTTGTTCTAGAACATGTGTGGTCTTGAAGATCTAGAGTGATATTATCACCATCTTTTTGAAAGGTATGAATATGTAAAATGTAAAACTGAGTTTAACATTGTTGCCGTTAAAATGATTTTTTATTGAAGATGTTCTTCATAAATACGTAACTATGTCTCAGCTTTCAATTTTAACCGACTATTATTTTATTTTACTTTTTATCTGTTTTAATATTTTTATTTTATCTCTAAATTTTCCTTTTTATTGAAATAACTAAAATGAAACAAATTTAAAATATAAAACCGAAATTAAGAATAAATCTAAAAAATGACAAAAAAGGAAGGTGTAAAATGACTTCATCACTTTATAATCTTATTTGACTGGCATTAGTCTCCGTTTATAAATTTCAGCTAAAAAGGAATTAAATATGAATGAATTGCACAAGTTTTTGATAAAGGAAATTTGTGCTGTTTTAAAAAAGTATATTGAGGAAATGTTTATCTTGTCGGAAAGTTTGAACAAAGTTATACAACTCTCATGAGAACTTCAACTGCTAAATTATATGTTAACTAAGTGGATTTCTATTTAGAAGACAAACTCAAGACATTGACGCAACATGTTCATGGAGAAATATACGAGAACTCGTATCCAAAGTTGTAGATGTTAGTTTTGTATGAAACTTGAGGCATTTAAAAGATTATGTTGCCACCTACAATTTTTGTTAGAGAGTGCAATACGTAACACCAATATTTGGATAGATAAAAAACACCTAAGGTTGCCATACGAAATATGTATTTTAGTTTAAAGGAATAATTGGTCAACTATTTTTAGTCCCACATTGCTAAAACTTCCCCGTTCTTTCTTCTCCTTCCTCTATATGAAGGGAACTTCTTCTCATGTTTGATCATCCAAAAATTCATAGACTAAGGTCTAAGATTAAAATTACTTAGAGTGTTTTGGATCACACAAACATAGTGTAAAAACACAGAGTTTGTAGCATAGTTCAAGATTTTAAGAGATCTATTTTATATCCATTGGGTTTTTTGCTTTGCACTAGCCTACGTGCTAGTGTAAACTTTTGGACTGTTGGTGATGTGCGGCAAGGTCAAAGTCCTAGGAGACCTACGCAGTTAGAGACTTTTCGAGTGCTCTGCATCGAGGTAAGTATTTATTTCATTTCTTCTTTATTTTAATTTTATCATTTTTTAATAAATCTAATATTTTATTTATGTGAATTTTTTTTTCTTCTTTTTTTTTGAAAAATGTTCTCTTCTTAATTTTAAATACCCCATAAACATAAAATCATTATTAAATATTTTTTCATTACTCTATAAATATTTGTTTTGTCAAATTTACAGGATTTTTATATCAAAATTTGCAAGTAAAATTTGAGATAAATCTAAAAAAATAACGTGTTGTTAAATTCTTAGGGACATCCACATGAAATTTCATCCAATGACTAAACACAAAAATTATTTTCATGTAGGAAATATCCGTTTTTGGACTAGACTTCAGGAACTCTTGTAGGAGATCTAAACTTCTTGAAGCATCACTCGAATGTCCACTTTTTCAATAGTATTTTGAACTCTAGACTTAAGGAGCGCAACACTAAAAAATGGACAGAAATAACAAGAAACTAGACGTTGTGCCGAAACTTTCTGTAATGGCTCCTATGTATATATAGGTGAAGAAGAGAACCCTAAAGGTGGAAAAAATGTTTCGTCTTGTGATCAGAAATTAAAAGGAGGGAATCTTACTTTGAAAATTAGCATGAATGCTAGAAGTCCAGGGAGGGTGATTATAAAAGTTTGTGGAAATTCTAGCTATGAGAGAGAATGAGAGTGACAAAAGCTCTAATTTCCCATATGTGTACGATGGACTGTATTTGGTGAACAACTAGACCGAATGATAGTGTGAAAATGAGGAACTTCTAATCAAGTTTACATCGAATAGAATGTCAAATTAACCCCCCACCTGCGTTGCATATGTAGGTTTAGGTTTTAAAGGTTCCCCTGCAGGTCAAATTGGGGTTAATTTGATAGGTGGGGGGTTAATTTACAAAACTAACATCTACAACCAAGGATATTAAGTATTGTCATCCCTTTTTGTTGAAAGAACATTGATGAATTGGTCCCTTCTTGTCATTCTATTTTATCCTGAAATTAATTTTAATTGGGGCTTTTTTTGTGTTTGTGTATTAGTGACGCCATGGCCTTATCATTTTCCAATATATATTATTTTTGCATGTATTACTATAAATTTCTTTTGTTGTTCATATGCCTACTTGGTTCAAACAGGTAAATATATGTAGATGCTAGCGGTAACTTAAATCATCAATAAATAAGAATTAATGATTTATGTATACTCCATACTCCCATACATTTGAAAAACAATTTATCCTTTCTCAACTCATTAATTTTGAACACGTCTTTAATGATTTATAGGTATGCATTAAATTCCTAGTGAGTTGTGATACATCGTGGTGAAGCACTTGTAGGTGATTGGATTTACTAGCTATGCTAGAGTGACGGTGCTAGTTCCTTATGGAACCCCGATCCCCTTGACATAAGGTCATAAGGGTAGTGTCCTATTGTCATAATTGTTGGGGATGCCATGTTTGGTTCAATAATATGCATGTAGGTGCTACAAGTAAATTTTTCTGCTATGCCCTCATTTTATTCTTTGACCTTAGTGCATTTTCTGAGTAGGGATATTACTCAAGATCTTTTATTTGGCTAGACTAGATATAAGGTTATGAAAACGTTTTTCCTCCATCCATTCATAGGATATTCATCTAATTAATTTAATGTTGAACATTTATTGAAGTTTTGCTTATCCGGCGACTTTGATAGACTTTTGATTGGGTTTAAGTGCTTTTTATTTTGGGTACCTTTTCTTGTTAATTTTTCTTTGATGCCTGATGATTGGATTTCATATGATATTTTTAGGGCTTTCCAGATCTTTCATTGTAGAATTGGTACCTAACAAAGTATATATAATGTTCTATTGTTTTGCTGTTGTCTTATTCTATAACTACGCAATTATAATGTTTAGAAAAAACTCTCAATTTTCTTATGCTTTTCAAGGGTGGGCCCCAGTTTCGTGCTATTGGCACCAAGAATTTCAAAAATGTGTTACAAAGACTGTTGTTTTGAAAAACAACAAAAAAAAACACGTTCCACATTAGTTTGGAAGATTGTGGCCCTGTATCCGAATTTACGTATGGAATAGAAGGACTTATAGTTCATTATGGTCTTCAACATGAAGGAGGATGGCCCGAGGTGTGTTATTTAGGGGGATGTGAGTTTCATATTAAAGTTAAGGACAGAGATTTTAGATCAATCTCTACTGAACATGAAGGAAATAACTTTTATTTCGGATGGATGCCAATGCAAGTTGTAGAAACTGACTATGATAGTGGACCTGACAACGAAGAAGAAAATACAATGTCTTACTACGAAAAGCCAACTTTCACCATCGCACATCATTACGAACAGAATGGTGGGTCATATCTATTTACTCAGGTTATTTTATATTACTTAGTTGTTAGTAACTATTTTTTTAAGAGCTTTGATTGTTTTTAATATTTATGCCTTAATCCAGACTTTGCCAGCAGCGTTGGTGAAGCATGCATTGCTTCCGGATAAACCTTCACTTTGTGTATTAAGAGATGCAAGTAAGCGAAGGTTTTATTGTGAATGTTCCGGGAATAAAAAAAAACAATCAAAGTGTATCGTGACAATTGGTTGGATAGACTTCATCAAAGAAAATAGATACAAAGATCAGAGCTGGATCAAGTAGGGAATTGATAAGAAGGATCCTTATGTAATACATGTCAGTGTAATCAATAAGTGAAAAATGGTTCTCAAGTTTTTATTTTCATATATCAATATTTACCCCATGCTTTTATTGTTCAGTTAAAATATGAAAATCTATGTACCAAAACATCCAAGTAAATTATTATTTCGGTTTATAAACATCTATAATTGTCAATTGATATGTTTCATCTAAATAAAACTCTCTTGTGCATGGCACGGGTCAAAAACTAGTACACAAAGTTTAGGAAATTTGTATCTATCATAATTGATCACAAAATTTTATCATTCAAAATCTGATAAACGTCTTGAGATCGTTTGAACTTAACAATTTAGAGTCCATTTTAGGAAAAGTTAGTACATGCGTCAACTTTTCATGCAATCGATTATTGCAAACACTTCTTTAGATATTTAAAAAAGTCAAGCTTTTCCCAAAATATTGTGTCCTACAACTAATAATTTTGAAAAAGAAATTTAAAATCTATTAAAAAATTTCCATTTAGAAAATTATACTTTAATATTAATATATGAAATTTTATATATTTTATTTTAAATTTACAATATGAATTTATTTAAAAAAGTCTCTATGTTATACAATTAAGAGTTCCAAGAACCTCTCTCCTAGGTGTCAAATTCCAGTGCATTTCGCTTCGGTGTTCCAATGATTTTCATCCTACATGGATTCACTAGAATGCAGGGTTTGAAGTTCTCTTCTCATAGTGGCTCTTTCCATGCACTCCTCCCCAAAACCTCCCAACTGACCAATCACATGAACCTTTTTCCAGTATTGCATTATGCATTAAACATAATCATCTAACTGCAGCTAATACTTGAACCTTTTTTATCTTACCACTTTATCTCACTGATTGATTTCCCTAGGTTTTTTTATCCTTTTCCACTCAAGACCCTAATTATTTCTCCTTCTCAGTGCATTTTTTTGCTCTCCAGTATTGTTTGTTAGATTTGAATTTGAAACCCTAATTTATTATGGCGCCATTCATGAAATACTTTGTGGTTTCTCTATAAATAGGTTATTGCAATGTTTTGTTATTCACCAATTCTTCATTCTTTGTCTACTAGAATTTCTTATAGCCATGGCCATGAACTTTGATTCTCTTTCCAGCATTTCACCCAAAAAAGAGACATGGAGGATCAATGTAAAGGTTGTTCATCTGCGAAAAGTTCCAAGTTTTGATAATCCGAGGTTACCTTTTTGTATTTAGATGATTCTGATGGATGAAAATGGTGACAGGATTCATGCATCTGCCCGGAAAACCCGAAGCTACAAGTTTAAGCAATTGATCTCTAAGGGTTCTACTTATACCATGTCTCATTTTGGAGTTGTTAATAATACCGGTGAGTTTCGTACCACCAGACATGCTTTTAAGCTGAACTTTCAGCTTAGAACTGATGTCCACCAACTGAATGTCCTTTCTCTTTTGTTCCAATATCTGACATATTGTTCAAGGATTACGACAAGAAATATTTAGCTTGTCAGATTTCATCGCTTGAGTTGATTTTTTTACACTCAGTATTTGTTTTTTCATATACCCATTTTCACAATTTGTGTTTTTTTTTTCACCATGTGATTAGGATTCTCACTGGCGTTGGAACTGAGCAGAAGTTCAAGAAAGATGGAATGAGTGACAAGATTATTAAGATTGAGCTCACGGCTGATTGGTAATAATGTTTATTTAAATTTTTATTTTCTGATTTCCCTTAAGTTTGGGTAATTTAATTGATTATTGTATTGTATTCCCTTATTGTAGTGCCAAGATTGAGTGTGCTTTCCTTGGTAACTTTGTTGATGAGATCAAAGCTTTTCTAGTTGCTGGTAATGCTAGCAATGATGTTGTAGTGATTCAACTTGCAAAAGTGAAGACTTTGAAAGGTTTTACCATTTCATAATTTAATTGGTTTTTATGTCATACTTTTTCAAATCTTGCACTTTTTGTATGAGTCCATGTGAAATAATGTTTGTGCGTATTTTGAATGTAGACACCCCATGTCTGAATTCTGCTTATGGTGCAACAAAGGTTTTAATTCACCCTGATATTCAGGAATTGCTGCCATCAAGAAAAAGTAAATTCCATGTCCAAACTTTATTTTTTCATTATCGTGAAATAATATTAATGATTTTTATGTTTTCATTAGGTTCTTTGATTCAACTGAGTTAAGCTCTCTAGTTATGAGCCAACTTCCAGATCTAAGCAAATCTACACGAGAAGATTTTCTTGTCATAACTTCTCCATAGACAATTGAAAAATCAGAGATAGTCAGGAGGTTTCTTTTATAATTTCTAAATTATGTTTAACGGACTTTTTTGTGTTGCAAAACTTCCATAATGTTCTTTTGTTATTCCTGTTGAATTGTACTTGTATGGTGCTTGGAACGATTAAGGTGCTGCCAGAGAATGGTGACTGGTGGTATCCATCCTGTAAATGCAACAAGATGGTTTGTCCTATAGGGTTACTGGAAATCAAACTCATTTTTCCGTCATTTTACAATTACCGACTTCATTTTTTACCACCACAACATGGTGGCTGAAATTTATATTATTAATCTTCCTTTAAAGTCGCTTTGTCAGTTTGAGTTCTCATTTGCATGTTTTTTGATATGATTTAATTAGAATGCTGAAAAATCTAAGGAAGCTAAACAACCTTCTAGACAAGACGTTTTTGTTCAAGATTGATGTCAAGATGTCTTCCAACTCCAAGTTTGAGCAATCCTATCGTGTGAAGAAAAATTGTAAGGAACGTGAGATAATCAACCAGTTCAATACCGTGACTGCTGAACCTAGGGTGAATATAATAATAATCTTGATTTGTTTTCACATTTTGGCATACTGTGATTTTTAGATGATTTAAAATAATTTAAAAAGTTAGGTTAATTGTGTTTAATCTCCCACCTCAAAGATTGTGTTTATTTATTGTTTGTTTTAAAAACTTATTTAATTAAACCAGTCTCATTTAGCAGGACTTGATCAGTGATGTTGTTGTTATTGATGATGAAAAAGTGTACGAGTCTACTTAGCCTGCTGCTGTTGTTCTTGGAGTTGAAACCCATGACTTAACCCCGGCAAAGCGGAGTTCACCTTCTGAAGTGCAGAATGTTATTTCTACTTCTACCAGTTCCCACAAGAAGCTTCTTGAAAAGATCAAGCAGGAGAAGATCTAAATGTCAGTTCCATTTGCTGAAGAGATTTCTATTTTGTGTTATGTTCCACTGTTTTGAATTTTAATTTTTCAATTTTCTACCTTTGTTACTAAGATTTAAGCTATATGTTTTCATGATAATTTGTGGATCTCTTTAATCTTGGCCTTAATTTTGCGGCCTTTATTTGGCAATATTTTGGCTTCTAAATTTTGCGCATTAATTATGAAAGATTGTCGTCGATAATAATTTTTGTAGTAATGGTTGATGATGTTATTATCGCGCCGTTTATCATTCACATATTTTTTTGATATTGGTTTCTTATTTTGATCTATGAACGAATGATTTTGTGATAGTATTTTCCTTTTTAACCATAATCATCATTCAACCTTCATTCACTAAAATATTTTAAAATGTAGAAGTTTTCCAATTCTTTTTCCTCTTGCCCCGTTCTATAACTATATATTACTTCAATGTAATATATATGTTTAACACAACAATCAAATAAGTGTTCATATATCTTAAACCAAATCCTCATTTTCAATAAATAGTTGTTAGTTATTCTTAATTTAAATTTAAATATCTTTTGCTAAATAGTTTAAAAACTACTCAATTCTTTTCAATGAGTTGAGCCATGGTACATATCTGCTGTAACTTTGCATCTGTTTTCATTAATTAATTATCGCCGTTTATTATTCTAATATTTCTTTATGTTCTACGAATGAATTTTTTTTTTATCCTCATGCACCCAATTTTTTGAAATATATTAATCTTAATTTTTTTATAGTATTTTCCTTTGTAACCATAAAAACTAATTTACATGATGGATAAAACAATTTAACCAATTCATTCTTTTTGGGGTTAAATATAAGCAATTCATTCCAAGCCATTTGCTTCCTTGGTAGTTGCAAGAAATAAATTTTACTTTAAAGTAATATATTAATAACCTAATTATGAAATAGATGCTCATTTATGTTAAATTCAAACCACGTATTCATTAAATATCTTTAAATATTCGTTAGCTTTTTCTTAAATTTAATTTAAACCTCATTTGCTAAAGATTTTGAAAACTATTCTTAAATTCCGCAAGTGTAATTTGTCATTAAGTAAACCTTCTGAATGCTCATATTTTTTCTTTATAATGGTTTATATCCAAACCTATTTTCAAAAGAAAAAAATTACCTGTTTAGTAACTTATCGTACACATTGATTTTACTCTCATATATCAATTATAATAACCCAAATTAATTTTTTACATTACCGATGGAAAACTTAATGACTTTTACTTTCCGTAATTAAATTTTTTACATATAGATGTCAACAACAAAATTGGCTACAAAGATTTATGCTACTCTTCCGTTCCAAATTATAAGGACCTGTTCAGACAATCACGCTTATTAAGAAAACATGTAATAAGCTAATTAATATCTTGGTTTTGTTATTTTTTTGTACAAATCTTCCATATATGCCTCTATGTTAGTATTGGATATATCAAAGGTTGGTTGGGAAACATGAAAGAGAAGTAATTAGTAGAGGTGATAATTTAAGTTTTGGAATTGAAAATATAATGAATGCAAGGGGTAAAAAAGGAAAAACTTATTTTTTTTTTGAAATCTAGAAGGGTTTTATAATTTGGGACACCAAGTTTGTCTCTAAAGAACCTAATAATTTGGGACGGAGGAGTAATAAGCAGGGATGGATCCACATAGGACTTGAGGGGGGCAAGTGCCCCCACAAGATTTTTCATTTTTCAAGAAAAAATACTACATATAGACTACATTTTTAGAATATTCAGTAAATAATTGCCCCCACAAAATAATAAGTATCCTCATTGTTTTGTACTTTGGAAAAAGAGGAGCTCAAATTCATTTCACTCACATTCACATGAAAGAGATGAGAGTAGATAAAACATAAGTAAGAAATGTTATGCCTCAAGTTTCATAGAAAACTAACATCTACAACTATTGATATGCGTTCTTGTATACTCCTTCATGTTCATATTGCATAAACATCTTGGTTTTGTCTTCTAAATAAAGAAAATACTTGGTAAACACATAATTTATCTCTTGTAGTTCTCATGATAGGTTATTTAGACGCTACATATTTAACTTTCATAATCTAAGTATGAAATCAGAATTTTGGTTTTAGAAAAAAATCTATAAAGGTGATTTAGATGAAAATATTACTTTTACTAAACAACTAAGGAAATTAAGTATTTTCATCCTTTTTTGTTGAAACAACCTTGATGAAATGGTCCCTTCTTGTCATTCTATCGTATCCTTAAACTAATTTCAATTGGGGCTTCGTGTGTGTTTGAGTAATAGTGATGCCATTGCATTATCATTTTCCAATATACATTATTTTGACATGTATTACTACAAATTCCTTTTGTTGTTCATAGGCCTACCTGATTCCAATATACCTAATGATCTATGTATACTCCATATTCCCAAACATTCGAAGAATAATTCCTTTCTCAACTCGTTAATTTGGAACACGCCTTTAATGATTTATAGGTATGCATTAACATCCTTGTGAGTTGTGATACATCCCGGTGAAGCACTTGTAGGTGATTGGATTTACTAGCTATGCCTGAGTTATTGTGCTAGTTCCTTGTGGAACAACGATCCCCTTGACATAAGGTCATTAGGGTAGTGGCCTATTGTC
The DNA here is from genome assembly GCA_030819835.1 of Acmispon strigosus. Taxonomy (NCBI): domain Eukaryota; kingdom Viridiplantae; phylum Streptophyta; class Magnoliopsida; order Fabales; family Fabaceae; genus Acmispon; species Acmispon strigosus. The sequence continues at coordinate 17,615,851 of JAUAMA010000007.1, read as the reverse complement.
ACAATTTTTGGGGATGCCATGTTTGGGTCAATAATATGCATAGTAATCTCCTACTTAATTTCCGAATTTTAAATCCAATTTAAGCTCTTGGGTTGGTTTACATAGTCTATAAAACATGCTAGTAATCTCCTACTTAATTTCCGAATTTTAAATCCAATTTCATGATGCTATAGCCTAGAATTTCTACAAGTTAATTTCCTTAATAAATGTAGAACTTTCTTCCTAATTACTAAATCCATAGCCTTGGTATTTAGTTAACCAGAAAAGAAGATGAAGAATGAATTCGGGCCAGCACAAAGTTACGTCTATCCTAATTGCCTTAAGAGATATATACTTATAACCTTTTTTATTTCCTATTTCCCTTACTACTTACCAAATGGCCTTATGACATAAGTAGAAAGCAAGATATCTTTTGTGCACAAAGATGAATAAAGAACAAGGAAATAAAACATGAAAGGAAATATTATTCATAAATGTAGAAAAACACTAGAACATGAATTATAAACTAAAACAACCCAAAAACTTAAAGAAGAAGTTAGCCAAGCATGGCTAAAAGAATCATTGAATTACCCTGGATAGGAGCTCAAGTTTGGCTTCCCACAATTCCTAGGAACAATGATCTTAAGGAGGAAAGAAGAATACTTGTTGTACTCTGAAATGGTGTGTCTTACAAGTGAAGAAAAGGCCCCTATTTATAGTAAAAATTCACCCTCCAGCGCTTGAGCGCTGGCATTCCCAACGCTTGGGCGTTGGGATGCATTAAAATTCCACTATCAGACCGAGGCCCAGCGCTGGAGCGCTGGCTTTCCAACGCTTGAGCGTTGGGTCGCCTGCTGCTTCATCTTCACGCTTTTCCCTTCTTCATGGTAATGGGTTTTCAATGCCTTCAATGGCCACCACTCAGCCCTTAATCATTTCTGAAACTTCCTTCCCACTACCATCATTTCTTCAAGCTTATTTTCCATGTGCTAAATTGGAGAGAGTTGCTTCATATTCTTCTTTTTCTCTTTTAGCCCTCTCTTTACTAGAACTTCAATTCTGGCCCTATAATTCTTTGAAACTTCACTTTTAATCCTCCACTCTTGAACTTTCACACTTTGATCCCTGATTTCCTGAAACTTTACAAATTGGTCCCTGGACAAAAATGATAACTATACCAGCTTTTCCTAAAAATATAAAATAACTATAAAAATTCCTAAAAAATAAAATAAAGTTACAAAAACAAATAAAATCTAATCTATATGCAAAATGAAAAATAAATTTAAAATCTACAGAAAAATAATAAAAATCCTATATGTGACTCAAAAATAATAAAAATAAAAAGACTAAAAACAACCTAAAAACATCATATAATATCCACTCATCACATATGAAATAGCAATTCTTTCGTACACAATAATGACGCACACACTACTGTAGTTCTGTTTTATGCTATGATCTTTACAAGTGGAAAAGCAGACACAATATTTTGCACTATAAGGTAGCTTAGGAAGGAATTTAAAGGATATGGTTAGACGTTGAATTCTTTCATAATCATAAAAATTGGCCACTCTTATTTTGGTCAAACAATGGAAAAATAAAAAGCTCAATATAGTTGTATTTTTTTGAAATGGTTATTGAAACAGTTACATTAATTGGATTATATGAGTGTGAGGCAAATTAAGATTATTAACCGTGGAGTTTCAGAAAACTTGGTGAATCAAAGAAGAAAGATATGAAGTATTTTTCATAATGCCACCTAAGTGGAGGAAAAAGTTGTATATGGAGCACACCAGAAAGAAGTTTATGTCGTTTATCCCTCCACAGTATACATCTGATGAGGTTCACTAATAAGGAGACTATTTAAGACATCAATCTTATCCTCTCGAGTAAGTGCAATAACTTTTGCCGACATCCAAACTAGAGACAAGTTAGCATTATTCCTTTTTAATGCAACAGAAAGTATAACATTCTGGATATGTCGTGATCGTACATTCTGGATACTGAAGTTGTATGTTGATAAGGGTGAATTGGTTACTCTTATTAATTCAATGTATATTATTTGGTACACAAGTGGCTCATCTATCAAAAAACACTTGACTTTTCACAAAATAAGACATTTATCATGCAACTCACACGCGCATCAGATCTATTTATGATTTCCTTGTTGGATACAAGTAAACGACACCTGTTGTTGTTCTAGAACATGTGTGGTCTTGAAGATCTAGAGTGATATTATCACCTTCTTAGGGACATCCACATGAAATTTCATTCAATGAATAAACACAAAAATTATTTTCATGTAGGAAATATTCGTTTTTGGACTAGACTTCAGGAACTCTTGTAGGAGATCTAAACTTCTTGAAGCATCACTCGAATGTTCACTTTTTCAATAGTATTTTGAACTCTAGACTTAAGGAGCGCAACACTAAAAAATGGACAGAAATAACAAGAAACTAGACGTGGTGCCGAAACTTTCTGTAATGGCTCCTATGTATTTATAGGTGAGGAAGAGAACCCTGAAGGTGGAAAAATGTTTCGTCCTGTGATCAGAAATTAAAAGGAGGGAATCTTACTTTGAAAATTAGCATGAATGCTAGAAGTCCAGGGAGGGTGATTATAAAAGTTTGTGGAAATTCTAGCTATGAGAGAGAATGAGAGTGACAAAAGCTCTAATTTCCCATAGTCTACGATGGACTGTATTTGGTGAACAACTAGACCGAATGATAGTGTGAAAATGAGGAACTTCTAATCAAGTTTACATCGAATAGAATGTCAAATTAACCCCCCACCTGGGTTGCCCATGTAGGTTTAGGTTTTAAAGGTTCCCCTGCAAGTTATATAACTAGGTGGGGGGTAAATTAACCCCCCACCTGTCAAATTAACCCCAATTTGACCTGCAGGTGAACCTTTAAAACCTAAATTTACATGGGTAACGCAGGTGGGGGGTTTATTTGACATTCTATTCGATGTAATATTGATTAGGAGTTACTCATTTTCCCACTATCCTTCGGTCTAGTTGTTCACCAAATACAGTTCACCGTAGACATATGGGAAAATAGAGCTTTTGTCACTCTCATTCTCTCTCATCGCTAGAATTTCCATAAAATTTTATAATCACCCTCCCTGGAGTTCTTGCATTCATGCTAATATTCAAAGTAAGATTCCCTCCTTTTAATTTCTGATCACGGGACGAAACATTTTTTCCACCTTCAGGGTTCTCTTCCTCACCTATATATACCTAGGAGCCATTACAGAAAGTTTCGGCACAACGTCTAGTTGCTTGTTATTTCTGTCCATTTTTTAGTGTTGCGCTCCTTAAGTCTAGAGTTCAAAATACTATTGAAAAAGTGTACATTCGAGTGATTCTTCAAGAAGTTTAGATCTCCTACAAGAGTTCCTGAAGTCTAGTCCAAAAACGGATAGATCTCCTACTAGAGTTCATGAAAATAATTTTTGTGTTTAGTCATTGGATGAAATTTCATGTGGATGTCCCTAAGAATTTAACAACAAGTTATTTTTTTAGATTTATCTCAAATTTTACTTGCAAATTTTGATATAAAAATCCTGTAAATTTGACAAAACAAATATTTATAGAGTAATGAAAAAATATTTAATAATGATTTTATGTTTATAGGGTATTCAAAATTAAGAAGAGAATATTTTTCAAAAAAAGAAGAAGAAAAAAAAATTCACATAAATAAAATATTATATTTATTTAAAAATGATAAAATTAAAATAAAAAAGAAATGAGTTAAATACTTACCTCGATGCAGAGCACTCGAAAAGTCTCTAACTACGTAGGTCTCCTAGGACTTTGACCTTGCCGCACATCACCAACACTCCAAAAGTTTACACTAGCACGTAGGCTAGTGCAAAGCAAAAAACTCAATGGATATAAAATAGATCTCTAAAAATCTTGAACTATGCTACAAACTATGTGTTTTTACACTATGTTTGTGTGATCCAAAACACTCAAAGTAATTTTAATCTTAGACCTTAGTCTTTGAATTTTTGGATGATCAAACATGAGAAGAAGTTCCCTTTATATAGAGGAAGGAGAAGAAAGAACGGGGAAGTTTTAGCAATGTGGGACTTAAAATAGTTTACCAATTATTCCTTTAAACTAAAATACATATTTCGTATGGCAACCTTAGGTGTTTTTTATCTATCCAAATATTGGTATTACGTATTGCTCTCTCGAACAAAAATTGTAGGTGGAAATATAATCTTTTAAATGCCTCAAGTTTCATACAAAACTAACATCTACAACATTGGATACGAGTTCTCGTTTATTTCTCCAAGCTTTAGCAATGTGAGACTAAAACAGTTGATCAGTGCTTTACTTTGTTGTGAGATATCAAATTTCATGGCAACTTTAACTGTTTATTAACTATCCAAAGAATGGAATAACATCTTGTTTTGTTAAAAATAATTGTAGGTGACCACATTACATTTCAAATGTCTCAAGTTTCATACAAAACTAACATCTACAACTACAGATATGCGTTCTTGTATACTCCTTCGTGTACATTTTGCACAAGCATCTTAGTTTTGTCTTCTAAATAAAGAAAATACTTGGTAAACACATAATCTATCTCTTGTTGTTCTCATGATAGTGTATTTATATGCTACGTATTTAACTTTCATAACCTTAGTATTAAATCAGAATTTTTGTTTTAGAAAAGAATATATAAAGGTGATTTAGATGAAAATATTAGTTTTACTAAACAACTAAGGAAATTAAGTATTGTCATCCCTTTTTGTTGAAAGAACATTGATGAATTGGTCCCTTCTTGATATTCTATGATATCCTAAAATTAATTTTAATTGGGGCTTTGTGTGTGTTTGAGTATTAGTGACGCCATGGCCTTATCATTTTCCAATATATATTATTTTTGCATGTATTACTATAAATTTCTTTTGTTGTTCATATGCCTACTTGATTCAAACAGGTAAATATATGTAGATGCTAGCGGTAACTTAAATAATCAATAAATATGAATTAATGATCTATGTATACTCCATATTCCCAAACATTCGAAGAATAATTTATCCTTTCTCAACTCATTAATGTTGAACACGTCTTTAATGATTTATAGGTATGCATTAACATCCTCGTGAGTTGTGATACATCCCAGTGAAGCACTTGTAGGTGATTGGATTTACTAGCTTTGCCTGAGTTATTCTGCTAGTTCCTTGTGGAACAACGATCCCCTTGACATAAGGTCATAAGGGTAGTGGCCTATTGTCACAATTGTTGGGGATGCCATGTTTAGGCCAATAATATGCATGTAGGTGCTACAAGTAAACTTTTCTGCTATGCCCTCATTTTATTCTTTGAACTTAGTGCATTTTCTAAGTAGGCATATTACTCAAGATCTTTTATTTGGCTAGACTAGATATATGGTTGCGTAAACATCTTTCCTCCATCCATTCATAGGATATACATCTAACTATTTTTATGTTGAGCATTTATTGAAATTTTGCTTATCTTGCGACTTTGATAGACTTTTGATTGGGTTTAAGTGCTTTTTATTTTGGGTAACTTTTCTTGTTAATTTTGCTTTGATTCCTGATGACTGGATTTTATATGATGTTTTTAGGGTCCTTTTAGTTTATTTTATTTTATTTTTATTGAGTTTCATATAGGTTTTTATTCTTTTTATTTAGATTTTCTATTTATTTTGGCATTTGCATGTAGATTAGCTTTTATTTGTTTTTAAGCTTTATTTGTATAATTTTAGGTATTTTTATTAGTTTTTAGTCTTTTTAGGAAACTGGTTAAATTAAGCATATTTGTGGGGACCAAGGTGCAAATTGCAAGAAATGAAGGACTGAAAATGAAGCACCATTTCTAATTGGCACATGTGTAAAATGCCATGAGTGGAGAATTGATGAGGAAGGGAGGTTTCAGAAGTTAATTAGGGACAAGAATGTGGCTACATCAGTGCCATTGAGGGCAATGAAACCTCATCAAGAGGAAAAACAAAACAGCAAGGAGATGAAGCATCATCCGTGCCAACACTTGAGCGTTGGGACGTGGCAGGTTATATTATAAATAGGGTCTTTGCTTTCCTTTGTAAACACACCTTTCACACCCTTCATACCATCTTTCTTCTTGGTTCAGAGCAATTTCCTGGACTTGTGGGAAGCCTCTTTGAGCTCCCAATTTAGGTTTTTCTCTTTATGTATCTCTTAGCCATGCTAGGCTAATTTCTCTTGTATTTGGGTTGTTATGAATCTTCATAAAACTATGCTGTAAGTCTTAATCTTTATATATGAATGAAGTTCTTGTTCTTAGTATTTTCTCCCCATGCTTAATTAATCTTGGTGCACACAAGTTCACTTTGCTCAATTCTTGCACAATGGTAATTGGTAGAATTTGAGGGAAATTAGATTAAATTAATGGATTATTCATCACTTAGGTATAAGGATGGAAACCAATTGTGTTGGCTAGAACTAAGAACACTAATGCTTCAATTTGATTAATTAATCACTAAGGTATTAGGCTTAGTAATTGGATTGAAAGTTCTATTTGATTAAGGCATTAACAAATAGAAATCCTAGGCTAAAGAACCTAAGAACTAGTTCTAATTTCATGTGTAAAAGTGATTCTGAAAAGCTAAGTTAAGTGAAGTGAAACTCAACCCAAATACTTGTTTTATCATTTTTATCATTTCATGGCTTTTAGTCTTTTTCTATCACAATATCAAAACAAAACATCTTTTATTTTACCAACTCTGAAAAACCAATTATAAAATCAACCAATCCCTGTGGAGACGATATCTTTTATATTACTTCGATATTCAACCGTACACTTGTGGATTTGGCTTATCATTGCCCTAATTTTATCCGTTAACCTTTGTGCTTTTTCTAAGCAGGGAGATTAATCATGATCTTTGCTTTGGGTAGGTATTGTGGTTGGGGAAACCTCTTTCCCCCATCCATGCGTAGCACACTGATTTATTTCATTTGATATTGAACATTTATTGAAATTTTAGCTTTTCTTAGATAGAATATTTCGGGTTTTTGTGCTTTGCATTTTAGGTTCCTTTTCATACAAATTTCAAAGATGTGTTTGTTTAAATAAAACTTCATTAAGAGTTACAATCTTTCTATGCATAGTCTAAATTTAGGTGTTTGCTTTTAGAATCAACTCGTCTCCGATGTTGATGCTATTTTTTGGTATTATATTTAACCATATTGATACCCAAATCGCAAGTGCACGATTGACTATCGCGTAGTATAAAAAGATCGAACCCAAGGGATAGGTGTTATTTTTATTATAATATACAGTACTTGTGCAGAAAAATTAAAAGATGAATATATGATGTTGGTTTTAGAGCAATCAAGAACAAAAGCATAAAATGATAAGAAATAAAGATGATAAGAATTTAAGCTCTTGGGTTGGTTTACATAGTCTATAAAACATGCTAGTAATCTCCTACTTAATTTCCGAATTTTAAATCCAATTTCATGATGCTATAGCCTAGAATTTCTACAAGTTAATTGCCTTAAGAAATGTAGAACTTTCTTCCTAATTACTAAATCCATAGCCTTGGTATTTAGTTAACCAGAAAAGAAGATGAAGAATGAATTCGGGCCAGCAAAAAGTTACGTTTATCCTAATTGCCTTAAGAGATATATACTTATAACCTTTTTTATTTCCTATTTCCCTTACTACTTACCAAATGGCCTTATGACATAAGTAGAAAGCAAGATATCTTTTGTGCACAAAGATGAATAAAGAACAAGGAAATAAAACATGAAAGGAAATATTATTCAGAAATGTAGAAAAACACTAGAACATGAATTATAAACTAAAACAACCCAAAAACTTAAAGAAGAAGTTAGCCAAGCATGGCTAAAAGAATCATTGAATTACCCTGGATAGGAGCTCAAGTTTGGCTTCCCACAATTCCTAGGAACAATGATCTTAAGGAGGAAAGAAGAATACTTGTTGTATTCTGAAATGGTGTGTCTTACAAGTGAAGAAAAGGCCCCTATTTATAGTAAAAATTCACCCTCCAGCGCTTGAGCGCTGGCATTCCCAACGCTTGGGCGTTGGGATGCATTAAAATTCCACTATCAGACCGAGGCCCAGCGCTGGAGCGCTGGCTTTCCAACGCTTGAGCGTTGGGTCGCCTGCTGCTTCATCTTCAAGCTTTTCCCTTCTTCATGGTAATGGGTTTTCAATGCCTTCAATGGCCACCACTCAGCCCTTAATCATTTCTGAAACTTCCTTCCCACAACCATCAATTCTTCAAGCTTATTTTCCATGTGCTAAATTGGAGAGAGTTGCTTCATATTCTTCTTTTTCTCTTTTAGCCCTCTCTTTACTAGCACTTCAATTCTGGCCCTTTAATTCTTTGAAACTTCACTTTTAATCCTCCACTCTTGAACTTTCACACTTTGATCCCTGATTTCCTGAAACTTTACAAATTGGTCCCTGGACAAAAATGATAACTATACCAGCTTTTCCGAAAAATATCAAATAACTATAAAAATTCCTAAAAATATAAAATAAAGTTAGAAAAACAAATAAAATCTAATCTATATGCAAAATGAAAAATAAATATAAAATCTACATAAAAATAATAAAAATCCTATATGTGACTCAAAAATAATAAAAATAAAAAGACTAAAAACAACCTAAAAACATCATATAATATCCACTCATCACATATGAAATAGCAATTCTTTCGTACACAATAATGACGCACACACCACTGTAGTTCTGTTTTATGCTATGATCTTTACAAGTGGAAAAGCAGACACAATATTTTGCACTATAAGGTAGCTTAGGAAGGCATTTAAAGGATATGGTTAGACGTTGAATTTTTTCATATTCATAAAAATTGGCCTCTCTTATTTTGGTCAAACATTGGAAAAATAAAAAGCTCAATATAGTTGTATTTTTTTGAAATGGTTATTGAAACAGTTACATTAATTGGATTATATGAGTGTGAGGCAAATTGAGATTATTAACCGTGGAGTTTCAGAAAACTTGATGAATCAAAGAAGAAAGATATGAAGTATTTTTCATAATGCCACCTAAATGGAGGAAAAAGTTGTATATGGAGCACACCAGAAAGAAGTTTATGTCGTTTATCCCTCCACAGTATACATCTAATGAGGTTCACTAATAAGGAGACTATTTAAGACATCAATCTCATCCTCTCGAGTAGGGGCAATAACTTTTGCTGACATCCAAACTAGAGACAAGTTAGCATTATTCTTTTTTAATGCAACAGAAAGTATAACATTCTGGATATGACGTGATCATACATTCTGGATACTGAAGTTGTATGTTGATAAGGGTGAATTGGTTACTGTTATTAATTCAATGTATTTATTTGGTACACAAGTGGCTCATCTATCAAAAAACACTTGACTTTTCACAAAATAAGACATTTATCATGCAACTCACACGCGCATTAGATCTATTTATGATTTCCTTGTTGGATACAAGTAAACGACACCTGTTGTTGTTCTAGAACATGTGTGGTCTTGAAGATCTAGAGTGATATTATCACCATCTTTTTGAAAGGTATGAATATGTAAAATGTAAAACTGAGTTTAACATTGTTGCCGTTAAAATGATTTTTTATTGAACATGTTCTTCATAAATACGTAACTATGTCTCAGCTTTCAATTTTAACCGACTTTTATTTTATTTTACTTCTAATCTGTTTTAATATTTTTATTTTATCTCTAAATTTTCCCTTTTATTGAAATAACTAAAATGAAACAAATTTAAAATATAAAACCGAAATTAAGAATAAATCTAAAAAATGACAAAAAAGGAAGGTGTAAAATGACTTCATCACTTTATAATCTTATTTGACTGGCATTAGTCTCCGTTTATAAATTTCAGCTAAAAAGGAATTAAATATGAATGAATTTTACAAGTTTTTGACAAAAGGAAATTTGTGCTGTTTTAAAAAAGTATATTGAGGAAATGTTTATCTTGTCGGAAAGTTTGAACAAAGTTATACAACTCTCATGAGAACTTCAACTGCTAAATTATATGTTAACTAAGTGGATTTCTATTTAGAAGACAAACTCAAGACATTGACGCAACATGTTCATGGAGAAATATACGAGAACTCGTATCCAAAGTTGTAGATGTTAGTTTTGTATGAAACTTGAGGCATTTAAAAGATTATGTTGCCACCTACAATTTTTGTTAGAGAGAGCAATACGTAATACCAATATTTGGATAGATAAAAAACACCTAAGGTTGCCATACGAAATATGTATTTAAGTTTAAAGGAATAATTGGTGAACTATTTTTAGTCCCACATTGCTAAAACTTCCCCGTTCTTTCTTCTCCTTCCTCTATATAAAGGGAACTTCTTCTCATGTTTGATCATCCAAAAATTCAAAGACTAAGGTCTAAGATTAAAATTACTTAGAGTGTTTTGGATCACACAAACATAGTGTAAAAACACAGAGTTTGTAGCATAGTTCAAGATTTTAAGAGATCTATTTTATATCCATTGGGTTTTTTGCTTTGCACTAGCCTACGTGCTAGTGTAAACTTTTGGATTGTTGGTGATGTGCGGCAAGGTCAAAGTCCTAGGAGACCTACGCAGTTAGAGACTTTTCGAGTGCTCTGCATCGAGGTAAGTATTTATTTCATTTCTTCTTAATTTTAATTTTATCATTTTTTAATAAATCTAATATTTTATTTCTGTGAATTTTTTTTTCTTCTTTTTTTTTGAAAAATATTCTCTTCTTAATTTTAAATACCCTATAAACATAAAATCATTATTAAATATTTTTTCATTACTCTATAAATATTTGTTTTGTCAAATTTACAGGATTTTTATATCAAAATTTGCAAGTAAAATTTGAGATAAATCTAAAAAAATAACGTGTTGTTAAATTCTTAGGGACATCCACATGAAATTTCATCCAACGACTAAACGCAAAAATTATTTTCATGTAGGAAATATCCGTTTTTGGACTAGACTTCAGGAACTCTTGTAGGAGATCTAAACTTCTTGAAGCATCACTCGAATGTCCACTTTTTCAATAGTATTTTGAACTCTAGACTTAAGGAGCGCAACACTAAAAAATGGACAGAAATAACAAGAAACTAGACGTTGTGCCGAAACTTTCTGTAATGGCTCCTATGTATATATAGGTGAAGAAGAGAACCCCGAAGGTGGAAAAAATGTTTCGTCCTGTGATCAGAAATTAAAAGGAGGGAATCTTACTTTGAAAATTAGCATGAATGCTAGAAGTCCAGGGAGGGTGATTATAAAAGTTTGTGGAAATTCTAGCTATGAGAGAGAATGAGAGTGACAAAAGCTCTAATTTCCCATATGTGTACAATGGACTGTATTTGGTGAACAACTAGACCGAATGATAGTGTGAAAATGAGGAACTTCTAATCAAGTTTACATCGAATAGAATGTCAAATTAACCCCCCACCTGCGTTGCATATGTAGGTTTAGGTTTTAATGGTTCCCCTGCAAGTTATATAACTAGGTGGGGAGTAAATTAACCCCCCACCTATCAAATTAACCCCAATTTGACCTGCAGGTGAACCATTAAAACCCAGAATAAAAAGCACTTAAACCCAATAAAAAGTCTATCAAAGTCGCCGGATAAGCAAAACTTCAATAAATGTTCAACATAAAATTAATTAGATGAATATCCTATGAATGGATGGAGGAAAAATGTTTTCATAACCTTATATCAGAAAATGCACTAAGGTCAAAGAATAAAATGAGGGCATAGCAGAAAAATTTACTTGTAGCACCTACATGCATATTATTGAACCAAACATGGCATCCCCAACAGTTGTGACAATAGGACACTACCCTTATGACCTTATGTCAAGGGGATCGGGGTTCCATAAGGAACTAGCACCGTCACTCTAGCAAAGTATATATAATGTTCTATTGTTTTGCTGTTGTCTTATTCTATAACTACGCAATTATAATGTTTAGAAAAAACTCTCAATTTTCTTATGCTTTTCAAGGGTGGGCCCCAGTTTCGTGCTATTGGCACCAAGAATTTCAAAAATGTGTTACAAAGACTGTTGTTTTGAAAAACAACAAAAAAAAAACACGTTCCACATTAGGTTGGAAGATTGTGGCCCTGTATCCGAATTTACATATGGAATAGAAGGACTTATAGTTCATTATGGTCTTCAACATGAAGGAGGATGGCCCGAGGTGTGTTATTTAGGGGGATGTGAGTTTCATATTAAAGTTAAAGACAGAGATTTTAGATCAATCTCTACTGAACATGAAGGAAATAACTTTTATTTCGGATGGATGCCAACGCAAGTTGTAGAAACTGACTATGATAGTGGACCTGACAACGAAGAAGAAAATACAATGTCTTACTACGAAAAGCCAACTTTCACCATCGCACATCATTACGAACAGAATGGTGGGTCATATCTATTTACTCAGGTTATTTTATATTAGTTAGTTGTTAGTAACTATTTTTTTAAGAGCTTTGATTGTTTTTAATATTTATGCCTTAATCCAGACTTTGCCAGCAGCGTTGGTGAAGCATGCATTGCTTCCGGATAAACCTTCACTTTGTGTATTAAGAGATGCAAGTAAGCGAAGGTTTTATTGTGAATGTTCCGGGAATAAAAAAAAACAATCAAAGTGTATCGTGACAATTGATTGGATAGACTTCATCAATGAAAATAGATACAAAGATCAGAGCTGGATCAAGTAGGGAATTGATAAGAAGGATCCTTATGTAATACATGTCAGTGTAATCAATAAGTGAAAAATGGTTCTCAAGTTTTTATTTTCATATATCAATATTTACCCCATGCTTTTATTGTTCAGTTAAAATATGAAAATCTATGTACCAAAACATCCAAGTAAATTATTATTTCGGTTTATAAACATCTATAATTGTCAATTGATATGTTTCATCTAAATAAAACTCTCTTGTGCATGGCACGGGTCAAAAACTAGTACACAAAGTTTAGGAAATTTGTATCTATCATAATTGATCACAAAATTTTATCATTCAAAATCTGATAAACGTCTTGAGATCGTTTGAACTTAACAATTTAGAGTCCATTTTAGGAAAAGTTAGTACATGCGTCAACTTTTCATGCAATCGATTATTGCAAACACTTCTTTAGATATTTAAAAAAGTCAAGCTTTTCCCAAAATATTGTGTCCTACAACTAATAATTTTGAAAAAGAAATTTAAAATCTATTAAAAAATTTCCATTTAGAAAATTATACTTTAATATTAATATATGAAATTTTATATATTTTATTTTAAATTTACAATATGAATTTATTTAAAAAAGTCTCTATGTTATACAATTAAGAGTTCCAAGAACCTCTCTCCTAGGTGTCAAATTCCAGTGCATTTCGCTTCGGTGTTCCATTGATTTTCATCCTACATGGATTCACTAGAACGCAGGGTTTGAAGTTCTCTTCTCATAGTGGCTCTTTCCATGCACTCCTCCCCAAAACCTCCCAACTGACCAATCACATGAACCTTTTTCCAGTATTGCATTATGCATTAAACATAATCATCTAACTGCAGCTAATACTTGAACCTTTTTTATCTTACCACTTTATCTCACTGATTGATTTCCCTAGGTTTTTTTATCCTTTTCCACTCAAGACCCTAATTATTTCTCCTTCTCAGTGCATTTTTTTGCTCTCCAGTATTGTTTGTTAGATTTGAATTTGAAACCCTAATTTATTATGGCGCCATTCATGAAATACTTTGTGGTTTCTCTATAAATAGGTTATTGCAATGTTTTGTTATTCACCAATTCTTCATTCTTTGTCTACTAGAATTTCTTATAGCCATGGCCATGAACTTTGATTCTCTTTCCAGCATTTCACCCAAAAAAGAGACATGGAGGATCAATGTAAAGGTTGTTCATCTGCGAAAAGTTCCAAGCTTTGATAATCCGGGGTTACCTTTTTGTATTGAGATGGTTCTGATGGATGAAAATGGTGACAGGATTCATGCATCTGCCCGGAATACCCTAAGCTACAAGTTTAAGCAATTGATCTCTAAGGGTTCTACTTATACCATGTCTCATTTTGGAGTTGTTAATAATACCGGTGAGTTTCGTACCACCAGACATGCTTTTAAGCTGAACTTTCAGCTTAGAACTGATGTCCACCAACTGAATGTCCTTTCTCTTTTGTTCCAATATCTGACATATTGTTCAAGGATTACGACAAGAAATATTTAGCTTGTCAGATTTCATCGCTTGAGTTGATTTTTTTACACTCAGTATTTGTTTTTTCATATACCCATTTTCACAATTTGTGTTTTTTTTTTCACCATGTGATTAGGATTCTCACTGGCGTTGGAACTGAGCAGCAGTTCAAGAAAGATGGAATGAGTGACAAGATTATTAAGATTGAGCTCACGGCTGATTGGTAATAATGTTTATTTAAATTTTTATTTTCTTATTTCCCTTAAGTATGGGTAATTTAATTGATTATTGTATTGTATTCCCTTATTGTAGTGCCAAGATTGAGTGTGCTTTCCTTGGTAACTTTGTTGATGAGATCAAAGCTTTTCTAGTTGCTGGTAATGCTAGCAATGATGTTGTAGTGATTCAACTTGCAAAAGTGAAGACTTTGAAAGGTTTTACCATTTCATAATTTAATTGGTTTTTATGTCATACTTTTTCAAATCTTGCACTTTTTGTATGAGTCCATGTGAAATAACGTTTGTGCGTATTTTTAATGTAGACACCCCATGTCTGAATTCTGCTTATGGTGCAACAAAGGTTTTAATTCACCCTGATATTCAGGAATTGCTGCCATCAAGAAAAAGTAAATTCCATGTCCAAACTTTATTTTTTTATTATCGTGAAATAATATTAATGATTTTTATGTTTTCATTAGGTTCTTTGATTCAACTGAGTTAAGCTCTCTAGTTATGAGCCAACTTCCAGATCTAAGCAAATCTACACGAGAAGATTTTCTTGTCATAACTTCTCCATAGACAATTGAAAAATCAAAGATAGTCAGGAGGTTTCTTTTATAATTTCTAAATTATGTTTAACGGACTTTTTTGTGTTGCAAAACTTCCATAATGTTCTTTTGTTATTCCTGTTGAATTGTACTTGTGTGGTGCTTGGAACGATTAAGGTGCTGCCAGAGAATGGTGACTGGTGGTATCCATCCTGTAAATGCTACAAGATGGTTTGTCCTATAGGGTTACTGGAAATCAAACTCATTTTTCCGTCATTTTACAATTACCGACTTCATTTTTTACCCCCACAACATGGTGGCTGAAATTTATATTATTAATCTTCCTTTAAAGTCGCTTTGTCAGTTTGAGTTCTCATTTGCATGTTTTTTGATATGATTTAATTAGAATGCTGAAAAATCTAAGGAAGCAAAGCTTCCTGATGAGCTAAACAACCTTCTAGACAAGACGTTTTTGTTCAAGATTGATGTCAAGATGTCTTCCAACTCCAAGTTTGAGCAATCCTATAGTGTGAAGAAAAATTGTAAGGAACGTGAGATAATCAACCAGTTCAATACCGTGACTGCTGAACCTAGGGTGAATATAATAATAATCTTGATTTGTTTTCACATTTTGGCATACTGTGATTTTTAGATGATTTAAAATAATTTAAAAAGTTAGGTTAATTGTGTTTAATCTCCCACCTCAAAGATTGTGTTTATTTATTGTTTGTTTTAAAAACTTATTTAATTAAACCAGTCTCATTTAGGAGGACTTGATCAGTGATGTTGTTGTTATTGATGATGAAAAAGTGTACGAGTCTACTTAGCCTGCTGCTGTTGTTCTTGGAGTTGAAACCCATGACTTAACCCCGGCAAAGCGGAGTTCACCTTCTGAAGTGCAGAATGTTATTTCTACTTCTACCAGTTCCCACAAGAAGCTTCTTGAAAAGATCGAGCAGGAGAAGATCTAAATGTCAGTTCCATTTGCTGAAGAGATTTCTATTTTGTGTTATGTTCCACTGTTTTGAATTTTAATTTTTCAGTTTTCTACCTTTGTTACTAAGATTTAAGCTATATGTTTTCATGATAATTTGTGGACCACTTTAATCTTGGCCTTAATTTTGCAGCCTTTATTTGGCAATATTTTGGCTTCTAAATTTTGCGCATTAATTATGAAAGATTGTCGTCGATAATAATTTTTTTAGTAATGGTTGATGATGTTATTATCGCGCCGTTTATCATTCACATATTTTTTTGATATTGGTTTCTTATTTTGATCTATGAACGAATGATTTTGTGATAGTATTTTCCTTTTTAACCATAATCATCATTCAACCTTCATTCACTAAAATATTTTAAAATGTAGAAGTTTTCCAATTCTTTTTCCTCTTGCCCCGTTCTATAACTATATATTACTTCAATGTAATATATATGTTTAACACAACAATCAAATAATTGTTCATATATCTTAAACCAAATCCTCATTTTCAATAAATAGTTGTTAGTTATTCTTAATTTAAATTTAAATATCTTTTGCTAAATAGTTTAAAAACTACTCAATTCTTTTCAATGAGTTGAGCCATGGTACATATCTGCTGTAACTTTGCATCTGTTTTCATTAATTAAATATCGCCGTTTATTATTCTAATATTTCTTTATGTTCTACGAATGAATTTTTTTTTTATCCTCATGCACCCAATTTTTTGAAATATATTAATCTTAATTTTTTTATAGTATTTTCCTTTGTAACCACAAAAACTAATTTACATGATGGATAAAACAATTTAACCAATTCATTCTTTTTGGGGTTAAATATAAGCAATTCATTCCAAGCCATTTGCTTCCTTTGTAGTTGCAAGAAATAAATTTTACTTTAAAGTAATATATTAATAACCTAATTATGAAATAGATGCTCATTTATGTTAAATTCAAACCACGTATTCATTAAATATCTTTAAATATTCGTTAGCTTTTTCTTAAATTTAATTTAAACCTCATTTGCTAAAGATTTTGAAAACTATTCTTAAATTCCGCAAGTGTAATTTGTCATTAAGTAAACCTTCTGAATGCTCATATTTTTTCTTTATAATGGTTTATATCCAAACCTATTTTCAAAAGAAAAAAATTACCTGTTTAGTAACTTATCGTACACATTGATTTTACTCTCATATATGAATTATAATAACCCAACTTAATTTTTTACATTACCGATGGAAAACTTAATGACTTTTACCTGTTCTAGAATATGTGTGTTCTTAAAGATATAGAGTGATATTATCACCATCTTTCTTAAAGGTATGAATATGTAAAATGTAAAACTGAGTTTAACATTGTTGCCGTTAAAA
Source organism: Acmispon strigosus (assembly GCA_030819835.1). Classification (NCBI taxonomy): domain Eukaryota; kingdom Viridiplantae; phylum Streptophyta; class Magnoliopsida; order Fabales; family Fabaceae; genus Acmispon; species Acmispon strigosus. The sequence goes on along the minus strand of JAUAMA010000007.1, from coordinate 17,598,576 downwards.
TGCTTTTTTATTGAACCTATTCTTCATAAATACGTAACTATGTCTCAGCTTTCAATTTTAACCGACTTTTATTTTATTTTACTTTTAATATGTTTTATTATTTTTATTTTATCTCTAAATTTTCCTTTTTATTGAAATAACTAAAATGAAAAAAATTTAAAATATAAAACCGAAATTAAGAATAAATCTAAAAAATGACAAAAAAGGAAGGTGTAGAATGACTTCATCACTTTATAATCTTATTTGACTGGCATTAGTCTCCGTTTATAAATTTCAGCTAAAAAGGAATTAAATATGAATGAATTTTACAAGGTTTTGATAAAGGAAATTTGTGCTGTTTTAAAAAAGTATATTGAGGAAATGTTTATCTTGTCGGAAAGTTTGAACAAAGTTATACAACTCTCATGAGAACTTCAACTGCTAAATTATATGTTAACTAAGTGGATTTCTATTTAGAAGACAAACTCAAGACATTGACGCAACATGTTCATGGAGAAATATACGAGAACTCGTATCCAAAGTTGTAGATGTTAGTTTTGTATGAAACTTGAGGCATTTAAAAGATTATGTTGCCACCTACAATTTTTGTTAGAGAGAGCAATACGTAATACCAATATTTGGATAGATAAAAAACACCTAAGGTTGACATATGAAATATGTATTTTAGTTTAAAGGAATAATTGGTGAACTATTTTTAGTCCCACATTGCTAAAACTTCCCCGTTCTTTCTTCTCCTTCCTCTATATAAAGGGAACTTCTTCTCATGTTTGATCATCCAAAAATTCAATGACTAAGGTCTAAGATTAAAATTACTTAGAGTGTTTTGGATCACACAAACATAGTGTAAAAACACAGAGTTTGTAGCATAGTTCAAGATTTAAAGAGATCTATTTTATATCCATTGGGTTTTTTGCTTTGCACTAGCCTACGTGCTAGTGTAAACTTTTGGACTGTTGGTGATGTGCGGCAAGGTCAAAGTCCTAGGAGACCTACGCAGTTAGAGACTTTTCGAGTGCTCTGCATCGAGGTAAGTATTCATTTCATTTCTTCTTTATTTTAATTTAATCATTTTTTAATAAATCTAATATTTTATTTATGTGATTTTTTTTTTCTTCCTTTTTTTTGAAAAATATTCTCTTCTTAATTTTAAATACCCTATAAACATAAAATCATTATTAAATATTTTTTCATTACTCTATAAATATTTGTTTTGTCAAATTTACAGGATTTTTATATCAAAATTTGCAAGTAAAATTTTAGATAAATCTAAAAAAATAACGTGTTGTTAAATTCTTAGGGACATCCACATGAAATTTCATCCAATGACTAAACACAAAAATTATTTTCATGTAGGAAATATCCGTTTTTGGACTAGACTTCAAGAACTCTTGTAGGAGATCTAAACTTCTTGAAGCATCACTCGAATGTCCACTTTTTCAATAGTATTTTGAACTCTAGACTTAAGGAGCGCACCACTAAAAAATGGACAGAAATAACAAGAAACTAGACGTTGTGCCGAAACTTTCTGTAATGGCTCCTATGTATATATAGGTGAAGAAGAGAACCCTGAAGGTGGAAAAAATGTTACATCCTGTGATCAGAAATTAAAAGGAGGGAATCTTACTTTGAAAATTAGCATGAATGCTAGAAGTCCAGGGAGGGTGATTATAAAAGTTTGTGGAAATTCTAGCTATGAGAGAGAATGAGAGTGACAAAAGCTCTAATTTCCCATATGTGTACGATGGACTGTATTTGGTGAACAACTAGACCGAATGATAGTGTGAAAATGAGGAACTTCTAATCAAGTTTATATCGAATAGAATGTCAAATTAACCCCCCACCTGCGTTGCCCATGTAGGTTTAGGTTTTAAAGGTTCCCCTGCAAGTTATATAACTAGGTGGGGGGTAAATTAACCCCCCACCTGTCAAATTAACCCCAATTTGACCAGCAGGTGAACCTTTAAAACCTAAATTTACATGGGCAACGCAGGTGGGGGGTTTATTTGACATTCTATTCGATGTAAACTTGATTAGAAGTTCCTCATTTTCCCACTATCCTTCGGTCTAGTTGTTCACCAAATACAGTTCACCGTAGACATATGGGAAAATAGAGCTTTGGTCACTCTCATTCTCTCTCATCGCTAGAATTTCCATAAAATTTTATAATCACCCTCCCTGGAGTTCTTGCATTCATGCTAATTTTCAAAGTAAGATTCCCTCCTTTTAATTTCTGATCACGGGACGAAACATTTTTTCCACCTTCAGGGTTCTCTTCCTCACCTATATATACCTAGGAGCCATTACAGAAAGTTTCGGCACAACGTCTAGTTGCTTGTTATTTCTGTCCATTTTTTAGTGTTGCGCTCCTTAAGTCTAGAGTTCAAAATACTATTGAAAAAGTGGACATTCGAGTGATGCTTCAAGAAGTTTAGATCTCTTACAAGAGTTCCTGAAGTCCAGTCCAAAAACAGATATTTCCTACATGAAAATAATTTTTGTGTTTAGTCATTGGATGAAATTTCATGTGGATGTCCCCAAGAATTTAACAACAAGTTATTTTTTTAGATTTATCTAAAATTTTACTTGCAAATTTTGATATAAAAATCCTGTAAATTTGACAAAACAAATATTTATAGAGTAATGAAAAAATATTTCATAATGATTTTATGTTTATAGGGTATTCAAAATTAAGAAGAGAATATTTTTCAAAAAAGAAAAGAAGAAAAAAAAATTCACATAAATAAAATATTATATTTATTAAAAAATGATAAAATTAAAATAAAAAAGAAATGAAATAAATACTTACCTCGATGCAGAGCACTCGAAAAGTCTCTAACTACGTAGGTCTCCTAGGACTTTGACCTTGCCGCACATCACCAACACTCCAAAAGTTTACACTAGCACGTAGGCTAGTGCAAAGCAAAAAACTCAATGTATATAAAATAGATCTCTAAAAATCTTGAACTATGCTACAAACTATGTGTTTTTACACTATGTTTGTGTGATCCAAAACACTCAAAATAATTTTAATCTTAGACCTTAGTCTTTGAATTTTCGGATGATCAAACATGAGAAGAAGTTCCCTTTATATAGAGGAAGGAGAAGAAAGAACGGGGAAGTTTTAGCAATGTGGGACTTAAAATAGTTTACCAATTATTCCTTTAAACTAAAATACATATTTTGTATGGCAACCTTAGGTGTTTTTTATCTATCCAAATATTGGTATTACGTATTGCTCTCTCTAACAAAAATTGTAGGTGGCAACATAATCTTTTAAATGCCTCAAGTTTCATACAAAACTAACATCTACAACATTGGATACGAGTTCTCGTATATTTCTCCAAGCTTTAGCAATGTGAGACTAAAACAGTTGATCAGTGCTTTACTTTGTTGTGAGATATCAAATTTCATGGCAACTTTAACTGTTTATTAACTATCCAAAGAATGGAATAACATCTTGTTTTGTTAAAAATAATTGTAGGTGACCACATTACATTTCAAATGTCTCAAGTTTCATACAAAACTAACATCTACAACTACAGATATGCGTTCTTGTATACTCCTTCGTGTACATTTTGCACAAGCATCTTAGTTTTGTCTTCTAAATAAAGAAAATACTTGTTAAACACATAATCTATCTCTTGTTGTTCTCATGATAGTGTATTTATATGCTACGTATTTAACTTTCATAACCTTAGTATTAAATCAGAATTTTTGTTTTAGAAAAGAATATATAAAGGTGATTTAGATGAAAATATTAGTTTTACTAAACAACTAAGGAAATTAAGTATTGTCATCCCTTTTTATTGAAAGAACATTGATGAATTGGTCCCTTCTTGATATTCTATGATATCCTAAAATTAATTTTAATTGGGGCTTTGTGTGTGTTTGAGTATTAGTGACGCCATGGCCTTATCATTTTAATATTGATTGGATTTACTAGCTTTGCCTAAGTTATTCTGCTAGTTCCTTATGGAACCCCGATCCCCTTGACATAAGGTCATAAGGGTAGTGGCCTATTGTCACAATTGTTGGGGATGCCATGTTTGGTTCAATAATATGCATGTTGGTGCTACAAGTAAATTTTTCTGCTATGCCCTCATTTTATTCTTTGACCTTAGTGCATTTTCTGAGTAGGGATATTACTCAAGATCTTTTATTTGGCTAGACTAGATATAAGGTTGTGAAAACATTTTTCCTCCATCCATTCATAGGATATTCATCTAATTAATTTTATGTTGAACATTTATTGAAGTTTTGCTTATCAGGCGACTTTGATAGACTTTTGATTGGGTTTAAGTGCTTTTTATTTTGGGTACCTTTTCTTGTTAATTTTTCTTTGATGCCTGATGATTGGATTTCATATGATGTTTTTAGGGCTTTCCAGATCTTTCATTGTAGAATTGGTACCTAACAAAGTATATATAATGTTCTATTGTTTTGCTGTTGTCTTATTCTATAACTACGCAATTATAATGTTTAGAAAAAACTCTCAATTTTCTTATGCTTTACAAGGGTGGGCCCCAGTTTCGTGCTATTGGCACCAAGAATTTCAAAAATGTGTTACAAAGACTGTTGTTTTGAAAGACAACAAAAAAAAAAACACGTTCCACATTAGGTTGGAAGATTGTGGCCCTGTATCCGAATTTACATATGGAATAGAAGGACTTATAGTTCATTATGGTCTTCAACATGAAGGAGGATGGCCCGAGGTGTGTTATTTAGGGGATGTGAGTTTCATATTAAAGTTAAAGACAGAGATTTTAGATCAATCTCTACTGAACATGAAGGAAATAACTTTTATTTCGGATGGATGCCAACGCAAGTTGAAGAAACTGACTATGATAGTGGACCTGACAACGAAGAAGAAAATACAATGTCTTACTACGAAAAGCCAACTTTCACCATCGCACATCATTACGAACAGAATGGTGGGTCATATATATTTACTCAGGTTATTTGATATTACTTAGTTGTTAGTAACTATTTTTTTAAGAGCTTTGATTGTTTTTAATATTTATGCCTTAATCCAGACTTTGCCAGCAGCGTTGGTGAAGCATGCATTGCTTCCGGATAAACCTTCACTTTGTGTATTAAGAGATGCAAGTAAGCAAAGGTTTTATTGTGAATGTTCCGGGAATAAAAAAAAACAATCAAAGTGTATCGTGACAATTGGTTGGATAGACTTCATCAAAGAAAATAGATACAAAGATCAGAGCTGGATCAAGTAGGGAATTGATAAGAAGGATCCTTATGTAATACATGTCAGTGTAATCAATAAGTGAAAAATGGTTCTCAAGTTTTTATTTTCATATATCAATATTTACCCCATGCTTTTATTGTTCAGTTAAAATATGAAAATCTATGTACCAAAACATCCAAGTAAATTATTATTTCGGTTTATAAACATCTATAATTGTCAATTGATATGTTTCATCTAAATAAAACTCTCTTGTGCATGGCACGGGTCAAAAACTAGTACACAAAGTTTAGGAAATTTGTATCTATCATAATTGATCACAAAATTTTATCATTCAAAATCTGATAAACGTCTTGAGATCGTTTGAACTTAACAATTTAGAGTCCATTTTAGGAAAAGTTAGTACATGCGTCAACTTTTCATGCAATCGATTATTGCAAACACTTCTTTAGATATTTAAAAAAGTCAAGCTTTTCCCAAAATATTGTGTCCTACAACTAATAATTTTGAAAAAGAAATTTAAAATCTATTAAAAAATTTCCATTTAGAAAATTATACTTTAATATTAATATATGAAATTTTATATATTTTATTTTAAATTTACAATATGAATTTATTTAAAAAAGTCTCTATGTTATACAATTAAGAGTTCCAAGAACCTCTCTCCTAGGTGTCAAATTCCAGTGCATTTCGCTTCGGTGTTCCATTGAATTTCATCCTACATGGATTCACTAGAACGCAGGGTTTGAAGTTCTCTTCTCATAGTGGCTCTTTCCATGCACTCCTCCCCAAAACCTCCCAACTGACCAATCACATGAACCTTTTTCCAGTATTGCATTATGCATTAAACATAATCATCTAACTGCAGCTAATTATTTCCCTAGGTTTTTTTATCCTTTTCCACTCAAGACCCTAATTATTTCTCCTTCTCAATGCATTTTTTTGCTCTCCAGTATTGTTTGTTAGATTTGAATTTGAAACCCTAATTTATTATGGCGCCATTCATGAAATACTTTGTGGTTTCTCTATAAATAGGTTATTGCAATGTTTTGTTATTCACCAATTCTTCATTCTTTGTCTACTAGAATTTCTTATAGCCATGGCCATGAACTTTGATTCTCTTTCCAGCATTTCACCCAAAAAAGAGACATGGAGGATCAATGTAAAGGTTGTTCATCTGCGAAAAGTTCCAAGCTTTGATAATCCGAGGTTACCTTTTTGTATTGAGATGGTTCTGATGGATGAAAATGGTGACAGGATTCATGCATCTGCCCGGAAAACCCTAAGCTACAAGTTTAAGCAATTGATCTCTAAGGGTTCTACTTATACCATGTCTCATTTTGGAGTTGTTAATAATACCGGTGAGTTTCGTACCACCAGACATACTTTTAAGCTGAACTTTCAGCTTAGAACTGATGTCCACCAACTGAATGTCCTTTCTCTTTTGTTCTAATATCTGACATATTGTTCAAGGATTACGACAAGAAATATTTAGCTTGTCAGATTTCATCGTTTGAGTTGATTTTTTTACACTCAGTATTTGTTTTTTCATATACCCATTTTCACAATTTGTGTTTTTTTTTTCATCATGTGATTAGGATTCTCACTGGCGTTGGAACTGAGCAGCAGTTCAAGAAAGATGGAATGAGTGACAAGATTATTAAGATTGAGCTCACGGCTGATTGGTAATAATGTTTATTTAAATTTTTATTTTCTGATTTCCCTTAAGTTTGGGTAATTTAATTGATTATTGTATTGTATTCCCTTATTGTAGTGCCAAGATTGAGTGTGCTTTCCATGGTAACTGTCGCAACCGGGGTCGCGGCGGGACGGCGCAAAAACTAATTAATTATCAGACAGAGTCGCCACTAATGTTTATTAAAGGAAAACACTTGAAAAACCTAAAATTGATAAATAGCCTACGAAACCTAAAATCTAGGTTCGGGAGTCTATTACGCGTGGGGAAGGTGTTAGCACCCCACAGCGCCCGTCTAAACGGTACCTAGGATTGTTTGTGCAATTTTCTTAGCTTTCTACATTATTAATTTTACCCTTATTTATTTTATTTATTTAATTCCTAATTATTCCTAAAAAGAGAAAAGGAAAACAAATTATTTTTATTATTTTTTTATATTATTTAATTCCCTAATTATTTCTAAAAAAAAGGAAAAAAAAGACAAAGAAACAAAATATTTTGTTATTTTTTATATAGCCTGATGAGTGTGAACCCAGTCCTACGTACTTCCTTAAAATGGAAGATCTAAGGCTTACGCAGTTCTTGTTTTAATTTAATTAACTTTTTTAGTTTTTTTTTTCTTTTTTGACAATAAAAATTAAAATTAAGATGTCCTTATATCATGGACTTACAATGTCTCAGAAAATAAAATTCAAAGCCAAAATAAAATAAGAAGGAAAAACAGAATAAATGAAATACAATAATAATTAAAAGAAAACAACAAAAAAATAAAAAAGTAAAGAAGAAAAACAACCAAAAAAAGAAAGAAAAGGAAACAGTGGCATGCACGAGATGATGAAGCGGTTGGTGGTGCTGCGCGAGGAGAAGCAAGGTGACGACGGTGCGGCGGCCTGGGAAGGAAGGAGGTGTGGCGTCGCTGGTGGCCGAAGGAGGAGCGGCGCTGGTGGCCAAAGGAGGAGCGGCGCTGGTGGTGTTGCGACGGGAAGCAGTGGTCGATGACGACGTGAAGGAGGACGAAGTGGTGGCCAGTTCGACGGTGGGGAGAGGAAAAAAAAAATAGAGAAAGGGGAGGAGGAGAAGGTTTGAGTGAGGAGGTGTGGTTTGAGGAGTGGTATGGTGGTGCTGCAGCGAAATGGTGAGAGGAAGAAAGGCTTGGCAGCGGCTGTGATGGGAAGGAGGAAAGGAGATGGTGCGGCGGCGGTGGCTATGGAGGAGAGGAGCGGCTGTGTTGTTGTTGAGAGAGAGAGGGGCGGCTGTGTTGTTCAGGGAGAAGGTTTAGAGGTGGCGGCGAGGTGAGGTATGAGGGGAGAGAGGCTAGGGTTTGAGTGAGGAAGAAAGCAAATGGGAGAGAGGGCTGATGTTTTTTGTTTTTTTTGTTTTTTCTCTTTTTATTGTTTTTTTTTTTGAAGTGTGGAGGCTAACAAAAAAGTGAAGGTGGAGGCTAGAAAATTGTGTGTCTTTAGGGTTTTGAGAGTAGACTTATATAGGGGAATATTAGGGTTTGAGTGGAGGGAAAATGACTAAGTTGCCCTCCCTTCCTTGCTTCTGCTTCCTCTCTTTTCCTTTGGGTCGCGGCCCATTTTTCTTCCTTTCTTCTTCCTTTTCCTCTGCTGGGCCTTTTCTTTTTTTCTTCTCTTTTTTTTTTCTTCTTTTCTTTTTTTCTCTTTTTTTTCTTTTCTTTTTTTTCTCTCTTTTTTTTGTTTTTCTTTTCAAAATTGGGCCCGGACAAAAATAGGTGTCAACAGCTGCCCCTCTTTACTTGTTTCTTACTAGGTAGTATGAGAATACTACTATTGTAAGAAATGAGTAAAGACATGACACATTTTTGTCCGGGTCTCAAAAAGAACACAGCAAACTCGGGTTCAAAACCCGAGCCACAGTCAAGCAGGGATCGTCTAAGCGCCACCCTGGATCTGCTGGAAAGGTAACAGGGATCGTCTAAGCGCCACCCTGGATCTGCTGGAAGGTAACACGGATCGTCTAAGCGCCACCGTGGATTTGCTGGAAAGTAACAAGGTTCGTCTAAGCGCCCCCTTGGATCTGCTGAAAGGTAACAGGGATCGTCTAAGCGCCACCCTGGATCTGCTGGAAGGTAACACGGATTGTCTAAGCGCCACAGTGGATCTGCTGGAAAGTAACAAGGTTCGTCTAAGCGCCCCCTTGGATCTGCTGAAAGGTAACAGGGATCGTCTAAGCGCCACCCTGGATCTGCTGGAAGGTAACACGGATCGTCTAAGCGCCACCGTGGATCTGCTGGAAAGTAACAAGGTTCGTCTAAGCGCCCCCTTGGATCTGCTGGAAGGTAACACGGATCGTCTAAGCGCCACCGTGGATCTGCTGGAAAGTAACAAGGTTCGTCTAAGCGCCCCCTTGGATCTGCTGAAAGGTAACAGGGATCGTCTAAGCGCCACCCTGGATCTGCTGGAAGGTAACACGGATCGTCTAAGCGCCACCATGGATCTGCTGGGAAGTAACAAGGTTCGTCTAAGCGCCCCCTTAGATCTGCTGAAAGGTAACAGGGATCGTCTAAGCGCCACCCTGGATCTGCTGGAAGGTAACACGGATCGTCTAAGCGCCACCGTGGATCTGCTGGAAAGTTACAAGGTTCGTCTAAGCGCCCCCTTGGATCTGCTGGAAGGTAACACGGATCGTCTAAGCGCCACCGTGGATCTGCTGGAAAGTAACAAGGTTCGTCTAAGCGCCCCCTTGGATCTGCTGAAAGGTAACACGGATCGTCTAAGCGCCACCGTGGATCTGCTGGAAAGTAACAAGGTTCGTCTAAGCGCCCCCTTGGATCTGCTGAAAAGTAACAGGGATCGTCTAAGTACCACCCTGGATCTGCTGGAAAGTGACAAGGATCGGTCTAAGCGCCACCTCGGACTTGCCAACTGCAACTTTCAATATGTGACAAAGGTATGCATGGTATGAAATGTAATGCATGCTATGAAATGTAATGCATGATATGTACCATATGTGATGGGGTTATGCATGTGATGTTGATGCTTTTGATGCAATGATGCAAATGATGCACAGCTTATGAATTTGAAACTCAAACTTGAATTATGCTGTGTTAGAAAAGACTTTTGTTAGCTTCCTTGGAAAAATTTTGCTCAATAAGCACATGCATGCTCGGAAACTTAGACAGACTCAAGCTTGTTTTATCTGGACAGCTCATGTGAATGGATGTGAAGCTTGCCTCTTTTGCAAGATCTTCCTCTGAACCCTGACTGAGAAGGGTGGGCCACCTGCTTATTGAAAGTTTATCTGAGCCGTCTGATGCTGATTTTGAATTTTTCTGGCTGATGGAGCTTTGAGGCGCTCTCTCTTTTCTGTTGGTTTTGAGTGGGCCGCGATCCTTTTGGTCTAACATGTTAAATGAGATGTTGAAATGCTAAGTCATGTTATTGAACCTATGATCTCTCGCTTTGAAGCGTTATCTAATTAATATGCATGACATGAGATGACACAAGAAGGAACCAAAGGACAGAGAATTGCCCCAGTTATGTTTGGGGCGGATGAAGAGAATGAGTGATGGACATCAGGCTGCCCCAGTTTGGGTATAATTATAAGACATAGACTGGAAAATTGCCCCAGTTTATACTTTGAAGAATGAGCATCAGATGACAAATGATTGTTCCTATTTGAAAGAAGTTGATGGAAAGACAAATGAACACCCCAATGGAAACATTGATTGCCCTAATGACAAAATTGGACGATCGCCCCGATTTAGCTTTGGACGATGAGCATGAGGTACCATATGATTGCCCCAATCTGGGAACATTGACAAAGCATGGACTGGAAAATTACCTCGTCTGGATTATGAGAGATAAGCATCAGAAAACAAGTGATTGCTCAAGTTTGAAAGACAATGCACTAGAATGATGAAAAGTGAAAGCTAGACAATCTCTCGGGTGTAACAAGGATGACAAGGAGTGGAATGATCAATTGCTTCAGTGATGTCTCAATAGGTTGGAAGAATTTGTGAGAACAACCAATGTAATACTTCTGCCTGAGAATGGAAGAACAGGTAGTCTGCCCCACTTTGAGAAAATGTATGAGGAATTCAGATGAGCACATGCCCCAGATCAGAGTACGCGGGAAGACTACTAAGAATAGGTAATTATCCCAGCCGAAGAATGACCAGTTACACAAAAGATATGAAGTGAAGCTTAGACTGTTTCCCTAGTCTGATTCGGGTGAAGGAAAATGGCTTGAGTAATTGCCTCAGTTGTGACACAGAGAGATCGGGGAGAAGCCAGAAAATGGGCCCAACTTCATGGAAAGGGACAAGCAATGAGCTTAAAAGTTGCCCCAATTGAGACAACGAGTGGTAGTCCAACAATTGTTCTATTGATCTTGGCTCCCATTTGAGGTCTTGATGGGCATGGAAGAGATCTTTTCTTGATTTTCTTCTGACTGATTGAGCTTTGCCGCAGTGTCCATTCTTGAAAGAACTTTGTGGAGGCAACTATTCAGCGAGCATCCCTCATTTTTCTCTTTTTTCTCTTTTTTTTTTCTTTTTGAGCAAATGAATCAGGTTATTGTGTCCCAAAAAGTAGACAATCAGTCCTTGATCGGAATGGGCTTTGTCGGGGTTGTAATGTGGCTAAGGGCTCATGGGTTATAAAAGGAAGTGTTTACGGGTTAATGAAGACGAAGGATATGTGGCTAAGGGCAAGTGTTTACGGGTTAATGAAGACGAAGGATATGAGGCTAAGGGCTTGTGGGTCATGAAAGGAAGGATATCAAAGTGTTTACGGGTTAATGAAGACGAAGGATCTTTGATACTTAGCACTGTTTATAATGCTTTCCTTATGGTTGGCCAAGACTTGCTCAAAAAAAATTTCCTTTTTTTTTTCTTTTTTTTTTCTTTTTTTTTCTTGAAATGGAAATCTTAAGCAAGCTTGGCACCGACATTGTGCTAACTCTAATGTAGAGTGATCCTTGTCTAGGGTTAAGGGGAAGGATTTTTCGGCTTAAAGGAGGTGTCAAGGGATAAGGTTTTGGGGTAAGGATAGAGAAAGAATGCCAAACTTCATCTCAAGGCATGACTGATCACTTTCGAGAACCTAAGTCCAAAACCAAGTTGTGGTGAACATGGTTCACTTGCTCTCTTTTTTTTGCATGCCCTACCTTTTGCTTAGGTCGCCCTGGCGGGTTTTCAACCTAACATGCCTTTTTTTTTTCTTTTTTTTTTGTTGAGGGATGACTCTTGCGCTTTTCTACAGAAATGACCATCTGCTAAAGCTTTCCCATGAAATCGATCAACCTCTCACAAAAGTTGCCCCCAGTGCTCCTAGTATTCTTCCATGCCAGCCCATGCCCATAGAAATCAAGCAAACAAGTTCTCCCGCACTTGAGACATTAGCCATTATGAGACGCTAGGAATGATGGAAGGAGAATGAGATTGAGATTAACGAAGGAAAAGACAATGAATGAAGCAAACAAACAAAAGAAAAAGAAAATGTCATGCATGATCCCTAAATAATGCTTCAAAGAAAGTTAGCAAAGGTTCAAAATTAACATGACAAAACAGATAGCTTATGCTAGACCATTAAACTCAGGCGCCTTGATCGCTGAAAAATTGGCAGATGCCTCCTCCTCCTCCTTGAACGAGCTGCTGAGGGAATAAGATGACGGTTAATTGAAAGCCCTTTGTGGCTTTTGATACAATAAGCAGCTCATCACTGAAAACCAGACGACTTCAGTATTCTCTTGTGAAAGATCCATGAGGCCCACTGAGAGTATGATGCCAAAGTTCATCCTTGGAACTTGCCAAACTGGGGGATAATGGACGCTTCAACTTTGAGTCAAAACCACTTCAACCTCGAGGGAACAGATTATGCCAGTGCAGGTCATCATGGTCAAATGGCAGCAGAGAAGGTGACTTGATGGAATGAACAAGTGTTTTGAGAAAAGGGTTAGATCATAGGGATGGTGGTTGAGTTGATATGTGATCATTGGGTGGTTAAGGGAAATGTGATAGGAAAATTAGTCTTGGTGAGATATACGGATAAAGCAAGTAAGGATCAACATAATATGATAGGGTCTCCTATGAATGAAATAGTCATATGGTGAAGAGGAGGGCGATTAGGTTGAAATGAGATGATGGGATTAATGCTAGAAAGGAAGTGAAGTAACGAATGGATGGAGGGTCTAGAGATGAAAAGGAAGTGGTAAGCTGTATGGTGAGTAGGATCGGGACAAAATGAGGTGGGTAGGTAGGGCCTCCACAGATTATATTGAAGTTAATTGCTTGTGTTAGCCATATGGTGAAAAATGGTGAAGGTTATTATAGCTGGTAGAACGGGTAAATATGGGTGATGATCCTTACTAGTGCAAAGGGTGAGGAAGTGGGATAGGCATGAGGAGTGAAAATAAGCGACTGACTATATGAGGATGCTGCCATTGCACAAATTCTATTCTTGACTCAATCATGATCAGTATTGATCTATTCTTCTATACTTCTGCCCCAGTTTTTGAACGGTAGCATCATACTCAACCTTCTTCAAGTTTGGTCTCTTTGCAGGTTCAGATTCTGGTATCAACTGCTTCTGTAGATTCCATGGTTTCAACTTGAGCTTGTCAATTCCTTTTCTTGTTTTTTCAAACTTATTGAGACTTAAGTTCTCCAAGGAAATGCAAATGTGTTTGAAAGAAAAACAAATTTGTTAACGGGTCCAGGAGATGGTGGTTCCCCATGTTCTAACGCCAGAGAAAGACCCCTTGGGTTAGAACATGGTTGACAGTCATTCATGTGGGAAATACCCCTATAGAATTTATGTCTAAGGGGCAACACGAAACAATCCCATGTTCTAACGCCAGAGAAAGACCCCTTGGGTTAAAACATGGTTGACAGTCATTCATGTGGGAAATACCCCTACTGAATTTATGTCTAAGCAGCAACACGAAACAATCTCATTTTCTAACGCCAGAGAAAGACCCCTTGGGTTAAAACATGGTTGACAATCATTCATGTGGGAAATACCCCTACTGAATTTATGTCTAAGCAGCAACACGGAACACCAAGGTTTTTGAACAAAACATCTTATTCATTCCATTCCAGATTTGTAGTACAATTTTCATTACAGAGCTTGCAATTTCCCTATTCGGGATACATCAATGAAAAGCGGAATCATTTAGTTCTCTTCTCCTCATTCCTCTGATGGCACTTTTCTGCATATTTCTTCGAAATTCCCGAAACCTTGGTGTTCTTCTTCAGGACAGGCACAGCTTGGTCTCGAAGCCCCTCCATTTGGACCGTTAACAGAATTTGATTTACTGTTAAAAATGAAGCATGTAAAATGCCATGAAATGCATGAAGATGGAGTGATGAAATGCAAGAGTGTTTTTTTTTTTTTTATGATTTTTTTTTATATGATGAATGATGCATGAAAGGTGAAATTTTTTTATGTTTTTTTTTTATATATAAGATGAATGATGCATGAATTTTTTTATATTTTTATGAATGATGCATGAAAGGTGAATTTTTTATGTTTCTTTTTATATAAGATGAATGATGCATGAAAATTTTTATGTTTTTTTTTTTTTATGAATGATGCATGAAATTTTTTATGTTTTTTTTTTTGAATGATGCATGGCATATTGAACAATAATGATATGAAAAAGAATAGAAGAAGAGAATGCTCCCATTTGTCCTACAAGGGTAAAGACCTAAGGGGTGAGATGTACTACATTGGCCAAAACCCTAATTGGATGAGGACTATGGTCAAATTAAGTGTTCTATTTATGGTAAGTTCTAGACTCCTAAAAGGCCCCCGGATTGCCCCCGTCGCGAAGACAAGGTTCCGATGATCAAACTATTTGACGAGTAGACACTAGGCCTCTCACGACAAATAGCTCAATGACCGGTAAAAATCCGGGTGGTGACTCAATAGTTGCCGCGTAGACACTAGGCCTCTCACGACAAGTACCAAGACACCGCTACTCCTGGGCTCGCACGGGCTCGGGTATAGAGCCCAAAAAGTGTGTCTCACAAAGTGGAAGTGAAGTGTGTGCATTGGGAGCATACAAACCTTTTTCAAGAAACCCTAAAAAAACTACCCCACCTGCAACATAGCCAGAAAACCAAATATAGCAGTTTAAATTGGTCATCTACCCTAATACCGCATGCTGAAAACAAATTATATACAAGGTAGGAAAATAAAATAAAACATATACATGGCAATCAAACAAAAAAGCAAAATAATGAAGAGTAAAATAAAATAAAAAGAAAGACAACTTAAAGATAAATTAGAGGCAAATTATATACAAAGTAGGGAAAAAATATGTACAAGGCAATTAAACAATAAAAAAGGCAAAATAATGAAGGGTAAAATAAAAAGAAAGACGAACTAAAGATAAATTATAGACAAATTAAAGACAAATTATATACAAAGTAGAAAAAATATGTACAAGGTAATAAAATAAAAAAAGCAAAATAATGAAGGGTAAAATAAAATAAAAGAAAGCTAAAAAAAAACACAAACAATCAAGAAAGGCCTGACTCTCAAAGTATTCCCCAGCAGAGTCGCCATCTGTCGCAACCGGGGTCGCGGCGGGACGGCGCAAAAACTAATTAATTATCAGACAGAGTCGCCACTAATGTTTATTAAAGGAAAACACTTGAAAAACCTAAAATTGATAAATAGCCTACGAAACCTAAAATCTAGGTTCGGGAGTCTATTACGCGTGGGGAAGGTGTTAGCACCCCACAGCGCCCGTCTAAACGGTACCTAGGATTGTTTGTGTAATTTTCTTAGCTTTCTACATTATTAATTTTACCCTTATTTATTTTATTTATTTAATTCCTAATTATTCCTAAAAAGCGAAAAGGAAAACAAATTATTTTTATTATTTTTTTATATTATTTAATTCCCTAATTATTTCTAAAAAAAAGGAAAAAAAGACAAAGAAACAGAATATTTTGTTATTTTTTATATAGCCTGATGAGTGTGAACCCAATCCTACCTACTTCCTTAAAATGGAAGATCTAAGGCTTACGCAGTTCTTGTTTTAATTTAATTAACTTTTTTAGTTTTTTTTTCTTTTTTGACAATAAAAATTAAAATTAAGATGTCCTTATATCATGGACTTACAATGTCTCAGAAAATAAAATTCAAATCCAAAATAAAATAAGAAGGAAAAACAGAATAAATGAAATACAATAATAATTAAAAGAAAACAACAAAAAAATAAAAAAGTAAAGAAGAAAAACAGCCAAAAAAAGAAAGAAAAGGAAACAGTGGCATGCACGAGATGATGAAGCGGTTGGTGGTGCTGCGCGAGGAGAAGCAAGGTGACGACGGCGCGGCGGCCTGGGAAGGAAGGAGGTGTGGCGTCGCTGGTGGCCGAAGGAGGAGCGGCGCTGGTGGCCAAAGGAGGAGCGGCGCTGGTGGTGTTGCGACGGGAAGCAGTGGTCGATGACGACGTGAAGGAGGACGAAGTGGTGGCCAGTTCGACGGTGGGGAGAGGAAAAAAAAACAGAGAAAGGGGAGGAGGAGAAGGTTTGACGGTGACGTGTGGTTTGAGGAGTGGTATGGTGGTGCTGCAGTGAAATGGTGAGAGGAAGAAAGGCTTGGCAGCGGCTGTGATGGGAAGGAGGAAAGGAGATGGTGCGGCGGCGGTGGCTATGGAGGAGAGGAGCGGCTGTGTTGTTGTTGAGAGAGAGAGGGGCGGCTGTGTTGTTCAGGGAGAAGGTTTAGAGGTGGCGGCGAGGTGAGGTATGAGGGGAGAGAGGCTAGGGTTTGAGTGAGGAAGAAAGCAAATGGGAGAGAGGGCTGATGTTTTTTTGTTTTTTTTGTTTTTTCTCTTTTTTTTGTTTTTTTTTTTGAAGTGTGGAGGCTAACAAAAAAGTGAAGGTGGAGGCTAGAAAATTGTGTGTCTTTAGGGTTTTGAGAGTAGACTTATATAGGGGAATATTAGGGTTTGAGTGGAGGGAAAATGACTAAGTTGCCCTCCCTTCCTTGCTTCTGCTTCCTCTCTTTTCCTTTGGGCCGCGGCCCATTTTTCTTCCTTTCTTCTTCCTTTTCCTCTGCTGGGCCTTTTCTTTTTTTCTTCTCTTTTTTTCTTCTTTTCTTTTTTTCTCTTTTTTTTCTTTTCTTTTTTTTCTCTCTTTTTTTTGTTTTTCTTTTCAAAATTGGGCCCGGACAAAAATAGGTGTCAACAGCTGCCCCTCTTTACTTGTTTCTTACTAGGTAGTATGAGAATACTACTATTGTAAGAAATGAGTAAAGACATGACACATTTTTGTCCGGGTCTCAAAAAGAACACAGCAAACTCGGGTTCAAAACCCGAGCCACAGTCAAGCAGGGATCGTCTAAGCGCCACCCTGGATCTGCTGGAAAGGTAACAGGGATCGTCTAAGCGCCACCCTGGATCTGCTGGAAGGTAACACGGATCGTCTAAGCGCCACCGTGGATCTGCTGGAAAGTAACAAGGTTCGTCTAAGCGCCCCCTTGGATCTGCTGAAAGGTAACAGGGATCGTCTAAGCGCCACCCTGGATCTGCTGGAAGGTAACACGGATCGTCTAAGCGCCACCCTGGATCTGCTTCCTCTCTTTTCCTTTGGGCCGCGGCCCATTTTTCTTCCTTTCTTCTTCCTTTTCCTCTGCTGGGCCTTTTCTTTTTTTCTTCTCTTTTTTTTTCTTCTTTTCTTTTTTTCTCTTTTTTTTCTTTTCTTTTTTTTCTCTCTTTTTTTTGTTTTTCTTTTCAAAATTGGGCCCGGACAAAAATAGGTGTCAACAGTAACTTTGTTGATGAGATCAAAGCTTTTCTAGTTGCTGGTAATGCGAGCAATGATGTTGTAGTGATTCAACTTGCAAAAGTGAAGACTTTGAAAGGTTTTACCATTTCATAATTTAATTGGTTTTTATGTCATACTTTTTCAAATCTTGCACTTTTTGTATGAGTCCATGTGAAATAATGTTTGTGCGTATTTTGAATGTAGACACCCCATGTCTGAATTCTGCTTATGGTGCAACAAAGGTTTTAATTCACCCTGATATTCAGGAATTGCTGCCATCAAGAAAAAGTAAATTCCATGTCCAAATTTTATTTTTTCATTATCGTGAAATAATATTAATGATTTTTATGTTTTCATTAGGTTCTTTGATTCAACTGAGTTAAGCTCTCTAGTTATGAGCCAACTTCCAGATCTAAGCAAATCTACACGAGAAGATTTTCTTGTCATAACTTCTCCATAGACAATTGAAAAATCAAAGATAGTCAGGAGGTTTCTTTTATAATTTCTAAATTATGTTTAACGGACTTTTTTGTGTTGCAAAACTTCCATAATGTTCTTTTGTTATTCCTGTTGAATTGTACTTGTGTGGTGCTTGGAACGATTAAGGTGCTGCCAGAGAATGGTGACTGGTGGTATCCATCCTGTAAATGCAACAAGATGGTTTGTCATATAGGGTTACTGGAAATCAAACTCATTTTTCCGTCATTTTACAATTACCGACTTCATTTTTTACCACCACAACATGGTGGCTGAAATTTATATTATTAATCTTCCTTTAAAGTCGCTTTGTCAGTTTGAGTTCTCATTTGCATGTTTTTTGATATGATTTAATTAGAATGCTGAAAAATGTAAGGAAGCAAAGCTTCCTGATGAGCTAAATAACCTTCTAGACAAGACGTTTTTGTTCAAGATTGATGTCAAGATGTCTTCCAACTCCAAGTTTGAGCAATCCTATCGTGTGAAGAAAAATTGTAAGGAACGTGAGATAATCAACCAGTTCAATACCGTGACTGCTGAACCTAGGGTGAATATAATAATAATCTTGATTTGTTTTCACATTTTGGCATACTGTGATTTTTAGATGATTTAAAATAATTTAAAAAGTTAGGTTAATTGTGTTTAATCTCCCACCTCAAAGATTGTGTTTATTTATTGTTTGTTTTAAAAACTTATTTAATTAAACCAGTCTCATTTAGCAGGACTTGATCAGTGATGTTGTTGTTATTGATGATGAAAAAGTGTACGAGTCTACTTAGCCTGCTGCTGTTGTTCTTGGAGTTGAAACCCATGACTTAACCCCGGCAAAGCGGAGTTCACCTTCTGAAGTGCAGAATGTTATTTCTACTTCTACCAGTTCCCACAAGAAGCTTCTTGAAAAGATCAAGCAGGAGAAGATCTAAATGTCAGTTCCATTTGCTGAAGAGATTTCTATTTTGTGTTATGTTCCACTGTTTTGAATTTTAATTTTTCAGTTTTCTACCTTTGTTACTAAGATTTAAGCTATATGTTTTCATGATAATTTGTGGATCTCTTTAATCTTGGCCTTAATTTTGCAGCCTTTATTTGGCAATATTTTGGCTTCTAAATTTTGCGCATTAATTATGAAAGATTGTCGTCAATAATAATTTTTGTAGTAATGGTTGATGATGTTATTATCGCGCCGTTTATCATTCACATATTTTTTTGATATTGGTTTCTTATTTTGATCTATGAACGAATGATTTTGTGATAGTATTTTCCTTTTTAACCATAATCATCATTCAACCTTCATTCACTAAAATATTTTAAAATGTAGAAGTTTTCCAATTCTTTTTCCTCTTGCCCCGTTCTATAACTATATATTACTTCAATGTAATATATATGTTTAACACAACAATCAAATAATTGTTCATATATCTTAAACCAAATCCTCATTTTCAATAAATAGTTGTTAGTTATTCTTAATTTAAATTTAAATATCTTTTGCTAAATAGTTTAAAAACTACTCAATTCTTTTCAATGAGTTGAGCCATGGTACATATCTGCTGTAACTTTGCATCTGTTTTCATTAATTAATTATCGCCGTTTATTATTCTAATATTTCTTTATGCTCTACGAATGAATTTTTTTTTTATCCTCATGCACCCAATTTTTTGAAATATATTAATCTTAATTTTTTTATAGTATTTGCCTTTGTAACCATAAAAACTAATTTACATGATGGATAAAACAATTTAACCAATTCATTCTTTTTGGGGTTAAATATAAGCAATTCATTCCAAGCCATTTGCTTCCTTGGTAGTTGCAAGAAATAAA
Source organism: Acmispon strigosus (assembly GCA_030819835.1). Lineage (NCBI taxonomy): Eukaryota > Viridiplantae > Streptophyta > Magnoliopsida > Fabales > Fabaceae > Acmispon > Acmispon strigosus. Next base: position 17,578,641 of record JAUAMA010000007.1, on the reverse strand, counting down.
TTTTACTTTAAAGTAATATATTAATAACCTAATTATGAAATAGATGCTCATTTATGTTAAATTCAAACCACGTATTCATTAAATATCTTTAAATATTCGTTAGCTTTTTCTTAAATTTAATTTAAACCTCATTTGCTAAAGATTTTGAAAACTATTCTTAAATTCCGCAAGTGTAATTTGTCATTAAGTAAACCTTCTGAATGCTCATATTTTTTCTTTATAATGGTTTATATCCAAACCTATTTTCAAAAGAAAAAAATTACCTGTTTAGTAACTTATCGTACACATTGATTTTACTCTCATATATCAATTATAATAACCCAAATTAATTTTTTACATTACCGATGGAAAACTTAATGACTTTTACTTTCCGTAATTAAATTTTTTACATATAGATGTCAACAACAAAATTGGCTACAAAGATTTATGCTACTCTTCCGTTCCAAATTATAAGGACCTGTTCAAACAATCACGCTTATTAAGAAAACATGTAATAAGCTAATTAATATCTTGGTTTTGTTATTTTTTTGTACAAATCTTCCATATATGCCCCTATGTTAGTATTGGATATATCAAAGGTTGGTTGGGAAACATGAAAGAGAAGTAATTAGTAGAAGTGATAATTTAAGTTTTGGAATTGAAAATATAATGAATGCAAGGGGTAAAAAAGGAAAAACTTTTTTTTTTTTTTGAAATCTAGAAGGGTTTTATAATTTGGGACACCAAGTTTGTCTCTAAAGAACCTAATAATTTGGGACGGAGGAGTAATAAGCAGGGATGGATCCACATAGGACTTGAGGGGGGCAAGTGCCCCCACAAGATTTTTCATTTTTCAAGAAAAAATACTACATACACTCTACATTTTTAGAATATTCAGTAAATAATTGCCCCCACAAAATAGTAAGTATCCTCATTGTTTTGTACTTTGGAAAAAGATGAGCTCAAATTCATTTCACTCACATTCACATGAAAGAGATGAGAGTAGATAAAACATAAGTAAGAAATATTATGCCTCAAGTTTCATAGAAAACTAACATCTACAACTATTGATATGCGTTCTTGTATACTCCTTCATGTTCATATTGCACAAACATCTTGGTTTTGTCTTCTAAATAAAGAAAATACTTGGTAAACACATAATTTATCTCTTGTAGTTCTCATGATAGGTTATTTAGACGCTACATATTTAACTTTCATAATCTAAGTATGAAATCCGAATTTTGGTTTTAGAAAAAAATCTATAAAGGTGATTTAGATGAAAATATTACTTTTACTAAACAACTAAGGAAATTAAGTATTTTCATCCCTTTTTGTTGAAACAACATTGATGAAATGGTCCCTTCTTGTCATTCAATCGTATCCTTAAACTAATTTCAATTGGGGCTTCGTGTGTGTTTGAGTAATAGTGACGCCATTGCATTATCATTTTCCAATATACATTATTTTGACATGTATTACTATAAATTCCTTTTGTTGTTCATAAGCCTACCTGATTCCAATATACCTAATGATCTATGCATACTCCATATTCCCAAACATTCGAAGAATAATTCCTTTCTCAACTCATTAATTTTGAACACGTCTTTAATGATTTATAGGTATGCATTAACATCCTTGTGAGTTGTGATACATCCCGGTGAAGCACTTCTAGGTGATTGGATTTACTAGCTATGCCTGAGTTATTGTGCTAGTTCCTTGTGGAACAACGATCCCCTTGACATAAGGTCATTAGGGTAGTGGCCTATTGTCACAATTTTTGGGGATGCCATGTTTGGGTCAATAATATGCATAGTAATCTCCTACTTAATTTTCGAATTTTAAATCCAATTTAAGCTCTTAGGTTGGTTTACATAGTGTAACGACCGTGCCTAAAAATTTAAGACAAACAAACAGAGTCGCCACCAATATCTTTGATTTAAGGGAAAACAATGGAAAACCCTTTTAAAAAACTTTTATTTACAAAACTTGGGTTGGGAGGTCTATTTATGCGTAGGGAAGGGTGCAAGACGAACCTCCACAGCACCCCTAGTGCACCCATCATAAGACGGTTACCGAAAGTTGTTTATGCATGTATTAAGTTTTATGAAAACGTTAAAAAAAACCAAAACAAAAAGATATTTTTAAAATGTTAGCCTGGTAGGTGTGACCCTAGGCCTGCGTACTTCCTTTCGTTTAGGAAGATCAAGGCTTATGCAGTTCTTAAAAAATATTTTTGGTTTGTTCAATATTTTTTTTAATTTTTTTTGAAATGATTAAAACCTGTCTCGTAGTAATGCGAGAGGGGTTTTCGAAAAACATGTTTGTTTATTGTTTTTTTTGGGGAAAGAAGGGCAGGTCTCGTAGTAATGCGAGAGCGTCCCTAAACAACGGATTGATCGCGTAGAAGCTGGATAGTCTCACAGTAATGTGAGAGTACCCCTAAACACATGTTGATTTTAAGTTAATTACGTAAGAACTAGATAGTCTCACAGTAATGTGAGAGTATCCCTAAACGCATGTTGATTTTAAATTAATTACGTAAGAACTAGATAGTCTCACAGTAATGTGAGAGTATCCCTAAACGCATGTTGATTTTAAATTAATTACGTAAGAACTAGATAGTCTCACAGTAATGTGAGAGTATCCTTTTAGTTGAATATTCATTTATTTTTTAATCGTGTAAACCTATGATAGTCTCGTAGTAATGCGAGAGTACCGCTAATCAAGAATTTTTTTTTTTTTTTACAAACCCATTAACAAATAGTTAGCTGAAAGCTAAAGGTTAGGAGCAGAAATTATAAATAATCAGAAGCATAATCTAACAGTTAGTATAGAACAGGATAATATGAATAGTTAGAGACAGAAAATTAAAAAGTTAGTGAATAGTCAGAAGCTGAAAATTAAAAGTTAGGAGTAATATCAAGCAAAAAAAACCAAACATCAAATGGAACCATATCTTTTTCAAAAGAACCAAAAGCCTTTATTTTTTTTTTTTTAGAAGAAAGTAAAAGCAAGAAGCATATTTTATTATCAGGGGCATATCTTCGAACATAAACAAAATGACTTAAATATAAACACATCCCAGAATCAATTAACGGGAGCCAGAAGTGCTTTTCGCACGGTGTCAGAAACGGAAGTCGTGACAGGAAAACACAGAAAGTGCAAAGAGAATAACTTAACACACCCAACTTTAAAAAAAAAAAAACATAGACATCAAACAGAGACAGGGGACGAAAATTTCAACAACCGTTGAAGTAAAGAATGTCAGAACCAAAAGGAAAGCTAAGAAATATGATGTTTGAGATGAGTAGCCTTTCTCCTTTTAAAAAAAAAATAGAAAACAGAACTAGAAACAGAAACGCAATAAATAAATAAACAAACACAAAAAAAAAATAAAAAAAAAAAATGAACAGAGCAGAAGTGAAGCAGTGCAAAATAACAGAGATATTTAGTTGCAATAGCATAAATCCAAGAACAATAAAAAAAACAGAACTAGAAAGATGTTTGGAGATGATTTGAGAAGCCTACCATGAAGGAGGTAGGCTCTCCTTCAAATCTGCCATTTCCTCAAACGAAACTAGAAAAAAGTAGCAGCTAAAACGATACAAAAAAAAGTTAAAGAGTCTTCCACCCACCACTGTAATGGGTTCGCAGAGGTGAAGAGAAAAGTAAAAATGGAGAAGGGGCGGCGCTGGGAGGGAAGATGAAGAGGGACGGCGCGACAGTAGTATGGCGGCGGTGTATGGGTTTGTGTTTGGGTAAAGATGTTGGTGGAGTTAAGGTGAAGACGATGGAACGGCGAGGGGAAAGGGGGCTGGCGGCTGCGGTTTGTGGTTAAAAGGAAGAGAGGTGCGGTCGAAGGTTTGGTTGAGAAGAGGGGTATGGCGGCGGTCGTGGTTCGTGTTGGGGAAGAGGAGAAGAGAGGGGGTGGGGCGGCGGCTTTAGGTTTTGTGGTGTAGAAGAGAGAAAAACTCTTTAGGATTCTGAACAAAAAGGAAGAGCGTATGAGAGTGAATAGTAATGGCTAGCTCCCCAGAAACCGAGAAATAAGAGATTAAATAGGCGAAAAACTAGGGTTTTTGGGTGGACGGAAATGACGAAAATGTCCCCTCAGCTGCTGGTCCTTCTGTTTCTGCTGGACTGGCCCTTTTTGCTTTTCTTCTTTCCGTTTTTTTTATAGCAGGTGGGCCACTTTTTGTTTGGCTGAAGCTAATTTTTTTTTCAAGCATACTGGGCTTTTTTGTTTTTTTTTTTTTTATATTTAACTAACACAAACAATTAAAATTAAAATCTAAACTCCTTGAATTATTATTTTTTGTATTTTTCTAGATTTTTACCATTTTTATGCTTTTTTCATGATTTTACTTTTTTTGGATTTTTATCTAAAAAACTACTAAATTAACATAAACCAGGGCAAAATTGGGGTGTTTACACATAGTCTATAAAACATGCTAGTAATCTCCTACATAATTTCCGAATTTTAAATCCAATTTCATGATGCTATAGCCTAGAATTTCTACAAGTTAATTGCCTTAATAAATGTAGAACTTTCTTCCTAATTACTAAATCCATAGCCTTGGTATTTAGTTAACCAGAAAAGAAGATGAAGAATGAATTCGGGCCAGCACAAAGTTACGTCTATCCTAATTGCCTTCAGAGATATATACTTATAACCTTTTTTATTTCCTATTTCCCTTACTACTTACCAAATGGCCTTATGACATAAGTAGAAAGCACGATATCTTTTGTGCACAAAGATGAATAAAGAACAAGGAAATAAAACATGAAAGGAAATACTATTCAGAAATGTAGAAAAACACTAGAACATGAATTATAAACTAAAACAACCCAAAAACTTAAAGAAGAAGTTAGCCAAGCATGGCTAAAAGAATCATTGAATTACCCTGGATAAGAGCTCAAGTTTGGCTTCCCACAATTCCTAGGAACAATGATCTTAAGGAGGAAAGAAGAATACTTGTTGTACTCTGAAATGGTGTGTCTTACAAGTGAAGAAAAGGCCCCTATTTATAGTAAAAATTCACCCTCCAGCGCTTGAGCGCTGGCATTCCCAACGCTTGGGCGTTGGGATGCATTAAAATTCCACTATCAGACCGAGGCCCAGCGCTTGAGCGCTGGCTTTCCAACGCTTGAGCGCTGGGTGAGAATCTGACTCATCTCCTAGTCAGAGTCCCAACGCTTGAGCGTTGGGTCACCTGCTGCTTCATCTTCAAGCTTTTCCGTTCTTCATGGTAATGGGTTTTCAATGCCTTCAATGGCCACCACTCAGCCCTTAATCATTTCTGAAACTTCCTTCCCACTACCATCAATTCTTCAAGCTTATTTTCCATGTGCTAAATTGGAGAGAGTTGCTTCATATTCTTCTTTTTCTCTTTTAGCCCTCTCTTTACTAGCACTTCAATTCTGGCCCTATAATTCTTTGAAACTTCACTTTTAATCCTCCACTCTTGAACTTTCACACTTTGATCCCTGATTTCCTGAAACTTTACAAATTGGTCCCTGGACCAAAATGATAACTATACCAGCTTTTCCTAAAAATATAAAATAACTATAAAAATTCCTAAAAATATAAAATAAAGTTAGAAAAACAAATAAAATCTAATCTATATGCAAAATGAAAAATAAATATAAAATCTACATAACAATAATAAAAATCCTATATGTGACTCAAAAATAATAAAAATAAAAAGACTAAAAACAACCTAAAAACATCATATAATATCCACTCATCACATATGAAATAGATATTCTTTCGTACACAATAATGACGCACACACCACTGTAGTTCTGTTTTATGCTATGATCTTTACAAGTGGAAAAGCAGACACAATATTTTGCACTATAAGGTAGCTTAGGAAGGAATTTAAAGGATATGGTTAGACGTTGAATTCTTTCATAATCATAAAAATTGGCCACTCTTATTTTGGTCAAACAATGGAAAAATAAAAAGCTCAATATAGTTGTATTTTTTTGAAATGGTTATTGAAACAGTTACATTAATTGGATTATATGAGTGTGAGGCAAATTAAGATTATTAACCGTGGAGTTTCAGAAAACTTGGTGAATCAAAGAAGAAATATATGAAGTATTTTTCATAATGTCACCTAAGTGGAGGAAATAGTTGTATATGGAGCACACCAGAAAGAAGTTTATGTCGTTTATCCCTCCACAGTATACATCTGATGAGGTTCACTAATAAGGAGACTATTTAAGACATCAATCTCATCCTCTCGAGTAAGGGCAGTAACTTTTGCCGACATCCAAACTAGAGACAAGTTAGCATTATTCCTTTTTAATGCAACAGAAAGTATAACATTCTGGATATGACGTGATCGTACATTCTGGATACTGAAGTTGTATGTTGATAAGGGTGAATTGGTTACTCTTATTAATTCAATGTATATTATTTGGTACACAAGTGGCTCATCTATCAAAAAACACTTGACTTTTCACAAAATAAGACATTTATCATGCAACTCACACGCGCATTAGATCTATTTATGATTTCCTTGTTGGATACAAGTAAACGACAGCTGTTGTTGTTCTAGAACATGTGTGTTCTTGAAGATCTAGAGTGATATTATCACCATCTTTCTGAAAGGTATGAATATGTAAAATGTAAAACTGAGGTTAACATTGTTGCCGTTAAAATGCTTTTTTATTGAACCTGTTTTTCATAAATACGTAACTATGTCTCAGCTTTCAATTTTAACCGACTTTTATTTTATTTTACTTTTAATATGTTTTAATATTTTTATTTTATCTCTAAATTTTCCTTTTTATAGAAATAACTAAAATTAAACAAATTTAAAATATAAAACCGAAATTAAGAATAAATCTAAAAAATGACAAAAAAGGAAAGTGTAAAATGACTTCATCACTTTATAATCTTATTTGACTTGCATTAGTCTCCGTTTATAAATTTCAGCTAAAAAGGAATTAAATATGAATGAATTGCACAAGTTTTTGATAAAGGAAATTTGTGATGTTTTAAAAAAGTATATTGAGGAAATGTTTATCTTGTCGGAAAGTTAGAACAAAGTAATAGAACTCTCATGAGAACTCCAACTGCTAAATTATATGTTAACTAAGTGGATTTCTATTTAGAAGACAAACTCAAGAAATAGACGCAACATGTTCATGGAGAAATATACGAGAACTCGTATCGAAAGTTGTAGATGTTAGTTTTGTATGAAACTTGAGGCATTTAAAAGATTATGTTGCCATATAAACATAAAATCATTATTAAATATTTTTTCATTACTCTATAAATATTTGTTTTGTCAAATTTACAGGATTTTTATATCAAAATTTGCAAGTAAAATTTGAGATAAATCTAAAAAAATAACGTGTTGTTAAATTCTTAGGGACATCCACATGAAATTTCATCCAATGACTAAACACAAAAATTATTTTCATGTAGGAAATATCCGTTTTTGGACTAGACTTCAGGAACTCTTGTAGGAGATCTAAACTTCTTGAAGCATCACTCGAATGTCCACTTTTTCAATAGTATTTTGAACTCTAGACTTAAGGAGCGCAACACTAAAAAATGGACAGAAATAACAAGAAACTAGACGCGGTGCCGAAACTTTTTGTAATGGCTCCTATGTATTTATAGGTGAGGAAGAGAACCCTGAAGGTGGAAAAATGTTTCGTCCTGTGATCAGAAATTAAAAGGAGGGAATCTTACTTTGAAAATTAGCATGAATGCTAGAAGTCCAGGGAGGGTGATTATAAAAGTTTGTGGAAATTCTAGCTATGAGAGAGAATGAGAGTGACAAAAGCTCTAATTTCCCATAGTCTACGATGGACTGTATTTGGTGAACAACTAGACCGAATGATAGTGTGAAAATGAGGAACTTCTAATCAAGTTTATATCGAATAGAATGTCAAATTAACCCCCCACCTGCGTTGCCCATGTAGGTTTAGGTTTTAAAGGTTCCCCTGCAAGTTATATAACTAGGTGGGGGGTAAATTAACCCCCCACCTGTCAAATTAACCCAAATTTGACCTGTAGGTGAACCTTTAAAACCTAAATTTACACGGGCAACGCAGGTGGGGGGTTTATTTGACATTCTATTCGATGTAAACTTGATTAGAAGTTCCTCATTTTCCCACTATCCATCGGTCTAGTTGTTCACCAAATACAGTTCACCGTAGACATATGGGAAAATAGAGCTTTTGTCACTCTCATTCTCTCTCATCGCTAGAATTTCCATAAAATTTTATAATCACCCTCCCTGGAGTTCTTGCATTCATGCTAATTTTCAAAGTAAGATTCCCTCCTTTTAATTTCTGATCACGGGACGAAACATTTTTTCCACCTTCAGGGTTCTCTTCCTCACCTATATATACCTAGGAGCCATTAAAGAAAGTTTCGGCACAACGTCAAGTTGCTTGTTATTTCTGTCCATTTTTTAGTGTTGCGCTCCTTAAGTCTAGAGTTCAAAATACTATTGAAAAAGTGTACATTCGAGTGATGCTTCAAGAAGTTTAGATCTCCTACAAGAGTTCCTGAAGTCTAGTCCAAAAACGGATATTTCCTACATGAAAATAATTTGTGTTTAGTCATTGGATGAAATTTCATGTGGATGTCCCTAAGAATTTAACAACAAGTTATTTTTTTAGATTTATCTGAAATTTTACTTGCAAATTTTGATATAAAAATCCTGTAAATTTGACAAAACAAATATTTATAGAGTAATGAAAAAATATTTAATGATGATTTTATGTTTATAGGGTATTCAAAATTAAGAAGAGAATATTTTTCAAAAAAAAGAAGAAGAAAAAAAAATTCACATAAATAAAATATTATATTTATTAAAAAATGATAAAATTAAAATAAAAAAGAAATGAAATAAATACTTACCTCGATGCAGAGCACTCGAAAAGTCTCTAACCACGTAGGTCTCCTAGGACTTTGACCTTGCTGCACATCACCAACACTCCAAAAGTGTACACTAGCACGTAGGCTAGTGCAAAGCAAAAAACTCAATGTATATAAAATAGATCTCTAAAAATCTTGAACTATGCTACAAACTATGTGTTTTTACACTATGTTTGTGTGATACAAAACACTCAAAGTAATTTTAATCTTAGACCTTAGTCTTTGAATTTTTGGATGATCAAACATGAGAAGAAGTTCCCTTTATATAGAGGAAGGAGAAGAAAGAACGGGGAAGTTTTAGCAATGTGGGACTTAAAATAGTTTACCAATTATTCCTTTAAACTAAAATACATATTTCGTATGGCAACCTTAGGTGTTTTTTATCTATCCAAATATTGGTATTACGTATTGCTCTCTCTAACAAAAATTGTAGGTGGCAACATAATCTTTTAAATGCCTCAAGTTTCATACAAAACTAACATCTACAACATTGGATACGAGTTCTCGTATATTTCTCCAAGCTTTAGCAATGTGAGACTAAAACAGTTGATCAGTGCTTTACTTTGTTGTGAGATATCAAATTTCATGGCAACTTTAACTGTTTATTAACTATCCAAAGAATGGAATAACATCTTGTTTTGTAAAAAATAATTGTAGGTGACCACATTATATTTCAAATGTCTCAAGTTTCATACAAAACTAACATCTACAACCAAGGATATTAAGTATTGTAATCCCTTTTTGTTGAAAGAACATTGATGAATTGGTCCCTTCTTGTCATTCTATTTTATCCTGAAATTAATTTTAATTGGGGCTTTCTGTGTGTTTGAGTATTAGTGACGCCATGGCCTTATCATTTTCCAATATATATTATTTTTGCATGTATTACTATAAATTTCTTTTGTTGTTCATATGCCTACTTGGTTCAAACAGGTAAATATATGTAGATGCTAGCGGTAACTTAAATCATCCATAAATAAGAATTAATGATTTATGTATACTCCATACTCCCATACATTCGAAAAACAATTTATCCTTTCTCAACTCATTAATTTTGAACACGTCTTTAATGATTTATAGGTATACATTAACTTCCTTGTGAGTTGTGATACATCGTGGTGAAGCCCTTGTAGGTGATTGGATTTACTAGCTATGCTAGAGTGACTGTGCTAGTTCCTTATGGAACCCCGATCCCCTTGACATAAGGTCATAAGGGTAGTGGCCTATTGTCACAATTGTTGGGGATGCCATGTTTGGTTCAATAATATGCATGTAGGTGCTACAAGTAAATTTTTTTTCTATGCCCTCATTTTATTCTTTGATCTTAGTGCATTTTCTGAGTAGGGATATTACTCAAGATCTTTTATTTGGATAGACTAGATATAAGGTTGTGCAAACATTTTTCCTCCATCCATTCATAGGATATTCATCTAATTAATTTTATGTTGAACATTTATTGAAGTTTTGCTTATCCAGCGACTTTGATAGGCTTGTGATTGGGTTTAAGTGCTTTTTATTTTGGGTACCTTTTCTTGTTAATTTTTCTTTGATGCCTGATGATTGGATTTCATATGATGTTTTTAGGGCTTTCCAGATCTTTCATTGTAGAATTGTTACCTAACAAAGTATATATAATGTTCTATTGTTTTGCTGTTGTCTTATTCTATAACTACGCAATTATAATGTTTAGAAAAAACTCTCAATTTTCTTATGCTTTACAAGGGTGGGCCCCAGTTTCGTGCTATTGGCACCAAGAATTTCAAAAATGTGTTACAAAGACTGTTTTTTTGAAAGACAACAAAAAAAAAACACGTTCCACATTAGGTTGGAAGATTGTGGCCCTGTATCCGAATTTACATATGGAATAGAAGGACTTATAGTTCATTATGGTCTTCAACATGAAGGAGGATGGACCGAGGTGTGTTATTTAGGGGGATGTGAGTTTCATATTAAAGTTAAAGACAGAGATTTTAGATCAATCTCTACTGAACATGAAGGAAATAACTTTTATTTCGGATGGATGCCAACGCAAGTTGTAGAAACTGACTATGATAGTGGACCTGACAACGAAGAAGAAAATACAATGTCTTACTACGAAAAGCCAACTTTCACCATCGCACATCATTACGAACAGAATGGTGGGTCATATCTATTTACTCAGGTTATTTTATATTACTTAGTTGTTAGTAACTATTTTTTTAAGAGCTTTGATTGTTTTTAATATTTATGCCTTAATCCAGACTTTGCCAGCAGCGTTGGTGAAGCATGCATTGTTTCCGGATAAACCTTCACTTTGTGTATTAAGAGATGCAAGTAAGCGAAGGTTTTATTGTGAATGTTCCGGGAATAAAAAAAAACAATCAAAGTGTATCGTGACAATTGGTTGGATAGACTTCATCAAAGAAAATAGATACAAAGATCAGAGCTGGATCAAGTAGGGAATTGATAAGAAGGATCCTTATGTAATACATGTCAGTGTAATCAATAAGTGAAAAATGGTTCTCAAGTTTTTATTTTCATATATCAATATTTACCCCATGCTTTTATTGTTCAGTTAAAATATGAAAATCTATGTACCAAAACATCCAAGTAAATTATTATTTCGGTTTATAAACATCTATAATTGTCAATTGATATGTTTCATCTAAATAAAACTCTCTTGTGCATGGCACGGGTCAAAAACTAGTACACAAAGTTTAGGAAATTTGTATCTATCATAATTGATCACAAAATTTTATCATTCAAAATCTGATAAACGTCTTGAGATCGTTTGAACTTAACAATTTAGAGTCCATTTTAGGAAAAGTTAGTACATGCGTCAACTTTTCATGCAATCGATTATTGCAAACACTTCTTTAGATATTTAAAAAAGTCAAGCTTTTCCCAAAATATTGTGTCCTACAACTAATAATTTTGAAAAAGAAATTTAAAATCTATTAAAAAATTTCCATTTTGAAAATTATACTTTAATATTAATATATGAAATTTTATATATTTTATTTTAAATTTACAATATGAATTTATTTAAAAAAGTCTCTATGTTATACAATTAAGAGTTCCAAGAACCTCTCTCCTAGGTGTCAAATTCCAGTGCATTTCGCTTCGGTGTTCCAATGATTTTCATCCTACATGGATTCACTAGAACGCACGGTTTGAAGTTCTCTTCTCATAGTGGCTCTTTCCATGCACTCCTCCCCAAAACCTCCCAACTGACCAATCACATGAACCTTTTTCCAGTATTGCATTATGCATTAAACATAATCATCTAACTGCAGCTAATACTTGAACCTTTTTTATCTTCCCACTTTATCTCACTGATTGATTTCCCTAGGTTTTTTTATCCTTTTCCACTCAAGACCCTAATTATTTCTCCTTCTCAATGCATTTTTTTGCTCTCCAGTATTGTTTGTTAGATTTGAATTCAAAACCCTAATTTATTATGGCGCCATTCATGAAATACTTTGTGGTTTCTCTATAAATAGGTTATTGCAATGTTTTGTTATTCACCAATTCTTCATTCTTTGTCTACTAGAATTTCTTATAGCCATAGCCATGAACTTTGATTCTCTTTCCAGCATTTCACCCAAAAAAGAGACATGGAGGATCAATGTAAAGGTTGTTCATCTGCGAAAAGTTCCAAGCTTTGATAATCTGAGGTTACCTTTTTGTATTGAGATGGTTTTGATGGATGAAAATGGTGACAGGATTCATGCATCTGACCGGAAAACCCTAAGCTACAAGTTTAAGCAATTGATCTCTAAGGGTTCTACTTATACCATGTCTCATTTTGGAGTTGTTAATAATACCGGTGAGTTTCGTACCACCAGACATGCTTTTAAGCTGAACTTTCAGCTTAGAACTGATGTCCACCAACTGAATGTCCTTTCTCTTTTGTTCCAATATCTGACATATTGTTCAAGGATTACGAAAAGAAATATTTAGCTTGTCAGATTTCATCGCTTGAGTTGATTTTTTTACACTCAGTATTTGTTTTTTCATATACCCATTTTCACAATTTGTGTTTTTTTTTTCACCATGTGATTAGGATTCTCACTGGCGTTGGAACTGAGCAACAGTTCAAGAAAGATGGAATGAGTGACAAGATTATTAAGATTGAGCTCACGGCTGATTGGTAATAATGTTTATTTAAATTTTTATTTTCTGATTTCCCTTAAGTTTGGGTAATTTAATTGATTATTGTATTGTATTCCCTTATTGTAGTGCCAAGATTGAGTGTGCTTTCCTTGGTAACTTTTTTGATGAGATCAAAGCTTTTCTAGTTGCTGGTAATGCTAGCAATGATGTTGTAGTGATTCAACTTGCAAAAGTGAAGACTTTGAAAGGTTTTACCATTTCATAATTTAATTGGTTTTTATGTCATACTTTTTCAAATCTTGCACTTTTTGTATGAGTCCATGTGAAATAATGTTTGTGCGTATTTTGAATGTAGACACCCCATGTCTGAATTCTGCTTATGGTGCAACAAAGGTTTTAATTCACCCTGATATTCAGGAATTGCTGCCATCAAGAAAAGGTAAATTCCATGTCCAAACTTTATTTTTTCGTTATCGTGAAATAATATTAATGATTTTTATGTTTTCATTAGGTTCTTTGATTCAACTGAGTTAAGCTCTCTAGTTATGAGCCAACTTCCAGATCTAAGCAAATCTACACGAGAAGATTTTCTTGTCATAACTTCTCCATAGACAATTGAAAAATCAAAGATAGTCAGGAGGTTTCTTTTATAATTTCTAAATTATGTTTAACGGACTTTTTTGTGTTGCAAAACTTCCATAATGTTCTTTTGTTATTCCTGTTGAATTGTACTTGTGTGGTGCTTGGAACGATTAAGGTGCTGCCAGAGAATGGTGACTGGTGGTATCCATCCTGTAAATGCAACAAGATGGTTTGTCCTATAGGGTTACTGGAAATCAAACTCATTTTTCCGTCATTTTACAATTACCAACTTCATTTTTTACCACCACAACATGGTGGCTGAAATTTATATTATTAATCTTCCTTTAAAGTCGCTTTGTCAGTTTGAGTTCTCATTTGCATGTTTTTTGATATGATTTAATTAGAATGCTGAAAAATCTAAGGAAGCAAAGCTTCTTGATGAGCTAAACAACCTTCTAGACAAGACATTTTTGTTCAAGATTGATGTCAAGATGTCTTCCAACTCCAAGTTTGAGCAATCCTATCGTGTGAAGAAAAATTGTAAGGAACGTGAGATAATCAACCAGTTCAATACCGTGACTGCTGAACCTAGGGTGAATATAATAATAATCTTGATTTGTTTTCACATTTTGGCATACTGTGATTTTTAGATGATTTAAAATAATTTAAAAAGTTAGGTTAATTGTGTTTAATCTCCCACCTCAAAGATTGTGTTTATTTATTGTTTGTTTTAAAACTTATTTTATTAAACCAGTCTCATTTAGCAGGACTTGACCAGTGATGTTGTTGTTATTGATGATGAAAAAGTGTACGAGTCTACTTAGCCTGCTGCTGTTGTTCTTGGAGTTGAAACCCATGACTTAACCCCGGCAAAGCGGAGTTCACCTTCTGAAGTGCAGAATGTTATTTCTACTTCTACCAGTTCCCACAAGAAGCTTCTTCAAAAGATCAAGCAGGAGAAGATCTAAATGTCAGTTCCATTTGCTGAAGAGATTTCTATTTTGTGTTATGTTCCACTATTTTGAATTTTAATTTTTCAGTTTTCTACCTTTGTTACTAAGATTTAAGCTATATGTTTTCATGATAATTTGTGGATCTCTTTAATCTTGGCCTTAATTTTGCGGCCTTTATTTGGCAATATTTTGGCTTCTAAATTTTGCGCATTAATTATGAAAGATTGTCGTCGATAATAATTTTTTTAGTAATGGTTGATGATGTTATTATCGCGCCGTTTATCATTCACATATTTTTTTGATATTGGTTTCTTATTTTGATCTATGAACGAATGATTTTGTGATAGTATTTTCCTTTTTAACCATAATCATCATTCAACCTTCATTCACTAAAATATTTTAAAATGTAGAAGTTTTCCAATTCTTTTTCCTCTTGCCCCGTTCTATAACTATATATTACTTCAATGTAATATATATGTTTAACACAACAATCAAATAATTGTTCATATATCTTAAACCAAATCCTCATTTTCAATAAATAGTTGTTAGTTATTCTTAATTTAAATCTAAATATCTTTTGCTAAATAGTTTAAAACTACTCAATTCTTTTCAATGAGTTGAGCCATGGTACATATCTGCTGTAACTTTGCATCTGTTTTCATTAATTAATTATCGCCGTTTATTATTCTAATATTTCTTTATGTTCTACGAATGAATTTTTTTTTTATCCTCATGCACCCAATTTTTTGAAATATATTAATCTTAATTTTTTTATAGTATTTGCCTTTGTAACCATAAAAACTAATTTACATGATGGATAAAACAATTTAACCAATTCATTCTTTTTGGGGTTAAATATAAGCAATTCATTCCAAGCAATTTGCTTCCTTGGTAGTTGCAAGAAATAAATTTTACTTTAAAGTAATATATTAATAACCTAATTATGAAATAGATGCTCATTTATGTTAAATTCAAACCACGTATTCATTAAATATCTTTAAATATTCGTTAGCTTTTTCTTAAATTTAATTTAAACCTCATTTGCTAAAGATTTTGAAAACTATTCTTAAATTCCGCAAGTGTAATTTGTCATTAAGTAAACCTTCTGAATGCTCATATTTTTTCTTTATAATGGTTTATATCCAAACCTATTTTCAAAAGAAAAAAATTACCTGTTTAGTAACTTATCGTACACATTGATTTTACTCTCATATATCAATTATAATAACCCAAATTAATTTTTTACATTACCGATGGAAAACTTAATGACTTTTACTTTCCGTAATTAAATTTTTTACATATAGATGTCAACAACAAAATTGGCTACAAAGATTTATGCTACTCTTCCGTTCCAAATTATAAGGACCTGTTCAGACAATCACGCTTATTAAGAAAACATGTAATAAGCTAATTAATATCTTTGTTTTGTTATTTTTTTGTACAAATCTTCCATATATGCCTCTATGTTAGTATTGGATATATCAAAGGTTGGTTGGGAAACATGAAAGAGAAGTAACTAGTAGAGGTGATAATTTAAGTTTTGGAATTGAAAATATAATGAATGCAAGGGGTAAAAAAGGAAAAACTTATTTTTTTTTTGAAATCTAGAAGGGTTTTATAATTTGGGACACCAAGTTTGTCTCTAAATAACCTAATAATTAGGGACGGAGGAGTAATAAGCAAGGATGGATCCACATAGGACTTGAGGGGGGCAAGTGCCCCCACAAGATTTTTCATTTTTCAAGAAAAAATACTACATATACTCTACATTTTTAGAATATTCAGTAAATAATTGCCGCAACAAAATAATAAGTATCCTCATTGTTTTGTACTTTGGAAAAAGATGAGCTCAAATTCATTTCACTCACATTCACATGAAAGAGATGAGAGTAGATAAAACATAAGTAAGAAATATTATGCGTCAAGTTTCATAGAAAACTAACATCTACAACTATTGATATGCGTTCTTGTATACTTCTTCATGTTCATATTG
Source organism: Acmispon strigosus (assembly GCA_030819835.1). NCBI lineage: Eukaryota > Viridiplantae > Streptophyta > Magnoliopsida > Fabales > Fabaceae > Acmispon > Acmispon strigosus. Next base: position 17,562,131 of record JAUAMA010000007.1, on the reverse strand, counting down.
CACAAACATCTTGGTTTTGTCTTCTAAATAAAGAAAATACTTGGTAAACACATAATTTATCTCTTGTAGTTCTCATGATAGGTTATTTAGACGCTACATATTTAACTTTCATAATCTAAGTATGAAATCAGAATTTTGGTTTTAGAAAAAAATCTATAAAGGTGATTTAGATGAAAATATTACTTTTACTAAACAACTAAGGAAATTAAGTATTTTCATCCCTTTTTGTTGAAACAACATAAATGAAATGGTCCCTTCTTGTCATTCTATCGTATCCTTAAACTAATTTCAATTGGGGCTTCGTGTGTGTTTGAGTAATAGTGACGCCATTGCATTATCATTTTCCAATATACATTATTTTGACATGTATTACTACAAATTCCTTTTGTTGTTCATAAGCCTACCTGATTCCAATATACCTAATGATCTATGTATACTCAACTCATTAATTTTGAACACGTCTTTAATGATTTATAGGTATGCATTAACATCCTTGTAAGTTGTGATACATCCCGGTGAAGCACTTGTAGGTGATTGGATTTACTAGCTATGCCTGAGTTATTGTGCTAGTTCCTTGTGGAACAACGATCCCCTTGACATAAGGTCATTAGGGTAGTGGCCTATTGTCACAATTTTTGGGGATGCCATGTTTGGGTCAATAATATGCATAGTAATCTCCTACTTAATTTCCAAATTTTAAATCCAATTTAAGCTCTTGGGTTGGTTTACATAGTCTATAAAACATGCTAGTAATCTCCTACTTAATTTCCGAATTTTAAATCCAATTTCATGATGCTATAGCCTAGAATTTCTACAAGTTAATTTCCTTAATAAATGTAGAACTTTCTTCCTAATTACTAAATCCATAGCCTTGGTATTTAGTTAACCAGAAAAGAAGATGAAGAATGAATTCGGGCCAGCACAAAGTTACGCCTATCCTAATTGCCTTAAGAGATATATACTTATAACCTTTTTTATTTCCTATTTCCCTTACTACTTACCAAATGGCCTTATGACATAAGTAGAAAGCAAGATATCTTTTATGCACAAAGATGAATAAAGAACAAGGAAATAAAACTTGAAAGGAAAAATTATTCAGAAATGTAGAAAAACACTAGAACATGAATTATAAACTAAAACAACCCAAAAACTTAAAGAAGAAGTTAGCCAAGCATGGCTAAAAGAATCATTGAATTACCCTGGATAGGAGCTCAAGTTTGGCTTCCCAGAATTCCTAGGAACAATGATCTTAAGGAGGAAAGAAGAATACTTGTTGTACTCTGAAATGGTGTGTCTTACAAGTGAAGAAAAGGCCCCTATTTATAGTAAAAATTTACCCTCCAGTGCTTGAGCGCTGGCATTCCCAACGCTTGGGCGTTGGGATGCATTAAAGTTCCACTATCAGACCGAGGCCCAGCGCTTGAGCGCTGACTTTCCAACGCTTGAGCGCTGGGTGAGAATCTGACTCATCTCCTAGTCAGAATCCCAACGCTTGAGCGTTGGGTCGCCTGCTGCTTCATCTTCAAGCTTTTCCCTTCTTCATGGTAATGGGTTTTCAATGCCTTCAATGGCCACCACTCAGCCCTTAATCATTTCTGAAACTTCCTTCCCACTACCATCAATTCTTCAAGCTTATTTTCCATGTGCTAAATTGGAGAGAGTTGCTTCATATTCTTCTTTTTCTCTTTTAGCCCTCTCTTTACTAGCACTTCAATTCTGGCCCTTTAATTCTTTGAAACTTCACTTTTAATCCTCCACTCTTGAACTTTCACACTTTGATCCCTTATTTCCTGAAACTTTACAAATTGGTCCCTGGACAAAAATGATAACTATACCAGCTTTTCCTAAAAATATAAAATAACTATAAAAACTTCCTAAAAATATAAAATAAAGTTAGAAAAACAAATAAAATCTAATCTATATGCAAAATGAAAAATAAATATAAAATCTACATAAAAATAATAAAAATCTTATATGTGACTCAAAAATAATAAAAATAAAAAGACTAAAAACAACCTAAAAACATCATATAATATCCACTCATCACTTATGAAATAGCAATTCTTTCGTACACAATTATGACGCACACACCACTGTAGTTCTGTTTTATACTATGATCTTTACAAGTGGAAAAGCAGACACAATATTTTGCACTATAAGGTAGCTTAGGAAGGAATTTAAAGGATATGGTTAGACGTTGAATTCTTTCATAATCATAAAAATTGGCCACTCTTATTTTGGTCAAACAATGGAAAAATAAAAAGCTCAATATAGTTGTATTTTTTTGAAATGGTTATTGAAACAGTTACATTAATTGGATTATATGAGTGTGAGGCAAATTAAGATTATTAACCGTGGAGTTTCAGAAAACTTGGTGAATCAAAGAAGAAAGATATGAAGTATTTTTCATAATGCCACCTAAGTGGAGGAAAAAGTTGTATATGGAGCACACCAGAAAGAAGTTTATGTCGTTTATCCCTCCACAGTATACATCTGATGAGGTTCACTAATAAGGAGACTATTTAAGACATCAATCTCATCCTCTCGAGTAAGGGTAATAACTTTTGCCGACATCCAAACTAGAGACAAGTTAGCATTATTCCTTTTTAATGCAACAGAAAGTATAACATTCTGGATATGACGTGATCGTACATTCTGGATATTGAAGTTGTATGTTGATAAGGGTGAATTGGTTACTCTTATTAATTCAATGTATATTATTTGGTACACAAGTGGCTCATCTATCAAAAAACACTTGACTTTTCACAAAATAAGACATTTATCATGCAACTCACACGCGCATCAGATCTATTTATGATTTCCTTGTTGGATACAAGTAAACGACACCTGTTGTTGTTCTAGAACATGTGTGTTCTTGAAGATCTAGAGTGATATTATCACCATCTTTCTGAAAGGTATGAATTGTAAATTGTAAAACTGAGTTTAACATTGTTGCCGTTAAAATGCTTTTTTATTGAACCTGTTTTTCATAAATACGTAACTATGTCTCAGCTTTCAATTTTAACCGACTTTTATTTTATTTTACTTTTAATATGTTTTAATATTTTTATTTTATCTCTAAATTTTCCTTTTTATTGAAATAACTAAAATGAAACAAATTTAAAATATAAAACCGAAATTAAGAATAAATCTAAAAAATGACAAAAAAGGAAAGTGTAAAATGACTTCATCACAAAGGAATTAAATATGAATGAATTGCACAAGTTTCAGCTAAAACGGAATTAAATATGAATGAATTGCACAAGTTTTTGATAAAGGAAATTTGTGATGTTTTAAAAAAGTATATTGAGGAAATGTTTATCTTGTCGGAAAGTTAGAACAAAGTTATACAACTCTCATGAGAACTCCAACTGCTAAATTATATGTTAACTAAGTGGATTTCTATTTAGAAGACAAACTCAAGACATAGACGCAACATGTTCATGGAGAAATATACGAGAACTCGTATCCAAAGTTGTAGATGTTAGTTTTGTATGAAACTTGAGGCATTTAAAAGATTATGTTGCCATATAAACATAAAATCATTATTAAATATTTTTTCATTACTCTATAAATATTTGTTTCGTCAAATTTACAGGATTTTTATATCAAAATTTGCAAGTAAAATTTGAGATAAATCTAAAAAAATAACGTGTTGTTAAATTCTTAGGGACATCCACATGAAATTTCATCCAATTGACTAAACACAAAAATTATTTTCATGTACGAAATATCCGTTTTTGGACTAGACTTCAGGAACTCTTGTAGGAGATATAAACTTCTTGAAGCATCACTCGAATGTCCACTTTTTCAATAGTATTTTGAACTCTAGACTTAAGGAGCGCAACACTAAAAAATGGACAGAAATAACAAGAAACTAGACGTGGTGCCGAAACTTTCTGTAATGGCTCCTATGTATTTATAGGTGAGGAAGAGAACCCTGAAGGTGGAAAAATGTTTCGTCCTGTGATCAGAAATTAAAAGGAGGGAATCTTACTTTGAAAATTAGCATGAATGCTAGAAGTCCAGGGAGGGTGATTATAAAAGTTTGTGGAAATTCTAGCTATGAGAGAGAATGAGAGTGACAAAAGCTCTAATTTCCCATAGTCTACGATGGACTGTATTTGGTGAACAACTAGACCGAATGATAGTGTGAAAATGAGGAACTTCTAATCAAGTTTATATCGAATTGAATGTCAAATTAACCCCCCACCTGCGTTGCCCATGTAGGTTTAGGTTTTAAAGGTTCCCCTGCAAGTTATATAACTGGGTGGGGGGTAAATTAACCCCCCACCTGTCAAATTAACCCCAATTTGACCTGCAGGTGAACCTTTAAAACCTAAATTTACATGGGCAATGCAGGTGGGGGGTTTATTTGACATTCTATTCGATGTAAACTTGATTAGAAGTTCCTCGTTTTCCAACTATCCATCGGTCTAGTTGTTCACCAAATACAGTTCACCGTAGACATATGGAAAAATAGAGCTTTTGTCACTCTCATTCTTTCCCATCGCTAGAATTTCCAAAAAAAAATTATAATCACCCTCCCTGGAGTTCTTGCATTCATGCTAATATTCAAAGTAAGATTCCCTCCTTTTAATTTCTGATCACGGGACGAAACATTTTTTCCATCTTCAGGGTTCTCTTCCTCACCTATATATACCTAGGAGCCATTAAAGAAAGTTTCGGCACCACGTCTAGTTGCTTGTTATTTCTGTCCATTTTTTAGTGTTGCGCTCCTTAAGTCTAGAGTTCAAAATACTATTGAAAAAGTTTACATTCGAGTGATGCTTCAAGAAGTTTAGATCTCCTACAAGAGTTCCTGAAGTCTAGTCCAAAAACGGATATTTCCTACATGAAAATAATTTTTGTGTTTAGTCATTGGATGAAATTTCATGTGGATGTCCCTAAGAATTTAACAACAAGTTATTTTTTTAGATTTATCTCAAATTTTACTTGCAAATTTTGATATGAAAATCTTGTAAATTTGACAAAACAAATATTTATAGAGTAATGAAAAAATATTTGATAATGATTTTATGTTTATAGGGTATTCAAAATTAAGAAGAGAATATTTTTCAAAAAAAAAAAAGAAGAAAAAAAAATTCACATAAATAAAATATTGTATTTATTAAAAAATGATAAAATTAAAATAAAAAAGAAATGAAATAAATACTTACCTCGATGCAGAGCACTCGAAAAGTCTCTAACTACGTAGGTCTCCTAGGACTTTGACCTTGCCGCACATCACCAACACTCCAAAAGTTTACACTAGCACGTAGGCTAGTGCAAAGCAAAAAACTCAATGTATATAAAATAGATCTCTAAAAATCTTGAACTATGCTACAAACTATGTGTTTTTACACTATGTTTGTGTGATCCAAAACACTCAAAGTAATTTTAATCTTAGACCTTAGTCTTTGAATTTTTGGATGATCAAACATGAGAAGAAGTTCCCTTTATATAGAGGAAGGAGAAGAAAGAACAGGGAAGTTTTAGCAATGTGGGACTTAAAACAGTTTACCAATTATTCCTTTAAACTAAAATACATATTTCGTACGGCAACCTTAGGTGTTTTTTATCTATCCAAATATTGGTATTACGTATTGCTCTCTCTAACAAAAATTGTAGGTGGCAACACAATCTTTTAAATGCCTCAAGTTTTATACAAAACTAACATCTACAACATTGGATACGAGTTCTCGTATATTTCTCCAAGCTTTAGCAATGTGAGACTAAAACAGTTGATCAGTGCTTTACTTTGTTGTGAGATATCAAATTTCATGGCAACTTTAACTGTTTATTAACTATCCAAAGAATGGAATAACATGTTGTTTTGTTAAAAATAATTGTAGGTGACCACATTACATTTCAAATGTCTCAAGTTTCATACAAAACTAACATCTACAACTACAAATATGCGTTCTTGTATACTCCTTCGTGTACATTTTGCACAAGCATCTTAGTTTTGTCTTCTAAATAAAGAAAATACTTGGTAAACACATAATCTATCTCTTGTTGTTCTCATGATAGTGTATTTATATGCTACGTATTTAACTTTCATAACCTTAGTATTAAATCAGAATTTTTGTCTTAGAAAAGAATATATAAAGGTGATTTAGATGAAAATATTAGTTTTACTAAACAACTAAGGAAATTAAGTATTGTCATCCCTTTTTGTTGAAAGAACATTGATGAATTGGTCCCTTCTTGATATTCTATGATATCCTAAAATTAATTTTAATTGGGGCTTTGTGTGTGTTTGAGTATTAGTGACGCCATGGCCTTATCATTTTCCAATATATATTATTTTTGCATGTATTACTATAAATTTATTTTGTTGTTCATATGCCTACTTGATTCAAACAGGTAAATATATGTAGATGCTAGCGGTAACTTAAATAATCAATAAATATGAATTAATGATCTATGTATACTCCATATTCCCAAACATTCGAAGAATAATTTATCCTTTCTCAACTCATTAATGTTGAACACGTCTTTAATGATTTATAGGTATGCATTAACATCCTCGTGAGTTGTGATACATCCCGGTGAAGCACTTGTAGGTGATTGGATTTACTAGCTTTGCCTGAGTTATTCTGCTAGTTCCTTGTGGAACAACGATCCCCTTGACATAAGGTCATAAGGGTAGTGGCCTATTGTCACAATTGTTGGGGATGCCATGTTTAGGCCAATAATATGCATGTAGGTGCTACAAGTAAACTTTTCTGCTATGCCCTCATTTTATTCTTTGAACTTAGTGCATTTTCTAAGTAGGCATATTACTCAAGATCTTTTATTTGGCTAGACTAGATATATGGTTGCGTAAACATCTTTCCTCCATCCATTCATAGGATATACATCTAACTAATTTCATGTTGAGCATTTATTGAAATTTTGCTTATCTTGCGACTTTGATAGACTTTTGATTGGGTTTAAGTGCTTTTTATTTTGGGTAACTTTTCTTGTTAATTTTGCTTTGATTCCTGATGACTGGATTTTATATGATGTTTTTAGGGTCCTTTTAGTTTATTTTATTTTATTTGTATTGAGTCTCATATAGGTTTTTATTCTTTTTATTTTGATTTTCTATTTATTTTTGCATTTGCATGTAGATTAGCTTTTATTTGTTTTTAAGCTTTATTTGTATAATTTTAGGTATTTTTATTAGTTTTTAGTCTTTTTAGGAAACTGGTTAAATTAAGCATATTTGTGGGGACCAAGGTGCAAATTGCAAGAAATGAAGGACTGAAAATGAAGCATCATTTCTAATTGGCACATGTGAAAAATGCCATGAGTGGAGAATTGATGAGGAAGGGAGGTTTCAGAAGTTAATAAGGGACAAGAATGTTGGTACATCAGTGCCATTGAGGGCAATGAAACCTCATCAAGAGGAAAAACAAAACAGCAAGGAGATGAAGCATCATCCGTGCCAACACTTGAGCGTTGGGACGTGGCAGGTTTTATTATAAATAGGGTCTTTTCTTTCCTTTGTAAACACACCTTTCACACCCTTCATACCATCTTTCTTCTTGGTTCAGAGCAATTTCCTGGACTTGTGGGAAGCCTCTTTGAGCTCCCAATTTAGGTTTTTCTCTTTATGTATCACTTAGCCATGCTAGGCTAATTTCTCTTGTATTTGGGTTGTTATGAATCTTCATAAAACTATGATGTAAGTCTTAATCTTTATATATGAATGAAGTTCTTGTTCTTAGTATTTTCTCCCCATGCTTAATTAATCTTGGTGCACACAAGTTCACTTTGCTCAATTCTTGCACAATGGTAATTGGTAGAATTTGAGGGAAATTAGATTAAATTAATGGATTATTCATCACTTAGGTATAAGGATGGAAACCAATTGTGTTGGCTAGAACTAAGAACACTAATGCTTCAATTTGATTAACTAATCACTAAGGTATTAGGCTTAGTAATTGGATCGAAATTTCTATTTGATTAAGGCATTAACAAATAGAAATCCTAGGCTAAAGCACCTAAGAAATAGTTCTAATTTCATGTGTAAAAGTGATTCTGAAAAGCTAAGTTAAGTGAAGTGAAACTCAACCCAAATACTTGTTTTATCATTTTTATCATTTCATGGGTTTTAGTCTTTTTCTATCACAATATCAAAACAAAACATCTTTTATTTTACCAACTCTGAAAAACCAATTATAAAATCAACCAATCCCTGTGGAGACGATATCTTTTATATTACTTCGATATTCAACCGTACACTTGCGGATTTGGCTTATCAATGCCCTAATTTTATCCGTTAACCTTTGTTCTTTTTCTAAGCAGGGAGATTAATCATGATCTTTGCTTTGGGTAGGTATTGTGGTTGGGGAAACCTCTTTCCCCCATCCATGCGTAGCACACTGATTTATTTCATTTGATATTGAACATTTATTGAAATTTTAGCTTTTCTTAGATAGAATATTTCGGGTTTTTGTGCTTTGCATTTTAGGTTCCTTTTCATACAAATTTCAAAGATGTGTTTATTTAAATAAAACTTCATTAAGAGCTATAATCTTTCTATGCATAGTCTAAATTTAGGTGTTTGCTTTTAGAATCAACTCGTCTCCGATGTTGATGCTATTTTTTGGTATTATATTTAACCATATTGATACCCAAATCGCAAGTGCACGATTGACTATCGCGTAGTATAAAAAGATCGAACCCAAGGGATAGGTGTTCTTTTTATTATAATATACAGTACTTGTGGAGAAAAATTAAAAGATGAATATATGATGTTGGTTTTAGAGCAATCAAGAACAAAAGCATAAAATGATAAGAAATAAAGATGATAAGAATTTAAGCTCTTGGGTTGGTTTACATAGTCTATAAAACATGCTAGTAATCTCCTACTTAATTTCCGAATTTTAAATCCAATTTCATGATGCTATAGCCTAGAATTTCTACAAGTTAATTGCCTTGAGAAATGTAGAACTTTCTTCCTAATTACTAAATCCATAGCCTTGGTATTTAGTTAACCAGAAAAGAAGATGAAGAATGAATTCGGGCCAGCACAAAGTTACGTCTATCCTAATTGCCTTAAGAGATATATACTTATAACCTTTTTTATTTCCTATTTCCCTTACTACTTACCAAATGGCCTTATGACGTAAGTAGAAAGCAAGATATCTTTTGTGCACAAAGATGAATAAAGAACAAGGAAATAAAACATGAAAGGAAATATTATTCAGAAATGTAGAAAAACACTAGAACATGAATCATAAACTAAAACAACCCAAAAACTTAGAGAAGAAGTTAGCCAAGCATGGCTAAAAGAATCATTGAATTACCCTGGATAGGAGCTCAAGTTTGGCTTCCCACAATTCCTAGGAACAATGATCTTAAGGAGGAAAGAAGAATACTTGTTGTATTCTGAAATGGTGTGTCTTACAAGTGAAGAAAAGGCCCCTATTTATAGTAAAAATTCACCCTCCAGCGCTTGAGCGCTGGCATTCCCAACGCTTGGGCGTTGGGATGCATTAAAAGTCCACTATCCGACCGAGTCCCAGCGCTTGAGCGCTGGCTTTCCAACGCTTGAGCGTTGGGTCGCCTGCTGCTTCATCTTCAAGCTTTTCCCTTCTTCATGGTAATGGGTTTTCAATGCCTTCAATGGCCACCACTCAGCCCTTAATCATTTCTGAAACTTCCTTCCCACAACCATCAATTCTTCAAGCTTATTTTCCATGTGCTAAATTGGAGAGAGTTGCTTCATATTCTTCTTTTTCTCTTTTAGCCCTCTCTTTACTAGCACTTCAATTCTGGCCCTTTAATTCTTTGAAACTTCACTTTTAATCCTCCACTCTTGAACTTTCACACTTTGATCCCTGATTTCCTGAAACTTTACAAATTGGTCCCTGGACAAAAATGATAACTATACCAGCTTTTCCTAAAAATATAAAATAACTATAAAAACTCCTAAAAATATAAAATAAAGTTAGAAAAACAAATAAAATCTAATCTATATGCAAAATGAAAAATAAATATAAAATCTACATAAAAATAATAAAAATCCTATATGTGACTCAAAAATAATAAAAATAAAAAGAATAAAAACAACCTAAAAGCATCATATAATATCCACTCATCACATATGAAATAGCAATTCTTTCGTACACAATAATGACGCACACACCACTGTAGTTCTGTTTTATGCTATGATCTTTACAAGTGGAAAAGCAGACACAATATTTTGCACTATAAGGTAGCTTAGGAAGGAATTTAAAGGATATGGTTAGACGTTGAATTCTTTCATATTCATAAAAATTGGCCTCTCTTATTTTGGTCAAACAATGGAAAAATAAAAAGCTCAATATAGTTGTATTTTTTTGAAATGGTTATTGAAACAGTTACATTAATTGGATTATATGAGTGTGAGGCAAATTGAGATTATTAACCGTGGAGTTTCAGAAAACTTGATGAATCAAAGAAGAAAGATATGAAGTATTTTTCATAATGCCACCTTAGTAGAGGAAAAAGTTGTATATGGAGCACAGCAGAAAGAATTTTATGTCGTTTATCCCTCCACAGTATACATCTGATGAGGTTCACTAATAAGGAGACTATTTAAGACATCAATCTCATCCTCTCGAGTAGGGGCAATAACTTTTTCCGACATCCAAACTAGAGACAAGTTAGCATTATTCCTTTTTAATGCAACAGAAAGTATAACATTCTGGATATGACGTGATCCTACATTCTGGATACTGAAGTTGTATATTATTTGGTACACAAGTGGCTCATCTATCAAAAAACACTTGACTTTTCACAAAATAAGACATTTATCATGCAACTCACACGCGCATTAGATCTATTTATGATTTCCTTGTTGGATACAAGTAATCGACACCTGTTGTTGTTCTAGAACATGTGTGGTCTTGAAGATCTAGAGTGTTATTATCACCATCTTTTTGAAAGGTATGAATATGTAAAATGTAAAACTGAGTTTAACATTGTTGCCGTTAAAATGATTTTTTATTGAACATGTTCTTCATAAATACGTTACTATGTCTCAGCTTTCAATTTTAACCGACTATTATTTTATTTTACTTTTTATCTGTTTTAATATTTTTATTTTATCTCTAAATTTTCCTTTTTATTGAAATAACTAAAATGAAACAAATTTAAAATATAAAACCGAAATTAAGAATAAATCTAAAAAATGACAAAAAAGGAAGGTGTAAAATGACTTCATCACTTTATAATCTTATTTGACTGGCATTAGTCTCTGTTTATAAATTTCAGCTAAAAAGGAATTAAATATGAATGAATTGCACAAGTTTTTGATAAAGGAAATTTGTGCTGTTTTAAAAAAGTATATTGAGGAAATGTTTATCTTGTCGGAAAGTTTGAACAAAGTTATACAACTCTCATGAGAACTTCAACTGCTAAATTATATGTTAACTAAGTGGATTTCTATTTAGAAGACAAACTCAAGACATTGACGCAACATGTTCATGGAGAAATATACGAGAACTCGTATCCAAAGTTGTAGATGTTAGTTTTGTATGAAACTTGAGGCATTTAAAAGATTATGTTGCCACCTACAATTTTTGTTAGAGAGAGCAATACGTAATACCAATATTTGGATAGATAAAAAACACCTAAGGGGTTGCCATACGAAATATGTATTTTAGTTTAAAGGAATAATTGGTCAACTATTTTTAGTCCCACATTGCTAAAACTTCCCCGTTCTTTCTTCTCCTTCCTCTATATAAAGGGAACTTCTTCTCATGTTTGATCATCCAAAAATTCAAAGACTAAGGTCTAAGATTAAAATTACTTAGAGTGTTTTGGATCACACAAACATAGTGTAAAAACACAGAGTTTGTAGCATAGTTCAAGATTTTAAGAGATCTATTTTATATCCATTGGGTTTTTTGCTTTGCACTAGCCTACGTGCTAGTGTAAACTTTTGGACTGTTGGTGATGTACGGCAAGGTCAAAGTCCTAGGAGACCTACGCAGTTAGAGACTTTTCGAGTGCTCTGCATCAAGGTAAGTATTTATTTCATTTCTTCTTTATTTTAATTTTATCATTTTTTAATAAATCTAATATTTTATTTATGTGAATTTTTTTTTCTTATTTTTTTTTGAAAAATATTCTCTTCTTAATTTTAAATACCCTATAAACATAAAATCATTATTAAATATTTTTTCAATACTCTATAAATATTTGTTTTGTCAAATTTACAGGATTTTTATATCAAAATTTGCAAGTAAAATTTTAGATAAATCTAAAAAAATAACGTGTTGTTAAATTCTTAGGGACATCCACATGAAATTTCATCCAATGACTAAACACAAAAATTATTTTCATGTAGGAAATATCCGTTTTTGGACTAGACTTCAGGAACTCTTGTAGGAGATCTAAACTTCTTGAAGCATCACTCGAATGTCCACTTTTTCAATAGTATTTTGAACTCTAGACTTAAGGAGCGCAACACTAAAAAATGGACAGAAATAACAAGAAACTAGACGTGGTGCCGAAACTTTCTGTAATGGCTCCTATGTATTTATAGGTGAGGAAGAGAACCCTGAAGGTGGAAAAATGTTTCGTCCTGTGCTCAGAAATTAAAAGGAGGGAATCTTACTTTGAAAATTAGCATGAATGCTAGAAGTCCAGGGAGGGAGATTATAAAAGTTTGTGGAAATTCTAGCTATGAGAGAGAATGAGAGTGACAAAAGCTCTAATTTCCCAAAGTCTACGATGGACTGTATTTGGTGAACAACTAGACCGAATGATAGTGTGAAAATGAGGAACTTCTAATCAAGTTTATATTGAATAGAATGTCAAATTAACCCCCCACCTGCGTTGACCATGTAGGTTTAGGTTTTAAAGGTTCCCTTGCAAGTTATATAACTAGGTGGGGGGTAAATTAACCCCCCACCTGTCAAATTAACCCCAATTTGACCTGCAGGTGAACCTTTAAAACCTAAATTTACATGGGCAACGCAGGTGGGGGGTTTATTTGACATTCTATTCGATGTAAACTTGATTAGAAGTTCCTCATTTTCCCACTATCCTTCGGTCTAGTAGTTCACCAAATACAGTTCACCGTAGACATATGGGAAAATAGAGCTTTTGTCACTCTCATTCTCTCTCATCGCTAGAATTTCCATAAAATTTTATAATCACCCTCCCTGGAGTTCTTGCATTCATGCTAATTTTCAAAGTAAGATTCCCTCCTTTTAATTTCTGATCACGGGACGAAACATTTTTTCCACCTTCAGGGTTCTCTTCCTCACCTATATATACCTAGGAGCCATTACAGAAAGTTTCGGCACAACGTCTAGTTGCTTGTTATTTCTGTCCATTTTTTAGTGTTGCGCTCCTTAAGTCTAGAGTTCAAAATACTATTGAAAAAGTGGACATTCGAGTGATGCTTCAAGAAGTTTAGATCTCCTACAAGAGTTCCTGAAGTCTAGTCCATAAACGGATATTTCCTACATGAAAATAATTTTTGTGTTTAGTCATTGGATGAAATTTCATGTGGATGTCCCTAAGAATTTAACAACAAGTTATATTTTTAGATTTATCTCAAATTTTACTTGCAAATTTTGATATAAAAATCCTGTAAATTTGACAAAACAAATATTTATAGAGTAATGAAAAAATATTTAATAATGATTTTATGTTTATAGGGTATTCAAAATTAAGAAGAGAATATTTTTCAAAAAAAAAAAGAAGAAAAAAAAATTCACATAAATAAAATATTATATTTATTAAAAAATGATAAAATTAAAATAAAAAAGAAATGAAATAAATACTTACCTCGATGCAGAGCACTCGAAAAGTCTCTAACTACGTAGGTTTCCTAGGACTTTGACCTTGCCGCACATCACCAACACTCCAAAAGTTTACACTAGCACGTACGCTAGTGCAAAGCAAAAAACTCAATGTATATAAAATAGATCTCTAAAAATCTTGAACTATGCTACAAACTATGTGTTTTTACACTATGTTTGTGTGATCCAAAACACTCAAAGTAATTTTAATCTTAGACCTTAGTCTTTGAATTTTTGGATGATCAAACATGAGAAGAAGTTCCCTTTATATAGAGGAAGGAGAAGAAAGAACGGGGAAGTTTTAGCAATGTGGGACTTAAAATAGTTTACCAATTATTCCTTTAAACTAAAATACATATTTCGTATGGCAACCTTAGGTGTTTTTTATCTATCCAAATATTGGTATTACGTATTGCTCTCTCTAACAAAAATTGTAGGTGGCCACATAGTCTTTTAAATGCCTCAAGTTTCATACAAAACTAACATCTACAACATTGGATACGAGTTCTCGTATATTTCTCCAAGCTTTAGCAATGTGAGACTAAAACAGTTGATCAGTGCTTTACTTTATTGTGAGATATCAAATTTCATGGCAACTTTAACTGTTTATTAACTATCCAAAGAATGGAATAACATCTTGTTTTGTTAAAAATAATTGTAGGTGACCACATTACATTTAAAATGTCTCAAGTTTCATACAAAACTAACATCTACAACTACAGATATGCGTTCTTATATACTCCTTCGTGTACATTTTGCACAAGCATCTTAGTTTTGTCTTCTAAATAAAGAAAATACTTGGTAAACACATAATCTATCTCTTGTTGTTCTCATGATAGTGTATTTATATGCTACGTATTTAACTTTCATAACCTTAGTATTAAATCAGAATTTTTGTTTTAGAAAAGAATATATAAAGGTGATTTAGATGAGAATATTAGTTTTACTAAACAACTAAGGAAATTAAGTATTGTCATCCCTTTTTGTTGAAAGAACATTGATGAATTGGTCCCTTCTTGATATTCTATGATATCCTAAAATTAATTTTAATTGGGGCTTTGTGTGTGTTTGAGTATTAGTGACGCCATGGCCTTATCATTTTCCAATATATATTATTTTTGCATGTATTACTATAAATTTCTTTTGTTGTTCATATGCCTACTTGATTCAAACAGGTAAATATATGTAGATGCTAGCGGTAACTTAAATAATCAACAAATATGAATTAATGATCTATTTATACTCCATATTCCCAAACATTCGAAGAATAATTTATCCTTTCTCAACTCATTAATGTTGAACACGTCTTTAATGATTTATAGGTATGCATTAACATCCTCGTGAGTTGTGATACATCCCGGTGAAGCACTTCTAGGTGATTGGATTTACTAGCTTTGCTTGAGTTATTCTGCTAGTTCCTTGTGGAACAACGATCCCCTTGACATAAGGTCATAAGGGTAGTGGCCTATTGTCACAATTGTTGGGGATGCCATGTTTAGGCCAATAATATGCATGTAGGTGCTACAAGTAAACTTTTCTGCTCTGCCCTCATTTTATTCTTTGAACTTAGTGCATTTTCTAAGTAGGCATATTACTCAAGATCTTTTATTTGGCTAGACTAGATATATGGTTGCGTAAACATCTTTCCTCCATCCATTCATAGGATATACATCTAACTAATTTTATGTTGAACATTTATTGAAATTTTGCTTATCTTGCGACTTTGATAGACTTTTGATTGGGTTTAAGTGCTTTTTATTTTGGGTAACTTTTCTTGTTAATTTTGCTTTGATTCCTGATGACTGGATTTTATATGATGTTTTTAGGGTCCTTTTAGTTTATTTTATTTTATTTGTATTGAGTCTCATATAGGTTTTTATTCTTTTTATTTAGATTTTCTATTTATTTTTGCATTTGCATGTAGATTAGCTTTTATTTGTTTTTAAGCTTTATTTGTATAATATTAGGTATTTTTATTAGTTTTTAGTCTTTTTAGGAAACTGGTTAAATTAAGCATATTTGTGGGGACCAAGGTGCAAATTGCAAGAAATGAAGGACTGAAAATGAAGCACCATTTATAATTGGCACATGTGAAAAATGCCGTGAGTGGAGAATTGATGAGGAAGGGAGGTTTCAGAAGTTAATAAGGGACAAGAATGTGAGATATCATATTTCATGGCAACTTTAACTGTTTATTAACTATCCAAAGAATGGTATAACATCTTGTTTTGTTAAAAAATAATTGTAGGTGACCACATTATATTTCAAATGTCTCAAGTTTCATACTAAACTAACATCTACAACCAAGGATATTAAGTATTGTCATCCCTTTTTGTTGAAAGAACATTGATGAATTGGTCCCTTCTTGTCATTCTATTTTATCCTGAAATTAATTTTAATTGGGGCTTTGTATGTGTTTGAGTATTAGTGACGCCATGGCCTTATCATTTTCCAATATATATTATTTTTGCATGTATTACTATAAATTTCTTTTGTTGTTCATATGCCTACTTGGTTCAAACAGGTAAATATATGTAGATGCTAGCGGTAACTTAAATCATCAATAAATAAGAATTAATGATTTATGTATACTCCATACTCCCATACATTCGAAAAACAATTTATCCTTTCTCAACTCTATAATTTTGAACACGTCTTTAATGATTTATAGATATGCATTAACTTCCTTCTGAGTTGTGATACATCGTGGTGAAGCACTTGTAGGTGATTGGATTTACTAGCTATGCTAGAGTGACTGTGCTAGTTCCTTATGGAACACCGATCCCCTTGACATAAGGTCATAAGGGTAGTGGCCTATTGTCACAATTGTTGGGGATGCCATGTTTGGTTCAATAATATGCATGTAGGTGCTACAAGTAAATTTTTCTGCTATGCCCTCATTTTATTCTTTGACCTTAGTGCATTTTCTGAGTAGGGATATTACTCAAGATCTTTTATTTGGCTAGACTGGATATAAGGTTGTGAAAACATTTTTCCTCTATCCATTCATAGGATATTCATCTAATTAATTTTATGTTGAACATTTATTGAAGTTTTGCTTATCCGGCGACTTTGATAGACTTTTGATTGGGTTTAAGTGCTTTTTATTTTGGGTACCTTTTCTTGTTAATTTTTCATTGATGCCTGATGATTGGATTTCATATGATGTTTTTAGGGCTTTCCAGATCTTTCATTGTAGAATTGGTACCTAACAAATTATATATAATGTTCTATTGTTTTGCTGTTGTCTTATTCTATAACTACGCAATTATAATTAGAAAAAACTCTCAATTTTCTTATGCTTTACAAGGGTGGGCCCCAGTTTCGTGCTATTGGCACCAAGAGTTTCAAAAATGTGTTACAAAGACTGTTGTTTTGAAAGACAACAAAAAAAAAACACGTTCCACATTAGGTTGGAAGATTGTGGCCCTGTATCCAAATTTACATATGGAATAGAAGGACTTATAGTTCATTATGGTCTTCAACATGAAGGAGGATGGCCCGAGGTGTGTTATTTAGGGGGATGTGAGTTTCATATTAAAGTTAAAGACAGAGATTTTAGATCAATCTCTACTGAACATGAAGGAAATAACTTTTATTTCGGATGGATGCCAACGCAAGTTGTAGAAACTGACTATGATAGTGGACCTGACAACGAAGAAGAAAATACAATGTCTTACTACAAAAAGCCAACTTTCACCATCGCACATCATTACGAACAGAATGGTGGGTCATATCTATTTACTCAGGTTATTTTATATTACTTAGTTGTTAGTAACTATTTTTTTAAGAGCTTTGATTGTTTTTAATATTTATGCCTTAATCCAGACTTTGCCAGCAGCGTTGGTGAAGCATGCATTGCTTCCGGATAAACCTTCACTTTGTGTATTAAGAGATGCAAGTAAGCGAAGGTTTTATTGTGAATGTTCCGGGAATAAAAAAAAACAATCAAAGTGTATCGTGACAATTGGTTGGATAGACTTCATCAAAGAAAATAGATACAAAGATCAGAGCTGGATCAAGTAGGGAATTGATAAGAAGGATCCTTATGTAATACATGTCAGTGTAATCAATAAGTGAAAAATGGTTCTCAAGTTTTTATTTTCATATATCAATATTTACCCCATGCTTTTATTGTTCAGTTAAAATATGAAAATCTATGTACCAAAACATCCAAGTAAATTATTATTTCGGTTTATAAACATCTATAATTGTCAATTGATATGTTTCATCTAAATTAAACTCTCTTGTGCCTGGCACGGGTCAAAAACTTGTACACAAAGTTTAGGAAATTTGTATCTATCATAATTGATCACAATATTTTATCATTCAAAATCTGATAAACGTCTTGAGATCGTTTGAACTTAACAATTTAGAGTCCATTTTAGGAAAAGTTAGTACATGCTCAACTTTTCATGCAATCGATTATTGCAAACACTTCTTTAGATATTTAAAAAAGTCAAGCTTTTCCCAAAATATTGTGTCCTACAACAAATAATTTTGAAAAAGAAATTTAAAATCTATTAAAAAATTTCCATTTAGAAAATTATACTTTAATATTAATATATGAAATTTTATATATTTTATTTTAAATTTAGAATATGAATTTATTTAAAAAAGTCTCTATGTTATACATTTAAAAGTTCCAAGAACCTCTCTCTTAGGTGTCAAATTCCAGTGCATTTCGCTTCGGTGTTCCAATGATTTTCATCCTACATGGATTCACTAGAACGCAGGGTTTGAAGTTCTCTTCTCATAGTGGCTCTTTCCATGCACTCCTCCCCAAAACCTCCCAACTGACCAATCACATGAACCTTTTTCCAGTATTGCATTATGCATTAAACATAATCATCTAACTGCAGCTAATACTTGAACCTTTTTTATCTTCCCACTTTATCTCAATGATTGATTTCCCTAGGTTTTTATATCCTTTTCCACTCAAGACCCTAATTATTTCTCCTTCTCAATGCATTTTTTTGCTCTCCAGTATTGTTTGTTAGATTTGAATTCGAAACCCTAATTTATTATGGCACCATTCATGAAATACTTTGTGGTTTCTCTATAAATAGGTTATTGCAATACTTTGTGGTTTCTTATAGTCATGGCCATGAACTTTGATTCTCTTTCCAGCATTTCACCCAAAAAAGAGACATGGAGGATCAATGTAAAGGTTGTTCATCTGCGAAAAGTTCCAAGCTTTGATAATCCGAGGTTACCTTTTTGTATTGAGATGGTTTTGATGGATGAAAATGGTGACAGGATTCATGCATCTGCCCGGAAAACCCTAAGCTACAAGTTTAAGCAATTGATCTCTAAGGGTTCTACTTATACCATGTCTCATTTTGGAGTTGTTAATAATATCGGTGAGTTTCGTACCACCAGACATGCTTTTAAGCTGAACTTTCAGCTTAGAACTAATGTCCACCAACTGAATGTCCTTTCTCTTTTGTTCCAATATCTGACATATTGTTCAAGGATTACGACAAGAAATATTTAGCTTGTCAGATTTCATCGCTTGAGTTGATTTTTTTACACTCAGTATTTGTTTTTTCATATACCCATTTTCACAATTTGTGTTTTTTTTCTCACCATGTGATTAGGATTCTCACTGGCGTTGGAACTGAGCAGCAGTTCAAGAAAGATGGAATGAGTGACAAGATTATTAAGATTGAGCTCACGGCTGATTGGTAATAATGTTTATTTAAATTTTTATTTTCTGATTTCCCTTAAGTTTGGGTAATTTAATTGATTATTGTATTGTATTCCCTTATTGTAGTGCCAAGATTGAGTGTGCTTTCCTTGGTAACTTTTTTGATGAGATCAAAGCTTTTCTTGTTGCTGGTAATGCTAGCAATGATGTTGTAGTGATTCAACTTGCAAAAGTGAAGACTTTGAAAGGTTTTACCATTTCATAATTTAATTGGTTTTTATGTCATACTTTTTCAAATCTTGCACTTTTTGTATGAGTCCATGTGAAATAATGTTTGTGCGTATTTTGAATGTAGACACCCCATGTCTGAATTCTGCTTATGGTGCAACAAAGGTTTTAATTCACCCTGATATTCAGGAATTGCTGCCATCAAGAAAAAGTAAATTCCATGTCCAAACTTTATTTTTCATTATCGTGAAATAATATTAATGATTTTTATGTTTTCATTAGGTTCTTTGATTCAACTGAGTTAAGCTCTCTAGTTATGAGCCAACTTCCAGATCTAAGCAAATCTACACGAGACGATTTTCTTGTCATAACTTCTCCATAGACAATTGAAAAATCAAAGATAGTCAGGAGGTTTCTTTTATAATTTCTAAATTATGTTTAACGGACTCTTTTGTGTTGCAAAACTTCCATAATGTTCTTTTGTTATTCCTGTTGAATTGTACTTGTGTGGTGCTTGGAACGATTAAGGTGCTGCCAGAGAATGGTGACTGGTGGTATCCATCCTGTAAATGCAACAAGATGGTTTGTCCTATAGGGTTACTGGAAATCAAACTCATTTTTCCGTCATTTTATAATTACCGACTTCATTTTTTACCACCACAACATGGTGGCTGAAATTTATATTATTAATCTTCCTTTAAAGTCGCTTTGTCAGTTTGAGTTCTCATTTGCATGTTTTTTGATATGATTTAATTAGAATGCTGAAAAATCTAAGGAAGCAAAGCTTCCTGATGAGCTAAACAACCTTCTAGACAAGACGTTTTTGTTCAAGATTGATGTCAAGATGTCTTCCAACTCCAAGTTTGAGCAATCCTATCGTGTGAAGAAAAATTGTAAGGAACGTGAGATAATCAACCAGTTCAATACCGTGACTGCTGAACCTAGGGTGAATATAATAATAATCTTGATTTGTTTTCACATTTTGGCATAATGTGATTTTAAGATGATTTAAAATAATTTAAAAAGTTAGGTTAATTGTGTTTAATCTCCCACCTCAAAGATTGTGTTTATTTATTGTTTGTTTTAAAAACTTATTTAATTAAACCAGTCTCATTTAGCAGGACTTGATCAGTGATGTTGTTGTTTTTTATGATGAAAAAGTGTACGAGTCTACTTAGCCTGCTGCTGTTGTTCTTGGAGTTGAAACCCATGACTTAACCCCGGCAAAGCAGAGTTCACCTTCTGAAGTGCAGAATGTTATTTCTACTTCTACCAGTTCCCACAAGAAGCTTCTTGAAAAGATCAAGCAGGAGAAGATCTAAATGTCAGTTCCATTTGTTGAAGAGAGTTCTATTTTGTGTTATGTTCCACTGTTTTGAATTTTAATTTTTCAGTTTTCTACCTTTGTTACTAAGATTTAAGCTATATGTTTTCATGATAATTTGTGGATCTCTTTAATGTTGGCCTTAATTTTGCGGCCTTTATTTGGCAATATTTTGGCTTCTAAATTTTGCGCATTAATTATGAAAGATTGTC
Organism: Acmispon strigosus; assembly: GCA_030819835.1. Lineage (NCBI taxonomy): Eukaryota > Viridiplantae > Streptophyta > Magnoliopsida > Fabales > Fabaceae > Acmispon > Acmispon strigosus. The sequence continues at coordinate 17,540,921 of JAUAMA010000007.1, read as the reverse complement.
GTCGATAATAATTTTTTTAGTAATGGTTGATGATGTTATTATCGTGCCGTTTAACATTCACATATTTTTTTGATATTGGTTCCTTATTTTGATCTATGAACGAATGATTTTGTGATAGTATTTTCCTTTTTAACCATAATCATCATTCAACCTTCATTCACTAAAATATTTTAAAATGTAGAAGTTTTCCAATTCTTTTTCCTCTTGCCCCGTTCTATAACTATATATTACTTCAATGTAATATATATGTTTAACACAACAATCAAATAATTGTTCATATATCTTAAACCAAATCCTCATTTTCAATAAATAGTTGTTAGTTATTCTTAATTTAAATTTAAATATCTTTTGCTAAATAGTTTAAAAACTACTCAATTCTTTTCAATGAGTTGAGCCATGGTACATATCTACTGTAACTTTGCATCTGTTTTCATTAATTAAATATCACCGTTTATTATTCTAATATTTCTTTATGTTCTACGAATGAATTTTTTTTTTATCCTCATGCACCCAATTTTTTGAAATATATTAATCTTAATTTTTTTATATTATTTGCCTTTGTAACCATAAAAACTAATTTACATGATGGATAAAACAATTTAACCAATTCATTCTTTTTGGGGTTAAATATAAGCAATTCATTCCAAGCCATTTGGTTCCTTGGTAGTTGCAAGAAATAAATTTTACTTTAAAGTAATATATTAATAACCTAATTATGAAATAGATGCTCATTTATGTTAAATTCAAACCACGTATTCATTAAATATCTTTAAATATTCGTTAGCTTTTTCTTAAATTTAATTTAAACCTCATTTGCTAAAGATTTTGAAAACTATTCTTAAATTCCGCAAGTGTAATTTGTCATTAAGTAAACCTTCTGAATGCTCATATTTTTTCTTTATAATGGTTTATATCCAAACCTATTTTCAAAAGAAAAAAATTACCTGTTTAGTAACTTATCGTACACATTGATTTTACTCTCATATATCAATTATAATAACCCAAATTAATTTTTTACATTACCGATGGAAAACTTAATGACTTTTACTTTCCGTAATTAAATTTTTTACATATAGATGTCAACAACAAAATTGGCTACAAAGATTTATGCTACTCTTCCGTTCCAAATTATAAGGACCTGTTCAGACAATCACGCTTATTAAGAAAACATGTAATAAGCTAATTAATATCTTGGTTTTGTTATTTTTTTGTACAAATCTTCCATATATGCTTCTATGTTAGTATTGGATATATCAAAGGTTGGTTGGGAAACATGAAAGAGAAGTAATTAGTAGAGGTGATAATTTAAGTTTTGGAATTGAAAATATAATGAATGCAAGGGGTAAAAAAGGAAAAACTTATTTTTTTTTTGAAATCTAGAAGGGGTTTATAATTTGGGACACCAAGTTTGTCTCTAAAGAACCTAATAATTTGGGACGAAGGAGTAATAAGCAGGGATGGATCCACATAGGACTTGAGGGGGGCAAGTGCCCCCACAAGATTTTTCATTTTTCAAGAAAAAATACTACATATACTCTACATTTTTAGAATATTCAGTAAATAATTGCCCCCACAAAATAATAAGTATCCTCATTGTTTTGTACTTTGGAAAAAGATGAGCTCAAATTCATTTCACTCACATTCACATGAAAGAGATGAGAGTAGATAAAACATAAGTAAGAAATATTATGCCTCAAGTTTCATAGAAAACTAACATCTACAACTATTGATATGCGTTCTTGTATACTCCTTCATGTTCATATTGCACAAACATCTTGGTTTTGTCTTCTAAATAAAGAAAATACTTGGTAAACACATAATTTATCTCTTGTAGTTCTCATGATAGGTTATTTAGACGCTACATATTTAACTTTCATAATCTAATTATGAAATCAGAATTTTGGTTTTAGAAAAAAATCTATTAAGGTGATTTAGATGAAAATATTACTTTTACTAAACAACTAAGGAAATTAAGTATTTTCATCCCTTTTTTTTGAAACAACATTGATGAAATGGTCCCTTCTTGTCATTCTATCGTATCCTTAAACTAATTTCAATTGGGGCTTCGTGTGTGTTTGAGTAATAGTGACGCCATTGCATTATCATTTTCCAATATACATTATTTTGACATGTATTACTACAAATTCCTTTTGTTGTTCACAAGCCTACCTGATTCCAATATACCTAATGATCTATGTATACTCCATATTCCCAAACATTCGAAGAATAATTCCTTTCTCAACTCATTAATTTTGAACACGTCTTTAATGATTTATAGGTATGCATTAACATCCTTGTAAGTTGTGATACATCCCGGTGAAGCACTTGTAGGTGATTGGATTTACTAGCTATGCCTGAGTTATTGTGCTAGTTCCTTGTGGAACAACGATCCCCTTGACATAAGGTCATTAGGGTAGTGGCCTATTGTCACAATTTTTGGGGATGCCATGTTTGGGTCAATAATATGCATAGTAATCTCCTACTTAATTTTCGAATTTTAAATCCAATTTAAGCTCTTGGGTTAGTTTACATAGTCTATAAAACATGCTAGTAATCTCCTACTTAATTTCCGAATTTTAAATCCAATTTCATGATGCTATTGCCTAGAATTTCTACAAGTTAATTTCCTTAATAAATGTAGAACTTTCTTCCTAATTACTAAATCCATAGCCTTGGTATTTAGTTAACCAGAAAAGTAGATGAAGAATGAATTCGGGCCAGCACAAAGTTACGTCTATCCTAATTGCCTTAAGAGATATATACTTATAACCTTTTTTATTTCCTATTTCCCTTACTACTTACCAAATGGCCTTATGACATAAGTAGAAAGCAAGATATCTTTTGTGCACAAAGATGAATAAAGAACAAGGAAATAAAACATGAAAAGAAATATTATTCAGAAATGTAGAAAAACACTAGAACATGAATTATAAACTAAAACAACCCAAAAACTTAAAGAAGTTAGCCAAGCATGGCTAAAAGAATCATTGAATTACGCTGGAAAGGAGCTCAAGTTTGGCTTCCCAGAATTCCTAGGAACAATGATCTTAAGGAGGAAAGAAGAATATTTGTTGTACTCTTAAATGGTGTGTCTTACAAGTGAAGAAAAGGCCCCTATTTATAGTAAAAATTCACCCTCCAGCGCTTCAGCGCTGGCATTCCCAACGCTTGGGCGTTGGGATGCATTAAAGTTCCACTATCAAACCGAGGCCCAGCGCTTGAGCGCTGGCTTTCCAACGCTTGAGCGCTGGGTGAGAATCTGACTCATCTCCTAGTCAAAGTCCCAACGCTTGAGCGTTGGGTCGCCTGCTGCTTCATCTTCAAGCTTTTCCCTTCTTCATGGTAATGGGTTTTCAATGCCTTCAATGGCCACCACTCAGCCCTTAATCATTTCTGAAACTTCCTTCCCACTACCATCAATTCTTCAAGCTTATTTTCCATGTGCTAAATTGGAGAGAGTTGCTTCATATTCTTCTTTTTCTCTTTTAGCCCTCTCTTTACTAGCACTTCAATTCTGGCCCTATAATTCTTTGAAACTTCACTTTTAATCCTCCACTCTTGAACTTTCACACTTTGATCCCTGATTTCCTGAAACTTTACAAATTGGTCCCTGCACAAAAATTATAACTATACCAGCTTTTCCTAAAAATATAAAATAACTATAAAAATTCCTAAAAATATAAAATAAAGTTAGAAAAACAAATAAAATCTAATCTATATGCAAAATGAAAAATAAATATAAAATCTACACAAAAATAATAAAAATCCTATATGTGACTCAAAAATAATAAAAATAAAAAGACTAAAAACAACCTAAAAACATCATATAATATCCACTCATCACATATGAAATAGCAATTCTTTCGTACACAATAATGACGCACACACCACTTTAGTTCTGTTTTATGCTATGATCTTTACAAGTGGAAAAGCAGACACAATATTTTGCACTATAAGGTAGCTTAGGAAGGAAGTTAAAGGATATGGTTAGACGTTGAATTCTTTCGTAATCATAAAAATTGGCCACTCTTATTTTGGTCAAACAATGGAAATATAAAAAGCTCAATATAGTTGTATTTTTTTGAAATGATTATTGAAACAGTTACATTAATTGGATTATATGAGTGTGAGGCAAATTAAGATTATTAACCGTGGAGTTTCAGAAAACTTGGTGAATCAAAGAAGAAAGATATGAAGTATTTTTCATAATGCTACCTAAGTGGAGGAAAAAGTTGTATATGGAGCACACCAGAAAGAAGTTTATGTCGTTTATCCCTCCACAGTATACATCTGATGAGGTTCACTAATAAGGAGACTATTTAAGACATCAATCTCATCCTCCCGAGTAAGGGCAATAACTTTTGCCGACATCCAAACTAGAGACAAGTTAGCATTATTCCTTTTTAATGCAACAGAAAGTATAACATTCTGGATATGACGTGATCGTACATTCTGGATACTGAAGTTGTATGTTGATAAGGGTGAATTGGTTACTCTTATTAATTCAATGTATATTATTTGGTACACAAGTGGCCCATCTATCAAAAAACACTTGACTTTTCACAAAATAAGACATTTATCATGCAACTCACACGCGCATCAGATCTATTTATGATTTCCTTGTTGGATACAAGTAAACGACACCTGTTGTTGTTCTAGAACATGTGTGTTCTTGAAGATCTAGAGTGATATTATCACCATCTTTCTGAAAGGTATGAATATGTAAAATGTAAAACTGAGTTTAACATTGTTGCCGTTAAAATGCTTTTTTATTGAACCTCTTCTTCATAAATACGTGACTATGTCTCAGCTTTCAATTTTAACCGACTTTTATTTTATTTTACTTTTAATATGTTTTAATATTTTTATTTTATCTCTAAATTTTCCTTTTTATTGAAATAACTAAAATGAAACAAATTTAAAATATAAAACCGAAATTAAGAATAAATCTAAAAAATGACAAAAAAGGAAAGTGTAAAATGACTTCATCACTTTATAATCTTATTTGACTTGCATTAGTCTCCGTTTATAAATTTCAGCTAAAAAGGAATTAAATATGAAAGAATTGCACAAGTTTTTGATAAAGGAAATTTGTGATGTTTTAAAAAAGTATATTGAGGAAATGTTTATCTTGTCGGAAAGTTAGAACAATGTTATACACTCTCATGAGAACTCCAACTGCTAAATTATATGTTAACTAAGTGGATTTCTATTTAGAAGACAAACTCAAGACATAGACGCAACATGTTCCTGGAGAAATATACGAGAACTCGTATCCAAAGTTGTAGATGTTAGTTTTGTATGAAACTTGAGGCATTTAAAAGATTATGTTTCCATATAAACATAAAATCATTATTAAATATTTTTTCATTACTCTATAAATATTTGTTTTGTCAAATTTACAGGATTTTTATATCAAAATTTGCAAGTAAAATTTTAGATAAATCTAAAAAAATAACGTGTTGTTAAATTCTAAGGGACATCCACATGAAATTTCATCCAATGACTAAACACAAAAATTATTTTCATGTAGGAAATATCCATTTTTGGACTAGACTTCAGGAACTCTTGTAGGAGATCTAAACTTCTTGAAGCATCACTCGAATGTCCACTTTTTCAATAGTATTTTGAACTCTAGACTTAAGGAGCGCAACACTAAAAAATGGACAGAAATAACAAGAAACTAGACGTGGTGCCGAAACTTTCTGTAATGGCTCCTATGTATTTATAGGTGAGAAAGAGAACCCTGAAGGTGGAAAAATGTTTCGTCCTGTGATCAGAAATTAAAAGGAGGGAATCTTACTTTGAAAATTAGCATGAATGCTAGAAGTCCAGGGAGGGTGATTATAAAAGTTTGTGGAAATTCTAGCTATGAGAGAGAATGAGAGTGACAAAAGCTCTAATTTCCCATAGTCTACGATGGACTGTATTTGGTGAACAACTAGACCGAATGATAGTGTGAAAATGAGGAACTTCTAATCAAGTTTATATTGAATAGAATGTCAAATTAACCCCCCACCTGCGTTGCCCATGTAGGTTTAGGTTTTAAAGGTTCCCCTGCAAGTTATATAACTAGGTGGGGGGTAAATTAACCCCCCACCTGTCAAATTAACCCCAATTTGACCTGCAGGTGAACCTTTAAAACCTAAATTTACATGGGCAACGCAGGTGGGGGGTTTATTTGACATTCTATTCGATGTAAACTTGATTAGAAGTTCCTCATTTTCCCACTATCCTTCGGTCTAGTAGTTCACCAAATACAGTTCACCGTAGACATATGGGAAAATAGAGCTTTTGTCACTCTCATTCTCTCTCATCGCTAGAATTTCCGTAAAAATTTATAATCACCCTCCCTGGAGTTCTTGCATTCATGCTAATTTTCAAAGTAAGATTCCCTCCTTTTAATTTCTGATCACGGGACGAAACATTTTTTCCACCTTCAGGGTTCTCTTCCTCACCTATATATACCTAGGAGCCATTACAGAAAGTTTCGGCACAACGTCTAGTTGCTTGTTATTTCTGTCCATTTTTTAGTGTTGCGCTCCTTAAGTCTAGAGTTCAAAATACTATTGAAAAAGTGGACATTCGAGTGATGCTTCAAGAAGTTTAGATCTCCTACAAGAGTTCCTGAAGTCTAGTCCAAAAACGGATATTTCCAACATGAAAATAATTTTTGTGTTTAGTCATTGGATGAAATTTCATGTGGATGTCCCTAAGAATTTAACAACAAGTTATTTTTTTAGATTTATCTCAAATTTTACTTGCAAATTTTGATATAAAAATCCTGTAAATTTGACAAAACAAATATTTATAGAGTAATGAAAAAATATTTAATAATGATTTTATGTTTATAGGGTATTCAAAATTAAGAAGAAAAAAAAATTCACATAAATACAATATTATATTTATTAAAAAATGATAAAATTAAAATAAAAAAGAAATGAAATAAATACTTACCTCGGTGCAGAGCACTCGAAAAGTCTCTAACAACGTAGGTCTCCTAGGACTTTGACCTTGCCGCACATCACCAACACTCCAAAAGTTTACACTAGCACGTAGGCTAGTGCAAAGCAAAAAACTCAATGTATATAAAATAGATCTCTAAAAATCTTGAACTATGCTACAAACTATGTGTTTTTACACTATGTTTGTGTGATCCAAAACACTCAAAGTAATTTTAATCTTAGACCTTAGTCTTTGAATTTTTGGATGATCAAACATGAGAAGAAGTTCCCTTTATATGGAGGATGGAGAAGAAAGAACGGGGAAGTTTTAGCAATGTGGGACTTAAAATAGTTTACCAATTATTCCTTTAAACTAAAATACATATTTCGTATGGCAACCTTAGGTGTTTTTTATCTATCCAAATATTGGTATTACGTATTGCTCTCTCTAACAAAAATTGTAGGTGGCAACATAATCTTTAAAATGCCTCAAGTTTCATACAAAACTAACATCTACAACATTGGATACGAGTTCTCGTATATTTCTCCAAGCTTTAGCAATGTGAGACTAAAACAGTTGATCAGTGCTTTACTTTGTTGTGAGATATCAAATTTCATGGCAACTTTAACTGTTTATTAACTATCCAAAGAATGGAATAACATCTTGTTTTGTTAAAAATAATTGTAGGTGACCACATTACATTTCAAATGTCTCAAGTTTCATACAAAACTAACATCTACAACTACAGATATGCGTTCTTGTATACTCCTTCGTGTACATTTTGCACAAGCATCTTAGTTTTGTCTTCTAAATAAAGAAAATACTTGGTAAACACATAATCTATCTCTTGTTGTTCTCATGATAGTGTATTTATATGCTACGTATTTAACTTTCATAACCTTAGTATTAAATCAGAATTTTTGTTTTATAAAAGAATATATAAAGGTGATTTAGATGAAAATATTAGTTTTACTAAACAACTAAGGAAATTAAGTATTGTCATCCCTTTTTGTTGAAAGAACATTGATGAATTGGTCCCTTCTTGATATTCTATGATATCCTAAAATTAATTTTAATTGGGGCTTTGTGTGTGTTTGAGTATTAGTGACGCCATGGCCTTATCATTTTCCAATATATATTATTTTTGCATGTATTACTATAAAATTTTTTTGTTGTTCATATGCCTACTTGATTCAAACAGGTAAATATATGTAGATGCTAGCGGTAACTTAAATAATCAATAATTATGAATTAATGATCTATGTATACTCCATATTCCCAAACATTCGAAGAATAATTTATCCTTTCTCAACTCATTAATGTTGAACACGTCTTTAATGATTTATAGGTATGCATTAACATCCTCGTGAGTTGTGATACATCCCGGTGAAGCACTTGTAGGTGATTGGATTTACTAGCTTTGCCTGAGTTATTCTGCTAGTTCCTTGTGGAACAACGATCCCCTTGACATAAGGTCATAAGGGTAGTGGCCTATTGTCACAATTGTTGGGGATGCCATGTTTAGGCCAATAATATGCATGTAGGTGCTACAAGTAAACTTTTCTGCTATGCCCTCATTTTATTCTTTGAACTTAGTGCATTTTCTAAGTAGGCATATTACTCAAGATCTTTTATTTGGCTAGACTAGATATATGGTTGCGTAAACATCTTTCCTCCATCAATTCATAGGATATACATCTAACTAATTTTATGTTGAACATTTATTGAAATTTTGCTTATCTTGCGACTTTGATAGACTTTTGACTAGGTTTAAGTGCTTTTTATTTTGGGTAACTTTTCTTGTTAATTTTGCTTTGATTCCTGATGACTGGATTTTATATGATGTTTTTAGGGTCCTTTTAGTTTATTTTATTTTATTTGTATTGAGTCTCATATAGGTTTTTATTCTTTTTATTTAGATTTTCTATTTATTTTTGCATTTGCATGTAGATTAGCTTTTATTTGTTTTTAAGCTTTATTTGTATAATTTTAGGTATTTTTATTAGTTTTTAGTCTTTTTAGGAAACTGGTTAAATTAAGCATATTTGTGGGGACCAAGGTGCAAATTGCAAGAAATGAAGGACTGAAAATGAAGCACCATTTCTAATTGGCACATGTGAAAAATGCCATGAGTGGAGAATTGATAAGGAAGGGAGGTTTCAGAAGTTAATAAGGGACAAGAATGTGGCTACATCAGTGCCATTGAGGGCAATGAAACCTCATCAAGAGAAAAAACAAAACAGCAAGGAGATGAAGCATCATCCGTGCCAACACTTGAGCGTTGGGACGTGGCAGGTTTTATTATAAATAGGGTCTTTGCTTTCCTTTGTAAACACACCTTTCACACCCTTCATACCATCTTTCTTCTTGGTTCAGAGCAATTTCCTGGACTTGTGGGAAGCCTCTTTGAGCTCCCAATTTAGGTTTTTCTCTTTATGTATCTCTTAGCCATGCTAGGCTAATTTCTCTTGTATTTGGGTTGTTATGAATCTTCATAAAACTATGCTGTAAGTCTTAATCTTTATATATGAATGAAGTTCTTGTTCTTAGTATTTTCTCCCCATGCTTAATTAATCTTGGTGCACACAAGTTCACTTTGCTCAATTCTTGCACAATGGTAATTGGTAGGATTTGAGGGAAATTAGATTAAATTAATGGATTATTCATCACTTAGGTATAAGGATGGAAACCAATTGTGTTGGCTAGAACTAAGAACACTAATGCTTCAATTCGATTAACTAATCACTAAGATATTAGGCTTAGTAATTGGATTGAAAGTTCTATTTGATTAAGGCATTAACAAATAGAAATCCTAGGCTAAAGCACCTAAGAACTAGTTCTAATTTCATGTGTAAAAGTGATTCTGAAAAGCTAAGTTAAGTGAAGTGAAATTCAACCCAAATACTTGTTTTATCATTTTTATCATTTCATGGCTTTTAGTCTTTTGCTATCACAATATCAAAACAAAACATCTTTTATTTTACCAACTCTGAAAAACAAATTATAAAATCAACCAATCCCTGTGGAGACGATATCTTTTATATTACTTCGATATTCAACCGTGCACTTGCGGATTTGGCTTATCAATGCCCTAATTTTATCCGTTAACCTTTGTGCTTTTTCTAAGCAGGGAGATTAATCATGATCTTTGCTTTGGGTAGGTATTGTTGTTGGGGAAACCTCTTTCCCCCATCCATGCGTAGCACACTGATTTATTTCATTTGATATTGAACATTTATTGAAATTTTAGCTTTTCTTAGATAGAATATTTCGGGTTTTTGTGCTTTGCATTTTAGGTTTCTTTTCATCAAAATTTCAAAGATGTGTTTGTTTAAATAAAACTTCATTAAGAGTTATAATCTTTCTATGCATAGTCTAAATTTAGGTGTTTGCTTTTAGAATCAACTCGTCTCCGATGTTGATGCTATTTTTTGGTATTATATTTAACCATATTGATACCCAAATCGCAAGTGCACGATTGACTATCGCGTAGTATAAAAATATCAAACCCAAGGGATAGGTGTTCTTTTTATTATAATATACAGTACTTGTGCCGAAAAATTAAAAGATGAATATATGATGTTGGTTTTAGAGCAATCAAGAACAAAAGCATAAAATGATAAGAAATAAAGATGATAAGAATTTAAGCTCTTGGGTTGGTTTACATAGTCTATAAAACATGCTAGTAATCTCCTACTTAATTTCCGAATTTTAAATCCAATTTCATGATGCTATAGCCTAGAATTTCTACAAGTTAATTCCTTAATAAATGTAGAACTTTCTTCCTAATTACTAAATCCATAGCCTTGGTATTTAGTTAACCAGAAAAGAAGATGAAGAATGAATTCGGGCCAGCACAAAGTTACGTCTATCCTAATTGCCTTGGTATCTTTTGTGCACAAAGATGAATAAAGAACAAGGAAATAAAACATGAAAGGAAATATTATTCAGAAATGTAGAAAAACACTAGAACATGAATTATAAACTAAAACAACCCAAAAACTTAAAGAAGAAGTTAGCCAAGCATGGCTAAAAGAATTATTGAATTACCCTGGATAGGAGCTCAAATTTGGCTTCCCACAATTCCTAGGAACAATGATCTTAAGGAGGAAAGAAGAATACTTGTTGTACTCTGAAATGGTGTGTCTTACAAGTGAACAAAAGGCCCCTATTTATAGTAAAAATTCACCCTCCAGCGCTTGAGCGCTGGCATTCCCAACGCTTGGGCGTTGGGATGCATTAAAGTTCCACTATCAGACCGAGGCCCAGCGCTTGAGTGCTGGCTTTCCAACGCTTGAGCGCTGGGTGAGAATCTGACTCATCTCCTAGTCCGAGTCCCAACGCTTGAGCGTTGGGTCGCCTGCTGCTTCATCTTCAAGCTTTTCCCTTCTTCATGGTAATGGGTTTTCAATGCCTTCAATGGCCACCACTCAGCCCTTAATCATTTTTGAAACTTCCTTCCCACTACCATCAATTCTTCAAGCTTATTTTCCATGTGCTAAATTGGAGAGAGTTGCTTCATATTCTTCTTTTTCTCTTTTAGCCCTCTCTTTACTAGCACTTCAATTCTGGCCCTATAATTCTTTGAAACTTCACTTTTAATCCTCCACTCTTGAACTTTCACACTTTGATCCCTGATTTCCTAAAACTTTACAAATTGGTCCCTGGACAAAAATGATAACTATACCAGCTTTTCCTAAAAATATAAAATAACTATAAAATATCCTAAAAATATAATATGAAGTTAGAAAAACAAATAAAATCTAATCTATATGCAAAATGAAAAATAAATATAAAATCTACATAAAAATAATAAAAATCCTATATGTGACTCAAAAATAATAAAAATAAAAAGACTAAAAACAACCTATAAACATCATATAATATCCACTCATCATATATGAAATAGCAATTCTTTCGTACACAATAATGACGCACACACCACTGTAGTTCTGTTTTATGCTATGATCTTTACAAGTGGAAAAGCAGACACAATATTTTTCACTATAAGGTAGCTTAGGAAGGAATTTAAAGGATATGGTTAGACGTTGAATTCTTTCATAATCATAAAAATTGGCCACTCTTATTTTGGTCAAACAATGGAAAAATAAAAAGCTCAATATAGTTGTATTTTTTTGAAATGGTTATTGAAACAGTTACATTAATTGGATTATATGAGTGTGAGGCAAATTAAGATTACTAACCGTGGAGTTTCAGAAAACTTGGTGAATCAAAGAAGAAAGATATGAAGTATTTTTCATAATGCCACCTAAGTGGAGGAAAAAGTTGTATATGGAGCACACCAGAAAGAAGTTTATGTCGTTTATGCCTCCACAGTATACATCTGATGAGGTTCACTAATAAGGAGACAATTTAAGACATCAATCTCATCCTCTCGAGTAAGGGCAATAACTTTTGCCGACATCCAAACTAGAGACAAGTTAGCATTATTCCTTTTTAATGCAACAGAAAGTATAACATTCTGGATATGACGTGATCGTACATTCTGGATACTGAAGTTGTATGTTGATAAGGGTGAATTGGTTACTCCTATTAATTCAATGTATATTATTTGGTACACAAGTGGCTCATCTATCGAAAAACACTTGACTTTTCACAAAATAAGACATTTATCATGCAACTCACACGCGCATCAGATCTATTTATGATTTCCTTGTTGGATACAAGTAAACGACACCTGTTGTTGTTCTAGAACATGTGTGTTCTTGAAGATCTAGAGTGATATTATCACCATCTTTTTGAAAGGTATGAATATGTAAAATGTAAAACTGAGTTTAACATTGTTTCCGTTAAAATGCTTTTTTATTGAACCTGTACTTCATAAATACGTACTATGTCTCAGCATTCAATTTTAACCGACTTTTATTTTATTTTACTTTTAATATGTTTTAATATTTTTATTTTATCTCTAAATTTTCCTTTTTATTGAAATAACTAAAATGAAACAAATTTAAAATATAAAACCGAAATTAAGAATAAATCTAAAAAATGACAAAAAAGGAAAGTGTAAAATGACTTCATCACTTTATAATCTTATTTGCTTTCATTAGTCTCCGTTTATAAATTTCAGCTAAAAAGGAATTAAATATGAATGAATTGCACAAGTTTTTTATAAAGGAAATTTGTGATGTTTTAAAAACGTATATTGAGGAAATGATTATCTTGTCGGAAAGTTAGAACAAAGTTATACAACTCACATGAGAACTCCAACTGCTAAATTATATGTTAACTAAGTGGATTTCTATTTAGAAGACAAACTCAAGACATAGACGCAACATGTTCATGGAGAAATATACGAGAACTCGTATCCAAAGTTGTAGATGTTAGTTTTGTATGAAACTTGAGGCATTTAAAAGATTATGTTGCGATATAAACATAAAATAATTATTAAATATTTTTTCATTACTCTATAAATATTTGTTTTGTCAAATTTACAGGATTTTTATATCAAAATTAGCAAGTAAAATTTTAGATAAATCTAAAAAAATAACGTGTTGTTAAATTCTTAGGGACATCCACATGAAATTTCATCCAATGACTAAACACAAAAATTATTTTCATGTAGGAAATATCCGTTTTTGGACTAGACTTCAGGAACTCTTGTAGGAGATCTAAACTTCTTGAAGCATCACTCGAATGTCAACTTTTTCAATAGTATTTTGAACTCTAGACTTAAGGAGCGCAACACTAAAAAATGGACAGAAATAACAAGAAACTAGACGTGGTGCCGAAACTTTCTGTAATGGCTCCTATGTATTTATAGGTGAGGAAGAGAACCCTGAAGGTGGAAAAATGTTTCGTCCTGTGATCAGAAATTAAAAGGAGGGAATCTTACTTTGAAAATTAGCATGAATGCTAGAAGTCCAGGGAGGGTGATTATAAAAGTTTGTGGAAATTCTAGCTATGAGAGAGAATGAGAGTGACAAAAGCTCTAATTTCCCATATGTGTACGATGGACTGTATTTGGTGAACAACTAGACCGAATGATAGTGTGAAAATGAGGAACTTCTAATCAAGTTTATATCGAATAGAATGTCAAATTAACCCCCCACCTGCGTTGCCCATGTAGGTTTAGGTTTTAAAGGTTCCCCTGCAAGTTATATAACTAGGTGAGGGGTAAATTAACCCCCCACCTGTCAAATTAACCCCAATTTAACCTGCAGGTGACCCTTTAAAACCTAAATTTACATGGGCAACGCAGGTGGGGGGTTTATTTGACATTCTATTCGATGTAAACTTGATTAGAAGTTCCTCATTTTCCCACTATCCTTCGGTCTAGTTGTTCACCAAATACAGTTCGCCGTAGACATATGGGAAAATAGAGCTTTTTTCACTCTCATTCTCTCTCATCGCTAGAATTTCCATAAAATTTTATAATCACCCTCCCTGGACTTCTTGCATTCATGCTAATTTTCAAAGTAAGATTCCCTCCTTTTAATTTCTGATCACGGTACGAAACATTTTTTCCACCTTTAGGGTTCTCTTCCTCACCTATATATACCAAGGAGCCATTACAGAAAGTTTCGGCACAACGTCTAGTTGCTTGTTATTTATGTCCATTTTTTAGTGTTGCGCTCCTTAAGTCTAGAGTTCAAAATACTATTGAAAAAGTGGACATTCGAGTGATGCTTCAAGAAGTTTAGATCTCCTACAAGAGTTCCTGAAGTCTAGTCCAAAAACGGATATTTCCTACGTGAAAATAATTTTTGTGTTTAATTATTGGATGAAATTTCATGTGGATGTCCCTAAGAATTTCACAACAAGTTATTTTTTTAGATTTATCTCAAATTTTACTTGCAAATTTTGATATAAAAATCTTGTAAATTTGACAAAACAAATATTTATAGAGTAATGAAATATATTTAATAATGATTTTATGTTTATAGGGTATTCAAAATTAAGAAGAGAATATTTTTCAAAAAAAAAAAGAAGAAAAAAAAATTCACATAAATAAAATATTATATTTATTAAAAAATGATAAAATTAAAATAAAAAAGAAATGAAATAAATACTTACCTCGATGCAGAGCACTCGAAAAGTCTCTAACTACGTAGGTCTCCTAGGACTTTGACCTTGCCGCACATCACCAACACTCCAAAAGTTTACACTAGCACGTAGGCTAGTGCAAAGCAAAAAACTCAATGTATATAAAATAGATCTCTAAAAATCTTGAACTATGCTACAAACTATGTGTTTTTACACTATGTTTGTGTGATCCAAAACACT
Organism: Acmispon strigosus; assembly: GCA_030819835.1. NCBI lineage: Eukaryota > Viridiplantae > Streptophyta > Magnoliopsida > Fabales > Fabaceae > Acmispon > Acmispon strigosus. Next base: position 17,525,729 of record JAUAMA010000007.1, on the reverse strand, counting down.
CAAAGTAATTTTAATCTTAGACCTTTGTCTTTGAATTTTTGGATGATCAAACATGAGAAGAAGTTCCCTTTATATAGAGGAAGGAGAAGAAAGAACGGGGAAGTTTTAGCAATGTGGGACTAAAAATAGTTCACCAATTATTCCTTTAAACTAAAATACATATTTCGTATGGCAACCTTAGCTGTTTTTTATCTATCCAAATATTGGTATTACGTATTGCTCCCTCTAACGAAAATTGTAGGTGGCAACATAATCTTTTAAATGCCTCAAGTTTCATACAAAACTAACATCTACAACTTAGGATACGAGTTCTCGTGTATTTCTCCAAGCTTTAGCAATGTGAGACTAAAACAGTTGATCAGTGCTTTACTTTGTTGTGAGATATCAAATTTCATGGCAACTTTAACTGTTTATTAACTATCCAAAGAATGGAATAACATCTTGTTTTGTTAAAAAATAATTGTAGGTGACCACATTATATTTCAAATGTCTCAAGTTTCATACAAAACTAACATCTACAACCAAGGATATTAAGTATTGTCATTCCTTTTTGTTGAAAGAACATTGATGAATTGGTCCCTTCTTGTCATTCTATTTTATCCTGAAATTAATTTTAATTGGGGCTTTGTGTGGGTTTGAGTATTAGTGACGCCATGGCCTTATCATTTTCCAATATATATTATTTTTGCATGTATTACTATAAATTTCTTTTGTTGTTCATATGCCTACTTGGTTCAAACAGGTAAATATATGTAGATGCTAGCGGTAACATAAATCATCAAGAAATAAGAATTAATGATTTATGTATACTCCATACTCCCATACATTCGAAAAACAATTTACCCTTTCTCAACTCATTAATTCTGAACACGTCTTTAATGATTTATAGGTATGCATTAACTTCCTTGTGAGTTGTGATACATCGTGGTGAAGCACTTGTAGGTGATTGGATTTACTAGCTATGCTAGAGTGACGGTGCTAGTTCCTTATGGAACCCCGATCCCCTTGACATAAGGTCATAAGGGTAGTAGCCTATTGTCACAATTGTTGGGGATGCCATGTTTGGTTCAATAATATGCATGTAGGTGCTACAAGTAAATTTTTCTGCTATGCCCTCATTTTATTCTTTGACCTTAGTGCATTTTCTGAGTAGGGATATTACTCAAGATCTTTTATTTGGCTAGACTAGATATAAGGTTGTGAAAACATTTTTCCTCCATCCATTCATAGGATATTCATCTAATTAATTTTATGTTGAACATTTATTGAAGTTTTTCTTATCCGGCGACTTTGATACACTTTTGATTGGGTTTAAGTGCTTTTTATTTTGGGTACCTTTTCTTGTTAATTTTTCTTTGATGCCTGATGATTGGATTTCATATGATGTTTTTAGGGCTTTCCAGATCTTTCATTGTAGAATTGGTACCTAACAAAGTATATATAATGTTCTATTGTTTTGCTGTTGTCTTATTCTATAACTACGCAATTATAATGTTTAGAAAAAACTCTCAATTTTCTTATGCTTTACAAGGGTGGGCCCCATTTTCGTGCTATTGGCACCAAGAATTTCAAAAATGTGTTACAAAGACTGTTGTTTTGAAAGACAACAAAAAAAAACACGTTCCACATTAGGTTGGAAGATTGGGGCCTTGTATCCGAATTTACATATGGAATAGAAGGACTTATAGTTCATTATGGTCTTCAACATGAAGGAGGATGGCCCGAGGTGTGTTATTTAGGGGGATGTGAGTTTCATATTAAAGTTAAAAACAGAGATTTTAGATCAATCTCTACTGAACATGAAGGAAATAACTTTTATTTCGGATGGATGCCAACGCAAGTTGTAGAAACTGACTATGATAGTGGACCTGACAACGAAGAAGAAAATACAATGTCTTACTACGAAAAGCCAACTTTCACCATCGCACATCATTACGAACAGAATGGTGGGTCATATCTATTTACTCAGGTTATTTTATATTACTTAGTTGTTAGTAACTATTTTTTTAAGAGCTTTGATTGTTTTTAATATTTATGCCTTAATCTAGACTTTGCCAGCAGCGTTGGTGAAGCATGCATTGCTTCCGGATAAACCTTCACTTTGTGTATTAAGAGATGCAAGTAAGCGAAGGTTTTATTGTGAATGTTCTGGGAATAAAAAAAACAATCAAAGTGTATCGTGACAAAGAAAATAGATACAAAGATCAGAGCTGGATCAAGTAGGGAATTGATAAGAAGGATCCTTATGTAATACATGTCAGTGTAATCAATAAGTGAAAAATGGTTCTCAAGTTTTTATTTTCATATATCAATATTTACCCCATGCTTTTATTGTTCAGTTAAAATATGAAAATCTATGTACCAAAACATCCAAGTAAATTATTATTTCAGTTTATAAACATCTATAATTGTCAATTGATATGTTTCATCTAAATAAAACTCTCTTGTGCATGGCACGGGTCAAAAACTAGTACACAAAGTTTAGGAAATTTGTATCTATCATAATTGATCACAAAATTTTATCATTCAAAATCTAATAAACGTCTTGAGATCGTTTGAACTTAACAATTTAGAGTCCATTTTAGGAAAAGTTAGTACATGCGTCAACTTTTCATGCAATCGATTATTGCAAACACTTCTTTAGATATTTAAAAAAGTCAAGCTTTTCCCAACATATTGTGTCCTACAACTAATAATTTTGAAAAAGAAATTTAAAATCTATTAAAAAATTTCCATTTAAAAATTATACTTTAATATTAATATATGAATTTTTATATATTTTATTTTAAATTTACAATATGAATTTATTTAAAAAAGTCTCTATGTTATACAATTAAGAGTTCCAAGAACCTCTCTCCTAGGTGTCCAATTCCAGTGCATTTCGCTTCGGTGTTCCAATGATTTTCATCCTACATGGATTCACTAGAACGCAGGGTTTGAAGTTCTCTTCTCATAGTGGCTCTTTCCATGCACTCCTCCCCAAAACCTCCCAACTGACCAATCACATGAACCTTTTTCCAGTATTGCATTATGCATTAAACATAATCATCTAACTGCAGCTAATACTTGAACCTTTTTTATCTTCCCACTTTATCTCACTGATTTATTTCCCTAGGTTTTTTTATCCTTTTCCACTCAAGACCCTAATTATTTCTCCTTCTCAATGAATTTTTTTGCTCTCCAGTATTGTTTGTTAGATTTGAATTCGAAACCCTAATTTATTATGGCGCCATTCATGAAATACTTTGTGGTTTCTCTATAAATAGGTTATTGCAATGTTTTGTTATTCACCAATTCTTCATTCTTTGTCTACTAGAATTTCTTATAGCCATGGCCATGAAATTTGATTCTCTTTCCAGCATTTCACCCAAAAAAGAGACATGGAGGATCAATGTAAAGGTTGTTCATCTGCGAAAAGTTCCAAGCTTTGATAATCCGAGGTTACCTTTTTGTATTGAGATGGTTTTGATGGATGAAAATGGTGACAGGATTCATGCATCTGCCCGGAAAACCCTAAGCTACAAGTTTAAGCAATTGATCTCTAAGGGTTCTACTTATACCATGTCTCATTTGGGAGTTGTTAATAATACCGGTGAGTTTCGTACCACCAGACATGCTTTTAAGCTGAACTTTCAGCTTAGAACTGATGTCCACCAACTGAATGTCCTTTCTCTTTTGTTCCAATATCTGACATATTGTTCAAGGATTACGACAAGAAATATTTAGCTTGTCAGATTTCATCGTTTGAGTTGTTTTTTTTACACTCAGTATTTGTTTTTTCATATACCCATTTTCACAATTTGTGTTTTTTTTTTTCACCATGTGATTAGGATTCTCACTGGCGTTGGAACTGAGCAGCAGTTCAAGAAAGATGGAATGAGTGACAAGATTATTAAGATTGAGCTCACGGCTGATTGGTAATAATGTTTATTTAAATTTTTATTTTCTGATTTCCCTTAAGTTTGGGTAATTTAATTGATTATTGTATTGTATTCCCTTATTGTAGTGCCAAGATTTAGTGTGCTTTCCTTGGTAACTTTTTTGATGAGATCAAAGCTTTTCTAGTTGCTAGTAATGCTAGCAATGATGTTGTAGTGATTCAACTTGCAAAAGTGAAGACTTTGAAAGGTTTTACCATTTCATAATTTAATTGGTTTTTATGTCATACTTTTTCAAATCTTGCACTTTTTGTATGAGTCCATGTGAAATAATGTTTGTGCGTATTTTGAATGTAGACACCCCATGTCTGAGTTCTGCTTATGGTGCAACAAAGGTTTTAATTCACCCTGATATTCAGGAATTGCTGCCATCAAGAAAAAGTAAATTCCATGTCCAAACTTTATTTTTTCATTATCGTGAAATAATATTAATGATTTTTATGTTTTCATTAGGTTCTTTGATTCAACTGAGTTAAGCTCTCTAGTTATGAGCCAACTTCCAGATCTAAGCAAATCTACACGAGAAGATTTTCTTGTCATAACTTCTCCATAGACAATTGAAAAATCAAAGATAGTCAGGAGGTTTCTTTTATAATTTCTAAATTATGTTTAACGGACTTTTTTGTGTTGCAAAACTTCCATAATGTTCTTTTGTTATTCCTGTTGAATTGTACTTGTGTGGTGCTTGGAACGATTAAGGTGCTGCCAGAGAATGGTGACTGGTGGTATCCATCCTGTAAATGCAACAAGATGGTTTGTCCTATAGGGTTACTGGAAATCAAACTCATTTTTCTTTCATTTTACAATTACCGACTTCATTTTTTACCACCACAAAATGGTGGCTGAAATTTCTATTATTAATCTTCCTTTAAAGTCGCTTTGTCAGTTTGAGTTCTCATTTGCATGTTTTTTGATATGATTTAATTAGAATGCTGAAAAATCTAAGGAAGCAAAGCTTCCTGATGAGCTAAACAACCTTCTAGACAAGACGTTTTTGTTCAAGATTGATGTCAAGATGTCTTCCAACTCCAAGTTTGAGCAATCCTATCGTGTGAAGAAAAATTGTAAGGAACGTGAGATAATCAACCAGTTCAATACCGTGACTGCTGAACCTATGGTGAATATAATAATAATCTTGATTTGTTTTCACATTTTGGCATACTGTGATTTTTAGATGACTTAAAATAATTTAAAAACCTCAAAGATTGTGTTTATTTATTGTTTGTTTTAAAAACTTATTTAATTAAACCAGTCTCATTTAGCAGGACTTGATCAGTGATGTTGTTGTTATTGATGATGAAAAAGTGTACGAGTCTACTTAGCCTGCTGCTGTTGTTCTTGGAGTTGAAACCCATGACTTAACCCCGGCAAAGCGGAGTTCACCTTCTGAAGTGTAGAATGTTATTTCTACTTCTACCAGTTCCCACAAGAAGCTTCTTGAAAAGATCAAGCTGGAGAAGATCTAAATGTCAGTTCCATTTGCTGAAGAGATTTCTATTTTGTGTTATGTTCCACTGTTTTGAATTTTAATTTTTCAGTTTTCTACCTTTGTTACTAAGATTTAAGCTATATGTTTTCATGATAATTTGTGGATCTCTTTAATCTTGGCCTTAATTTTGCGGCCTTTATTTGGCAATATTTTGGCTTCTAAATTTTGCGCATTAATTATGAAAGATTGTCGTCGATAATAATTTTTTTAGTAATGGTTGATGATGTTATTATCGCGCCGTTTATCATTTCACATATTTTTTTGATATTGGTTTCTTATTTTGATCTATGAACGAATGATTTTGTGATAGTATTTTCCTTTTTAACCATAACCATCATTCAACCTTCATTCACTAAAATATTTTAAAATGTAGAAGTTTTCCAATTCTTTTTCCTCTTGCCCCGTTCTATAACTATATATTACTTCAATGTAATATATATGTTTAACACAACAATCAAATAATTGTTCATATATCTTAAACCAAATCCTCATTTTCAAAAAATAGTTGTTAGTTATTCTTAATTTAAATTTAAATATCTTTTTCTAAATAGTTTAAAAACTACTCAATTCTTTTCAATGAGTTGAGCCATGGTACATATCTGCTGTAACTTTGCATCTGTTTTCATTAATTAATTATCGCCGTTTATTATTATAATATTTCTTTATGTTCTACGAATGAATTTTTTTTTTATCCTCATGCACCCAATTTTTTTGAAATATATTAATCTTAATTTTTTTATAGTATTTGCCTTTGTAACCATAAAAACTAATTTACATGATGGATAAAACAATTTAACCAATTCATTCTTTTTGGGGTTAAATATAAGCAATTCATTCCAAGCCATTTGCTTCCTTGGTAGTTGCAAGAAATAAATTTTACTTTAAAGTAATATATTAATAACCTAATTATGAAATAGATGCTCATTTATGTTAAATTCAAACCACGTATTCATTAAATATCTTTAAATATTCGTTAGCTTTTTCTTAAATTTAATTTAAACCTCATTTGCTAAAGATTTTGAAAACTATTCTTAAATTCCGCAAGTGTAATTTGTAATTAAGTAAACCTTCTGAATGTTCATATTTTTTCTTTATAATGGTTTATATCCAAACCTATTTTCAAAAGAAAAAAATTACCTGTTTAGTAACTTATCGTACACATTGATTTTACTCTCATATATCAATTATAATAACCCAAATTAATTTTTTACATTACCGATGGAAAACTTAATGACTTTTACTTTCCGTAATTAAATTTTTTACATATAGATGTCAACTACAAAATTGGCTACAAAGATTTATGCTACTCTTCCGTTCCAAATTATAAGGACCTGTTCAGACAATCACGCTTATTAAGAAAACATGTAATAAACTAATTAATATCTTGGTTTTGTTATTTTTTTGTACAAATCTTCCATATATGCCCCTATGTTAGTATTGGATATATCAAAGGTTGGTTGGGAAACATGAAAGAGAAGTAATTAGTAGAGGTGATAATTTAAGTTTTGGAATTGAAAATATAATGAATGCAAGGGGTAAAAAAGGAAAAACTTAATTTTTTTTTGAAATCTAGAAGGGTTTTATAATTTGGGACACCAAGTTTGTCTCTAAAGAACCTAATAATTTGGGACGGAGGAGTAATAAGCAGGGATGGATCCACATAGGACTTGAGGGGGCCAAGTGCCCCCACAAGATTTTTCATTTTTCAAGAAAAAATACTACATATACTCTACATTTTTAGAATATTCAGTAAATAGTTGCCCCCACAAAATAATAAGTATCCTCATTGTTTTGTACTTTGGAAAAAGATGAGCTCAAATTCATTTCACTCACATTCACATGAAAGAGATGAGAGTAGATAAAACATAAATAAGAAATATTATGCCTCAAGTTTCATAGAAAACTAACATCTACAACTATTGATATGCGTTCTTGTATACTCCTTCATGTTCATATTGCACAAACATCTTGGTTTTGTCTTCTAAATAAAGAAAATACTTGGTAAACACATAATTTATCTCTTGTAGTTCTCATGATAGGTTATTTAGACGCTACATATTTAACTTTCATAATCTAAGTATGAAATCAGAATTTTGGTTTTAGAAAAAAATCTATAAAGGTGATTTAGATGAAAATATTACTTTTACTAAACAACTAAGGAAATTAAGTATTTTCATCCCTTTTTGTTGAAACAACATTGATGAAATGGTCCCTTCTTGTCATTCTATCGTATCCTTAAACTAATTTCAATTGGAGCTTCGTGTGTGTTTGAGTAATAGTGACGCCATTGCATTATCATTTTCCAATATACATTATTTTGACATGTATTACTATAAATTCCTTTTGTTGTTCATAAGCCTACCTGATTCCAATATACCTAATGATCTATGTATACTCCATATTCCCAAACATTCGAAGAATAATTCCTTTCTCAACTCATTAATTTTGAACACGTCTTTAATGATTTATAGGTATGCATTAACATCCTTGTGAGTTGTGATACATCCCGGTGAAGCACTTGTAGGTGATTGGATTTACTAGCTATGCCTGAGTTATTGTGCTAGTTCCTTGTGGAACAACGATCCCCTTGACATAAGGTCATTAGGGTACTGGCCTATTGTCACAATTTTTGGGGATGCCATGTTTGGGTCAATAATATGCATAGTAATCTCCTACTTAATTTCCGAATTTTAAATCCAATTTAAGCTCTTGAGTTGGTTTACATAGTCTATAAAACATGCTAGTAATCTCTTACTTAATTTCCGAATTTTAAATCCAATTTCATGATGCTATAGCCTAGAATTTCTACAAGTTAATTGCCTTAATAAATTTAGAACTTTCTTCCTAATTACTAAATCCATAGCCTTGGTATTTAGTTAACCAGAAAAGAAGATGAAGAATGAATTCGGGCCAGCACAAAGTTACGTCTATCCTAATTGCCTTAAGAGATATATACTTATAACCTTTTTTATTTCCTATTTCCCTTACTACTTACCAAATGGCCTTATGACATAAGTAGAAAGCAAGATATCTTTTGTGCACAAAGATGAATAAAGAACAAGGAAATAAAACATGAAAGGAAATATTATTCAGAAATGTAGAAAAACACTATAACATGAATTATGAACTAAAACAACCCATAAACTTAAAGAAGAAGTTAGCCAAGCATGGCTAAAAGAATCATTGAATTACCCTGGATAGGAGCTCAATTTTGGCTTCCCACAATTCCTAGGAACAATGATCTTGAGGAGGAAAGAAGAATACTTGTTGTACTCTGAAATGGTGTGTCTTACAAGTGAAGAAAAGGCCCCTATTTATAGTAAAAATTCACCCTCCAGCGCTTGAGCGCTGGCATTCCCAACGCTTGGGCGTTGGGATGCATTAAAATTCCACTATCAGACCGAGGCCCAGCGCTTGAGCGCTCGCTTTCCAACGCTTGAGCGCTGGGTGAGAATCTGACTCATCTCCTAGTCAGAGTCCCATTGCTTGAGCGTTGGGTCGCCTGCTACTTCATCTTCAAGCTTTTCCCTTCTTCATGGTAATGGGTTTTCAATGCCTTCAATGGCCACCACTCAGCCCTTAATCATTTCTGAAACTTCCTTCCCACTGTGAAGAAGGTCTTGCTCCTGACCCTGGCTGTGGTTTTGATGACGACAAACTCATCAACAAAAAGAAGAAAAGAAGACTTCAAAGAATCAAGCACTCAAGTTCATCATAAGTCTAGAAGTCTTAGAATTAGGTGAGTTATGCTTCTAAAGGTTTATTAAAGCATAAAGGCTCTCAAAATACCTAATATAATCAAGCTAAGTGTTTTCATAACTTAAAAGAAGTAGAAAACCTTAAGCAAGTCTCAAAGAATAAGTTTCTGGAAAATGGGCTTCTGTGTAATCGATTACACCATTATGGTAATCGATTACACCAAGGCAAGTAATCGATTACTCCAGTCTTGTAATCGATTACATGTTTGAAATTCAAATTCAAACTGAAACGGTCACTTGTGTAATCGATTACACTAAGTGTGGTAATCGATTACCAGAACGAAAAGTTGTATCTTTTCATGAACCATTGTGTCCCAAACCTTTTGAAAAGGGTTGTGATGGTTCAAGGACGTTTCCCTTGCCTATATAAAGACCATTTGAGTCCAGAAAACAGAACACACAAGAACAACAACATAGAATACACACACACACGAAATCTACATGAGAAAAACACATTAGGCCAAAACTTTTTCAAATAAGTTCATCTTTCAGAACTTAAATCTTTTAGAGCCTAAATTCTGAGTTCATGATCTTCATGTTTACAAGAACACATTTGTTGTTCATATCTTGAAGAACTCAGAATTGTATTATGCTTAAAAGCCTTAAAGCATAAATTCTCATGTTTAATCCAATTGTGTGTTAAAGGATTGAAACAGCCAAGTGTAATATCTTCTTCATCTCTTTCTGTAAGATTGAGTTTTTCACCGTAGTATTCGGTGAAGGGTTGTTGTCACTGAAAGCGGTTTGCTTTCAGGGTTTTGGTTGAAGACAAGTTTGTCTTCAAAGTCTGAGGGTGGTTTGCCTTCAGGAATTGAAAGCGGTTTGCTTTCAAGGGCTGTTGAAAGCGGTTTGCTTTCACAGGATATTGGTAGAAGTTCTTGGGGTTCTTGGGTTAGGAACTTGTAAGAAATTCTTATCAATAGTGGAAAAATCCTCAAGGGGTTTTCTTGAGGGACTAGACGTAGTCTTCGGTGGATTGAAGGCGAACCAGGATAAAATCTTGTGTGTGATTCTCCTTATCCTTCACATTTACTTTCAAGTATTGTTCATATCCGCTGCAATCACAAAGATCAACTCGTGATCATCATAAACTTGAAAGTAACAATTTCAATTAGGCGAAAATTGGGGCAACACTGATTCACCCCCCCCCTCTCAGGTTGCTATCTGTTCTAACAATTGGTATCAAAGCAAAGGTTTAGGTAAGTTATTCCTAAGATCCGGGAAAAGATGGCATCCTCTTCCAATCATGGAACAAGTGAAGGACACAACATAAACAGGCCACCATTCTTCAATGGAGAACACTATGACTTCTGGAAAATCAAGATGAAAATATTCATAAAATCATTAGACTCAGGAATATGGAAAGTCATTGAAGAAGGACCCTTTGTGCCTGTAACAATTGAAGAAGGAACTTCACAACCAAAACCAGAAAGTACTTGGAGTGAAGAAGAAAAGAAGAAAGTTCAACATGATCTCAAAGGAATGAACATTCTCACATCTGCTCTTGGCATGGATGAATTTTTCAGAGTATCAACATGCACTTCATCAAAAGAAATATGGGATACATTGATGGTGACTCATGAAGGAACAGATGAAGTCAAGAGATCAAAGATCAATACTCTATCCCAAGAATATGAAATGTTCAGAATGCTTCCAGGAGAAAAGGTATTAGACATGCAAAAACGATTCACTCATTTAATTAATCATTTGATTGCTCTTGGTAGATAATTTTCAAACTGTGACTTGAACATGAAAGTTCTAAGATCACTTACAAGAGTATGGCAACCAAAAGTAACAGCCATCTCAGAAAAGAAGAGTTTATCAAATATGACTCTTGCAACTCTGTTTGGAAAACTCCAAGAACATGAGTTAGAATTGAATCGTTTAGAGGAGCATGAACAACATGAGAAGAAGTATCGATCAATTTCTCTAAAAGCAAAAGAAAGCATCAAAGAAGAATATGATGCAGATTCTGAAGAAGAAGACAATGGAAATCTGAATCTTCTAGTGAAGAACTTTGGAAAGTTTCTTAAAAAGAAAAATGTTAGATTTAACAACAATAAAGCATTCCAAAGAAACAATGAGTCTTCTTCATCTCAAAAGACTACATGTTTTGAGTGTGGCAAACCGGGACATTTCAAGTCAGATTGTCCAAATCTTCAAAAGAAGAAACACAGTCTAAGAGAGAAATTTGAGAAAAAGGATCAACCTACTCGAAGAGCATATTTGGCTTGGGATGATAATGAAGTAAGTTCATCATCTGATTCTGATAAAGAAGAAGCACAAGTTGCTTTGATGGCCTCTCATGATTCTAAGGTTGAAGATTCCCAGGTTAGTGAGAATTCTATATCTTTTCATGATTTAAAGTTTACCATGGAAAATATGTTTAAAATATGTCAAGAATTTTCTAAAGTTAGCACTAGGCAAAATGAGATAATTTCTTCCCTAGAAAGTAAATGTAGAAACTTACAAGAAGAACTAGACGTAGTAAAATCTAAGATAGACATCACTCACAAATGCACTAAGTGTAGTTCTCTAGAAGAAAAGATAGAAAATCTTCAACAAAGAGTAAATAACTTCAATAAAGGAGAACAGAAGTTAGATGATATCCTAAGTGTTCAAAGACATTCAAACAATAAGTCAGGTTTAGGATATACTTCTCACCCAAAGACAAAAGAGGTTAGGAAAACTGTTTTTGTAAAACCAAACCATGTTTTAGGATATTCTAGTAATAATAAGATTAATCCTGTTAAGAGTACAAACAATAGGAAGATTAATCAAAATAGATCTACTAGGAAGTTTCATTCCTCTCCTAGACAAACCTCTAGTTACAATCATTACTCTTGTACTTATTGTAACAAAATAGGACATACCCCTAGTAGATGCTACTACAAACTTATAGGAGTACCAAATAGGGAGTATATTTTGGTTAGAAAGGATGTTAACTTAGAAGGACCCAAAACTTGTTGGGTTCCTAATACCCATGTCTGAACTTTGTCATGTAGGTATGTATGAAAGCAGCAAAGGATCTATGGTATCTTGATAGTGGCTGCTCATCACACATGACAGGAGACAAAAACAAGTTTTCTTTTCTTATACCTAGGGAAAAAGGTTTCGTCACATATGGTAACAATCAAAAGGGAAAAATACTCGGTATTGGAAGAATAGGCACACCCCCTCAAACAGTCATCGATAAAGTTCTTTACGTTGATGGTTTGATGCATAATCTTCTGAGTATTAGTCAACTATGTGATAAAGGTTTGAAAGTAGGTTTTATAAATGATTTATGTGTTGTGAAAGATGTGAAAACTAAAGAAATTAAGTTTTCTGGATATAAAGTAAACAAAGTCTTCATGATCTCATTGGAAGAAATTCCACAAAATGTGAGATGTCTATTATCCAAGAACAATAGTGATTCATGGCTATGGCATAGAAGACTTGCACATATTCACATAGATCATTTAAACAAACTAGTCAAGCATGATCTAGTTGTTGGGCTTCCAAAGATAAAATTCGAAAAAGACAAGCTTTGTGATGCATGTCAAAAAGGGAAGCAAACCAGAACATCCTTCAAACCAAAGAACATAGTCTCGACCTCAAGACCCCTTCAATTGTTACATATGGATTTGTTCGGACCTTCTAGAACTAAAAGCCTCGGAGGTAATTTCTATGCACTTGTTATTGTTGATGATTTCTCTAGATTTACTTGGACTTTATTTCTACCTCATAAGAATGAAGCCTTCAATGCATTCAAAAGATATGCAAGGCTAGTTCAAAATGAGAAGTCTTTAAAGATCTCTTCTATTAGAAGTGATCATGGTGGAGAATTTCAGAATCAACAATTCCAAGAACTATGTGATGAAAATGGAATATCACATAACTTCTCTACTCCGAGAACACCACAACAAAATGGTGTAGTAGAAAGGAAGAATAGGTTACTTGAAGAATTAGCAAGAACCATGTTAAGTGAATCTAGTCTCCCTAAATATTTCTGGGCTGATGCTGTTAGTACTGCTTGCTATGTTTCCAATAGAGTTCTTATTAGACCTATCCTTAAGAAAACACCCTATGAACTCTACAAAGGAAGGAAACCAAATATCTCTCATCTACATGCTTTTGGATCAAAATGCTTTGTCTTGAATAATGGAAAAGAAAACCTTGGTAAGTTTGATGAAAAATCAGATGAAGGTATATTCCTTGGTTATTCTCTAACAAGCAAAGCATATAGAGTCTTTAACAAGAAAACTCTATCTGTGGAAGAATCCATACATGTGACTTTTGATGAATCTAAATCTTCAATAGAAGATAAAGTCAATCTTCCAAATAATGAAGAAGATGACATTGTTATAAATGAAGATTCTCAAAAGGATGGAGATCAGAATCCAATACAAGAAGAGCACATTGAAAGTAATACTTATCAACTACCAAAAAAATGGAGAACCCATAGGGATCATCCAGTTGATAATATTATTGGTGATATTTCTAGAGGCGTTTCTACAAGGCTACGCTTGAATGATTCAGTTTTGAATATGGCCTTTGTCTCTCAGATAGAACCATCAAAGGTAAATGATGCTCTAGAGGATGAGTATTGGATTGTAGCAATGCAGGAAGAATTAAACCAATTTGAAAGAAATCAAGTTTGGGAACTTGTCCCTAAGCCTAGTGATAAACACATTATTGGAACAAAGTGGGTGTTTAGGAATAAGTTAGATGAAAATGGTATTATAGTTAGGAATAAAGCAAGATTAGTTGCTCAAGGCTATAATCAAGAAGAAGGTATAGATTTTGATGAAACATATGCACCCGTAGCAAGATTAGAAGCCATAAGATTGTTACTAGCGTATGCTTGCTCTTTAAACTTCCCATTATATCAAATGGACGTCAAAAGTGCCTTCCTAAACGGATATATTCAAGAAGAAGTGTATGTGAAGCAACCTCCAGGATTTGAAGATCCAAAGTTTCCTACACATGTCTTCAGACTAAAGAAAGCACTCTATGGTCTTAAGCAAGCCCCTCGTGCATGGTATGATAGGTTAAGTACTTTCCTTTGTAATAAAGGTTTTCAAAAAGGTAAGGCTGATACAACCTTTTTCATCAAAAGAACCAAAGGTAATACCTTATTTGTTCAAATTTATGTTGATGATATTATCTTTGGTGCAACTAACGAATCTCTTTGCAAAGATTTCTCTAACATGATGCAAGAAGAATTTGAAATGTCCATGATGGGACAATTAAATTTCTTTCTTGGTTTGCAAATCAAGCAATCAAGAGATGGAATATTCATCAATCAATCAAAGTTTTGCAAGGAACTACTAAAGAAATATGATTTGGATGATTGCAAAGCCATAGCCACACCTATGGGGTCTAATACATATTTAGATCAAGATGTATCCGGTAATCAAGTAGATATTACCAAATATAGAGGTATGATCGGATCTCTTTTATACTTATCTGCAAGTAGACCTGATATTATGTTTAGTGTGTGTCTATGTGCTAGATATCAAGCATCTCCTAGGGAATCACATTTGAGTTCTGTTAAACGAATTTTCAAATATTTGAAAGGAACTACAAATGTTGGATTGTGGTATCCCAAGGGAAGTGTTTGTGATTTGATTGGATATTCTGATTCTGATTATGCTGGTTGTAAAACTGAAAGAAAGAGTACAAGTGGTACTTGTCACCTATTAGGAAATGCTCTTGTTTCATGGTCTTGTAAGAAACAAGCATGTGTTGCTCTAAGCACTGCAGAAGCAGAATATATTGCTGCAGGTAGTTGTTGTGCACAAACTCTATGGCTCAAACAACAACTCAAAGATTATGGCTTAGAGCTGGGCTGCATTCCAATTAAATGTGACAACACAAGTGCCATTAATCTCACTAAAAACCCTATCATGCACTCTCGAACTAAGCATATTGATATACGACATCATTTTCTTCGAGATCATGTTATGAGGAAAGATATTGAAATTTCATTTGTGGATACACATAATCAGTTAGCAGACATCTTTACTAAGCCTCTTCCTAAAGAATCATTTTTCAAGATAAGAAGAGAATTAGGCATATTAGATGAGCATGATATTTAAGGTAACATATTATTTGCATAGATTTTATATGTACATTTACATTATGTGTTTAAATGCTTATAGATGAAAATGTGTTACATAGGTTTCTAGAGCCTAGAACATGTAAAAATGTCCTAGTAATCGATTACCCTAAGATTTGTAATCGATTATCCATGATAAAAGTCCTCGTGCTCGCTGGAAATACTTGAGTAATCGATTATAACTTCCATAATCGATTACATGTTCAAAACTTTGAAAATTTTCAAATTTACAACTGCTGTAATCGATTACCTTAACTCCCGTAATCGATTACACGCACGATTTTCTCTATAAAATCAGCATTTGTCCTCTGCCTTTTTGCCTACCTTTCTTCATACACAATCCTTTTTTTCTCTAAGTCTTAAGTTGCCATGGGGTCTCTTCCACGTCCCTCAAATGCTTCCTCTCCAATCAATGTGTCTCGAAGGGAATCCTCCACAGATCCTCTAGTGTTGTCTCGTTATCGCATTGATGTTCAAACCAATGCTGCATCGGCAGGCCTATCTCCCTTTTATACCATTCCTTCAAATTTCTCACAAGAAACCAAAGTTATACTCGAAAGGATGGATATCTTGTCACTTCGACTTTCTCAGAAGTTAGGCCAACTTGAGGATACCATTCGGTCTCGTTTTATACTTGTGGAACATCGCATCGAGGCCATGCACTCCTTCCTGCGTAAGGAAATTGAGAGCCTTCAAGAACTTGATCCTTCTGAGAACTCTGAGGATTCTAGTCAAGTCTAGATTTTGAAGTCTAGTGTCTCTATATAGTTATCTATCTACCATTAGGATTTCCCTATTTTTCGTAAAATGGCTTTATCTATTCATTGTAATCCCTCTACTTCATATGTTTGATATGTCTTACTATGTATAACTTTTGTATTTAATTTCTTATATATATATATATGAAGTGCTGGTTGTTTATGTTTTACTCATTTACCCCCATTCCCCATGCTTTATATTGTGATATATACTTGTATGTATGCCTGTACATTTTTGGCCTTTTCTTCTTTTTGATGAAGTCAAAAGGGGGAGAAAGGTTCAGTGTCTTTCAAGATCATATGCAGGAATTCAACAAGTACATTAGTAAGGGGGAGAAAAATCAGAAATACTAAATTCCATCAAATAGGGGGAGTTAAGAATCACGAATGCATAAATGATCTTCAAAGTTTCAAGTATGTGTTTGCCATCATCAAAAAGGGGGAGATTGTGAAGAAGGTCTTGCTCCTGACCCTGGCTGTGGTTTTGATGACGACAAACTCATCAACAAAAAGAAGAAAAGAAGACTTCAAAGAATCAAGCACTCAAGTTCATCATAAGTCTAGAAGTCTTAGAATTAGGTGAGTTATGCTTCTAAAGGTTTATTAAAGCATAAAGGCTCTCAAAATACCTAATATAATCAAGCTAAGTGTTTTCATAACTTAAAAGAAGTAGAAAACCTTAAGCAAGTCTCAAAGAATAAGTTTATGGAAAATGGGCTTCTGTGTAATCGATTACACCATTATGGTAATCGATTACACCAAGGCAAGTAATCGATTACTCCAGTCTTGTAATCGATTACATGTTTGAAATTCAAATTCAAACTGAAACGGTCACTTGTGTAATCGATTACACTAAGTGTGGTAATCGATTACCAGAACGAAAAGTTGTATCTTTTCATGAACCATTGTGTCCCAAACCTTTTGAAAAGGGTTGTGATGGTTCAAGGACGTTTCCCTTGCCTATATAAAGACCATTTGAGTCCAGAAAACAGAACACACAAGAACAACAACATAGAATACACACACACACGAAATCTACATGAGAAAAACACATTAGGCCAAAACTTTTTCAAATAAGTTCATCTTTCAGAACTTAAATCTTTTAGAGCCTAAATTCTGAGTTCATGATCTTCATGTTTACAAGAACACATTTGTTGTTCATATCTTGAAGAACTCAGAATTGTATTATGCTTAAAAGCCTTAAAGCATAAATTCTCATGTTTAATCCAATTGTGTGTTAAAGGATTGAAACAGCCAAGTGTAATATCTTCTTCATCTCTTTCTGTAAGATTGAGTTTTTCACCGTAGTATTCGGTGAAGGGTTGTTGTCACTGAAAGCGGTTTGCTTTCAGGGTTTTGGTTGAAGACAAGTTTGTCTTCAAAGTCTGAGGGTGGTTTGCCTTCAGGAATTGAAAGCGGTTTGCTTTCAAGGGCTGTTGAAAGCGGTTTGCTTTCACAGGATATTGGTAGAAGTTCTTGGGGTTCTTGGGTTAGGAACTTGTAAGAAATTCTTATCAATAGTGGAAAAATCCTCAAGGGGTTTTCTTGAGGGACTGGACGTAGTCTTCGGTGGATTGAAGGCGAACCAGGATAAAATCTTGTGTGTGATTCTCCTTATCCTTCACATTTACTTTCAAGTATTGTTCATATCCGCTGCAATCACAAAGATCAACTCGTGATCATCATAAACTTGAAAGTAACAATTTCAATTAGGCGAAAATTGGGGCAACACTGATTCACCCCCCCCCCCCTCTCAGGTTGCTATCTGTTCTAACACCCACTACCATCAATTCTTCAAGCTTATTTTCCATGTGCTAAATTGGAGAGAGTTGCTTCATATTCTTCTTTTTCTCTTTTAGCCCTCTCTTTACTAGCACTTCAATTCTGGCCCTATAATTCTTTGAAACTTCACTTTTAATCCTCCAGTCTTGAACTTTCACACTTTGATCCCTGATTTCCTGAAACTTTACAAATTGGTCCCTGGACAAAAATGATAACTATATCAGCTTTTCCTAAAAATATAAAATAACTATAAAAATTCCTAAAAATATAAAATAAAGTTAGAAAAACAAATAAAATCTAATCTATATGCAAAATGAAAAATAAACATAAAATCTACATAAAAATAAAAAAAATCTTATATGTGGCTCAAAAATAATAAAAATAAAAAGACTAAAAACAACCTAAAAACATCATATAATATCCACTCATCACATATGAAATAACAATTCTTTCGTACACAATTATGACGCACACACCACTATTGTTCTGTTTTATGCTATGATCTTTACAAGTGGAAAAGCAGACACAATATTTTGCACTATAAGGTAGCTTAGGAAGGAATTTAAAGGATATGGTTAGACGTTGAATTCTTTCATAATCATAAAAATTGGCCACTCTTATTTTGGTCAAACAATGGAAAAATAAAAAGCTCAATATAGTTGTATTTTTTTGAAATGGTTATTGAAACAGTTACATTAATTGGATTATATGAGTGTGAGGCAAATTAAGATTATTAACCGTGGAGTTTCAGAAAACTTGGTGAATCAAAGAAGAAAGATATGAAGTATTTTTCATAATGCCACCTAAGTGGAGGAAAAAGTTGTATATGGAGCACACCAGAAAGAAGTTTATGTCGTTTATCCCTCCACAGTATACATCTGATGAGGTTCACTAATAAGGAGACTATTTAAGACATCAATCTCATCCTCTCGAGTAAGGGCAATAACTTTTGCCGACATCCAAACTAGAGACAAGTTAGCATTATTCCTTTTTAATGCAACAGAAAGTATAACATTTTGGATATTGAAGTTGTATGTTGATAAGGGTGAATTGGTTACTCTTATTAATTCAATGTATATTATTTGGTACACAAGTGGCTCATCTATCAAAAAACACTTGACTTTTCACAAAATAAGACATTTATCATGCAACTCACACGCGCATCAGATCTATTTATGATTTCCTTGTTGGATACAAGTAAACGACACCTGTTGTTGTTCTAGAACATGTGTGTTCTTGAAGATCTAGAGTGATATTATCACCATCTTTCTGAAAGGTATGAATATGTAAAATGTAAAACTGAGTTTAACATTGTTGCCGTTAAAATGCTTTTTTATTGAACCTGTTTTTCATAAATACGTAACTATGTCTCAGCTTTCAATTTTAACCGACTTTTATTTTATTTTATTTTACTTTTAATATGTTTTAATATTTTTATTTTATCTCTAAATTTTCCTTTTTATTGAAATAACTAAAATGAAACAAATTTAAAATATAAAACCGAAATTAAGAATAAATCTAAAAAATGACAAAAAAGGAAAGTGTAAAATGACTTCATCACTTTATAATCTTATTTGACTTGCATTAGTAACTTGTTTAGTACTTTAACAGAAAATTAAAAGATATATTTTTGATGTTGGTTTTTAGAACAAGTAAATAAAATAGCATGAAATAAAAGAAATTAAAGATGATGGAATTTAAGCACTTGGGTTGAATTACATAGTCTATAAAATATGCTAGCAAACTTCTACTAAATTTCTGAATTCTAGAACCAAGTTCATGATGCTATAGCCTAGTATTTCTACAAGTTAATCTCTTACACATTGTAGAACTTTCTTTCTAATTACTAAACTTAATTTCTTGCAATTTAGTTAATTAAAGAAGAAGATGAAGATGAAGTTCAGGCCAACATAAAGCTACGTCTATCCTAATTTCTTAGCGATATATACTTATAGCCTTTTTTAAATCCCATTTCCCTTACTACTTACCAATTCTCATTCGTATAAGCAATAAGCAAGAACTCTTGTGTACTTTAAGAGGAAATGAAGAACAAGGAAATAAAACATAAACTGGAAATATTATTCAAAAATGTAGAAGCAAAACTAAAGCATAAATTACAAACGAAAACAACCCAAGTAACTTAAAAGAATTAGCCAAGCATGGCTAAAAGAAGCATTGGGTTACCCTGGACTAGGAGATCAAGTATGGCTTCCCACAATTCCTAGGAACAATGATCTTAAGGAGGAAAGAAAGAATACTTGTTGTATTGTAGATAGGTGTGTTTTTTACAAAGGATGAGCACTCCTATTTATAGCAAAAATTTCAATGGTGGAGGTGTTGATGGCCATTATGGCCTTCATTGGCCACCAATTAACTTTTGAAAACTCCTTCCCACTACCATCAATTCTCCACTCATCCTTTAATCCTTATTTTCCATGTGCTTAATTTAGAGAGTGTTGGTTCATATTCTTGATTTCCACTTTAAGTCCTCTCTTTGCTAGCACTTCAATTCTGGCCCTTTAACTCATTGAAACTTCACTTTTCATCCTCCACTCTTGAACTTTTACACTTTGGTCCTTCCTTTCCTGAAACTTACAAATTGGTCCCTGGACAAAAATGATAACTATACCAGCTTTCCTAAAAATATAAAAATAACTATAAAAATTCCTAAAAATATAAAATAAAGTTTAAAAAACAAATAAAAGCTAATCTATATGCAAAATGCAAAATAAATATAAAATCTACATAAAAAGAATAAAAATCCTATATGAGACTCAAAAATAACAAAATAAAAAGACTAAAAAGACCCTAAAATTATCATATAAAATCCAGTCATCACACCACTATACCCAACGACAGCTTGTCCTCAAGCGACAAAAATTTAAAGAAAAACTTGTCATCGAGTTTAGCAAAAGTTTTATCCAAAAAGATGATAATTTTCAAGAAAGCACGGCGGATTTGGAAAGCATGCATGTTTCACAAAAACTTGATCAAGAGAGTTAAGCCTGGCACTTTCAACATGTTGAGTTCATCAAATTAAGCTCACAAAAGATATCCTCAATGAAAAACATGAAAGTTCAAAAATTCTGCCTATCATTCAAATCAAAGTTGGAACCATGCACTATGTAACTTTAGAAGAGATTTTTTAAGGTTGAAACTTGGCCAAAGATTAAACAAGGTATGGATTCAAAAACTTGGCAACTCTATTGGCTTGACTCAGAATTCATGTTAAGTGATCCTTTTGACTAAGAGCTTTAATAATTCAACAACAAAGGTTCTCTCATTTTTTTTTTTGAACAAAGTAGTGGAATGTATGGGATGAATGAATTGAATTTTACTCCCCTCATACTCTTTCTCACCCCACTACTTCATTATAATTTTTCTCTTTTTTTCCTAAGGCACATACCTTATATTATTATTATTTTTTTTGAGAGAGAAACCTAAACATACATAGCTCTAGAATTTTTCAATTTTATGAATCACACTAACACCTTATAATATCACACAAAAATAGGCTCCAAAAATGACTCTTTTAAGGCTCAAAGGGGCTACTAGTGGATTTTTCCTTTTCAATCGAGAATCTGAGTTTTCAAAGAAAGCCTATAATCTCTTCACAAATTCACAAAAGTAACAAAGACTCAACCAATATGTAACACAAGGCAGAAAAATTTTACATGTCATGTATCAGAGTTCTCAGTACTCAGAAAAGATTGGAGTAAGTGGTACTCCTTTTCGAACTCAGAAAAACTTTGTCAAAACCTATCAATCAAGATTTCAGTCAATCCTAGCATCATGCAATCCTAAACCGCATTAAAAAACATATTATCTTTTCAAAAGCGTTATTAATTCACTGGATAAAACATCACAAGCAGTAGCAATATTCAGACTGGATAGAGACACTCGACCATGCAGTTTAAAAAACCTAAAAGCAAAAATAAAACTAACACTAAAAATAAAACTAACAACTATCAAACAGAAAAAACTAAAAGCTGGTATTTTCCTTTTTCTTTTTTTTCTTTTTTTTTTTACAAATGTCCAGGAAACCTCCTTGCAATTTCAACTTTTATCACTCCAAGTTCAAGAGGGTTCTTTCTCCTTCTGGTGTCTTTCCTGCAAAATTGAACAAACAAAGTCTTACAAGAAGAAGCTTGCTTGACTTGTTAATTCCAAAACAGCATATTTAAGAACAAGGGTTGAAAATTGTGTCCACCTTAAAACAAGAATTCTTGAGTTCCCAAAGATCAAAACCATTATAGAAGCAAGGGAAAACTCAGAGAATCAAAAACTTTTCAAGAACTGATGGACACAAAATTATTTATAAACAAAGAAAATAGAAAATAAAAACAGAAAATAAAAGAAAGCTAAAAATTACTGAATTTAAAATACTCAAACCTGGACATGGGTTGTCTCCCAAGAAGCTCAATTTTATAGTCTTCGATAGACTTGGTTCCTTCCAGAAATTGTTCAATCAACCAGGGTCTATTGCAAACTGTTTTAGACCCCTCAAGTCATGCAAATTTTGACAACTTGAAGTCATCAAAATAATGCAGACTTGTTCAGCATAATCCTCATCATTTTCCCAAATAAGATCACCTATGGACAATTTAAAAGAATTTTGTTCTCTCTCTTCCGGTGTGGGAAGAAAAACTGATTTTTCACTGGTTAAGCAAACCACGTCTTCAATTTTCTTTTCCTCTATTCTGTCCATAGAATCACTTACCGGGTCAATGGGAACTTGTTGGTTTACTGGATGCCTCCCCAAAATTTCATTCAGCCTTCCTTGCAAGATTATTCTGGCCTTCCATTCTTGCACTCGGTTGGGCAAAGATCCCGAAGCGCGTTTGCAATCTATTTCAGAGTAATACTCATCAATTAAATTGAGAACAATACGCTTCTTCTTTATATCTTCTTTTTCAAGATTAGCCTGAATCTTTGCCAACCATTCCTCAAATGTTCCAGCCATATTTCCTTACAAAATTTCAGCAAACAAAATTAGTCGCACCTATTCACCACACAAGTTAATATTTTTTTTTTATATTTTTTTATATAAAAAAAACAGCACTAAACAAATTAATAAAAAGAACTTAAAAAGAACCTATCCCCGGCAACGGCGCCAAAAACTTGATAGCCAAATCCGCAAGTGCACGGATGGTTATCGCGTAATATATAAGATATCGAACTCACAGGGATAGGTGTCTTTTTAGTAACTTGTTTAGTACTTTAACAGAAAATTAAAAGATATATTTTTTATGTTGGTTTTTAGAACAAGTAAATAAAATAGCATGAAATAAAAGAAATTAAAGATGATGGAATTTAAGCACTTGGGTTGAATTACATAGTCTATAAAATATGCTAGCAAACTTCTACTAAATTTCTGAATTCTAGAACCAAGTTCATGATGCTATAGCCTAGTATTTCTACAAGTTAATCTCTTACACATTGTAGAACTTTCTTTCTAATTACTAAACTCAATTTCTTGCAATTTAGTTAATTAAAGAAGAAGATGAAGATGAAGTTCAGGCCAACATAAAGCTACGTCTATCCTAATTTCTTAGCGATATATACTTATAGCCTTTTTTAAATCCCATTTCCCTTACTACTTACCAATTCTCATTCGTATAAGCAATAAGCAAGAACTCTTGTGTACTTTAAGAGGAAATGAAGAACAAGGAAATAAAACATAAACTGGAAATATTATTCAAAAATGTAGAAGCAAAACTAAAGCATAAATTACAAACTAAAACAACCCAAGTAACTTAAAAGAATTAGCCAAGCATGGCTAAAAGAAGCATTGGATTACCCTGGACTAGGAGCTCAAGTATGGCTTCCCACAATTCCTAGGAACAATGATCTTAAGGAGGAAAGAAAGAATACTTGTTGTATTGTAGATAGGTGTGTTTTTTACAAAGGATGAGCACTCCTATTTATAGCAAAAATTTCAATGGTGGAGGAGTTGATGGCCATTATGGCCTTCATTGGCCACCAATTAACTTTTGAAAACTCATTCCCACTACCATCAATTCTCCACTCATCCTTTAATCCTTATTTTCCATGTGCTTAATTTAGAGAGTGTTGGTTCATATTCTTGATTTCCACTTTAAGTCCTCTCTTTGCTAGCACTTCAATTCTGGCCCTTTAACTCATTGAAACTTCACTTTTCATCCTCCACTCTTGAACTTTTACACTTTGGTCCTTCCTTTCCTGAAACTTACAAATTGGTCCCTGGACAAAAATGATAACTATACCAGCTTTCCTAAAAATATAAAAATAACTATAAAAATTCCTAAAAATATAAAATAAAGTTTAAAAAACAAATAAAAGCTAATCTATATGCAAAATGCAAAATAAATATAAAATCTACATAAAAAGAATAAAAATCCTATATGAGACTCAAAAATAACAAAATAAAAAGACTAAAAAGACCCTAAAATTATCATATAAAATCCAGTCATCATGAAGCATCATCCGTGCCAACACTTGAGCGTTGGGACGTGGCAGGTTTTATTATAAATAGGGTCTTTGCTTTCCTTTGTAAACACACCTTTCACACCCTTCATACCATCTTTCTTCTTGGTTCAGAGCAATTTCCTGGACTTGTGGGAAGCCTCTTTGAGCTCCCAATTTAGGTTTTTCTCTTTATGTATCTCTTAGCCATGCTAGGCTAATTTCTCTTGTATTTGGGTTGTTATGAATCTTCATAATGTGAAGAAGGTCTTGCTCCTGACCCTGGCTGTGGTTTTGATGACGACAAACTCATCGGCAAAAAGAAGAAAAGAAGACTTCGAAGAAACAAGCGCTACAAAGTCCATCAATAGTCTAGAAGTCTTAGTATTAGGTGAGTTATGCTTATAAAGGTCTATTAAAGCATAAAGGCTCTTAAAACATCTAATCTAATCAAGCTAAGTGTTTTCATAACTTAAAAGAAGTAGAAAACCTTAAGGCAATCTCAAAGAAACAAGTTTCTGGAAAATGGACTTCTGTGTAATCGATTACAACTTTGTGGTAATCTATTACACCAAGGCAAGTAATCGATTACTCATGTATTGTAATCGATTACATGTTTGAAATTCAAATTCGAACTGAAACGGTCACTTGTGTAATCGATTACACTAAGTATGGTAATCGATTACCAGAACGAAAAAGTGTATCTTTTCATGAACCATTGTGTCCCAAACCTTTTGGAAAGGGTTGTGATGGTTCAAGGACGTTTCCCTTGCCTATATAAAGTCCATTTGAGTCCAGAACACACAACACACACATGAGAACACACAACACATGAGAAAATCACATTAGGCCAAAAACTTTGTCAAAGTTAGTTCATCTTTTAGAACTTAAACATTCAAGAGCCTAGATTCTGAGTCCATGATCTTCATGTTCATAAGAACACATTAGTTGTTCATATCTTGAGGAACTCAGAATCCTATTATGCTTAAAAGCCTTAAAGCATAATTTCTCATTATCAATCCACTTGTATGTTAAAGGATTGATACAGCCAACTGTAAAATCTTCTTCATCCCTTTCTGTAAGGTTGGGTTTTCACCGTAGGTTTCGGTGAAGGGTTGTTGTCACTGAAAGTGGTTTACTTTCAGGGTTTACATTGAAGGCAGGATAGTCTTCAAGGTCTGAGGGTGGTTTGCCTTCAGGAACTGAAAGCGGTTTGCTTTCAGGGTCTGTTGAAAGTGGTTTGCTTTCACAGGGTATTGGTAGAAATTCTTGGGGTCCTAGGGTTAGGTACTTGTAAGAGATTTTTATCAATAGTGGAAAAATCCTCAAGGGGTTTTCTTGAGGGACTGGACGTAGCCTTCGGTGGATTGAAGGTGAACCAGGATAAAATCTTGGGTGTGATTTTCTTTATCCTTCATATTTACTTTCAAGCATCGCTCAATTCCGCTGCAATCATAGCGATCATCTCGTGATCATCATTATCTTGAAAGTAACAATTTGAATAAGGCGAAAATCGGGGCAACACTGATTCACCCCCCCCCCTCTCAGGTTGCTATCTGCACTAACAATTGGTATCAGAGCGGAAGTTTAGGTAAGTTATTCCTAAGATCCGGGAAAAGATGGCATCCTCTTCCAATCATGGAACAAATGAAGGATTCAACATAAACAGGCCACCATTCTTCAATGGAGAACATTATGACTTCTGGAAAATCAAGATGAAGATATTCATAAAGTCATTAGACGCAGGAATATGGAAAGCCATTGAAGAAGGACCCTTTGTGCCTGTAACAACAGATGAAGAAGGAACTTCACAATCAAAATCCGAAAGTACTTGGAGTGAAGAAGAAAAGAAGAAGGTTCAATATGATCTCAAAGGAATGAACATCCTTACATCTGCTCTTGGCATGGACGAATTTTTCAGAGTATTAACGTGCACTTCATCAAAAGAAATATGGGATACGTTGATGGTGACTCATGAAGGAACAGATGAAGTCAAGAGATCAAAGATCAATACTCTATCTCAGGAATATGAAATGTTCAGAATGCTTCAGGAGAAAAGGTATTAGATATGCAAAAACGATTTACTCATTTGATTAATCATTTGATTGCTCTTGGAAAACAATTTTCAAATAGTGACTTGAACATGAAAGTTCTAAGATCACTTACAAGAGTATGGCAACCAAAAGTCACAGCCATCTCTGAGAAGAAGAGTTTATCAAATATGTCTCTTGCAACTCTTTTTGGAAAACTCCAAGAACATGAGTTGGAATTGAATCGGTTAGAAGAGCATGAACAACATGAGAAGAAGTATCGATCAATTTCCTTAAAGGCAAAGAAAAGCATCAAAGAAGATTATGATGCAGATTCTGAAGAAGAAAACAATGAAAATTTGAATCTTCTAGTAAAGAACTTTGGAAAGTTTCTTAAAAGAAAAAGTGTCAAATTTAACAACAATAAATCTTTCCAAAGAAACAATGAGCCTTCTTCGTCTCAAAAGGTCACATGTTTCGAATGTGGCAAGCCTGGACACTTCAAGTCAGATTGTCCAAATCTTCAGAAGAAGAGACATGGTCTAAGAGAAAAATTTGAAAAGAAGGACCAACCTACACGGAAAGCATATTTGGCTTGGGATGATAACGAAGTAAGTTCATCATCAGATTCTGACAAAGAAGAAGCACAAGTTGCTTTAATGGCCTCACATGATTCAGACATTGAAGATTCCCAGGTTAGTGATAATTCTATGTCTCCTCGTGATTTAAAGTTTGCTATGGAAAACATGTTTAAATTATGTCAAGAATTTTCCAAGATTAGCACTAAGCAAAACGAATTGATTTCATCCTTAGAAAGTAAGTGCAAAACCTTAAAAGAGGAATTAGACATAGTAAAATCTAAAGTAGATATTACACATAAATGCACTAAGTGTAGTTCTTTAGAAGAAAAGATAGGTGATCTTCAACAAAGGGTAAATAACTTCAATAAAGGAAAACAGAAATTAGATGATATTCTAAGTGTACAAAGACATTCAAATAACAAGTCAGGTCTAGGATATAATTCTCATCCAAAGACTAAGGAAGTCAAGAAGACTGTGTTTGTGAAACCTAACATGATGGAAAGATCTTCTAAAGGGGATAAGAGCAATTCATCTAGAAGTATGAACAACAAAAAGAACAACTCTAATAGACCTCCTAAGAAGACCCATACCACTCCTAAACAATCAACCAGTTACGATCATTACTCTTGTACTTATTGTAACAAAGTAGGACATACCCCTAGTAGATGTTATTACAAACATGTAGGAGTACCAAATAGGGAGTACATTTGGGTTAGAAAGGATGTTAACTTAGAAGAACCCAAGACTTGTTGGGTTCCTAATACCCATGTCTGAACTTTGTCATGTAGGTGTGTATGAAAGCAGCAAAGGATTTATGGTATCTTGATAGTGGCTGCTCATCACACATGACAGGAGACAAAACCAAATTTTCATTTCTTATACCTAGAGAAAAAGGTTTTGTCACATATGGTAACAATCAAAAGGGAAAAATACTCGGTATTGGAAGAATAGGCACACCCCCTCAAACAGTCATCGATAAAGTTCTTTATGTTGATGGTTTGATGCATAATCTTCTGAGTATTAGTCAACTATGTGATAAAGGTTTGAAAGTTGGTTTTATTGATGATATATGTGTAGTAAAAGATGTGAAAACTAAAGAAATTAAGTTTTCTGGATATAAAGTAAATAAAGTCTTCATGATCTCCTTGGAAGAAATTCCACAAAATGTGAGATGCCTTTTGGCCAAGAATAATAGTGATTCATGGCTATGGCATAGAAGACTTGCTCATATTCACATAGATCATTTCAAGCATGATCTGGTCATTGGGCTTCCAAAGATGAAATTCGAAAAAGACAAGCTTTGTGATGCATGTCAAAAAGGGAAGCAAACCAGAACATCCTTCAAACCAAAGAACATAGTTTCGACTTCAAGGCCCCTTCAATTGTTACATATGGATTTGTTCAGACCATCTAGAACAAAAAGCCTCGGAGGTAATTTCTATGCACTTGTTATTGTTGATGATTTCTCTAGATTCACTTGGACATTATTTCTACCTCATAAGAATGAAGCCTTCAATGCATTCAAAAGATATGCAAGGCTAGTTCAAAATGAGAAGTCTTTAAAGATCTCTTCTATTAGAAGTGATCATGGTGGAGAAT
This sequence comes from Acmispon strigosus, assembly GCA_030819835.1. Taxonomy (NCBI): domain Eukaryota; kingdom Viridiplantae; phylum Streptophyta; class Magnoliopsida; order Fabales; family Fabaceae; genus Acmispon; species Acmispon strigosus. The sequence goes on along the minus strand of JAUAMA010000007.1, from coordinate 17,497,247 downwards.
TTCAGAATCAACAATTCCAAGAACTATGTGATGAAAATGGAATATCACATAATTTCTCTACTCCGAGAACACCACAACAAAATGGTGTTGTAGAAAGGAAGAATAGATTACTTGAAGAATTAGCAAGGACAATGCTAAGTGAATCAAGTCTCCCTAAATACTTCTGGGCTGATGCTGTAAGTACTTCTTGCTATATTTCCAATAGAGTTCTTATTAGACCTATTCTTAAGAAAACCCCCTATGACCTTTACAAAGGAAGGAAACCAAATATCTCTCATCTACATGCTTTTGGATCAAAATGCTTTGTCTTGAATAATGGAAAGGAAAACCTTGGTAAGTTTGATGAAAAATCTGATGAAGGTATATTCCTTGGATATTCATTAACAAGCAAAGCATATAGAGTCTTTAACAAGAAAACTCTTTCCGTGGAAGAATCCATACATGTTTCTTTTGATGAATCTAAATCTTCAATAGAAGATAAAGTCAATCTTCCGGATAATGAAGAAGATGACATCATTATAAATGAAGATTCTCAAAAGGATGGAGATCATAATCCAATACAAGAAGAGCACATTGAAGATAATACTTATCAACTGCCAAAAGAATGGAGAACCCATAGGGATCATCGAGTTTCTAGAGGCGTTTCTACAAGGCTACGCTTAAATGATTCAGTTTTTAATATGGCCTTTGTCTCTCAGATAGAACCATCAAAAGTAAATGATGCTCTAGAGGATGAGTATTGGATTGTAGCAATGCAGGAAGAATTAAACCAATTTGAAAGGAATCAAGTTTGGGAACTTGTCCCTAAACCTAGTGATAAACATATTATTGGAACTAAGTGGGTATTTAGGAATAAGTTAGATGAAAATGGTATTATAGTTAGAAACAAAGCAAGATTAGTTGCTCAAGGCTATAATCAAGAAGAAGGTATAGATTTTGATGAAACTTATGCACCCGTAGCAAGGTTAGAAGCCATAAGATTGTTATTAGCGTATGCTTGTTCTTTAAATTTCCCATTGTATCAAATGGACGTCAAAAGTGCTTTCCTGAACGGATACATTCAAGAAGAAGTCTATGTGAAGCAACCTCCAGGATTTGAAGATCCAAAGTTTCCTTCACATGTCTTCAGACTAAAGAAAGCACTCTATGGTCTTAAGCAAGCCCCTCGTGCATGGTATGATAGGTTAAGTACTTTCCTTTGTGATAAAGGATTTCAAAAGGGTAAGGCTGATACAACCTTGTTCATCAAAAGAACCAAAGGTAATACCTTACTTGTTCAAATTTATGTTGATGATATTATCTTTGGCGCAACTAACGAATCTCTTTGCAAAGATTTCTCTAATATGATGCAAGAAGAATTTGAGATGTCCATGATGGGAGAATTAAATTTCTTTCTTGGTTTACAAATCAAGCAATCACATGATGGAATATTCATCAATCAATCAAAGTTTTGTAAGGAATTGTTAAAGAAATATGATTTGGATGATTGCAAAGCCATAGCCACACCAATGGAGTCTAACACATATCTAGATCAAGATGAATCCGGTGTTCAAGTTGATATCACCAAATATAGAGGTATGATCGGATCTCTTCTATACTTAACTGCAAGTAGACCTGATATTATGTTTAGTGTGTGTCTATGTGCTAGATATCAAGCATCTCCTAGGGAATCACATTTGAGTTCTGTTAAGCGGATTTTCAAATATTTGAAAGGAACTACAAATGTTGGTTTGTGGTATCCCAAAGGGAGTGTTTGTGATTTGATTGGATATTCTGATTCTGATTATGCTGGTTGTAAAACTGAAAGAAAAAGTACAAGTGGTACTTGTCACTTGTTAGGAAATGCCCTTGTTTCTTGGTCTTGTAAGAAACAAGCATGTGTTGCTCTAAGTACTGCGGAAGCAGAATACATTGCTGCAGGAAGTTGTTGTGCACAAACTCTATGGCTCAAACAACAACTCAAAGATTATGGCTTAGAGCTGGGCTGCATTTCAATCAAATGTGACAACACAAGTGCCATTAATCTCACTAAAAACCCTATCATGCATTCTCGAACTAAGCATATTGATATACGACATCATTTTCTTCGAGATCATGTTATGAGGAAAGATATAGAGATTTCATTTGTGGATACACATAATCAATTAGCAGATATCTTTACTAAACCTCTTCCTAAGGAATCATTTTATAAGATAAGAAGAGAGTTAGGCATATTAGATGAGCATGACATTTAAGGTAACATGTTATTTGCATAATCTTTATCATGAATATGTGTTTACATGCCTTTAGAAAGATTATGTACTTAAGTGTTTATAAGAAAATGTGATACATAAGTCTCTAGGAGCCTAGAACTTGTAAAATTGTCATAGTAATCGATTACCATAGGTCCTGTAATCGATTATCCATGCTCTAAGTCCTCGTGCCTGTTGGAACCATTTGAGTAATCGATTATCACAACTGCTGTAATCGATTACATGTTCAAAATTTGAAATTTTTCAAATTTACAACTGCTGTAATCGATTACCCTAACTGCAGTAATCGATTACATGCTCGAAAAACTGCCAGAATTCCAGTTTTCCCTCTTCTTTTTGAAATTCAAACTTAGGATAACTGCCTTGTAATCGATTACCCAAACTGCTGTAATCGATTACATTCTGACCTATTTATACCAGCCTTAGATCATATTCAAGTTTGTCTTCTTATCATCCTCATTCTGATCTTTCCACAATGTCTTCCCTCCCTTGCCTATCTTCAGCCTTTTGTCCCCATAATCCTTTGAATTTCTCACGCCTTCTTCCTACCTCTGCCGAGAAAACTAGGTTCATTTCTCACTTTCTGAAACAAACAATTCGAACCCCCTCTTATGCCAACTTAGATTCCTTCATCGAAGCCGGTCTCACATTCCCCGCTTTGCTAGGAGATCAATATCTTGATAATTTCATTACATCAACCACACCCTATTATCCAGAGTTAGTCAAAGTGTTCTATTGTAACTTGGAAGTTGATGGCACAATTCTTACCTCTTCTGTAAAAGGGACTACCATTCAGTATTCTCTTATCTCTCTTGGTAAGTGTTTAGGCCTTCCATTCACTGGTGCCGAGTTGGGAACAAATTTGCCCTGCCCCTGGCCTGACTATAGTTCTGACTCCTTTTATCGCACTTTGTGCCGCTTTACTCCTTCAGAGGTTCAGAAACTTCATCCTCCTCGTACCAAAACCTGTCCCTTTCATGTTGATGTTCTTACCACAACCAATCACTTGGTTCATTATTTTGTCCATCACATTCTTCTGCCTCAGGAAGATCTTCATGCTCACATTAGTGAGTTAGAACTCCAAGTTTTATATGGCATCCTTCATGGTCACGCCATTAACTCAACCTTCCTCATAATGCATCATATGCTTACTTGCAAGACTAAAGCACAATCATTTCCCTATGCTCCCAGTATCACTCGTCTTCTTTTTCAATCTGGGGTTCCCATTGCCGACTCCCATGATGTGCGCTCTTCAAATTACACTTGTGTAAATTCTAGGATACTATCGAGTTTAGGCTTGTTTCATGACTATGAAATTGATACTCTTTCCTGGTTACTTCATTATGATGGTGTTGACATCTTGACCGATGATGAAGACATGTCTGATGACTCTTAGTTTTATCAGCTTTTGTATCATTCATCGTTGCTGTTTGTAACTTATGTATTTGCTCTTTTATATATATATATATACGTGCTGGTTGTATTTGTGTTTTTGTTCATGCTTTACATTTTTACCCCCAATCCCCCATGCTTTATTTTGCAATATATACTTGTGTGGATGTATGCCTGTATTTTTTGGCCTTTTCTTCTTTTTGATGAAGTCAAAAGGGGGAGAAAGGTTATGTGCTTTAAAGATCATATGCAGGAATTCAACAAGTACATTAGAAAGGGGGAGAAAAATCAGAAATACAAGATTCCATCAAATAGGGGGAGTTTTACATCACACATGCACATATGATCTTCAAAGTATCAAGTATGTGTTTGCCATCATCAAAAAGGGGGAGATTGTGAAGAAGGTCTTGCTCCTGACCCTGGCTGTGGTTTTGATGACGACAAACTCATCGACAAAAAGAAGAATAGAAGACTTCGAAGAAACAAGCGCTACAAAGTCCATCAATAGTCTAGAAGTCTTAGTATTAGGTGAGTTATGCTTATAAAGGTCTATTAAAACATAAAGGCTCTTAAAACATCTAATCTAATCAAGCTAAGTGTTTTCATAACTTAAAAGAAGTAGAAAACCTTAAGGCAATCTCAAAGAAACAAGTTTCTGGAAAATGGACTTCTGTGTAATCGATTACAGCTTTGTGGTAATCGATTACACCAAGGCAAGTAATCGATTACTCATGTATTGTAATCGATTGCATGTTTGAAATTCAAATTCAAACTGAAACGGTCACTTGTGTAATCGATTACACTAAGTATGGTAATCGATTACCAGAACGAAAAAGTGTATCTTTCCATGAACCATTGTGTCCCAAACCTTTTGGAAAGGGTTGTGATGGTTCAAGGACGTTTCCCTTGCCTATATAAAGTCCATTTGAGTCCAGAACACACAACACACACATGAGAACACACAACACATGAGAAAATCACATTAGGCCAAAAACTTTGTCAAAGTTAGTTCATCTTTTAGAACTTAAACATTCAAGAGCCTGGATTCTGAGTCCATGATCTTCATGTTCATAAGAACACATTAGTTGTTCATATCTTGAGGAACTCAGAATCCTATTATGCTTAAAAGCCTTAAAGCATAATTTCTCATGATCAATCCACTTGTATGTTAAAGGATTGATACAGCCAACTGTAAAATCTTCTTCATCCCTTTCTGTAAGGTTGGGTTTTCACCGTAGGTTTCGGTGAAGGGTTGTTGTCACTGAAAGTGGTTTACTTTCAGGGTTTACATTGAAGGCAGGATAGTCTTCAAGGTCTGAGGGTGGTTTGCCTTCAGGAACTGAAAGCGGTTTGCTTTCAGGGTCTGTTGAAAGTGGTTTGCTTTCACAGGGTATTGGTAGAAATTCTTGGGGTCCTAGGGTTAGGAACTTGTAAGAGATTTTTATCAATAGTGGAAAAATCCTCAAGGGATTTTCTTGAGGGACTGGACGTAGCCTTCGGTGGATTGAAGGTGAACCAGGATAAAATCTTGTGTGTGATTTTCTTTATCCTTCATATTTACTTTCAAGCATCGCTCAATTCCGCTGCAATCATAGCGATCATCTCGTGATCATCATTATCTTGAAAGTAACAGTTTCAATAAGGCGAAAATCGGGGCAACACTGATTCACCCCCCCCTCTCAGGTTGCTATCTGCACTAACACATAAAACTATGCTGTAAGTCTTAATCTTTATATATGAATGAAGTTCTTGTTCTTAGTATTTTCTCCTTATGCTTAATTAATCTTGGTGCACACAAGTTCACTTTGCTCAATTCTTGCACAATGGTAATTGGTAGAATTTGAGGGAAATTAGATTAAATTAATGGATTATTCATCACTTAGGTATAAGGATGGAAACCAATTGTGTTGGCTAGAACTAAGAACACTAATGCTTCAATTTGATTAACTAATCACTAAGGTATTAGGCTTAGTAATTGGATTGAAAGTTCTATTTGATTAAGGCATTAACAAATAGAAATCCTAGGCTAAAGCACCTAAGAACTAGTTCTAATTTCATGTGTAAAAGTGATTCTGAAAAGCTAAGTTAAGTGAAGTGAAACTCAACCCAAATACTTGTTTTATCATTTTTATCATTTCATGGCTTTTAGTCTTTTTCTATCACAATATCAAAACAAAACATCTTTTATTTTACCAACTCTGAAAAACCAATTATAAAATCAACCAATCCCTGTGGAGGCGATATCTTTTATATTACTTCGATATTCAACCGTACACTTGCAGATTTGGCTTATCAATGCCCTAATTTTATCCGTTAACCTTTGTGCTTTTTCTAAGCAGGGAGATTAATCATGATCTTTGCTTTGGGTAGGTATTGTGGTTGGGGAAACCTCTTTCCCCCATCCATGCGTAGCACACTGATTTATTTCATTTGATATTGAACATTTATTGAAATTTTAGCTTTTCTTAGATATAATATTTCGGGTTTTTGTGCTTTGCATTTTAGGTTCCTTTTCATACAAATTTCAAAGATGTGTTTGTTTAAATAAAACTTCATTAAGAGCAATAATTTTTCTATGCATATTCTAAATTTAGGTGTTTGCTTTTAGAATCAACTCGTCTCCGATGTTGATGCTATTTTTTGGTATTATATTTAACCATTTTGATACCCAAATCACAAGTGCACGATTGACTATCGCGTAGTATAAAAAGATCGAACCCAAGGGATAGGTGTTCTTTTTATTATAATATACAATACTTGTGCAGAAAATTAAAAGATGAATATATGATGTTGGTTTTAGAGAAATCAAGAACAAAAGCATAAAATGATAAGAAATAAAGATGATAAGAATTTAAGCTCTTGGGTTGGTTTACATAGTCTATAAAACATGCTAGTAATCTCCTACTTAATTTCCGAATTTTAAATACAATTTCATGATGCTATAGCCTAGAATTTCTACAAGTTAATTGCCTTAAGAAATGTAGAACTTTCTTCCTAATTACTAAATCCATAGCCTTGGTATTTAGTTAACCAGAAAAGAAGATGAAGAATGAATTCGGGCCAGCACAAAGTTACGTCTATCCTAATTGCCTTAAGAGATATATACTTATAACCATTTTTATTTCCTATTTCCCTTACTACTTACCAAATGGCCTTATGACATAAGTAGAAAGCAAGATATCTTTTGTGCACAAAGATGAATAAAGAACAAGGAAATAAAACATGAAAGGAAATATTATTCAGAAATGTAGAAAAACACTAGAACATGAATTATAAACTAAAACAACCCAAAAACTTAAAGAAGAAGTTAGCCAAGCATGGCTAAAAGAATCATTGAATTACCCTGGATAGTAGCTCAAGTTTGGCTTCCCACAATTCCTAGGGACAATGATCTTAAGGAGGAAAGAAGAATACTTGTTGTATTCTGAAATGGTGTGTCTTACAAGTGAAGAAAAGGCCCCTATTTATAGTAAAAATTCACCCTCCAGCGCTTGAGCGCTGGCATTCCCAACGCTTGGGCGTTGGGATGCATTAAAATTCCACTATCAGACCGAATGGACTGTATTTGGTGAACAACTAGACCGAATGATAGTGTGAAAATGAGGAACTTCTAATCAAGTTTATATCGAATAGAATGTCAAATTAACCCCCCACCTGCGTTGCCCATGTAGGTTTAGGTTTTAAAGGTTCCCCTGCAAGTTATATAACTAGGTGGGGGGTAAATTAACCCCCCACCTGTCAAATAAACCCCAATTTGACCTGCAGGTGAACCTTTAAAACCTAAATTTACATGGGCAACGCAGGTGGGGGGTTTATTTGACATTCTATTCGATGTAAACTTGATTAGAAGTTCCTCATTTTCCCACTATCCATCGGTCTAGTTGTTCACCAAATACAGTTCACCGTAGACATATGGGAAAATAGAGCTTTTGTCACTCTCATTCTCTCTCATCGCTAGAATTTCCATAAAATTTTATAATCACCCTCCCTGGAGTTCTTGCATTCATGCTAATATTCAAAGTAAGATTCACTCCTTTTAAATTCTGATCACGGGACGAAACATTTTTTCCACCTTCAGGGTTCTCTTCCTCACCTATATATACCTAGGAGCCATTAAAGAAAGTTTCGGCACAACGTCTAGTTGCTTGTTATTTCTGTCCATTTTTTAGTGTTGCGCTCCTTAAGTCTAGAGTTCAAAATACTATTGAAAAAGTGTACATTCGAGTGATGCTTCAAGAAGTTTAGATCTCCTACATGAGTTCCTGAAGTCTAGTCCAAAAACGGATATTTCCTACATGAAAATAATTTTTGTGTTTAGTCATTGGATGAAATTTCATGTGGATGTCCCTAAGAATTTAACAACAAGTTATTTTTTTAGATTTATCTCAAATTTTACTTGCAAATTTTGATATAAAAATCCTGTAAATTTGACAAAACAAATATTTATAGAGTAATGAAAAAATATTTAATAATGATTTTATGTTTATAGGGTATTCAAAATTAAGAAGAGAATATCTTTCAAAAAAAAAAAAGAAGAAAAAAAAATTCACATAAATAAAATATTATATTTATTAAAAAATGATAAAATTAAAATAAAAAAGAAATGAAATAAATACTTACCTCGATGCAGAGCACTCGAAAAGTCTCTAACTACGTAGGTCTCCTAGGACTTTGACCTTGCCGCACATCACCAACACTCCAAAAGTTTACACTAGCACGTAGGCTAGTGCAAAGCAAAAAACTCAATGTATATAAAATAGATCTCTAAAAATCTTGAACTATGCTACAAACTATATGTTTTTACACTATGTTTGTGTGATCCAAAACACTCAAAGTAATTTTAATCTTAGACCTTAGTCTTTGAATTTTTGGATGATCAAACATGAGAAGAAGTTCCCTTTATATAGAGGAAGGAGAAGAAAGAACGGGGAAGTTTTAGCAATGTGGGACTTAAAATAGTTTACCAATTATTCCTTTAAACTAAAATACATATTTCGTATGGCAACCTTAGGTGTTTTTTATCTATCCAAATATTGGTATTACGTATTGCTCTCTCTAACAAAAATTGTACGTGGCAACATAATCTTTTAAATGCCTCAAGTTTCATACAAAACTAACATCTACAACATTGGATACGAGTTCTCGTATATTTCTCCAAGCTTTAGCAATGTGAGAATAAAACAGTTGATCAGTGCTTTACTTTGTTGTGAGATATCAAATTTCATGGCAACTTTAACTGTTTATTAACTATCCAAAGAATGGAATAACATCTTGTTTTGTTAAAAATAATTGTAGGTGACCACATTACATTTCAAATGTCTCAAGTTTCATACAAAACTAACATCTACAACTACAGATATGCGTTCTTGTATACTCCTTCGTGTACATTTTGCACAAGCATCTTAGTTTTGTCTTCTAAATAAAGAAAATACTTGGTAAACACATAATCTATCTCTTGTTGTTCTCATGATAGTGTATTTATATGCTACGTATTTAACTTTCATAACCTTAGTATTAAATCAGAATTTTTGTTTTAGAAAAGAATATATAAAGGTGATTTAGATGAAAATATTAGTTTTACTAAACAACTAAGGAAATTAAGTATTGTCATCCCTTTTTGTTGAAAGAACATTGATGAATTGGTCCCTTCTTGATATTCTATGATATCCTAAAATTAATTTTAATTGGGGCTTTGTGTGTGTTTGAGTATTAGTGACGCCATGGCCTTATCATTTTCCAATATATATTATTTTTGCATGTATTACTATAAATTTATTTTGTTGTTCATATGCCTACTTGATTCAAACAGGTAAATATATGTTGATGCTAGCGGTAACTTAAATAATCAATAAATATGAATTAATGATCTATGTATACTCCATATTCCCAAACATTCGAAGAATAATTTATCCTTTCTCAACTCATTAGTGTTGAACACGTCTTTAATGATTTATAGGTATGCATTAACATCCTCGTGAGTTGTGATACATCCTGGTGAAGCACTTGTAAGTGATTGGATTTACTAGCTTTGCCTGAGTTATTCTGCTAGTTCCTTGTGGAACAACGAGCCCCTTGACATAAGGTCATAAGGGTAGTGGCCTATTGTCACAATTGTTGGGGATGCCATGTTTAGGCCAATAATATGCATGTAGGTGCTACAAGTAAACTTTTCTGCTATGCCCTCATTTTATTCTTTGAACTTAGTGCATTTTCTAAGTAGGCATATTACTCAAGATCTTTTATTTGGCTAGACTAGATATATGGTTGCGTAAACATCTTTCCTCCATCCATTCATAGGATATACATCTAACTAATTTTATGTTGAACATTTATTGAAATTTTGCTTATCTTGCGACTTTGATAGACTTTTGATTGGGTTTAAGTGCTTTTTTTTTTGGGTAACTTTTCTTGTTAATTTTGCTTTGATTCCTGATGACTGGATTTTATATGATGTTTTTAGGGTCCTTTTAGTTTATTTTATTTTATTTGTATTGAGTCTCATATAGGTTTTTATTCTTTTTATTTAGATTTTCTATTTATTTTTGCATTTGCATGTAGATTAGCTTTTATTTGTTTTTAAGCTTTATTTGTATAATTTTAGGTATTTTTATTAGTTTTTAGTCTTTTTAGGAAACTGGTTAAGTTAAGCATATTTGTGGGGACCAAGGTGCAAATTGCAAGAAATGAAGGACTGAAAATGAAGCACCATTTCTAATTGGCACATGTGAAAAATGCCATGAGTGGAGAATTGATGAGGAATGGAGGTTTCAGAAGTTAATAAGGGACAAGAATGTGGCTACATCAGTGCCATTGAGGGCAATGAAACCTCATCAAGAGGAAAAACAAAACAGCAAGGAGATGAAGCATCATCCGTGCCAACACTTGAGCGTTGGGACGTGGCAGGTTTTATTATAAATAGGGTCTTTGCTTTCCTTTGTAAACACACCTTTCACACCCTTCATACCATCTTTCTTCTTGGTTCAGAGCAATTTCCTGGACTTGTGGGAAGCCTCTTTGAGCTCCCAATTTAGGTTTTTCTCTTTATGTATCTCTTAGCCATGCTAGGCTAATTTCTCTTGTATTTGGGTTGTTATGAATCTTCATAAAACTATGCTGTAAGTCTTAATCTTTATATATGAATGAAGTTCTTGTTCTTAGTATTTTCTCCCCATGCTTAATTAATCTTGGTGCACACAAGTTCACTTTGCTCAATTCTTGCACAATGGTAATTGGTAGGATTTGAGGGAAATTAGATTAAATTAATGGATTATTCATCACTTAGGTATAAGGATGGAAACCAATTGTGTTGGCTAGAACTAAGAACACTAATGCTTCAATTTGATTAACTAATCACTAAGGTATTAGGCTTAGTAATTGGATTGAAAGTTCTATTTGATTAAGGCATTAACAAATAGAAATCCTAGGCTAAAGCACCTAAGAACTAGTTCTAATTTCATGTGTAAAAGTGATTCTGAAAAGCTAAGTTAAGTGAAGTGAAACTCAACCCAAATACTTGTTTTATCATTTTTATCATTTTTATCATTTCATGGCTTTTAGTCTTTTTCTATCACAATATCAAAACAAAACATCTTTTATTTTACCAACTCTGAAAAACCAATTATAAAGTCAACCAATCCCTGTGGAGATGATATCTTTTATATTACTTCGATATTCAACCGTACACTTGCGGATTTGGCTTATCAATGCCCTAATTTTATCCGTTAACCTTTGTGCTTTTTCTAAGCAGGGAGATTAATCATGATCTTTGCTTTGGGTAGGTATTGTGGTTGGGGAAACCTCTTTCCCCCATCCATGCGTAGCACACTGATTTATTTCATTTGATATTGAACATTTATTAAAATTTTAGCTTTTCTTAGATAGAATATTTCGGGTTTTTGTGCTTTGCATTTTAGGTTCCTTTTCATACAAATTTCAAAGATGTGTTTGTTTAAATAAAACTTCATTAAGAGCTATAATCTTTCTATGCATAGTCTAAATTTAGGTGTTTGCTTTTAGAATCAACTCGTCTCCGATGTTGATGCTATTTTTTGGTATTATATTTAACCATATTGATACCCAAATCGCAAGTGCACGATTGACTATCGCGTAGTATAAAAAGAACGAACCCAAGGGATAGGTGTTCTTTTTATTATAATATACAGTACTTGTGCAGAAAAATTGAAAGATGAATATATGATGTTGGTTTTAGAGCAATCAAGAACAAAAGCATAAAATGATAAGAAATAAAGTTCATAAGAATTTAAGCTCTTGGGTTGGTTTACATAGTCTATAAAACATGCTAGTAATCTCCTACTTAATTTCCGAATTTTAAATCCAATTTCATGATGCTATAGCCTAGAATTTCTACAAGTTAATTGCCTTAAGAAATGTAGAACTTTCTTCCTAATTACTAAATCCATAGCCTTGGTATTTAGTTAACCAGAAAAGAAGATGAAGAATGAATTCGGGCCAGCACAAAGTTACGTCTATCCTAATTGCCTTAAGAGATATATACTTATAACCTTTTTTATTTCCTATTTCCCTTACTACTTACCAAATGGCCTTATGACCTAAGTAGAAAGCAAGATATCTTATGTGCACAAAGATAAATAAAGAACAAGGAAATAAAACATGAAAGGAAATATTATTTAGAAATGTAGAAAAACACTAGAACATGAATTATAAACTAAAACAACCCAAAAACTTAAAGAAGAAGTTAGCCAAGCATGGCTAAAAGAATCATTGAATTACCCTGGATAGGAGCTCAAGTTTGGCTTCCCACAATTCCTAGGAACAATGATCTTAAGGAGGAGAGAAGAATACTTGTTGTATTCTGAAATGGTGTGTCTTACAAGTGAAGAAAAGGCCCCTATTTATAGTAAAAATTCACCCTCCAGCGCTTGAGCGCTGGCATTCCCAACGCTTGGGCGTTGGGATGCATTAAAATTCCACTATCAGACCGAGGCCCAGCGCTTGAGCGCTGGCTTTCCAACGCTTGAGCGTTGGGTCGCCTGCTGCTTCATCTTCAAGCTTTTCCCTTCTTCATGGTAATGGGTTTTCAATGCCTTCAATGGCCACCACTCAGCCCTTAATCATTTCTGAAACTTCCTTCCCACAACCATCAATTCTTCAAGCTTATTTTCCGTGTGCTAAATTGGAGAGAGTTGCTTCATATTCTTCTTTTTCTCTTTTAGCCCTCTCTTTACTAGCACTTCAATTCTGGCCCTTTAATTCTTTGAAACTTCACTTTTAATCCTCCACTCTTGAACTTTCACACTTTGATCCCTGATTTCCTGAAACTTTACAAATTGGTCCCTGGACAAAAATGATAACTATACCAGCTTTTCCTACAAATATAAAATAACTATAAAAACTCCTAAAAATATAAAATAAAGTTAGAAAAACAAATAAAATCTAATCTATATGCAAAATGAAAAATAAATATAAAATCTACATAAAAATAATAAAAATCCTATATGTGACTCAAAAATATTAAAAATACAAATACTAAAAACAACCTAAAAACATCATATAATACCCACTCATCACATATGAAATAGCAATTCTTTCGTACACAATAATGATGCACACACCACTGTAGTTCTGTTTTATGCTATGATCTTTACAAGTGGAAAAGCAGACACAATATTTTGCACTATAAGGTAGCTTAGGAAGGAATTTAAAGGATATGGTTAGACGTTGAATTCTTTCATATTCATAAAAATTGGCCTCTCTTATTTTGGTCAAACAATGGAAAAATAAAAAGCTCAATATAGTTGTATTTTTTTGAAATGGTTATTGAAACAGTTAAATTAATTGGATTATATGAGTGTGAGGCAAATTGAGATTATTAACCGTGGAGTTTCAGAAAACTTGATGAATCAAAGAAGAAAGATATGAAGTATTTTTCATAATGCCACCTAAGTGGAGGAAAAAGTTGTATATGGAGCACACCAGAAAGAATTTTATGTCGTTTATCCCTCCTCAGTATGCATCTGATGAGGTTCACTAATAAGGAGACTATTTAAAACATCAATCTCATCCTCTCGAGTAGGGGCAATAACTTTTGCCGACATCCAAACTAGAGACAAGTTAGCATTATTCCTTTTTAATGCAACAGAAAGTATAACATTCTGGATATGACGTGATCATACATTCTGGATACTGAAGTTGTATGTTGATAAGGGTGAATTGGTTACTCTTATTAATTCAATGTATATTATTTGGTACACAAGTGGCTCATCTATCAAAAAACACTTGAATTTTCACAAAATAAGACATTTATCATGCAACTCACACGCGCATTAGATCTATTTATGATTTCCTTGTTGGATACAAGTAAACGACACCTGTTGTTGTTCTAGAACATGTGTGGTCTTGAAGATCTAGAGTGATATTATCACCATCTTTTTGAAAGGTATGAATATGTAAAATGTAAAACTGAGTTTAACATTGTTGCCGTTAAAATGATTTTTTATTGAACATGTTCTTCATAAATACGTAACTATGTCTCAGCTTTCAATTTTAACCGACTATTATTTTATTTTACTTTTTATCTATTTTAATATTTTTATTTTATCTCTAAATTTTCCTTTTTATTGAAATAACTAAAATGAAACAAATTTAAAATATAAAACCGAAATTAAGAATAAATCTAAAAAATGACAAAAAAGGAAGGTGTAAAATGACTTCATCACTTTATAATCTTATTTGACTGGCATTAGTCTCCGTTTATAAATTTCAGCTAAAAAGGAATTAAATATGAATGAATTGCACAAGTTTTTGATAAAGGAAATTTGTGCTGTTTTAAAAAAGTATATTGAGGAAATGTTTATCTTGTCGGAAAGTATGAACAAAGTTATACAACTCTCATGCGAACTTCAACTGCTAAATTATATGTTAACTAAGTGGATTTCTATTTAGAAGACAAACTCAAGACATTGACGCAACATGTTCATGGAGAAATATAGGAGAACTCGTATCCTAAGTTGTAGATGTTAGTTTTGTATGAAACTTGAGGCATTTAAAAGATTATGTTGCCACCTACAATTTTTGTTAGAGGGAGCAATACGTAATACCAATATTTGGATAGATAAAAAACACCTAAGGTTGCCATACGAAATATGTATTTTAGTTTAAAGGAATAATTGGTGAACTAGTTTTAGTCCCACATTGCTAAAACTTCCCCGTTCTTTCTTCTCCTTCCTCTATATAAAGGGAACTTCTTCTCATGTTTGATCATCCAAAAATTCAAAGACTAAGGTCTAAGATTAAAATTACTTTGAGTGTTTTGGATCACACAAACATAGTGTAAAAACACAGAGTTTGTAGCATAGTTCAAGATTTTAAGAGATCTATTTTATATCCATTGGGTTTTTTGCTTTGCACTAGCCTACGTGCTAGTGTAAACTTTTGGAGTGTTGGTGATGTGCGGCAAGGTCAAAGTCCTAGGAGACCTAGGCAGTTAGAGACTTTTCGAGTGCTCTGCATCGAGGTAAGTATTTATTTCATTTCTTCTTTATTTTAATTTTATCATTTTTTAATAAATCTAATATTTTATTTATGTGAATTTTTTTTTCTTCTTTTTTTTTGAAAAATATTCTCTTCTTAATTTTAAATACCCTATAAACATAAAATCATTATTAAATATTTTTTCATTACTCTATAAATATTTGTTTTGTCAAATTTACAGGATTTTTATATCAAAATTTGCAAGTAAAATTTGAGATAAATCTAAAAAAATAACGTGTTGTTAAATTCTTAGTGACATCCACATGAAATTTCATCCAATCACTAAACACAAAAATTATTTTCATGTAGGAAATATCCGTTTTTGGACTAGACTTCAGGAACTCTTGTAGGAGATCTAAACTTCTTGAAGCATCACTCGAATGTCCACTTTTTCAATAGTATTTTGAACTCTAGACTTAAGGAGCGCAACACTAAAAAATGGACAGAAATAACAAGAAACTAGACGTTGTGCCGAAACTTTCTGTAATGGCTCCTATGTATATATAGGTGAATAAGAGAACCCTGAAGGTGGAAAAAATGTTTCGTCCTGTGATCAGAAATTAAAAGGAGGGAATCTTACTTTGAAAATTAGCATGAATGCTAGAAATCCAGGGAGGGTGATTATAAAAATTTGTGGAAATTCTAGCTATGAGAGAGAATGAGAGTGACAAAAGCTCTAATTTCCCATATGTGTACGATGGACTGTATTTCGTGAACAACTAGACCGAATGATAGTGTGAAAATGAGGAACTTCTAATCAAGTTTACATCGAATAGAATGTCAAATTAACACCCCACCTGCGTTGCATATGTAGGTTTAGGTTTTAAAGGTTCCCCTGCAGGTCAAATTGTTTCATCTAAATAAAACTCTCTTGTGCATGGCACGGGTCAAAAACTAGTAAACAAAGTTTAGGAAATTTGTATCTATCATAATTGATCACAAAATTTTATCATTCAAAATCTGATAAACGTCTTGAGATCGTTTGAACTTAACAATTTAGAGTCCATTTTAGGAAAAGTTAGTACATGCGTCAACTTTTCATGCAATCGATTATTGCAAACACTTCTTTAGATATTTAAAAAAGTCAAGCTTTTCCCAAAATATTGTGTCCTACAACTAATAATTTTGAAAAAGAAATTTAAAATCTATTAAAAAATTTCCATTTAGAAAATTATACTTTAATATTAATATATGAAATTTTATATATTTTATTTTAAATTTACAATATGAATTTATTTAAAAAAGTCTCTATGTTATACAATTAAGAGTTCCAAGAACCTCTCTCCTAGGTGTCAAGTTCCAGTGCATTTCGCTTCGGTGTTCCAATGATTTTCATCCTACATGGATTCACTAGAACGCAGGGTTTGAAGTTCTCTTCTCATAGTGGCTCTTTCCATGCACTCCTCCCCAAAACCTCCCAACTGACCAATCACATGAACCTTTTTCCAGTATTGCATTATGCATTAAACATAATCATCTAACTGCAAGTAATACTTGAACCTTTTTTATCTTCCCACTTTATCTCACTGATTGATTTCCCTAGGTTTTTTTATCCTTTTCCACTCAAGAACCTAATTATTTCTCCTTCTCAATGCATTTTTTTTCTCTCCAGTATTGTTTGTTAGATTTGAATTTGAAACCCTAATTTATTATGGCGCCATTCATGAAATACTTTGTGGTTTCTCTATAAATAGGTTATTGCAATGTTTTGTTATTCACCAATTCTTCATTCTTTGTCTACTAGAATTTCTTATAGCCATGGCCATGAACTTTGATTCTCATTCCAGCATTTCACCCAAAAAAGAGACATGGAGGATCAATGTAAAGGTTGTTCATCTGCGAAAAGTTCCAAGCTTTGATAATCTGAGGTTACCATTTTGTATTGAGATGGTTCTGATGGATGAAAATGGTGACAGGATTCATGCATCTGCCCGGAAAACCCTAAGCTACAAGTTTAAGCAATTGATCTCTAAGGGTTCTACTTATACCATGTCTCATTTTGGAGTTGTTAATAATACCGGTGAGTTTCGTACCACCAGACATGCTTTTAAGCTGAACTTTCAGCTTAGAACTGATGTCCACCAACTGAATGTCCTTTCTCTTTTGTTCCAATATCTGACATATTGTTCAAGAATTACGACAAGAAATATTTAGCTTGTCAGATTTCATCACTTGAGTTGATTTTTTTACACTCAGTATTTGTTTTTTCATATACCCATTTTCACAATTTGTGTTTTTTTTTTCACCATGTGATTAGGATTCTCACTGGCGTTGGAACTGAGCAGCAGTTCAAGAAAGATGGAATGAGTGACAAGATTATTAAGATTGAGCTCACGGCTGATTGGTAATAATGTTTATTTAAATTTTTATTTTCTGATTTCCCTTAAGTTTGGGTAATTTAATTGATTATTGTATTGTATTCCCTTATTGTAGTGCCAAGATTGAGTGTGCTTTCCTTGGTAACTTTGTTGATGAGATCAAAGCTTTTCTAGTTGCTGGTAATGCTAGGAATGATGTTGTAGTGATTCAACTTGCAAAAGTGAAGACTTTGAAAGGTTTTACCATTTCATAATTTAATTGGTTTTTATGTCATACTTTTTCAAATCTTGCACTTTTGGTATGAGTCCATGTGAAATAATGTTTGTGCGTATTTTGAAGGTAGACACCCCATGTCTGAATTCTGCTTATGGTGCAACAAAGGTTTTAATTCACCCTGATATTCAGGAATTGCTGCCATCAAGAAAAAGTAAATTCCATGTCCAAACTTTATTTTTTCATTATCGTGAAATAATATTAATGATTTTTATGTTTTCATTAGGTTCTTTGATTCAACTGAGTTAAGCTCTCTAGTTATGAGCCAACTTCCAGATCTAAGCAAATCTACACGAGAAGATTTTCTTGTCATAACTTCTCCATAGACAATTGAAAAATCAAAGATAGTCAGGTGGTTTCTTTTATAATTTCTAAATTATGTTTAACGGACTTTTTTGTGTTGCAAAACTTCCATAATGTTCTTTTGTTATTCCTGTTGAATTGTACTTGTGTGGTGCTTGGAACGATTAAGGTGCTGCCAGAGAATGGTGACTGGTGGTATCCATCCTGTAAATGCAACAAGATGGTTTGTCCTATAGGGTTACTGGAAATCAAACTCATTTTTCCGTCATTTTACAATTACCGACTTCATTTTTTACCACCACAACATGGTGGCTGAAATTTCTATTATTAATCTTCCTTTAAAGTCGCTTTGTCAGTTTGAGTTCTCATTTGCATGTTTTTTGATATGATTTAGTTAGAATGCTGAAAAATCTAACGAAGCAAAGCTTCCTGATGAGCTAAACAACCTTCTAGACAAGACGTTTTTGTTCAAGATTGATGTCAAGATGTCTTCCAACTCCAAGTTTGAGCAATCCTATCGTGTGAAGAAAAATTGTAAGGAACGTGAGATAATCAACCAGTTCAATACCGTGACTGCTGAACCTAGGGTGAATATAATAATAATCTTGATTTGTTTTCACATTTTGGCATACTGTGATTTTTAGATGATTTAAAATAATTTAAAAAGTTAGGTTAATTGTGTTTAATCTCCCACCTCAAAGATTGTGTTTATTTATTGTTTGTTTTAAAAACTTATTTAATTAAACCAGTCTCATTTTGCAGGACTTGATCAGTGATGTTGTTGTTATTGATGATGAAAAAGTGTACGAGTCTACTTAGCCTGCTGCTGTTGTTCTTGGAGTTGAAACCCATGACTTAACCCCGGCAAAGCGGAGTTCACCTTCTGAAGTGCAGAATGTTATTTCTACTTCTACCAGTTCCCACAAGAAGCTTCTTGAAAAGATCAAGCAGGAGAAGATCTAAATGTCAGTTCCATTTGCTGAAGAGATTTCTATTTTGTGTTATGTTCCACTGTTTTGAATTTTAATTTTTCAGTTTTCTACCTTTGTTACTAAGATTTAAGCTATATGTTTTCATGATAATTTGTGGATCTCTTTAATCTTGGCCTTAATTTTGCGGCCTTTATTTGGCAATATTTTGGCTTCTAAATTTTGCGCATTAATTATGAAAGATTGCCGTCGATAATAATTTTTTTAGTAATGGTTGATAATGTTATTATCGCGCCGTTTATCATTCACATATTTTTTTGATATTGGTTTCTTATTTTGATCTATGAACGAATGATTTTGTGATAGTATTTTCCTTTTTAACCATAATCATCATTCAACCTTCATTCACTAAAATATTTTAAAATGTAGAAGTTTTCCAATTCTTTTTCCTCTTGCCCCGTTCTATAACTATATATTACTTCAATAATATATATGTTTAACACAAAATCAAATAATTGTTCATATATCTTAAACCAAATCCTCATTTTCAATAAATAGTTGTTAGTTATTCTTAATTTAAATTTAAATATCTTTTGCTAAATAGTTTAAAAACTACTCAATTCTTTTCAATGAGTTGAGCCATGGTACATATCTGCTGTAACTTTGCATCTGTTTTCATTAATTAATTATCGCCGTTTATTATTCTAATATTTCTTTATGTTCTACGAATGAATTTTTTTTTTATCCTCATGCACCCAATTTTTTGAAATATATTAATCTTAATTTTTTTATAGTATTTGCCTTTGTAACCATAAAAACTAATTTACATGATGGATAAAACAATTTAACCAATTCATTCTTTTTGGGGTTAAACATAAGCAATTCATTCCAAGCCATTTGCTTCCTTGGTAGTTGCAAGAAATAAATTTTACTTGAAAGTAATATATTAATAACCTAATTATGAAATAGATGCTCATTTATGTTAAATTCAAACCACGTATTCATTAAATATCTTTAAATATTCGTTAGCTTTTTCTTAAATTTAATTTAAACCTCATTTGCTAAAAAATTTGAAAACTATTCTTAAATTCCGCAAGTGTAATTTGTCATTAAGTAAACCTTCTGAATGCTCATATTTTTTCTTTATAATGGTTTATATCCAAACCTATTTTCAAAAGAAAAAAATTACCTGTTTAGTAACTTATCGTACACATTGATTTTACTCTCATATATCAATTATAATAACCCAAATTAATTTTTTACATTACCGATGGAAAACTTAATGACTTTTACTTTCCATAATTAAATTTTTTACATATAGATGTCAACAACAAAATTGGCTACAAAGATTTATGCTACTCTTCCGTTCCAAATTATAAGGACCTGTTCAGACAATCACGCTTAGTAAGAAAACATGTAATAAGCTAATTAATATCTTGGTTTTGTTATTTTTTGTACAAATCTTCCATATATGCCCCTATGTTAGTATTGGATATATCAAAGGTTGGTTGGGAAACATGAAAGAGAAGTAATTAGTAGAGGTGATAATTTAAGTTTTGGAATTGAAAATATAATGAATGCAAAAAAGGAAAAACTTATTTTTTTTTTGAAATCTAGAAGGGTTTTATAATTTGGGACACCAAGTTTGTCTCTAAAGAACGTAATAATTTGGGACGGAGGAGTAATAAGCAGGGATGGATCCACATAGGATTTGAGGGGGGCAAGTGCCCCCACAAGATTTTGTCATTTTTCAAGAAAAAATACTACATATACTCTACATTTTTAGAATATTCAGTAGATAATTGCCCCCACAAAATAATAAGTATCCTCATTGTTTTGTACTTTGGAAAAAGATGAGCTCAAATTCATTTCACTCACATTCACATGAAAGAGATGAGAGTAGATAAAACATAAGTAAGAAATATTATGCCTCAAGTTTCATAGAAAACTAACATCTACAACTATTGATATGCGTTCTTGTATACTCCTTCATGTTCATATTGCACAAACATCTTGGTTTTGTCTTCTAAATAAAGAAAATACTTGGTAAACACATAATTTATCTCTTGTAGTTCTCATGATAAGTTATTTAGACGCTACATATTTAACTTTCATAATCTAAGTATGAAATCAGAATTTTGGTTTTAGAAAAAAATCTATAAAGGTGATTTAGATGAAAATATTACTTTTACTAAACAACTAAGGAAATTAAGTATTTTCATCCCTTTTTGTTGAAACAACATTGATGAAATGGTCCCTTCTTTTCATTCTATCGTATCCTTAAACTAATTTCAATTGGGGCTTCGTGTGTGTTTGAGTAATAGTGACGCCATTGCATTATCATTTTCCAATATACATTATTTTGACATGTATTACTACAAATTCCTTTTGTTGTTCATAAGCCTACCTGATTCCAATATACCTAATGATCTATGTATACTCCATATTCCCAAACATTCGAAGAATAATTCCTTTCTCAACTCATTAATTTTTAACACGTCTTTAATGATTTATAGGTATGCATTAACATCCTTGTAAGTTGTGATACATACTGGTGAAGCACATGTAGGTGATTGGATTTACTAGCTATGCCTGAGTTATTGTGCTAGTTCCTTGTGGAACAACGATCCCCTTGACATAAGGTCATTAGGGTAGTGGCCTATTGTCACAATTTTTGGGGATGCCATGTTTGGGTCAATAATATGCATAGTAATCTCCTACTTAATTTCCGAATTTTAAATCCAATTTAAGCTCTTGGGTTGGTTTACATAATCTATAAAACATTCTAGTAATCTCCTACTTAATTTCCGAATTTTAAATCCAATTTCATGATGCTATAGCCTAGAATTTCTACAAGTTAATTTCCTTAATAAATGTAGAACTTTCTTCCTAATTACTAAATCCATAGCCTTGGTATTTAGTTAACCAGAAAAGAAGATGAAGAATGAATTCGGGCCAGCACAAAGTTACGTCTATCCTAATTGCCTTAAGAAATATATACTTATAACCTTTTTTATTTCCCATTTCCCTTACTACTTACCAAATGGCCTTATGACCTAAGTAGAAAGCAAGATATCTTATGTGCACAAAGATAAATAAAGAACAAGGAAATAAAACATGAAAGGAAATATTATTCAGAAATGTAGAAAAACACTAGAACATGAATTATAAACTAAAACAACCCAAAAACTTAAAGAAGAAGTTAGCCAAGCATGGCTAAAAGAATCATTGAATTACCCTGGATAGGAGCTCAAGTTTGGCTTCCCACAATTCCTAGGAACAATGATCTTAAGGAGGAAAGAAGAATACTTGTTGTACTCTGAAATGGTGTGTCTTACAAGTGAAGAAAAGGCCCCTATTTATAGTAAAAATTCACCCTCCAGCGCTTGAGCGCTGGCATTCCCAACGCTTGGGCGTTGGGATGCATTAAAGTTCCACTATCAGACCGAGGCCCAGCGCTTGAGCGCTGGCTTTCCAACGCTGGAGCGCTGGGTGAGAATCTGACTCATCTCCTTGTCAGAGTCCCAACGCTTGAGCGTTGGCTCGCCTGCTGCTTCATCTTCAAGCTTTTCCCTTCTTCATGGTAATGGGTTTTCAATGCCTTCAATGGCCACCACTCAGCCCTTAATCATTTCTGAAACTTCCTTCCCACAACCATCAATTCTTCAAGCTTATTTTCCATGTGCTAAATTGGAGAGAGTTGCTTCATATTCTTCTTTTTCTCTTTTAGCCCTCCCTTTACTAGCACTTCAATTCTGGCCCTTTAATTCTTTGAAACTTCACTTTTAATCCTCCACTCTTCAACTTTCACACTTTGATCCCTGATTTCCTGAAACTTTACAAATTGGTCCCTGGACAAAAATGATAACTATACCAACTTTTCCTAAAAATATAAAATAACTATAAAAATTCCTAAAAATATAAAATAAAGTTAGAAAAACAAATAAAATCTAATCTATATGCAAAATGAAAAATAAATATAAAATCTACATAAAAATAATAAAAATCCTATATGTGACTCAAAAATAATAAAAATAAAAAGACTAAAAACAACCTAAAAACATCATATAATATCCACTCATCACATGTGAAATAGCAATTCTTTCGTACACAATAATGACGCACACACCACTGTAGTTCTGTTTTATGCTATGATCTTTACAAGTGGAAAAGCAGACACAATATTTTGCACTATAAGGTAGCTTAGGAAGGAATTTAAAGGATATGGTTAGACGTTGAATTCTTTCATATTCATAAAAATTGGCCTCTCTTATTTTGGTCAAACAATGGAAAAATAAAAAGCTCAATATAGTTGTATTTTTTTGAAATGGTTATTGAAACAGTTACATTAATTGGATTATATGAGTGTGAGGCAAATTGAGATTATTAACCGTGGAGTTTCAGAAAACTTGATGAATCAAAGAAGAAAGATATGAAGTATTTTTCATAATGCCACCTAAGTGGAGGAAAAAGTTGTATATGGAGCACACCAGAAAGAAGTTTATGTCGTTTATCCCTCCACAGTATACATCTGATGAGGTTCACTAATAAGGAGACTATTTAAGACATCAATCTCATCCTCTCGAGTAGGGGCAATAACTTTTGCCGACATCCAAACTAGAGACAAGTTAGCATTATTCCTTTTTAATGCAACTGAAAGTATAACATTCTGGATATGACGTGATCATACATTCTTGATACTGAAGTTGTATGTTGATAAGGGTGAATTGGTTACTATTATTAATTCAATGTATATTATTTGGTACACAAGTGGCTCATCTATCAAAAAACACTTGACTTAAAAGTAAACAACACATGTTGTTGTTCTAGAACATGTGTGGTCTTGAAGATCTAGAGTGATATTATCACCATCTTTTTGAAAGGTATGAATATGTAAAATGTAAAACTGAGTTTAACATTGTTGCCATTAAAATGATTTTTTATTGAACATGTTCTTCCTAAATACGTAACTATGTCTCAGCTTTCAATTTTAACCGACTTTTATTTTATTTTACTTCTTATCTGTTTTAATATTTTTATTTTATCTCTAAATTTTCCTTTTTATTGAAATAACTAAAATGAAACAAATTTAAAATATAAAACCGAAATTAAGAATAAATCTAAAAAATCATAAAAAAGGAAGGTGTAAAATGACTTCATCACTTTATAATCTTATTTGACTGGCATTAGTCTCCGTTTATAAATTTCAGCTAAAAAGGAATTAAATATGAGGAAATGTTTATCTTGTCGGAAAGTTTGAACAAAGTTATACAACTCTCATGAGAACTTCAATTGCTAAATTATATGTTAACTAAGTGGATTTCTATTTAGAAGACAAACTCAAGACATTGGCGCAACATGTTCATGGAGAAATATACGAGAACTCGTATCCAAAGTTGTAGATGTTAGTTTCGTATGAAACTTGAGGCATTTAAAAGATTATGTTGCCACCTACAATTTTTGTTAGAGAGAGCAATACGTAATACCAATATTTGGATAGATAAAAAACACCTAAGGTTGCCATACGAAATATGTATTTTAGTTTAAAGGAATAATTGGTCAACTATTTTTAGTCCCACATTGCTAAAACTTCCCCGTTCTTTCTTCTCCTTCCTCTATATAAGGGGAACTTCTTCTCATGTTTGATCATCCAAAACTTCAAAGACTAAGGTCTAAGATTAAAATTACTTAGAGTGTTTTGGATCACACAAACATAGTGTAAAAACACAGAGTTTGTAGCATAGTTCAAGATTTTAAGAGATCTATTTTATATCCATTGGGTTTTTTGCTTTGCACTAGCCTACGTGCTAGTGTAAACTTTTGGACTGTTGGTGATGTGCGGCAAGGTCAAAGTCCTAGGAGACCTACGCAGTTAGTGACTTTTCGAGTGCTCTCAATCGAGGTAAGTATTTATTTCATTTCTTCTTTATTTTAATTTTATCATTTTTTAATAAATCTAATATTTTATTTATGTGAATTTTTTTTTCTTCTTTTTTTTTGAAAAATATTCTCTTCTTAATTTTAAATACCCTATAAACATAAAATCATTATTAAATATTTTTTCATTACTCTATAAATATTTGTTTTGTCAAATTTACAGGATTTTTATATCAAAATTTGCAAGTAAAATTTGAGATAAATCTAAAAAAATAACGTGTTGTTAAATTCTTAGGGACATCCACATGAAATTTCATCCAATGACTAAACACAAAAATTATTTTCATGTAGGAAATATCCGTTTTTGGACTAGACTTCCGGAACTCTTGTAGGAGATCTAAACTTCTTGAAGCATCACTCGAATGTCCACTTTTTCAATAGTATTTTGAACTCTAGACTTAAGGAGCGCAACACTAAAAAATGGACAGAAATAACAAGAAACTAGACGTTGTGCCGAAACTTTCTGTAATGGCTCCTATGTATATATAGGTGAAGAAGAGAACCCTGAAGGTGGAAAAAATGTTTCGTCTTGTGATCAGAAATTAAAAGGAGGGAATCTTACTTTGAAAATTAGCATGAATGCTAGAAGTCCAGGGAGGGTGATTATAAAAGTTTGTGGAAATTCTAGCTATGAGAGAGAATGAGAGTGACAAAAGCTCTAATTTCCCATATGTGTACGATGGACTGTATTTGGTGAACAACTAGACCGAATGATAGTGTGAAAATGAGGAACTTCTAATCAAGTTTACATCGAATAGAATGCCAAATTAACCCCCCACCTGCGTTGCATATGTAGGTTTAGGTTTTAAAGGTTCCCCTAGGACTTTGACCTAAATACTTACCTCGATGCAGAGCACTCGAAAAGTCTCTAACTGCCTAGGTCTCCTAGGACTTTGACCTTGCCGCACATCACCAACATTCCAAAAGTTTACATTAGCACGTAGGCTAGTGCAAAGCAATAAACCCAATGGATATAAAATAGATCTCTAAAACACTCAAAGTAATTTTAATCTTAGACCTTAGTCTGTGAATTTTTGGATGATCAAACATGAGAAGAAGTTCCCTTTATATAGAGGAAGGAGAAGAAAGTACGGGGAAGTTTTAGCAATGTGGGACTAAAAATAGTTTACCAATTATTCCTTTAAACTAAAATACATATTTCGTATGGCAACCTTAGGTGTTTTTTATCTATCCAAATATTGGTATTACGTATTGCTCTCTCTAACAAAAATTGTAGGTGGCAACATAATCTTTTAAATGCCTCAAGTTTCATACAAAACTAACATCTACAACTTGGGATACGAGTTCTCGTATATTTCTCCAAGCTTTAGCAATGTGAGACTAAAACAGTTGATCAGTGCTTTACTTTGTTGTGAGATATCAAATTTCATGGCAACTTTAACTGTTGATTAACTATCCAAAGAATGGAATAACATCTTGTTTTGTTAAAAAATAATTCTAGGTGACCACATTATATTTCAAATGTCTCAAGTTTCATACAAAACTAACATCTACAACCAAGGATATTAAGTATTGTCATCCCTTTTTGTTGAATGAACCTGGATGAATTGGTCCCTTCTTGTCATTCTATTTTATCCTGAAATTAATTTTAATTGGGGCCTTGTGTGTGTTTGAGTATTAGTGACGCCATGGCCTTATCATTTTCCAATATATATTATTTTTGCATGTATTACTATAAATTTCTTTTGTTGTTCATATGCCTACTTGGTTTAAACAGGTAAATATATGTAGATGCTAGCGGTAACTTAAATCATCAATAAATATGAATTAATGATTTATGTATACTCCATACTCCCATACATTCGAAAAACAATTTATCCTTTCTCAACTCATTAATTTTGAACACGTCTTTGATGATTTATAGGTATGCATTAACTTCCTTGTGACTTGTGATACATCGTGGTGAAGCACTTGTAGGTGATTGGATTTACTAGCTATGCTAGAGTGACTGTGCTAGTTCCTTATGGAACCCCGATCCCCTTGACATAAGGTCATAAGGGTAGTGGCCTATTGTCACAATTGTTGGGGATGCCATGTTTGGGTCAATAATATGCATGTAGGTGCTACACGTAAATTTTTCTGCTATGCCCTCATTTTCTTCTTTGACCTTAGTGCATTTTCTGAGTAGGGATATTACTCAAGATCTTTTTTTTGGCTAGACTAGATATAAGGTTGTGAAAAATTTTTTCCTCCATCCATTCATAGGATATTCATCTAATTAATTTTGTGTTGAACATTTATTGAAGTTTTGCTTATCCGGCGACTTTGATAGACTTTTGATTGGGTTTAAGTGCTTTTTATTTTGGGTACCTTTTCTTGTTAATTTTGCTTTGATGCCTGATGATTGGATTTCATATGATGTTTTTTGGGCTTTCCAGATCTTTCATTGTAGAATTGGTACCTAACAAAGTATATATAATGTTCTATTGTTTTGCTGTTGTCTTATTCTATAACTACGCAATTATAATGTTTAGAAAAAACTCTCAATTTTCTTATGCTTTACAAGTGTGGGCCCCAGTTTCGTGCTATTGGCACCAAGAATTTCAAAAATGTGTTACAAAGACTGTTCTTTTGAAAGACAACAAAAAAAACACGTTCCACATTAGGTTGGAAGATTGTGGCCCTGTATCCGAATTTGCAGATGGAATAGAAGGACTTATAGTTCATTATGGTCTTCAACATGAAGGAGGATGGCCCGAGGTGTATTATTTAGGGGATGTGAGTTTCATATTAAAGTTAAAGACAGAGATTTTTGATCAATCTATACTGAACATGAAGGAAATAAATTTTATTTCGGATGGATGCCAATGCAAGTTGTAGAAACTGACTATGATAGTGGACCTGACAACGAAGAAGAAAATACAATGTCTTACTACGAAAAGCCAAATTTCACCATCGCACATCATTACGAACAGAATGGTGGGTCATATCTATTTACTCAGGTTATTTTATATTACTTAGTTGTTAGTAACTATTTTTTTAAGAGCTATGATTGTTTTTAATATTTATGCCTTAATCCAGACTTTGCCAACAGCGTTGGTGAATCATGCATTGCTTCCGGATAAACCTTCATTTTGTGTATTAAGAGATGCAAGTAGGCGAAGGTTTTATTGTGAATGTTTCGGGAATAAAAAAAAAACAATCAAAGTGTATCGTGACAATTGGTTGGATAGACTTCATCAAAGAAAATAGATACAAAGATCAGAGCTGGATCAAGCAGGGAATTGATAAGAAGGATCCTTATGTAATACATGTGAGTGTAATCAATATGTGAAAAATGGTTCTCAAGTTTTTATTTTCATATATCAATATTTACCCCATGCTTTTATTGTTCAGTTAAAATATGAAAATCTATGTACCAAAACATCCAAGTAAATTATTATTTCGGTTTATAAACATCTATAATTGTCAATTGATATGTTTCATCTAAATTAAACTCTCTTTTGCATGGCACGGGTCAAAAACTGGTACACAAACTTTAGGAAATTTGTATCTATCATAATTGATCACAAAATTTTATCATTCAAAATCTGATAAACGTCTTGAGATCGTTTGAACTTAACAATTTAGAGTCCATTTTAGGAAAAGTTAGTACATGCGTCAAATTTTCATGCAATCGATTATTGCAAACACTTCTTTAGATATTTAAAAAAGTCAAGCTTTTCCCAAAATATTGTGTCCTACAACTAATAATTTTGAAAAAGAAATTTAAAATCTATTAAAGAATTTCCATTTAGAAAATTATACTTTAATATTAATATATGAAATTTTATATATTTTATTTTAAATTTACAATATGAATTTATTTAAAAAAGTCTCTATATTATACAATTAAGAGTTCCAAGAACCTCTCTCCTAGGTGTCAAATTCCAGTGCATTTCGCTTCGGTGTTCCAATGATTTTCATCCTACATGGATTCACTAGAACGCAGGGTTTGAAGTTCTCTTCTCATAGTGGCTCTTTCCATGCACTCCTCCCCAAAACCTCCCAATTGACCAATCACATGAACCTTTTTCCAGCATTGCATTACGCATTAAACCTAATCATCTAACTGCAGCTAATACTTGAACCTTTTTTATCTTCCCACTTTATCTCACTGATTGATTTCCCTAGGTTTTTTTATCCTTTTCCACTCAAGACCGTAAATATTTCTCCTTCTCAATGCATTTTTTGCTCTCCAGTGTTGTTTGTTAGATTTGAATTCGAAACCCTAATTTATTATGGCTCCATTCATGAAATACTTTGTGGTTTCTCTATAAATAGGTTATTGCAATGTTTTGTTATTCACCAATTCTTCATTCTTTGTCTACTAGAATTTCTTATAGCCATGGCCATGAACTTTGATTCTCTTTCCAGCATTTCACCTAAAAAAGAGACATGGAGGATCAATGTAAAGGTTGTTCATTTGGGGAAAGTTCCAAGCTTTGATAATCTGAGGTTACCTTTCTGTATTGAGATGGTGCTGATAGATGAAAATGGTGAAAGGATTCATGCATCTGCCCGCAAAACCCTAAGCTACAAGTTTAAGCAATTGATCTCTAAGGGTTCTACTTATACCATGTCTCATTTTGGAGTTGTTAATAATACTGGTGAGTTCCGTACCACCAGACATGCTTTTAAGCTGAACTTTCAGCTTAGAACTGATGTCCGCCAACTGAATGTCCTTTCTCTTTTGTTCCAATATCTGACATATTGTTCAAGGATTACGACAAGAAATATTTAGCTTTTCAGATTTCATCGTTTGAGTTGATTTTTTTACACTCAGTATTTGTTTTTTCATATACCCATTTTCACAATTTGTGTTTTTTTTTTTCACCATGTGATTGGGATTCTCACTGGCGTTGGAACTGAGCAGCAGTTCAAGAAAGATGGAATGAGTGACAAGATTATTAAGATTGAGCTCACGGCTGATTGGTAATAATGTTTATTTAAATTTTTATTTTCTGATTTCCCTTAAGTTTGGGTAATTTAATTGATTATTGTATAGTATTCCCTTATTGTAGTGCCAAGATTGAGTGTGCTTTCCTTGGTAACTTTGTTGATGAGATCAAAGCTTTTCTAGTTGCTGGTAATGCTAGCAATGATGTTGTAGTGATTCAACTTGCAAAAGTGAAGACTTTGAAAGGTTTTACCATTTCATAATTTAATTGGTTTTTATGTCATACTTTTTCAAATCTTGCACTTTTTGTATGAGTCCATGTGAAATAATGTTTGTGCGTATTTTGAATGTAGACACCCCATGTCTGAATTCTGCTTATGGTGCAACAAAGGTTTTAATTCACCCAGATATTCAGGAATTGCTGCCATCAAGAAAAAGTAAATTCCATGTCCAAACTTTATTTTTTCATTATCTTGAAATAATATTAATGATTTTTACGTTTTCGTTAGGTTCTTTGATTCAACTGAGTTAAGCTCTCTAGTTATGAGCCAACTTCCAGATCTAAGCAAATCTTCACGAGAAGATTTTCTTGTCATAACTTCTCCATAGACAATTGAAAAATCAAAGATAGTCAGGACGTTTCTTTTATAATTTCTAAATTATGTTTAACGAACTTTTTTGTGTTGCAAAACTTCCATAATGTTCTTTTGTTATTCCTGTTGAATTGTACTTGTGTGGTGCATGGAACGATTAAGGTGCTGCCAAAGAATGGTGACTGGTGGTATGCATCCTGTAAATGCAACAAGATGGTTTGTCCTATAGGGTTACTGGAAATCAAACTCATTTTTCCGTCATTTTACAATTACCGACTTCATTTTTTACCACCACAACATGGTGGCTGAAATTTATATTATTAATCTTCCTTTAAAGTCGCTTTGTCAGTTTGAGTTCTCATTTGCATGTTTTTTGATATGATTTAATTAGAATGCTGAAAAATCTAAGGAAGCAAAGCTTCCTGATGAGCTAAACAACCTTCTAGACAAGACGTTTTTGTTCAAGATTGATGTCAAGATGTCTTCCAACTCCAAGTTTGAGCAATCCTATCGTGTGAAGAAAAATTGTAAGGAACGTGAGATAATCAACCAGTTCAATACCGTGACTGCTGAACCTAGGGTGAATATAATAATAATCTTGATTTGTTTTCACATTTTGGCATACTGTGATTTTTAGATGATTTAAAATAATTTAAAAAGTTGTGTTTAATCTCCCACCTCAAAGATTGTGTTTATTTATTGTTTGTTT
Source organism: Acmispon strigosus (assembly GCA_030819835.1). Classification (NCBI taxonomy): domain Eukaryota; kingdom Viridiplantae; phylum Streptophyta; class Magnoliopsida; order Fabales; family Fabaceae; genus Acmispon; species Acmispon strigosus. The sequence goes on along the minus strand of JAUAMA010000007.1, from coordinate 17,466,129 downwards.
TAAAAACTTATTTAATTAAACCAGCCTCATTTAGCAGGACTTGATCAGTGATGTTGTTGTTATTGATGATGAAAAAGTGTACAAGTCTACTTAGCCTGCTGCTGTTGTTCTTGGAGTTGAAACCCATGACTTAACCCCGGCAAAGCGGAGTTCACCTTCTGAAGTGCAGAATGTTATTTCTACTTCTACCAGTTCCCACAAAAAGCTTCTTGAAAAGATCAAGCAGGAGAAGATCTAAATGTCAGTTCCATTTGCTGAAGAGATTTCTATTTTGTGTTATGTTCCACTGTTTTGAATTTTAATTTTTCAGTTTTCTACCTTTGTTACTAAGATTTAAGCTATATGTTTTCATGATAATTTGTGGATCTCTTTAATCTTGGCCTTAATTTTGCGGCCTTTATTTGGCAATATTTTGGCTTCTAAATTTTGCGCATTAATTATGAAAGATTGTCGTCGATAATAATTTTTTTAGTAATGGTTGATGATGTTATTATCGCGCCGTTTATCATTCACATATTTTTTTGATATCGGTTTCTTATTTTGATCTATAAACGAATGATTTTGTGATAGTATTTTCCTTTTTAACCATAATCATCATTCAACCTTCATTCACTAAAATATTTTAAAATGTAGAAGTTTTCCAATTCTTTTTCCTCTTGCCCCGTTCTATAAATATATATTACTTCAATGTAATATATATGTTTAACACAACAATCAAATAATTGTTCATATATCTTAAACCAAATCCTCATTTTCAATAAATAGTTGTTAGTTATTCTTAATTTAAATTTAAATATCTTTTGCTAAATAGTTTAAAAACTACTCAATTCTTTTCAATGAGTTGAGCCATGGTACATATCTGTTGTAACTTTGCATCTGTTTTCATTAATTAAATATCGCCGTTTATTATTCTAATATTTCTTTATGTTCTACGAATGAATTTTTTTTTTATCCTCATGCACCCAATTTTTTGAAATATATTAATCTTAATTTTTTTTATAGTATTTGCCTTTGTAACCATAAAAACTAATTTACATGATGGATAAAAAAATTTAACCAATTCTTTCTTTTTGGGGTTAAATATAAGCAATTCATTCCAAGTCATTTGCTTCCTTGGTAGTTGCAAGAAATAAATTTTACTTTAAAGTAATATATTAATAACCTAATTATGAAATAGATGCTCATTTATGTTAAATTCAAACCACGTATTCATTAAATATCTTTAAATATTCGTTAGCTTTTTCTTAAATTTAATTTAAACCTCATTTGCTAAAGATTTTGAAAACTATTCTTAAATTCCGCAAGTGTAATTTGTAATTAAGTAAACCTTCTGAATGCTCATATTTTTTCTTTATAATGGTTTATATCCAAACTTATTTTCAAAAGAAAAAAATTACCTGTTTAGTAACTTATCGTACACATTGATTTTACTCTCATATATCAATTATAATAACCCAAATTAATTTTTTACATTACCGATGGAAAACTTAATGACTTTTACTTTCCGTAATTAAATTTTTTACATATAGATGTCAACAACAAAATTGGTTACAAATATTTATGCTACTCTTCCGTTCCAAATTATAAGGACCTGTTCAGACAATCACGCTTATTAAGAAAACATGTAATAGGCTAATTAATATCTTGGTTTTGTTATTTTTTTGTACAAATCTTCCATATATGCCCCTATGTTAGTATTGGATATATCAAAGGTTGGTTGGGAAACATGAAAGAGAAGTAATTAGTAGAGGTGATAATTTAGGTTTTGGAATTGAAAATATAATGAATGCAAGGGGTAAAAAAGGAAAAACTTATTTTTTTTTTTGAAATCTAGAAGGGTTTTATAATTTGGGACACCAAGTTTGTCTCTAAAGAACCTAATAATTTGGGACGAAGGAGTAATAAGTAGGGATGGATCCACATAGGACTTGAGGGGGGCAAGTGCCCCCACAAGATTTTTCATTTTTCAAGAAAAAATACTACATATACTCTACATATTTAGAATATTCAGTAAATAATTGCCCCCCCAAAATAATAAGTATCCTCATTGTTTTGTACTTTGGAAAAAGATGAGCTCAAATTCATTTCACTCACATTCACATGAAAGAGATGAGAGTAGATAAAATATAATTAAGAAATATTATGCCTCAAGTTTCATAGAAAACTAACATCTACAACTATTGATATGCGTTCTTGTATACTCCTTCATGTTCATATTGCACAAACATCTTGGTTTTGTCTTCTAAATAAAGAAAATACCTTGGTAAACATCTTGGTTTTAACTTTCATAATCTAAGTATGAAATCAGAATTTTGGTTTTAGAAAAAAATCTATAAAGGTGATTTAGATGAAAATATTACTTTTACTAAACAACTAAGGAAATTAAGTATTTTCATCCCATTTTGTTGAAACAACATTGATGAAATGGTCCCTTCTTGTCATTCTATCGTATCCTTAAACTAATTTCAATTGGGGCTTCGTGTGTGTTTGAGTAATAGTGATGCCATTGCATTATCATTTTCCAATATACATTATTTTGACATGTATTACTATAAATTCCTTTTGTTGTTCATAAGCCTACCTGATTCCAATATACTTAATGATCTATGTATACTCCATATTCCCAAACATTCGAAGAATAATTCCTTTCTCAACTCATTAATTTTGAACACGTCTTTAATGATTTATAGGTATGCATTAACATCCTTGTGAGTTGTGATACATCCCGGTGAAGCACTTGTAGGTGATTGGATTTACTAGCTATGCCTGAGTTATTGTGCTAGTTCCTTGTAGAACAACGATCCCCTTGACATAAGGTCATTAGGGTAGTGGCATATTGTCACAATTTTTGGGGATGCCATGTTTGGGTCAATAATATACATATAGGTGCTACAAGTAAATTTTTCTGCTATGCCCTCATTTTATTATTTGACCTTACTGCATTTTCTGAGTAGGGATATTACTCAAGATCTTTTATTTGGCTAGACTAGATATATGGTTGTGAAAACATCTTTCCTCCATCCATTCATAGGATATTCATCTCATTAATTTTATGTTGAACATTTATTGAAATTTTTCTTATCTTGCGACTTTGATAGACTTTTGATTGGGTTTAAGTGCTTTTTATTTTAGGTACCTTTTCTTGTTAATTTTGCTTTGACTCCTGATTACTGGATTTCATATGATGTTTTTAGGGTATTTTTATTTTATTTTATTTTATTTGTATTGAGTCTCATATAGGTTTTTATTCTTTTTATTTAGATTTTCTATTTATTTTTGCATTTGCATGTAGATTAGCTTTTATTTGATTTTAAGCTTTATTTATATAGTTTTAGGTATTTTTATTAGTTTTTAGTCTTTTTAGGAAACTGGTTAAATTAAACATATTTGTGGGACCAAGGTGCAAATTGCAAGAAATGAAGGACTGAAAATGAAGCAATATTTCTAATTGGCACATGTGAAAAATGTCATGAGTGGAGAATTGATGAGGAAGGGAGGTTTCAGAAGTTAATATGGGACAAGAATGTGGCTACATCAGTGCCATTGAGGGCCTTTGCTTTCCTTTGTAATCACACCTTTCACAGCCTTCATACCATCTTTCTTCTTGGTTCAGAGCAATTTCGTGGACTTGTGGGAAGCCTCTTTGAGCTCCCAATTCAGGTTTTTCTATTTATGTTTCTCTTAGCCATGCTAGGCTAATTTCTCTTGTATTTGGGTTGTTATGAATCTTCATAAAACTATGTTGTAAGTCTTAATCTTTATATATGAATGAAGTTCTTGTTCTTAGTATTTTCTCCCCATGCTTAATAAATCTTGGTGCACACAAGTTCACTTTGCTCAATTCTTGCACAATGGTAATTGGTAGGATTTGAGGGAAATTAGATTAAATTAATGGATTATTCAACACTTCGGTATAAGGATGGAAACCAATTGTGTTGGCTAGAACTAAGAACACTAATGCTTCAATTTGATTAACAAATCACTAAGGTATTAGGCTTAGTAATTGGATTGAAAGTTCTATTTGATTAAGGCATTAACAAATAGAAATCCTAGGCTAAAGCACCTAAGATTTAGTTCTAATTTCATGTGTAAAAGTGATTCTGAAAAGCTAAGTTAAGTGAAGTGAAATTCAACCCAAATACTTGTTTTATCATTTTTACCATTTTATTGCTTTTAGTCTTTTTCTATCACAATATCAAAACAAAATATCTTTTATTTTACCAACTCTGAAAAACCAATTATAAAATCAACCAATCCCTGTGGAGACGATATCTTTTATATTACTTCGATAATCAACCGTACACTTGCGGATTTGGCTTATCAAATGGCCTTATGACATAAGTAGAAAGCAAGTTATATAACGCAGGTGGGGGGTGAATTTGACATTCTATTCAATGTAAAATTGATTAGAAGTTCCTCATTTTCCCACTATCCTTCAGTCTAGTTGTTCACCAAATACAGTTCACCGTAGACATATGGGAAAATAGAGCTTTTGTCACTCTCATTCTCTCTCATCGCTAGAATTTCCATAAAATTTTATAATCACCCTCCCTGGAGTTCTTGCATTCATGCTAATTTTCAAAGTAAGATTCCCTCCTTTTAATTTCTGATCACGGGACGAAACATTTTTTCCACCTTCAGGGTTCTCTTCCTCACCTATATATACCTAGGAGCCATTACAGAAAGTTTCGGCACAACGTCTAGTTGCTTGTTATTTCTGTCCATTTTTTAGTGTTGCGCTCCTTAAGTCTAGAGTTCAAAATACTATTGAAAAAGTGGACATTCGAGTGATGCTTCAAGAAGTTTAGATCTCCTACAAGAGTTCCTGAAGTCTAGTCCAAAAACGGATATTTCCTACATGAAAATAATTTTTGTGTTTAGTCATTGGATGAAATTACATGTGGATGTCCCTAAGAATTTAACAACAAGTTATTTTTTTAGATTTATCTCAAATTTTACTTCCAAATTTTGATATAAAAATCCTGTAAATTTGACAAAACAAATATTTATAGAGTAATGAAAAAATATTTTATAGTGATTTTATGTTTATAGGGTATTCAAAATTAAGAAGAGAATATTTTTCAAAAAAAAAACGAAAAACAAAATTCACATAAATAAAATATTATATTTATTAAAAAATGATAAAATTAAAATAAAAAAGAAATGAAATAAATACTTACCTCGATGCAGAGCACTCGAAAAGTCTCTAACTGCGTAGGTCTCCCAGGACTTTGACCTTGCCGCACATCACCAACACTCCAAAAGTTTACACTAGCACGTAGGCTAGTGCAAAGCAAAAAACTCAATGGATATAAAATAGATCTCTAAAAATCTTGAACTATGCTACAAACTCTATGTTTTTACACTATGTTTGTGTGATCCAAAACACTCAAAGTAATTTTAATCTTAGACCTTAGTCTTTGAATTTTTGGATGATTAAACATGAGAAGAAGTTCCCTTTATATAGAGGCAGGAGAAGAAAGAACGGGGAAGTTTTAGCAATGTGGGACTAAAAATAGTTTACCAATTATTCCTTTAAACTAAAATACATATTTCGTATGGCAACCTTAGGTGTTTTTTATCTATCCAAATATTGGTATTACGTATTGCTCTCTCTAACAAAAATTGTAGGTCGCAACATAATCTTTTAAATGCCTCAAGTTTCATACAAAACTAACATCTACAACATTGGATACGAGTTCTCGTATATTTCTCCAAGCTTTAGCAATGTGAGACTAAAACAGTTGATCAGTGCTTTACTTTGTTGTGAGATATCAAATTTCATGGCAACTTTAACTGTTTATTAACTATCCAAAGAATAGAATAACATCTTGTTTTGTTAAAAATAATTGTAGGTGACCACATTACATTTCAAATGTCTCAAGTTTCATACAAAACTAACATCTACAACTACAGATATGCGTTCTGGTATACTCCTTCGTGTACATTTTGCACAAGCATCTTAGTTTTGTCTTCTAAATAAAGAAAATACTTGGTAAATACATAATATATCTCTTGTAGTTCTCCTGATATTATATTTATATGCTACGTATTTAACTTTCATAACCTTAGTATTAAATCAGAATTTTTGTTTTAGAAAAGAATATATAAAGGTGATTTAGATGAAAATATTAGTTTTACTAAACAACTAAAGAAATTAAGTATTGTCATCCCTTTTTGTTGAAAGAACATTGATGAATTGGTCCCTTCTTGATATTCTATGATATCCTAAAACTAATTTTAATTGGGGCTTTGTGTGTGTTTGAGTATTAGTGACGCCATGGCCTTATCATTTTCCAATATATATTATTTTTGCATGTATTACTATAAATTTCTTTTGTTGTTCATATGCCTACTTGATTCAAACAGGTAAATATATGTAGATGCTAGCGGTAACTTAAATAATCAATAAATATGAATTAATGATCTATGTATACTCCATATTCCCAAACATTCGAAGAATAATTTATCCTTTCTCAACTCATTAATGTTGAACACGTCTTTAATGATTTATAGGTATGCATTAACATCCTCGTGAGTTGTGATACATCCCGGTGAAGCACTTGTAGGTGATTGGATTTACTAGCTTTGCCTGAGTTATTCTGCTAGTTCCTTGTGGAACAACGATCCCCTTGACATAAGGTCATAAGGGTAGTGGCCTATTGTCACAATTGTTGGGGATGCCATGTTTAGGCCAATAATATCCATGTAGGTGCTACAAGTAAACTTTTCTGCTATGCATTCATTTTATTCTTTGAACTTAGTGCATTTTCTAAGTAGGCATATTACTCAAGATCTTTTATTTGGCTAGACTAGATTTATGGTTGCGTAAATATCTTTCCTCCATCCATTCATAGGATATACATCTAATTAATTTTATGTTGAACATTTATTGAAATTTTGCTTATCTTGCGACTTTGATAGACTTTTGATTGGGTTTAAGTGCTTTTTATTTTGGGTACCTTTTCTTGTTAATTTTTCTTTGATTCCTGATGACTGGATTTTATATGATGTTTTTAGGGTCCTTTTAGTTTATTTTATTTTATTTTATTTGTATTGAGTCTCATATAGGTTTTTATTCTTTTTATTTAGATTTTCTATTTATTTTTGCATTTGCATGTAGATTAGCTTTTATTTGTTTTTAAGCTTTATTTGTATACTTTTAGGTATTTTTATTAGTTTTTAGTCTTTTTAGGAAACTAGTTAAATTAAGCATATTTGTGGGGACCAAGGTGCAAATTGCAAGAAATGAAGGACTGAAAATGAAGCACCATTTCTAATTGGCACATGTGAAAAATGCCATGAGTGGAGAATTGATGAGGAAGGGAGGTTTCAGAAGTTAATAAGGGACAAGAATGTGGCTACATCAGTGCCATTGAGGGCCATGAAACCTCATAAAGAGGAAAAACAAAACAGCAAGGAGATGAAGCATCATCCGTGCCAACACTTGAGCGTTGGGACGTTTCATTATAAATAGGGTCTTTGCTTTCCATTGTAAACACACCTTTCACACCCTTCATACCATCTTTCTTCTTGGTTCAGAGCAATTTCCTGGACTTGTGGGAAGCCTCTTTGAGCTCCCAATTTAGGTTTTTCTCTTTATGTATCTCTTAGCCATGCTAGGCTAATTTCTCTTGTATTTGGGTTGTTATGAATCTTCATAAAACTATGCTATAAGTCTTAATCTTTATATATGAATGAAATTCTTGTTCTTAGTATTTTCTCCCCATGCTTAATTAATCTTGGTGCACACAAGTTCACTTTGCTCAATTCTTGCACAATGATAATTGGTAGGATTTGAGGGAAATTAGATTAAATTAATGGATTATTCATCACTTAGGTATAAGGATGGAAACCAATTGTGTTGGCTAGAACTAAGAACACTAATGCTTCAATTTGATTAACTAATCACTAAGGTATTAGGCTTAGTAATTGGATTGAAAGTTCTATTTGATTAAGGCATTAACAAATAGAAATCCTAGGCTAAAGCACCTAAGAACTAGTTCTAATTTCATGTGTAAAAGTGATTCTGAAAAGCTAAGTTAAGTGAAGTGAAATTCAACCCAAATACTTGTTTTATCATTTTTATCATTTCATGGCTTTTAGTCTTTTTCTATCACAATATCAAAACAAAACATCTTTTATTTTACCAACTCTGAAAAACCAATTATAAAATCAACCAATCCCTGTGGAGACGATATCTTTTATATTACTTCGATATTCAATCGTACACTTGCGGATTTGGCTTATCAAAGCCCTAATTTTATCCGTTAACCTTTGTGCTTTTTCTAAGCAGGGAGATTAATCATGATCTTTGCTTTGGGTAGGTATCATGGTTGGGGAAACCTCTTTCCCCCATCCATGCGTAGCACACTGATTTATTTCATTTGATGTTGAACATTTATTGAAATTTTAGCTTTTTTTAGATAGAATATTTCGGGTTTTTGTGCTTTGCATTTTAGGTTCCTTTTCATACAAATTTCAAAGATGTGTTTATTTAAATAAAACTTCATTAAGAGTTATAATCTTTCTACGCATAGTCTAAATTTAGGTGTTTGCTTTTAGAATCAACTCGTCTCCGATGTTGATGCTATTTTTTGGTATTATATTTAACTATATTGATACCCAAATCGCAAGTGCACGATTGACTATCGCGTAGTATAAAAAGATCGAACCCAAGGGATAGGTGTTCTTTTTATTATAATATCCAGTACTTGTGCAGAAAAATTAAAAGATGAATATATGATGTTGGTTTTAGAGCAATCAAGAACAAAAGCATAAAATGATAAGTGGACAGGGCGACCGCCAAAGACTACATAATAGCGGCGGTTAGGTTTCGGTTGGGGGCTTCCTTGTTGAGCGGCGCGGAAAGCGCGTCGTGCGCCCACGACCGGTTAGAGCTTATCTAGACGGTAGGGGCAAACCTGTAATAGGCATAGGGCTTGGACTTTATAATGTATTGGGCTAATCCCGACGGCCCATAGAGTTTTACTCCCTATAAATAGCTAGGGGAGGCTACTGTAAAAGGGGTGAACAAATTTTAATAAACAAAGAGAACATTCAGCTCTTGACTATTGTGTTATTTTCCTAGAACATTTTTGGCGCCGTCTGTGGGGAAGGTAAACCAAACCCTACGCAATCAACAACTAGCTATGTCAGGCACTGGCCGTCGTAGGGGAGGCCGCGGGCGTGGAGGACGAACGGTGGGCCGTCAGCCTGAACCGTCTCCCATGCCTCCGCCGACCCCTATCCCGAATCCAGGTTCGCCGCAGGGGGACGCGCAGGGTGACGGTGCGACCAGCCAGATTCTCTTCGTCGTTTCTATGGTTGAATGGAATCGGGTGTGTGGCGCCCTGGATTTTGTCCAACAGCAGAATCAGCACCTGCAGGCCTAGTTGGAGTATTTTCGTCAGCAAAAGGATCCTGGTGTGGAGAGCCTTAGAGAAGCTGAGACCGTGGTCGATTTTCAACCCTTTTCGCCCGCCATTCAGGCGGTCCCTATTCCGGACGTGGTAAAACACTTGGTGCTAGACACGTACTCTGGAGACTCGGACCCAAAGGAACACTTACAGGCGTTTATGACCAAGATGGTGATTAGTCAGGCGACTGATGCGGTACGCTGCAGATTGTTCCCATCAACACTGAAGGGGACGGCCTTGGCATGGTTTTCTAAATTACCAACACATTCCATCAGTAGTTTCACCAAGTTTTCATGTAAGTTCCTCTCACATTTTGCGGCAAGCAGGACCCAGAGGGTGACGACGGGTGCATTATTCAACATTCGTCAGGGCGCGTCAGAAACGCTGAAACAGTATATGGCGAGGTTCAACGCCACCTTGGTACGAATTGAGGACCGTCCCCAGGAGACATGTGTGAATGCCTTTAAGCAAGGGTTGCGGGCGGGTGCGCTGAACAATAAGCTTAGTAGGCGCCCGCCACGCGACATGGCAGACCTCCGAGCTCGTGTCCACGATTTCATATTAGAGGAAGAGGATGACGAGCAGAAGAGAACACGGGATATGATGGACGCGCCACCTAGGAGGCAGGACGGGAAAGGAAAACAGGGGGAAGTGTCTGTGCAACGGGATGTTCCAAGGTCCAACTGAAGTAACTCGTACCAAACTGCCGCCTTCGCTAATCAGCAACGCCGGAACTATGTAACTCGCCCAGCAGCGGGGACACGGCCAGCGCCTCAACGCCAGGCGCCGCGGCCAATGGCGTCAGTACCTCGTTATTCTCCGGTAGCTCACCAGGCCAAGGTACCGTTGGCGGTTGGACTCTCACAGATACTAACAGACAATAGAGAGACTAACTTGATCGCTCGCCCCTATCCTCCCAAGCGTCCCCCACCTAATGTCGATACTCGAAGATGGTGTGACTATCATGGCGTCCTGGGTCATGATACGGACGACTGCGTTACCTTACAGCGTGAGGTTGAAAGGTTGATAAAGGCGGGTCACCTGGGCCAGTATGTCAAGATAGTGCCCACTCCAGATGTAGGACGATCCGCGCAGATTTCTAAGCGTGGGAATTATGGCGATGCGGATGGAGAGGCGACAATGGGAGACCCGGCGGGAACTGTCAACTGCATCTCTGGAGGCTTCAATGATGAATCTAATGCAAGTCGCAAGAGGTATGTACGCTTGGCACATGCCGCAGTACATACCGTTCAAGAGGAGAAATTCGGCTTCCAACACCCCAACATAATTTTCACCAGCGAGGATTTCAAAGGGGTGCTTCCACATAAGGGCGACCCGGTCGTAGTGCAGTTGCGAATCAACAACTATGATGTGAGACGAGTGCTTCTGGATCAAGGGAGTTCGGCAGACATAATATACGGTGATGCATTTGAGAAGATGGGTCTTACGGAAAGCGCGCTAACGCCTTATACGGGGTTGTTAGACTCGCCTACTGGAGGAGAATCTGGATCTATTTGCTTGGACGCTTAAGGATGTTCCAGGCATTAGCCCAGACGTGATTTGTCACAGGTTGGCGATTAAGGACGAGGTCAAGCCAGTCGCTCAAACGCGAAGGAAGATGGGTGAAGAACGAACGAAGGTGGTCGAGATAGAAACAGCAAAACTTAAGGAAGCAAACTTCATTAGGGAGGTCAAATACCCTACGTGGCTGGCGAACATGGTATTGGTTAAGAAAGCAAATGGAAAATGGCATATGTGTACTGATTACACCGATTTGAATAAGGTGTGCCCTAAGGATGCGTATCCTTTGCCTAATATTGACAAACTCGTTGATGGGGCTTTTGGGAATGAGGTGCTCAGCCTCATGGACGCCTTCTCAGGTTATAATCAAATATGCATGCATCCACAAGATGAAGAAAAGACAGCGTTCATGACTCCCAAGATCAATTATTGTTATCGAACCATGCCTTTCGGACTCAAGAATGCTAGGGCGACTTATCAGCGGCTGATGGATAGAGTGTTTGAGGAGCAGATAGGAAGAAATATGCAGGTTTACGTAGATGATATGATCGTGACATCAGTCAAGGCGGATGATCATTTGGCTGACCTGGGCGAGGCATTCGGACGAGTGCGGCATTACAACATGCGTCTTAATCCAGATAAATGTTCTTTCGGAATCCTGGGAGGCAAATTCTTGGGTTTCATGGTAACGGTGAGGGGCATCGAGATCAACCCATATAAGTGTAGGGCGATTATGGAGATGGTTAGCCCGTCTTCAGTAAAGGAGGTCCAGTGCCTCGCTTGAAAAATTGCTTCGCTAGCTCGTTTCCTACCACACGCCGGGGAGAAGGCGGCCCCATTCTTTAAATGTTTAAAGAAGAGCACCAAATTTGAGTGGACGTCAGAGTGTGAAGAGGCGTTTCAGCGGTTGAAGCTATTCTTGTCTAAACCGCCAGTGTTACAAAAGCCAATCGTGGGCGAGCCTTTGTTACTTTATTTTGCCATCACAGATCGTGCATTGGGTTCAGTCCTCACGCAAGAAGTGGCGGGCGAGGTACGCATAATTTATTTTATAAGTCATACTTTGCAGGGAGCTGAGAAGAGATATCAAAGGATCGAGAAAGCGGCCTTGGCGGTTCTGGTTACAGCTCGCCGTTTACGACCTTATTTTCAAAGTTTTCAAGTAAAGGTCAGAACTGACTTACCATTGAGGCAGGTGCTGCAGAAGCCTGATATTTCTGGGCGTTTGGTCGGATGGTGTGTAGAGTTGTCAGAATACGGCTTGATATATGAAGCAAGAGGTAAAGTTTCGTCACAGAGGTTGGCGGAATTTGTAGCTGAGTTAACAATGGCGGGCGAGGAACCAGGTACGAAGGTTTGGATCTTGCATATTGATGGCTCGTCAAACTCGCGTGGCAGTGGCGCCGGCATTATACTGACGGGCCCCAAAGAGGTACAGATTGAACAGTCTCTCAGGTTTGAATTTAAAGCTAGCAACAATCAGGCTGAGTATGAGGCGCTGCTGGCGGGCCTAAGTTTGGCGAAGGAATTGGAGGTAGAAACTCTGGAAATTAGAAGCGATTCTCTCTTGGTGACTAATCAAATAAATGGAATCTATCAGGTTAAGGACCCGTTATTGGAAAGATATCTAAATCGGGCACAGGAGTTGATGAAGGAGATCCAAACGGTGGAAATTTGCTATGTTCCTCGGGAACAAAATCAACGGGCTGACTTGCTCGCCAAGCTCGCCAGTACCATGCGACCTGGAAATTATAGATCTGTTATTCATGAAGTAATGCATTCTCCTAGCATAGACAGGGTAGAGCAGGTATGTATGGTTGTTAAAGCGCATAGTTGGATGTCTCCAATTATAGAGGCGTTAACTGAGTCCGCGGAAGGCGTGTCGGTGGCCGGGACCGAGAGGAGGCGGGCCGCTAGCTATTTCACGATGATACAGGGCGAATTGTATAAGAGGGGCTTCTCAGCGCCGCTGTTGAAATGTGTCACCGAGGATCAGGCTCGAGATTTGATGAAAGAAGTACATGAAGGCACGTGCGCTAGCCACATTGGGGGCTGATCGCTGGGAGCAAAAATTTTGAGGGCTGGGTTCTACTGGCCAACTCTGAGGAAGGACTGCCAATTGTACGTGAAAAAATGTGACAAGTGTCAAATGTTTGCAGATTTACATAGAGCGCCCCCAGAATTAATGGCGACTATATCTTCCCCATGGCCATTCGCCCTCTGGGGAGTTGATTTAGTCGGGCCATTCCCGCTCGCAAGGTCGCAATTTAAATACATCTTGGTGGCTGTGGATTATTTCACTAAATGGATAGAAGCAGAGCCTCTAGCAGCCATCACTTCTGAGAAGGTTAAAAAGTTTTATTTTCAAAGACTCATTTGCAGGTTTGGCGTACCTCAGGCAATCATCTCTGATAATGGGACTCAATTCTCTAGTCAGGCGACCAAGGATTTCTGCGAGGAGTGGGGAATTCAGAACCGCTTCACTTCGGTCGAGCACCCCCAGACCAATGGCCAGGCAGAGGCCGCCAATAAAGTTGTTCTAGCAGGATTAAAGAAACGTCTTGATGAAGCAAAGGGGCGTTGGCTGGAGGAATTGCCTATAGTTCTCTGGTCGTACAACACCACGCCTCAGTCGACTACTGGAGAAACGCCCTTCAGATTAACCTATGGTACAGACGCTATGCTGCCGGTCGAGATAAAAAACAAGGCATGGCGAGCGGTAGCTACCGACCCAGAACATAATCAAAATAACTTACTGGTTAGTCTGGACCTGGCTCCAGAGGTGAGGGAAGAGGCTCGCCTTAGGGGTGAAGCCATGAAACAGCGTATATCCAGGAGATATGATTCACGGGTAGTTCCGCGAGTAATGCGCGTTGGTGATTTGGTCTTGCGCAGGCGAACAGGTACCTCGGATGACAACAAGCTAACACCTAATTGGGAAGGTCCTTTTAAGATCACAGAATCTCTGGGCAATGGGGCGTTCCATTTGGCAGATTTGTTCGGTAAAAGAATCCCAAGGTCTTGGAATGCCACTCATCTTAGGCATTATTATAGTTAATTGTGTATTTAGTTGGCGCCCTAGCTTTGGCGGCCAAGCTCTTTGCTCACAGTTATTTTATTTCTGTCATCTCATTCCATTCAATAAAGGTAGCATTTTCAGTTTATGAACGGATATAATTTTGGGCCAAAAGAAGGCCCAGCCCAAACATCTAAGTTTCTTGCAGGTACAAAATGAGGGCGCGGAGGACTTTCCTAATAGTCTTACGGGCTACCACGGGCAAAGTCTGACGAGGCGACCCTTGTAACAAAATTCGGCCGCCCCATATGTCAATACAATGCAAATTGGCGCAAATATGGGATCGCCCGAATAAGTACGTTAGAAATCCGAGGCCCAGTGGCAGTCTAAATCCCAAGGCCATACAATGGTCTAAATCTCAAGGCCCAGTAGTGGTCTCAATTCCAAGGCCCAGTGGCGGTCTAAATCCCAAGGCTCATAGAGGGTCTAAATTACATTTACCGATTAAGTGGTCCAGTAGCGACAAAATATATCTTTTCGCTGCTTCCAAGATGCCAAGGGGGAAATTGCACTCTCTAGCCTGGTGCACTGTCCCGTTTTCCAGGCGGGACGACGCGGTGCATGAACGGTGGTTCTCTTGGAACGGTGGGGCGCGACCCTTGTGCAATACGGCGAAGAAAGCCCAGCCTTGATCGAAGAAGATCGAGCACGTCTATTGAGCCAAGCCTCGGGCAACCCCAGCGGCCACTGGGATCTGAGCAAAAGTCTCACTGAGCAGAAGCCTCGCCATGCGAGCAAAAGCCTTGATCGAATTAAATCAAGCCAAAGTCTCACCGGAATAAGGTCGAGCGAAAGCCCCGCCTCGAGCGGGCCAAAGCCTCATAACAGACAACTAGCTTAAACACAGGGCGTGCGGGTCATCATGTGACTCATAAAATTTATAGCCTCTGGCCGCCCTAGCTGCGTAAGACCGAGCACCCCAAGCCTCGTTAGAAGAGCCATGCGAGTACGACTCGTTACGCGAGCGGAAACCATGCGTGCAACAAAGGTCCAATGGCGGCCTAGAGTATCACTTTTACCATGGCCTAGAAGCGCCCTCAAACTTTATTTTTTCGAAAACAATGGCTTACAGAAGAGGCTCAAAATTATTTCTTTCAAAACTATGTCCCCAGTGGCGATTTCAAACTTTATTCCTTTTAAAAAATATATATATATATATATATATATATATATATATATATATATATAAGTAGTGGCCACGAGGCGCCCTTCAACTTTATTTCTTTCAAAATGGTCTAGTGGCGACCTAAAAGTTATTTCTTTCAAAATAATGTTCCCAGTGGCGACTTCAAAAGTTATTTATTTCAAAAGGGTCTAGCAGCGACCTAAAATCTATTTCATCATAATGCCTCAGAGGCGCCTTTCAACTTTATTTCTTTTTCGATGGTTTAATGTTTTACAGTTTATGCCTATCCTTAATGGTTGTTTAAAAACGTATGTTGAACAGATGTTGAGTTTCACGAGCAGATAGGTTGTGTAAACAACATGTGTTGGCAATTTCAGAGCATTATTTTACCAAGTGTTTTGACCAAATGCGATGTGTTATGCAAAAAAGAAAGTAGAGTGGACTAGACGAAAGAGATAACGAAAGAGATGGTATTTCATTGCAGTTCATTGTAGTACGCAGGAAAATACAAGGAAGAACATCAAAGGTAAACAAAACAAAGAAAACGATAGAAAGCAAAGCGGCCGCCCATCAAGGTCGCTCAAGACTGCTCGCCATGCTCGCCTTCGGCTGGCCCATCAGAGGCTTCATCTTCAGAATCCTCGCCCTCAATTCCAGTCTCGGTGACATTTTTCCACTTTCCCATTGCTGAGAGATCAGCTTTTGGAAAAAGGAATCGCACCTGAGCTTTAGCAACATTGAAGCCCATGACATATTGCTTCAAACTTTCAGCTTCAAAGTCTTTTTCCAAAGTGGCTAAGTCTGCAGCGATTTCGGCGGCTTTCTCGTCGGCGACCCTTATCTTCTCCTCCGCCTCGGCGACCGTCTTGCCAGCATCTACCTTCATTTGTTCTGCGCTCGCATTGGCCTTGGCAACCGACTCTTCTAGAGCTTTGTTCTTGTTCCGAAACATGGCTTCTAAGTCTTGCTTCATTGCCAAGAACTCCGCGTCTCGCGTGGTCTTTTCGGCGGCCAAAGCCTCCTGGTGGCGAGCCTCTGCATCAGCCATCTTTTTCTGCCACTCAGCCTTTTCTGCCCTTAGAATTTCCAGTTCCGAAACCATTTCCCGGGCGAGGTTGGGGCAGATATTGGCATCCTCCAAGTCTTTCCGCTGCTGTTCAATGGTTGCTGATAATTTGGCAACCTTTGCGTTTAGAGACTGGACTTGTTGGGTGCGTTGGGCGAACGCCTCTTGTGCTTCTTCATACTTTCTGATCGCTGTATAACTCCAGCTAATAGAAGCAAGATGGCCGCGCATGATCTTATCGCCCACGCCGCGCGGAACGGCGCTCACAGGGTGCGCCAAATACTTATCGAAGCGCAGCGTATCCTCAAAATAGGCAAAGTCTTCAAATTTGGCGGCCTCCTCCGCCCCGCCTTCCGGCTGATCCTCCGTGGCGACAGCGTCATCGCCCTCTTCAACGGCCTGCTCTTCAGTGACCACCTCTTTGCCCTTGGGGGCGTGCTTAACTTTCCTCCGCTTCGCAGGCGGCTCGGTCTGGTCAGGAACAGATTTCCTTACTACCGCTTCGGCGTTCGGCATGGCCGAAGAAGGGGCACTTCGTGAAGAGACTTGGCGCGACCCCGTGGCAGCAGTGGCGGTAGGGATCGCCGCGGGTATGGTGGATTCATCAGCAGCCTTCTTTTTGGCTTCCTTAGCCAAACGGGCGAGATCAGCTCGAGAAATTTGGTGTCTTGTCACTGCAACAAATGAAACGATAAGAAAATGTTAAGGGTGAAAAAGTATGTCAGACCAAAAGTTGTCGTATATGAAGATAAACTCACTTAAGTGATCCTCGGCGGTGCCTTTACTCTCTGCGTAAAGCAGCTCACCGAGGTCGATCAGGGAGATGCCCCCCAAATACTTTATGATTGCCCAATCCTCCCAGGTAAGATGCCCGTCCTCTACACTCAGGGTGTACTTGGGCGACTCGGTCCAGTATGGTGGGAATCGCATGACCCCATCGTCGTCATGGCGAAGAAGACGGGGAATATCAGGGCTGTCGACGACCTTAAAGAATCGCGACTTCCACTGATCATGTGTATTACTCTTCCAAGCCTTGAAGCGGGCTTTCGAGGGCTTGGCGGTTAGGCCAACCCAAGAGCTGGTGGGTGCTACTGCTAATCCTTTCTTATTAGGTGGGATACATTTGTAAAAATAGAAAAAATACTCGTATTTCGAGATGATTCCTAAGGCTTCACAAAGGATTTCAAACCCTCGGATAAATCCCCATGAGTTTGGAGTTAATTGAGATGGGGCGACTTGAAGCGCGTCAAGCACAGCGTAGAGGAAGGGTGACAAGGGAAGGCGAATACGGAAATCTTCAAACATATAAAAATAAGCAAAGAAGAAATGTGGGGAACGGGCGGTCGCCCGGGTGTCACAGACACGATCGGTTATGGCGCAAGGGCGGGTAATAAGATTTTTGTCATAATTGTCATTACAAATACCGCCTAGGCGAGTAATGAAATCTTTCAGGTGTTGGGCGTCGGTAAAACAAGGTGGTACGGAGGTGACCTTCGTAGAGACAAGACCATTTTGGACGAGCCTAGGAAGTGAATCCTCATAATTAAGGAGTTTGGTTTTGGGTGATAGAGGCGCCTTGTTGGTGGGTGCCGCGGAGGTCCCGGCGCCGGATTTGTTCTGGAGTTGGGTGGTCATCGCTACTGGAAGAGGATGGGTTGCCCGATTCAGGGTCCATTATAGGGTTCAAAGTGTGAATGCAGCAAATAAATCAAGAAAGAGATCAAAGGAAACAGAAAACGTACTAATGGCTGAGAAGAAGAGAGTTTGGCAAGCAAGGTTGCACGTTGGCGCAACTACGGCACGGAAGAGGCAAGAAGCAGGGGCGGAAAGAGGAGTTAGACTCAGAATTTGTGTACGGTCTGAAGAAATGCCAAGGAGGGAGAAAGCTCTGGTTAGGCAAGGTTTTATAGAGGAAGTGAGGCAGGCGAAAGGGTGTAACGGTTGGAGCCCGCGAAAAGGAAATCAAGAGGGGATGTGAATTTCGAGGCACAGTTATGTCCCATCATTGAAGTTACGTTTCCGAGGGTAATGATGGTTATTAAGGCAGAAACGGCGCGCGTGGGGTAGAACCCTAGGTGAGAAATCTTGGGATTGCCAAGGGTCGCAAGCATACAGTAAAGGAGGAAACGATGACGTGTGAGTAAGGCAATTGGAATTCTTTGAAATATCGGGCGAGATGCAAATTAAGGTAAGTAATTCGAATTAATTGAGATTATTTAAAAGATGATGGTGCGTTATTTTTGTAGCTGACACAGAAACAGGAACCAAAAGAGGGAGTAATTCGAAGAGACATTGCGTAAGGCGAGCCCCCCCTCGAAGTTCACATCGCTTCACAGCGGAGGATCTAAAGAATCACTTACATCACTCGCCGCGTTCAAACCCAAGGCGACTCATTTCCTTATAAAGATGTACTCTTTTTCCTTCACCAGGTTTTTGTCCCACTCGGTTTTGCCTGGGAAGGTTTTAACGAGGCATGCTTTATAAGGATGACCGCTCGAGGGAAATGTTGGTTGAGCTCATGTGGCGAGCCCCACTATAGATCGATGTCAGTACAGGGCACGTGGCAAATATACAACACCTAGGGCGAGTCAAAGACACCTCACTCTCAGTTTTCGAGATCGTGTCTGGTGGGCTGGTGGGCTGGTGCTCACGGTTCGGTGGGCTGGTGCTCACGGTTCGAAGATGTTAAAGGCGTTCTCTGAAGGCAGTATGAAGACACTTCTCTTTCGCAACTCAAGATCGTGTCTTGTGGGCTTGTGGACAGGGCGACCGCCAAAGACTACATAATAGGGGCGGTTAGGTTTCGGTTGGGGGCTTCCTTGTTGAGCAGCGCGGAAAGCGCGTCGTGCACCCACGACCTGTTAGAGCTTATCTAGACGTTAGGGGCAAACCTGTAATAGGCATAGGGCTTGGACTTTATAATGTATTGGGCTAATCCCGACGGCCCATAGATTTTTACTCCCTATAAATAGCTAGGGGAGGCTACTGTAAAAGGGGTGAACAACTTTTAATAAACAAAGAGAACATTCAGCTCTTGACTATTGTGTTATTTTCCTAGAACAATAAGAAATAAAGATGATAAGAATTTAAGCTCTTGGGTTGGTTTACATAGTCTATAAAACATGCTAGTAATCTCCTACTTAATTTCCGAATTTTAAATCCAATTTCATGATGCTATAGCCTAGAATTTCTACAAGTTAATTGCCTTAAGAAATGTAGAACTTTCTTCCTAATTACTAAATCCATAGCCTTGGTATTCAGTTAACCAGAAAAGAAGATGAAGAATGAATTCGGGCCAGCACAAAGTTACGTCTATCCTAATTGCCTTAAGAGATATATACTTATAACATTTTTTATTTCCTATTTTACTTACTACTTACCAAATGGCCTTATGACATAAGTAGAAAGCAAGATATCTTTTGTTCACAAAGATGAATTAAGAACAAGGAAATAAAACATGAAAGGAAATATTATTCAGAAATGTAGAAAAAAACTAGAACATGAATTATAAACTAAAACAACCCAAAAACTTAAAGAAGAAGTTAGCCAAGCATGGCTAAAAGAATCATTGAATTACCCTGTATAGGAGCTCAAGTTTGGCTTCCCACAATTCCTAGGAACAATGATCTTAAGGAGGAAAGAAGAATACTTGTTGTATTCTGAAATGGTGTGTCTTACAAGTGAAGAAAATGCCCCTATTTATAGTAAAAATTCACCCTCCAGCGCTTGAGCGTTGGCATTCCCAACGCTTGGGCATTGGGATGCATTAAAATTCCACTATCAGACCGAGGCCCAGCGCTTGAGCGCTGGCTTTCCATCACTTGAGCGCTGGGTGAGAATCTGACTCATCTCCTAGTCAGAGTCCCAACGCTTGAGCGTTGGGTCGCCTGTTGCTTCATCTTCAAGCTTTTCCCTTCTTCATGGTAATGGGTTTTAAATGCCTTCAATGGCCACCACTCAGCCCTTAATCATTTCTGAAACTTCCTTCCCACTACCATCAATTCTTCAAGCTTATTTTCCATGTGCTAAATTGGAAAAAGTTGCTTCATATTCTTCTTTTTCTCTTTTAGCCCTCTCTTTACTAGCACTTCAATTCTGGCCCTTTAATTCTTTGAAACTTCACTTTTAATCCTCCACTCTTCAACTTTCACACTTTGATCCCTGATTTCCTGAAACTTTATAAATTGGTCCCTGGACAAAAATGATAACTATACCAGCTTTTCCTAAAAATATAAAATAACTATAAAAATTCCTAAAAATATAAAATAAAGTTAGAAAAACAAATAAAATCTAATCTATATGCAAAATGAAAAATAAATATAAAATCTACATAAAAATAATAAAAATCCTATATGTGACTCAAAAATAATAAAAATAAAAAGACTAAAAACAACCTAAAAACATCATATAATATCCACTCATCACATATGAAATAGCAATTCTTTCGTACACAATAATGACGCACACACCACTTTAGTTCTGTTTTATGCTATGATCTTTACAAGTGGAAAAGCAGACACAATATTTTGCACTATAAGGTAGCTTAGGAAGGAATTTAAAGGATATGGTTAGACGTTGAATTCTTTCATAATCATAAAAATTGGCCTCTCTTATTTTTGTCAAACAATGGTAAAATAAAAAGCTCAATATAGTTGTATTTTTTTGAAATGGTTATTGAAACAGTTACATTAATTGGATTATATGAGTGTGAGGAAAATTAAGATTATTAACCGTGGAGTTTCAGAAAACTTGATGAATCAAAGAAGAAAGATATGAAGTATTTTTCATAATGCCACCTTAGTGGAGGAAAAAGTTGTATATGGAGCACACCAGAAAGAAGTTTATGTCGTTTATCCCTCCACAGTATACATCTGATGAGGTTCACTAATAAGGAGACTATTTAAGACATCAATCTCATCCTCTCGAGTAGGGGCAATAACTTTTGCCGACATCCAAACTAGAGACAAGTTAGCATTATTCCTTTTTAATGCAACAGAAAGTATAACATTCTGGATATGACGTGATCGTACATTCTGGATACTGAAGTTGTATGTTGATAAGGGTGAATTGGTTACTCTTATTAATTCAATGTATATTATTTGG
The DNA here is from genome assembly GCA_030819835.1 of Acmispon strigosus. Lineage (NCBI taxonomy): Eukaryota > Viridiplantae > Streptophyta > Magnoliopsida > Fabales > Fabaceae > Acmispon > Acmispon strigosus. The sequence goes on along the minus strand of JAUAMA010000007.1, from coordinate 17,444,818 downwards.
TACACAAGTGGCTCATCTATCAAAAAACACTTGACTTTTCACAAAATAAGACATTTATCATGCAACTCACACGCGCATCAGATCTATTTATGATTTCCTTGTTGGATACAAGTAAACGACACCTGTTGTTGTTCTAGAACATGTGTGGTCTTGAAGATCTAGAGTGATATTATCACCATCGTTTTGAAAGGTATGAATATTTAAAATGTAAAACTGAGTTTAACATTGTTGCCGTTAAAATGATTTTTTATTGAACATGTTCTTCATAAATACGTAACTATGTCTCAGCTTTCAATTTTAACCGACTTTTTTTTTATTTTACTTTTAATCTGTTTTAATATTTTTATTTTATCTCTAAATTTTCCTTTTTATTGAAATAACTAAAATGAAACAAATTTAAAATATAAAACCGAAATTAAGAATAAATCTAAAAAATGAGAAAAAAGGAAGGTATAAAATGACTTCATCACTTTATAATCTTATTTGACTAGCATTAGTCTCCGTTTTTAAATTTCAGCTAAAAAGGAATTAAATATGAATGAATTGCACAAGTTTTTGATAAAGGAAATTTGTGCTGTTTTAAAAAAGTATATTGAGGAAATGTTTATCTTGTCGGAAAGTTAGAACAAAGTTATACAAGTCTCATGAGAACTTCAACTGCTAAATTATATGTTAACTAAGTGGATTTCTATTTAGAAGACAAACTCAAGACATTGACGCAACATGTTCATGGAGAAATATACGAGAACTCGTATCCAAAGTTGTAGATGTTAGTTTTGTATGAAACTTGAGGCATTTAAAAGATTATATTGCCACCTACAGTTTTTGTTAGAGAGAGCAATACGTAATACCAATATTTGGATAGATAAAAAACACCCAAGGTTGCCATACGAAATATGTATTTTAGTTTAAAGGAATAATTGGTGAACTATTTTTAGTCCCACATTGCTAAAACTTCCCCGTTCTTTCTTCTCCTTCCTCTATATAAAGGGAACTTCTTCTCATGTTTGATCATCCAAAAATTCAAAGACTAAGGTCTAAGATTAAAATTACTTTGAGTGTTTTGTAGCATCGTTCAAGATTTTAAGAGATCTATTTTATATCCATTGGGTTTTTTGCTTTGCACTAGCCTACGTGCTAGTGTAAACTTTTGGACTGTTGGTGATGTGCGGCAAGGTCAAAGTCCTAGGAGGCCTAGGCAGTTAGAGACTTTTCGAGTGCTATGCATCGAGGTAAGTATTTATTTCATTTCTTCTTTATTTTAATTTTATCATTTTTTAATAAATCTAATATTTTATTTATGTGAATTTTTTTTTCTTCTTTTTTTTTTGAAAAATATTCTCTTCTTAATTTTAAATACCCTATAAACATAAAATCATTATTAAATATTTTTTCATTACTCTATAAATATTTGATTTGTCAAATTTACAGGATTTTTATATCAAAATTTGCAAGTAAAATTTGAGATAAATCTAAAAAAATAACGTGTTGTTAAATTCATAGGGACATCCACATGAAATTTCATCCAATGACTAAACACAAAAATTATTTTCATGTAAGAAATATCCGTTTTTGGACTAGACTTCAGGAACTCTTGTAGGAGATCTAAACTTCTTGAAGCATCACTCGAATGTCCACTTTTTCAATAGTATTTTGAACTCTAGACTTAAGGAGCGCAACACTAAAAAATGGACAGAAATAACAAGAAACTAGATGTTGTGCCGAAACTTTCTGTAATGGCTCCTATGTATATATAGGTGAGGAAGAGAACCCTAAAGGTGGAAAAAATGTTTCTTCCTGTGATCAGAAATTAAAAGGAGGGAAATTCTAGCTATGAGAGAGAATGAGAGTGACAAAAGCTCTATTTTCCCATATGTCTACGGTGAACTGTATTTGGTGAACAACTAGACCGAATGATAGTGTGAAAATGAGGAACTTCTAATGAAGTTTACATCGAATAGAATGTTAAATTAACCCCCCACCTGCGTTGCCCATGTAAATTTATGAAGCACTTGAACACGTCTTTAATGATTTATAGGTATGCATTAACTTCCTTGTGAGTTGTGATACATCGTGGTGAAGCACTTGTAGGTGATTGGATTTACTAGCTATGCTAGAGTGACTGTGCTAGTTCCTTATGGAACCCCGATCCCCTTGACATAAGGTCATAAGGGTAGTGGCCTATTGTCACAATTGTTGGGGATGCCATGTTTAGGTCAATAATATGCATGTAGGTGCTACAAGTAAATTTTTCTGCTATGCCCTCATTTTATTCTTTGACCTTAGTGCATTTTCTGAGTAGGGATATTACTCAGGATCTTTTATTTGGCTAGACTAGATATAAGGTTGTGAAAACATTTTTCCTCCATCCATTCATAGGATATTCATCTAATTAATTTTATGTTGAACATTTATTGAAGTTTTGCTTATCCGGCGACTTTGGTAGACTTTTGATTGGGTTTAAGTGCTTTTTATTTTGGGTACCTTTTCTTGTGAATTTTGCTTTGATACCTGATGATTGGATTTCATATGATGTTTTTAGGGCTTTCCAGATCTTTCATTTTAGAATTGGTACCTAACAAAGTATATATAATGTTCTATTGTTTTGCTGTTGTCTTATTCTATAACTACGCAATTATAATGTTTAGAAAAAACTCTCAATTTTCTTATGCTTTACAAGGGTGGGCCCCAGTTTCGTGCTATTGGAACCAAGAATTTGAAAAATGTGTTACAAAGACTTTTGTTTTGAAAGACAACAAAAAAAAAACAAGTTCCACATTAGGTTGGAAGATTGTGGCCCTGTATCCGAATTTACAGATGATATAGAAGGACTTATAGTTCATTATGGTCTTCAACATGAAGGAGGATGGCCCGAGGTATGTTATTTAGGGGGATGTGAACTTCATATTAAAGTTAAAGACAGAGATTTTAGATCAATCTCTACTGAACATCAAGGAAATAACTTTTATTTCGGATGGATGCCAACGCAAGTTGTAGAAACTGACTATGATAGTGGACCTGACAACGCAGAAGAAAATACACTGTTTTACTACGAAAAGCCAACTTTCACCATCGCACATCATTACGAACAGAATGGTGGGTCATATCTATTTACTCAGGTTATTTTATATTACTTAGTTGTTAGTAACTATTTTTTTAAGAGCTATGATTGTTTTTAATATTTATGCCTTAATCCAGACTTTGCCAGCAGCGTTGGTGAAGCATGCATTGCTTCCGGATAAACCTTCATTTTGTGTATTAAGAGATGCAAGTAAGCGAAGGTTTTATTGTGAATGTTCCGGGAATAAAAAAAAACAATCAAAGTGTATCGTGACAATTGGTTGGATGGACTTCATCAAAGAAAATAGATACAAAGATCAGAGCTGGATCAAGTAGGGAATTGATAAGAAGGATCCTTATGTAATACATGTCAGTGTAATCAATAAGTGAAAAATGGTTCTCAAGTTTTTATTTTCATATATCAATATTTACCCCATGCTTTTATTAAGCAGTTAAAATATGAAAATCTATGTACCAAAACATCCAAGTAAATTATTATTTCGGTTTATAAACATCTATAATTGTCAATTGATATGTTTCATCTAAATTAAACTCTCTTGTGCATGGCACGGGTCAAAAACTAGTACACAAAGTTTAGGAAATTTGTATCTATCATAATTGATCACAAAATTTTATCATTCAAAATCTGATAAACGTCTTGAGATCGTTTGAACTTAACAAATTAGAGTCCAATTTTGGAAAAGTTAGTACATGCGTCAACTTTTCATGCAATCGATTATTGCAAACACTTCTTTAGATATTTAAAAAAGTCAAGCTTTTCCCAAAATATTGTGTCCTACAACTAATAATTTTGAAAAAGAAATTTAAAATCTATTAAAAAATTTCCATTTAGAAAATTATACTTTAATATTAATATATGAAATTTTATATATTTTATTTTAAATTTACAATATGAATTTATTTAAAAAAGTCTCTATATTATACAATTAAGAGTTCCAGGAACCTCTCTCCTAGGTGTCAAATTCCAAGGCATTTCGCTTCGGTGTTCCAATGATTTTCATCCTACATGGATTCACTAGAACGCAGGGTTTGAAGTTCTCTTCTCATAGTGGCTCTTTTCATGCACTCCTCCCCAAAACCTCCCAACTGACCAATCACATGAACCTTTTTCCAGTATTGCATTATGCATTAAACCTAATCATCTAACTGCAGCTAACACTTGAACCTTTTTTATCTTCCCACTTTATCTCACTGGTTGATTTCCCTAGGTTTTTTTATCCTTTTCCACTCAAGACCCTAATTATTTCTCCTTCTCAATGCATTTTGTTGCTCTCCAGTGTTGTTTGTTAGATTTGAATTCGAAACCCTAATTTATTATGGCACCAATCATGAAATAATTTGTGGTTTCTCTATAAATAGGTTATTGCAATGTTTTGTTATTCACCAATTCTTCATTCTTTTCTACTAGAATTTCTTTTTTTTTTAGAAAGCAAAATTATGCATTAATAGATCAGTGATCGCCAAAATACACAGGCAGAAGCCAAACAGGAGAAAGAGCTGCTCTCCCGCCACAAAAAACAGGAAAGATCGGCAACACCAAACAAAAAGAGGATTTACACAAGACCACCCAAAACAACAACACCCTAAACAAAAGAAACCGACATCCCAAAAAGCACCTTCTACGATCCAAGAATTGCGCTGCAGACTGGATCACAGCCATTCCAACTGGACAAAAAGAGAAACAACACCCTCACCTCTAAAACCGGCCTCCTAATCACAACCCCAGCCACAGAGACAAAGCCAAAACAAACAACGAGATGACAAATCCCAATAAAGCAGCATCTATACCAAAAGAATCCGCACCTACGCCCTCCTGCGCTCCATAATCTGAGCCGCAATATGCTTTACTGCCACGCTGTCAGGACAATCGAATACTACACCCACCTGTTTACCCACCGCAATGGCACGTCTAGCTCTCGTCATAACACTCGGAGGCACTGGAGACTCGGACTGGACAAGCGCGGAAACGAGATCATCATCTCTATCCCCTCCCGCCACGGCCTCCTCAAGAGAACAAGAAGGAGTGGAAGGCTCCTGACACCTGAAGAGAGACAGAACGGAAGCACGAAGAAGGAAATCACGCGAGGAGAAGCAGGGAGAAACAGACCAGAATCGCGAGGAAGAAATCACAAGCAGCAGAGGAGAGGCAGAACCAGAACCGGCGACGCCAAGGAAGCGACAAGGAGTGCCGCCGCCAAGAGGGCCGCCGCCGCCCAAGGGTGTTGCTCGCGAAACCCTAGCAGAGGCAAAACACGGGATTTTGGTATGACTGTTCTACTAGAATTTCTTATAGCCATGGCCATGAACTTTGATTCTCTTTCCAGCATTTCACCCAAAAAAGAGACATGGAGGATCAATGTAAAGGTTGTTCATCTGCTGAAAGTTCCAAGCTTTGATAATCCGAGGTTACCTTTCTATATTGAGATGGTTCTGATGGATGAAAATGGTGACAGGATTCATGCATCTGCCCGCAAAACCCTAAGCTACAAGTTTAAGCAATTGATCTCTAAGGGTTCTACTTATACCATGTCTCATTTTGGAGTTGTTAATAATACTGGTGAGTTTCGTACCACCAGACATGCTTTTAAGCTGAACTTTCAACTTAGAACTGATGTCCACCAACTGAATGTCCTTTCTCTTTTGTTCCAATATCTGACATATTGTTCAAGGATTACGACAAGAAATATTAAGCTTGTCAGATTTCATCGTTTGGGTTGATTTTTTTACACAGAGTATTTGTTTTTTCATATACCCATTTTCACAATTTGTGTTTTTTTTTCCACCATGTGATTGGGATTCTCACTGGCGTTGGAACTGAGCAGCAGTTCAAGAAAGATGGAATGAGTGACAAGATTATTAAGATTGAGCTCACGGCTGATTGGTAATAATGTTTATTTAAATCTTTATTTTCTGATTTCCCTTAAGTTTGGGTAATTTAATTGATTATTGTATTGTATTCCCTTATTGTAGTGCCAAGATTGAGTGTGCTTTCCTCGGTAACATTGTTGATGAGATCAAAGCTTTTCTAGTTGCTGGTAATGCTAGCAATGATGTTGTAGTGATTCAACTTGCAAAAGTGAAGACTTTGAAAGGTTTTACCATTTCATAATTTAATTGGTTTTTATGTCATACTTTTTCAAATCTTGCACTTTTTGTATGAGTCCATGTGAAATAATGTTTGTGTATATTTTGAATGTAGACACCCCATGTCTGAATTCTGCTTATGGTGCAACAAAGGTTTTAATTCACCCTGATATTCAGGAATTGCTGCCATCAAGAAAAAGTAAATTCCATGTCCAAACTTTATTTTTTTCATTATCGTGAAATAATATTAATGATTTTTACGTTTTCATTAGGTTCTTTGATTCAACTGAGTTAAGCTCTCTAGTTATGAGCCAACTTCCAGATCTAAGCAAATCTACACGAGAAGATTTTCTTGTCATAACTTCTCCATAGACAATTGAAAAATCAAAGATAGTCAGGAGGTTTCATTTATAATTTCTAAATTATGTTTAACGGACTTTTTTGTGTTGCAAAACTTCCATAATGTTCTTTTGTTATTCCTGTTGAATTGTACTTGTGTGGTGCTTAGAACGATTAAGCTGCTGCCAGAGAATGGTGACTGGTGGTATCCATCCTGTAAATGCAACAAGATGGTTTGTCCTATAGGGTTACTGGAAATCAAACTCATTTTTCCGTCATTTTACAATTACCGACTTCATTTTTGACCACCACAACATGGTGGCTGAAATTTATATTATTAATCTTCCTTTAAAGTCGCTTTGTCAGTTTGAGTTCTCATTTGCATGTTTTTTGATATGATTTAATTAGAATGCTGAAAAACCTAAGGAAGCAAAGCTTCCTGATGAGCTAAACAACCTTCTAGACAAGACGTTTTTGTTCAAGATTGATGTCAAGATGTCTTCCAACTCCAAGTTTGAGCAATCCTATCGTGTGAAGAAAAATTGTAAGGAACGTGAGATAATCAACCAGTTCAATACCGTGACTGCTGAACCTAGGGTGAATATAATAATAATCTTGATTTGTTTTCACATTTTGGCATACTGTGATTTTTAGATGATTTAAAATAATTTAAAAAGTTAGGTTAATTGTGTTTAATCTCCCACCTCAAAGATTGTGTTTATTTATTGTTTGTTTTAAAAAGTTATTTAATTAAACCAGTCTCATTTAGCAGGACTTGATCAGTGATGTTGTTGTTATTGATGATGAAAAAGTGTACGAGTCTACTTAGCCTGCTGCTGTTGTTCTTGGAGTTGAAACCCATGACTTAATCCCGGCAAAAGCGGAGTTCACCTTCTGAAGTGCAGAATGTTATTTCTACTTCTACCAGTTCACCTTCTGGTTGATGATGTTATTATCGCGCCGTTTATCATTCACATATTTTTTTGATATTGGTTTCTTATTTTGATCTATAAACGAATGATTTTGTGATAGTATTTTCCTTTTTAACCATAATCATCATTCAACCATCATTCACTAAAATATTTTAAAATGTAGAAGTTTTCCAATTCTTTTTCCTCTTGCCCCGTTCTATAACTATATATTACTTCAATAATATATATGTTTAACACAAAATCAAATAATTGTTCATATATCTTAAACCAAATCCTCATTTTCAATAAATAGTTGTTAGTTATTCTTAATTTAAATTTAGATATCTTTTGCTAAATAGTTTAAAAACTACTCAATTCTTTTCAATGAGTTGAGCCATGGTACATATCTGTTGTAACTTTGCATCTGTTTTCATTAATTAAATATCTCCGTTTATTATTCTAATATTTCTTTATGTTCTACGAATGAATTTTTTTTTTTATCCTCATGCACCCAATTTTTTGAAATATATTAATCTTAATTTTTTTATAGTATTTGCCTTTGTAACCATAAAAACTAATTTACATGATGGATAAAACAATTTAACCAATTCATTCATTTTGGGGTTAAATATAAGCAATTCATTCCAAGCCATTTGCTTCCTTCGTAGTTGCAAGAAATAAATTTTACTTTAAAGTAATATATTAATAACCTAATTATGAAATAGATGCTCATTTATGTTAAATTCAAACCACGTATTCATTAAATATCTTTAAATATTTGTTAGCTTTTTCTTAAATTTAATTTAAACCTCATTTGCTAAAGATTTTGAAAACTATTCTTAAATTCCGCAAGTGTAATTTGTAATTAAGTAAACCTTCTGAATGCTCATATTTTTTCTTTATAATGGTTTATATCCAAACTTATTTTCAAAAGAAAAAAATTACCTGTTTAGTAACTTATCGTACACATTGATTTTACTCTCATATACCAATTATAATAACCCAAATTAATTTTTTACATTACTGATGGAAAACTTAATGACTTTTACTTTCCGTAATTTAATTTTTTACATATAGATGTCAACAACAAAATTGGTTACAAAGATTTATGCTACTCTTCTGTTCCAAAATATAAGGACCTGTTCAGACAATCACGCTTATTAAGAAAACATGTAATAAGCTAATTAATATCTTGGTTTTGTTATTTTTTTTGTACAAATCTTCCATATATACCCCTATGTTAGTATTGGATATATCAAAGGTTGGTTGGGAAACATGAAAGAGAAGTAATTAGTAGAGGTGATAATTTAAGTTTTGGAATTGAAAATATAATGAATGCAAGGGGTAAAAAAGGAAAAACTTATTTATTTATTTTTTGAAATCTAGAAGGGTTTTATAATTTGGGACACCAAGTTTGTCTCTAAAGAACCTAATAATTTGGGACGGAGGAGTAATAAGCAGGGATGGATCCACATAGGACTTGAGGGGGTAAGTGCCCCCACAATATTTTTCATTTTTGCAGAAAAAATACTACATATACTCTACATTTTTAGAATATTCAGTAAATAATTGCCCCCACAAAATAATAAGTATCCTCATTGTTTTGTACTTTGGAAAAAGATGAGCTCAAATTCATTTCACTCACATTCACATGAAAGAGATGAGAGTAGATAAAACATAAGTAAGAAATATTATGCCTCAAGTTTCATAGAAAACTAACATCTACAACTATTGATATGCGTTCTTGTATACTCCTTCATGTTCATATTGCACAAACATCTTGGTTTTGTCTTCTAAATAAAGAAAATACTTGGTAAACACATAATTTATCTCTTGTAGTTCTCATGATAGGTTATTTAGACGCTACATATTTAACTTTCATAATCTAAGTATGAAATCAGAATTTTGGTTTTAGAAAAAAATCTATAAAGGTGATTTAGATGAAAATATTACTTTTACTAAACAACTAAGGAAATTAAGTATTTTCATCCCTTTTTGTTGAAACAACATTGATGAAATGGTCCCTTCTTGTCATTCTATCGTATCCTTAAACTAATTTCAATTGGGGCTTCGTGTGTGTTTGAGTAAAAGTGACGCCATTGCATTATCATTTTCCAATATACATTATTTTGACATGTATTACTATAAATTCCTTTTGTTGTTCATAAGCCTACCTGATTCCAATATACCTAATGATCTATGTATACTCCATATTCCCAAACATTCGAAGAATAATTCCTTTCTCAACTCATTAATTTTGAACACTTCTTTAATGATTTATTGGTACGTATTAACATCCTTGTGAGTTGTGATACAACCCGGTGAAGCACTTGTAGGTGATTGGATTTACTAGCTATGCTTGAGTTATTGTGCTAGTTCCTTGTGGAACAACGATCCCCTTGACATAAGGTCATTAGGGTAGTGGCCTATTGTCACAATTTTTGGGGATGCCATGTTTGGGTCAATAATATGCATATAGGTGCTACAACTAAATTTTTCTGCTATGCCCTCATTTTATTCTTTGACCTTAGTGCATTTTCTGAGTAGGGATATTACTCAAGATCTTTTATTTGGCTAGACTAGATATATGGTTGTGAAAACATCTTTCCTCCATCCATTCATAGGATATTCATCTCATTAATTTTATGTTGAACATTTATTGAAATTTTGCTTATCTTGCGACTTTGAAAGACTTTTGATTGTGTTTAAGTGATTTTTATTTTAGGTACCTTTTCTTGTTAATTTTGCTTTGATTCCTGATTACTGGATTTCATATGATGTTTTTAGGGACTTTTTGTATTATTTTATTTTATTTGTATTGAGTCTCATATAGGTTTTTATTCTTTTTATTTAGATTTTCAATTTATTTTTGCATTTGCATGTAGATTAGCTTTTATTTGATTTTAAGCTTTATTTATATAATTTTAGGTATTTTTATTAGTTTTTAGTCTTTTTAGGAAACTGGTTAAATTAAGCATATTTGTGGGGACCAAGGTGCAAATTGCAAGAAATGAAGGACTGAAAATGAAGCAACATTTCTAATTGGCACATGTGAAAAATGCCATGAGTGGAGAATTGATGAGGAAGGGAGGTTTCAGAAGTTAATAAGGGACTAGAATGTGGCTACATCAGTGCCATTGAGGGCCATGAAACCTCATCAAGAGGAAAAACAAAACAGCAAGGAGATGAAGCATCATCCGTGCCAACGCTTGAGCGTTGGCAACCCAACGCTTGAGCGTTGGGACGTGGCAGGTTTTATTATAAATAGGGCCTTTGCTTTCCTTTGTAATCACACCTTTCACACCCTTCATACCATCTTTTTTCTTGGTTCAGAGCAATTTCCTGGACTTGTGGGAAGCCTCTTTGAGCTCCCAATTCAAGTTTTTCTCTTTATGTTTCTCTTAGCCATGCTAGGCTAATTTCTCTTGTATTTGGGTTGTTATGAATCTTCATAAAACTATGCTGTAAGTCTTAATCTTTATATATGAATGAAGTTCTTGTTCTTAGTATTTTCTCCCCATGCTTAATTAATCTTGGTGCACACAAGTTCACTTTGCTCAATTCTTGCACAATGGTAATTGGTAGGATTTGAGGGAAATTAGATTAAATTAATGGATTATTCAACACTTAGGTATAAGGATGGAAACCAATTGTGTTGGCTAGAAATAAGAACACTAATGCTTCAATTTGATTAACTAATCACTAAGGTATTAGGCTTCGTAATTGGATTGAATGTTCTATTTGATTAAGGCATTAACAAATAGAAATCCTAGGCTAAAGCACCTAAGAACTAGTTCTAATTTCATGTGTAAAAGTGATTCTAAAAAGCTAAGTTAAGTGAAGTGAAATTCAACCCAAATACTTGTTTTATCATTTTTACCATTTTATTGCTTTTAGTCTTTTTCTATCACAATATCAAAACAAAACATCTTTTATTTTACCAACTCTGAAAAACCAATTATAAAATCAACCAATCCCTGTGGAGACGATATCTTTTATATTACTTCGATAATCAACCGTACACTTGCGTCTCCACAGGGATTGGTTGATTTTTATAATTGGTTTTACCTAGGAGCCATTACAGAAAGTTTCGGCACAACGTCTAGTTGCTTGTTATTTTTGTCCATTTTTTAGTGTTGCGCTCCTTAAGTCTAGAGTTCAGAATACTATTGAAAAAGTGGACATTCGAGTGATGCTTCAAGAAGTTTAGATCTCCTACAAGAGTTCCTGAAGTCTAGTCCAAAAACGGATATTTCCTACATGAAAATAATTTTTGTGTTTAGTCATTGGATGAAATTTCATGTGGATGTCCCTAAGAATTTAACAACAAGTTATTTTTTTAGATTTATCTCAAATTTTACTTGCAAATTTTGATATAAAAATCCTGTAAATTTGACAAAACAAATATTTGTAGAGTAATGAAAAAATATTGAATAATGATTTTATGTTTATAGGGTATTCAAAATTAAGAAGAGAATATTTTTCAAAAAAAAAAAGAAGAAAAAAAAATTCACATAAATAAAATATTATATTTATTAAAAAATGATAAAATTAAAATAAAAAAGAAATGAAATAAATACTTACCTCGATGTAGAGCACTCGAAAAGTGTCTAACTGCGTAGGTCTCCTATGACTTTGACCTTGCCGCACATCACCAACACTCCAAAAGTTTACACTAGCACGTAGGCTAGTGCAAAGCAAAAAACTCAATGGATATAAAATAGATCTCTAAAAATCTTGAACTATGCTTCAAACTCTGTGTTTTTACACTATGTTTGTGTGATCCAAAACACTCAAAGTAATTTTAATCTTAGACCTTAGTCTTTGAATTTTTGGATGATCAAACATGAGAAGAAGTTCCCTTTATATAGAGGAAGGAGAAGAAAGAACGGGGAAGTTTTAGCAATGTGGGACTTAAAATAGTTTACCAATTATTCCTTTAAACTAAAATACATATTTCGTATGGCAACCTTAGGTGTTTTTTATCTATCCAAATATTGGTATTACGTATTTCTCTCTCTAACAAAAATTGTAGGTGGAAACATAATCTTTTAAATGCCTCAAGTTTCATACAAAACTAACATCTACAACATTGGATACGAGTTCTCGTATATTTCTCCAAGCTTTAGCAATGTGAGACTAAAACAGTTGATCAGTGCTTTACTTTGTTGTGAGATATCAAATTTCATGGCAACTTTAACTGTTTAATAACTATCCAAAGAATGGAATAACATCTTGTTTTGTTAAAAATAATTGTAGGTGACCACATTACATTTCAAATGTCTCAAGTTTCATACAAAACTAACATCTACAACTACAGATATGCGTTCTTGTATACTCCTTCGTGTACATTTTGCACAAGCATCTTAGTTTTGTCTTCTAAATAAAGAAAATACTTGGTAAACACATAATCTATCTCTTGTAGTTCTCATGATAGTGTATTTATATGCTACGTATTTAACTTTCATAACCTTAGTATTAAATCAGAATTTTTGTTTTAGAAAAGAAAATATAAAGGTGATTTAGATGAAAATATTAGTTTTACTAAACAACTAAGGAAATTAAGTATTGTCATCCCTTTTTGTTAAAAGAACATTGATGAATTGGTCCCTTCTTGATATTCTATGATATCCTAAAATTAATTTTAATTGGGGCTTTGTGTGTGTTTGAGTATTAGTGACGCCATGGCCTTATCATTTTCCAATATATATTATTTTTGCATGTATTACTATAAATTTCTTTTGTTGTTCATATGCCTACTTGATTCAAACAGGTAAATATATGTAGATGCTAGCGGTAACTTAAATAATCAATAAATATGAATTAATGATCTATGTATACTCCATATTCCCAAACATTCGAAGAATAATTTATCCTTTCTCAACTCATTAATGTTGAACACGTCTTTAATGATTTATAGGTATGCATTAACATCCTCGTGAGTTGTGATACATCCCGGTGAAGCACTTCTCGGTGATTGGATTTACTAGCTTTGCCTGAGTTATTCTGCTAGTTCCTTGTGGAACAACGATCCCCTTGACATAAGGTCATAAGGGTAGTGGCCTATTGTCACAATTGTTGGGGATGCCATGTTTAGGCCAATAATATGCATGTAGGTGCTACAAGTAAACTTTTCTGCTATGCCCTCATTTTATTCTTTGAACTTAGTGCATTTTCTAAGTAGGCATATTACTCAAGATCTTTTATTTGGCTAGACTAGATATATGGTTGCGTAAACATCTTTCCTCCATCCATTCATAGGATATACATCTAATTAATTTTATGTTGAACATTTATTGAAATTTTGCTTATCTTGCGACTTTGATAGACTTTTGATTGGGTTTAAGTGCTTTTTATTTTGGGTACCTTTTCTTGTTAATTTTGCTTTGATTCCTGATGACTGGATTTTATATGATGTTTTTAGGGTCCTTTTAGTTTATTTTATTTTATTTGTATTGAGTCTCATATAGGTTTTTATTCTTTTTATTTATATTTTCTATTTATTTTTGCAATTGCATGTAGATTAGCTTTTATTTGTTTTTAAGCTTTATTTGTATAATTTTAGGTATTTTTATTAGTTTTTAGTCTTTTTAGGAAACTGGTTAAATTAAGCATATTTGTGGGGACCAAGGTGCAAATTGCAAGAAATGAAGGACTGAAAATGAAGCACCATTTCTAATTGGCACATGTGAAAAATGCCATGAGTGGAGAATTGATGAGGAAGGGAGGTTTCAGAAGTTAATAAGGGACAAGAATGTGGCTACATCAGTGCCATTGAGGGCCATGAAACCTCATCAAGAGGAAAAACAAAACAGCAAGGAGATGAAGCATCATCCGTGCCAACACTTGAGCGTTGGGACGTTTTATTATAAATAGGGTCTTTGCTTTCCTTTGTAAACCCACCTTTCACACCCTTCATACCATCTTTCTTCTTGGTTCAGAGCAATTTCCTGGACTTGTGGGAAGCCTCTTTGAGCTCCCGATTTAGGTTTTTCTCTTATGTATCTCTTAGCCATGCTAGGCTAATTTCTCTTGTATTTGGGTTGTTATGAATCTTCATAAAACTATGCTGTAAGTCTTAATCTTTATATATGAATGAAGTTCTTGTTCTTAGTATTTTTTCCCCATGCTTAATTAATCTTTGTGCACACAAGTTCACTTTGCTCAATTCTTGCACAATGATAATTGGTAGGATTTGAGGGAAATTAGATTAAATTAATGGATTATTCATCACTTAGGTATAAGAAAGGAAACCAATTGTGTTGGCTAGAACTAAGAACACTAATGCTTCAATTTGATTAACTAATCACTAAGGTATTAGGCATAGTAATTGGATTGAAAGTTCTATTTGATTAAGGCATTAACAAATGGAAATCCTAGGCTAAAGCACCTAAGAACTAGTTCTAATTTCTTGTGTAAAAGTGATTCTGAAAAGCTAAGTTAAGTGAAGTGAAATTCAACCCAAATACTTGTTTTATCATTTTTATCATTTCATGGCTTTTAGTCTTTTTCTATCACAATATCAAAACAAAATATCTTTTATTTTACCAACTCTGAAAAACCAATTATAAAATCAACCAATCCCTGTGGAGACGATATCTTTTATATTACTTCGATATTCAACCGTACACTTGCGGATTTGGCTTATCAATGCCCCAATTTTATCCGTTAACCTTTGTGCTTTTTCTAAGCAGGGAGATTAATCATGATCTTTGCTTTGGGTAGGTATCGTGGTTGGGGAAACCTCTTTCCCCCATACATGCGTAGCACACTGATTTATTTCATTTGATATTGAACATTTATTGAAATTTTAGCTTTTTTTAGATAGAATATTTCGGGTTTTTGTGCTTTGCATTTTAGGTTCCTTTTCATACAAATTTCAAAGATATGTTTGTTTAAATAAAACTTCATTAAGAGTTATAATCTTTCTACGCATAGTCTAAATTTAGGTGTTTTCTTTTAGAATCAACTCGTCTCCGATGTTGATGCTATTTTTTGGTATTATATTTAACCATATTGATACCCAAATCGCAAGTGCACGATTGACTATCGCGTAGTATAAAAAGATCGAACCCAAGGGATAGGTGTTCTTTTTATTATAATATCCAGTACTTGTGCATAAAAATTAAAAGATGAATATATGATGTTGGTTTTAGAGCAATCAAGAACAAAAGCATAAAATGATAAGAAATAAAGATGATAAGAATTTAAGCTCTTGGGTTGGTTTACATAGTCTATAAAACATGCTAGTAATCTCCTACTTAATTTCCGAATTTTAAATCCAATTTCATGATGCTATAGCCTAGAATTTCTACAAGTTAATTGCCTTAAGAAATGTAGAACTTTCTTCCTAATTACTAAATCCATAGCCTTGGTATTTTGTAAACCAGAAAAGAAGATGAAGAATGAATTCGGGCCAGCACAAAGTTACGTCTATCCTAATTGCCTTAAGAGATATCCTAATTCGGGCCAAGCATGGCTAAAAGAATCATTGAATTACCCTGGATAGGAGCTCAAGTTTGGCTTCCCACAATTCCTAGGAACAATGATCTTAAGGAGGAAAGAAGAATACTTGTTGTATTCTGAAATGGTGTGTCTTACAAGTGAAGAAAAGGCCCCTATTTATAGTAAAAATTCACCCTCCAGCGCTTGAGCGCTGGCATTCCCAACGCTTGGGCGTTGGGATGCATTAAAATTCCACTATCAGACCGAGGCCCAGCGCTTGAGCGCTGGCTTTCCATCGCTTGAGCGCTGGGTGAGAATCTTACTCATCTCCTAGTCAGAGTCCCAACGCTTGAGCGTTGGGTCGCCTGCTGCTTCATCTTCAAGCTTTTCCCTTCTTCATGGTAATGGGTTTTCAATGCCTTCAATGGCCACCACTCAGCCCTGAATCATTTCTGAAACTTCCTTCCCACTACCATCAATTCTTCAAGCTTATTTTCCATGTGCTAAATTGGAGAGAGTTGCTTTATATTCTTCTTTTTCTCTTTTAGCCCTCTCTTTACTAGCACTTCAATTCTTGCCCTTTAATTCTTTGAAACTTCACTTTTAATCCTCCACTCTTGAACTTTCACACTTTGATCCCTGATTTCCTGAAACTTTACAAATTGGTCCCTGGACAAAAATGATAACTATACCAGCTTTTCCGAAAAATATAAAATAACTATAAAAATTCCTAAAAATATAAAATAAAGTTAGAAAAACAAATAAAATCTAATCTATATGCAAAATGAAAAATAAATATAAAATCTACATAAAAATAATAAAAATCCTATATGTGACTCAAAAATAATAAAAATAAAAAGACTAAAAACAACCTAAAAACATCATATAATATCCACTCATCACATATGAAATAGCCATTCTTTCGTACACAATAATGACGCACACACCACTGTAGTTCTGTTTTATGCTATGATCTTTACAAGTGGAAAAGCAGACACAATATTTTGCACTATAAGGTTGCTTAGGAAGGAATTTAAAGGATATGGTTAGACGTTGAATTCTTTCATAATCATAAAAATTGGCCTATCTTATTTTGGTCAAACAATGGTAAAATAAAAAGCTCAATATAGTTGTATTTTTTTGAAATGGTTATTGAAACAGTTAATTTAATTGGATTATATGAGTGTGAGGCAAATTAAGATTATTAACCGTGGAGTTTCAGAAAACTTGATGAATCAAAGAAGAAAGATATGAAGTATTTTTCATAATGCCACCTAAGTGGAGGAAAAAGTTGTATATGGAGCACACCAGAAAGAAGTTTATGTCGTTTATCCCTCCACAGTATACATCTGATGAGGTTCACTAATAAGGAGACTATTTAAGACATCAATCTCATCCTCTCGAGTAGGGGCAATAACTTTTGCCGACATCCAAACTAGAGACAAGTTAGCATTATTCCTTTTTAATGCAACAGAAAGTATAACATTCTGGATATGACGTGATCATACATTCTGGATACTGAAGTTGTATGTGGATAAGGGTGAATTGGTTACTCTTATTCATTCAATGTATATTATTTGGTACACAAGTGGCTCATCTATCAAAAAACACTTGACTTTTCACAAAATAAGACATTTATCATGCAACTCACACGCGCATCAGATCTATTTATGATTTCCTTGTTGGATACAAGTAAACGAAACCTGTTGTTGTTCTAGAACATGTGTGGTCTTGAAGATCTAGAGTGATATTATCACCATCTTTTTGAAAGGTATGAATATGTAAAATGTAAAACTGAGTTTAACATTGTTGCCGTTAAAATGATTTTTTATTGAACATGTTCTTCATAAATACGTAACTATGTCTCAGCTTTCAATTTTAACCGACTTTTATTTTATTTTACTTTTAATCTGTTTTAATATTTTTATTTTATCTCTAAATTTTCCTTTTTATTGAAATAACTAAAATGAAACAAATTTAAAATATAAAACAAAAATTAAGAATATATTTAAAAAATGACAAAAAAGGAAGGTATAAAATGACTTCATCACTTTATAATCTTATTTGACTGGCTTTAGTCTCCGTTTATAAATTTCAGCTAAAAAGGAATTAAATATGAATGAATTGCACAAGTTTTTGATAAAGGAAATTTGTGCTGTTTTAAAAAAGTATATTGAGGAAATGTTTATCTTGTCGGAAAGTTAGAACAAAGTTATACAACTCTCATAAGAACTTCAACTGCTAAATTATATGTTAACAAAGTGGATTTCTATTTAGAAGACAAACTCAAGACATTGACGCAACATGTTCATGGAGAAATATACGAGAACTCGTATCCAAAGTTGTAGATGTTAGTTTTGTATGAAACTTGAGGCATTTAAAAGATTATGTTGCCACCTACAATTTTTGTTAGAGAGAGCAATACGTAATACCAATATTTGGATAGATAAAAAACACCTAATTGGTCAACTATTTTTAGTCCCACATTGCTAAAACTTCCCCGTTCTTTCTTCTCCTTCCTCTATATAAAGGGAACTTCTTCTCATGTTTGATCATCCAAAAATTCAAAGACTAAGGTCTAAGATTAATATTACTTTGAGTGTTTTGGATCACACAAACATAGTGTATAAACACGGAGTTTGTAGCATAGTTCAAGATTTTAAGAGATCTATTTTATATCCATTGGGTTTTTTGCTTTGCACTAGCCTACGTGCTAGTGTAAACTTTTGGAGTGTTGGTGATGTGCGGCAAGGTCAAAGTATTTATTTCATTTCTTCTTTATTTTAATTTTATCATTTTTTAATAAATCTAATATTTTATTTATGTGAATTTTTTTTTCTTCTTTTTTTTTGAAAAATATTCTCTTCTTAATTTTAAATACCCTATAAACATAAAATCATTAATAAATATTTTTTCATTACTCTATAAATATTTGTTTTGTCAAATTTACAGGATTTTTATATCAAAATTTGCAAGTAAAATTTGAGATAAATCTAAAAAAATAACGTGTTGTTAAATTCTTAGGGACATCCACATGAAATTTCATCCAATGACTAAACACAAAAATTATTTTCATGTACGAAATATCCGTTTTTGGACTAGACTTCAGGAACTCTTGTAGGAGATCTAAACTTCTTGAAGCATCACTCGAATGTCCACTTTTTCAATAGTATTTTGAACTCTAGACTTAAGGAGCGCAACACTAAAAAATGGACAGAAATAACAAGAAACTAGATGTTGTGCCGAAACTTTCTGTAATGGCTCCTATGTTTATATAGGTGAAGAAGAGAACCCTGAAGGTGGAAAAAATGTTTCTTCTTGTGATCAGAAATTAAAAGGAGGGAATCTTACTTTGAAAATTAGCATTAATGCTAGAAGTCCAGGGAGGGTGATTATAAAAGTTTGTGGAAATTCTAGCTATTAGAGAGAATGAGAGTGACAAAAGCTCTAATTTCCCATATGTGTACGATGGACTGTATTTGGTGAACAACTAGACCGAATGATAGTGTGAAAATGAGGAACTTCTAATCAAGTTTACATCGAATAGAATGTCAAATTAACCCCCCACCTGCGTTGCTTATGTAGGTGTAGGTTTACATCGAATAGATCTCTAATTGCGTAGGTCTCCTAGGACTTTGACCTTGCTGCACATCACCAACACTCCAAAAGTTTACATTAGCACGTAGGCTAGTGCAAAGCAATAAACCCTATGGATATAAAATAGATCTCTAAAAAGCTTGAACTATGCTACAAACTCTGTGTTTTTACACTATGTTTGTGTGATCCAAAACACTCAAAGTAATTTTAATCTTAGACCTTAGTCTTTGAATTTTTGGATGATCAAACATGAGAAGAAGTTCCCTTTATATAGAGGAAGGAGAAGAAAGAACGGGGAAGTTTTAGCAATGTGGGACTAAAAATAGTTCACCAATTATTCCTTTAAACTAAAATACATATTTCGTATGGCAACCTTAGGTGTTTTTTATCTATCCAAATATTGGTATTACATATTGCTCTCTCTAAAAAAAATTGTAGGTGGCAACATAATCTTTTAAATGCCTCAAGTTTCATACAAAACTAACATCTACAACTTAGGATACGAGTTCTCGTATATTTCTCCAAGCTTTAGCAATGTGAGACTAAAACAGTTGATCAGTGCTTTACTTTTTTGTGAGATATCAAATTTCATGGCAACTTTAACTGTTTATTAACTATCCAAAGAATGGAATAACATCTTGTTTTGTTAAAAAATAATTGTAGGTGACCACATTATATTTCAAATGTCTCAAGTTTCATACAAAACTAACATCTACAACCAAGGATATTAAGTATTGTCATCCCTTTTTGTTGAAAGAACATTGATGAATTGGTCCCTTCTTGTCATTCTATTTTATCCTGAAATTAGTTTTAATTGGGGCTTTGTGTGTGTTTGAGTATTAGTGACACCATGGCCTTATCATTTTCCAATATATATTATTTTTGCATGTATTACTATAAATTTCTTTTGTTGTTCATATGCCTACTTGGTTCAAACTGGTAAATATATGTAGATGCTAGCGGTAACTTAAATCATCAATAAATATGAATTAATGATTTATGTATACTCCATACTCCCATACATTCGAAAAAAATTTTATCCTTTCTCAACTCTTTAATTTTGAACACGTCTTTAATGATTTATAGGTATGCATTAATTTCCTTGTGAGTTGTGATACATCGTGGTGAAGCACTTGTAGGTGATTGGATTTACTAGCTATGCTAGAGTGACTGTGCTAGTTCCTTATGGAACCCCGATCCCCTTGACATAAGGTCATAAGGGTAGTGGCCTATTGTCACAATTGTTGGGGATGCCATGTTTGGGTCAATAATATGCATGTAGGTGCTACAAGTAAATTTTTCTGCTATGCCCTCATTTTATTCTTTGACCTTAGTGCATTTTCTGAGTAGGGATATTACTCAAGATCTTTTATTTGGCTAGACTAGATATAAGGTTGTGAAAACATTTTTCCTCCATCCATTCATAGGATATTCATCTAATTAATTTTATGTTGAACATTTATTGAAGTTTTGCTTATCCGGCGACTTTGATAGACTTTTGATTGGGTTTAAGTGCTTTTTATTTTGGGTACCTATTCTTGTTAATTTTGCTTTGATGCCTGATGATTGGATTTCATATGATGTTTTTAGGGCTTTCCAGATCTTTCATTGTAGAATTGGTACCTAACAAAGTATATATAATGTTCTGTTGTTTTGCTATTGTCTTATTCTATAACTACGCAATTATAATGTTTAGAAAAAACTCTCAATTTTCTTATGCTTTACAAGGGTGGGCCCCAGTTTCGTGCTATTGGCACCAAGAATTTCAAAAATGTGTTACAAAGACTGTTGTTTTGAAAGACAACAAAAAAAAACACG
Source organism: Acmispon strigosus (assembly GCA_030819835.1). Classification (NCBI taxonomy): domain Eukaryota; kingdom Viridiplantae; phylum Streptophyta; class Magnoliopsida; order Fabales; family Fabaceae; genus Acmispon; species Acmispon strigosus. Next base: position 17,423,543 of record JAUAMA010000007.1, on the reverse strand, counting down.
TTCTACATTAGGTTGGAAGATTGTGGCCCTGTATCCGAATTTACAGATGGAATAGAAAGACTTATAGTTCATTATGGTCTTCAACATGAAGGAGGATGGCCCGAGGTGTGTTATTTAGGGGGATGTGAGTTTCATATTAAAGTTAAAGACAGAGATTGTAGATCAATCTCTACTGAACATGAAGGAAATAACTTTTATTTCGGATGGATGCCAACGCAAGTTGTAGAAACTGACTATGATAGTGGACCTGACAACGAAGAAGAAAATACAATGTCTTACTACGAAAAGCCAACTTTCACCATCGCACATCATTACGAACAGAATGGTGGGTCATATCTATCTACTCAGGTTATTTTATATTACTTAGTTGTTAGTAACTATTTTTTTAAGAGCTATGATTGTTTTTAATATTTATGCCTTAATCGAGACTTTGCCAGCAGCGTTGGTGAAGCATGCATTGCTTCCGGATAAACCTTCATTTTGTGTATTAAGAGATGCAAGTAAGCGAAGGTTTTATTGTGAATGTTCCGAGAATAATAAAAAACAATCAAAGTGTATCGTGACAATTGGTTGGATAGACTTCATCAAAGAAAATAGTTACAAAGATCAGAGCTGGATCAAGTAGGGAATTGATAAGAAGGATCCTTATGTAATACATGTCAGTGTAATCAATAAGTGAAAAATGGTTCTCAAGTTTTTATTTTCATATATCAATATTTACCCCATGCTTTTATTGTTCAGTTAAAATATGAAAATCTATGTACCAAAACATCCAAGTAAATTATTGTTTTGGTTTATAAACATCTATAATTGTCAATTGATATGTTTCATCTAAATTAAACTCTCTTGTGCATGGCACGGGTCAAAAACTAGTACACAAAGTTTAGGAAATTTGTATCTATCATAATTGATCACAAAATTTTGTCATTCAAAATCTGATAAACGCCTTAAGATCGTTTGAACTTAACAATTTAGAGTCCATTTCAGGAAAAGTTAGTACATGCGTCAACTTTTCATGCAATCGATTATTGCAAACACTTCTTTAGATATTTAAAAAAGTCAAGCTTTTCCCAAAATATTGTGTCTTACAACTAATAATTTATATATTTTATTTTAAATTTACAATATGAAATTATTTAAAAAAGTCTCTATATTACACAATTAAGAGTTCCAAGAACCTCTCTCCTAGGTGTCAAATTCCAGTGCATTTCGCTTCAGTGTTCCAATGATTTTCATCCTACATGGATTCACTAGAACGCAGGGTTTGAAGTTCTCTTCTCATAGTGGCTCTTTCCATGCACTCCTCCCCAAAACCTCCCAACTGACCAATCACATGAACCTTTTTCCAGTATTGCATTATGCATTAAACCGAATCATCTAACTGTAGCTAATACTTGAACCTTTTTTATCTTCCCACTTTATCTCACTGATTGATTTCCCTAGGTTTTTTTATCCTTTTCCACTCAAGACCCTAATTATTTCTCCTTCTCAATGCATTTTTTTGCTCTCCAGTGTTGTTTGTTAGATTTGAATTCGAAACCCTAATTTATTATGGCGCCATTCATGAAATACTTTGTGGTTTCTCTATAAATAGGTTATTGCAATGTTTTGTTATTCACCAATTCTTCATTCTTTGTCTACTAGAACTTCTTATAGCCATGGCCATGAACTTTGATTCTCTTTCCAGCATTTCACCCAAAAAAGAGACATGGAGGATCAATGTAAAGGTTGTTCATCTGCGGAAATTCCAAGCTTTGATAATCCGAGGTTACCTTTCATTATTGAGATGGTTCTGGTGGATGAAAATGGTGACAGGATTCATGCATCTGCCCGCAAAACCCTAAGCTACAAGCTTAAGCAATTGATCTCTAAGGGTTCTACTTATACCATGTCTCATTTTGGAGTTGTTAATAATACTGGTGAGTTTCGAACCACCAGACATGCTTTTAAGCTGAACTTTCAGCTTAGAACTGATGTCCACCAACTGAATGTCCTTTCTCTTTTGTTCCAATATCTGACATATTGTTCAAGGATTACGACAAGAAATATTTAGCTTGTCAGGTTTCGTCGTTTGAGTTGATTTTTTTACACTCAGTATTTGTTTATTCATGTACCCATATTCACAATTTGTGTTTTTTTTTTTCACCATGTGATTGGGATTCTCACTGGCGTTGGAACTTAGCAGCAGTTCAAGAAAGATGGAATGAGTGACAAGATTATTAAGATTGAGCTCACGGCTGAATGGTAATAATGTTTATTTAAATTTTTATTTTCTGATCTCCCTTAAGTTTGGGTAATTTAATTGATTATTGTATTGTATTCCCTTATTGTATTGCCAAGATTGAGTGTGCTTTCCTTGGTAACTTTGTTGATGATGTGATGAGTGGATATTATATGATGTTTGTAGGTAGTTTTTAGTCTTTTTATTTTATTATTTTTGAGTCACATATAGGTTTTTTATTATTTTTATGTAGATTTTATATTTATTTTGCATTTTGCATGTAGATTAGATTTTGTTTATTTTTTTATCTTTATTTTATATTTTTAGGAATTTTTATAGTTATTTTTATATTTTTAGGAAAGCTGGTATAGTTATCATTTTTGTCCAGGGACCAAATTGTAAAGTTTCAGGAAATTAGGGACCAAAATGTGAAAGTTCAAGAGTGGAGGACTAAAAGTGAAGATTGAGAGAATTAAAGGGCCAGAATTGAAGTGCTAACCAAGAGAGGACCAAAAGTGGAAAAGAAGAATATGAAGCAATTCTCTTCAAATTAGCACATGGAAAATAAGGATTAAAGGATGAGTGGAGAATTGATGGTAGTGGGAAGGAGTTTTCAAAAGTTAATTGGTGGCCAATGAAGGCCATAATGGCCACCAACTCCTCCACCATTGAAATTTTTGCTATAAATAGGAGTGCTCATTCTTTTTAAAAAACACACCTTCATAGAATACAACAAGTATTCTCTCTTTCTCCCTTTTGAGCTTTATTCCTATGACTTGTGGGAAGCCATATTTGAGCTCCTATCCAGGGTAATTCAATGACTCCTTTAGCCATGCTTGGCTAACTTCTTTCTTAAGTATCTTGGGTTGTTTTAGTTTATAATCTTTGTTTTAGTTTTCTTCTACTCTTCTGAATTTTATTGCTATAGTTCATGTTTTATTTACCTTGTTCTTAATGTTATCTTGGTGCACACAAGAGTTTTTACTTATTGCTTATAACAATGGAAATTGGTAAGTAGTAAGGGACCTAGGATTTAAAAGAAGCTATATGACATATCACTAAGGTATTAGGATAGACTTAGCTTTATGTTGGCCTGAAAATTCTGTCTTCATCTTCTTCTTGGTTTTTTCTAGATTACAAGGTATTGAATTTAGTAATTGAGAAGGAAGTTCTACAATGCTTAAGGTATTAACTTGTAGAAACATTAGGCTATAGCATCATGACTTGGTACTAAAATTCAGAAATAAAGTAGTAGTTGCTAGCATATTTTATAAATTATATAAATCACCCCAAGTGCTTAAGATTCATCATCATCTCTTTTTCTCCTATCATTATATGCTTTTGTTTATTTCTTGCTCTAAAAACCAACATCAATATTCATCTTTAATTTTTCTGTTTAAAGTACTAAATATTATAATAATAAGAACACCTATCCCTTGGGTTCGATCTTATTACTACGCGATAGTAAATCGTACACTTGCGATTCCGCTATCAAGTTTTTGGCGCCATTGCCGGGGATAGGTTCTTTTCAAGTTCTTGTTATTATTTTGTTTAGTGTTTTTTTTTAAAAAAAAAATAATATAAAAAAATATTATTTGTGTGATGAACTGGTGCTGCTAATTTTGTTTGCTGAGTATTGGCAGGTATAGAAATGGCTGAAACATTTGAGCAAAGGGAGGCAATATTTCGGGCTAAACATGAAATAGAATATGAGAAAAAGAAGCAGGAAGCTTTCACTCTTATTGACGAATTCTATTCTAATTTAGAGTGCAAGCGGAATGCGGGATTTTTGCCAACTCCTGAGCAAGAATGTAAGGCCATGGAGGAGCTACAAGTAAGGATACAAGGCATTCTGAGGAGGCAGCCCAGGGATGAACAACAACCATATGTTCATGAAAGTGAACCCGTGGTTCAAAGAGAGGAGGTAAAAGCAACCTTCATTATAGAATTTGTCTTTGAAGACAAATTGGAGATGGAGGAAGAAGAACCTCAAAGGACCTATGCTATAGGTTCAGAACAGCAAGGCAAAGAACAGGGAAGGGAAAATTTATTTATCTCTTCCATTTTTAATTTGAATATTGTTGCCTTGTTAGCTGAAAATTCATTGGGCACCATGATGTTTATGTGCCAAAATATACATGATTTGCGGGGTCTAAAGAATTTTGTAATAGACCCCGGTTGAAAGTGATTAGTGGAAGGGTCTATCTCGGACCTTAACAATGAGCTGGTTGGGAGACAACCCAACTTAGGATAGTTTAATTTTCTGTCTTTTAATTTTCTACACCATCTTTGTAAATAAATAAATAAAAAAATTCTATGTTTTGCTGCAGGAGGGGCCAGCGCTCAAGCGCTGGAGGCCAACGCTCAAGCGTTGAGCCCCTGCTTGGTTTCCCTTATTCCAGTTAATCCCAACGCTCCAGCGTTGGATGTCTAGCGCTCATGCGCTAGGCCCCTGGAATCCACCCAGTTTTTTATTTCTTACAACGCTCAAGCGTTGGCAACTCCAACGCTCAAGCGCTGGAGCTTGGGCAGTCTTGCTGTTTTATTCTTTTTTGTTGTTTTTAGTTTTAATAAAATTTTGTGTTCACCATTTTCTGAAAGTTTTAGATTCTATGAGTTTTCCCTTGTTTCTACATTGGTTTTCATTTTTGGGAACTCAAGAATTCTTGTTTTTAAGGTGAACACAATTTTTCAACCCATGATCTTAAGTGTGCTATTTTTGGGACTAACAAGTCAAGCAAGCTTCTGCTTGTGAGACTTTTGTTTGTTCAATGTTACAGGATAGGTACCAAAAGGAGGAAGAACCCTCTTGAACTTAAGTGTTCAATTTGATTTTTGCATTGAGGTTCCCTTGGACCTTTGTGGAAAATTTGTGTACTATGCCAGCTTCTTTGTTTTTTAGTTTTTCTTTTTAGTTTTTAGTTTTATTTTTAGTTTAGTTTTTCTGTTTTTGCATGAGTCTTGAGTATTTTATCCATTTTGAATATTGCTATAGCTTTGTGAATGTTTTATCTGATTGAACTGCTTTTGAAAAAGTTCTATGTTTTGAAGCGGTTAGGATTGCATGCTGTAGAAAGGATTTTTCACATCTTGATTGTTTGGTTGTTGGCAAAAGTTTTTATGAGTTCTAAAAAGGGTACCACTTACCCTATCTTTTTCTGAGAGCTGAGGACTCTGAATGCATGATTGTGAATTTTTTTTTGCCTTGAGTTACATGTTGATTGGAGTTTTGTTTACTTTGTGAGTTGAGAAGAGATCATAGGCATTTTTGAAAACTCAGATTCTTGTTTGAAATTTGATATCCACTAGTAGTCCCTTTTGAGCCTTAAAAGAGTCATTCTTTGGAGCCTACTTTGTGTGATAAATCTTGAAGTTGTTATTGTGATTCATGTGCTAAATTGTTAGAGCTATGTTTGTGGGTTTCTCTCTAAAAAAAAAAATGGAAAAAAATAAGGTATGTGCCTTAGAAAAAATGATGAGGTAGTGGGGTGAGAAAGAGTATGAGGGGAGTAAAATTCAAGTCATTCATCCCATACATTCCACTACTTTGTTCAAAAAAAAAAAAAAAAGGAAAAGAGAAAAATTGAGAGGACCCTTGTGTTGAATTGTTGAAGCTCTTAAGTCAAGAAAAATCACTTAACAACAGATTCTGAGTCAGCCACTAGAGTTGCCAATTTCTTGAAATCCACACCTTAAATTGTTCAACCCTTTTGGCCAAGTTACAACCTTAAAAATCTCTTCAACATCACTTGGTTGCTTTACTTCAGTTTTGATTTGAATTATAGGCAGGATCATTGAGCTTTCTTGTTTTCATGGAGAATATCATTTTGTGAGTTTAATTGATGAACTCAAACATGTTAAAAGCCAAGCCTAACTTTCTTGATTCTTTGTCTGTAAAACATGCATGTCTTCTTTATCTGCTAAGCTTTCTTTGAAAGGTTTTTATGCTTCAAGTTTTAATCAGATAAACTTTCTAAAAACTCAGGGACGAGTTTTTCTTTAAGTTTTGTCGCTTGAGGACAAGCTGTCGTTGGGTATAGTGGTGTGATGAGTGGATATTATATGATGTTTGTAGGTAGTTTTTAGTCTTTTTATTTTATTATTTTTGAGTCACATATAGGTTTTTTATTATTTTTATGTAGATTTTATATTTATTTTGCATTTTGCATGTAGATTAGATTTTGTTTGTTTTTTTATCTTTATTTTATATTTTTAGGAATTTTTATAGTTATTTTTGTATTTTTAGGAAAGCTGGTATAGTTATCATTTTTGTCCAGGGACCAAATTGTAAAGTTTCAGGAACTTAGGGACCAAAATGTGAAATTTCAAGAGTGGAGGACTAAAAGTGAAGATTGAGAGAATTAAAGGGCCAGAATTGAAGTGCTAACCAAGAGAGGACCAAAAGTGGAAAAGAAGAATATGAAGCAATTCTCTTCAAATTAGCACATGGAAAATAAGGATTAAAGGATGAGTGGAGAATTGATGGTAGTGGGAAGGAGTTTTCAAAAGTTAATTGGTGGCCAATGAAGGCCATAATGGCCACCAACTCCTCCACCATTGAAATTTTTGCTATAAATAGGATTGTTCATCCTTTGTAAAAAACACACCTTCATAGAATACAACAAGTATTCTCTCTTTCTCCCTTTTGAGCATTGTTCCTAGGACTTGTGGGAAGCCATATTTGAGCTCCTATCCAGGGTAATTCAATGACTCCTTTAGCCATGCTTGGCTAACTTCTTTCTTAAGTATCTTGGGTTGTTTTAGTTTATAATCTTTGTTTTAGTTTTCTTCTACTCTTCTGAATTTTATTGCTATAGTTCATGTTTTATTTACCTTGTTCTTAATGTTATCTTGGTGCACACAAGAGTTTTTACTTATTGCTTATAACAATGGAAATTGGTAAGTAGTAAGGGACCTAGGATTTAAAAGAAGCTATATGACATATCACTAAGGTATTAGGATAGATTTAGCTTTATGTTGGCCTGAAAATTCTGTCTTCATCTTCTTCTTGGTTTTTTCTAGATTACAAGGTATTGAATTTAGTAATTGAGAAGGAAGTTCTACAATGCTTAAGGTATTAACTTGTAGAAACATTAGGCTATAGCATCATGACTTGGTACTAAAATTCAGAAATAAAGTAGTAGTTGCTAGCATATTTTATAAATTATATAAATCACCCCAAGTGCTTAAGATTCATCATCATCTCTTTTTCTCCTATCATTATATGCTTTTGTTTATTTCTTGCTCTAAAAACCAACATCAATATTCATCTTTAATTTTTCTGTTTAAAGTACTAAATATTATAATAATAAGAACACATATCCCTTGGGTTCGATCTTATTACTACGCGATAGTAAATCGTACACTTGCGATTCCGCTATCATTGGAACTTAGCAGCAGTTCAAGAAAGATGGAATGAGTGACAAGATTATTAAGATTGAGCTCACGGCTGAATGGTAATAATGTTTATTTAAATTTTTATTTTCTGATCTCCCTTAAGTTTGGGTAATTTAATTGATTATTGTATTGTATTCCCTTATTGTATTGCCAAGATTGAGTGTGCTTTCCTTGGTAACTTTGTTGATGAGATCAAAGCTTTTCTAGTTGCTGGTAATGCTAGCAATGATGTTGTAGTGATTCAACTTGCAAAAGTGAAGACTTTGAAAGGTTTTACCATTTCATAATTTAATTGGTTTTTATGTCATACTTTTTCAAATCTTGCACTTTTTGTATGAGTCCATGTGAAATAATGTTTGTGCGTATTTTGAATGTAGACACCCCATGTCTGAATTCTGCTTATGGTGCAACAAAGGTTTTAATTCACCCTGGTATTCAGGAATTGCTGCCATCAAGAAAAAATAAATTCCATGTCCAAACTTTATTTTTTCATTATCGTGAAATAATATTAATGATTTTTACGTTTTCATTAGGTTCTTTGATTCAACTGAGTTAAGCTCTCTAGTTATGAGCCAACTTCCAGATCTAAGCAAATCTACACGGGAAGATTTTCTAGTCATAACTTCTCCATAGAAAATTGAAAAATCAATGATAGTCAGGAGGTTTCTTTTATAATTTATAAATTATGTTTAACGGACTTTTTTGTGTTGCAAAACTTCCATAATGTTCTTTTGTTATTCCTGTTGAATTGTACTTGTGTGGAGCTTGGAACGATTAAGGTGCTGCCAGAGAATGGTGACTGGTGGTATCCATCCTGTAAATGCAACAAAATGGTTTGTCCTATAGGGTTACTGGAAATCAAACTCATTTTTCCGTCAAATTTCAATTACCGACTTCATTTTTGACCACCACAACATGGTGGCTGAAATTTATATTATTAATCTTCCTTTAAAGTCGCTTTGTCAGTTTGAGTTCTCATTTGCATGTTTTTTGATATGATTTAATTAGAATGCTGAAAAATCTAAGGAAGCAAAGCTTCCTGATGAGCTAAACAACATTCTAGACAAGACGTTTTTGTTCAAGATTGATGTCAAGATGTCTTCCAACTCCAAGTTTGAGCAGGACTTGATCAGTGATGTTGTTGTTATTGATGATGAAAAAGTGTACGATTCTACTTAGCCTGCTGCTGTTGTTCTTGGAGTTGAAACCCATGACTTAACCCCGGCAAAGCGGAGTTCACCTTCTGAAGTGCAGAATGTTACTTCTACTTCTACCAGTTCCCACAAGAAGCTTCTTGAAAAGATCAAGCAGGAGAAGATCTAAATGTCAGTTCCATTTGTTGAAGAGATTTCTATTTTGTGTTATGTTCCACTGTTTTGAATTTTAATTTTTCAGTTTTCTACCTTTGTTACTAAGATTTAAGCTATATGTTTTCATGATAATTTGTGGATCTCTTTAATCTTGGGCTTAATTTTGCGGCCTTTATTTGGAAATATTTTGGCTTCTAAATTTTGCGCATTAATTATGAAAGATTGTCGTCGATAATAATTTTTTTAATAATGGTTGATGATGTTATTATCGCGCCGCTTATCATTCACATATTTTTTGATATTGGTTTCTTATTTTGATCTATGAACGAATGATTTTGTGATAGTAGTTTCCTTTTTAACCATAATCATCATTCAACCTTCATTCACTAAAATATTTTAAAATGTAGAAGTTTTCCAATTCTTTTTCCTCTTGCCCCGTTCTATAACTATATATTACTTCAATGTAATATATATGTTTAACACAACAATCAAATAATTGTTCATATATCTTAAACCAAATCCTCATTTTCAATAAATAGTTGTTAGTTATTCTTAATTTAAATTTAAATATCTTTTGCTAAATAGTTTAAAAACTACTCAATTCTTTTCAATGAGTTTAGCCATGGTACATATCTGTTGTAACTTTGCATCTGTTTTCATTAATTAAATATCGCCGTTTATTATTCTAATATTTCTTTATGTTCTTAGAATGAATTTTTTTTATCCTCATGCACTCAATTTTTTGAAATATATTAATCTTAATTTTTTTATAGTATTTTCCTTTGTAACCATAAAAACTAATTTACATGATGGATAAAACAATTTAACCAATTCATTCTTTTTGGGGTTAAATATAAGCAATTCATTCCAAGCCATTTGCTTCCTTCGTAGTTGCAAGAAATAAATTTTACTTTAAAGTAATATATTAATAACCTAATAATGAAATAGATGCTCATTTATGATAAATTCAAACCACGTATTCATTAAATATCTTTAAATATTCGTTAGCTTTTTCTTAAATTTAATTTAAACCTCATTTGCTAAAGATTTTGAAAACTATTCTAAAATTCCGCAAGTGTAATTTGTAATTAAGTAAACCTTCTGAATGCTCATATTTTTTCTTTATAATGGTTTATATCCAAACTTATTTTCAAAAGAAAAAAATTACCTGTTTAGTAACTTATTGTACACATTGATTTTACTCTCATATATCAATTATAATAACCCAAATTAATTTTTTACATTACCGATGGAAAACTTAATGACTTTTACTTTCCGTAATTAAATTTTTTACATATAGATGTCAACAACAAAATTGGTTACAAAGATTTATGCTACTCTTCCGTTCCAAATTATAAAGACCTGTTCAGACAATCAAGCTTATTAAGAAAACATGTAATAAGCTAATTATTATCTTGGTTTTGTTATTTTTTTGTACAAATCTTCCATATATGCCCCTATGTTAGTATTGGATATATTAAAGGTTGGTTGGGAAACATGAAAGAGAAGTAATTAGTAGAGGTGATAATTTAAGTTTTGGAATTGAAAATATAATGAATGCAAGGGGTAAAAAAGGAAAAACTTAATTTTTTTTTTGAAATCTAGAAGGGTTTTATAATTTGGGACACCAAGTTTGTCTCTAAAGAACCTAATAATTTGGGACGGAGGAGTAATAAGCAGGGATGGATCCACATAGGACTTGAGGGGGGCAAGTGCCCCCACAAGATTTTTCATTTTTCAAGAAAAAATACTACATATACTCTACATTTTTAGAATATTCAGTAAATAATTGCCCCCACAAAATAATAAGTATCCTCATTGTTTTGTACTTTGGAAAAAGATGAGCTCAAATTCATTTCACTCACATTCACATGAAAGAGATGAGAGTAGATAAAACATAAGTAAGAAATATTATGCCTCAAGTTTCATAGAAAACTAACATCTACAACTATTGATATGCGTTCTTGTATACTGATTCATGTTCATATTGCACAAACATCTTGGTTTTGTCTTCTAAATAAAGAAAATACTTGGTAAACACATAATTTATCTCTTGTAGTTCTCATGATAGGTTATTTAGACGCTACATATTTAACTTTCATAATCTAAGTATGAAATCAGAGAGAATTGTGACTGGTGGTATCCATCCTGTAAATGCAACAAGATGGTTTGTCCTATAGGGTTACTGGAAATCAAACTCATTTTTCCGTCATTTTACAATTACCGACTTCATTTTTGACCACCACAACATGGTGGCTGAAATTTATATTATTAATCTTCCTTTAAAGTCGCTTTGTCAGTTTGAGTTCCCATTTGCATGTTTTTTTATATGATTTAATTAGAATGCTGAAAAATCTAAGGAAGCAAAGCTTCCTGATGAGCTAAACAACATTCTAGACAAGACGTTTTTGTCCAAGATTGATGTCAAGATGTCTTCCAACTCCAAGTTTGAGCAATCCTATCGTGTCAAGAAAAATTGTAAGGAACGTGAGATAATCAACCAGTTCAATACCGTGACTGCTGAACCTAGGGTGAATATAATAATAATCTTGATTTGTTTTCAGATTTTGGCATACTGTGATTTTTAGATGATTTAAAATAATTTAAAAAAGTTAGGTTAATTGTGTTTAATCTCCCACCTCATAGATTGTGTTTATTTATTGTTTGTTTTAAAAAGTTATTTAATTAAACCAGTCTCGTTTAGCAGGACTTGATCAGTGATGTTGTTGTTATTGATGATGAAAAAGTGTACGAGTCTACATAGCCTGCTACTGTTGTTCTTGGAGTTGAAACCCATGACTTAACCCCGGCAAAGCGGAGTTCACCTTCTGAAGTGCAGAATGTTATTTCTACTTCTACCAGTTCCCACAAGAAGCTTCTTGAAAAGATCAATCAGGAGAAGATCTAAATGTCAGTTCCATTTGCAGAAGAGATTTCTATTTTGTGTTATGTTCCACTGTTTTTAATTTTAATTTTTCAGTTTTCTATCTTTGTTACTAAGATTTAAGCTATATGTTTTCATGATAATTTGTGGATCTCTTTAATCTTGGCCTTAATTTTGCGGCCTTTATTTGGCAATATTTTGGCTTCTAAATTTTGCGCATTAATTATGAAAGATTGTCGTCGATAATAATTTTTTTAGTAATGGTTGATGATGTTATTATCGCGCCGTTTATCATTCACATATTTTTTTGATATTGGTTTCTTATTTTGATCTATGAACGAATGATTTTGTGATAGTATTTTCCTTTTTAACCATAATCATCATTCAACCTTCATTCACTAAAATATTTTAAAATGTAGAAGTTTTCCAATTCTTATTCCTCTTGCCCCGTTCTATAACTATATATTACTTCAATGTAATATATATGTTTAACACAACAATCAAATAATTGTTCATATATCTTAAACCAAATCCTCATTTTCAATAAATAGTTATTAGTTATTCTTAATTTAAATTTAAATATCTTTTGCTAAATAGTTTAAAAACTACTCAATTCTTTTCAATGAGTTGAGCCATGGTACATATCTGTTGTAACTTTGCATCTGTTTTCATTAATTAAATATCACCGTTTATTATTCTAATATTTCTTTATGTTCTACGAATGAATTTTTTTTTATCCTCATGCACCCATATTTTTGAAATATATTAATCTTAATTTTTTTATAGTATTTGCCTTTGTAACCATAAAAACCAATTTACATGATGGATAAAACAATTTAACCAATTCATTCTTTTTGGGGTTAAATATAAGCAATTCATTCCAAGCCATTTTCTTCCTTCGTAGTTGCAAGAAATATATTTTACTTTAAAGTAATATATTAATAACCTAATTATGAAATAGATGCTCATTTATGTTAAATTCAAACCACGTATTCATTAAATATCTTTAAATATTCGTTAGCTTTTTCTTAAATTTAATTTAAACCTCATTTGCTAAAGATTTTTAAAACTATTCTTAAATTCCGCAAGTGTAATTTGTAATTAAGTAAACCTTCTGAATGCTCATATTTTTTCTTTATAATGGTTTATATCCAAACTTATTTTCAAAAGAAAAAAATTACCTGTTTAGTAACTTATCGTACACATTGATTTTACTCTCATATATCAATTATAATAACCCAAATTAATTTTTTACATTACCGATGGAAAACTTAATGACTTTTACTTTCCGTAATTAAATTTTTTACATATAGAGATGTCAACAACAAAATTGGTTACAATGATTTATGCTACTCTTCCGTTCCAAATTATAAGGACCTGTTCAGACAATCACGCTTATTAAGAAAACATGTAATAAGCTAATTAATATCTTGGTTTCGTTATTTTTTTGTACAAATCTTCCATATATGCCCCTATGTTAGTATTGGATATATCAAAGGTTGGTTGGGAAACATGAAAGAGAAGTAATCAGTAGAGGTGATAATTTAAGTTTTGGAATTGAAAATATAGTGAATGCAAGGGGTAAAAAAGGAAAAACTTATTTATTTTTTTTGAAATCTAGAATGGTTTTATAATTTGGGACAACAAGTTTGTCTCTAAAGAACCTAATAATTTGGGACGGAGGAGTAATAAGCAGGGATGGATCCACATAGGACTTGAGGGGGGCAAGTGCCCCCACAAGATTTTTCATTTTTCAAGAAAAAATACTACATATACTCTACATTTTTAGAATATTCAGTAAATAATTGCCCCCACAAAATAATAAGTATACTCATTGTTTTGTACTTAGGAAAAAGATGAGCTCAAATTCATTTCACTCACATTCACATGAAAGAGATGAGAGTAGATAAAACATAAGTAAGAAATATTATGCCTCAAGTTTCATAGAAAACTAACATCTACAACTATTGATATGCGTTCTTGTATACTCCTTCATGTTCATATTGCACAAACATCTTGGTTTTGTCTTCTAAATAAAGAAAATACTTGGTAAACACATAATTTATCTCTTGTAGTTCTCATGATAGGTTATTTAGACGCTACATATTTAACTTTCATAATCTAAGTATGAAATCAGAATTTTGGTTTTAGAAAAAAATCTATAAAGGTGATTTAGATGAAAATATTACTTTTACTAAACAACTAAGGAAATTAAGTATTTTCATCCCTTTTTGTTGAAACAACATTGATGAAATAGTCCCTTCTTGTCATTCTATCGTATCCTTAAACTAATTTCAATTGGGGCTTCGTGTGTGTTTGAGTAATAGTGACGCCATTGCATTATCATTTTCCAATATACATTATTTTGACATGTATTACTATAAATTCCTTTTGTTGTTCATAAGCCTACCTGATTCCAATATACCTAATGATCTATGTATACTCCATATTCCCAAACATTCGAAGAATAATTCCTTTCTCAACTCATTAATTTTGAACACGTCTTTAATGATTTATAGGTATGCATTAACATCCTTGTGAGTTGTGATACATCCCGGTGAAGTGTTAGTACAGATAGCAACCTGAGAGCGGGGGTGAATCAGTGTTGCCCCGATTTTCGCCTTATTGAAATTGTTACTTTCAAGATAATGATGATCACGAAATGATCGCTATGATTGCAGCGGAATTGAGCGACGCTTGAAAGTAAATATGAAGGATAGAAAATCACACACAAGATTTTATCCTGGTTCACCTTCAATCCACCGAAGGCTACGTCCAGTCCCTCAAGAAAAACCCTTGAGGATTTTTCCACTATTGATAAAAATCTCTTACAAGTTCCTAACCCTAGGACCACAAGAATTTCTATCAATACCCTGTGAAAGCAAACAACTTTCAACAGACCCTGAAAGCAAACCACTTTCAGTTCCTGAAGGCAAACCACCTTCAGACCTTGAAGACTATCCTGCCTTCAATCGAAACCCTGAAAGTAAACCACTTTCAGTGACAACAACCCTTCACCGAAAACTACGGTGAAAAACCCAACCTTACAGAAAGGGATGAAGAAGAGTTTACAATTGGCTGTATCAATCCTTTAACATACAAGTGGATTGATCATGAGAAATTATGCTTTAAGGCTTTTAAGCATAATAGGATTCTGAGTTCCTCAAGATATGAACAACTAAAGTGTTCTTATGAACATGAAGATCATGGACTCAGAATCTAGGCTCTTGAATGTTTAAGTTCTAAAAGATGAACTAATTTTGACAAAGCTTTGGCCTAATGTTGTATTCTCATGTGTTGTTATGTTCTGGACTCAAATGGACTTTATATAGGCAAGGGGAAACGTCCTTGAACCATCACAACCCTTTCCAAAAGGTTTGGGACACAATGGTTCATGAAAAGATACATTTTTTCGTTCTGGTAATCGATTACCATACTTAGTGTAATCGATTACACTAATGACCGTTTCAGTTTGAATTTGAATTTCAAACATGTAATCGATTACAAGCCATGAGTAATCGATTACTTGCCTTGGTGTAATCGATTACCACAATGCCTGTAATCGATTACACAGAAGCCCATTTTCCAGAAACTTGTTTCTTTGAGATCGCCTTAAGGTTTTCTACTTCTTTTAAGTTATGAAAACACTTAGCTTGATTAGATTAGGTTTTTTAAGAGCCTTTATGCTTTAATAGACCTTTAGAAGCATAACTCACCTAAACTAAGACTTCTAGACTATTGATGGACTTTGTAGCGCTTGTTTCTTCGAAGTCTTCTTTTCTTCTTTTTGCCGATGAGTTTGTCGTCATCAAAACCACAACCAGGGTCAGGAGCAAGACCTTCTTCACAATCTCCCCCTTTTTGATGATGGCAAACACATTCTTGATACTTGAAGATCATATGTGCATTTGTGATGCAAAACTCCCCCTATTTGATGGAATCTAGTATTTCTGATTTTTCTCCCCCTTTCTAAAGTACTTGTTGAATTCCTGCATATGATCTTTAAAAGCACAGAACCTTTCTCCCCCTTTTGACTTTATCAAAAATAAGAAAAGGCCAAAAAGAATACATGCATACATCCATACAAGTATATATGGCAAAATAAAGCATGGGGGATGGGGGTAAATATGTAAAACGTGAATAAAACACAACCAGCACTTATATATATATATATATATATATATATATATATATGTAAGAGAGCAAATACAGAAGTTACAATCAGCAATACATAGCAAACATATGTAGTAGAGGGATTACAACAAGGGATAGAGTCTTGTTGCGAAAGTAGGGAAATCCTAGTAGTAAGTAGACAACTATATAGAGACGCAAGACTTCAGAATTCAGGCTTGACTAGAGTCTTCAGAGTTCTCAGAAGGGTCAAGGTCTTGAAGGCTCTCAATCTCCTTGCGCATGAAGGAGTGTACGGCCTCTATGCGATTTTCTACAAGTAGAAAGCGAGACCGAATGATATCTTCCAGTTGGCCCAACTTTTGAAAAAGGCGAAGTGACAGAATATCCATTCGTTCAAGGATGACCTTGGTTTCTTGTGAGAAATGTGAAGGAACGGCATAAAATGGAGACAAGCCAGCCGATACAACATTTGTTGAGACATCGATGCGGTATCGTGGATGCAGGAGGGAATCATTGGAGGAATCCCTTCGAGGAGTATTGATGGGAGAGGAAACATTGGAGGGACGAGGAAGAGACCCCATGACTAATTTAGGACTTTGAAGAAGGGGATAGTTCAGATAGATAGGTGAAGAACTAGAGACAAATGTTGATTTTATAGAGAAAATCGTGTATGTAATCGATTACGGTAGTTGAAGTAATCGATTACAGCAGTTGAAAATTTGAAATTTTTCAAATTTTGAACATGTAATCGATTATAGCAGTTATGATATTCGATTACTCAAATAGTTCCAACAGGCACGAGGACTTAGAGCATGGATAATCGATTACAGGACCTATGATAATCGATTACTATGACAATTTTACAAGTTCTAGGCTCTAGAGTCTTATGTATCACAATTTCCTATAGACACTTAAGCACATAATCTATCTAAATGCATATAAATATATATTCATCATAAAGATTATGCAAATGACATGTTACCTTAAATGTCATGCTCCTCTAATATGCCTAATTCTCTTCTTATCTTGAAGAATGATTCCTTAGGAAGTGGCTTAGTAAAGATATCTGCTAATTGATTATGTGTATCCACATATGAAATCTCTATATCTTTCCTCATAACATGATCTCGAAGAAAATGATGCTGTATATCAATATGCTTAGTCCGAGAATGCATGATAGGATTTTTAGTGAGATTAATGGCACTTGTGTTGTCACATTTGATTGAAATGCAGCCCAGCTCTAAGCCATAATCTTTGAGTTGTTGTTTGAGCCATAGAGTTTGTGCACAACAACTTCCTGCAGCAATGTATTCTGCTTCCGCAGTACTTAGAGCAACACATGCTTGTTTCTTACAAGACCAAGAAACAAGAGCATTTCCTAACAAGTGACTAGTACCACTTGTACTTTTTCTTTTAGTTTTACAACCATCATAATCAGAATCAGAATATCCAATCAAATCACAAACACTCCCTTTGGGATACCACAAACCAACATTTGTAGTTCCTTTCAAATATTTGAAAATCCGCTTAACAGAACTCAAATGTGATTCCCTAGGAGATGCTTGATATCTAGCACATAGACACACACTAAACATAATATCAGGTCTACTTGCAGTTAAGTATAGAAGAGATCCGATCATACCTCTATATTTGGTAATATCAACTTGAACACCGGATGCATCTTGATCTAGATATGTGTTAGACCCCATTGGTGTGGCTATGGCTTTGCAATCATCCAAATCATATTTCTTTAATAATTCCTTGCAAAACTTTGATTGATTGATGAATATTCCATCATTTGATTGCTTGATTTGCAAACCAAGAAAGAAATTTAATTGTCCCATCATGGACATCTCAAATTCTTCTTGCATCATGTTAGAGAAATCTTTACAAAGAGATTCGTTAGTTGCACCAAAGATAATATCATCAACATAAATTTGAACTAATAAGGTATTACCTTTGGTTCTTTTGATGAACAAGGTTGTATCAGCCTTACCTTTTTGAAATCCTTTATCACAAAGGAAAGTACTTAACCTATCATACCATGCACGAGGGGCTTGCTTAAGACCATATAGTGCTTTCTTTAATCTGAAGACATGTGAAGGAAACTTTGGATCTTCAAATCCTGGAGGTTGCTTCACATAGACTTCTTCTTGAATGTATCCATTCACGAAAGCACTTTTGACGTCCATTTGATACAATGGGAAATTTAAAGAACAAGCATACGCTAATAACAATCTTATGGCTTCCAACCTTGCTACAGGTGCATAAGTTTCATCAAAATCTATACCTTCTTCTTGATTATAGCCTTGAGCAACTAATCTTGCTTTGTTCCTAACTATAATACCATTTTCATCTAACTTATTCATAAATACCCACTTTGTTCCAATAATATGTTTATCACTAGGCTTAGGGACAAGTTCCCAAACTTGATTCCTTTCAAATTGGTTTAATTCTTCCTGCATTGCTACAATCCAATACTCATCCTCTAGAGCATCATTTACTTTTGATGGTTCTATCTGAGAGACAAAGGCCATATTCAAAACTGAATCATTTAAGCGTAGCCTTGTAGAAACGCCTCTAGAGATATCACCAATAATATTATCAACTGGATGATCCCTATGGGTTCTCCATTCCTTTGGAAGTTGATAAGTATTATCTTCAATGTGCTCTTCTTGTATTGGATTAGGATCTCCATCCTTTTGAGAATCTTCATTTATAATGATGTCATCTTCTTCATTATCCGGAAGATTGACTTTATCTTCTATTGAAGATTTAGATTCATCAAAAGAAACATGTATGGATTCTTCCATGGATAGAGTTTTCTTGTTAAAGACTCTATATGCTTTGCTTGTTAGAGAATAACCAAGGAATATACGTTCATCAGATTTTTCATCAAACTTACCAAGGTTTTCCTTTCCATTATTCAAGACAAAGCATTTTGATCCAAAAGCATGTAGATGAGAGATATTTGGTTTCCTTCCTTTGTAGAGTTCATAGGGGGTTTTCTTAAGAATAGGTCTAATAAGAACTCTATTGGAAACATAGCAAGCAGTACTTACAGCATCAGCCCAGAAGTATTTAGGGAGACTTGATTCACTTAGCATGGTCCTTGCTAATTCTTCAGGTAATCTATTCTTCCTTTCTACAACACCATTTTGTTGTGGTGTTCTCGGAGTAGAGAAATTATGTGATATTCCATTTTCATCACATAGTTCTTGGAATTGTTGATTTTGAAATTCTCCACCATGATCACTTCTAATAGAAGAGATCTTTAAAGACTTCTCATTTTGAACTAGCCTTGCATATCTTTTGAATGCATTGAAGGCTTCATTCTTATGAGGTAGAAATAAGGTCCAAGTGAATCTAGAGAAATCATCAACAATAACAAGTGCATAGAAATTACCTCCGAGGCTTTTTGTTCTAGATGGTCCGAACAAATCCATATGTAACAATTGAAGGGGCCTTGAAGTCGAAACTATGTTCTTTGGTTTGAAGGATGTTCTGGTTTGCTTCCCCTTTTGACATGCATCACAGAGCTTGTCTTTCTCGAATTTTATCTTTGGAAGTCCAATAACCAGATCATGCTTGACTAGTTTGTTTAAATGATCTATGTGAATATGAGCAAGTCTTCTATGCCATAGCCATGAATCACTATTGTTCTTGGCCAAAAGGCATCTCACATTTTGTGGAATTTCTTCCAAGGAGATCATGAAGACTTTATTTACTTTATATCCAGAAAACTTAATTTCTTTAGTTTTCACATCTTTTACTACACATATATCATCAATAAAACCAACTTTCAAACCTTTATCACATAGTTGACTAATACTTAGAAGATTATGCATCAAACCATCAACGTAAAGAACTTTACCGATGACTGTTTGAGGGGGTGTGTCTATTCTTCCAATACCGAGTATCTTTCCCTTTTGATTGTTACCATATGTGACAAAACCTATTTCTCTGGATATTAGAAATGAAAATTTGGTTTTGTCTCCTGTCATGTGTGATGAGCAGCCACTATCAAGATACCATAAATCCTTTGCTGCTTTCATACACACCTACATGACAAAGTTCAGACATGGGTATTAGGAACCCAACAAGTCTTGGGTTCTTCTAAGTTAACATCCTTTCTAACCCAAATGTACTCCCTATTTGGTACTCCTACATGTTTGTAATAACATCTACTAGGGGTATGTCCTACTTTGTTACAATAAGTACAAGAGTAATGATTGTAACTAGTTGATTGTCTAGGAGTGAAATGGATCTTCTTAGAAGGTCTATTAGAATTGTTCTTTCTATTGTTCATACTTCTAGATAAATTGTTCTTAACCCCTTTAGAAGATCTTTCCATCATGTTTGGTTTCACAAACACAGTCTTCTTGACTTCCTTAGTCTTTGGGTGAGAAATATATCCTAGACCTGACTTGTTATTTGAATGTCTTTGTACACCTAGAATATCATCTAACTTCTGTTTTCCTTTATTGAAGTTATTTACCCTTTGTTGAAGATTATCTATCTTTTCTTCTAAAGAACTACACTTAGTGCATTTATGTGTAATATCTAATTTAGATTTCACTATGTCTAATTCCTCTTGTAAGGTTCTACACTTACTTTCTAAGGATGAAATCAAATCATTTTGCTTAGTGCTAATCTTGGAAAATCCCTGACATAATTTAAACATATTCTCCATAGCAATCTTTAAATCATTAGGAGACATAGAATTATCACTAACCTGGGAATCTTCAACATCTAAGTCATGTGAGGCCATCAAAGCAACTTGTGCTTCTTCTTTGTCAGGGTCTGATGATGAACTTACTTCATTATCATCCCAAGCCAAATATGCTCTTCGCGTAGGTTGATCCTTCTTTTCAAATTTTTCTCTTAGACCATGTCTCTTCTTTTGAAGATTTGGACAATCTGACTTGAAGTGTCCAGGCTTGCCACATTCGAAACATGTGACCTTTTGAGACGAAGAGGACTCATTGTTTCTTTGGAAAGATTTATTGTTGTTGAATTTGACACTTTTTCTTTTAAGAAACTTTCCAAAGTTCTTTACTAGAAGATTCAAATTTTCATTGTCTTCTTCTTCAGAGTCTGCATCATAATCTTCTTTGATGCTTTCCTTTGCCTTTAAGGAAATTGATCGATACTTCTTCTCATGTTGTTCATGCTCTTCTAAACGATTCAATTCCAACTCATGTTCTAGGAGTTTTCCAAAAAGAGTTGCAATAGACATATTTGATAAACTCTTCTTCTCAGAGATGGCTGTAACTTTTGGTTGCCACACTCTTGTAAGTGATCTTAGAACTTTCATGTTCAAGTCACTGTTTGAAAATTGTTTTCCAAGAGCAACCAAATGAGTGAATCGTTTTTGCATATCTAATACCTTTTCTCCTGGAAGCATTCTGAACATTTCATATTCCTGAGATAGAGTATTGATCTTTGATCTCTTGACTTCATCTGTTTCTTCATGAGTCACCATCAACGTATCCCATATTTCTTTTGATGAAGTGCACGTTGATACTCTGAAAAATTCGTCCATGCCAAGAGCAGATGTAAGGATGTTCATTCCTTTGAGATCATATTGAACCTTCTTCTTTTCTTCTTCACTCCAAGTACTTTCTGATTTTGGTTGTGAAGTTCCTTCTTCATCTGTTGTTACAGGCACAAAGGGTCCTTCTTCAATGGCTTTCCATATTCCTGCGTCTAATGACTATATGAATATCTTCATCTTGATTTTCCAGAAGTCATAATATTCTCCATTGAAGAATGGTGGCCTGTTTATGTTGAATCCTTCATTTGTTCCATGATTGGAAGAGGATGCCATCTTTTCCCGGATCTTAGGAATAACTTTCCTAAACTTCCGCTCTGATACCAATTGTTAGTACAGATAGCAACCTGAGAGGGGGGGGTGAATCAGTGTTGCCCCGATTTTCGCCTTATTGAAATTGTTACTTTCAAGATAATGATGATCACGAAATGATCGCTATGATTGCAGCGGAATTGAGCGACGCTTGAAAGTAAATATGAAGGATAGAAAATCACACACAAGATTTTATCCTGGTTCACCTTCAATCCACCGAAGGCTACGTCCAGTCCTTCAAGAAAACCCCTTGAGGATTTTTCCACTATTGATAAAAATCTCTTACAAGTTCGTAACCCTAGGACCCCAAGAATTTCTACCAATACCCTGTGAAAGCAAACCACTTTCAACAGACCCTGAAAGCAAACCACTTTCAGTTCCTGAAGGCAAACCACCTTCAGACCTTGAAGACTATCCTGCCTTCAATCGAAACCCTGAAAGTAAACCACTTTCAGTGACAACAACCCTTCACCGAAAACTACGGTGAAAAACCCAACCTTATAGAAAGGGATGAAGAAGAGTTTAGAATTGGCTATATCAATCCTTTAACATACAAGTGGATTGATCATGATAAATTATGCTTTAAGGCTTTTAAGCATAATAGGATTCTGAGTTCCTCAAGATTTGAACAACTAAAGTGTTCTTATGAACATGAAGATCATGGACTCAGAATCTAGGCTCTTGAATGTTTAAGTTCTAAAAGATGAACTAATTTTGACAAAGCTTTGGCCTAATGTTGTATTCTCATGTGTTGTTATGTTCTGGACTCAAATGGACTTTATATAGGCAAGGGGAAACGTCCTTGAACCATCACAACCCTTTCCAAAAGGTTTGGGACACAATGGTTCATGAAAAGATACATTTTTTCGTTCTGGTAATCGATTACCATACTTAGTGTAATCGATTACACTAATGACCGTTTCAGTTTGAATTTGAATTTCAAACATGTAATCGATTACAAGCCATGAGTAATCGATTACTTGCCTTGGTGTAATCGATTACCACAATGCTGTAATCGATTACACAGAAGCCCATTTTCCAGAAACTTGTTTCTTTGAGATCGCCTTAAGGTTTTCTACTTCTTTTAAGTTATGAAAACACTTAGCTTGATTAGATTAGGTGTTTTAAGAGCCTTTATGCTTTAATAGACCTTTAGAAGCATAACTCACCTAAACTAAGACTTCTAGACTATTGATGGACTTTGTAGCGCTTGTTTCTTCGAAGTCTTCTTTTCTTCTTTTTGCCGATGAGTTTGTCGTCATCAAAACCACATCCAGGGTCAGGAGCAAGACCTTCTTCACATGAAGCACTTGTAGGTGATTGGATTTACTAGCTATGCCTGAGTTATTGTGCTAGTTCCTTGGGGAACAACGATCCCCTTGACATAAGGTCATTAGGGTAGTGGCCTATTGTCACAATTTTTGGGGATGCCATGTTTGGGTCAATAATATGCATATAGGTGCTACAAGTAAATTTTTCTGCTATGCCCTTATTTTATTCTTTGACCTTAGTGCATTTTCTGAGTAGGGATATTACTCAAGTTATTTTATTTGGCTAGACTAGATATATGGTTGTGAAAACATCTTTCCTCCATCCATTCATAGGATATTCATCTCATTAATTTTATGTTGAACATTTATTGAAATTTTGCTTATCTTGCGACTTTGAAAGACTTTTGATTGGGTTTAAGTGCTTTTTATTTTAGGTACCTTTTCTTGTTAATTTTGCTTTGATTCCTGATTACTGGATTTCATATGATGTTTTTAGGGTCTTTTTAGTTTATTTTATTTTATTTGTATTGAGTCTCATATAGGTTTTTATTCTTTTTATTTAGATTTTCTATTTATTTTTGCATTTGCATGTAGATTAGCTTTTATTTGATTTGAAGCTTTATTTATATAATTTTAGGTATTTTTATTAGTTTTTAGTCTTTTTAGGAAACTGGTTAAATTAAGCATATTTGTGGGGACCAAGGTGCAAATTGCAAGAAATGACGGACTGAAAATGAAGTAACATTTCTAATTGGCACTTGTGAAAAATGTCATGAGTGGAGAATTGATGAGGAAGGGAGGTTTCAGAAGTTAATAAGGGACAAGAATGTGGCTACATCAGTGCCATTGAGGGCCATGAAACCTCATCAAGAGGAAAAACAAAACAGCAAGGAGATGAAGCATCATCCGTGCCAACGCTTGAGCGTTGGGACGTGGTAGGTTTTATTATAAATAGGGCCTTTGTAATCACACCTTTCACACCCTTCATACCATCTTTCTTCTTGGTTCAGAGCAATTTCCTGGACTTGTGGGAAGCCTCTTTGAGCTCCCAATTCAGGTTTTTCTCTTTATGTTTCTCTTAGCCATGCTAGGCTAATTTCTCTTGCATTTGGGTTGTTATGAATCTTCATAAAACTATGCTGTAAGTCTTAATCTTTATATATGAATGAAGTTCTTGTTCTTAGTATTTTCTCCCCATGCTTAATAAATCTTGGTGCACACAAGTTTACTTTTCTCAATTCTTGCACAATGGTAATTGGTAGGATTTGAGGGAAATTAGATTAAATTAATGGATTATTCAACACTTAGGTATAAGGATGGAAACCAATTGTGTTGGCAAGAACTAAGAACACTAATGCTTAAATTTGATTAACTAATCACTAAAGTATTAGGCTTAGTAATTGGATTGAAAGTTCTATTTGATTAAGGCATTAACAAATAGAAATCCTAGGCTAAAGCACCTAAGAACTAGTTCTAATTTCATGTGTAAAAGTGATTCTGAAAAGCTAAGTTAAGTGAAGTGAAATTCAACCCAAATACTTGTTTTATCATTTTTACCATTTTATTGCTTTTAGTCTTTTTCTATCACAATATCAAAACAAAACATCTTTTATTTTACCAACTCTGAAAATCCAATTATAAAATCAACCAATCCCTGTGGAGACGATATCTTTTATATTACTTCGATAATCAACCGTACACTTGCGGATTTGGCTTATCAAATGGCCTTATGACATAAGTAGAAAGCTAGATATCTTTTGTGCACAAAGATGAATAAAGAACAAGGAAATAAAACAGGAAAGAAAATATTATTCAGAAATGTTTAAAAAGACTAGAACATGAATTATAAACTAAAACAACCCAAAAACTTAAAGAAGAAGTTAGCCAAGCATGGCTAAAAGAATCATTGAATTACCCTGGATAGGAGCTCAAGTTTGGCTTCCCACAATTCGTAGGAACAATGATCTTAAGGAGGAAAGAAGAATACTTGTTGTATTCTGAAATGGTGTGTCTTACAAGTGAAGAAAAGGCCCCTATTTATAGTAAAAATTCACCCTCCAGCGCTTGAGCGCTGGCATTCCCAACACTTGGGCGTTGGGATGCATTAAAATTCCACTATCAGACTGAGGCCCAGCACTTGAGCGCTGGCTTTCCAACGCTTGAGCGCTGGGTGAGAATCTGACTCATCTCCTAGTCAGAGTCCCAACGCTTGAGCGTTGGGTCGCCTGCTGCTTCATCTTCAAGCTTTTCCCTTTTTCATGGTAATGAGTTTTCAATGCCTTCAATGGCCACCACTCAGCCCTTAATCATTTTTGAAACTTCCTTCCCACTACCATCAATTCTTCAAGCTTATTTTTCATGTGCTAAATTGGAGAGAGTTGCTTCATATTCTTCATTTTCTCTTTTAGCCCTCTCTTTACTAGCACTTCAATTCTGGCCCTTTAATTCTTTGAAATTCACTTTTAATCCTCCACTCTTGAACTTTCACACTTTGATCCCTGATTTCATGAAACTTTACAAATTGGTCCCTGGACAAAAATGATAACTATACCAGCTTTTCCTAAAAATATAAAATAACTATAAAAATTCCTAAAAATATAAAATAAAGTTAGAAAAACAAATAAAATCTAATATATATGCAAAATGAAAAATAAATATAAAATCTACATAAAAATAATAAAAATCCTATATGTGACTAAAAAATAATAAAAATAAAAAGACTAAAAACAACCTAAAAACATCATATAATATCCACTCATCACATCTGAAATAGCAATTCTTTCGTACACAATAAGGAGACTATTTAAGACATCAATCTCATCCTCTCGAGTAAAGGCAATAACTTTTGCCGACATCCAAACTAGAGACAAGTTAGCATTATTCCTTTTTAATGCAACAGAAAGTATAACATTCTGGATATGACGTGATCGTACATTCTGGATACTGAAGTTGTATGTTGATAAGGGTGAATTGGTTACTCTTATTAATTCAATGTATATTATTTGGTACACAAGCGGCTAATCTCATTTGACCTGCAAGTTATATAACTAGGTGGGGGGTAAATTAACCCCCCACCTGTCAAATTAACCCCAATTTGACCTGCAGGTGAACCTTTAAAACCTAAATTTACATGGGCAACGCAGGTGGGGGGTTTATTTGACATTCTATTCGATGTAAACTTGATTAGAAGTTCCTCATTTTCCCACTATCCTTCGGTCTAGTTGTTCACCAAATACAGTTCACCGTAGACATATGGGAAAATAGAGCTTTTGTCACTCTCATTCTCTCTCATCGCTAGAATTTCCATAAAATTTTATAATCACCCTCCCTGGAGTTCTTGCATTCATGCTAATTTTCAAAGTAAGATTCCCTCCGTTTAATTTCTGATCACGGGACGAAACATTTTTTCCACCTTCAGGGTTCTCTTCCTCACCTATATATACCTAGGACCCATTACAGAGAGTTTCGGCACAACGTCTAGTTGCTTGTTATTTCTGTCCATTTTTTAGTGTTGCGCTCCTTAAGTCTAGAGTTCAAAATACTATTGAAAAAGTGGACATTCGAGTGATGCTTCAAGAAGTTTAGATCTCCTACAAGAGTTCCTGAAGTCTAGTCCAAAAACGGATATTTCCTACATGAAAATAATTTTTGTGTTTAGTCATTGGATGAAATTTCATGTGGATGTCCCTAAGAATTTAACAACAAGTTATTTTTTAGATTTATCTCAAATTTTACTTGCAAATTTTGATATAAAAATCCTGTAAATTTGACAAAACAAATATTTATAGACTAATGAAAAAATATTTAATAATGATTTTATGTTTATAGGGTATTCAAAATTAAGAAGAGAATATTTTTCAAAAAAAAAAAGAAGAAGAAAAAATTCACATAAATAAAATATTATATTTATTAAAAAATGATAAAATTAAAATAAAAAAGAAATGAAAAAAATACTTACCTCGATGCAGAGCACTCGAAAAGTCTCTAACTGCGTAGGTCTCCTAGGACTTTTACCTTGTCGCACACAACCAACACTCCAAAAGTGTACACTAGCACGTAGGCTAGTGCAAAGCAAAAAACTCAATGGATATAAAGTAGATCTCTAAAAATCTTGAACTATGCTACAAACTCTGTGTTTTTACACTATGTTTGTGTGATCCAAAACACTCAAAGTAATTTTAATCTTAGACCTTAGTCTTTGAATTTTTGGATGATCAAACATGAGAAGAAGTTCCCTTTATATAAAGGAAGGAGAAGAAAGAACGGGCAAATTTTAGCAATGTGGGACTTAAAATAGTTTACCAATTATTCCTTTAAACTAAAATACATATTTCGTATGGCAACCTTAGGTGTTTTTTATCTATCCAAATATTGGTATTACGTATTGCTCTCTCTAACAAAAATTGTAGGTGGCAACATAATCTTTTAAATGCCTCAAGTTTCATACAAAACTAAAATCTACAACATTGGATACGAGTTCTCGTATATTTCTCCAAGCTTTAGCAATGTGAGACTAAAACAGTTGATCAGTGCTTTACTTTGTTGTGAGATATCAAATTTCATGGCAACTTTAACTGTTTATTAACTATCCAAAGAATGGAATAACATCTTGTTTTGTTAAAAATAATTGTAGGTGACCACATTACATTTCAAATGTCTCAAGTTTCATACAAAACTAACATCTACAACTACAGATATGCGTTCTTCTATACTCCTTCGTGTACATTTTGCACAAGCATCTTAGTTTTGTCTTCTAAATACAGAAAATACTTGGTAAATACATAATCTATCTCTTGTAGTTCTCATGATAGTGTATTTATATGCTACGTATTTAACTTTCATAACCTTAGTATTAAATCAGAATTTTTGTTTTAGAAAAGAATATATAAAGGTGATTTAGAAGAAAATATAAGTTTTACTAAACAACTAAGGAAATTAAGTATTGTCATCCCTTTTTGTTGAAAGAACATTGATGAATTGGTCCCTTCTTGATATTCTATGATATCCTAAAATTAATTTTAATTGGGGCTTTGTGTGTGTTTGAGTATTTGTGACGCCATGGCCTTATCATTTTCCAATATATATTATTTTTGCATGTATTACTATAAATTTCTTTTGTTGTTCATATGCCTACTTGATTCATACAGGTAAATATATGTAGATGCTAGCGGTAACTTAAATAATCAATAAATATGAATTAATGATCTATGTATACTCCATATTCCCAAACATTCGAAGAATAATTTATCATTTCTCAACTCATTAATGTTGAACACGTCTTTAATGATTTATAGGTATGCATTAACATCCTCGTGAGTTGTGATACATCCTGGTGAAGCACTTGTAGGTGATTGGTTTACTAGCTTTGCGTGAGTTATTCTGCTAGTTCCTTGTGGAACAACGATCCCCTTGACATAAGGTCATAAGGGTAGTGGCCTATTGTCACAATTGTTGGGGATACCATGTTTAGGCAAATAATATGCATGTAGGTGCTACAAGTAAAATTTTCTGCTATGCCCTCATTTTATTCTTTGAACTTAGTGCATTTTCTAAGTAGGCATATTACTCAAGATCCATTATCTGGCTAGACAAGATATATGTTTGCGTAAACATCTTTCCTCCATCCATTCATAGGATATACATCTAATTAATTTTATGTTGAACATTTATTGAAATTTTTCTTATCTTGCGACTTTGATAGACTTTTGATTGGGTTTAAGTGCTTTTTATTTTGGGTACCTTTTCTTGTTAATTTTGCTTTGATTCCTGATGACTGGATTTTATATGATGTTTTTAGGGTCCTTTTAGTTTATTTTATTTTATTTGTATTGAGTCTCATATAGGTCTTTATTCTTTTTATTTAGATTTTCTATTTATTTTTGCATTTGCATGTAGATTAGCTTTTATTTTTTTTAAGCTTTATTTGTATAATTTTAGGTATTTTTATTAGTTTTTAGTCTTTTTAGGAAACTGGTTAAATTAAGCATATTTGTGGGGACCAAGGTGCAAATTGCAAGAAATGAAGGACTGAAAATGAAGCACCGTTTCTAATTGGCACATGTGAAAAATGCCATGAGTGGAGAGTTGATGAGGAAGGGAGGTTTCAGAAGTTAATAAGGGACAAGAATGTGGCTACATCAGTGCCATTGAGGGCCATGAAACCTCATCAAGAGGAAAAACTAAACAGCAAGGAGATGAAGCATCATTCGTGCCAACACTTGTGGGAAGCCTCTTTGAGCTCCCAATTTAGGTTTTTCTCTTTATGTATCTCTTAGCCATGCTAGGCTAATTTCTCTTGTATTTGGGTTGTTATGAATCTTCATAAAACTATGCTGTAAGTCTTAATCTTAATATATGAATGAAGTTCTTGTTCTTAGTATTTTCTCCCCATGCTTAATTAATCTTGGTGCACACAAGTTCACTTTGCTCAATTCTTGCACAATGATAATTGGTAGGATTTGAGGGAAATTAGGTTAAGTTTATGGATTATTCATCACTTAGGTATAAGGATGGAAACCAATTGTGTTGGGTAGAACTAAGAACACTAATGATTCAATTTGATTAACTAATCACTAAGGTATTAGGCTTAGTAATTGGATTGAAAGTTCTATTTGATTAAGGCATTAACAAATAGAAATCCTAGGCTAAAGCACCTATGAACTAGTTCTAATTTCATGTGTAAAATTGATTCTGAAAAGCTAAGTTAAGTGAAGTGAAATTCAACCCAAATACTTGTTTTATCATTTTTATCATTTCATGGCTTTTAGTCTTTTTCTATCACAATATCAAAACAAAACATCTTTTATTTTACCAACTCTGAAAAACCAATTATAAAATCAACCAATCCCTGTGGAGACGATATCTTTTATATTACTTCTGTTAGTACAGATAGCAACCTGAGAGGGGGGGGGGGTGAATCAGTGTTGCCCCGATTTTCGCCTTATTGAAATTGTTACTTTCAAGATAATGATGATCACGAGATAATCGCTATGCTTGCAGCGGAATTGAGCAATGCTTGAAAGTAAGTATGAAGGATAAAGAGAATCACACACAAGATTTTAACCTGGTTCACCTTCAATCCACCGAATGCTACGTCCAGTCCCTCAAGAAAACCCCTTGAGGATTTTTCCACTATTGATAAAAATCTCTTACAAGTTCCTAACCCTAGGACCCCAAGAATTTCTACCAATACCCTGTGAAAGCAAACCACTTTCAACAGACCCTGAAAGCAAACCACTTTCAGTTCCTAAAGGCAAACCACCTTCAGACCTTGAAGACTATCCTGCCTTCAATCGAAACCCTGAAAGTAAACCACTTTTAGTGACAACAACCCTTCACCGAAACCTACGGTGAAAACCCAACCTTACAGAATGGGATGAAGAAGATTTTACAATTGGCTGTATCAATCCTTTAACATACAAGTGGATTGATCATGAGAAATTATGCTTTAAGGCTTTTAAGCATAATAGGATTCTGGGTTCCTCAAGATATGAACAACTAATGTGTTCTTATGAACATGAAGATCATGGACTCAGAATCTAGGCTCTTGAATGTTTAAGTTCTAAAAGATGAACTAATTTTGACAAAGTTTTGGCCTAATGTGATTTTCTCATGTGTTGTGTGTTGTCTCTTGTGTATGTTGTGTGTTCTGGACTCAAATGGACTTTATATAGCCAAGGGAAACGTCCTTGAACCATCACAACCCTTTCCAAAAGGTTTGGGACACAATGGTTCATGAAAAGATACACTTTTTCGTTCTGGTAATCGATTACCATACTTAGTGTAATCGATTACACAAGTGACCGTTTCAGTTTGAATTTGAATTTCAAACATGTAATCGATTACAATACAGAAGTAATCGATTACTTGCCTTGGTGTAATCGATTACCACAAAGCTGTAATCGATTACACAGAAGTCCATTTTCCAGAAACTTGTTTCTTTGAGATTGCCTTAAGGTTTTCTACTTCTTTTAAGTTATGAAAACATTTAGCATGATTAGATTAGGTGTTTTAAGAGCCTTTATTCTTTAATAGACCTTTATAAGCATAACTCACCTAATACTAAGACTTCTAGACTATTGATGGACTTTGTGGCGCTTGTTTCTTCGAAGTCTTCTTTTCTTCTTTTTTTTTTGCCGATGAGTTTGTCGTCATCAAAACCACAGCCAGGGTCAGGAGCAAGACCTTCTTCACAATCTCCCCCTTTTTGATTATGGCAAACACATACTTGATACTTTGAAGATCATATGTGCATGTGTGATGCAAAACTCGCAAAACTCCCCCTATTTGATGGAATCTTGTATTTCTGATTTTTCTCCCCCTTTCTAATGTACTTGTTGAAATCCTGCATATGATCTTTAAAAGCACGGAACCTTTCTCCCCCTTTTGACTTCATCAAAAAGAAGAAAAGGCCAAAAAGAATACAGGCATACATCCATACAAGTATATATTGCAAAATAAAACATGGGGGTAAAAAATGTAAACCATGAACAAAACATATATTATATATGTATAGAATATGCAAGGGATAGAGTTACATAGAAAGTGAATAACATACAAGATTGAACAAAGAAACATGAAAGATTCCTAGAAGACTAAGGACTAGGAGAAGATGCGTCATCATCACTGGGACGAATGAACCGGAAACTGCGACCATCATCATGAACTTGGTCAGGAAGAAGAAAGAGGCCAAAGTCATTGGTAATATTGAGTGAGGGAAGGATGGAGGTGTCCACACGTTTAAGATGAGAGGACCGGGTGTCATAGAGCTTTGCGATTGGCACGCCAGAGTAGATAAGAAGGCGAGAGATGAGTGATGCATAAGGAAAAGAGTCTGCCAAGTCACGACATCTCAGCATGTGATTCATGACTAAGAACGCCCAATTAATTTTGTGGCAATGAAGGATGCCATACAAAATTTGCAATTCAAACTCGCTAATGTGGGCGACAAGATTTTCTTCAGGGAGAACCACTTGATTGATGATGTAGTGAAGCAGATGATTGTTTGTTGTGAGGACATCAGTGTTGTAGGGACAAGAGGTAGTATGAGGTGGATGAATCCGTTGGAGGTTTGCTGACTCAAATCGACAAAGTGATTTATAAAATGAGTCATGGCTGTAATTAGACCAGGGGCAGGGGAGGTTAGGACCTAAGAGAGCACTAGAGAAGGAAAGCCCAAGGCAACGACCAAACGAAGAGAGGGAATGTCGAATAAGAATTCCCTTAACTGAGCTTTGAAATCCATCGTGCAGAGGTTCTAAATTGCAATAGAAGACTTTGACAAGTTCTGGGTAGTAAGGATTGCTCATAGAGATGAATTCCTCAAGGCTTTGATATTTGAGATATGTAGGAAAGGTGTGACCAATTTTGACAAACGAATCCAAATCACCAAACATAGGCTTTCGGATGAGTTGATTTATGAAACGTGACACAAAACGGGTTCGTCGGTTTGTGGATGTGAGAAGTCTGGTAAGATTCATTGGTCCTGAAGAACGAGAACGAGAGGGGTCCATGATAGTTTGATATGAGGAAGAAGGACTAGCAGCACCTTAGAAAAGAGTTGAAGACAAAAAGGTAGAATGATGGGAATGAAAAATGATCATCAAATGCTGCTGTTTAAATAGACTTGTGGATGGATGATTAATCGATTACAGATCAGTTTTCTAAGGTTTGAAATTCAAAAGGAAGAGGGAAAACTGGAATTCTGGCAGTTTTTCGAGCATGTAATCGATTACTGCAGTTAGGGTAATCGATTACAGCAGTTGTAAATTTGAAAAATTTCAAATTTTAAACATGTAATCGATTACAGCAGTTGTAATAATCGATTACTCAAATGGTTCCAACAGGCACGAGGACTTAGAGCATGGATAATCGATTACAGGGCCTATGATAATCGATTACTATGACAATTTTACAAGTTCTAGGCTCCTAGAGACTTATGTAATACATTTTCCTATAAACACTTAAGTACATAATCTTTCTAAAGGCATGTAAACACATATACATCATAAAGATTGTGCAAATAACATGTTAACTTAAATGTCATGCTCATCTAATATGCCTAACTCTCTTCTTATCTTATAAAATGATTCCTTAGGAAGAGGCTTAGTAAAGATATCTGCTAATTGATTATGTGTATCCACAAATGAAATCTTTATATCTTTCCTCATAACATGATCTCGAAGAAAATGATGTCGTATATCAATATGCTTAGTTCGAGAATGCATGATAGGGTTTTTAGTGAGATTAATGGCACTTGTGTTGTGACATTTGATTGAAATGCAGCCCAGCTCTAAGCCATAATCTTTGAGTTGTTGTTTGAGCCATAGAGTTTGTGCACAACAACTTCCTGTAGCAATGTATTCTTCTTCCGCAGTACTTAGAGCAACACATGCTTGTTTCTTACAAGACCAAGAAACAAGGGCATTTCCTAACAAGTGACAAGTACCACTTGTACTTTTTCTTTCAGTTTTACAACCAGCATAATCAGAATCAGAATATCCAATCAAATCACAAACACTTCCTTTGGGATACCACAATCCAACATTTGTAGTTCCTTTCAAATATTTAAAAAACCGTTTAACAGAACTCAAATGTGATTCCCTAGGAGATGCTTGATATCTAGCACATAGACACACACTAAACATAATATCAGGTCTACTTGCAGTTAAGTATAGAAGAGATCCGATCATACCTCTATATTTGGTGATATCAATCTTGAACACCGGATTCATCTTGATCTAGATATGTGTTAGACCCCATTGGTGTGGCTATGGCTTTGCAATCATCCAAATCATATTTCTTTAATAATTCCTTGCAAAACTTTGATTGATTGATGAATATTCCATCATGTGATTGCTTGATTTGCAAACCAAGAAAGAAATTTAATTGTCACATCATGGACATCTCAAATTCTTCTTGCATCATGTTAGAGAAATCTTTGCAAAGAGATTCGTTAGTTGCACCAAAGATAATATCATCAACATAAATTTGAACAAGTAAGGTATTACCTTTGGTTCTTTTGATGAACAAGGTTGTATCAGCCTTACCTTTTTGAAATCCTTTATCACAAAGGAAAGTACTTAACCTATCATACCATGCACGAGGGGCTTGCTTAAGACCATAGAGTGCTTTCTTTAGTCTGAAGACATGTGAAGGAAACTTTGGATCTTCAAATCCTGGAGGTTGCTTCACATAGACTTCTTCTTGAATGTATCCGTTCAGGAAAGCACTTTTGACGTCCATTTGATACAATGGAAAATTTAAAGAACAAGCATACGCTAATAACAATCTTATGGCTTCTAACCTTGCTACGGGTGCATAAGTTTCATCAAAATCTATACCTTCTTCTTGATTATAGCCTTGAGCAACTAATCTTGCTTTGTTTCTAACTATAATACCATTTTCATCTAACTTATTCCTAAATACCCACTTAGTTCCAATAATATGTTTATCACTAGGCTTAGGGACAAGTTCCCAAACTTGATTCCTTTCAAATTGGTTTAGTTCTTCCTGCATTGCTACAATCCAATACTCATCCTCTAGAGCATCATTTACTTTTGATGGTTCTATCTGAGAGACAAAGGCCATATTCAAAACTGAATCATTTAAGCGTAGCCTTGTAGAAACGCCTCTAGAAATATCACCAATAATATTATCAACTGGATGATCCCTATGGGTTCTCCATTCTTTTGGCAGTTGATAGGTATTATCTTCAATGTGCTCTTCTTGTATAGGATTATGATCTCCATCCTTTTGAGAATCTTCATTTATAATGATGTCATCTTCTTCATTATCCGGAAGATTGACTTTATCTTCTATTGAAGATTTAGATTCATCAAAAGAAACATGTATGGATTCTTCCACGGAAAGAGTTTTCTTGTTAAAGACTCTATATGCTTTACTTGTTAAAGAATATCCAAGGAATATACCTTCATCAGATTTTTCATCAAATTTACCAAGGTTTTCCTTTCCATTATTCAAGACAAAGCATTTTGATCCAAAAGCATGTAGATGAAAGATATTTGGTTTCCTTCCTTTGTAGAGTTCATAGGGTGTTTTCTTAAGAATAGGTCTAATAAGAACTCTATTGGAAACATAGCAAGCAGTACTTACAGCATCAGCCCAGAAGTATTTAGGGAGACTTGACTCACTTAGCATTGTCCTTGCTAATTCTTCAAGTAATCTATTCTTTCTTTCTACAACACCATTTTGTTGTGGTGTTCTCGGAGTAGAGAAATTATGTGATATTCCATTTTCATCACATAGTTCTTGGAATTGTTGATTCTGAAATTCTCCACCATGATCACTTCTAATAGAAGAGATCTTTAAAGACTTCTCATTTTGAACTAGCCTTGCATATCTTTTGAATGCATTGAAGGCTTCATTCTTCTGAGGTAGAAATAATGTCCAAGTGAATCTAGAGAAATTACCTCCGAGGCTTTTTGTTCTAGATGGTCCGAACAAATCCATATGTAACAATTGAAGGGGCCTTGAAGTCGAAACTATGTTCTTTGGTTTGAAGGATGTTCTGGTTTGCTTCCCTTTTTGACATGCATCACAAAGCTTGTCTTTTTCGAATCTCATCTTTGGAAGCCCAATAACCAGATCATGCTTGACTAGTTTGTTTAAATGATCTATGTGAATATGAGCAAGTCTTCTATGCCATAGCCATGAATCACTATTGTTCTTGGCCAAAAGGCATCTCACATTTTGTGGAATTTCTTCCAAGGAGATCATGAAGACTTTATTTACTTTATATCCAGAAAACTTAATTTCTTTAGTTTTCACATCTTTTACTACACATATATCATCAATAAAACCAACTTTCAAACCTTTATCACATAGTTGACTAATACTCAGAAGATTATGCATCAAACCATCAACATAAAGAACTTTATCGATGACTGTTTGAGGGGGTGTGCCTATTCTTCCAATACCGAGTATTTTTCCCTTTTGATTGTTACCATATGTGACAAAACCTTTTTCTCTAGATATAAGAAATGAAAATTTGGTTTTGTCTCCTGTCATGTGTGATGAGCAGCCACTATCAAGATACCATAAATCCTTTGCTGCTTTCATACACACCTACATGACAAAGTTCAGACATGGGTATTAGGAACCCAACAAGTCTTGGGTTCTTCTAAGTTAACATCCTTTCTAACCCAAATGTACTCCTGTTGACCCGGGTTTTAGGGCTATTTTCATAGTTATTTTGCATATAGATCCGTAGGTTAATTAGGATTTTGATTCATTTTTTGCTCATTTTGGTCTCATATCATGCATTTTTGTATTTCTAGGTTGTTCTATGTTTGTATCTATTTATTAGACATTTTTTATGGCTTTTCTGTGATTTTTCTGGTTTCAGGTGTCTGGCGCGCTCGCCCCAGGAAGCTGGCGCGCTCGCCCCTGAGACAGAGAGCAGTTTTTACACAGCAGTCTGGCGCGCTCGCCCCAGGAAGCTGGCGCGCTCGCCCCAATTGGGCGCGCTCGCCCCAGGATGCTGGCGCGCTCGCCCCCGAGACAGAGAAGGAGCTGGTTTTACCTAAGCTGGCGCGCTCGCCCCAGAAAGCTGGCGCGCTCGCGCCGGCGTCGCAGATTCCAAAATCTGCTATATAATTTGGATCTATTTTTAGGTTTTGGGGGGTTGAGGGTGGAGAGGTGCGGCCAAGCACTTGGAGGCCGGTGCTAGGGCACCATGGAGGAGTCATGCATCCCCTCCGGAAGGCCATGGTTCCGTTTTACCTTGGGTTCTATCTTCCTTCTCTTCCATCTCTTCCCCTTCTATGTTGTTTGATTCTATTTTGGTACTTTGGATGATGTAATTTGATTCACTCTTGTTTAATACATCTTTATGCAATTGTTATGATGGGTTTTCATGGTTGGGTGTTGCTCTCTATGTTTAATGCTTCATTTGGTCAATTGGTGAATTCTAAAGCTTGTATTGATTCATAGATATATTGGAAAATTGATGTGGATTGATGTATGCTTGGTTATGGAAGAGGGAAATGCACTCATGTCTTGGGTTTGTTAGTTTCTCCTTGTGCTTCATGTACCTCTTGACCATGTGATGATTTTTAAGGCTTGCATGACAAAAGGGATTTTGGTGTGAGTTTAGTAAATGAGAGGAACCGCCCTTTGCACTAGTTAACTTAAGAATGAATTGTCTTAGGCTAGGTGAGGTCTTCTAGGTGATGATGGGATACACTCACCACTAGGTAGGAATATCTTGAGTTGGGAACGAGGTCTTAACCGAGTGACTAGTCGGGATACTCACCACTAGGATATGAGTACCTAGGTGGGAATCAATGGGATTTCATGAGTAACGGTCATAGATTCCATCCACTGGGACATGAACTTCTTGGGTTAGAAACGGAGCTTAGGGTATGTCTCATCGAGCGAATTTATGCTACAATGCGCCTTTTGGGATTGTTAGGACTTAAGGGATTAAGGCTAGGTTCTCAATTGGTAGGCTTTGCTTAATTAAGGAATTAGTTAGGTAAACAGCTCTTACCGGCATCTTAAATGTTAAATCCATCTTATATGAGTGTCTTGGTTGAGAACAAGTTGTGGATTAAGTAACATCATTTCGTAAGTACGCTTTCTTCTTTGTTTACCTCCGTCAACTTCTTTCATCGCTTTCTTTATTGTTGTTCTCATTTAGAATAATTATCACATTTTGAACCGCTTATTCAACGTCTAGCTAGTGAGATTAATACGTAGCAACACAATCCCTGTGGAGACGACAAAACCCGATACTATACTATGATTGAGTCTTGAAAGGGATTTGATAGTAGTTAGTGGAGGAAAACCTCTTTTCATCATGCATATCTCTTTCATCAACTCCCTATTTGGTACTCCTACATGTTTGTAATAACATCTACTAGGGGTATGTCCTACTTTGTTACAATAAGTACAAGAGTAATGATTGTAACTAGTTGATTGTTTAAGAGTGGTATGGGTCTTCTTAGGAGGTCTATTAGAGTTGTTCTTTTTGTTGTTCATACTTCTAGATGAATTGCTCTTATTCCCTTTAGAAGATCTTTCCATCATGTTTGGTTTCACAAAAACAGTCTTCTTGACTTCCTTAGTCTTTAGATGAGAATTATATCCTAGACCTGACTTGTTATTTGAATGTCTTTGAACACTTAAAATATCATCTAATTTCTGTTTTCCTTTATTGAAGTTATTTACCCTTTGTTGAAGATCACCTATCTTTTCTTCTAAAGAACTACACTTAGTGCATTTATGTGTAATATTTACTTTAGATTTTACTATGTCTAATTCCTCTTGTAAGGTTCTACACTTACTTTCTAGGGAAGAAATCAATTCATTTTGCTTAGTGCTAATCTTGGAAAACTCTTGACATAATTTAAACATGTTTTCCATAGCAAACTTTAAATCATGAGGAGACATAGAATTATCACTAACCTGGGAATCTTCAATGTCTGAATCATGTGAGGCCATCAATGCAACTTGTGCTTCTTCTTTGTCAGAGTCTGATGATGAACTTACTTTGTTATCATCCCAAGCCAAATATGCTTTTCGTGTAGGTTGATCCTTCTTTTCAAATTTTTCTCTTAAGCCATGTCTCTTCTTCTGAAGATTTGGACAATCTGACTTGAAGTGTCCAGGCTTGCCGCATTCGAAACATGTGACCTTTTGAGATGAAGAGGGCTCATTGTTTCTTTGGAAAGATTTATTGTTGTTGAATGTGACACTTTTTCTTTTAAGAAACTTTCCAAAGTTCTTTACTAGAAGATTCAATTTTTCATTGTTTTCTTCTTCAGAATCTGCATCATAATCTTCTTTGATGCTTTCCTTTGCCTTTAAGGAAATTGATCGATACTTCTTCTCATGTTGTTCATGTTCTTCTAAACGATTCAGTTCCAACTCATGTTCTTGAAGTTTTCCAAAAAGAGTTGCAAGAGACATATTTGATAAACTCTTCTTCTCAGAGATGGCTGTGACTTTTGGTTGCCATACTCTTGTAAGTGATCTTTGAACTTTCATGTTCAAGTCACTATTTGAAAATTGTTTTCCAAGAGCAATCAAATGATTAATCAAATGAGTGAATCGTTTTTGCATATCTAGTACCTTTTCTCCTGGAAGCATTCTGAACATTTCATATTCCTGAGATAGAGTATTGATTTTTGATCTCTTGACTTCATTTGTTCCTTCATGAGTCACCATCAACGTATCCCATATTTCTTTTGATGAAGTGCACGTTGATACTCTGAAAAATTCGTCAATGCCAAGAGCAGATGTAAGGATGTTCATTCCTTTGAGATCATATTGAAACTTCTTCTTTTCTTCTTCACTCCAAGTACTTTCTGATTTTGGTTGTGAAGTTCCTTCTTCATTTGTTGTTACAGGCACAAAGGGTCCTTCTTCAATGGCTTTCCATATTCCTGAGTCTAATGACTTTATGAATATCTTCATCTTGATTTTCCAGAAGTCATAATGTTCTCCATTGAAGAATGGTGGCCTGTTTATGTTCAATCCTTCATTTGTTCCATGATTGGAAGAGGATGCCATCTTTTCCCGGATCTTCGGAATAACTTACCTAAACTTCCGCTCTGATACCAATTGTTAGTACAGATAGCAACCTGAGAGGGGGGGGGGGTGAATCAGTGTTGCTCCGATTTTCGCCTTATTGAAATTGTTACTTTCAAGATAATGATGATCACGAGATAATCGCTATGCTTGCAGCGGAATTGAGCAATGCTTGAAAGTAAGTATGAAGGATAAAGAGAATCATGTTAAAACAGATAGCAACCTGAGAGGGGGGGGTGAATCAGTGTTGCCCCAATTTCCGCCTTATTGAAATCGTTACGTTCAAGTTTATGATGATCACGAATTGATCGTTGTGATTGCTGCGGATATGAACAATACTTGAAAGTAAATGTGAAGGATTAAGAGAATCACACACAAGATTTATCCTGGTTCGCCTTCAATCCACTGAAGACTACGTCCAGTCCCTCAAGAAAACCCCTTGAGGATTTTTCCACTATTGATAAGAATTTCTTACAAGTTCCTAACCCAAGGACCCCAAGAACTTCTACCAATATCCTGTGAAAGCAAACCGCTTTCAACAGCCCCTGAAAGCAAACCGCTTTCAGTTCCTGAAGGCAAACCACCCTCAGACCTTGAAGGCTAAACCACCTTCAATGGAAACCCTGAAAGTAAAACCACTTTCAGTGACACCAACCCTTCACCGAATACCACGGTGAAAAACTCAATCTTACAGAAAGAGATGAAGAGGATGTTACAATTGGCTGTTTCAATCCTTTAACACACAATTGGATTGAACATGAGAAATTATGCTTTAAGGCTTTTAAGCATAATACAATTCTGAGTTCTTCAAGATATGAACAACTAATGTGTTCTTGTAAACATGAAGATCATGAACTCAGAATTTAGGCTACAAAAGATTTAAGTTCTAAAAGAAGAACTAATTTTGAAAGAGCTTTGGCTTAATGTGTTTTTCTCATGTGAAATGTGTATATTTCGTGTGTGTTGTGTTTTCTGGACTCAAATGGTCTTTATATAGGAAAGGGAAACGTCCTTGAACCATCACAACCCTTTTCAAAAGGTTTGGGACACAATGGTTCATGAAAAGATGCACTTTTTCGTTCTGGTAATCGATTACCATACTAAGTGTAATCGATTACACAAGTGACCGTTTCAGTTTGAATTTGAATTTCAAACATGTAATCGATTACAAGACTGGAGTAATCGATTACTTGCCTTGGTGTAATCGATTACCATAATGGTGTAATCGATTACACAGAAGCCCATTTTCCAGAAACTTATTCTTTGAGACTTGCTTAAGGTTTTCTACTTCTTTTAAGTTATGAAAACTCTTAGCTTGATTAGATTAGGTGTTTTAAGAGCCTTTATGCTTTAATAAACCTTTGGAAGCATAACTCACCTAATACTAAGACTTCTAGACTATTGATGGACTTGAGTGCTTGATTCTTTGAAGTCTTCTTTTCTTCTTTTTGTTGATGAGTTTGTCGTCATCAAAACCACAGCCAGGGTCAGGAGCAAGACCTTCTTCACAATCTCCCCCTTTTTGATGATGGCAAACACATTCTTGATACTTGAAGATCATTTATGCATTCTTGATGCTTAACTCCCCCTATTTGATGGAATCTAGTATTTCTCATATTTCTCCCCCTTTCTAATGTACTTGTTGAATTCCTGCATATGATCTTTAAGAGCACAGAACCTTTCTCCCCATTTTGACTTCATCAAAAAGAAGAAAAGGCCAAAAATGTACAGGCATACACACAAGTATATATGGAAACAAAAAGCATTGGGAAAGGGGTACATGTGGAAAATACAAACAAAACATATATATATATATATATATATATATATATAGGAAGGCAAATGCATAATGGTACAAAAAGTAATGGTGAATGAGACAAATAAAACTTATTGAACTAAGAGTCATCAGACATGTCTTCATCATCATCAGATAAGACGCCAAAGCCGTCATAATGAAGTAACCAGGAAAGAGTATCAATTCCATAATCATGAGATAAACCTAAGCTTGAGAGTATCCTAGAATTAACTCACTTGTAATTTAAAGAGCGAACATCATAGGAGTCGTCAATGGGAACTCCAGATTGAAGG
Source organism: Acmispon strigosus (assembly GCA_030819835.1). NCBI lineage: Eukaryota > Viridiplantae > Streptophyta > Magnoliopsida > Fabales > Fabaceae > Acmispon > Acmispon strigosus. The sequence continues at coordinate 17,381,818 of JAUAMA010000007.1, read as the reverse complement.
AGAAGACGAGTGATACTTTGAGCATAGGGAAATGATTGTGCTTTAGTTCGGCAAGTCAGCATATGGTGCATTACTAAGAATGTCCAGTTAATGGCGTGACCATGAAGGATGCCATATAAAACTTGAAGTTCTAACTCACTAATATGAGCATGAAGGTCTTCTTGAGGCAGAAGGATGTGATGAACAAAGTAATGAAGCAAGTGGTTGGTTGTGGTGAGAACATCAACATGAAAGGGACAAGTTTTGGTGCGAGGAGGATGAAGTTTCTGAACCTCTGAAGGAGTAAAGCGGCACAAGGTGCGATAAAAAGAGTTAGAGTTATAGTCAGACCAGGGACAGGGCATATTTGTTCCCAACTCGGCACCAGAGAATGGGAGACCCAAGCATTTGCCAAGAGAAACAAGAGAGTACTGAATGGTAGTCCCTTTTACAGAAGAGGTAATACTGGTGCCTGCAACTTCCAAGTTACAGTAGAATACCTTGACTAACTCTGGATAGTAGGGTATGGTTGATGTAATGAAAGTATCAAGATATTGATCTCCGAGTAAAGCGGGAAATGTTAGACCGGCTTTGATGAAAGAATCTAAATCAGCATAAGATGGAGTTCGAACTGTTTGGGTGAGAAAGTGAGAAATAAATCGAGTTTTCTCATCAGAAGTTGGAAGAAGACGGGAGAAATTTAGTGGATTATGAGGACAAAAGGCCGAGGAAAGGCATAGAGAAAAAGGCATGGTTCCTTGGATGATAAGAAGCAGAACATAGAGGAATTTTGGAGAGTATGACAAATCAATTCCTAAGGCTGGCTTAAATAACCCGAGCATGTAATCGATTACAGCAGTTTAAGTAATCGATTACGGAGCAGTTATGCCAGGTTTGAATTTCAAAAGATGGAGGGAAATTTGAAATTCTGGCAATTTTTCGTGTATGTAATCGATTACTGCAGTTGGGGTAATCGATTACATCAGTTACAAATTTGAAAATTTTCAAATTGTGAATATGTAATCGATTATGACAGTTTGAATAATCGATTACTCAGATGTTTCTAACGAGCACGAGGACTTAGAACATGGATAATCGATTACAACTCTTAGGGTAATCGATTACTAGGACAATTTTACAAGTTCTAGGCTCTAGAATCATATGTAACACATTTTCATGTATAAGCACTTAAGCACATAATGCAAATGAACATATAAAGTTTATGCAAATAACATGTTACACTTAAATATCATGCTCATCTAATATTCCTAATTCTCTTCTTATCTTGAAAAATGAATCTTTAGGAAGAGGCTTAGTAAAGATGTCTGCTAACTGATTATGTGTATCCACAAATGAAATCTCAATATCTTTCCTCATAACATGATCTCGAAGAAAATGATGTTGTATATCAATATGCTTAGTTCGAGAATGCATGATAGGATTTTTTGTGAGATTAATGGCACTTGTGTTGTCACATTTAATTGGAATGCAGCACAGCTCTAAGCCATAATCTTTGAGTTGTTGTTTGAGCCATAGAGTTTGTGCACAACAACTTCCTGCAGCAATGTATTCTGCTTCTGCAGTACTTAGAGCAACACATGCTTGTTTCTTACAAGACCATGAAACAAGAGCATTTCCTAATAGGTGACAAGTACCACTTGTGCTCTTTCTTTCAGTTTTACAACCAGCATAATCAGAATCAGAATATCCAATCAAATCACAAACACTTCCTTTGGGATACCACAATCCAACATTTGTAGTTCCTTTCAAATATTTAAAAAACCGTTTAACAGAACTCAAATGTGATTCCCTAGGAGATGCTTGATATCTTGCACATAGACACGCACTAAACATAATATCAGGTCTACTTGCAGATACGTACAAAAGAGATCCGATCATACCTCTATATTTGGTAATATCAACTTGATTGCCGGATTCATCTTGATCTAAATATGTGTTAGACCCCATTGGTGTGGCTATGGCTTTGCAATCATCCAAATCATATTTCTTTAACAATTCTTTGCAAAACTTTGATTGATTGATGAATATTCCACCACTTGATTGCTTGATTTGCAAACCAAGAAAGAAATTTAATTGTCCCATCATGGACATCTCAAATTCTTCTTGCATCATATTAGAGAAATCCTTACAAAGAGATTCGTTAGTTGCACCAAAGATAATATCATCAACATAAATTTGAACTAATAGGGTATTACCTTTGGTTCTTTTGATGAACAAGGTTGTATCAGCCTTACCCTTCTGAAATCCTTTATCAAAAAGGAAAGTACTTAATCTATCATACCATGCACGAGGGGCTTGCTTAAGACCATAGAGTGCCTTCTTTAATCGGAAGACATGTGAAGGGAACTTTGGATCTTCAAATCCTGGAGGTTGCTTCACATAGACTTCTTCTTGAATGTATCCGTTAAGGAAAGCACTTTTGACGTCCATTTGATATAATGGGAAATTTAAAGAACAAGCATACGCCAATAATAGTCTTATGGCTTCCAACCTTGCTACTGGTGCATAAGTTTCATCGAAATCTATGCCTTCTTCTTGATTGTACCCTTGAGCAACTAATCTTGCTTTGTTCCTAACTATAATACCATTTTCATCTAACTTATTCATAAACACCCACTTTGTTCCAATAACATGTTTGTCACTAGGCTTAGGGACAAGTTCCCAAACTTGATTCCTTTCAAATTGGTTTAGTTCTTCTTGCATTGCTACAATCCAATACTCATCTTCTAGAGCGTCATTTACTTTTGATGGTTCTATCTGAGAGACGAAGGCCATATTTAATATTGAATCATTTAAGCGTAGCCTTGTAGAAACGCCTCTAGAAATATCACCAATAATATTATCAACTGGGTGATCCCTATGGGTTCTCCATTCTTTTGGAAGTTGATAAGTATTACTTTCAATGTGCTCTTCTTGTATTGGATTCTGATCTCCATCCTTTTGAGAATCTTCATTTAAGATGATGCCATCTTCTTCATTATCTGGAAGATTGACTTTATCTTCTATTGAAGATTTAGATTCATCAAAAGAAACATGTATGGATTCTTCCACAGATAGAGTTTTCTTGTTAAAGACTCTATATGCTTTACTTGTCAAAGAATACCCAAGGAATATACCTTCATCAGATTTTTCATCAAACTTTCCAAGGTTTTCCTTTCCATTATTCAAGACAAAGCATTTTGATCCAAAAGCATGTAGATGAGAGATGTTTGGTTTCCTTCCTTTGTAGAGTTCATAGGGTGTTTTCTTAAGGATAGGTCTAATAAGAACTCTATTGGAAACATAGCAAGCAGTACTTACAGCATCAGCCCAGAAATATTTAGGGAGCCTTGATTCACTCAGCATGGTTCTTGCTAATTCCTCAAGTAATCTATTCTTTCTTTCTACTACACCATTTTGTTGTGGTGTTCTCGGAGTAGAGAAGTTATGTGATATTCCATTTTCATCACATAGTTCTTGGAATTGTTGATTATGAAATTCTCCACCATGATCACTTCTTATAGAAGAGATTTTTAAAGACTTCTCATTTTGAACAAGCCTTGCATATCTTTTGAATGCATTGAAAGCTTCATTCTTATGAGGAAGAAATAAAGTCCATGTAAATCTAGAGAAATCATCAACAATAACAAGTGCATAGAAATTACCTCCGAGGCTTTTAGTTCTAGAAGGTCCGAACAAATCCATATGTAACAATTGAAGAGGTCTTGAGGTCGAAACTATGTTCTTTGGTTTGAAGGATGTTCTGGTTTGCTTCCCTTTTTGATATGCATCACAAAGCTTGTCTTTCTCGAATTTTATCTTAGGAAGCCCAATGACTAGATCATGCTTGACTAGTTTGTTTAAATGATCTATGTGAATATGTGCAAGTCTTCTATGCCATAGCCATGAGTCACCATTATTCTTGGCCAAAAGGCATCTCACATTTTGTGGAATTTCTTCCAATGAAATCATGAAGACTTTGTTTACTTTATATCCAGAAAACTTAATTTCTTTAGTTTTCACATCTTTCACAACACATATATCATTAATAAAACCAACTTTCAAACCTTTATCACATAGTTGACTAATACTCAGAAGATTATGCATCAAACCATCAATGTAAAGAACTTTATCGATGACTGTTTGAGGGGTGTGCCTATTCTTCCAATACCGAGTATTTTTCCCTTTTGATTGTTACCATATGTGACGAAACCTTTTTCCCTAGGTATAAGAAAAGAAAAATTGGTTTTGTCTCCTGTCATGTGTGATGAGCAGCCACTATCAAGATACCATAAATCCTTTGCTGCTTTCATACACACCTACATGACAAAGTTCAGACATGGGTATTAGGAACCCAACAAGTTTTGGGTCCTTCTAAGTTAACATCCTTTCTAACCCAAATGTATTCCCTATTTGGTACTCCTACATGTTTGTAGTAACATCTACTAGGGGTATGTCCTATTTTGTTACAATAAGTACAAGAGTAATGATTGTAACTAGAGGTTTGTATAGGAGAGGGATGAATCTTCTTAGGAGGTCTATTTTGATTATTCTTCCTATTGTTTGTACTCCTAACAGGATTAGTCTTACTGTTACTAGAAGATCCTAACACATGGTTTGGTTTTACAAACACAGTTTTCCTAACTTCTTTTGTCTTTGGGTGAGAAGTATATCCTAAACCTGACTTATTGTTTGAATATCTTTGAACACTTAGAATATCATCTAACTTCTGTTTTCCTTTATTGAAGTTATTTACTCTTTGTTGAAGATTTTCTATCTTTTCTTCTAAAGAACTACACTTAGTGCATTTGTGAGTAATGTCTAACTTAGATTTTACTATATCTAGTTCTTCTTGTAAATTTCTACATTTACTTTCTAGGGAAGAAATTAACTCATTTTTCCTAGTTCTAACTTTAGAAAATTCTTGACATACTTTAAACATATTTTCCATGGTAAACTTTAAATCATGAAAAGATATAGAATTATCACTAACCTGGGAATCTTCAACATCAGAATCATGTGAGGCCATCAAAGCAACTTGTGCTTCTTCTTTATCAGAATCAGATGATGAACTTACTTCATTATCATCCCAAGCCAAATATGCTCTTCGAGTAGATTGATCCTTTTTCTCGAACTTTTCTCTTAGACCATGTTTCTTCTTCTGAAGATTTGGACAATCTGATTTGAAGTGTCCCGGTTTACCACATTCGAAACATGTGATCTTTTGAGAGAAAATTGATTCATTGTTCTTTTGGAAAGGTTTGTTGTTGTTGAATTTCACACCTTTTCTTTTAAGAAACTTTCCAAAATTCTTTACTAGAAGATTCACATTCCCATTATCTTCTTCTTCAGAATCTGCATCATAATCTTTTTTGATGCTTTCTTTTGCATTTAGGGAAATGGATCGATACTTCTTCTCATGTTGTTCATTTTCTTCCAAACGATTCAATTCCAACTCGTGTTCTTGGAGTTTTCCAAAAAGAGTTGCAAGAGTCATTTTTGATAAACTCTTCTTCTCTGAGATGGCTGTTACTTTTGGTTGCCATACTCTTGTAAGTGATCTTAGAACTTTCATGTTCAAGTCACTGTTTGAAAATTGTCTACCAAGAGCAATCAAATGATTAATTAAATGAGTGAATCGTTTTTGCATGTTTAATACCTTTTCTCCTGGAAGCATTCTGAACATCTCATATTCTTGAGATAGAGTATTGATCTTTGATCTCTTGACTTCATCTGTTCCTTCATGAGTCACCATCAACGTATCCCATATTTCTTTCGATGTAGTGCACGTTGATACTCTGAAAAATTCATCCATACCAAGAGCAGATGTAAGGATGTTCATTCCTTTGAGATCATGTTGAACCTTCTTCTTTTCTTCTTCACTCCAAGTACTTTCTGATTTTGGTTGTGAAGTTCCTTCTTCATCTGTTGTTACAGGCACAAAGGGACCTTCTTCAATGACTTTCCATATTCCTGCATCTAATGACTTTATGAATATCTTCATCTTGATTTTCCAGAAGTCATAGTGTTCTCCATTGAAGAATGGTGGCCTGTTTATGTTATGTCCTTCACTTGTTCCATGATTGGAAGAGGATGCCATCTTTTCCCGGATCTTAGGAATAACTTACCTAAACTTCCGCTCTGATACCAAATGTTAGAACAGATAGCAACCTGAGAGGGGGGGGTGAATCAGTGTTGCCCCAATTTTTGCCTTATTGAAATCGTTACTTTCAAGTGTATGATGATCACGAATTGATCGTTGTGATTGCAGCGGATATGAACAATACTTGAAAGTAAATGTGAAGGATAAAGAGAATCACACACAAGATTTATCCTGGTTCGCCTTCAATCCACTGAAGACTACGTCCAGTCACTCAAGAAAACCCCTTGAGGATTTTTCCACTATTGATAAGAATTTCTTACAAGTTCCTATCCCAAGGACCCCAAGAACTTCTACCAATATCCTGTGAAAGCAAACCGCTTTCAACAGCCCCTGAAAGCAAACCGCTTTCAGTTCCTGAAGGCAAACCACCCTCAGACCTTGAAGGCTAAACCACCTTCAATGGAAACCCTGAAAGTAAAACCACTTTCAGTGACACCAACCCTTCACCGAATACCACGGTGAAAAACTCAATCTTACAGAAAGAGATGAAGAGGATGTTACAATTGGCTGTTTCAATCCTTTAACACACAATTGGATTGAACATGAGAAATTATGCTTTAAGGCTTTTAAGCATAATACAATTCTGAGTTCTTCAAGATATGAACAACTAATGTGTTCTTGTAAACATGAAGATCATGAACTCAGAATTTAGGATCCAAAAGATTTAAGATCTAAAAGAAGAACTAATTTTGAAAGAGCTTTGGCCTAATGTGTTTTTCTCATGTGAAATGTGTATATTTCGTGTGTGTTGTGTGTGTGTTGTGTTTTCTGGACTCAAATGGTCTTTATATAGGCAAGGGAAACGTCCTTGAACCATCACAGCCCTTTTCAAAAGGTTTGGGACACAATGGTTCATGAAAAGATGCACTTTTTCATTCTGGTAATCGATTACCATACTTAGTGTAATCGATTACACAAGTGACCGTTTCAGTTTGAATTTGAATTTCAAACATGTAATCGATTACAAGACTGGAGTAATCGATTACTTGCCTTGGTGTAATCGATTACCATAATGGTGTAATCGATTACACAGAAGCCCATTTTCCAGAAACTTATTCTTTGAGACTTGCTTAAGGTTTTCTACTTCTTTTAAGTTATGAAAACTCTTAGCTTGATTAGATTAGGTGTTTTAAGAGCCTTTATGCTTTAATAAACCTTTGGAAGCATAACTCACCTAATACTAAGACTTCTAGACTATTGATGAACTTGAGTGCTTGATTCTTTGAAGTCTTATTTTCTTCTTTTTGTTGATGAGTTTGTCGTCATCAAAACCACAGCCAGGGTCAGGAGCAAGACCTTCTTCACAAATCACACACAAGATTTTATCCTGGTTCACCTTCAATCCACCGAAGGCTACGTCCAGTCCCTCAAGAAAACCCCTTGAGGATTTTTCCACTATTGATAAAAATCTCTTACAAGTTCCTAACCCTAGGACCCTAAGAATTTCTACCAATACCCTGTGAAAGCAAACCACTTTCAACAGACCCTGAAAGCAAACCACTTTCAGTTCCTGAAGGCAAACCACCTTCAGACCTTGAAGACTATCCTGCCTTCAATCGAAACCCTGACAACAACCCTTCACCGAAACCTACGGTGAAAACCCAACCTTACAGAATGGGATGAAGAAGATTTTACAATTGGCTGTATCAATCCTTTAACATACAAGTGGATTGATCATGAGAAATTATGCTTTAAGGCTTTTAAGCATAATAGGATTCTGAGTTCCTCAAGATATGAACAACTAATGTGTTCTTATGAACATGAAGATCATGGACTCAGAATCTAGGCTCTTGAATGTTTAAGTTCTAAAAGATGAACTAATTTTGACAAAGTTTTGGCCTAATGTGATTTTCTCATGCGTTGTGTGTTGTCTCTTGTGTATGTTGTGTGTTCTGGACTCAAATGGACTTTATATAGGCAAGGGAAATGTCCTTGAACCATCACAACCCTTTCCAAAAGGTTTCGGACACAATGGTTCATGAAAAGATACACTTTTTCGTTCTGGTAATCGATTACCATACTTAGTGTAATCGATTACACAAGTGACCGTTTCAGTTTGAATTTGAATTTCAAACATGTAATCGATTACAATACATAAGTAATCGATTACTTGCCTTGGTGTAATCGATTACCACAAAGCTGTAATCGATTACACAGAAGTCCATTTTCCAGAAACTTGTTTCTTTGAGATTGCCTTAAGGTTTTCTACTTCTTTTAAGTTATGAAAACATTTAGCATGATTAGATTAGGTGTTTTAAGAGCCTTTATGCTTTAATAGACCTTTATAAGCATAACTCACCTAATACTAAGACTTTTAGACTATTGATGGACTTTGTGGCGCTTGTTTCTTCGAAGTCTTCTTTTCTTCTTTTTTTTTTGCCGATGAGTTTGTCGTCATCAAAACCACAGCCAGGGTCAGGAGCAAGACCTTCTTCACAACTTCAATATTCAACCGTACACTTGCGGATTTGGCTTATCAATGCCCTAATTTTATCCGTTAACCTTTGTGCTTTTTCTAAGCAGGGAGATTAATCATGATCTTTGCTTTGGGTAGGTATCATGGTTGGGGAAACCTCTTTCCCCCATCCATGAGTAGTACACTAATTTATTTCATTTGATATTGAACATTTATTGAAATTTTAGCTTTTTTTAGATAGAATATTTCGGGTTTTTGTGCTTTGCATTTTAGGTTCCTTTTCATACAAATTTCAAAGATGTGTTTGTTTAAATAAAACTTCATTAAGAGTTATAATCTTTCTACGCATAGTCTAAATTTAGGTGTTTGCTTTTAGAATCAACTCGTCTCCGATGTTGATGCTATTTTTTAGTATTATATTTAACCATATTGATACCCAAATCGCAAGTGCACGATTGACTATCGCGTAGTATAAAAAGATCGAACCCAAGGGATAGGTGTTCTTTTTATTATAATATCCAGTACTTGTGCAGAAAAATTAAAAGATGAATATATGATGTTGGTTTTAGAGCAATCAAGAACAAAAGCATAAAATGATAAGAAATAAAGATGATAAGAATTTAAGCTCTTGGGTTGGTTTACATAGTCTATAAAACATGCTAGTAATCTCCTACTTAATTTCCGAATTTTAAATCCAATTTCATGATGCTATAGCCTAGAATTTCTACAAGTTAATTGCCTTAAGAAATGTAGAACGTTCTTCCTAATTACTAAATCCATAGCCTTGGTATTTAGTTAACCAGAAAAGAAGATGAAGAATGTATTCGGGCCAGCACAAAGTTACGTCTATCCTAATTGCCTTAAGAGATATATACTTATAACCTTTTTTATTTCCTATTTCCCTTACTACTTACCAAATGGCCTTATGACATAAGTAGAAAGCGAGATATCTTTTGTGCACAAAGATGAATAAAGAACAAGGAAATAAAACATGAAAGGAAATATTATTCAGAAATGTAGAAAAAGTCTAGAACATGAATTATAAACTAAAACAATCCAAAAACTTAAAGAAAAAGTTAGCCAAGCATGGCTAAAAGAATCATTGAATTACCCTGGATAGGAGCTCAAGTTTGGCTTCCCACAATTCCTAGGAACAATGATCTTAAGGAGGAAAGAAGAATACTTGTTGTATTCTGAAATGGTGTGTCTTACAAGTGAAGAAAAGACCCCTATTTATAGTAAAAATTCACCCTCCAGCGCTTGAGCGCTGGCATTCCCAACGCTTGGGCATTGGGATGCATTAAAATTCCACTATCAGACCGAGGCCCAGCGCTTGAGCGCTGGCTTTCCAACGCTGGAGCGCTGGGTGAGAATCTGACTCATCTCCTAGTCAGAGTCCCAACGCTTGAGCGTTGGGTCGCCTGCTGCTTCATCTTCAAGCTTTTCCCTTTTTCATGGTAATGAGTTTTCAATGCCTTCAATGGCCACCACTCAGCCCTTAATCATTTCTGAAACTTCCTTCCCACTACCATCAATTCTTCAAGCTTATTTTCCATGTGCTAAATTGGAGAGAATTTCTTCATATTCTTCTTTTTCTCTTTTAGCCCTCTCTTTACTAGCACTTCAATTCTGGCCCTTTAATTCTTTGAAACTTCACTTTTAATCCTCCACTCTTGAACTTTCACACTTTGATCCCTGATTTCCTAAAACTTTACAAATTGGTCCCTGGACAAAAATGATAACTATACCAGCTTTTCCTAAAAATATAAAATAACTATAAAAATTCCTAAAAATATAAAATAAAGTTAGAAAAACAAATAAAATCTAATATATATGCAAAATGAAAAATAAATATAAAATCTACATAAAAATAATAAAAATCCTATATGTGACTCGAAAATAATAAAAATAAAAAGACTAAAAACAACCGAAAAACATCATATAATATCCACTCATCACATATGAAATAGCAATTCTTTCGTACACAATAATGACGCACACACCACTATAGTTCTGTTTTATGCTATGATCTTTACAAGTGGAAAAGCAGACACAATATTTTGCACTATAAGGTAGCTTAGGAAGGAATTTAAAGGATATGGTTAGACGTTGAATTCTTTCATAATTATAAAAATTGGCCTCTCTTATTTTGGTCAATCAATGGTAAAATAAAAAGATCAATATAGTTGTATTTTTTTGAAATGGTTATTGAAACAGTTACATTAATTGGATTATATGAGTGTGAGGCAAATTAAGATTATTAACCGTGGAGTTTCAGAAAACTTGATGAATCAAAGAAGAAAGATAAGAAGTATTTTTCATAATGCCACCTAAGTGGAGGAAAAAGTTGTATATGGAGCACACCAGAAAGAAGTTTATGTCGTTTATCCCTCCACAGTATATACATCTGATGAGGTTCACTAATAAGGAGACTATTTAAGACATCAATCTCATCCTCTCGAGTAGGGGCAATAACTTTTGCCGACATCCAAACTAGAGACAAGTTAACATTATTCATTTTTAATGCAATAGAAAGTATAACATTCTGGATATGACGTGATCATACATTTTGGATACTGAAGTTGTATGTTGATAAGGGTGAATTGGTTACTCTTATTAATTCAATGTATATTATTTGGTACACAAGTGGCTCATCTATCAAAAAACACTTGACTTTTCACAAAATAAGACATTTATCATGCAACTCACACGCGCATCAGATCTATTTATGATATCCTTGTTGGATACAAGGAAACGACACCTATTGTTGTTGATAAGGAAAATCGCAAGTGTACGATTTACTATCGCGTAATATAAAAAGATCGAACCCAAGGGATAGGTGTTCTTATTATTATAATATTTAGTACTTAAACAGAAATTTAAAAGATGAGAATATATGTTGATGTTTTTAGGACAAGAAATAACAAAAGCATAAAAATGATAAGAGATAAAATGATAAGAATTTAAGCTCTTGGGTTGGTTTACATAGTCTATAAAACATGCTAGAAATCTCCTACTTAATTTCCGAATTTTAAATTCATATTCATGGTGCTATAGCCTAGAGTTTCTACATCCTAATAGCCTTAAGAAATGTAGACCTTTCTTTCCTAATTACTAACTCCATAGCCTTGGTTATTAGTTAATCAGAAAAGAAGATGAAGAAGGAATTCGGGCCAACACAAAGCTACGTCCATCCTTATAGCCTTAAGAAATGTATACTTATAACCTTTTTTATTTCCTATTTCCCTTACTACTTACCAAATGGCCTTATGAATAAGTAGAAAGCATGAAATCTTTGGTACACAAGATTAATGAAGAACAAAGAAATAAAACATGATTTGAAAGTATTATTCAGAAATGTAGAAGAAACTAGAACATGAATTATAAACTAAAACAACCCAAAAACTTAAAGAAGAATTTAGCCAAGCATGGCTAAAAGAAGCATTGAATTACCCTGGACTAGGAGCTCAAATATGGCTTCCCACAATTCCTAGGAACAATGTTCTTGAGGGAGAAAGAGGAACACTTGTTGTGTTCTAAGAAAGGTGTGTCTTACAAGTGAAGAAAAGGGTCCTATTTATAGTAAAAATCCAGCCTCCAACGCTTCAGCGCTAGAATTCCCAACGCTTGGGCGCTGGAAGCATTAAAAATCCACTGCCAGACCGAAAGCCAGCGCTTGAGCGCTGGCTTCCCAGCGCTGCAGCGCTGGGCACTGCCTTTTCAACTTCAAGTTTTTCTTCTTCTTCATGGTTAGTGGGATTTGAATGCCATCAAAACCCACTACTCAGCCCTTGTTTAATTCTGAAACTTCTCCTCCACTACCATCAATTCCTTCAAGCTTATTTTCCATGTGCTAATTTGAAGAGAGTTGCTTCATATTCCTCTTTTTCACTTTGGTCCTCCCTTGGTTAGCACTTCAATTCAAGCCCTCATATTCTCTCAATCTTCATTTCAAGTCCTCCACTCTTGAACTTTTACAATTTGGTCCCTGACTTCCTAAAACTTTACACATTGGTCCCTGGACAAAAATGATATCTAAACCAGCTTTTCCTAAAAATATAAAATAACTAGAAAAATTCCTAAAAATATAAAATAAAGATAGAAAAACACAAAAAATCTAATCTACATGCAAAATGCAAAATAAATATAAAATCTACACAAAAACAATAAAAAACCTACATGAGACTCAAAAAATAATAAAATAAAAAGACTAAAAATAGCCTAAAAACATCATATAAAATCCACTCATCACACCACTATACCCAACGACAGCTTGTCCTCAAGCGACAAAACTTAAAGAAAAACTCATCCCTGGGTTTTGAGAAAGTTTTATCTGATTACAACTTGAAGCACAGAAACCTTTCAAAGAAAGCTTAGCAGAAAAGGAAGACATGCATGTTTTAAAGACAAAGAATCAAGAAAGTTAGGCTTGGCTTTCAACATGTTTGAGTTCATCAATTAAGCTCACAAAATAATATTCTCCATGAAAACAAGAAAGCTCAATAATCCTGCCTATAATTCAAATCAAAACTGAAGTAAAGCAACCAAGTGATTTTGAAGAGATTTTTAAGGTTGTAACTTGGCCAAAGGGTTGAACAATTTAAAGGTATGGATTTCAAGAAATTGGCAACTCTAGTGGCTGACTCAGAAACTTGTTGTTAAGTGATTTTTCAACTAAGAGCTCAACAATTAACACAAGGGTTCTCTCAATTTTTTCCTTTTCTTTTTCTCTTCTTTTTTTTTAAACAAAGTAGTGGAATGTATGGGATGAATGACTTGAATTTTACTCCCCTCATACTCTTTCTCACCCCACTACTTCATTATTTTTTCTAAGGCACATACCTTATTTTTTTTTTCAATTTTTTCTTCATCTTTTTCAGAGAAAAACCCATAAACAAAGCTCTATCAATTTAGCACATGAATCACAATAACAACTCAAGATTTATCACACAAAGTAGGCTCCAAAGAATGACTCTTTTAAGGCTCAAAAGGGGCTACTAGTGGATATAACATTTCAAGCAAAAATCTGAGTTTTCAAAAATGCCTATAATCTCTTCTCAACTCACAAAGTGTACAAAACTCCAATCAACATGTAACACAAGGCAGAAAAATTTCACAATCAAGAATTCAGAGACCTCATCTCTCAGAAAAAGATAGGGTAAGTGGTACCCTTTTTAGAACTCAGAAAAACCCTTGCCAATAACCCAACAATCAAGATATCAAAATCAATTCTACAGCATGCAATCCTAACTGCTTCAAAACATAGAACTTTTCACAAAGCAGTTCAATCAGATAAAGCATTTCACAAAGCTATAGCAACATTCAGAATGGATAATATACTCAAGACTCATGCAAAAAGAAAACAGAAAAACTAAACTAAAAATAAAACTAAAAACTATAAAAAGAAAAACAAAAAAAACTAAGAAGCTGGTATAGTAACAAATTTTCCACAAAGGTCCAAGGGAACCTCAATGTAAAAATCACTTTGAACACTCAAGTTCAAGAGGGTTCTCCCTCCTTTTGGTACCTATCCTGTAACATTGAACAAACAAAAGTCTCACAAGTAGAAAACTTGCTTGACTTGTTAGTTCCAAAATCAGCACAAGTAAGATCATGGGTTGAAAATTTGTGTCCACCTTTTAAAAACAAGAATTCTTGAGTTCCCAAAAATTAAAACCAGTGTAGAAACAAGGGAAAACTTAAAGAATCTAAAACCTTTCAGAAAATGGTGAACACAAAATTTTATTAAAAACTAAAAACAGCAAATAAAAACAAAATAGCAACACTGCCCGAGCTCCAGCGCTTGAGCGTTGGGGATACCAACGCTTGGGCGCTGGATTAAAACAGAAACTGGGCAATCAGAGGTGCAAAGCAGGGGCCTAACGCTTGAGCGTTGGCCTCCAGCGCTGGAGCGCTGGTCTCTCCTGCAGCAAAAACATAGAGTTTTTTTTTTTCTTTTATTTATTTACAAGAGTAGTGCAGAAAATTAAAAAGACAAAAATGTAAACTATCCTAAGTTGGGTTGTCTCCCAACCAGCTCAATGTTAAGGTCCGAGATAGACCCTTCAAATTTCACTTTTCAACCGGGGTCTATTACAAAATTCATTAGACCCCGCAAATCATGCATATTTTGGCACAAATACAACATGGTGCCACATGAATTTTCAGCTAACAAGGTAACAACATTTAAATTAAAAATGGAAGGAATAAATAAATTTTCCCTTCCCTGTTCTGCTCCTTGCTTTTCTGAACCTATAGCATAGGTTCCTTGAGGTTCTTCTTCCTCCATTTCCAATTTGTCTTTAAGGACAAATTCTACAATGAAGGTTGCTTTCACCTCCTCTTTTTGAACCACGAGTTCATTTTCATGAACAAGTGGTTGTTGTTTATCCCCGGGCTGCCTCATTACAATGCCTTGTATCTTTATTTGTAGAATCTCCCTGGCCTTACATTCTTGCTCAGGACTTGGCAAAAATCCGGATTTCCTCTTGCAATCTATATCAGAGTAAAACTCTCTAACTAGAGTGAAGATATCCTGCTTCGACTTCTCATATTCCTTTTCAACCTCAGCCCGGATTTTTGCCTTCCTTTGCTCAAATGTTTCAGCCATTGCTATACCTGACAATACTTAGCAAACAAAATTAGCAGCACCAGTTCATCACAATTTTTCTTTTTTTCTTTTTTTTTAATATATATATAAACAAGAAGTACTAAATAAAATAAAAATAAGAACTTGAAAGAACCTATCCCCGGCAACGGCGCCAAAAACTTGATAAGGAAAATCGCAAGTGTACGATTTACTATCGCGTAATATAAAAAGATCGAACCCAAGGGATAGGTGTTCTTATTATTATAATATTTAGTACTTAAACAGAAATTTAAAAGATGAGAATATATGTTGATGTTTTTAGGACAAGAAATAACAAAAGCATAAAAATGATAAGAGATAAAATGATAAGAATTTAAGCTCTTGGGTTGGTTTACATAGTCTATAAAACATGCTAGAAATCTCCTACTTAATTTCCGAATTTTAAATTCATATTCATGGTGCTATAGCCTAGAGTTTCTACATCCTAATAGCCTTAAGAAATGTAGACCTTTCTTTCCTAATTACTAACTCCATAGCCTTGGTTATTAGTTAATCAGAAAAGAAGATGAAGAAGGAATTCGGGCCAACACAAAGCTACGTCCATCCTTATAGCCTTAAGAAATGTATACTTATAACCTTTTTTATTTCCTATTTCCCTTACTACTTACCAAATGGCCTTATGAATAAGTAGAAAGCATGAAATCTTTTGTACACAAGATTAATGAAGAACAAAGAAATAAAACATGATTTGAAAGTATTATTCAGAAATGTAGAAGAAACTAGAACATGAATTATAAACTAAAACAACCCAAAAACTTAAAGAAGAATTTAGCCAAGCATGGCTAAAAGAAGCATTGAATTACCCTGGACTAGGAGCTCAAATATGGCTTCCCACAATTCCTAGGAACAATGTTCTTGAGGGAGAAAGAGGAACACTTGTTGTGTTCTAAGAAAGGTGTGTCTTACAAGTGAAGAAAAGGGTCCTATTTATAGTAAAAATCCAGCCTCCAACGCTTCAGCGCTAGAATTCCCAACGCTTGGGCGCTGGAAGCATTAAAAATCCACTGCCAGACCGAAAGCCAGCGCTTGAGCGCTGGCTTCCCAGCGCTGCAGCGCTGGGCACTGCCTTTTCAACTTCAAGTTTTTCTTCTTCTTCATGGTTAGTGGGATTTGAATGCCATCAAAACCCACTACTCAGCCCTTGTTTAATTCTGAAACTTCTCCTCCACTACCATCAATTCCTTCAAGCTTATTTTCCATGTGCTAATTTGAAGAGAGTTGCTTCATATTCCTCTTTTTCACTTTGGTCCTCCCTTGGTTAGCACTTCAATTCAAGCCCTCATATTCTCTCAATCTTCATTTCAAGTCCTCCACTCTTGAACTTTTACAATTTGGTCCCTGACTTCCTAAAACTTTACACATTGGTCCCTGGACAAAAATGATATCTAAACCAGCTTTTCCTAAAAATATAAAATAACTAGAAAAATTCCTAAAAATATAAAATAAAGATAGAAAAACACAAAAAATCTAATCTACATGCAAAATGCAAAATAAATATAAAATCTACACAAAAACAATAAAAAACCTACATGAGACTCAAAAAATAATAAAATAAAAAGACTAAAACTAGCCTAAAAACATCATATAAAATCCACTCATCACACCACTATACCCAACGACAGCTTGTCCTCAAGCGACAAAACTTAAAGAAAAACTCGTCCCTGGGTTTTGAGAAAGTTTTATCTGATTACAACTTGAAGCACAGAAACCTTTCAAAGAAAGCTTAGCAGAAAAGGAAGACATGCATGTTTTAAAGACAAAGAATCAAGAAAGTTAGGCTTGGCTTTCAACATGTTTGAGTTCATCAATTAAGCTCACAAAATAATATTCTCCATGAAAACAAGAAAGCTCAATAATCCTGCCTATAATTCAAATCAAAACTGAAGTAAAGCAACCAAGTGATTTTGAAGAGATTTTTAAGGTTGTAACTTGGCCAAAGGGTTGAACAATTTAAAGGTATGGATTTCAAGAAATTGGCAACTCTAGTGGCTGACTCAGAAACTTGTTGTTAAGTGATTTTTCAACTAAGAGCTCAACAATTAACACAAGGGTTCTCTCAATTTTTTCCTTTTCTTTTTCTCTTCTTTTTTTTTAAACAAAGTAGTGGAATGTATGGGATGAATGACTTGAATTTTACTCCCCTCATACTCTTTCTCACCCCACTACTTCATTATTTTTTCTAAGGCACATACCTTATTTTTTTTTTCAATTTTTTCTTCATCTTTTTCAGAGAAAAACCCATAAACAAAGCTCTATCAATTTAGCACATGAATCACAATAACAACTCAAGATTTATCACACAAAGTAGGCTCCAAAGAATGACTCTTTTAAGGCTCAAAAGGGGCTACTAGTGGATATAACATTTCAAGCAAAAATCTGAGTTTTCAAAAATGCCTATAATCTCTTCTCAACTCACAAAGTGTACAAAACTCCAATCAACATGTAACACAAGGCAGAAAAATTTCACAATCAAGAATTCAGAGACCTCAGCTCTCAGAAAAAGATAGGGTAAGTGGTACCCTTTTTAGAACTCAGAAAAACCCTTGCCAATAACCCAACAATCAAGATATCAAAATCAATTCTACAGCATGCAATCCTAACTGCTTCAAAACATAGAACTTTTCACAAAGCTGTTCAATCAGATAAAGCATTTCACAAAGCTATAGCAACATTCAGAATGGATAATATACTCAAGACTCATGCAAAAAGAAAACAGAAAAACTAAACTAAAAATAAAACTAAAAACTATAAAAAGAAAAACAAAAAAAACTAAGAAGCTGGTATAGTAACAAATTTTCCACAAAGGTCCAAGGGAACCTCAATGTAAAAATCACTTTGAACACTCAAGTTCAAGAGGGTTCTCCCTCCTTTTGGTACCTATCCTGTAACATTGAACAAACAAAAGTCTCACAAGTAGAAAACTTGCTTGACTTGTTAGTTCCAAAATCAGCACAAGTAAGATCATGGGTTGAAAATTTGTGTCCACCTTTTAAAAACAAGAATTCTTGAGTTCCCAAAAATTAAAACCAGTGTAGAAACAAGGGAAAACTTAAAGAATCTAAAACCTTTCAGAAAATGGTGAACACAAAATTTTATTAAAAACTAAAAACAGCAAATAAAAACAAAATAGCAACACTGCCCGAGCTCCAGCGCTTGAGCGTTGGGGATACCAACGCTTGGGCGCTGGATTAAAACAGAAACTGGGCAATCAGAGGTGCAAAGCAGGGGCCTAACGCTTGAGCGTTGGCCTCCAGCGCTGGAGCGCTGGTCTCTCCTGCAGCAAAAACATAGAGTTTTTTTTTTCTTTTATTTATTTACAAGAGTAGTGCAGAAAATTAAAAAGACAAAAATGTAAACTATCCTAAGTTGGAGGATAGGTACCAAAAGGAGGAAGAACCCTCTTGAACTTAAGTGTTCATTTTGACTTTTACATTGAGGTTCCCTTGGACCTTTGTGGATAATTTGTTACTATACCAGCTTCTTAGTTTTTGTTTTTATTTTTTTATTTTTAGCTTAGTTTTTCTATTTTCTTTTTTGCATGAGTCTTGAGTTTAATATCCATTCTGAATGTTGCTATAGCTTTGTGAAATGCTTTATCTGATTGAACTGCTTTGTGAAAAAGTTCTATGTTTTTTTAAGCAGTTAGGATTGCATGCTGTAGAAAGGATTTTTGATATCTTGATTGTTGGGTTGTTGGCAAAGTCTTTTTCTGAGTTCTAAAAAGGGTACCACTTACCCTATATTTTTCTGAGAGCTGAGGACTCTGAATTCTTGATTGTGAAATTTTTCTGCCTTGTATTGCATGTTGATTGGAGTTTTGTATATTTTGTGAGTTGAGAAGAGATTATAGGCATTTTTGAAAACTCAGATTTTTGCTTGAAATATCCACTAGTAGCCCCTTTTGAGCCTTAAAAGAGTCATTCTTTGGAGCCTACTTTGTGTGATAATTTTTTAAGTTGTTATTGTGATTCATGGTGAAATTGCTAGAGCTATGTTTGTGGGTTTCTCTCTAAAAAAAAAAGAAAAAAGATGAAGGAAAAATTGAAAAAATAAGGTATGTGCCTTAGAAAAAATAATGAAGTAGTGGGGTGAGAAAGAGTATGAGGGGAGTAAAATTCAAGTTATTCATCCTATACATTCCACTACTTTGTTCAAAAAAAAAAAGTAGAGAAAAATTGAGAGGACCCTTGTGTTGAATTGTTTAAGCTTTTAGTCAAGAAAAATCACTTAACAACAAATTCTGAGTCAGCCAATAGAGTTGCCAAGTCTTGAAATCCATACCTTAAATTGTTCAAACCTTTGGCCAAGTTACAACCTTCAAAAATCTCTTCAAAATCACTTGGTTGCTTTACTTCAGTTTTGATTTGAATTATAGGCAGGATTATTGAGCTTTCTTGTTTTCATGGAGAATATTATTTTGTGAGCTTAATTGATGAACTCAAACATGTTAAAAGCCAAGCCTAACTCTCTTGATTCTTTGTCTATAAAACATGCATGTCTTCCTTTTCTGCTAAGCTTTCTTTGAAAGGTTTCTGTGCTTCAAGTTGTAATCAGATAAAACTTTCTCAAAACCCAGGGACGAGTTTTTCTTTAAGTTTTGTCGCTTGAGGACAAGCTGTCGTTGGGTATAGTGGTGTGATGAGTGGATTTTATATGATGTTTTTAGGCTATTTTTAGTCTTTTTATTTTATTATTTTTGAGTCTCTTGTAGGTTTTTTATTGTTTTTGTGTAGATTTTATATTTATTTTGCATTTTGCATGTAGATTAGATTTTATTAGATTTTCTAGCTTTATTTTATATTTTTAGGAATCTTTTTAGTTATTTTGTATTTTTAGAAAAAGCTGGTTTAGTTATCATTTTTGTCCAGGGACCAATATGTAAAGTTTCAGGAAGTCAGGGACCAAAGTTGTAAAAGTTCAAGAGTGGAGGACTTAAAGTGGAGATTGAGAGAATATGAGGGCTTGAATTGAAGTGCTAACCAAGGGAGGACCAAAGTGAAAAAGAAGAATATGAAGAATCACTCTCCAATTTAGCACATGGAAAAAATGTTTAAAGGAATTGATGTTAGTGGAGAAAGGGTTTCAGAATTGATTAAGGCTGGTTAGTGGCTTTTTATGGCCATCAAAACCCACTACCATGAATGAAGAAGGAAGGAAAAGCTAGAAGATGAAGAAGCAGCGTCCCAGCGCTCAAGCGTTGGGATCCCAGCGCTCCAGCGCTGGGGTTCTGACTAGATGATGAGTCAGATGTTGTCCCAGCGCCCAAGCGTTGGAAAGTCAGCGCTCAAGCGCTGGGCCTCGGACAGAAAGTGGATTTTTAATGCATCCTAGCGCCCATGCGTTGGGAATGCCAGCGCTCAAGCGCTGGAGGCTGGAATTTTACTATAAATAGGGCCCTTTTCTTCACTTGTAAGACACACCTTCATAGAATACAACAAGTATTCTCTCTTTCTCCCTCAAAGATCATTGTTCCTAGGACTTGTGGGAAGCCATACTTGAGCTCCTATCCAGGGTAATTCAATGATTCTTTTAGCCATGCTTGGCTAATTCTTCTTTAAGTTTTTGGGTTGTTTTAGTTTATAATACATGTTCTAGTCTTTTTCTACATTTCTGAATTTTTATTTCCATTCATGTTTTATTACCTTATGCTTTATTTCTATCTTGTGGATCCCAAGAAGTTTTGCTTATTACTTATTACATAAGGCCATTTGGTGAGTAGTAAGGGAACTAGGTAATAAAAAAGGTTATAAGTATACTTCACTAAGGAATTAGGAAGGACGTAACTTTATGTTGGCCTGAACATCATCTTCATCTTCTTCTTTAGTTAACTAGGTGCCAAGGAATTGGGTTTAGTAATTAAAAAGAAAGATCTACAATGCTTAAGGAATTAACTTGTAGTTACACTAGGCTATAGCATCATGAAATGGTTTTATAATTCAGGAATTTAGTAGGAAATTTCTAGCATGTTTTTATAGACTATGTAAACCAACCCAAGAGCTTATTGTTCATCATCTCTTTATTCTATTATTTTATGCTATTGTTTCTTTCAAGTTCTCAAACCAACAACAAATATACATTTTTTTTATTTTTTCTGTTTAAGTACTAAACTTAATATTAACAAGAACACCTATCCTTTGGGTTCGAACACTTTTATTACGCGATAGTAAATTGTTCACTTGCAATTTCATTATCAAGTTTTTGGCGCCGTTGCCGGGGATAGGTTCTTTCAAGTTCTTATTTTTATTTTATTTAGTACTTCTTGTTTATATATATTAAAAAAAAAAAGAGAAAAAAGTATATATAAAAAAGTTGTGATGAACTGGTGCTGCTAATTTTGTTTGCTAAGTATTGTCAGGTATAGCAATGGCTGAAACATTCGAGCAAAGGAAGGCAAAAATCCGGGCTGAGGTTGAAAAGGAATATGAGAAGACGAAGCAGGATATCTTCACTCTAGTTGACGAGTTTTACTCTGATATAGATTGCAAGAGAAAATCCGGATTTTTGCCAAGTCCTGAGCAAGAATGTAAGGCCAGGGAGATTCTACAAGTAAAGATACAAGGCATTATAATGAGGCAGCCCGGGGATAAACAACAACCACTTGTTCATGAAAATGAACTCGTGGTTCAAAAAGAGGAGGTGAAAGCAACCTTCATTGTAGAATTTGTCCTTAAAGACAAATTGGAGATGGAGGAAGAAGAACCTCAAGGAACCTATGTTATAGGTTCAGAAAAGCAAGGAACAGAACAGGGAAGGGAAAATTTATTTATCTCTTCCATTTTTAATTTGAATATTGTTGCCTTGTTAGCTGAAAAATCATTTGGCACCATGTTGTACTTGTGCCAAAATATGCATGATTTGCGGGGTCTAAAGAATTTTGTAATAGACCCCGGTTGAAAGTGATTAGTGGAAGGGTCTATCTCGGACCTTAACAATGAGCTGGTTGGGAGACAACCCAACTTAGGATAGTTTACAATTTTTGTCTTTTAATTTTCTGCATCACTCTTGTAAGTAAATAAAAGAAAAAAACTCTATGTTTTTGCTGCAGGAGAGGCCAGCGTTGGAGGCCAACGCTCGAGCGTTAGGCCCCTGCTTTGCACCTCTGATTGCCCAGTTTCTGTTTTAATCCAGCGCCCAAGCGTTGGCATCCCCAACGCTCAAGCGCTGGAGCTCGGGCAGTTTGCTGTTTTTGCTTTTGTTTTTAGTTTTTAATAAATTTTGTGTTCACCATTCTCTTGAAAAGTTTTGGATTCTATGAGTTTTCCCTTGTTTCTACACTGGTTTTAATTTTTGGGAACTCAAGAAATCTTGTTTTTAAAAGGTGGACACAATTTTTCAACCCATGATCTTACTTGTGCTGATTTTGGAACTAACAAGTTAAGCAAGTTTCTACTTGTGAGACTTTTGTTTGTTCATTGTTACAGGATAGGTACCAAAAGGAGGAAGAACCCTCTTGAACTTAAGTGTTCATTTTGACTTTTACATTGAGGTTCCCTTGGACCTTTGTGGATAATTTGTTACTATACCAGCTTCTTAGTTTTTGTTTTTATTTTTTTATTTTTAGCTTAGTTTTTCTATTTTCTTTTTTGCATGAGTCTTGAGTTTAATATCCATTCTGAATGTTGCTATAGCTTTGTGAAATGCTTTATCTGATTGAACTGCTTTGTGAAAAAGTTCTATGTTTTTTTAAGCAGTTAGGATTGCATGCTGTAGAAAGGATTTTTGATATCTTGATTGTTGGGTTGTTGGCAAAGTCTTTTTCTGAGTTCTAAAAAGGGTACCACTTACCCTATATTTTTCTGAGAGCTGAGGACTCTGAATTCTTGATTGTGAAATTTTTCTGCCTTGTATTGCATGTTGATTGGAGTTTTGTATATTTTGTGAGTTGAGAAGAGATTATAGGCATTTTTGAAAACTCAGATTTTTGCTTGAAATATCCACTAGTAGCCCCTTTTGAGCCTTAAAAGAGTCATTCTTTGGAGCCTACTTTGTGTGATAATTTTTTAAGTTGTTATTGTGATTCATGGTGAAATTGCTAGAGCTATGTTTGTGGGTTTCTCTCTAAAAAAAAAAGAAAAAAGATGAAGGAAAAATTGAAAAAATAAGGTATGTGCCTTAGAAAAAATAATGAAGTAGTGGGGTGAGAAAGAGTATGAGGGGAGTAAAATTCAAGTTATTCATCCCATACATTCCACTACTTTGTTCAAAAAAAAAAAAGTAGAGAAAAATTGAGAGGACCCTTGTGTTGAATTGTTTAAGCTTTTAGTCAAGAAAAATCACTTAACAACAAATTCTGAGTCAGCCAATAGAGTTGCCAAGTCTTGAAATCCATACCTTAAATTGTTCAAACCTTTGGCCAAGTTACAACCTTCAAAAATCTCTTCAAAATCACTTGGTTGCTTTACTTCAGTTTTAATTTGAATTATAGGCAGGATTATTGAGCTTTCTTGTTTTCATGGAGAATATTATTTTGTGAGCTTAATTGATGAACTCAAACATGTTAAAAGCCAAGCCTAACTCTCTTGATTCTTTGTCTATAAAACATGCATGTCTTCCTTTTCTGCTAAGCTTTCTTTGAAAGGTTTCTGTGCTTCAAGTTGTAATCAGATAAAACTTTCTCAAAACCCAGGGACGAGTTTTTCTTTAAGTTTTGTCGCTTGAGGACAAGCTGTCGTTGGGTATAGTGGTGTGATGAGTGGATTTTATATGATGTTTTTAGGCTATTTTTAGTCTTTTTATTTTATTATTTTTGAGTCTCTTGTAGGTTTTTTATTGTTTTTGTGTAGATTTTATATTTATTTTGCATTTTGCATGTAGATTAGATTTTATTAGATTTTCTAGCTTTATTTTATATTTTTAGGAATCTTTTTAGTTATTTTGTATTTTTAGAAAAAGCTGGTTTAGTTATCATTTTTGTCCAGGGACCAATATGTAAAGTTTCAGTAAGTCAGGGACCAAAGTTGTAAAAGTTCAAGAGTGGAGGACTTAAAGTGGAGATTGAGAGAATATGAGGGCTTGAATTGAAGTGCTAACCAAGGGAGGACCAAAGTGAAAAAGAAGAATATGAAGAATCACTCTCCAATTTAGCACATGGAAAAAATGTTTAAAGGAATTGATGTTAGTGGAGAAAGGGTTTCAGAATTGATTAAGGCTGGTTAGTGGCTTTTTATGGCCATCAAAACCCACTACCATGAATGAAGAAGGAAGGAAAAGCTAGAAGATGAAGAAGCAGCGTCCCAGCGCTCAAGCGTTGGGATCCCAGCGCTCCAGCGCTGGGGTTCTGACTAGATGATGAGTCAGATGTTGTCCCAGCGCCCCAGCGTTGGAAAGTCAGCGCTCAAGCGCTGGGCCTCGGACAGAAAGTGGATTTTTAATGCATCCTAGCGCCCATGCGTTGGGAATGCCAGCGCTCAAGCGCTGGAGGCTGGAATTTTACTATAAATAGGGCCCTTTTCTTCACTTGTAAGACACACCTTCATAGAATACAACAAGTATTCTCTCTTTCTCCCTCAAAGATCATTGTTCCTAGGACTTGTGGGAAGCCATACTTGAGCTCCTATCCAGGGTAATTCAATGATTCTTTTAGCCATGCTTGGCTAATTCTTCTTTAAGTTTTTGGGTTGTTTTAGTTTATAATACATGTTCTAGTCTTTTTCTACATTTCTGAATTTTTATTTCCATTCATGTTTTATTACCTTATGCTTTATTTCTATCTTGTGGATCCCAAGAAGTTTTGCTTATTACTTATTACATAAGGCCATTTGGTGAGTAGTAAGGGAACTAGGTAATAAAAAAGGTTATAAGTATACTTCACTAAGGAATTAGGAAGGACGTAACTTTATGTTGGCCTGAACATCATCTTCATCTTCTTCTTTAGTTAACTAGGTGCCAAGGAATTGGGTTTAGTAATTAAAAAGAAAGATCTACAATGCTTAAGGAATTAACTTGTAGTTACACTAGGCTATAGCATCATGAAATGGTTTTATAATTCAGGAATTTAGTAGGAAATTTCTAGCATGTTTTTATAGACTATGTAAACCAACCCAAGAGCTTATTGTTCATCATCTCTTTATTCTATTATTTTATGCTATTGTTTCTTTCAAGTTCTCAAACCAACAACAAATATACATTTTTTTTATTTTTTTCTGTTTAAGTACTAAACTTAATATTAACAAGAACACCTATCCTTTGGGTTCGAACATTTTTATTACGCGATAGTAAATTGTTCACTTGCAATTTCATTATCATGGGGGGTTAATTTGACATTCTATTCGATGTAAACTTGATTAGAAGTTCCTCCTTTTCACACTATCCTTCGGTCTAGTTATTCACCAAATACAGTTCACCGTAGACATATGGGAAAATAGAGCTTTTGTCACTCTCATTCTCTCTCATAGCTAGAATTTCCACAAACTTTTAGAATCACCCTCCCTGGACTTCTAGCATTCATGCTAATTTTCAAAGTAAGATTCCCTCCTTTTAATTTCTGATCACAGGACGAAACATTTTTTCCACCTTCAGGGTTCTCTTCCTCACCTATATATACATAGGAGCCATTACAGAAAGTTTCGGCACAACGTCTAGTTTCTTGTTATTTCTGTCCAATTTTTAGTGTTGCGCTCCTTAAGTCTAGAGTTCAAAGTACTATTGAAAAAGTGGACATTCGAGTGATGCTTCAAGAAGTTTAGATCTCCTACAAGAGTTCCTGAAGTCTAGTCCAAAAACGGATATTTCCTACATGAAAATAATTTTTGTGTTTACTCATTGGATGAAATTTCATGTGGATGTCCCTAAGAATTTAACAACACGTTATTTTTTTAGATTTATCTAAAATTTTACTTGCAAATTTTGATATAAAAATCCTGTAAATTTGACAAAACAAATATTTATAGAGTAATGAAATATATTTAATAATAAATTTATGTTTATAGGGTATTTAAAATTAAGAAGAGAATATTTTTCAAAAAAAAAAGAAGAAAAAAAAATTCACATAAATAAAATATTAGATTTATTAAAAAATGATAAAATTAAAATAAAGAAGAAATGAAATAAATACTTACCTCGATGCAGAGCACTCGAAAAGTCTCTAACTACCTAGGTCTCCTAGGACTTTGACCTTGCTGCACATCACCAACACTCCAAAAGTTTACATTAGCACGTAGGCTAGTGCAAAGCAATAAACCCAATGGATATAAAATAGATCTCTAAAAATCTTGAACTATGCTACAAACTCTGTGTTTTTACACTATGTTTGTGTGATCCAAAACACTCAAAGTAATTTTAATCTTAGACCTTAGTCTTTGAATTTTTGGATGATCAAACATGAGAAGAAGTTCCCTTTATATAGAGGAAGGAGAAGAAAGAACGGGGAAGTTTTAGCAATGTGGGACTAAAAATAGTTCAGCAATTATTCCTTTAAACTAAAATACATATTTCGTATGGAAACCTTAGGTGTTTTTTATCTATCCAAATATTGGTATTACGTATTGCTCTCTCTAACAAAAATTGTAGGTGGCAACATAATCTTTTAAATGCCTCAAGTTTCATACAAAACTAACATCTACAACTTAGGATACGAGTTCTCGTATATTTCTCCAAGCTTTAGCAATGTGAGACTAAAACAGTTGATCAGTGCTTTACTTTGTTGTGAGATATCAAATTTCATGGCAACTTTAACTGTTTATTAATTATCCAAAGAATGGAATAACATCTTGTTTTGTTAAAAAATAATTGTAGGTGACCACATTATATTTCAAATGTCTCAAGTTTCATACAAAACTAACATCTACAACCAAGGATATTAAGTATTGTCATCCCTTTTTGTTGAAAGAACATTGATGAATTGGTCCCTTCTTGTCATTCTATTTTATCCTGAAATTAATTTTAATTGGGGCTTAGTGTGTGTTTGAGTATTAGTGACGCCATGGCCTTATCATTTTCCAATATATATTATTTTTGCATGTATTCCTATAAATTTCTTTTGTTGTTCATATGCCTACTTGGTTTAAACAAGTAA
Source organism: Acmispon strigosus (assembly GCA_030819835.1). Taxonomy (NCBI): domain Eukaryota; kingdom Viridiplantae; phylum Streptophyta; class Magnoliopsida; order Fabales; family Fabaceae; genus Acmispon; species Acmispon strigosus. The sequence continues at coordinate 17,354,598 of JAUAMA010000007.1, read as the reverse complement.
ATATATGTAGATGCTAGTGGTAACTTAAATCATCAATAAATATGAATTAATGACTTATGTATACTCCATACTCCCATACATTCGAAAAACAATTTATCCTTTCTCAACTCATTAATTTTGAACACGTCTTTAATGATTTATAGGTATGCATTAACTTCCTTGTGAGTTGTGATACATCGTGGTGAAGCAATTGTAGGTGATTGGATTTACTAGCTATGCTAGAGTGACTGTGCTAGTTCCTTATGGAACCCCGATCCCCTTGACATAAGGTCATGAGGGTAGTGGCCTATTGTCACAATTGTTGGGGATGCCATGTTTGGGTCAATAATAAGCATGTAGGGGCTACATGTAAATTTTTCTGCTATGCCCTCATTTTATTCTTTGACCTTAGTGCATTTTCTGAGTAGGGATATTACTCAAGATCTTTTATTTTGCTAGGCTAGATATAAGGTTGTGAAAACATTTTTCCTCCATCCATTCATAGGATATTCATCTAATTAATTTTATGTTGAACATTTATTGAAGTTTTGCTTATCCGGCGACTTTGATAGACTTTTGATTGGGTTTAAGTGATTTTTATTTTGGGTACCTTTTCTTGTTAATTTTGCTTTGATGCCTGATGATTGGATTTCATATGATGTTTTTAGGGCTTTCCAGATCTTTCATTGTAGAATTGGTACCTAACAAAGTATATATAATGTTCTATTGTTTTGCTGTTGTCTTATTCTATAACTACGCAATTATAATGTTTAGAAAAAACTCTTAATTTTCTTATGCTTTACAAGGGTGGGCCCCAGTTTCGTGCTATTGGCACCAAGAATTTAAAAAATGTGTTACAAAGACTGTTGTTTTGAAAGACAACAAAAAAATAAACACGTTCCACATTAGGTTGGAAGATTGTGGCCCTGTATCCGAATTTACAGATGGAATAGAAGGACTTATAGTTCATTATGGTCTTCAACATGAAGGAGGATGGCCCGAGGTGTGTTATTTAGGGGGACGTGAGTTTCATATTAAAGTTAAAGACAGAGATTTTAGATAAGAAGGATCCTTATGTAATACATGTCAGTGTAATCAATAAGTGAAAAACTGTTCTCAAGTTTTTATTTTCATATATCAATATTTACCCCATGCTTTTATTGTTCAGTTAAAATATGAAAATCTATGTACCAAAACATCCAAGTAAATTATTATTTCGGTTTATAAACATCTATAATTGTCAATTGATATGTTTCATCTAAATTAAACTCTCTTGTGCATGGCACGGGTCAAAAACTAGTACACAAAGTTGAGGAAATTTGTATCTATCATAATTGATCACAAAATTTTATCATTCAAAATCTGATAAACGTCTTGAGATCGTGTGAACTTAACTATTTAGAGTCCATTTTAGGAAAAGTTACTACATGCGTCAACTTTTCATGCAATCGATTATTGCAAACACTTCTTTAGATATTTAAAAAAGTCAAGCTTTTCCCAAAATATTGTGTCCTACAACTAATAATATTGAAAAAGAAATTTAAAATCTATTAAAAAATTTCCATTTAGAAAATTATACTTTAATAAGAATATATGAAATTTTATATATTTTATTTTAAATTTACAATATGAATTTATTTAAAAAAGTCTCTATATTATACAATTAAGAGTTCCAAGAACCTCTCTCCTAGGTGTCAAATTCTAGTGCATTTCGCTTCGGTGTTCCAATGATTTTCATCCTACATGGATTCACTAGAACGCAAGGTTTGAAGTTCTCTACTCATAGTGGCTCTTTCCATGCACTCCTCCCCAAAACCTCCCAACTGACCAATCACATGAACCTTTTTCCAGTATTGCATTATGCATTAAACATAATCATCTAACTGCATCTAATACTTGAACCTTTTTTATCTTCCCACTTTATCTCACTGATTGATTTCCCTAGGTTTTTTTATCCTTTTCCACTCAAGACCCTAATTATTTCTCCTTCTCAATGCATTTTTTTGCTCTCCAGTGTTGTTTGTTAGATTTGAATTCGAAACCCTAATTTATTATGGCCCCATTCATGAAATACTTTGTGGTTTCTCTATAAATAGGTTATTGCAATGTTTTGTTATTCACCAATTCTTCATTCTTTGTCTACTAGAATTTCTTATAGCCATGGCCATGAAATTTGATTCTCTTTCCAGCATTTCACCCAAAAAAGAGACATGGAGGATCAATGTAAAGGTTGTTCATCTGCGAAAAGTTCCAAGCTTTGATAATCCGAGATTACCTTTCTGTATTGAGATGGTTCTGATGGATGAAAATGGTGACAGGATTCATGCATCTGCCCGCAAAACCCTAAGCTAAAAGTTTAAGCAATTGATCTCTAAGGGTTCTACTTATACCATGTCTCATTTTGGAGTTGTTAATAATACTGGTTAGTTTCGTACCACCAGACATGCTTTTAAGCTGAACTTTCAGCTTAGAACTGATGTCCACCAACTGAATGTCCTTTCTTTTTTGTTCCAATATCTGACATATTGTTCAAGGATTACGACAAGAAATATTTAGCGTGTCAGATTTCATCGTTTGAGTTGATTTTTTTACACTCAGTATTTGTTTTTTCATATACCCATTTTCACAATTTGTGTTTTTTTTTCACCATGTGATTGGGATTCTCACTGGCGTTGGAACTGAGCAGCAGTTCAAGAAAGATGGAATGATTGACAAGATTATTAAGATTGAGCTCACGGCTGATTGGTAATAATATTTATTTAAATTTTTATTTTCTGATTTCCCTTAAGTTTGGGTAATTTAATTGATTATTGTATTGTATTCCCTTATTGTAGTGCCAAGATTGAGTGTGCTTTCCTTGGTAACTTTATTGATGAGATCAAAGCTTTTCTAGTTGCTGGTAATGCTAGCAATGATGTTGTAGTGATTCAACTTGCAAAAGTGAAGACTTTGAAAGGTTTTACCATTTCATAATTTAATTGGTTTTTATGTCATACTTTTTCAAGTCTTGCACTTTTTGTATGAGTCCATGTGAAATAATGTTTGTGCGTATTTTGAATGTAGACACCCCATGTCTGAATTCTGCTTATGGTGCAACAAAGGTTTTAATTCACCCTGATATTCAGGAATTGCTACCATCAAGAAAAAGTAAATTCCATGTCCAAACTTTATTTTTTCATTATCGTGAAATAATATTAATGATTTTTACGTTTTCATTAGGTTCTTTGATTCAACTGAGTTAAGCTCTCTAGTTATGAGCCAACTTCCAGATCTAAGCAAATCTACATGAGAAGATTTTCTTGTCATAACTTCTCCATAGACAATTGAAAAATCAAAGATAGTCAGGAGGTTTCTTTTATAATTTCTAAATTATGTTTAACGGACTTTTTTGTGTTGCAAAACTTCCATAATGTTCTTTTGTTATTCCTGTTGAATTGTACTTGTGTGGTGCTTGGAACGATTAAGGTGCTGCCAGAGAATGGTGACTGGTGGTATCCATCCTGTAAATGCAACAAGATGGTTTGGCCTATAGGGTTACTGGAAATCAAACTCATTTTTCCGTCATTTTACAATTACCGACTTCATTTTTGACCACCACAACATGGTGGCTGAAATTTATATTATTAATCTTCCTTTAAAGTCGCTTTGTCAGTTTGAGTTCTCATTTGCATGTTTTTTGATATGATTTAATTAGAATGCTGAAAAATCTAAGGAAGCAAAGCTTCCTGATGAGCTAAACAACCTTCTAGACAAGACGTTTTTGTTCAAGATTGATGTCAAGATGTCTTCCAACTCCAAGTTTGAGCAATCCTATCGTGTCAAGAAAAATTGTAAGGAACGTGAGATAATCAACCAGTTCAATACCGTGACTGCTGAACCTAGGGTGAATATAATAATAATCTTGATTTGTTTTCACATTTTGGCATACTGTGATTTTTAGATGATTTAAAATAATTTAAAAAGTTAGGTTAATTGTGTTTAATCTCACACCTCAAAGATTGTGTTTATTTATTGTTTGTTTTAAAAAGTTATTTAATTAAACCAGTCTCATTTAGCAGGACTTGATCAGTGATGTTGTTGTTATTGATGATGAAACCCATGACTTAACCCCCGGCAAAGCGGAGTTCACCTTCTGAAGTGCAGAATGTTATTTCTACTTCTACCAGTTCCCATAAGAAGCTTCTTGAAAAGATCAAGCAGGAGAAGATCTAAATGTCAGTTCCATTTGCTGAAGAGATTTCTATTTTGTGTTATGTTCCACTGTTTTGAATTTTAATTTTTCAGTTTTCTACCTTTGTTACTAAGATTTAAGCTATATGTTTTCATGATAATTTGTGGATCTCTTTAATCTTGGCCTTAATTTTGCGGCCTTTATTTGGCAATATTTTGGCTTCTAAATTTTGCGCATTAATTATGAAAGATTGTCGTCGATAATAATTTTTTTAGTAATGGTTGATGATGTTATTATCGCGTCGTTTATCATTCACATATTTTTTTGATATTGGTTTCTTATTTTGATCTATGTACGAATGATTTTGTGATAGTATTTTCCTTTTTAACCATAATCATCATTCAACCTTCATTCACTAAAATATTTTAAAATGTAGAAGTTTTCCAATTCTTTTTCCTCTTGCCCCGTTCTATAACTATATTTTACTTCAATGGAATATATATGTTTAACACAACAATCAAATAATTGTTCATATATCTTAAACCAAATCCTCATTTTCAATAAATAGTTGTTAGTTATTCTTAATTTAAATTTAAATATCTTTTGCTAAATAGTTTAAAAACTACTCAATTCTTTTCAATGAGTTGAGCCATGGTACATATCTGTTGTAACTTTGCATCTGTTTTCATTAATTAAATATCGCCGTTTATTATTCTAATATTTCTTTATGTTCTACGAATGAATTTTTTTTTATCCTCATGCACCCAATTTTTTGAAATATATTAATCTTAATTTTTTTATAGTATTTGCCTTTGTAACCATAAAAACTAATTTACATGATGGATAAAACAATTTAACCAATTCATTCTTTTTGGGGTTAAATATAAGCAATTCATTCCAAGCCATTTGCTTCCTTCGTAGTTGCAAGAAATAAATTTTACTTTAAAGTAATATATTAATAACCTAATTATGAAATAGATGCTCATTTATGTTAAATTCAAACCATGTATTCATTAAATATCCTTAAATATTCGTTAGCTTTTTCTTAAATTTAATTTAAACCTCATTTGCTAAAGATTTTGAAAACTATTCTTAAATTCCGCAAGTGTAATTTGTAATTAAGTAAACCTTCTGAATGCTCATATTTTTTCTTTATAATGGTTTATATCCAAACCTATTTTCAAAAGAAAAAAATTACCTGTTTAGTAACTTATCGTACACATTGATTTTACTCTCATATATCAATTATAATAACCCAAATTAATTTTTTACATTACCGATGGAAAACTTAATGACTTTTACTTTCCGTAATTAATTTTTTCACATATAGATGTCAACAACAAAATTGGTTACAATGATTTATGCTACTCTTCCGTTCCAAATTATAAGGACCTGTTCAGACAATCACGCTTATTAAGAAAACATGTAATAAGCTAATTAATATCTTAGTTTTGTTATTTTTTTGTACAAATCTTCCATATATGCCCCTATGTTAGTATTGGATATATCAAAGGTTGGTTGGGAAACATGAAAGAGAAGTAATTAGTAGAGGTGATAATTAAAGTTTTGGAATTGAAATTATAATGAATGCAAGGGGTAAAAAAGGAAAAACTTAATTTTTTTTTGAAATCTAGAAGGGTTTTATAATTTGGGACACCAAGTTTGTCTCTAAAAAACCTAATAATTTGGGACGGAGGAGTAATAAGCAGGGATGGATCCACATAGGACTTGAGGGGGGCAAGTGCCCCCACAAGATTTTTCATTTTTCAAGAAAAAATACTACATATACTCTACATTTTTAGAATATTCAGTAAATAATTTCCCCCACAAAATAATAAGTATCCTTATTGTTTTGTACTTTGGAAAAAGATGAGCTCAAATTCATGATAGTAATAAAATCACACAAGAAAGGGGGGTTTGAATTGTGTGTGTGACTTTTGAATTTTTTTCAAAAGAATACGATCTATAAGTTTGAAAGCGTTTATCTAAACGTGCAGCAGAAATATACTTAGAGCATAAATAGTAAAGCACACAAGATATTTATCCTGGTTCACCCTCAAAATCAATAGGGCTACGTCCAGTCCTTGGCTATACCAAGATTTTCCACTATTTCGACTGAATAGTACAAGTGTTCTCAGGGACTTCTCCCAGTATTCTGAGGACTACTCCTTTACAAGTTTTCCCAGGACTTCTCCTTTATCTCTCAAGTATTCGACAGGACTCCTCCCAATTCTTTTACAAGAAGGTTGGTTTTCTACAAAGATCTCTTCACAAAGAGTGGGTAGAAGATATGAGGTTCTAGGTTCAGAGATGATAGTTAAGTTTGGTTCTCTGAAGGGATAGTGTGAGAAGAATAAGAATTTTCACTCTATGAAGATTTCACACTAATTGGCGACTAAACTCAGAAGGATAGAAATTCTAATGTTACTGAGTGTTCTTGGCAAAATCTTGTCTAAGTTATGAATTGACTTGAAGAATTTGAATGCTTAGATATTGTGTAAGTCGCCAATTTGAAAGTGATGCAGAGGTCACTATTTATATCTTCAGTAGGATGAGAACTGGATGGACTGATGAAGATCTTCAAAAATAGTTCCGTTGGAGATTAAGGCAATTAATGCTTCTGACCAGAGGATTTGAATTCTACCGTTGAGGAGATACGATGATCAGAAGATTTCACCGTAAATTCAGTAAAAAGCAACTTGAATTAAGGAATGTCGGAGAATTTGAATCTTCAAGGTATATGGCGCTTAATTCTGTCTCTTTCGTATTTAATGCTCTGATCCACAGGAGGTGCTTGACAGCTTATCTTGGTTTAGGCAAACGATCTCTACTGAGCAGATTCTTTTCGTGTCAGTCTTTAATTATTACTTCTTAGTCAACCTCTGCATTTGACTTGGAGTGAACCGGACAGACCCTTCAGGCGGACGAAGTTTACTTTGAGAGAGGCTTCAGTTCTCATAGCCGGACGGACTTTTCCTTTGCTTTTTGATAATGATTGCAGCGTCCCTTCCATTTATAAGAGTCCCTGAATATATAAAATTCTTCAAAGAAAATTAGTGACTCTTAACGAAATTGTTATTTATCAAAATAGGTTAATTCATTTGGGTATTTTTCTCTAACAATTCATTTCACTCACATTCACATGAAAGAGATGAGAGTAGATAAAACATAAGTAAGAAATATTATGCCTCAAGTTTCATAGAAAACTAACATCTACAACTATTGATATGCGTTCTTGTATACTCCTTCATGTTCATATTGCACAAACATCTTGGTTTTGTCTTCTAAATAAAGAAAATACTTGGTAAACACATAATTTATCTCTTGTAGTTCTCATGATAGGTTATTTAGACGCTACATATTTAACTTTCATAATCTAAGTATGAAATCAGAATTTTGGTTTTAGAAAAAAATCTATAAAGGTGATTTAGATGAAAATATTACTTTTACTAAACAACTAAGGAAATTAAGTATTTTCATCCCTTTTTGTTGAAACAACATTGATGAAATGGTCCCTTCTTGTCATTCTATCGTATCCTTAAACTAATTTCAATTGGGGCTTCGTGTGTGTTTGAGTAATAGTGACGCCATTGCATTATCATTTTCCAATATACATTATTTTGACATGTATTACTATAAATTCCTTTTGTTGTTCATAAGCCTACCTGATTCCAATATACCTAATGATCTATGTATACTCCATATTCCCAAACATTCGAAGAATAATTCCTTTCTGAACTCATTAATTTTGAAACGTCTTTAATGATTTATAGGTATGCATTAACATCCTTGTGAGTTGTGATACATCCCAGTGAAGCACTTGTAGGTGATTGGATTTACTAGCTATGCCTGAGTTATTGCGCTAGTTCCTTTTGGAACAACGATCCCCTTGACATAAGGTCATTAGGGTAGTGGCCTATTGTCACAATTTTTGGGGATGCCATGTTTGGGTCAATAATATGCATATAGGTGCTACAAGTAAATTTTTCTGCTATGCCCTCATTTTATTCTTTGACCTTAGTGCATTTTCTGAGTAGGGATATTACTCAAGATCTTTTATTTGGCTAGACTAGATATATGGTTGTGAAAACATCTTTCCTCCATCCATTCATAGGATATTCATCTCATTAATTTTATGTTGAACATTTATTGAAATTTTGCTTATCTTGCGACTTTGATAGACTTTTGATTGTGTTTAAGTGCTTTTTATTTTAGGTACCTTTTCTTGTTAATTTTGCTTTGATTCCTGATTACTGGATTTCATATGATGTTTTTAGGGTCTTTTTAGTTTATTTTATTTTATTTGTATTGAGTCTCATATAGGTTTTTATTCTTTTTATTTAGATTTTCTATTTATTTTTGCATTTGCATGTAGATTAGCTTTTATTTGATTTTAAGATTTATTTATATAATTTTAGGTATTTTTATTAGTTTTTAGTCTTTTTAGGAAACTGGTTAAATTAAGCATATTTGTGGGGACCAAGGTGCAAATTGCAAGAAATGAAGGACTGAAAATGAAGCAACATTTCTAATTGGCACATGTGAAAAATGCCATGAGTGGAGAATTGATGAGGAAGGGAGGTTTCAGAAGTTAATAAGGGACAAGAATGTGGCTTCATCAGTTCCATTGAGGGCCATGAAACCTCATCAAGAGGAAAAACAAAACAGCAAGGAGATGAAGCATCATCCGTGCTAACGCTGGAGCGTTGGCAACCCAACGCTTGAGCGTTGGGACGTGGCAGGTTTTATTATAAATAGGGCCTTTGCTTTCCTTTGAAATCACACCTTTCACACCCTTCATACCATCTTTCTTCTTGGTTCAGAGCAATTTCCTGGACTTGTGGGAAGCCTCTTTGAGCTCCCAATTCAGGTTTTTCTCTTTATGTTTCTCTTAGCCATGCTAGGCTAATTTCTCTTGTATTTGGGTTGTTATGAATATTCATAAAACTATGCTGTAAGTCTTAATCTTTATATATGAATGAAGTTCTTGTTCTTAGTATTTTCTCCCCATGCTTAATTAATCTTGGTGCACACAAGTTCACTTTGCTCAATTCTTGCACAATGGTAATTGAGAGGATTTGAGGGAAATTAGATTAAATTAATGGATTATTCAACACTTAGGTATAAGGATGGAAACCAATTGTGTTGGCTAGAACTAAGAACACTAATGCTTCAATTTGATTAACTAATCACTAAGGTATTAGGCTTAGTAATTGGATTGAAAGTTCTATTTGATTAAGGCATTAACAAATAGAAATCCTAGGCTAAAGCACCTAAGAACTAGTTCTAATTTCATGTGTAAAAGTGATTCTGAAAAGCTAAGTTAAGTGAAGTGAAATTCAACCCAAATACTTGTTTTATCATTTTTACCATTTTATTGCTTTTAGTCTTTTTCTATCACAATATCAAAACAAAAAATCTTTTATTTTACCAACTCTGAAAAACCAATTATAAAATCAACCAATCCCTGTGGAGACGATATCTTTTATATTACTTCGATAATCAACCGTACACTTGCGGATTTGGCTTATCAAATGGCCTTATGACATAAGTAGAAAGCAAGATATCTTTTGTTCACAAAGATGAATAAAGAACAAGGAAATAAAACATGAAAGGAAATATTATTCAGAAATGTTTAAAAAGACAAGAACATGAATTATAAACTAAAACAACCCAAAAACTTAAAGAAGAAGTTAGCCAAGCATGGCTAAAAGAATCATTGATCTTAAGGAGGAGCTCAAGTTTGGCTTCCCACAATTCCTAGGAACAATGATCTTAAGGAGGAAAGAAGAATACTTGTTGTATTCTGAAATGGTGTGTCTTACAAGTGAAGAAAAGGCCCCTATTTATAGTAAAAATTCACCCTCCAGCGCTTGAGCGCTGGCATTCCCAACACTTGGGCGTTCGGATGCATTAAAATTCCACTATCAGACCGAGGCCCAGCGCTTGAGCGCTGGCTTTCCAACGCTTGAGCGCTGGGTGAGAATCTGACTCATCTCCTAGTCAGAGTCCCAACGCTTGAGCGTTGGGTCGCCTGCTGCTTCATCTTCAAGCTGTGAAGAAGGTCTTGCTCCTGACCTTAGCTGTGGTTTTGATGACGACAAACTCATCAACAAAAAGAAGAAAAGAAGACTTCGAAGAAACAACGCTACAAAATTCATCAATAGTCTAGAAGTCTTAATTTAGGTGAGTTATGCTTCTAAAGGTCTATTAAAGCATAAAGGCTCTTAAAACATCTAAACTAATCAAGCTAAGTGTTTTCATAACTTAAAAGAAGTAGAAAACCTTAAGCAGATCTCAAAGGATCAAGTTTCTGGAAGATGGACTTCAGTGTAATCGATTTCAGGATTCTGGCAATCGATTACACCTAGGCAAGTAATCGATTACTTGTTGTTTGTAATCGATTACATGTGTGAATTTCAAATTCAAACTAAAACAGCTATTAGTGTAATCGATTACACTAAGTGATGTAATCGATTACCAGAACGAAAAGTTACATCTTTTCATGAACCATTGTGTCCCAAACCTTTTGGAAAGGGTTGTGATGGTTCAAGGACGTTTCCCTTGCCTATATAAAGTCCATTTAAGTCCAGAACACAAGAGACAACACACAACACATGAGAATACAACATTAGGCCAAAGCTTTGTCAAAATTAGTTCATCTTTTAGAACTTAAACCTTCAAGAGCCTAAATTCTGAGTTCATGATCTTCATGTCTATAAGAACACTTTAGTTGTTCATATCTTGAAGAACTCAGATTTATATTATGCTTAAAAGCCTTAAAGCATAATTTCTCATGATCAATCCATTTCTATGTTAAAGGATTGATACAGCCAATTGTAAACTCTTCTTCATCTCTTTCTGTAAGATTGAGTTTTCACCGTGGTATTCAGTGAAGGGTTGTTGTCACTGAAAGTGGTATACTTTCAGGGTATTGATTGAAGGTGGTTTAGCCTTCAAGGTCTGAGGGTGGTTTGCCTTCAGGAACTGAAAGCGGTTTGCTTTCAGGGGCTGTTGAAAGTGGTTTGCTTTCACAGGGTATTGGTAGAAATTCTTGGGGTCCTTGGGTTAGGAACTTGTAAGAGATTTTTATCAATAGTGGAAAAATCCTCAAGGGGTTTCTTTGAGGGACTGGACGTAGCCTTCGGTGGATTGAAGGTGAACCAGGATAAAACACTGTGTGTTATTTCCTTCATCCTTCATCTTTTACTTTCAAGAAATACTCAATTCCGCTGCAATCACAACAATCGTCTCGTGATTATCATCTTCTTGAAAGTAACATTTTCAATAAGGCGAAAATCGGGGCAACACTGATTCAACCCCCCCTCTCAGGTTGCTATCTGTACTAACAGTTGGTATCAGAGCGAAGTTTAGGTAAGTTATTCCTAAGATCCGGGAAAAGATGGCATCCTCTTCCAATCATGGAACCAGTGAAGGACACAACATAAACAGGCCACCATTCTTCAATGGAGAACACTATGACTTCTGGAAGATCAAGATGAAAATATTCATAAAGTCATTAGACGCAGGAATTTGGAAAGCCATTGAAGAAGGTCCCTTTGTGCCTGTAGCAGAAGTAGAAGGAACTTCACAAGTAAAACCAGAAAGTTCATGGAGTGAAGAAGATAAGAAGAAGGTTCAATATGATCTCAAAGGAAAGAACATCCTTACATCTGCCCTAGGAATGGATGAATTTTTTAGAGTATCAACATGCACTACATCAAAAGAAATATGGGATACGTTGATGGTGACTCATGAAGGGACAGATGAAGTCAAGAGATCAAAGATCAATACTCTATCTCAGGAATATGAAATGTTCAGAATGCTTCCAGGAGAAAAGGTATTAGATATGCAAAAACGATTCACTCATTTAATTAATCATTTGATTGCTCTTGGTAGACAATTTTCAAACAGTGACTTGAACATGAAATTTCTAAGATCACTTACAAGAGTATGGCAACATAAAGTAATAGCCATCTCAGAGAAGAAGAGTTTATAAAAAATGATTCTCGCAACTCTTTTTGGAAAACTCCAAGAACACGAGTTGGAATTGAATCGTTTGGAAGAGAATGAACAACATGAGAAGAAGTATCGATCCATTTCCCTAAAAGCAAAAGAAAGCATAAAAGAAGATTATGATGCAGATCCTGAAGAAGAAGACAATGGAAATGTGAATCTTCTAGTAAAAAATTTTGGAAAGTTTATTAAGAGAAAAGGTGTGAAATTCAACAACAACAAATCTTTCCAAAAGAACAATGAGTCATCTTCCTCTCAAAAGATCACATGTTTCGAGTGCGGCAAGCCGGGACACTTCAAGTCAGAATGTCCAAATCTTTAGAAGAAGAAACATGGTCTAAGAGAAAAATTTGAGAAAAAGGATCAACCCACACGAAGAGCATATTTGGCTTGGGATGATAATGAAGTAATTTCATCATCAGACTCTGATAAAGAAGAAGCACAAGTTGCTTTGATGGCCTCACATGATTCAGATATTGAAGATTCCCAGGTTAGTGATAACTCTATATCTTTTCATGATTTAAAGTTTACCATGGAAAATATGTTTAAATTATGTCAAGAATTTTCTAAAGTTAGCACTAGGCAAAATGATTTGATTTCATCGTTAGAAAGTAAGTGTAGAACTTTACAAGAAGAACAGGACATAGTAAAATCTAAGTTAGATATTACACATAAATGCACTAAGTGTAGTTCTTTAGAAGAAAAGATAGATAATCTTCAACAAAGAGTTAATTGATGAGTGGATTTTATATGATGTTTTTAGGGTCTTTTTAGTCTTTTTATTTTATTATTTTTGAGTCACATGTAGGTTTTTTATTGTTTTTATGTAGATTTTATATTTATTTTGCATTTTGCATGTAGATTAGATTTTGTTTGTTTTTCTATCTTTATTTTATATTTTTAGGGATTTTTCTAGTTATTTTATATTTTTAGGAAAAGCTGGTTAGTTATCATTTTTGTCCAGGGACCAATGTGTAAAGTTTCAGAAAGTCAGGGACCAAATTGTAAGAGTTCAAGAGTGGAGGACTTAAAGTGGAGATTGGGAGAATATGAGGGCTTGAATTGAAGTGCTAACCAAGGGAGGACCAAAGTGAAAAAGAAAAATATGAAGAGCCACTCTCCAATTTAGCACATGGAAAAAATGTTTAAAGAATTGATGAAGGGTTTCAGAATTGATCAAGGCTGGTTAGTGGCTTTTTATGGCCATCAAAACCCACTACCATGAATGAAGAAGGAAGAACAAGCAAGAAGATGAAGAAGCAGCATCCCAACGCTCCAGCGTTGGGATCCCAGCGCTCCAGCGCTGGGGTTCTGACTAGATGATGAGTCAGATGGTGACCCAGCGCCCAAGCGTTGGAAAGCCAGCGCTCAAGCGCTGGGCCTTGGACAGAAAGTGGGTTTTTAATGCATCCTAGCGCCCAGGCGTTGGGAAAGCCAGCGCTCAAGCGTTGGAGGCTGGATTTTTACTATAAATAGGGCCCTTTGCTTCACTTGTAAGACACACCTCTTAGAATACAACAAGTATTCTCTCTTTCTCCCTCAAAGATCATTGTTCCTAGGAATTGTGGGAAGCCAAACTTGAGCTCCTATCCAGGGTAATCCAATGATTCTTTTAGCCATACTTGGCTAATTCTTCTTTAAGTTTCTTGGGTTGTAGTAGTTTATAAATTTTGTTTTAGTATTGTTTCTACCTTTCTGAGTTTTATTTTCAGTTCTTGTTTTATTTCCTTGCTCATATTGTTATCTTGCTGTACACAAGAAGTTTTACTTATTACTTATGTCATAAGATCATTTGATGAGTAGTAAGGGAACTAGGATCTAAAAAAGGTTATAAGTATATATCTCTAAAGATCATTAGGATAGACGTAACCTTATGTTGGCCCGAATTCATGCTTCATCTTCTTTTCTGGTTAACTAAATTACAAGATCATGTATTTAGTAATTAGGAAGAAAGTTCTACATTTCTTAAGATCATTAGGATGTAGAAATACTAGGTTATAGCATCATGAACATGAATTTAAAATTCAGAAAATAAGTAGGAACTTGCTAGCATTTTTATAGACTATGTAAATCAACCCGAGAAGCTTAATTCTTATCATCTTTATTTCTTATCTTTTTATTGCTATATCTTGTTCTAAAAACAACAACAAATATTCATCTTTTATTTTTCCTATTTTAGTACTAAATTTTATAATAATAAGAACACCTATCCCGTGGGTTCGATCTTTTTATATTACGCGATAGTAAATTGTACACTTGCAATTTCATTATCATTAATAACTTCAATAAAGGAAAACAGAAGTTAGGTGATATTCTAAGTGTGCAAAGATATTCAAACAATGAGTCAGGTCTAGGATATACTTCTCACCCAAAGACAAAAGAGATTAAGAAAACTGTGTTTGTAAAACCAAACCATGTATTAGGATCTTCTAGTAACATTAAGACCAATCCTTTTTGGAGTATGAACAATAGGTAGAATAATCAAAATAGACCTCCTAAGAAGATCCATTCCTCTCCTAGACAAACATCTAGTTACAATCATTATTCTTGTACTTATTGTAACAAAATAGGACATACCCCTAGTAGATGTTACTACAAACATGTAGGAGTACCAAATAAGGAGTACATTTGGGTTAGAAAGGATGTTAACTTAGAAGGACCCAAAACTTGTTGGGTTCCTAATACCCATGTCTGAACTTTGTCATGTAGGTGTGTATGAAAGTAGCAAAGGATTTATGGTATCTTGATAGTGGCTGCTCATCACACATGACAGGAGACAAAACCAAGTTTTCTTTTCTTATACCTAGGGAAAAAGGTTTTGTCACATATGGTAACAATCAAAAAGGAAAGATACTCGGTATTGGAAGAATAGGCACACCCCCTCAAACAGTCATCGATAAAGTTCTTTACGTTGATGGTTTGATGCATAATCTTCTGAGTATCAGTCAATTATGTGACAAAGGTTTGAAAGTTGGTTTTATTGATGATATATGTGTAGTAAAAGATGTGAAAACTAAAGAAATTAAGTTTTCTAGATATAAAGTAAATAAAGTCTTCATGATCTCCTTGGATGAAATTCCACAAAACATAAGATGCCTTTTGGCCAAGAACAATAGGGATTCATGGCTATGGCATAGAAGACTTGCTCATATACACATAGATCATTTAAACAAACTAGTCAAGCAAGATCTAGTTGTTGGGCTTCCAAAGATAAGATTCGAAAAAGACAAGCTTTGTGATGCATGTCAAAAAGGGAAGAAAACAAGAATGTCATTCAAACCAAAGAACACAGTTTCGACTTCAAGGCCCCTTCAATTGCTACATATGGATTTGTTTGGACCTTCAAGAACAAAAAGTCTCGGAGGTAATTTCTATGCACTTGTTATTGTTGATGATTTCTCTAGATTTACATGGACGTTATTCTTGCCTCATAAGAATGAAGCCTTCAATGCATTCAAGAGATATGCAAGGCTAGTTCAAAATGAGAAGTCTTTAAAGATCTCTTCTATTAGAAGTGATCATGGTGGACAATTTCAGAATCAACAATTTCAAGAACTATGTGATGAAAATGGAATATCACATAATTTCTCTACACCGAGAACACCACAACAAAATGGTGTTGTTGAAAGGAAGAACAGATTACTTGAAGAATTAGCAAGAACCATGCTAAGTGAATCAAGCCTTCCTAAATATTTCTGGGCTGATGCTGTAAGTACTGCTTGCTATGTTTCCAATAGAGTTCTTATTAGACCTATTCTTAAGAAAACCCCCTATGAACTCTACAAAGGAAGGAAACCAAATATCTCTCATCGACGTGCTTTTGGATCAATATGCTTTGTTCTGAATAATGGAAAGGAAAACCTTGGTAAGTTTGATGAAAAATCTGATGAAGGTATATTCCTTGGTTATTTTCTAACAAGCAAAGCATATAGAGTCTTTAACAAGAAAACTCTATCTGTGGAAGAATCCATACATGTCTATTTTGATGAATCTAAATCTTCAATAGAATATAAAGTTAATCTTCCAGATAATGAAGAAGAAGATATCATTATCAATGAAGATTCTCAAAAGGATAGATATCAAAATCCAATACAAGAAGAGCACATTGAAGATAATAATTATCAACTTCCAAAAGAATGGAGAGTCCATAGGGATCATCCAGTTGATAATATTATTGGTGATATTTCTAGAGGCGTTTCTACAAGGCTATGCTTAAATGATTCAGTTTTGAATATGGCCTTTGTCTCTCAAATAGAACCATCAAAAGTAAATGATGCTCTGGAGGATGAGTATTGGATTGTAGCAATGCAGGAAGAACTAAATCAGTTAGAAAGGAATCAAGTTTGGAAACTTGCTCCTAAGCCCAATGTCTAGAAAATCATAGGAAAAACAGTAGGAATAATAAAATTAGTATTTATAAAATCATAGATATATGCTTATATATTCATGTTTACACTGGTTAGAGAATTTCCTACTTAGATTCTAGGTGAACATATATGCTTATATATTCATGTCTTAGAGTGATGATTATATATATATCGTTTTTTTATGTGCTTAAAACATATGACCTATGTTACCTCTAAAATTAATAAGATACATGACCTGTAATAAGTCTTATTGATACTTGTATAATCTTTTCTTGCATGATTACATGTCATAATTGATTATGTGCTTAAGTGTTTATATGAAAATGTGTTACATAGGATAGAACTTATAAAATATCTTTGAAATCGATTATCATAGGTTTGTTAATCGATTATCCTTGTTCTTAGTTCTATTGATTATTGGATTCCTCTGAGTAATCGATTACATTAACTGGTATAATCGGTTACATAGTCGAAATTTGAAAATTTCAAATTTTGGACTGCAGGTAATCGATTACATTAACTGCTGTAATCGATTACAGCTGCAATTTTAAATTTTATTTAAAATTCAAATAGTGGTAATCGATTACACAACTGCTTGTAATCGATTACCAATTCGATAATATAAGTATATCTGGTCAGAATTCATAATCGATTACACTACTCTTCATCCCTTTCCTCTCTTCGACATCGAACCAGTCTTTCCCACCATTCTCCCTTGTTTCTTGCTCAAATTCAGAACCAATTGGTGGGTTTTGCTAGTCCCTACCTTCTCTTGCTCCTCTACCCTTTTGGATTTTCCAATTTGGACTCTACCCGAAAACCCTTTCTCGAACCCTAACTTCTCCAAATCTGAAAAATGGCTTCTTCTTCTCGCAGACACCGTTCGAAGAACCTATCCATGAACACCCTTGACCTTTCACGTCTTCTCGTCACGGAGGAACAAAAGGAACGATTCTTGGCTTATTACTTGGAAAGACCGATTCTTCCTCCCAAGTATGCTGACATGAATTCATTCATCAATGCTGGACTTCTCTTCCCTTCTCTCCTTGACTTCCAAGGACTTGATGAATTAGTGGGCTTGACGGGTACGTATTATCCTGAATTGGTCAAAGTATTTTACTATAATTTGGTTAAGAGGGGTGGAAAAATCTGTTCATCAGTCAAAGGAGTTGATATTTCTTTGACACAAGAGAAATTGGGAACTCTACTGACAATTCCCTATGTTGGAGCACGACTTAGCCCTGAGATTACATGTCCATGGGCTGATTATGATAAAAGGTCTTTTTATCTATCTCTATGTCGATTTTCTGAGGAAGAGATACAGGTGAAGAAGCAGCGAGCGGAGGCTAACCGTTCTAGGGATATCCTTGCTGTTCGATATCTCACTGTGGAGGATCGCTTGCTCCATTATTTGATAAGCTATGTTCTTCTCCCTCAATCCTCTAACCATGCTCAGATTAGTCATTTAGAGTTACAAATCATATATGGTCTGAAGCATAATGAGTCTATTAATTGGGCTTACTTGGTTATGATACATATGCTGCTCCACAAGGACAGAACTGGCCCTCTTCCTTATGCTCCTGTTATTACTCTTATTCTGAAGAAATTTGGAGTTTCTACACATGGAGAATATGCACAAGTTATGGATGCTAAGGCTCAGAGGATTGATATGGAAATCCTGAACAAGATGGGGATTTTCAGGGATATTGATGGTACTTTCAGGCACAAATCAGATTTGGGCCCTGATACTACCCAGGCTCCTGCCCCTGCTGCTTTCTGTCCACCATCTTCTGAGGGAGGTCCTTCGTCCTCTGCAGATGCTGATGCCTCTACTCAACTCATCCTCTCACATCTGGCTGATATGAGGACACACTTTGATCAGAGGTTCGATCACATGGAAGGTCGGGTCGAATCCATGTACACCACTCTCCGTGCGGATATGGATCGTCTCAGTCTTCGTGTTGATCGCATGGCTCCCTCTCCCCATGATTCTTTTGATTACTCTGATGAATTTGATCTTTAGACTTGTTTATGTGTTTCCTTGCCTATTTGGTTTATTTGGTCTGTAATAGCCTAGTTTAAAACTCTCTACCGCACTGTTGGATGTTTTCGGTTATTTGCTATGTTTGGATGATTGTGCTTTATTTGTGTCTTTACCCCCATGCTTTATTTTGCAATATATAATTGTATGGATATATATGCCTGTATTTTTTGCCTTTTCTTCTTTTTGATGAAGTCCAAAGGGGGAGAAAGGTTCTGTGCTATTACAGATCATATGCATAATTTCAACAAGTCCATTAGAAAGGGGAAGAAATACTAGATTACATCAATCAGGGGGAGTTATTCAACAAAATTGCCAATATGATCTTCAAGTATCAAGAATGCGTTTGCCATCATCAAAAAGGGGGAGATTGTGAAGAAGGTCTTGCTCCTGACCCTGGCTGTGGTTTTGATGACGGCAAACTCATCAACAAAAAGAAGAAAAGAAGACTTCGAAGAAACAACGCTACAAAGTTCATCAATAGTCTAGAAGTCTTAGTTTAGGTGAGTTATGCTTCTAAAGGTCTATTAAAGCATAAAGGCTCTTAAAAAATCTAAACTAATCAAGCTAAGTGTTTTCATAACTTAAAAGAAGTAGAAAACCTTAAGCAGATCTCAAAGGATCAAGTTTCTGGAAGATGGACTTCAGTGTAATCGATTTCAGGATTCTGGTAATCGATTACACCTAGGCAAGTAATCGCTTACTTGTTGTTTGTAATTGATTACATGTTTGAATTTCAAATTCAAACTGAAACGACTATTAGTGTAATCGATTACACTAAGTTATGTAATCGATTACCAGAACGAAAAGTTACATCTTTTCATGAACCATTGTGTCCCAAACCTTTTGGAAAGGGTTGTGATGGTTCAAGGACGTTTCCCTTGCCTATATAAAGTCCATTTGAGTCCAGAACACAAGAGACAACACACAACACATGAGAATACAACATTAGGCCAAAGCTTTGTCAAAATTAGTTCATCTTTTAGAACTTAAACCTTCAAGAGCCTAAATTCTGAGTTCATGATCTTCATGTCTATAAGAACACTTTAGTTGTTCATATGTTGAAGAACTCAGAATTATATTATGCTTAAAAGCCTTAAAGCATAATTTCTCATGATCAATCCATTTCTATGTTAAAGGATTGATACAGCCAATTGTAAACTCTTCTTCATCTCTTTCTGTAAGATTGAATTTTCACCGTGGTATTCGGTGAAGGGTTGTTGTCACTGAAAGTGGTATACACTGAAAGTGGTATACTTTCAGGGTATTGATTGAAGGTGGTTTAGCCTTCAAGGTCTGAGGGTGGTTTGCCTTCAGGAACTGAAAGCAGTTTGCTTTCAGGGGCTGTTGAAAGTGGTTTGCTTTCACAGGGTATTGGTAGAAATTCTTGGGGTCCTTGGGTTAGGAACTTGTAAGAGATTTTTATCAATAGTGGAAAAATCCTCTAGGGGTCTATTTGAGGGACTGGACGTAGCCTTCGGTGGATTGAAGGTGAACCAGGATAAAACTCTGTGTGTTATTTCCTTCATCCTTCATCCTTTACTTTCAAGCAATTCCGCTGCAATCACAACAATCATCTCGTGATTATCATCATCTTGAAAGTAACATTTTCAATAAGGCAAAAATCGGGGCAACACTGATTCAACCCCCCCCCCCTCTCAGGTTCCTATCTGTACTAACAGTTGGTATCAGAGCTGAAGTTTAGGTAAGTTATTCCTAAGATCCGGGAAAAGATGGCATCCTCTTCCAATCATGGAACTAGTGAAGGACACAACATAAACAGGCCACCATTCTTCAATGGAGAACACTATGACTTCTGGAAGATCAAGATGAAAATATTCATAAAGTCAATAGAGGCAAGAATTTGGAAAGCCATTGAAGAAGGTCCCTTTGTGCCTGTAGCAGAAGTAGAAGGAACTTCACTTGTAAAACCAGAAAGTTCATGGAGTGAAGAAGATAAGAAGAAGGTTCAATATGATCTCAAAGGAATGAACTGTGAAGAAGGTCTTGCTCTTGACCCTGGCTGTGGTTTTGATGACGACAATCTCATCGGAAAAAGAAGAAAAGAAGACTTCGAAGAAACAAACGCTACAAAGTCCATCAATAGTCTATAAGTCTTAGTATTAGGTGAGTTATGCTTATAAAGGTCTATTAAAGCATAAAGGCTCTTAAAACACCTTATCTAATCAAGCTAAGTGTTTTCATAACTTAAAAGAAGTAGAAAACCTTAAGCCAATCTCAAAGAAACAAGTTTCTGGAAAATGGGCTTCTGTGTAATCGATTGCAGCATTATGGTAATCGATTACACCTAGGCAAGTAATCGATTACTCATGGCTTGTAATCGATTACATGTTTGAATTTCAAATTCAAACTGAAACGGCTATTAGTGTAATCGATTACACTAAGTGATGTAATCGATTACACACACGAAAAGTTGCATCTTTTCATAAACCATTGTGTCCCAAACCTTTTGGAAAGGGTTGTGATGGTTCAAGGACATTTCCCTTGCCTATATAAAGTCCATTTGAGTCCAGAACACATAACATACACAAGAGAACACACAACACATGAGAAAATCACATTAGGCCAAAAAGCTTTGTCGAAATTAGTTCTTTTAGAACTTAAACATTCAAGAGCCTAGATTCTGAGTCCATGATCTTCATGTTCATAAGAACACTCTAGTTGTTCATATCTTGAGGAACTCAGAATCATATTATGCTTAAAAGCCTTAAAGCATAAATTCTCATGATCAATCCACTTGTATGTTAAAGGATTGATACAGCCAATTGTAAACTCTTTTTCATCTCTTTCTGTAAGATTGAGTTTTCACCGTAGTATCCGGTGAAGGGTTGTTGTCACTGAAAGTGGTATACTTTCAGGGTTTCGATTGAAGGCGGGTTAGTCTTCAAGGTCTGAAGGTGGTTTGCCTTCAGGAACTGAAAGCGGCTTGCTTTCAGGGGCTGTTGAAAGTGGTTTGCTTTCACAGGGTATTGGTAGAAATTCTTGGGGTCCTTTGATGAGTGGATTTTATATGATGTTTTTAGGGTCTTTTTAGTCTTTTTATTTTATTATTTTTGAGTCACATGTAGGTTTTTTATTGTTTTTATGTAGATTTTATATTTATTTTGCATTTTGCATGTAGATTAGATTTTTTGTGTTTTTCTATCTTTATTTTATATTTTTAGGGATTTTTCTAGTTATTTTATATTTTTAGGAAAAGCTGGTTTAGTTATCATTTTTGTCCAGGGACCAATATGTAAAGTTTCAGGAAGTCAGGGACCAAATTGTAAAAGTTCAAGAGTGGAGGACTGAAAGTGGAGATTGAGAGAATATGAGGGCTTGAATTGAAGTGCTAACCAAGGGAGGACCAAAGTGAAAAAGAAGAATATGAAGAATCACTCTCCAATTTAGCACATGGAAAAAATGTTTAAAGAATTGATGTTAGTGGAGGAAGGGTTTCAGAATTGATCAAGGCTGGTTAGTGGCTTTTTATGGCCATCAAAACCCACTACCATGAATGAAGAAGGAAGGAAAAGCTTGAAGATGAAGAAGCAGCGTCCCAACGCTCAAGCGTTGGGATCCCAGCGCTCCAGCGCTGGGGTTCTGACTAGATGATGAGTCAGATGTTGACCCAGCGCCCAAGCGTTGGAAAGCCAGCGCTCAAGCGCTGGGCCTCGGACAGAAAGTGGATTTTTAATGCATCCTAGCGCCCAGGCGTTGGGAAAGCCAGCGCTCAAGCGTTGGAGGCTGGATTTTTACTATAAATAGGACCCTTTTCTTCACTTGTAAGACACACCTTCATAGAATACAACAAGTATTCTCTCTTTCTCCCTCAAAGATCATTGTTCCTAGGACTTGTGGGAAGCCATACTTGAGCTCCTATCCAGGGTAATCCAATGAATCTTTTAGCCATGCTTGGCTAATTCTTCTTTTAAGTTTTTGGGTTGTTTTAATTTATAATTCATGTTCTAGTTTTCTTTTACATTTCTGAATAATATTTTCTATTCATGTTTATTTCTTTGTTCTTCATTAATCTTTATGCGCAAAGGGTTTCATGCTTTCTACTTATTCATAAGGCCATTTGGTAAGTAGTAAGGGAAATAGGAAATAAAAAAGGTTATATGTTTGCATTACTTAAGGCTATAAGGATGTACGTAATCTTGTGTTGGCTCGGATTCCTTCTTCATCTTCTTCTCTAATTAACTAATAACCAATGCTATGGAGTTAGTAATTAGGAAAGGAAGTTCTACATTTCTTAAGGCCATTAGGGTGTAGAAACTTAGGCTATAGCACCATGAATTTGAATTTAAAGTTCAGAAATTTAGTAAGAGTTTTCTAGCATGTTTTATAGATTATGTAAATCAACCCAAGAGCTTAAATTCCTCTCATCTTATTTCTTATCATTTTATGCTATTGTTATATCTTTGTTCTAAACCAACTTCATATTTCTATCTTTTAATTTTTATGCTTAAGTACTAAATTTTATATCAATAAGAACACCTATCCCTTGGGTTCGATAATCTTTTATATTACGCGATAGTAAATTGTACACTTGCAATTTCATTATCAAGTTTTTGGCGCCGTTGCCGGGGATAGGTTCTTTTCAAGTTATTATTTTTATTTTATTTAGTACTTTTTGTTTATATAAAAAAATTCAAAAAAAAAAAAGAAAATATATATAAAAAAATTGTATTGAATAGGTGCTATTAACTTCTTTGGCTTGTTTGCATGGTAGGACATTTTGATTTGGACCCTGAAATTGAAAGAACTTTGCATCGCAGATTAGCGGAGCAAAGGAGATTAGCAAGGGCCATGGCTGAAACACAAGCACAAATGGAGGAGCGCCTCCTTGCTGAATACAATGCAAGGGTGGAAGATGAAGTCCAAGCTAGACTTCAAAGGCTGAGAGAGGAGGAGGAAGAGCAGAATGCTAATCGCTCTCTTCGTGATATCACAGCTCCCCAGGTAGATTACAATTTTGAAGGGAGTATTGTGGTTCCGGAGGATGCTTTGCCAAATTTCCAGATTCCTCCACACTTCATCTCATTGGTAAGTCAAAACCAATTTGGTGGGAGTGTAAATGAAGACTGCCATACACATCTGGAGCGTTTCACCAGACAATGCTCCACCTTAAGGAGAAATGATGCTCATTTGGATACGGTAAGACTAATGCTGTTTCCATTTTCCTTAAGAGATGTGGCAGAGGAGTGGCTTTCTTCTCAACCACTCAGAAGCATTACTTCATGGGATGATTTGGCTGAAAAATTCACAGCCAAATTTTTTCCATACAATCGCATAAGGAAGTTGAAGCAAGAAATCAACTCCTTCATTCAGCAAGATGCTGAAAACTTGTATGAGACATGGGAGAGGTTCAAGGGACTTCTCAGAAGGTGCCCAGGTCATAACATCTCTATCGCAGATCAGGTAGAGAAATTTTATGCTGCTTTGAATGATTATACCAGGGACAAATTGGATACTGCAGCAAGTGGGGCATTCGATGCTTTGCCGCCACAAGGAGCTCTTGATCTTATCAACAAACTTGCTGCAAGAGCTGCTCATTCAAACCAGGACCGGGCAATCAGGAAAGGTATTTATGAGGTTGATTCTTTTGAGTCCATTGTTGCTTCAAATAAACTTTTATCCAGGAAAGTTGATGCAATGGTCAAAAGAATGGAGGGGGTGCAACTGAGCCCGGAGGAGGCTGAATTAGAAGCTGAGGTAAAAGCTATGGGGAATTTTCAAAATTCCTATGGCAACACCTATAACCCAAGCTGGAGAAACCACCCCAATTTTTCTTGGAGAGATCAAGGGTGTGGTCAAGGTGAAGCCAGGCAACAATTTCAGAGGCCATTCCAGAATCAGAGGCCACCAATGCTTTTGAATCCAAATCAGGGAAGAAAGAGTTTGGAAGAAATTGTTGGTGAAATAGGCCAACAAACTGTGCAATTTATGAATGAGACCCGGACAAGTGCTAAGAATCATGAAGCTTCCATTAGAAATTTGGAAGTCCAGGTAGGCCAGCTGGCCAAGACCATCTCAGAAAGGATTCCAGGTACTTTTCCGTCTGATACTCTTGTCAATCCAAAGGAAAATGTTGAGAATGTTTCTGCCATCACTCTTAGGAGTGGTAAGACTATGCCCGAAAGGGTAGTGGAAATTGAACAAGAGGTAAGTGGTGAAGAAAAAGAAGAAGAAAGGAATGTGCCTATTGTTGTTGAAAAAATTGCTGAAAATGTAATTCCTCCTTCTAAGAAAATTGGCAAAGTTCCTTTTCCTAAAGCTTTCAAAAAGAATTTGGAAAAACAATTCTCGAAATTTCTTGAGATTTTTAAAAGGCTTCAAATTAACATTCCATTTTCTGAAGCTTTGGAACAAATGCCAATTTATGCTAAGTTTATGAAGGACATTTTATTTAGAAGGAGGAAATTAAGTGAGATGGATGAAACTGTGATGTTAACTGAGGAGTGTTCAGCTATGGTTTTGAAAAAGTTGCCCCAAAAATTGAAGGATCCAGGGAGCTTCACTTTGCCTGTGGAAATTGAGGGACTACCTAATGCAACAGCTCTTTGTGATTTAGGAGCTTCTATAAACCTCATGCCACTCTCCATGTTTAGGAAATTGGACATGGGAGAGGCCACTCCTACTTTGATGTGTTTACAATTGGCGGACAGGTCAATTAAGTACCCCTATGGGGTGGCTGAAGATGTTCTGGTAAGGGTTGACAAGTTTGTTTTCCCAGTTGATTTTGTGATACTTGACATAGAAGAAGACTCCAAGGTACCATTGATTCTTGGGCGGCCATTCCTTGCTACAGGAAACGCCAAGATTAATGTAGCAGAAGGCCTCCTATCTTTGAAGGTAGGAGATGAAAAAGTAAAGTTTTCTGTATTTCGTACTTGTAAGCACTATGAGTCTGAAAGTGAGGATGAGTTCAAAGATGATGTTTGTAACAAGAAAAGAAAAAGTACCCCCAATTGATTAAGGGGAAGGGTCTATCTCGGACCTTAACATTGAGCTGGTTGGGAGACAACCCAACTTAGGATAGTTTATTTTTATGTCTTTTTAATTTTCTGCACAACTCTTGTAAATAAATAAAAGAAAAGAATTCTATGTTGTTGCTGCAGGAGGGGCCAGCGCTTAGGCGCTGGAGGCCAACGCACGAGCGTTAGGCCCCTGTAAAAGCCCCCTGGTTCCAGTTGATCCCAACGCTTAGGCGTTGGGGGGCCAGCGCTCATGCGCTAGGCCCCTGGAATCCACCCAGTTTATTTTCTATTTTCCAGCGCCATAGCGTTGGAACCCAGCGCTTAGGCGCTGGGACCTCTGATGCCCAGTAATTCTTTTAATTCCAGCGCCCAAGCGTTGGCATCCCCAACGCTCAAGCGCTGGAGCTCGGGCAGTTTGCTGTTTTTACTTTTATTTGCTGTTTTTAATTTTTAATAAATTTTGTGTTCACCATTTTTCTGAAAGTTTTTAAGTTCTTTGAGTTTCCCTTTGTTTCTACAATGGTTTTAATTTTTGGGAAACTCAAGAATTTTTGTTTTTAAGGTGGACACAATTTCTCAACCCATGATTTTATTTGTGCTAATTTTGGAACTAACAAGTCAAGCAAGCTTTGCTTGTGAGACTTTTGTTTGTTCAATGTTACAGGATAGGTACCAAAAAGAGGGAGAGCCCTCTTGAACTTGAATGTTCAAAGTGAATTTTTACATTGAGGTTCCCTTGGACCTTTGTGGAAAATTTGTTACTATACCAGCTTTTTAGTTTTTGTTTTTCTTTTTATAGTTTTTAGTTTTATTTTTATTTTTAGTTTAAGAGATTTTTATCAATAGTGGAAAAATCCTCAAGGGGTTTTCTTGAGGGACTGGACATAGCCTTCGGTGGATTGAAGGTGAACCAGGATAAAATCTTGTGTGTGATTTCTTCTATCCTTCATATTTACGTTCAAGCGTCGCTCAATTCCGCTGCAATCATAACGATTGTTTCGTGATCTTCATAATCTTGAAAGTAACATTTTCAATAAGACGAAAATCGGGGCAACACTGATTCACCCCCCCCCCCTCTCAGGTTGCTATTTGTACTAACAATTGGTATCAGAGCAGAAGTTTAGGTAAGTTATTCCTAAGATCCGGGAAAAGATGGCACCCTCTTCCAATCATGGAACAAATGAAGGATTCAACATAAACAGGCCACCATTCTTCAATGGAGAACATTATGACTTCTGGAAAATCAAGATGAAGATATTCATAAAGTCATTAGACGCAGGAATATGGAAAGCCATTGAAGAAGGTCCCTTTGTGCCTGTAACAACAGATGAAGAAGGAACTTCACAACCAAAATCTGAAAGTACTTGGAGTGAAGAAGAAAAGAAGAAGGTTCAATATGATCTCAAAGGAATGAACATCCTTACATCTGCTCTTGGCATGGACGAATTTTTCAGAGTATCAACGTGCACTTCATCTAAAGAAATATGGGATACGTTGATGGTGACTCATGAAGGAACAGATGAAGTCAAGAGATCAAAGATAAATACTCTATCTCAGGAATATGAAATGTTCAGAATGCTTTCAGGAGAAAAGGTATTAGATATGCAAAAGCGATTCACTCATTTGATTAATCATTTGATTGCTCTTGGAAAAAAATTTTCAAACAGTGACTTGAACATGAAAGTTCTAAGATCACTTACAACCAAAAGTTACAGCCATCTCTGAGAAGAAGAGTTTATCAAATATGACTCTTGCAACTCTTTTTGGAAAACTCCAAGAACATGAGTTGGAATTGAATCGTTTAGAAGAGCATGAACAACATGAGAAGAAGCATCGATCAATTTCTTTAAAGGCAAAAGAAAGCATCAAAGAAGATTATGATGCAGACTCTGAAGAAGAAGAGAATGGAAATTTGAATCTTCTAGTAAAGAACTTTGGAAAGTTTCTTAAAAGAAAAGGTGTCAAATTCAACAATAATAAATCTTTCCAAAGGAACAATGAGTCTTCTTCGTCTCAAAAGATCACATGTTTCGAATGTGGCAAGCCTGGACACTTCAAGTAAGATTGTCCAAATCTTCAGAAGAAGAAACATGGTCTAAGAGAAAAATTCGAAAAGAATGATCAACCTACACGAAGAGCATATTTGGCTTGGGATGATAATGAAGTAAGTTCATCATCAGACTCTGACAAAGAAGAAGCACAAGTTGCTTTGATGGCCTCACGTGACTCAAATGTTGAAGATTCCCAGGTTAGTGATAATTCTATGTCTTCTCATGATTTAAAGTTTGCTATGGAAAATATGTTTAAATTATGTCAAGAATTTTCCAAGATCAGTACTAAGCAAAATGAGTTGATTTCTTCCTTAGAAAGTAAGTGTAGAACCTTACAAGAGGAATTAGACATAGTGAATTCTAAACTAGATGTTACACATAAATGCACTAAGTGTAGTTCTCTAGAAGAAAAGATAGATAATCTTCAACAAATAGTAAATAACTTCAATAAGGGAAAACAGAAGTTAGATGATATTCTTAGTGTGCAAAGACATTCAAATAACAAGTCAGGTCTAGGATATACTTCTCACCCAAAGACTAAAGAAGTCAAGAAGACTGTGTTTGTAAAACCAAACATGATGGAAAGATCTTCTAAAGGTGTTAAGAACAATTTATCTAGAAGTATGAACAATAGAAAGAACAACACTAATAGACTTTCTAAGAAGACCCATTCTACTCCTAGAAAATCAAGTAGTTACAATTATTATTCTTGTACTTATTGTAACAAAGTAGGACATACCCCTAGTAGATGTTACTACAAACATGTAGGAGTACCAAATAGGGAATACGTTTGGGTTAGAAAGGATGTTAACTTAGAAGGACCCAAAACTTGTTGGGTTCCTAATACCAATGTCTGAACTTTGTCATGTAGGTGTGTATGAAAGCACCAAAGGATTTATGGTATCTTGATAGTGGCTGCTCATCACACATGACAGGAGACAAAACTAAGTTTTCATTTCTTATACCTGGAGAAAAAGGTTTTGTCACATATGGTAACAATCAAAAGGGAAAGATACTCGGTATTGGAAGAATAGGCACACCCCCTCAAACAGTCATCGATAAAGTTCTTTACGTTGATGGTTTGATGCATAATCTTCTGAGTATTAGTCAACTACGTGATAAAGGTTTGAAAGTTGGTTTTATTGATGATATATGTATAGTAAAAGATGTGAAAACTAACTAAATTAAGTTTTCTGGGTATAAAGTAAATAAAGTCTTCATGATCTCCTTGGAAGAAATTCCACAAAATGTGAGATGCCTTTTGGCCAAGAACAATAGTGATTCATGGCTATGGCACAGAAGACTTGCTCATATTCACATAGACCATTTAAATAAACTAGTCAAGCATGATCTGGTTGTTGGGCTTCCAAAGATAAAATTCGAGAAAGACAAGCTTTGTGATGCATGTCAAAAAGGGAGGCAAACCATAACATCCTTCAAACCAAATAACATAGTTTCGACTTCAAGGCCCCTTCAATTGTTACATATGGATTTGTTCGGACCATCTAGAACAAAAAGCCTCGAAGGTAATTTCTATGCACTTGTTATTGTTGATGATTTCTCTAGATTTACATGGACATTATTTCTGCCTCATAAGAATGAAGCCTTCAATGCATTCAAGAGATATGCAAGGCTAGTTCAAAATGACAAATCTTTAAAGATCTCTTCTATTAGAAGTGATCATGGTGGAGAATTTCAGAATCAACAATTCCAAGAACTATGTGATGAAAATGGAATATCACATAATTTCTCTACTCCGAGAACACCACAGCAAAATGGTTTTGTAGAAAGGAAGAACAGATTACTTGAAGAATTAACAAGGACCATGCTAAGTGAATCAAGTCTCCCTAAATATTTCTGGGCTGATGCTGTAAGTACTGCTTGCTATGTTTCCAATAGAGTTCTTATTAGACCTATTCTTAAGAAAACCCCCTATGAACTCTACAAAGGAAGGAAACCAAATATCTCTCATCTACATGCTTTTGGATCAAAATGCTTTGTCTTGAATAATGGAAAGGAAAACCTTGGTAAATTTGATGAAAAATCCGATGAAGGTATATTCCTTGGTTATTCTCTAACAAGCAAAGCATATAGAGTCTTTAACAAGAAAACTCTATCTGTGGAAGAATCCATACATGTCTCTTTTGATGAATCTAAATCTTCAATAGAAGATAAAGTCAATCTTCCAGATAATGAAGAAGAAGATATCATTGTAAGTGAAGATTCTCAAAAGGATGGAGATCAAAATCCAATACAAGAAGAGCACATTGAAAGTAATACTTATCAACTTCCAAAGGAATGGAGAACCCATAAGGATCATCCAGTTGATAATATTATTGGTGATATTTCTAGAGGCGTTTCTACAAGGCTACGCTTAAATGATTCAGTTTTGAATATGGCCTTTGTCTCTCAGATAGAACCATCAAAAGTAAATGATGCTCTAGAGGATGAGTATTGGATTGTAGCAATGCAGGAAGAACTAAACCAATTTGAAAGGAATCAAGTTTGGGAACTTGTCCCTAAGCCTAGTGATAAACATATTATTGGAACAAAGTGGGTATTTAGGAATAAGTTAGATGAAAATGGTATCATAGTTAGGAACAAAGCAAGATTAGTTGCTCAAGGCTATAATCAAGAAGAAGGTATAGATTTTGATGAAACTTATGCACCAGTAGCAAGGTTGGAAGCCATAAGATTGTTATTAGCGTATGCTTGTTCTTTAAATTTCCCATTATATCAAATGGACGTCAAAAGTGCTTTCCTGAACGGATACATTCAAGAAGAGGTCTATGTGAAGCAACCTCCAGGATTTGAAGATCCAAAGTTTCCTTCACATGTCTTCAAATTAAAGAAGGCACTTTATGGTCTTAAGCAAGCCCCTCGTGCATGGTATGATAGATTAAGCACGTTCCTTTGTAATAAAGGATTTCAAAAGGGTAAGGCTGACACAACCTTGTTCATTAAAAGAACGAAAGGTAATACTTTATTAGTTCAAATTTATGATGATGATATCATCTTTGGTGCAACTAACGAATCTCTTTGTAAAGATTTCTCTAATATAATGCAAGAAGAATTTGAGATGTCCATGATGGGACAATTAAATTTCTTTCTTGGGTTGCAAATCAAGCAATCAAATGATGGAATATTCATCAATCAATCAAAGTTTTGCAAGGAATTATTAAAGAAATATGATTTGGATGATTGCAAAGCCATAGCTACACCAATGGGGTCTAACACATATCTAGATCAAGATGAATCCGGTGTTCAAGTTGATATTACCAAATATAGAGGTATGATCGGATCTCTTCTATACTTAACTGCAAGTAGACCTGATATTATGTTTAGTGTGTGTCTATGTGCTAGATATCAAGCATCTCCTAGGGAATCACATTTGAGTTCTGTTAAACGGATTTTCAAATATTTGAAAGGAACTACAAATGTTGGTTTGTGGTATCCCAAAGGAAGTGTTTGTGATTTGATTGGGTATTCTGATTATGATTATGCTGGTTGTAAAACTGAAAGAAAAAGTACAAGTGGTACTTGTCACTTGTTAGGAAATTCTCTTGTCTCTTGGTCTTGTAAGAAACAAGCATGTGTTGCTCTAAGTACTGCGGAAGCAGAATACATTGCTGCAGGAAGTTGTTGTGCACAAACTCTATGGCTCAAACAAAAACTCAAAGATTATGGCTTAGAGCTGGGCTGCATTCCAATCAAATGTGACAACACAAGTGCCATTAATCTCACTAAAAACCCTATCATGCATTCTCGAACTAAGCATATTGATATACGACATCATTTTCTTCGAGATCATGTTGTGAGGAATGATATTGAGATTTCATTTGTGGATACACATAATCAATTAGCAGATATCTTTACTAAGCCTCTTCCTAAGGAATCATTCTTCAAGATAAGAAGAGAATTAGGCATATTAGATGAGCATGACATTTAAGGTAACATGTTATTTGCATAAACTTTATGATGAATATATGTTTATATGCATTTAGATAGATTATGTGCTTAAGTGTTTATAGGAAAATGTGTTACATAAGAATCTAGAGCCTAGAACTTGTAAAATTGTCATAGTAATCGATTACCATAGGTCCTGTAATCGATTATCCATGCTCTCAGTCCTCGTGCCTGTTAGAACTATCTGAATAATCGATTATCATAATTGCTATAATCAATTACATGTTCAAAATTTGAAATTTTTCAAATTTGCAACTGATGTAATCGATTACCCTAACTGTAGTAATCGATTACAAGCTCGAAAAACTGCCAGAATTTCAGTTTTTCCCTCCTCTTTTTGAAATTCAAACTCAGGATAACTGACCCGTAATCGATTATATACACAATTTTCTCTATAAAATCAGCATTTGTCTCTTGTTCTTCAACTATCTCTCTAACCTATCCTCTTCCTCAAAGTCCTGCATTAGCCATGGGGTCTCTTTCTCGTCCCTCCAATGTCTCCTCTCCAATCAATACTCCTCGAAGGGATTCCTCCAATGATCCCTTTTTTCATCCTCGATACCGCATAGATGTCCCAACAAATGCCGTATCGGCTGGCTTGTCTCCATTTTATGCCATTCCTTCAAATTTCTCACAGGAAACCAAGGTCATCCTTGAACGAATGGATATTCTGTCACTTCGTCTTTCTCAAAAGTTGGGCCAACTAGAAGATACCATTCGGTCTCGCTTTCTTATTGTGGAAAATCGCATAGAGGCCGTACACTCCTTCATGCATAAGGAGATTGAGAGCCTCCAGGACCTTGACCCTTCTGAGAACTCTGAGGATTCTAGTCAAGCCTAAGTTCTGAAGTCTTGTGTCTCCATATAGTTATCTACTTATTATTAGGATTTCCCTATTTTCGCAAAAAAGGCTCTATCCCTTGTTGTAATCCATCTACTACATATGTTTTCTATGGTTTACTATGTGTAACTTATGCATTTGCTCTCTTATATTTATAAGTGCTGGTTGTTCATATTTTACATATTTACCCCTATACCCCTATGTTTTATTTTGCAATATATACTTGTGTGGATGTATGCCTGTACTCTTTGGCCTTTTCTTCTTTTTGATGAAGTCAAAAGGGGGAGAAAGGTTTTGTGCTCTTAAAGATCATATGCAGGAATTCAACAAGTACTTTAGAAAGGGGGAGAAATATCAGAAATACTAGATTCCATCAAATAGGGGGAGTTCTGCATCAAAAATGCATATATGATCTTCAAGTATCAAGAATGTGTTTGCCATCATCAAAAAGGGGGAGATTGTGAAGAAGGTCTTGCTCCTGACCCTGGCTATGGTTTTGATGACGACAAACTCATCGGCAAAAAGAAGAAAAGAAGACTTCGAAGAAACAAACACTACAAAGTCCATCAATAGTCTAGAAGTCTTAGTATTAGGTGAATTATGCTTATAAAGGTCTATTAAAGCATAAAGGCTCTTAAAACACCTAATCTAATCAAGCTAAGTGTTTTCATAACATAAAAGAAGTAGAAAACCTTTATAATCTTTATGATGAATATATGTTTATATGCATTTAGATAGATTATGTGCTTAAGTGTTTATAGGAAAATGTGTTACATAAGAATCTAGAGCCTAGAACTTGTAAAATTGTCATAGTAATCGATTACCATAGGTCCTGTAATCGATTATCCATGCTCTCAGTCCTCGTGCCTGTTAGAACTATCTGAATAATCGATTATCATAACTGCTATAATCGATTACATGTTCAAAATTTGAAATTTTTCAAATTTGCAACTGATGTAATCGATTACCCTAACTGTAGTAATCGATTACAAGCTCGAAAAACTGCCAGAATTTCAGTTTTTCCCTCCTCTTTTTGAAATTCAAACTCAGGATAACTGACCCGTAATCGATTACATACACGATTTTCTCTATAAAATCAGCATTTGTCTCTTGTTCTTCAACTATCTCTCTAACCTATCCTCTTCCTCAAAGTCCTGCGTTAGCCATGGGGTCTCTTTCTCGTCCCTCCAATGTCTCCTCTCCAATCAATACTCCTCGAAGGGATTCCTCCAATGATCCCTTTTTTCATCCTCGATACCGCATAGATGTCCCAACAAATGCCGTATCGGCTTGCTTGTCTCCATTTTATGCCATTCCTTCAAATTTCTCACAGGAAACCAAGGTCATCCTTGAACGAATGGATATTCTGTCACTTCGTCTTTCTCAAAAGTTGGGCCAACTAGAAGATACCATTCGGTCTCGCTTTCTTATTGTGGAAAATCGCATAGAGGCCGTACACTCCTTCATGCGTAAGGAGATTGAGAGCCTC
Organism: Acmispon strigosus; assembly: GCA_030819835.1. Classification (NCBI taxonomy): domain Eukaryota; kingdom Viridiplantae; phylum Streptophyta; class Magnoliopsida; order Fabales; family Fabaceae; genus Acmispon; species Acmispon strigosus. Next base: position 17,320,694 of record JAUAMA010000007.1, on the reverse strand, counting down.
CAGGACCTTGACCCTTCTGAGAACTCTGAGGATTCTAGTCAAGCCTAAGTTCTGAAGTCTTGTGTCTCCATATAGTTATCTACTTATTATTAGGATTTCCCTATTTTCGCAAAAAAGGCTCTATCCCTTGTTGTAATCCATCTACTACATATGTTTGCTATGTTTTACTATGTGTAACTTATGCATTTGCTCTCTTATATATATAAGTGCTGGTTGTTCATATTTTACATATTTACCCCTATACCCCTATGTTTTATTTTGCAATATATACTTGTGTGGATGTATGCCTGTACTCTTTGGCCTTTTCTTCTTTTTGATGAAGTCAAAAGGGGGAGAAAGGTTTTGTGCTCTTAAAGATCATATGCAGGAATTCAACAAGTACTTTAGAAAGGGGGAGAAATATCAGAAATACTAGATTCCATCAAATAGGGGGAGTTCTGCATCAAAAATGCATATATGATCTTCAAGTATCAAGAATGTGTTTGCCATCATCAAAAAGGGGGAGATTGTGAAGAAGGTCTTGCTCCTGACCCTGGCTGTGGTTTTGATGACGACAAACTCATCGGCAAAAAGAAGAAAAGAAGACTTCGAAGAAACAAACACTACAAAGTCCATCAATAGTCTAGAAGTCTTAGTATTAGGTGAGTTATGCTTATAAAGGTCTATTAAAGCATAAAGGCTCTTAAAACACCTAATCTAATCAAGCTAAGTGTTTTCATAACTTAAAAGAAGTAGAAAACCTTAAGCCAATCTCAAAGAAACAAGTTTCTGGAAAATGGGCTTCTGTGTAATCGATTGCAGCATTATGGTAATCGATTACACCTAGGCAAGTAATCGATTACTCATGGCTTGTAATCGATTACATGTTTGAATTTCAAATTCAAACTGAAACGGCTATTAGTGTAATCGATTACACTAAGTGATGTAATCGATTACACACACGAAAAGTTGCATCTTTTCATAAACCATTGTGTCCCAAACCTTTTGGAAAGGGTTGTGATGGGGGAGTTATTCAACAAAATTGCCAATATGATCTTCAAGTATCAAGAATGCGTTTGCCATCATCAAAAAGGGGGAGATTGTGAAGAAGGTCTTGCTCCTGACCCTAGCTGTGGTTTTGATGACGACAAACTCATCAACAAAAAGAAGAAAAGAAGACTTCGAAGAAACAACGCTACAAAGTTCATCAATAGTCTAGAAGTCTTAGTATTAGGTGAGTTATGCTTCTAAAGGTCTATTAAAGTATAAAGGCTCTTAAAATATCTAAACTAATCAAGCTAAGTGTTTTCATAACTTAAAAGAAGTAGAAAACCTTAAGCAGATCTCAAAGGATCAAGTTTCTTGAAGATGGAGTTCATTGTAATCGATTTCAGGATTCTGGTAATCGATTACACCTAGGCAAGTAATCGATTACTTGTTGTTTGTAATCGATTACATGTTTGAATTTCAAATTCAAACTGAAACGGCTATTAGTGTAATCGATTACACTAAGTGATGTAATCGATTACCAGAACGAAAAGTTACATCTTTTCATGAACCATTGTGTCCCAAACCTTTTGGAAAGGGTTGTGATGGTTCAAGGACGTTTCCCTTGCCTTTATAAAGTCCATTTGAGTCCAGAACACAAGAGACAACACACAACACATGAGAATACAACATTAGGCCAAAGCTTTGTCAAAATTAGTTCATCTTTTAGAACTTAAACCTTCAAGAGCCTAAATTCTAAGTTCATGATCTTCATATCTATAAGAACACTTTAGTTGTTCATATCTTGAAGAACTCAGAATTATATTATGCTTAAAAGCCTTAAAGCATAATTTCTCATGATCAATCCATTTCTATGTTAAAGGATTGATACAGCCAATTGTAAACTCTTCTTCATCTCTTTCTGTAAAATTCACCGTGGTATTCGGTGAAGGGTTGTTGTCACTGAAAGTGGTATACTTTCAGGGTATTGATTGAAGGTGGTTTAGCCTTCAAGGTCTGAGGGTGGTTTGCCTTCAGGAACTGAAAGCGGTTTGCTTTCAGGGGCTGTTGAAAGTGGTTTGCTTTCACAAGGTATTGGTAGAAATTCTTGTGGTCCTTGGGTTAGGAACTTGTAAGAGATTTTTATCAATAGTGGAAAAATCCTCAAGGGGTTTCTTTGAGGGACTGGACATAGCCTTCGTCGGAATGAAGGTGAACCAAGATAAAACTCTGTGTGTTATTTCCTTCATCCTTCATCTTTTACTTTCAAGCAATACTCAATTCCGCTGCAATCACAACAATCGTCTCGTGATTATCATCCTCTTGAAAGTAACATTTTCAATAAGGCGAAAATCGGGGCAACACTGATTCACCCCCCCCCCCCTCTAAGGTTGCTATCTTTACTAACACAAGCTTTTCCATTCTTCATGGTAATGGGTTTTCAATGCCTTAAATGGCGACCACTCAGCCCTTAATCATTTCTGAAACTTCCTTCCCACTACCATCAATTCTTCAAGCTTATTTTCCATGTGCTAAATTGGAGAGAGTTGCTTCATATTCTTCTTTTTATCTTTTAGCCCTCTCTTTACTAGCACTTCAATTCTGGCCCTTTAATTCTTTGAAACTTCACTTTTAATCCTCCACTATTGAACTTTCACACTTTGATCCCTGATTTCCTGAAACTTTACAAATTGGTCCCTGGACAAAAATGATAACTATACCAGCTTTTCCTAAAAATATAAAATAACTATAAAAATTCCTAAAAATATAAAATAAAGTTAGAAAAACAAATAAAATCTAATCTATATGCAAAATGAAAAATAAATATAAAATCTACATAAAAATAATAAAAATAAAAAGACTAAAAACAACCTTAAAACATCATATAATATCCACTCATCACATATGAAATAGCAATTCTTTCGTACACAATAATGACGCACACACCACTGTAGTTATTTTTTATGCTATGATCTTTACAAGTGGAAAAGCAGACACAATATTTTGCACTATAAGGTAGCTTAGGAAGGAATTTAAAGGATATGGTTAGACGTTGAATTCTTTCACAATCATAAAAATTAGCCTCTCTTATTTTGGTCAAACAATGGAAAAATAAAAAGCTCAATATAGTTGTATTTTTTTGAAATGGTTATTGAAACAGTTACATTAATTGGATTATATGAGTGTGAGGCAAATTAAGATTATTAACCGTGGAGTTTCAGAAAACTTGATGAATCAAAGAAGAAAGATATGAAGTATTTTTCATAATTCCACCTAAGTGGAGGAAAAAGTTGTAAATGGAGCACACCAGAAAGAAGTTTATGTCATTTACCCCTCCACAGTATACTTCTGATGAGGTTCACTAATAAGGAGACTATTTAAGACATCAATCTCATCCTCTCGAGTAAGGGCAATAACTTTTGCCGACATCCAAACTAGAGACAAGTTAGCATTATTCCTTTTTAATGCAACAGAAAGTATAACATTCTGGATATGACGTGATCGTACATTCTGGATACTGAAGTTGTATGTTGATAAGGGTGAATTGGTTACTCTTATTAATTCAATGTATATTATTTGGTACACAAGTGGCTCATCTACCAAAAAACACTTGACTTTTCACAAAATAAGACATTTATCATGCAACTCAGACGCGCATCAGATCTATTTATGATTTCCTTGTTGGATACAAGTAAACGACACCTGTTGTTGATCTAGAACATGTGTGGTCTTGAAGATCTAGAGTGATATTATCACCATCTTTCTGAAAGGTATGAATATGTAAAATGTAAAACTCAGTTTAACATTGTTGCCGTTAAAATGCTTTTTTATTGAACATGTTCTTCATAAATACGTAACTAAGTCTCAGCTTTCAATTTTAACCGACTTTTATTTTATTTTACTTTTAATATGTTTTAATATTTTTATTTTATCTCTAAATTTTCCTTTTTATTGAAATAACTAAAATGAAACAAATTTAAAATATAAAACCGAAATTAAGAATAAATCTAAAAAATGACAAAAAAGGAAAGTGTAAAATGACTTCATCACTTTATAATCTTATTTGACTGGCATTAGTCTCCGTTTATAAATTTCAGCTAAAAAGGAATTAAATATGAATGAATTGCACAAGTTTTTGATAAAGGAAATTTGTGCTGTTTTAAAAAAGTATATTGAGGAAATGTTTATCTTGTCGGAAAGTTAGAAAAAGTTATACAACTCTCATGAGAACTCCAACTGCTATATTATATGTTAACTAAGTGGATTTCTATTTAGAAGACAAACTCAAGACATAGACGCAACATGTTCATGGAGAAATATACGACAACTCGTATCCAAAGTTGTAGATGTTAGTTTTGTATGAAACTTGATGCATTTAAAAGATTATGTTGCCATAAAATCATTATTAAATATTTTTTCATTACTCTATAGATATTTGTTTTGTTAAATTTACAGGATTTTTATATCAAAATTTGCAAGTAAAATTTTAGATAAATCTAAAAAAATAACGTGTTGTTTAATTCTTAGGGACATCCACATGAAATTTCATCCAATGACTAAACACAAAAATTATTTTCATGTAGGAAATATCCGTTTTTGGACTAGACTTCAGGAACTCTTGTAGGAGATCTAAACTTCTTGAAGCATCACTCGAATGTCCACTTTTTCAATAGTATTTTGAACTCTAGACTTAAGGAGCGCAACACTAAAAAATGGACAGAAATAACAAGAAACTAGACGTGGTGCCGAAACTTTCTGTAATGGCTCCAATGTATATATAGGTGAGGAAGAGAACCCTGAAGGTGGAAAAATGTTTTGTCCTGTGATCAAAAATTAAAAGCAGGGAATCTTACTTTGAAAATTAGCATGAATGCTAGAAGTCCAGGGAGGGTGATTATAAAAGTTTGTGGAAATTCTAGCTATGAGAGAGAATGAGAGTGACAAAAGCTCTAATTTCCCATATGTCTACGATGGACTGTATTTGGTGAACAACTAGACTGAATGATAGTGTAAAAATGAGGAACTTCTAATCAAGTTTACATCGAATAGAATGTCAAATTAACCCCCCCCACCTGCGTTGCCCATGTAGGTTTAGGTTTTAAAGGTTCCCCTGCAAGTTATATAACTAGATGGGGGGTAAATTAACCCCCCACCTGTCAAATTAACCCCAATTTGACCTGCAGGTGAACCTTTAAAACCTAAATTTACATGGGTAACGCAGGTGGGGGGTTTATTTGACATTCTATTTGATGTAAACTTGATTAGAAGTTCCTCATTTTCCCACTATCCTTCGGTCTAGTTGTTCACCAAATACAGTTCACCGTAGACATATGGGAAAATAGAGCTTTTGTCACTCTCATTCTCTCTCATCCCTAGAATTTCCATAAAATTTTATAATCACCCTCCCTGGAGTTCTTGCATTCATGCTAATTTTCAAAGTAAGATTCCCTCCTTTTAATTTCTGATCACGGGACGAAACATTTGCCACAAGGTCTAGGTATGATATTTTTCATCACGAGTGGGAATTGGCTGTTCCTAAACCAGTTCATCTTGGCACCATCCCATTTGGACTTATCTCTAACGTGAAAAGCATTGTGATTCAACATGGGTCATGGGTACTTCTCCTACTGGTAGCCAAACAACAACCTGAACCTATGGCGACAGTCACTATTCCCTCCAACAATCACCCATCATATACACCAGTTATTCCATTGCCTCAAACCATCACCATTCCACAAAACACACTTCATGCACCCACCGATTCAGAAGAAAATCATCACCACCAATCCTCATCATTCTCTCCAAAACGAAGCCTCATCATCTACACCAGATGCTGAAGTTACCAAGGCCCAACCCATTTCTTTTGCACTGCCAACTAGTGATGATTCTCAAGAGGAGCAACTCCATAAGTCCAATATGGAATATGAACCAGCTAAAGCATCCTTTGATGCCAAAACTGCTGTGATGGAACTACGGGCTAAAATGGAAGAAGGAAACTCTAGAGCCGAGAAGAAAAGTGACGAGGTGTGCCAAAGGGCCTTTGATCGCATTGAAGCTGTGTCTGAAAGACTTGAGCGAAAAATTGCTGAAAGCTTTGAGAGCATGAAGGACCTGTTCAGAAGATACATGCAGCAACGACAGCAGCCACATGACTAATCTCTATCTCTTTATTTAATTTACACAGTCTTCGTTCTTATTGACTCAGCATTCTTAATCATCTATTGCCTGCTTACTTATTCATCTATTTTTGATAATGCCAAAGGGGGAGAAGAGATAGGAAAAGGGACTAGGAGAAAAGATTAGTTAGTAAAAGAGAGAAAAGTAACTTCACCTAGGAGAAGTAGTAGCAAATTTAGGGGGAGCAAAAGTAAGTCTACTTAGGCAAACGATCACTAGTCAAACACTATCTAGGACAGTTCATTTAGGGGGAGCAAAGTTACGTAAACTCAAATAAGATAAATTCGTCCACCCAAAAGATTAGCTATTTTCACTCAAATAATATCACTTACAAAAAGGCAACCATATTTTTCTAGATGCAATACCCTGAAGAAAAATCAACAAAATGCTGTATGATCAATTACATTCTTAAACGAACCTTTTCCAAAAGAAATTGTCATTATCAAAAAGGGGGAGATTGTTAGATCAAATAATTAAATAGATTATTATGTTTTGATAATTAACAATTTCTTTTCAATAACGTTGAAGATAAAAATTTCTAACATAGTGAAAATTATCATGTACAGGAATAACCATCTCTGAAATGAATGAATAAACACCATTGCCTTATCAAGAAAATCAGTTCGCAAGAAGAGTTCGTCCGGTCACCCCAATGGAAGGAACATCAAAGACATATGTAGAGAAGCATTCTCGTACAAGACTGTCCGGTGGACCAAGAGAGACAAATCAACAAGCTTCAAATGAACAGCGTCTCCCTCTGTGACCACTTGATGGGAATCCTCACACTCGGATCAAGTCTACTTGAAGCAACTAAACCAGCCCACCATACTGCTTGAAGATGAAAGAAGATAACAATATTGAAGAAACTCCGTCTGCCTCGAAACCTCTCCAGCATCATATAAAGGAGTTGTGGATCAATTCTCTCTGATGAATAGCTTCAGTGAAAGAAAGAATTCAAACAAGAATATTCCATTTCCTAGAAACAAATTGACTGAAGAAAATTCATTTGGCAATGCGGGCAAATCACGGAACTTCAAACATTCAATGGAGACTGCGTCTGCCAAAGCTAAATGATAGAATCCGTCCACCTAAGTATGAATCGCGCCAAAGATACAAAAGATCGGTGAGTTCGTCTTTCAAGGATATTAAGTTGACTGAAGCATTAAAGAAATTACTCTTTTGAGTAATTACCTCTCTCCTCGTCTGCACGACTATCAAAACCTGGCAATCACAGAAAGAGAGATGGGACATAATCAAATACAATACCTCTTGGTCCCACTACATCTCTGCTTCTCCTAAAATCAAGCTGACATCGCGAAATCAACGGCAAGAATCTCTGAGCATCGTACACTCTCAACGGTCGAAATTCAAAATCCTGACCAAGGCACGTGATGAGTATTAGCTGTCTAGTACTGGGGTAAGAGAGTCAAAGCAGTCCTCACCACTGAACTTTTACACGTTATATACATAGAAACCAGCTCAAGGCTACTTGCTCAAGATGGAGCTAGACGACATCAACCCAGAAGTACTGATAATATCCAGATCATATCTTATGCTTACAGAGAGGTCTCTGATCGTGACTTACGCCTGCTGAGAGATGCAGAACTAGCCGTTATGTGCTTCCCAGAGAGGACGAAGCACTTCGAGCAGGTTTTCACTCCTACTATGGAGAATGAACGAAGATCTTCAGCTGAAGATATATATAGAGAACCTTGCTCCCGTTGCAACTTGGCGACTGGAACTAAATTATACACACTTCAATCTAGTTCGTCCAAAGACCAAGGAAACCTTGGTCTTCAACTCATGAAACTTCAAGTCATATCCCAACCTGAGTTGAGTTGCTTATGTGTGTGGACACTTCATAGAGTTTATCTCTCATTATATTCCACACACGTAACTCAGAACAAGAGATCAACTTGCTTATGATCTCTCTGTTCAATATACTTCATTTCTTCTACCTACTCTTATCAAGAAGAGATTATTGTAGAAAAGAAAAATCCTGAAAAAGGTGATAGGAGAAGTCCTGACAATACTTGTAAGGAGAAGTCCTAATAATACTTGTAAGGAGAAGTCCTAATAATACTTGTAAGGAGAAGTCCTTTGAATACTTGATAGGAGAAGTCCTTAGAATACTTGTTGGGAGAAGTCCCTGAAAATACTTGTACTATTTGTTGAAATAGTGAAAATCTTGGTGAAGCCAAGGACTGGACGTAGCCCTGCCGATTATGGGGGTGAACCAGAATAAAAACTTTGTGTGCTTTACATTCAAGTTTTTGTTAGTACAGATAGCAACCTAAGAAGGGGGGTGAATCAGTGTTGCCCCGATTTTCGCCTTATTGAAATTGTTACTTTCAAGATAATGATGATCACGAAATGATTGCTATGATTGCAGCGGAATTGAGCGATGCTTGAAAGTAAATATGAAGGATAAAAAAAATCACACACAAGATTTTATCCTGGTTCACCTTCAATCCACCGAAGGCTACGTCCAGTCCCTCAAGAAAACCCCTTGAGGATTTTTCCACTATTGATAAAAATCTCTTACAAGTTCCTAACCCAAGGACCCCAAGAATTTCTACCAATACCCTGTGAAAGCAAACCACTTTCAACAGCCCCTGAAAGCAAACCGCTTTCAGTTCCTGAAGGCAAACCACCTTTGGACCTTGAAGACTAACCCGCCTTCAATCGAAACCCTGAAAGTAAATCACTTTCAGTGACAAAAATCCTTCACCGAGAACTACGGTGAAAACCCAACCTTACAGAAAGGGATGAAGAAGAGTTTACAATTGGCTGTATCAATCCTTTAACATACAAGTGGATTGATCATGAGAAATTATGCTTTAAGGCTTTTAAGCATAATAGGGTTCTGAGTTCCTCAAGATATGAACAACTAAAGTGTTCTTATGAACATGAAGACCATGGACTCAGAATCTAGGCTCTTGAATATTTAAGTTCTAAAAGAACTAATTTTGACAAAGCTTTTTGGCCTAATGTGATTTTCTCATGTGTTGTGTGTTCTCTTGTGTATGTTATGTGTTCTGGACTCAAATGGACTTTATATAGGCAAGGGAAACGTCCTTGAAGCATCACAACCCTTTTCAAAAGGTTTGGGACACAATGGTTCATGAAAAGATGCAACTTTTCGTGTGTGTAATCGATTACATCACTTAGTGTAATCGATTACACTAATAGCCGTTTCAGTTTGAATTTGAAATTCAAACATGTAATCGATTACAAGCCATGGGTAATCGATTACTTGCCTTGGTGTAATCGATTACCATAATGCTGCAATCGATTACACAGAAGCCCATTTTCCAGAAACTTGTTTCTTTGAGATTGGCTTAAGGTTTTCTACTTCTTTTAAGTTATGAAAACACTTAGCTTGATTAGATTAGGTGTTTTAAGAGTCTTTATGCTTTAATAGACCTTTATAAGCATAACTCACCTAATACTAAGACTTCTAGACTATTGATGGACTTTGTAGCATTTGTTTCTTCGAAGTCTTCTTTTCTTCTTTTTGCCGATGAGTTTGTCGTCATCAAAACCACAGCCAGGGTCAGGAGCAAGACCTTCTTCACAGTTTTATCGCTTACTTTGTACACCGCGGTTTGTGCTTTCATATATAACTTATTTTGAGAACATATAACAAATTGTCAATATCTATTAAACATTCTACACATTTCTTCTTGTGTCACAAAAGACCTTAAAATGAAAAACTTCTAATAGATGTTCATTAAACTAATATCTTCAAATGAAATTTCAAAAATGGGTCACACAATTCAAACCCCCCCTTTCTTGTGTGTTTTCTGCACCCTCACAACGATCCCCTTGACATAAGGTCATAAGGGTAGTGGCCTACTGTCACAATTGTTGGGGATGCCATGATTAGGCCAATAATATGCATGTACGTGCTACAAGAAAACTTTTCTGCTATGCCCTCATTTTATTCTTTGAACTTAGTGCATTTTCTAAGTAGGCATATTACTCAAGATCTTTTATTTGGCTAGACTAGATATATGGTTGCGTAAACATCTTTCCTCCATCCATTCATAGGATATACATCTAATTAATTTTATGTTGAACATTTATTGAAATTTTGCTTATCTTGCGACTTTGATAGACTTTTGATTGGGTTTAAGTGCTTTTTATTTTGGGTACCTTTTCTTGTTAATTTTGCTTTGATTCCTGATGACTGGATTTTATATGATGTTTTTAGGGTCCTTTTATTTTATTTGTATTGAGTCTCATATAGGTTTTTATTCTTTTTATTTAGATTATCTATTTATTTTTGCATTTTCATGTAGATTAGCTTTTATTTGTTTTTAAGCTTTATTTGTATAATTTTAGGTATTTTTATTAGCTTTTAGTCTTTTTAGGAAACTGGTTAAATTAAGCATATTTTTGGGGACCAAGGTGCAAATTGCAAGAAATGAAGGACTGAAAATGAAGCACCATTTCTAATTGGCACATGTGAAAAATGCCATGAGTGGAGAATTGATGAGGAAGGGAGGTTTCAGAAGTTAATAAGGGACAAGAATGTGGCTACATCAGTGCCATTGAGGGCCATGAAACCTCATCAAGAGGAAAAACAAAACTTCAAGGAGATGAAGCATCATCCGTGCCAACACTTGAGCGTTGGGACGTGGCAGGTTTTATTATAAATAGGGTATTTGCTTTCCTTTGTAAACACACCTTTCACACCCTTCATACCATCTTTCTTCTTGGTTCAGAGCAATTTCCTGGACTTGTGGGAAGCCTCTTTGAGCTCCCAATTTAGGTTTTTCTCTTTATGTATCTCTTAGCCATGCTAGGCTAATTTCTCTTGTATTTGGGTTGTTATGAATCTTCATAAAACTATGCTGTAAGTCTTAATCTTTATATATGAATGAAGTTCTTGTTCTTAGTATTTTCTCCCCATTCTTAATTAATCTTGGTGCACACAAGTTCACTTTGCTCAATTCTTGCACAGTGGTAATTGGTAGGATTTGAGGGAAATTAGATTAAATTAATGGATTATTCATCACTTAGGTATAAGGATGGAAACCAATTGTGTTGGCTAGAACTAAGAACACTAATGCTTCAATTTGATTAACTAATCACTAAGGTATTAGGCTTAGTAATTGGATTGAAAGTTCTATTTGATTAAGGCATTAACAAATAGAAATCCTAGGCTAAAGAAACTAAGAACTAGTTCTAATTTCATGTGTAAAAGTGATTCTGAAAAGCTAAGTTAAGTGAAGTGAAATTCAACCCAAATACTTGTTTTATCATTTTTATCATTTCATGGCTTTTAGTCTTTTTCTATCACAATATCAAAACAAAACATCTTTTATTTTACCAACTCTTAAAAACCAATTATAAAATGAACCAATCCCTGTGGAGACGATATCTTTTATATTACTTCGATATTCAACCGTACACTTGCGGATTTGGCTTATCAATGCCCTAATTTTATCCGTTAACCTTTGTGCTTTTTCTAAGCAGGGAGATTAATCATGATCTTTGCTTTGGGTAGGTATCGTGGTTGGGGAAACCTCTTTCCCCCATCCATGCGTAGCACACTGATTTATTTCATTTGATATTGAACATTTATTGAAATTTTAGCTTTTTTTAGATAGAATATTTCGGGTTTTTGTGCTTTGCATTTTAGGTTCCTTTTCATACAAATTTCAAAGATGTGTTTGTTTAAATAAAACTTCATTAAGAGTTATAATCTTTCTACGCATAGTCTAAATTTAGGTGTTTGCTTTTAGAATCAACTCGTTCCGATGTTGATGCTATTTTTTGGTATTATATTTAACCATATTGATACCCAAATCGCAAGTGAACGATTGACTATCGCGTAGTATAAAAAGATCGAACCCAAGGGATAGGTGTTCTTTTTATTATAATATCCAGTACTTGTGCAGAAAAATTAAAAGATGAATATATGATGTTGGTTTTAGAGCAATCAAGAACAAAAGAATAAAATGATAAGAATTTAAGCTCTTGGGTTGGTTTACATAGTCTATAAAACATGCTAGTAATCTCCTACTTAATTTCCGAATTTTAAATCCAATTTCATGATGCTATAGCCTAGAATTTCTACAAGTTAATTGCCTTAAGAAATGTAGAACTTTCTTCCTAATTACTAAATCCATAGCCTTTGTATTTAGTTAACCAGAAAAGAAGATGAAGAATGAATTCGGGCCAGCACAAAGTTACGTCTATCCTAATTGCCTTAAGAGATATATACTTATAACCTTTTTTATTTCCTATTTCCCTTAATACTTACCAAATGGCCTTATGACATAAGTAGAAAGCAAGATATCTTTTGTGCACAAAGATGAATAAAGAACAAGGAAATAAAACATGAAAGGAAATATTATTCAGAAATGTAGAAAAAGACTAGAACATGAATTATAAACTAAAACAACCCAAAAACTTAAAGAAGAAGTTAGCCAAGCATGGCTAAAAGAATCATTGAATTACCCTGGATAGGAGCTCAAGTTTGGCTTCCCACAATTCCTAGGAACAATGATCTTAAGGAGGAAAGAAGAATACTTGTTGTATTCTGAAATGGTATGTCTTACAAGTGAAGAAAAGGCCCCTATTTATAGTAATAATTCACCCTCCAGCGCTTGAGCGCTGGCATTCCCAACGCTTGGGCGTTGGGATGCATTAAAATTCCACTATCAGACCGAGGCCCAGCGCTTGAGCGCTGGCTTTCCAACGCTTGAGCGCTGGGTGAGAATCTGACTCATCTCCTAGTCAGAGTCCCAACGCTTGAGCGTTGGGTCGCCTGCTGCTTCATCTTCAAGCTTTTCCCTTCTTCATCGTAATGGGTTTTCAATGCCTTCAATGGCCACCACTCAGCCCTTAATCATTTCTGAAACTTCCTTCCCACTACCATCAATTCTTCAAGCTTATTTTCCATGTGCTAAATTGGAGAGAGTTGCTTCATATTCTTCTTTTTCTCTTTTAGCCCTCTCTTTACTAGCACTTCAATTCTGGCCCTTTAATTCTTTGAAACTTCACTGTTAATCCTCCACTCTTGAACTTTCACACTTTGATCCCTGATTTCCTGAAACTTTACAAATTGGTCCCTGGACAAAAATGATAACTATACCAGCTTTTCCTAAAAATATAAAATAACTATAAAAATTCCTAAAAATATAAAATAAAGTTAGAAAAACAAATAAAATCTAATCTATATGCAAAATGAAAAATAAATATAAAATCTACATAAAAATAATAAAAATCCTATATGTGACTCAAAAATAATAAAAATAAAAAGACTAAAAACAACCTAAAAACATCATATAATATCCACTCATCACATATGAAATAGCAATTCTTTCGTACACAATAATGAGGCACACACCACTGTAGTTCTGTTTTATGCTACGATCTTTACAAGTGGAAAAGCAGACACAATATTTTGCACTATAAGGTAGCTTAGGAAGGAATTTAAAGGATATGGTTAGACATTGAATTCTTTCATAATCATAAAAATTGGCCTCTCTTATTTTGGTCAAACAATGGAAAAATAAAAAGCTCAATATAGTTGTATTTTTTTCAAATGGTTTTTGAAACAGTTACATTAATTGGATTATATGAGTGTGAGGCAAATTAAGATTATTAACCGTGGAGTTTCAGAAAACTTGATTAATCAAAGAAGAAAGATATGAAGTATTTTTCATAATACCACCTAAGTGGAGCACACCAGAAAGAAGTTTATGTCGTTTATCCCTCCACAGTATACATCTTATGAGGTTCACTAATAAGGAGACTATTTAAGACATCAATCTCATCCTCTCGAGTAGGGGCAATAACTTTTTCCGACATCCAAACTAGAGACAAGTTAGCATTATTCCTTTTTAATGCAACAGAAAGTATAACATTCTGGATATGACGTGATCATACATTCTGGATACTGAATTTGTATGTTGATAAGGGTGAATTGGTTACTCTTATTAATTCAATGTATATTATTTGGGACACAGGTGGCTAATCTATCAAAAAACACTTGACTTTTCACAAAATAAGACATTTATCATGCAACTCACACGCGCATCAGATCTATTTATGATTTCCTTGTTGGATACAAGTAAACGACACCTGTTTTTGTTCTAGAACATGTGTGGTCTTGAAGATCTAGAGTGATATTATCACCATCTTTTTGAAAGGAATGAATATGTAAAATGTAAAACTGAGTTTTACATTGTTGCCGTTAAAATGATTTTTTATTGAACATGTGCTTCATATATACGTAACTATGTCTCAGCTTTCAATTTTAACCGACGTTTATTTTATTTTACTTCTTATCTGTTTTAATATTTTTATTTTATCTCTAAATTTTCCTTTTTATTGAAATAACTAAAATGAAAAAAATTTAAAATATAAAACCGAAATTAAGAATAAATCTAAAAAATGACAAAAAAGGAAGGTGTAAAATGACTTCATCACTTTATAATCTTATTTGACTGGCATTAGTCTCCGTTTATAAATTTCAGCCAAAAAGGAATTAAATATGAATGAATTGCACAAGTTTTTGATAAAGGAAATTTGTGCTGTTTTAAAAAAGTATATTGAGGAATTGTTTATCTTGTCGGAAAGTTAGAACAAAGTTATACAACTCTCATGAGAACTTCAACTGCTAAATTATATGTTAACTAAGTGGATTTCTATTTAGAAGACAAACTCAAGACATTGACGCAACATGTTCATGGAGAAATATACGAGAACTCGTATCCAAAGTTGTAGATGTTAGTTTTGTATGAAACTTGAGGCATTTAAAAGATTATGTTGCCACCTACAATTTTTGTTAGAGAGAGCAATACGTAATACCAATATTTGGATAGATAAAAAACACCTAAGGTTGCCATACGAAATATGTATTTTAGTTTAAAGGAATAATTGGTCAACTATTTTTAGTCCCACATTGCTAAAACTTCCCCGTTCTTTCTTCTCCTTCCTCTATATAAAGGGAACTTCTTCTCATGTTTGATCATCCAAATATTCAAAGACTAAGGTCTAAGATTAAAATTACTTTGAGTGTTTTGGATCACACAAACATAGTGTAAAAACACAGAGTTTGTAGCATAGTTCAAGATTTTAAGAGATCTATTTTATATCCATTGGGTTTTTTGCTTTGCACTAGCCTACGTGCTAGTGCAAACTTTTGGAGTGTTGGTGATGTGCGGCAAGGTCAAAGTCCTAGGAGACCTATGCAGTTAGAGACTTTTCGAGTGCTCTGCATCGAGGTAAGTATTTATTTCATTTCTTCTTTATTTTAATTTTATCATTTTTTGATAAATCTAATATTTTTTTTTCACCATGTGATTGGGATTCTCACTGGCGTTGGAACTGAGCAGCAGTTCAAGAAAGATGGAATGAGTGACAAGATTATTAAGATTGAGCTCACGGCTGATTGGTAATAATGTTTATTTAAATTTTTATTTTCTGATTTCCCTTAAGTTTGGGTAATTTAATTGATTATTGTATTGTATTCCCTTATCGTAGTGCCAAGATTGAGTGTGCTTTCCTTTGTAACATTGTTGAAGAGATCAAAGCTTTTCTAGTTGCTGGTAATGCTAGCAATGATGTTGTAGTGATTCAACTTGCAAAAGTGAAGACTTTGAAAGGTTTTACCATTTCATAATTTAATTGGTTTTTATGTCATACTTTTTCAAATCTTGCACTTTTTGTATGAGTCCATGTGAAATAATGTTTGTGCGTATTTTGAATGTAGACACCCCATGTCTGAATTCTGCTTATGGTGCAACAAAGGTTCTTAATTAACCCTGATATTCAGGAATCGCTGCCATCAAGAAAAAGTAAATTCCATGTCCAAACTTTATTTTTTTTATTATCGTGAAATAATATTAATGATTTTTACGTTTTCATTAGGTTCTTTGATTCAACTGAGTTAAGCTCTCTAGTTATGAGCCAACTTCCAGATCTAAGCAAATCTACACGAGAAGGTTTTCTTGTCATAACTTCTCCATAGACAATTGAAAAATCAAAGATAGTCAGGAGGTTTCTTTTATAATTTCTAAATTATGTTTAACGGACTTTTTTGTGTTGCAAAACTTCCATAATGTTCTTTTGTTATTCCTGTTGAATTGTACTTGTGTGGTGCTTGGAACGATTAAGGTGCTGCCAGAGAATGGTGACTGGTGGTATCCATCCTGTAAATGCAACAAGATGGTTTGTCCTATAGGGTTACTGGAAATCAAACTCATTTTTCCGTCATTTTACAATTACCGACTTCATTTTTGACCACCGCAACATGGTGGCTGAAATTTATATTATTAATCTTCCTTTAAAGTCGCTTTGTCAGTTTGAGTTCTCATTTGCATGTTTTTTGATATGATTTAATTAGAATGCTGAAAAATCTAAGGAAGCAAAGCTTCCTGATGAGCTAAACAACCTTCTAGGCAAGACGTTTTTGTTCAAGATTGATGTCAAGATGTCTTCCAACTCCAAGTTTGAGCAATCCTATCGTGTCAAGAAAAATTGTAAGGAACGTGAGATAATCAACCAGTTCAATACCATGACTGCTGAAACTAGGGTGAATATAATAATAATCTTGATTTGTTTTCACATTTTGGCATACTGTGATTTTTAGATGATTTAAAATAATTTAAAAAGTTAGGTTAATTGTGTTTAATCTCCCACCTCAAAGATTGTGTTTATTTATTGTTTGTTTTAAAAAGTTATTTAATTAAACCAGTCTCATTTAGCAGGACTTGATCAGTGATGTTGTTGTTATTGATGATGAAAAAGTGTACGAGTCTACTTAGCCTGCTGCTGTTGTTCTTGGAGTTGAAACCCATGACTTAACCCCGGCAAAGCGGAGTTCACCTTCTGAAGTGCAGAATGTTATTTCTACTTCTACCAGTTCCCACAAGAAGCTTCTTCAAAAGATCAAGCAGGAGAAGATCTAAATGTCAGTTCCATTTGCTGAAGAGATTTCTATTTCGTGTTATGTTCCACTGTTTTGAATTTTAATTTTTCAGTTTTCTACCTTTGTTACTAAGATTTAAGCTATATGTTTTCATGATAATTTGTGGATCTCTTTAATCTTGGCCTTAATTTTGCGGCCTTTATTTGGCAATATTTTGGCTTCTAAATTTTGCGCATTAATTATGAAAGATTGTCGTCGATAATAATTTTTTTAGTAATGGTTGATCATGTTATTATCGCGCCGTTTATCATTCACATATTTTTTTGATATTGGTTTCTTATTTTGATCTATGAACGAATGATTTTGTGATAGTATTTTCCTTTTTAACCATAATCATCATTCAACCTTCATTCACTAAAATATTTTATAATGTAGAAGTTTTCCAATTCTTTTTCCTCTTGCCCCGTTCTATAACTATATATTACTTCAATGTAATATATATGTTTAACACAACAATCAAATAATTGTTCATATATCTTAAACCAAATCCTCATTTTCAATAAATAGTTGTTAGTTATTCTTAATTTAAATTTAAATATCTTTTGCTAAATAGTTTAAAAACTACTCAATTCTTTTCAATGAGTTGAGCCATGGTACATATCTGTTGTAACTTTGCATCTGTTTTCATTAATTAAATATCGCCGTTTATTATTCTAATATTTCTTTATGTTCTACGAATGAATTTTTTTTTTATCCTCATGCACCCAATTTTTTGAAACATATTAATCTTAATTTTTTTATAGTATTTGCCTTTGTAACCGTAAAAACTAATTTACATGATGGATAAAACAATTTAACCAATTCATTCTTTTTGGGGTTAAATATAAGCAATTCATTCCAAGCCATTTTCTTCTTTCGTAGTTGCAAGAATTAAATTTTACTTTAGAGTAATATATTAATAACCTAATTATGAAATAGATGCTCATTTATGTTAAATTCAAACAACGTATTCATTAAATATCTTTAAATATTCGTTAGCTTTTTCTTAATTTTAATTTAAACCTCATTTGCTAAAGATTTTGAAAACTATTCTTAAATTTCGCAAGTGTAATTTGTAATTAAGTAAACCTTCTGAATGCTCATATTTTTTCTTTATAATGGTTTATATCCAAACCTATTTTCAAAAGAAAAAAATTACCTGTTTAGTAACTTATCGTACACATTGATTTTACTCTCATATATCAATTATAATAACCCAAATTAATTTTTTACATTACCGATGGAAAACTTAATGACTTTTACTTTCCGTAATTAAATTTTTTATCTATAGATGTCAACAACAAAATTGGTTACAAAGATTTATGCTACTCTTCCGTTCCAAATTATAAGGACCTGTTCAGACAATCACGCTGTAACATCCCAATTTTGGGTTGAGGGTTACATGGTAAATACGCGGAAATTAAAAACCTCTCAGAAATCAACTCATTTTTCTTAAAAGGTTTTCGTCTCTCTTAATTACTTAAAAATAATATAAGTAATAATTTTCCCCATAAATAATAATTACTACGCGGAAGCAAAACGAGGAAAATATTACAACAAAGAAAATTGCTCAACAGCGAGCCCAAAAATAAAATAGATTAAAATAGCGGAAAAACTTAAGACATCAATCGTCTTCTTCAAATTTCTTCCACGATTCCGCTGCGCACTCTGATTCCGTAAAGCTTCTTCAAAAGACGACGATCAACACCCTGTCTATTTTCTGGCGTTAAGCGCCCAAGCACAAACAGAAAGGGTTAACTCGAGAACAAACAACAAATACCAAACAGCATGTTGAAAGGGAATAAAATAATTAACAACAACAATATTATCAATTGTGATATAAAACATCACAAGACCATAACACGGCAATCCATCAAGAACAGAACGAGAACATCAACACAATATCATTCTTCCACATCATAGAATCAATTAAGATGTGCAAATGCCCTCTATATCTATATGCTTATAGTTATATTTATATGGCCATTACATCACCCTTCTCAGGCCCAAAACATCACCCTTCACGGGCCAAGACAATCACGTGGGACAACGATCCACCACATTGCCCTCGGTCGATCCCACGGGACAAAGATCCGTCACATCAACCTTAAAATCCTCAGTTGATCACGCGGGACAAAATACCGCCACATCAACCCAATAATCCTCAGTTGATCACGCGGGACAAATTACCGCCACATCAACCCAATAATATTTATAAGATGCATATGCTATGGCTATGCAAAATCCATACTCCTCATGGACCAACACTCCACGCAAAATTTCAGTCTTAGCATACCACATACACAATATAATCATCCCTTCACAACAACATTTTCACCATGTAATAACCAATATAACGTAATTTATTTATTTTATTTAAAAAAAACAGCATTGTTATTTTAATCTTAAAACAGAAGCAGCATTACTAAAATTTACAGAAACAGCAATGTTTATATACAAAAACAGCAGTCTTTTATATACGAAAAACAGCAGTGTTTTTATACAGAAAACAACAGTGTTTATTTACAGAAAACAGCAGTGTAATTTTCAAAACAGAAACAGCAGAAATCTAAGTACAGAGACTGCAGTATTTTAGAATACAGAAAACAGAACCTGTTTTAATACAGAAAACAGCAGTGTATTTTTAAAACTGAAACAGCAACACTTAAAATACAGAAACAGTGGTTATTTTAACACAGAAAACAGCAGCACTAAAATGCAGAAAATAGTGTTATAAACAAACAGAAACAGTGGCAATTTTTATACAGAAAACAGAATACAGCAGAGTAAAAAAAACAGAAACAGCACCCTTTGTTTTGCCACGAAGAGCGCTTAATTACCACCACTTTACAGCATACTAATATGCCAACAGTTCCTCAGAGACAACTCTCAAAATCACCCAAAACAGATTCCATGAAGCAACATGCAAACCATCACAAAACCAACATAGAAACCTAAGAAAAACGAGTTACCCTTACATCATCATCACCTTCAATATATCATGTAAACAATTCTCAATTTCAAGCATCACAATACCAACAATTTCATCCTCATAAACAAAATAATTCCCAGAAATAAAATCATGGTAAACACAACTGACTCTATCTAGACCTAGAGTTACCCTTACCTTTGATTATTTTGTATCAACTTCAAGCCCAACCTCGAGTAAGACCCCGGAATTGAGTGTAGTATTTCTTGCTCGACCTCGACACTCCAACGTCCGTCTTCATCTCAGAAGTGAAGAGAATTTCGTCCTCAAGCTTTGGCTTTGGAGAGGAATTCCGAACCCAGAATAGAAACAGTTTCGGGTTAAAACCGAGCTTACAGCCAAGGATAAAACTCAGGGATGGAACAGGAGGAAAGAGCTTACCAAGAACAAGTGGGAAGCCTTTGAAAGAGAGTGTTAGAGAGTCCTAGGCCTTCTCCAAGAGGAAACACATAAGCAACGGAAAGAGGTTGCAATATGAGAGCACAGTCGAGACTTGACAACAGCAATAGAGGAAGTGGTTTTCTCTGAAAGTTTTTGAGTGAGGAAGTGGAAAATAACTTCTGGATGCTCCCTCCTATAAGTTGCACGAAATTTAGGGTCAAGTGGGAGGTTATGTTTCAACTCTTTTTCCTATTTTCAAGCACCATTTTCCACTAAAATCTATTCTCTTTTTAATTTTCTTTTATTTAAATTTTAAATTCAAAAAGAGTGGAAACAGAAAGGAATGAGGGCAAGGAAATATGCTCTCTAACCAGCATATAACACGCCCCTCTAGCACACAACAAGGCTGACTTCTTCCTCTTTTTACTCCTCCGAAACAGAAAATGAACCGGGTCTTGATTCTAGTTTAAGTAAATTTTGTTATTTAATTTTATTAATCTCAAGTAATTAAATTCAGAAGGCTTCTTCAAAAATAAGAGAATATTCCCTCTCTACTCTTTAATTTCGAAAATAAAGGGGAGAATGATAACAACTTCTTCCTCTAAGAGCTTCGACACTAACAGAACGTATCTAGTCGCGTTTTCGGTTAAAAACAGTTTCTGTTACTAAATCCTTTTAATTATTTCTTCACTATAAATTTAAAAACTATTCCTAAGCACAAAGGAATATTCTCTCTTCATTCCTCTCTAAAATTTCGAAATTAATAAGGAAAAGAAGAAGAAATAAAATCAGCTCTAACTAAGATTTGAATTTCAAATATACAAAAACAGAAAATAGGTAGAGCAAGAGAATATGCTCAGCCACGTGGCTGAGTGGTGCGTCCCCCTTAGAGAGAAAATAGGGAATGAGGCTGAATTATTCTTCTCTTGGAAGTTTCTTTAAAATGGAACGTATCCGGTCTTGTTCGGCGTTGAAATTCGTTCGATTACTTTATTTATTTATTCCTTTAATAAATCAGAATTTATCAGGGCATAAAAGAATATTGCTTCTTGTCCCAACCTCTCCAAAATTCGAAATTAATAAAGGGAAGGAAAAGAAAATTAATCCTACATTAGATAAGACTCGAACACAAGCCTTATCAGTCAAATGTCTAAGTCTCAACCACTAAACCACAACTCATTTTGTTATAAATCAAGCCAATATATTCTTTAATCAAGTACCAATCAATCTATTAGGATTTCACTCACATCAATTCTCAAAAGACAATACCAACAAAATATAATTCGAACAAAGGTCTAGCAGGGACTAAAACTGAACTATAGAATAGTTCAGGGACCAAAGCATAAATAATTCATACTTTAGGGACCAAAAATATAAATACCAAAAATAGAGGGTCTTACAATACCACCCCCTTAAAAGAGTTTCGTCCTCGAAACTACAAGTCGAGAGACAAAATAGAACATCTCAAATAAGAGAATCCAAACAGACAACCAGTTATCAGGAAATCCAAACAATTTCAAAATAGTTTTTTAA
Source organism: Acmispon strigosus (assembly GCA_030819835.1). Taxonomy (NCBI): domain Eukaryota; kingdom Viridiplantae; phylum Streptophyta; class Magnoliopsida; order Fabales; family Fabaceae; genus Acmispon; species Acmispon strigosus. The sequence goes on along the minus strand of JAUAMA010000007.1, from coordinate 17,298,717 downwards.
ATCGTAAAATCAAAACAGAAAGTTTAACAGATTACCAGACCTAAAAAAAAATACCAACCGAGTATTATATTTTCAAATCAAAATGTGATTCCACGTTTGAATAGGAATTTAAAATGAAGAGTCAAAACTGTTGATAAAACTGATATTTAAAACAGATAACTAATAGATAATAGATCTTCAAACAATTATCAAAATAGCTATTTAGGACAGGGAATTAAAAATTGAATTTCGAATATTTGTACGTCGCATAAAAAGGTAAGATGTTCGTCTAAATTTTTAAATCAAGACTCCATAATTTGTGATAAGATAAAATGATATTTATGTCAAAATTAGGCTCAGCCAAAATATAACAAAATAAAAAATATCTGTACATGTATATAAAATTCCCTCAACAGGAAGTCCAAGTAGATATCAAGCAATTATCAAGATGGTATTAAAACATAAATCACAAACTGAACATCATCTTTCCAAAAGAGAAATTGAATTAATGGTCAAAACGAGATTTGAAACGGAAAGCCAAAACAGTTGATAAAACTGACATTCAAAATAGATAGACTATGCGGATAATAAAACAATTATCAAAACCATTTTTTTAAGACTAAGAATTAAAATTGAGATTTGAAACAAATATTGGAACATATTTTCAACAACTATTCAAATTAAATGTCAGATTAGATATCCAAATCAATCCCTTTTTTTTCAAAACATAACATAGAGACAGATATTTAAAACAGATTTCGAGAAAGACAAAAAGACATTAAAAAAACACAATAGATTTTTAATACAATAATAAATCAGAAAACAAAACAGATACTGAAAATCAAAACAGATATAAAACAAAATAATAAAACAGAAAACAAAATAGAAGACAAAACAGAAACAAAATTAAACCGGAAACAGAGAAACAAGAACAGTAACATGAACAGAAGCAGGAAATTAATACAGAAACAGAAACAGAGTGTACATTGCAGATATTAAAACAGAAAATAGATTATCAAATCAGCAAAACAGAAAATCAAAACAGAAGGCAGAAAATCAAAACAGTATAACAAAAAAAATCGAGACAGATTACAGAAAGTCAAAACCAAAAAAAATAAAAATAAGCAAAAACAAATCAAAATATATTCATATATATAGCAGCACGTCTGCGTGCTAATAAATTTTTTTTTTTTAAATAACAACCTAATATATATATAAAATTTATTTCTTTAATATTATATATATGTATATATTATGTATCTAATATAAGTTCTAAAATAGTTTAACTAAAATTACTCACACTAGAGAATATCTAAAGCCAAAAGTCAAGAAAGCTCGTATCGTCAAGAAATCCAAGCCCTACTCATCCAAATGAGAAAAAGTTTTTTTTTTTTTTTTTGCCAAAACGTTTCACTATCATATTATCTAGAACATATCCTATATAATCTATAACTTACCAAAATAAAACTTGAAGATATAATTGATTAAAACAATAATAACGGCTACTAATATATCACAAAAGTTGGTACCATGCTCATCTAAATTTTCAAATCAAAACTCCTTAATTTTGTGATAAGATAAAATATAATTTGTGTTCAAATATGAGCTCAACAAAAACTAACAAAGATAAAATATTTTTAAATAAATAGATTAGATCCGTCTGTGTATATATATATTATTACTATTCCCCTTTTTTTTGTTTTTTTTTTGTTTTCCTTTAATAATAAAATAATCATATATAATAAAGTATATAATCTGTTACGTATACTTATAAATATTTCTTTAATACCATATATAGGTTTCTAAAATAGTTTAACCCAAAATGCTCACTCTAGAAGATATATTTTCTAGTAATATTTAAAAAGAAATATATATATATTCTTCAAAAAAAAATTTGTGAGGACACAAAACAATATCCATTAACACAAAATTCCTTCAAATAATAATAAACTCAATCGAAGGTCAATCGAGGACTAAAACATATTATTATCTTCTAATTGACTATATCATGTTCGGTTATTCACTCTTGGAACAACCTTCTAACAATCAATCAATCAAGTCAACAAACAAGTCAAACATTATAATTCTTCTTTCGATTAACACCCCATCAATCGATTCCAGAATCCAAACATCCTAACAACCTAATCAACCCCACAGCTCTGGTTTTCTCAACCAAAGCTCTGATACCACAAATGTAACACCCCAATTTTGGGTTGAGGGTTACATGGTAAATACGCAGAAATTAAAAACCTCTCAGAAAACAACTCATTTTTCTTAAAAGGTTTTCGTCTCTCTTAATTACTTAAAAATAATATAAGTAATAATTTTCCCCATAAATAATAATTACTACGCGGAAGCAAAACGAGGAAAATATTACAACAAAGAAAATTGCTCAACAGCGAGCCCAAAAATAAAATAGATTAAAATAGCGGAAAAACTTAAGACATCAATCGTCTTCTTCAAATTTCTTCCACGATTCCGCTGCGCACTCTGATTCCGTAAAGCTTCTTCAAAAGACGACGATCAACACCCTGTCTATTTTCTGGCGTTAAGCGCCCAAACACAAACAGAAAGGGTTAACTCGAGAACAAACAACAAATACCAAACAGCATGTTGAAAGGGAATAAAATAATTAACAACAACAATATTATCAATTGTGATATAAAACATCACAAGACCATAACACGGCAATCCATCAAGAACAGAACGAGAACATCAACACAATATCATTCTTCCACATCATAGAATCAATTAAGATGTGCAAATGCCCTCTATATCTATATGCTTATAGTTATATTTATATGGCCATTACATCACCCTTCTCAGGCCCAAAACATCACCCTTCACGGGCCAAGACAATCACGTGGGACAACGATCCACCACATTGCCCTCGGTCGATCCCACGGGACAAAGATCCGTCACATCAACCTTAAAATCCTCAGTTGATCACGCGGGACAAAATACCGCCACATCAACCCAATAATCCTCAGTTTATCACGCGGGACAAATTACCGCCACATCAACCCAATAATCGTAAGTTGATCACGCGGGACAAATTACCGCCACATCAACCCAATAATATTTATAAGATGCATATGCTATGGCTATGCAAAATCCATACTCCTCATGGACCAACAGTCCACGCAAAATTTCTGTCTTAGCATACGACATACACAATATAATCATCCCTTCACAACAACATTTTCACCATGTAATAACCAATATAACTTAATTTATTTATTTTATTTAAAAAAACAGCATTGTTATTTTAATCTTAAAACAGAAGCAGCATTACTAAAATTTACAGAAACAGCAATGTTTATATACAAAAACAGCAGTCTTTTATATACGAAAAACAGCAGTGTTTTTATACAGAAAACAGCAGTGTTTATTTACAGAAAACAGCAGTGTAATTTTCAAAACAGAAACAGCAGAAATCTAAGTACAGAGACTGCAGTATTTTAGAATACAGAAAACAGAACCTGTTTTAATACAGAAAACAGCAGTGTATTTTTAAAACTGAAACAGCAACACTTAAAATACAGAAACAGTGGTTATTTTAACACAGAAAACAGTGTTATAAACAAACAGAAACAGTGGCAATTTTAATACAGAAAACAGAATACAGCAGAGTAAAAAAAACAGAAACAACACCCTTTGTTTTGCCACGAAGAGGGCTTAATTACCACCACTTTACAGCATACTATTATGCCAACAGTTCCTCAGAGACAACTCTCAAAATCACCCAAAACAGATTCCATGAAGCAACATGCAAACCATCACAAAACCAACATAGAAACCTAAGAAAAACGAGTTACCCTTACATCATCATCACCTTCAATATATCATGTAAACAATTCTCAATTTCAAGCATCACAATACCAACAATTTCATCCTCATAAACAAAATAATTACCAGAAATAAAATCATGGTAAACACAATTGACTCTATCTAGACCCAGAGTTACCCTTACCTTTGATTATTTTGTATCAACTTCAAGCCCAACCTCGAGTAAGACCCCGGAATTGAGTGTAGTATTTCTTGCTCGACCTCGACACTCCAACGTCCGTCCTCGTCTCAGAAGTGAAGAGAATTTCGTGCTCAAGCTTTGGCTTTGGAGAGGAATTCCGAACCCAGAATAGAAACAGTTTCGGGTTAAAACCGAGCTTACAGCCAAGGATAAAACTCAGGGATGGAACAGGAGGAAAGAGCTTACCAAGAACAAGTGGGAAGCCTTTGAAAGAGAGTGTTAGAGAGTCCTAGGCCTTCTCTAAGAGGAAACACATAAGCAATGGAAAGAGGTTGCAATATGAGAGCACAGTCGAGACTTGACAACAGCAACAGAGGAAGTGGTTTTCTCTGAAAGTTTTTGAGTGAGGAAGTGGAAAATAACTTCTGAATGCTCCCTCCTATAAGTTGCACGAAATTTAGGGTCAAGTGGGAGGTTATGTTTCAACTCTTTTTCCTATTTTCAAGCACCATTTTCCACTAAAATCTATTCTCCTTTTAATTTTCTTTTATTTAAATTTTAAATTCAAAAAGAGTTGAAACAGAAAGGAATGAGGGCAAGAAAATATGCTCTCTAACCAGCATATAACACGCCCCCCTAGCACACAACAAGGCTGACTTCTTCCTCTTTTTACTCCTCCGAAACAGAAAATGAACCGGGTCTTGATTCTAGTTTAAGTAAATTTTGTTATTTAATTTTATTAATCTCAAGTAATTAAATTCAGAAGGCTTCTTCAAAAATAAGAGAATATTCCCTCTCTACTCTTTAATTTCGAAAATAAAGGGGAGAATGATAACAACTTCTTCCTCTAAGAGCTTCGACACTAACAGAACGTATCTAGTCGCGTTTTCGGTTAAAAACAGTTTCTGTTACTAAATCCTTTTAATTATTTCTTCACTATAAATTTAAAAACTATTCCTAAGCACAAAGTAATATTCTCTCTACATTCCTCTCTAAAATTTCGAAATTAATAAGGAAAAGAAGAAGAAATAAAATCAGCTTAAACTAAGATTTGAATTTCAAATATATAGAAACAGAAAATAGGTAGAGCAAGAGAATATGCTCAGCCACGTGGCTGAGTGGTGCGTCCCCCTTAGAGAGAAAATAGGGAATGAGGCTGAATTATTCTTCTCTTGGAAGTTCCTTTAAAATGGAACGTATCCGGTCTTGTTCGGCGTTGAAATTCGTTCGATTACTTTATTTATTTATTCCTTTAATAAATCAGAATTTATCAGGGCATAAAAGAATATTCCTTCTTGTCCCAACCTCTCAAAAATTCGAAATTAATAAAGGGCAGGAAAAGAAAATTAATCCTACATTAGATAAGACTCGAACACTAGCCTTATCAGTCAAATGTCTAAGTCTCAACCACTAAACCACAACTCATTTTGTTATAAATCAAGCCAATATATTCTTTAATCAAGTACCAATCAATCTATTAGGATTTCACTCACATCAATTCTCAAAAGACAATACCAACAAAATATAATTTGAACAAAGGTCTAGCAGGGACTAAAACTGAACTATAGAATAGTTCAGGGACCAAAGCATAAATAATTCATACTTTAGGGACCAAAAATATAAATACCAAAAATAGAGGGTCTTACACATGCTTATTAAGAAAACATGTAATAAGCTAATTAATATCTTGGTTTTGTTATTTTTTGGTACAAATCTTCCATATATGCCCCTATGTTAGTATTGGATATATCAAAGGTTGGTTGGGAAACATGAAAGAGAAGTAATTAGTAGAGGTGATAATTTAAGTTTTGGAATTGTAAATATAATGAATGCAGGGGGTAAAAAAGGAAAAACTTATTTTTTTTTTTTGAAATCTAGAAGGGTTTTATAATTTGGGACACCAAGTTTGTCTCTAAATAACCTAATAATTTGGGACGGAGGAGTGATAAGCAGGGATGGATCCACATAGGACTTGAGGGGGGCAAGTGCCCCCACAAGATTTTTCATTTTTCAAGAAAAAATACTACATATACTATACATTTTTAGAATATTCAATAAATAATTGCCCCCACAAAATAATAAGTATCCTCATTGTTTTGTACTTTGGAAAAAGATGAGCTCAAATTCATTTCACTCACATTTACATGAAAGAGATGAGTGTAGATAAAACATAAGTAAGAAATATTATGCCTCAAGTTTCATAGAAAACTAACATCTACAACTATTGATATGCGTTCTTGTATACTCCTTCATGTTCATATTGCACAAACATCTTGGTTTTGTCTTCTAGATAAAGAAAATACTTGGTAAACACATAATTTATCTCTTGTAGTGCTCATGATAGGTTATTTAGACGCTACATATTTAACTTTCATAATCTAAGTATGAAATCAGAATTTTGGTTTTAGAAAAAAATCTATAAAGGTGATTTAGATGAAAATATTACTTTTACTAAACAACTAAGGAAATTAAGTATTTTCATCCCTTTTTGTTGAAACAACATTGATGAAATGGTCCCTTCTTGTCATTCTATCATATCCTTAAACTAATTTCAATTGGGGCTTCGTGTGTGTTTGAGTAATAGTGACGCCATTGCATTATCATTTTCCAATATACATTATTTTGATATGTATTACTATAAATTCCTTTGTTTGTTCATAAGCCTACCTGATTCCAATATACCTAATGATCTTTGTATTAGTACAGATAGCAACCTGAGAGGGGGGGTGAATCAGTGTTGCCCCGATTTTCGCCTTATTGAAATTGTTACTTTCAAGATAATGATGATCACGAAATGATCGCTATGATTGCAGCGGAATATAGCGATGCTTGAAAATAAATATGAAGAATAAAGAAAATCACACACAAGATTTTATCCTGGTTCACCTTCAATCCACCGAAGGCTACGTCCAGTCCCTCAAGAAAACCCCTTGAGGATTTTTCCACTATTGATAAAAATCTCTTACAAGTTCCTAACCCTAGGACCCCAAGAATTTCTACCAATACCCTGTGAAAGCAAACCACTTTCAACAGACCCTGAAAGCAAACCACTTTCAATTCCTGAAGGCAAACCACCTTCAGACCTTGAAGACTATCCTGCCTTCAATCGAAACCCTGAAAGTAAACCACTTTCAGTGACAACAACCCTTCACCGAAACCTACGGTGAAAACCCAACCTTACAGAAAGGGATGAAGAAGATTTTACAAATGGCTGTATCAATCCTTTAACATACAAGTGGATTGATCATGAGAAATTATGCTTTAAGGCTTTTAAGCATAATAGGATTCTGAGTTCCTCAAGATATGAACAACTAAAGTGTTCTTATGAACATGAAGATCATGGACTCAGAATCTAGGCTCTTGAATATTTAAGTTCTAAAAGATGAACTAATTTTGATAAAGCTTTGGCCTAATGTTGTATTCTCATGTGTTGTTATGTTCTGGACTCAAATGGACTTTATATAGGCAAGGGGAAACGTCCTTGAACCATCACAACCCTTTCCAAAAGGTTTGGGACACAATGGTTCATGAAAAGATACACTTTTTCGTTCTTTTAATCGATTACCATACTTAGTGTAATCGATTACACTAATGACCGTTTCAGTTTGAATTTGAATTTCAAACATGTAATCAATTACAAGAAATGAGTAATCGATTACTTGCCTTGGTGTAATCGATTACCACAATGCTGTAATCGATTACACAGAAGCCCATTTTCCAGAAACCTGTTTCTTTGAGATCGCCTTAAGGTTTTCTACTTCTCTTAAGTTATGAAAACACTTAGCTTGATTAGATTAGGTGTTTTAAGAGCCTTTATGCTTTAATAGACCTTTATAAGCATAACTCACCTAATACTAAGACTTCTAGACTATTGATGGACTTTGTAGCGCTTGTTTCTTCGAAGTCTTCTTTTCTTCTTTTTGCCGATGAGTTTGTCGTCATCAAAACCACAGCCAGGGTCAGGAGCAAGACCTTCTTCACAATCTCCCCCTTTTTGATGATGGCAAACACATACTTGATACTTTGAAGATCATATGTGCATTTGTGATGCAAAACTCCCCCTATTTGATGGAATCTAGTAATTCTGATTTTTCTCCCCCTCTCTAATGTACTTGTTGAATTCCTGCATATGATCTTTAAAAGCACAGAACCTTTCTCCCCCTTTTGACTTCATCAAAAAGAAGAAAAGGCCAAAAAGTACAGACATACATCCACACAAGTATATATTGCAAAATAAAGCATGGGGGATTGGGGGTAAAAAAAAGTAAATCATGAACAAAACACAACCAGCATTATCCAATCATAGCAAATAAACGAAAAGTATCCAACAGTGCAGAGAACAGTTATAATCTAGGCTCTTACAAACCAAATAATCCAAGATGTCAATGAAAAGATATAAACAAGACTAAAGGTCAAATTCGTCAGAGGAATCAAAGGAATCATGGGGAGAGGGAGCCATGCGATCAACACGAAGACTGAGACGATCCATATCCGCACGGAAAGTGGTGTACATGGATTCGACGCGACCTTCCATGTGATCAAACCGCTGATCAAAATGAGTCCTCATATCGGCCAGATGAGAGAGAATGAGTTGAGTAGAGGCATCAACATGCATAGATGACGAAGGTCCTTCTTCAGAGGATGGTGGATAAAAAGCAGCAGGGGCAGGAGCCTGAGTGGTATCAGGGCCTGAATCTGATTTATGGCGGAAAGTGCCATCAACATCCCTGAAAATCCCCATCTTGTTCAGAATTTCCATGTCAATCTTCTGAGCCTTGGTATCCATGACTTGAGCATACTCCCCATGTGTAGAGATTCCAAAAAATTTCAAAATGAGAGTAATAATAGGAGCAAAAGGCAGGGGACCAGTTCTATCCTTATGTAGCAGCATGTGTATCATAACCAAATAAGCCCAATTAATGGATTCATTATGCTTTAACCCATAAATAATTTGTAACTCTAAATCACTAATTTGGGCATGGTTAGAGGATTGAGGAAGAAGAACATAACTGATCAGATAATGAAGCAGACGATCCTCTATGGTGAGATATCCGACAGCAAGGATATCCCTAGAGCGATTGGCATCCGCTCGCTGTTTCTTCACTTGTATCTCTTCCTCAGAGAAACGACACAGAGACAGATAAAAGGATTTCTTATCATACTCAGCCTAAGGACATGTAATTTCAGGGCTAAGCCTTGCTCCAACATAGGGAATTTTTAGTAAAGTTCCCAATTGTTCTTGAGTCAAAGAAATATCAATCCCTTTGACTGATGAGCAAATTTTCCCACCTCTCTTAACAAAATTGCAATAAAATACCTTAACCAATTCAGGGTAATACGTACCCGTCAATCCAACAAATTCATCCAGCCCTTGGAAGTCCAGAAGCGAAGGAAAGAGAAAACCAGCATTGATGAAAGAGTTTACATCAGCATACTTGGGAGGAAGAATTGGTCGTTCCAAGTAGAAAGCCAAGAACCGTTCCTTTTGCTCCTCTGTGACAAGAAGCCGTGAAAGATCAAGAGTGTTCATGGAAGTGTTCTTCGAACGGTGTCTGCGTGAAGAGGAGGCCATTTTTCGAACTTGGAGAGTTTAGGGTTTGAGAAAGGGTTTTTGGGTAGAAACCGAATTGGAAAATCCAAAGGGGTGGAAGAGCAAGAGAGGGTAGAGACGAACAAAACCCACCAATTGATTCTGAATTTGATCAAGAATCAAGGGAGAAAAGTGGGATTGACCAGTTCGGCGACGAAGGAAGGAGAAGGAGGAAGAGCAGTGTAATCAATTAAGAGTTCTGACTGAAAGAACTTATACTATCAATTTGGTAATTGATTACAGGAAATTGTGTAATCGATTACCGCTATTCGAATTTTGAATAAAATTCAAAATTGCAAATGTAATCGATTACAGCAGTTGATGTAATCGATTACCTGTAGTCCAAAATTTGAAAATTTTCAAATTTCGACCATGTAATCGATTATAGCAGATAATGTAATCGATTACTCAGAGAAGTTCAATAATCAACAGGGCTAAGAACAAAAGTAATCAATTTATAAACCTATGATAATCAATTTTATGAATATGTTATAAGTTCTATCATATGTAAAACATGTTCATATAAATATTTTAGCACACAATCAATTATAAAGAGGCTTATGTTAGGGCAGTTCTAGTGGTATTATAAGTCATATGTCTTAAGCTTATTTAAGAATATAACTATAGGACATGAAATTATGAGAGTATATATTCACCCAGAATCTAACTAAGTAATTTTCTAACTAGTGTAAGCATATACCTTAGAAAAGTATTTTGCTAATGAATTTTTAAGTACTAATTTTATTATTATTTCTACTGTTTTTCCTATGATCTCCTAGATACTAGACTTAGAAGCAAGTTCCCAAACTTGATTCCTTTCAAATTGGTTTAATTCTTCCTGCATTGCTACAATCCAATACTCATCCTCTAGAGCATCATCTACTTTTGATGGTTCTATATGAGAGACAAAGGCCATATTCAAAACTGAATCATTTAAGCGTAGCCTTGTAGAAACACCTCTAGAAATATCACCAATAATATTATCAACTGGATGATCCCTATGGGTTCTCCATTCCTTTGGAAGTTGATAAGTATTATCTTCAATGTGCTCTTCTTGTATTGGATTATGATCTCCATCCTTTTGAGAATCTTCATTTATAATGATGTCATCTTCTTCATTATCCGGAAGATTGACTTTATCTTCTATTGAAGATTTAGATTCATCAAAAGAAACATGTATGGATTCTTCCACGGATAGAGTTTTCTTGTTAACGACTCTATATGCTTTGCTTGTTAAAGAGTATCCAAGGAATATACCTTCATCAGATTTTTCATCAAACTTACCAAGGTTTTCCTTTCCATTATTCAAGACAAAGCATTTTGATCCAAAAGCATGTAGATGAGAGATATTTCGTTTCCTTCCTTTGTAGAGTTCATAGGGGGTTTTCTTAAGAATAGGTCTAATGAGAACTCTATTGGAAACATAGCAAGCAGTACTTACAGCATCAACCCAGAAATATTTAGGGAGACTTGATTCACTTAGCATGGTCCTTGCTAATTCTTCAAGTAATCTATTCTTCCTTTCTACAACACCATTTTGTTGTGGTGTTCTCGGAGTAGAGAAATTATGTGATATTCCATTTTCATCACATAGTTCTTGGAATTGTTGATTCTGAAATTCTCCACCATGATCACTTCTAATAGAAGAGATCTTTAAAAAGACTTCTCATTTTGAACTAGCCTTGCATATCTTTTGAATGCATTGAAGGCTTCATTCTTATGAGGTAGAAATAATGTCCAAGTGAATCTAGATAAATCATCAACAATAACAAGTGCATAGAAATTACCTCTGAGGCTTTTTGTTCTAGATGGTCCGAACAAATCCATATGTAACAATTGAAGGGGCCTTGAAGTCGAAACTATGTTCTTTGGTTTGAAGGATGTTCTGGTTTGCTTCCCTTTTTGACATGCATCACAAAGCTTGTCTTTCTCGAATTTCATCTTTGGAAGCCCAATAACCAGATCATGCTTGACTAGTTTGTTTAAATGATCTATGTGAATATGAGCAAGTCTTCTATGCCATAGCCATGAATCACTATTGTTCTTGGCCAAAAGGCATCTCACATTTTGTGGAATTTCTTCCAAGGAGATCATGAAGACTTTATTTACTTTATATCCAGAAAACTTAATTTCTTTAGTTTTCACATCTTTTACTACACATATATCATCAATAAAACCAACTTTCAAACCTTTATCACATAGTTGACTAATACTCAGAAGATTATGCATCAAACCATAAACGTAAAGAACTTTATCGATGACTGTTTGAGGGGGTGTGCCTATTCTTCCAATACCGAGTATCTTTCCCTTTTGATTGTTACCATATGTGACAAAACCTTTTTCTCTAGGTATAAGAAATGAAAATTTGGTTTTGTCTCCTGTCATTGCTACAATCCAATACTCATCCTCTAGAGCATCATTTACTTTTGATGGTTCTATCTGAGAGACAAAGGCCATATTCAAAACTGAATCATTTAAGCGTAGCCTTGTAGAAACGCCTCTAGAAATATCACCAATATTGATAAAAATCTCTTACAAGTTCCTAACTCTAGGACCCCAAGAATTTCTACCAATACCCTGTGAAAGCAAACCACTTTCAACAGACCCTGAAAGCAAACCGATTTCAATTCCTGAAGGCAAACCACCTTCAGACCTTGAAGACTATCCTGCCTTCAATCGAAACCCTGAAAGTAAACCACTTTCAGTGACAACAACCCTTCACCGAAACCTACGGTGAAAACCCAACCTTACAGAAAGGGATGAAGAAGATTTTACAAATGGCTGTATCAATCCTTTAACATACAAGTGGATTGATCATGAGAAATTATGCTTTAAGGCTTTTAAGCATAATAGGATTTTGAGTTCCTCAAGATATGAACAACTAAAGTGTTCTTATGAACATGAAGATCATGGACTCAGAATCTAGGCTCTTGAATATTTAAGTTCTAAAAGATGAACTAATTTTGACAAAGCTTTGGCCTAATGTTGTATTCTCATGTGTTGTTATGTTCTGGACTCAAATGGACTTTATATAGGCAAGGGTAAACGTCCTTGAACCATCACAACCCTTTCCAAAAGGTTTGGGACAAAATGGTTCATGAAAAGATACACTTTTTCGTTCTGGTAATCGATTACTATACTTAGTGTAATCGATTACACTAATGACCGTTTCAGTTTGAATTTGAATTTCAAACATGGAATCGATTACAAGAAATGAGTAATCGATTACTTTCCTTGGTGTAATCGATTACCACAATGCTGTAATCGATTACACAGAAGCCCATTTTCCAGAAACTTGTTTCTTTGAGATCGCCTTAAGGTTTTCTACTTCTTTTAAGTTATGAAAACACTTAGCTTGATTAGATTAGGTGTTTTAAGAGCCTTTATGTTTTAATAGACCTTTATAAGCATAACTCACCTAATACTAAGACTTCTAGACTATTGATGGTCTTTGTAGCGCTTGTTTTAATTTGACATTCTATTCGATGTAAACTTGCTTAGAAGTTCCTCATTTTCACACTATCCTTCGGTCTAGTTGTTCACCAAATACAGTTCACCGTAGACATATGGGAAAATAGAGCTTTTGTCACTCTCATTCTCTCTCATAGCTAGAATTTCCACAAACTTTTATAATCACCCTCCCTGGACTTCTAGCATTCATGCTAATTTTGAAAGTAAGATTCCCTCCTTTTAATTTCTGATCACAGGACGAAACATTTTTTCCACCTTCAGGGTTCTCTTCCTCACCTATATATACATAGGAGCCATTACAGAAAGTTTCGGCACAACGTCTAGTTTCTTGTTATTTCTGTCCATTTTTTAGTGTTGCGCTCCTTAAGTCTAGAGTTCAAAATACTATTGAAAAAGTGGACATTCGAGTGATGCTTCAAGAAGTTTAGATCTCCTACAAGAGTTCCTGAAGTCTAGTCCAAAAACGGATATTTCGTACATGAAAATAATTTTTGTGTTTACTCATTGGATGAAATTTCATGTGGATGTCCCTAAGAATTTAACAACACGTTATTTTTTTAGATTTATCTAAAATTTTACTTGCAAATTTTGATATAAAAATCCTGTAAATTTGACAAAACAAATATTTATAGAGTAATAAAATATATTTAATAATGAATTTATGTTTATAGGGTATTTAAAATTAAGAAGAGAATATTTTTCAAAAAAAAAAAGAAGAAAAAAAAATTCACATAAATAAAATATTAGATTTATTAAAAAATGATAAAATTAAAATAAAGAAGAAATGAAATAAATACTTACCTCGATGCAGAGCACTCGAAAAGTCTCTAACTGCCTAGGTCTCCTAGGACTTTGACCTTGCTGCACATCACCAACACTCCAAAAGTTTACACTAGCACGTAGGCTAGTGCAAAGCAATAAACCCAATGGATATAAAATAGATCTCAAAAATCTTAAACTATGCTACAAACTCTGTGTTTTTACACTATATTTGTGTGATCCAAAACACTCAAAGTAATTTTAATCTTAGACCTTAGTCTTTGAATTTTTGGATGATCAAACATGAGAAGAAGTTCTCTTTATATAGAGGAAGGAGAAGAAAGAACGGGGAAGTTTTAGCAATGTGGGACTAAAAATAGTTCACCAATTATTCCTTTAAACTAAAATACATATTTCGTATGGCAACCTTAGGTGTTTTTTATCTATCCAAATATTGGTATTACGTATTGCTCTCTCTAACAAAAATTGTAGGTGGCAACATAATCTTTTAAATGCCTCAAGTTTCATACAAAACTAACATCTACAACTTAGGATACGAGTTCTCGTGTATTTCTCCAAGCTTTAGCAATGTGAGACTAAAACAGTTGATCAGTGCTTTACTTTGTTGTGAGATATCAAATTTCATGGCAACTTTAACTGTTTATTAACTATCCAAAGAATGGAATAACATCTTGTTTTGTTAAAAAATAATTGTAGGTGACCACATTATATTTCAAATGTCTCAAGTTTCATACAAAACTAACATCTACAACTAAGGATATTAAGTATTGTCATCCCTTTTTGTTGAAAGAACATTGATGAATTGGTCCCTTCTTGTCATTCTATTTTATCCTGAAATTAATTTTAATTGGGGCTTTGTGTGTGTTTGAGTATTAGTGACGCCATGGCCTTATCATTTTCCAATATATATTATTTTTGCATGAATTACTATAAATTTCTTTTGTTGTTCATATGCCTACTTGGTTCAAACAGGTAAATATATGTAGATGCTAGCGGTAACTTAAATCATCAATAAATATGAATTAATGATTTATGTATACTCCATACTCCCATACATTCGAAAAACAATTTATCCTTTCTCAACTCATTAATTTTGAACACGTCTTTAATGATTTATAGGTATGCATTAACTTCCTTGTGAGTTGTGATACATCGTGGTGAAGCACTTGTAGGTGATTGGATTTACTAGCTATGCTAGAGTGACTGTGCTAGTTCCTTATGGAACCCCGATCCCCTTGACATAAGGTCATAAGGGTAGTGGCCTATTGTCACAATTGTTGGGGATGCCATGTTTGGTTCAATAATATGCATGTAGGTGCTACAAGTAAATTTTCTGCTATGCCCTTATTTTATTCTTTGACCTTAGTGCATTTTCTGAGTAGGGATATTACTCAAGATCTTTTATTTGGCTAGACTAGATATAAGGTTGTGAAAACATTTTTCCTCCATCCATTCATAGGGTATTCATCTAATTAATTTTATGTTGAACATTTATTGAAGTTTTGCTTATCCGGCGACTTTGATAGACTTTTGATTGGGTTTAAGTGCTTTTTATTTTGGGTACCTTTTCTTGTTAATTTTGCTTTGATGCCTGATGATTGGATTTCATATGATGTTTTTAGGGCTTTCCAGATCTTTCATTGTAGAATTGGTACCTAACAAAGTAAATATAATGTTCTATTGTTTTTCAATTGTCTTATTCTATAACTACGCAATTATAATGTTTAGAAAAAACTCTCAATTTTCTAATGCTTTACAAGGGTGGGCCCCAGTTTCGTGCTATTGGCACCAAGAATTTCAAAAATGTGTTACAAAGACGGTTGTTTTGAAAGACAACAAAAAAAAACACGTTCCACATTAGTTGGAAGATGGTGGCCCTGTATCCGAATTTACAGATGGAATAGAAGGAGGATGGCCCGAGGTGTGTTATTTAGGGGGATGTGAGTTTCATATTAAAGTTAAAGACAGAGATTTTAGATCAATCTCTACTGAACATGAAGGAAATAACTTTTATTTCGGATGGATGCCAACGCAAGTTGTAGAAACTGACTATGATAGTGGACCTGACAACGAAGAAGAAAATACAATGTCTTACTACGAAAAGCCAAATTTCACCATCGCACATCGTTACGAACAGAATGGTGGGTCATATCTATTTACTCAGGTTATTTTATATTACTTAGTTGTTAGTAACTATTTTTTTAAGAGCTTTGATTGTTTTTAATATTTATGCCTTAATCCAGACTTTGCCAGCCGCGTTGGTGAAGCATGCATTGCTTCCGGATAAACCTTCACTTTGTGTATTAAGAGATGCAAGTAAGCGAAGGTTTTATTGTGAATGTTCCGAGAATAAAAAAAAAAACAATCAAAGTGTATCGTGACAATTGGTTGGATAGACTTCATCAAAGAAAATAGATACAAAGATCAGAGCTTGATCAAGTAGGGAATTGATAAGAAGGATCCTTAAGTAATACATGTCAGTGTAATCAATAAGTGAAAAATGGTTCTCAAGTTTTTATTTTCATATATCAATATTTACCCCATGCTTTTATTGTTCAGTTAAAATATGAAAATCTATGTACCAAAACATCCAAGTAAATTATTATTTTGGTTTATAAACATCTATAATTGTCAATTGATATGTTTCATCAAAATAAAACTCTCTTGTGCATGGCACGGGTCAAAAACTAGTACACAAAGTTTAGGAAATTTGTATCTATCATAATTGATCACAAAATTTTATCATTCAAAATCTAATAAACGTCTTGAGATCGTTTGAACTTAACAATTTAGAGTCCATTTTAGGAAAAGTTAGTACATGCGTCAACTTTTCATGCAATCGATTGTTGCAAACACTTCTTTAGATATTTAAAAAAGTCAAGCTTTTTCCAAAATATTGTGTCCTACAACTAATAATTTCGAAAAAGAAATTTAAAATCTATTAAAAAATTTCCATTTAGAAAAATTTCCATTTGTTGCAGCTAATACTTGAACCTTTTTTATCTTCCCACTTTATCTCACAAAACTTTATCTTCTACTTCTCAATGCATTTTTTTGCTCTCCAGTGTTGTTTGTTAGATTTGAATTCGAAACCCTAATTTATTATGGAGCCATTCATGAAATACTTTGTGGTTTCTCTATAAATAGGTTATTGCAATGTTTTGTTATTCACCAATTCTTCATTCTTTGTCTACTAGAATTTCTTATAGCCATGGCCATGAACTTTGATTCTCTTTCCAGCATTTCACCCAAAAAAGAGACATGGAGGATCAATGTAAAGGTTGTTCATCTGCGAAAAGTTCCAAGCTTTGATAATCCGAGGTTACCTTTCTGTATTGAGATGGTTCTGATGGATGAAAATGGTGACAGGATTCATGCATCTGCCCGCAAAACCCTAAGCTACAAGTTTAAGCAATTGATCTCTAAGGGTTCTACTTATACCATGTCTCATTTTGGAGTTGTTAATAATACCGGTGAGTTTCGTACCACCAGACATGCTTTTAAGCTGAACTTTCAGCTTAGAACTGATGTCCACCAACCGAATGTCCTTTCTCTTTTGTTCCAATATCTGACATATTGTTCAAGGATTACGACAAGAAATATTTAGCTTGTCAGATTTCATCGTTTGAGTTGATTTTTTTACACTCAGTATTTGTTTTTTCATATACCCATTTTCACAATTTGTGTTTTTTTTTTTCACCATGTGATTAGGATTCTCACTGGCGTTGGAACTGAGCAGCAGTTCAAGAAAGATGGAATGAGTGACAAGATTATTAAGATTGAGCTCACGGCTGATTGGTAATAATGTTTATTTAAATTTTTATTTTCTGATTTCCCTTAAGTTTGGGTAATTTAATTGATTATTGTATTGTATTCCCTTATTGTAGTGCCAAGATTGAGTGTGCTTTCCTTGGTAACTTTGTTGATGAGATCAAAGCTTTTCTAGTTGCTGGTAATGCTAGCAATGATGTTGTAGTGATTCAACTTGCAAAAGTGAAGACTTTGGAAGGTTTTACCATTTCATAATTTAATTGGTTTTTATGTCATACTTTTTCAAATCTTGCACTTTTTGTATGAGTCCATGTGAAATAATGTTTGTGCGTATTTTGAATGTAGACACCCCATGTCTGAATTCTGCTTATGGTGCAACAAAGGTTTTAATTCACCCTGATATTCAGGAATTGCTGCCATCAAGAAAAAGTAAATTCCATGTCCAAACTTTATTTTTTCATTATCGTGAAATAATATTAATGATTTTTATGTTTTCATTAGGTTCTTTGATTCAACTGAGTTAAGCTCTCTAGTTATGAGCCAACTTCCAGATCTAAGCAAATCTACACGAGAAGATTTTCTTGTCATAACTTCTCCATAGACAATTGAAAAATCAAAGATAGTCAGGAGGTTTCTTTTATAATTTCTAAATTATGTTTAACGGGCTTTTTTGTGTTGCAAAACTTCCATAATGTTCTTTTGTTATTCTTGTTGAATTGTACTTGTGTGGTGCTTGGAACGATTAAGGTGCTGCCAGAGAATGGTGACTGGTGGTATCCATCCTGTAAATGCAACAAGATGGTTTGTCCTATAGGGTTACTGGCAATCAAACTCATTTTTCCGTCATTTTACAAATACCGACTTCATTTTTTACCACCACAACATGGTGGCTGAAATTTATATTATTAATCTTCCTTTAAAGTCACTTTGTCAGTTTGAGTTCTCATTTGCATGTTTTTTGATATGATTTAATTAGAATTCTGAAAAATCTAAGGAAGCAAAGCTTCCTGATGAGCTAAACAACCTTCTAGACAAGACGTTTTTGTTCAAGATTGATGTCAAGATGTCTTCCAACTCCAAGTTTGAGCAATCCTATCGTGTCAAGAAAAATTGTAAGGAACGTGAGATAGTCAATCAGTTCAATACCGTGACTGCCGAACCTAGGGTGAATATAATAATAATCTTGATTTGTTTTCACATTTTGGCATACTGTGATTTATAGATGATTTAAAATAATTTAAAAAGTTAGGTTAATTGTGTTTAATCTCCCACCTCAAAGATTGTGTTTATTTATTGTTTGTTTTAAAAACTTATTTAATTAAACCAATCTCATTTAGCAGGACTTGATCAGTGATGTTGTTGTTATTGATGATGAAAAAGTGTACGAGTCTACTTAGCCTGCTACTGTTGTTCTTGGAGTTGAAACCCATGACTTAACCCCGGCAAAGCGGAGTTCACCTTCTGAAGTGCAGAATGTTATTTCTACTTCTACCAGTTCCCACAAGAAGCTTCTTGAAAAGATCAAGAAGGAGAAGATCTAAATGTCAGTTCCATTTGCTGAAGAGATTTCTATTTTGTGTTATGTTCCACTGTTTTGAATTTTAATTTTTCAGTTTTCTACCTTTGTTACTAAGATTTAAGCTATATGTTTTCATGATAATTTGTGGATCTCTTTAATCTTGGCCTTAATTTTGCGGCCTTTATTTGGAAATATTTTGGCTTCTAAATTTTGCGCATTAATTATGAAAGATTGTCGTCGATAATAATTTTTTTAGTAATGGTTGATGATGTTATTATCGCGCCGTTTATCATTCACATATTTTTTTGATATTGGTTTCTTATTTTGATCTATGAACGAATGATTTTGTGATAGTATTTTCCTTTTTAACCATAATCATCATTCAACCTTCATTCACTAAAATATTTTAAAATGTAGAAGTTTTCCAATTCTTTTTCCTCTTGCCCCGTTCTATAACTATATATTACTTCAATGTAATATATATGTTTAACACAACAATCAAATAATTGTTCATATATCTTAAACCAAATCCTCATTTTCAATAAATAGTTGTTAGTTATTCTTAATTTAAATTTAAATATCTTTTGCTAAATAGTTTAAAAACTACTCAATTCTTTTCAATGAGTTGAGCCATGGTACATATCTGTTGTAACTTTGCATCTGTTTTCATTAATTAAATATCGCCGTTTATTATTCTAATATTTCTTTATGGTCTACGAATGAATTTTTCTTTTATCCTCATGCACCCAATTTTTTGAAATATATTAATCTTAATTTTTTTATAGTATTTGCCTTTGTAACCATAAAAACTAATTTACATGATGGATAAAACAATTTAACCAATTCATTCTTTTTGGGGTTAAATATAAGCAATTCATTCCAAGCCATTTGCTTCCTTCGTAGTTGCAAGAAATAAATTTTACTTTAAAGTAATATATTAATAACCTAATTATGAAATAGATGCTCATTTATGTTAAATTCAAACCACGTATTTTTTTGTACAAATCTTCCATATATGCCCCTATGTTAGTATTGGATATATCAAAGGTTGGTTGGGAAACATGAAAGAGAAGTAATTAGTAGAGGTGATAATTTAAGTTTTGGAATTGAAAATATAATGAATGCAAGGGGTAAAAAAGGAAAAAATTAATTTTTTTTTTTGAAATCTAGAAGGGTTTTATAATTTGGGACACCAAGTTTGTCTCTAAAGAACCTAATAATTTGGGACGGAGGAGTAATAAGCAGGGATGGATCCACATAAGACTTGAGGGGGGCAAGTGCCCCCACAAGATTTTTCATTTTTCAAGAAAAAATACTACATATACTCTACATTTTTAGAATATTCAGTAAATAATTGCCCCCACAAAA
Organism: Acmispon strigosus; assembly: GCA_030819835.1. Lineage (NCBI taxonomy): Eukaryota > Viridiplantae > Streptophyta > Magnoliopsida > Fabales > Fabaceae > Acmispon > Acmispon strigosus. The sequence continues at coordinate 17,278,269 of JAUAMA010000007.1, read as the reverse complement.
TAATAAGTATCCTCATTGTTTTGTACTTTGGAAAAAGATGAGCTCAAATTCATTTCACTCACATTCACATGAAAGAGATGAGAGTAGATAAAACATAAGTAAGAAATATTATGCCTCAAGTTTCATAGAAAACAAACATCTACAACTATTGATATGCGTTCTTGTATACTCCTTCATGTTCATATTGCACAACCATCTTGGTTTTGTCTTCTAAATAAAGAAAATACTTGGTAAACACATAATTTATCTCTTGTAGTTCTCATGATAGGTTATTTAGACGCTACATATTTAACTTTCATAATCTAAGTATGAAATCAGAATTTTGGTTTTAGAAAAAAATCTATAAAGGTGATTTAGATGAAAATATTACTTTTACTAAACAACTAAGGAAATTAAGTATTTTCATCCCTTTTTGTTGAAACAAAATTGATGAAATGGTCCCTTCTTGTCATTCTATTGTATCCTTAAACTAATTTCAATTGGGCTTCGTGTGTGTTTGAGTAATAGTGACGCCATTGCATTATCATTTTCCAATATACATTATTTTGACATGTATTACTATAAATTCCTTTTGTTGTTCATAAGCCTACCTGATTCCAATATACCTAATGATCTATGTATACTCCATATTCCCAAACATTCGAAGAATAATTCCTTTCTCAACTCATTAATTTTGAACACGTCTTTAATGATTTATAGGTATGCATTAACATCCTTGTGAGTTGTGATACATCCCGGTGAAGCACTTGTAGGTGATTGGATTTACTAGCTATGCCTGAGTTATTGTGCTAGTTCCTTGTGGAACAACGATCCCCTTGACATAAGGTCATTAGGGTAGTGGCCTATTGTCACAATTTTTGGGGATGCCATGTTAGGGTCAATAATATGCATAGTAGTCTCCTAACTTAATTTCCGAATTTTAAATCCAATTTAAACTCTTGGGTTGGTTTACATAGTCTATAAAACATGCTAGTAATCTCCTACTTAATTTCCGAATTTTAAATCCAATTTCATGATGCTATAGCCTAGAATTTCTACAACTTAATTGCCTTAAGAAATGTAGAACTTTCTTCCTAATTACTAAATCCATAGCCTTGGTATTTAGTTAACCAGAAAAGAAGATGAAGATTGAATCGGGCCAGCACAAAGTTACGTCTATCCTAATTGCCTTCAGAGATATATACTTATAACATTTTTTATTTCCTATTTCCCTTACTACTTACTGGACAGGGCAACCGCCAAAGACTACATAATAGGGGCGGTTAGGTTTCGGTTTGGGGGCTTCCTAGTTGAGCGGCGCGGAAAGCGCGTCGTGCGCCCACGATTGGGTAGAGCCTATCTAGACGGTAGGGGCAAACCTGTAATAGGCATAGGGCTTGGACTTTATAATGTATTGGGCTGATTTTGACGGCCCATAGGGTTTTACTCCCTATAAATAGCTAGGGGAGGCTACTGTAAAGGGGGTTAACGATTTTTAATAAACAAGGTGATTATTCAGCTCTCATCCACTGTGTTATTTTTCTAGAACATTTTTGGCGCCGACTGTGGGGAAGGTAAACTAAACCCTACGCACTCAACAACTAGCTATGTCAGGCACTGGCCGTCGAAGGGGAGGCCGCGGGCGTGGAGGACGAACGGTGGGCCGTCAACCTGAACCGTCTCCCACGCCTCCGCCGACTCCTATTCCGAATCCGGGTGCGCCGCAGGCGGACGCGCAGGGTGATGGTGCATCCGGCCAGGTTCCTTTCGCCGTCTCTATGGCTGAGTGGAATCGGGTGTGTGGCGCCCTGGATTTTGTCCAACAGCAGAATCAGCATCTGCAGGCCCAGTTGGAGTATTTTCGTCAACAAAAGGATTCTGGTGTGGAGAGCCTTAGAGAAGCTGAGACGGTGGTTGATTTTCAACCTTTTTCACCTGCCATCCAGGCGGTCCCTATCCCGGACGTGGTAAAGAACTTGGTGTTAGACACGTACTCTGGCGAATCAGACCCAAAGGAACACTTACAGGCGTTTATGACCAAAATGGTGATTAGTCAGGCGACCGATGCGGTGCGCTGCAGATTGTTCCCATCAACACTAAAGGGGACGGCCTTGGCATGGTTCTCTAAACTACCAACACATTCTATAAGTAGCTTCACTGAGTTTTCATCTAAGTTCCTCTCACATTTTGCGGCAAGTAGGAGTCAGCGGGTGACGACGGGTGCTCTATTCAACATTCGTCAGGGCGCGTCGGAATCGTTGAAACAGTATATGGCGAGGTTCAACGCCACATTGGTACGAATCGAGGACCCCCCTCAAGAGACATGTGTGAATGCCTTCAAGCAAGGGCTGCGGGCGGGTGCGCTGAACAATAAGCTTAGTAGGCGCCCGCCACGTGACATGGCGCACCTCCGAGCTCGTGTCCACGACTTCATATTAGAGGAAGAGGATGATGAGCAGAAGAGAACACGGGATATGATGGACGCGCCGCCTAGGAGGCAGGAAGCGAAAGGAAAGCAGGGGGAAGTGTTTGTGCAACGGGACGCTCCAAGGTCCAACCGAAGTAATCCATATCAAACTGCCGCCTTCGCTAATCAGCAACGCCGGAACTATGTAGCTCGCCCAGTAGCTGGGACGCGACCGGCCCCTCAACGCCAGGCGCCGCGGCCAGTGGCGTCAGTACCCCGGTATTCTCCGGTAGCTCACCGGACGAGGGTACCATTGGCGGTTGGACTCTCACAGATACTGACGGACAACAGAGAGACTAATTTGATCGCTCGCCCCTATCCTCCCAAGCGTCCCCCGCCTAATGTCGATACTCGAAGATGGTGTGATTATCATGGCGTCCTGGGTCATGATACGGACGACTGTGTTACCTTACAACGTGAGGTTGAGAGGTTGATAAAGGCGGGTCACCTGGGCTAGTATGTTAAGACAGTACCCACTCCAGATGTAGGGCGATCTGCGCAGACGTCTAGACGTGGGAATTTTGGCGATGCGGATGGAGAGGCGACAATGGGAGACCCGGCGGGAACTGTTAACTGCATCTCTGGAGGCTTCAATGATGAATCTAATGCAAGTCGCAAGAGGTACGTACGCTTGGCCCACGCCGCGGTGCATACCGTTCAAGAGGAGAAATTCGGCTTCCAACACCCCAACATAATTTTCACCAGCGAGGATTTCAAAGGGGTGCTTCCACATAAGGGCGACCCGGTTGTGGTGCAGTTGCGAATCAACAACTATGATGTGAGGCGAGTGCTTCTGGATCAGGGGAGTTCGGCGGATATAATATATGGCGATGCATTTGAGAAAATGGGTCTTACTGAAAGCGCGCTAACGCCTTATACGGGGTCGTTAATTGGGTTCACAGGCGAGCGGGTGATACCACGAGGGTGTGTGGAGTTAAAGACAGTCTTCGAATCGGAAGGATTCGCTAAAACGGTTTTCGTTAAATACATCGTCCTATCGTGTAAGTCTTCTTATAACGCTTTAATTGGGCGTGACACTTTAAATCAGATTTGTGCAGTGATTTCAACAAAGCATCTCAAGGTGAAGTACCCACTGTCCAATGGGCGTGTCGGAACCCTGGCGGTTGACCAAATTCGAGCGTGGTAGATTATGGGCCGCAGAACGCCAGGATTGGGCATCGGTGTTATGAGATTAGTAGTGAGGGCGCGCTGGACCCCAGAAGGGAGACACCGGAATCTCGACCTTGTCCTATCGAAGAAACAAAAACAGTGCAGGTAGGGCAACGAATGTTGAAGGTAGGAACACAACTGACACCTGTTCAAGAAAACCGATTGACTCGCTTACTGGAAGAGAATCTGGATCTATTTGCCTGGACGCTTAAGGATGTCCCAGGCATTAGCCCGGACGTGATTTGTCACAGGTTGGCGATTAAGGACGAGGTCAAGCCAGTCGCTCAAACGCGAAGGAAGATGGGTGAAGAACGGACCAAGGTGGTCGAGATAGAAACGGCAAAGCTTAAGGAAGCAAACTTCATTAGGGAAGTTAAATACCCTACGTGGCTGGCGAACGTGGTATTGGTTAAGAAAGCGAATGGAAAATGGCGTATGTGTACTGATTATACCGATTTGAATAAGGCGTGCCCTAAGGACGCGTATCCTTTGCCTAATATTGACAAACTTGTCGATGGGGCTTCTGGGAATGAAGTGCTCAGCCTCATGGACGCCTTCTCAGGTTACAATCAAATACGCATGCATCCACAGGATGAAGAAAAGACAGCGTTCATGACTCCCAAGATCAATTACTGTTATCGAACCATGCCTTTTGGACTCAAGAATGCTGGGGCGACTTATCAGCGGCTGATGGATAGAGTGTTTGAGGAGCAGATAGGAAGAAATATGCAGGTTTATGTAGATGATATGATCGTGACATCAGTCAAGGCGGATGATCATTTGGCTGATCTGGGTGAGGCATTCGGGAGAGTACGGCATTACAACATGCGTCTTAATCCAGATAAATGTTCTTTCGGAATCCTCGGAGGCAAATTCTTGGGTTTCATGGTAACGGTGAGGGGCATCGAGATCAACCCAGATAAGTGTAGGGCGATTATGGAGATGGCTAGCCCGTCTTCAGTAAAGGAGGTCCAGTGCCTAGCTGGAAAAATTGCTTCGCTAGCTCGCTTCCTGCCACACGCTGGGGAGAAGGCGGCCCCATTCTTCAAATGTTTAAAGAAGAGCACCAAATTTGAGTGGACGCTAGAGTGTGAAGAGGCGTTTCAGCGGTTGAAGCTGTTCTTGTCTAAACCGCCAGTATTGCAAAAGCCAATAGTAGGCGAGCCTTTGTTACTTTATTTTGCCATCACAGATCGTGCATTGGGTTCAGTCCTCACGCAAGAAGTGGCGGGCGAGGTACGCATAATTTATTTTGTAAGTCATACTTTGCAGGGAGCTGAGAAGAGATATCAAAGGATTGAGAAGGCGGCCCTGGCGGTTTTGGTTACGGCTCGCCGTTTGCGACCTTATTTTCAAAGTTTTCAAATAAAGGTCAGAACGGACTTACCATTGAGGCAGGTGCTGCAGAAGCCTGACATTTCTGGGCGTTTAGTCGGATGGTGTGTAGAGTTGTCAGAATACGGCTTAATATATGAAGCAAGAGGCAAAGTTTCGTCACAGAGGTTGGCGGAATTTGTAGCTGAGTTAACAATGGCGGGCGAGGAACCGGGTACGAAGGTTTGGGTCTTGCACATCGATGGCTCGTCAAACTCGCGTGGTAGTGGCGCTGGCATTATACTGACGGGCCCAAAAGAGGTACAGATCGAACAGTCTCTTAGGTTTGAATTTAAAGCTAGCAACAATCAGGCTGAGTATGAGGCGCTGCTGGCGGGCCTAAGTTTGGCGAAGGAATTGGAGGTAGAAACTCTGGAAATTAGAAGCGATTCTCTCTTGGTGACTAATCAAATAAATGGAATCTATCAGGTTAAGGACCCGTTGTTGGAAAGATATTTGAGTCGGGCACAGGAGTTGATGAAGGAGATTCAAACGGTGGAAATTAGCTATGTTCCTCGAGAACAAAATCAACGGGCACACTTGCTCACCAAGCTCGCCATTACCAGGCGACCTGGAAATTATAGATCTGTTATTCATGAAGTAATGCATTCTCCTAGTATAGACAGGGCGGAGCAGGTGTGTATGGTTGTTCAAGAGCATAGTTGGATGTCTCCAATTATAGAGGCGTTAACTGACTCCGCGGAGGGCGCGTCGGCAGTCGGGGCCGAGAAGAGACGGGCCGCTAGCTATTTTACGATTATACAGGGCGAATTGTATAGGAGGGGCTTCTCAGCGCCCCTGTTGAAATGTGTCACTGAGGATCAGGCCCAAGAGTTGATGAAAGAAGTACATGAAGGTACATGCGCTAGTCATATTGGGGGCAGATCGCTGGGAGCAAAAATTCTGAGGGATGGGTTCTACTGGCCAACTCTGAGGAAGGACTGCCAATTATACGTGAAAAAGTGTGACAAGTGTCAAATGTTTACAGATTTACATAGAGCGCCCCAAGAATTAATGGCGACTATATCTTCCCCATGGCCATTCGCCCTCTGGGGAGTTGATTTAGTCGGGCCATTCCCGCCCGCACGGTCACAATTTAAATACATCTTGGTGGCGGTGGATTATTTCACTAAATGGATAGAAGCAGAGCCTCTAGCAGCTATCACCTCTGTGAAGGTTAAAAAGTTTTATTTTCAAAGACTCATTTGCAGGTTTGGCGTACCTCAGGCAATCATCTCTGATAATGGGACTCAATTCTCTAGTCAAGCGACCAAGGATTTCTGCGAGGAATGGGGAATTCAGAACCGCTTCACTTCGGTCGAGCACCCTCAGACTAATGGCCAGGCGGAGGCTGCCAACAAAGTTGTTTTAGCAGGACTAAAGAAACGCCTTGATGAAGCAAAGGGGCGTTGGTTGGAGGAATTGCCTATAGTTCTCTGGTCGTACAACACCACGCCTCAGTCGACTACTGGAGAAACGCCTTTCAGATTAACCTATGGCACAGACGCAATGCTGCCGGTCGAGATAAAAAACAAGGCATGGCGAGCGGTAGCTACCGACCCGGAATACAATCAGAATAACTTATTGGTTAGTTTGGACCTGGCTCCAGAAGTGAGGGAAGAGGCTCGACTCAGGGGTGAAGCCATGAAACAACGTATATCCAGGAGATATGATTCACGGGTTGTCCTGCGGGTAATGCGCGTTGGTGATTTGGTCTTGCGCAGGCGAACAGGTACCTCGGATGTCAACAAGCTAACACCCAATTGGGAAGGACCTTATAAGATCACAGAATCTCTGGGCAATGGGGCGTACCATTTGGCAGATTTGTTCGGCAAGAGAATCCCAAGGTCTTGGAATGCCACTCATCTTAGGCATTATTATAGTTAGTAATGTATTTAGTTGGCGCCCTAGCTTTGGCGGCCAAGCTCTTCGCTTACAGTTATTTTATTTCTGTCATCTTATTCCATTCAATAAAGGTAGAATTTTCAGTTGATGCAAAGATATAATTTTGGGCCAACAGAAGGCCCCGCCCAAACATTTAACTTTCTTGCAGGTACAAAACGAGGGCGCGGAGGACTTTCCTAATAGTCTTACGGACTATCAAGGGCAAAGTCTGAAGAGGCGACCCTTGTAACAAAATTCGGCCGCCCTATAGGTCAATATAACGCAAATTGGCGCTAATATGGGAGCGCCCGAATAAGCACGTTAGAAATCCGAGGCCCAGTGGCGGTCTAAATCCTAAGGCCATAAAATTGTCTAAATTCCAAGGCCCAGTAGCGGTCTAAATTCGAAGGCCCAGTGGCGGTCTAAATCCCAAGGTCCATAGAGGGTCTAAATTACATTTACAGATTAAGTGGTCCAGTAGTGACAAATTATATCTCTTCGCCGTTTCCAAGTTGCCAAGGGGGAAATTGTACTCTCTAGCCTGGCGCATTGTCCCGTTTTCCAGGCGGGAAGGCGCGGTGCGTGAACGGTGGCTCTCTTGGAACGGTGGGGTGCGACCCTTGTGCGATACGGCGAAGAAAGCCTAGCCTTGATCGAAGAAGATCGAGCACGTCTATTGAGCCAAGCCTCGGGCAACCCCAGTGGCCACTGGGATCTGAGCAAAAGTCTCACTGAGCAGAAGCCTCGCCAAGCGAGCAAAAGCCTTGATCGAATTAAATCAAGCCAAAGTCTCACCGGAATAAGGTCGAGCGAAAGCCCCGCCTTGAGCGGGCCAAAGCCTCATAACAGACAACTAGCACAAACACAGGGCGTGCGGGTCATCACGTGACTCATAAAATTTCTAGCCTCTGGCCGCCCTAGCTGCGTAAGACCGAGCACCCCCAAGCCTCGTTAGAAGAGCCATGCGAGTACGACTCGTTACGCGAGCGGAAACCATGCGTGCAACAAAGGTCTAATGGCGGCCTAGAGTATCACTTTTACCATGGTCTAGAAGCGCCCTCAAACTTTATTTCTTTGAAAACAATGGCTCATAGAAGCGCCCTCAAAATTATTTCTTTCAAAACAATGCTCCAGTGGCGATTTCAAACTTTATTTCTTTCAAAATAGTGGCCTAGACGAGCTCTCAAACTTCATTCAAAACAGTGGCCTAGACGCGCCCTCAAGCTTTATTTCTTCAAAACAATGATCCCGTGGCGACTTCAAAATTATTTATTTTAAAATGGTCCAATGGCGACCTAAAAGTTATTTCTTTCAGAATAATGCCCCTGTGGCGACCTCAAAAATTATTTCTTTCAAAATGGTCTAGTGGCGACCCAAAAGTTGTTTTAGAATAATGCCCCTGTGGCGCCTTCAAAAGTTATTTCTTCCAAAACATAAGTTTTTTTCACTCAGTGGCCTAGGGGTGCCTTTCAAATTATTGAAGAGATAACAAAAGATTTTACGCGAATGTTGCGCATATGTTGAGTTCTACGAGCAGTTCAAAAAGAAAAAAGTAGAGTGGACTAGACGGAAGAGATAACAAAAGAGATGATATTTCATTGCAGTTCAAAACAAAAGAGATGATATTTCATTGCAGTTCAAAAGAGATGATATTTCATTGCAGTTCATTATAGTGTGCAGGAAAGTACAAGAAAAACATCAAAGGTACACAAAACAAAGAAAACACTAGAAAGCAAAGTGGCCGCCCATCAAGGTTGCTCAAGACTGCTCGCCATGCTCGCCTTCGGCTGGCCCATCAGAGGCTTCATCTTCAGAATCCTCGCCCTCAATTCCAGTATCGGTGACATTTTTCCACTTTCCCATTGCTGAGAGATCAGCTTTGGGAAAAAGGTATCGCACCTGAGCTTTAGCAGTGTTGAAGCCAATGACATATTGCTTCAAACTTTCATCTTGAAAGTCTTTTTCCAGAGAGGCTAAGTCTGCAGCGACAGCGTCGGTTTTCTCATTGGCAGCCCTTAACTTCTCCTCCGCCTCGGCGACCGTCTTGCCAGCATCTGCCTTCATTTGTTCCGCGCTCGCCTTGGCCTTGGCAACCGACTCCTCTAGAATTTTGTTCTTGTTTCGAAACATAGATTCTAACTCTTGCTTCATTGCCAAGAACTCGGCGTCCCGCGTGGTCTTTTCGGCGGCCAAGGCCTCCTGGTGGCGAGCCTCTGCATCAGCCATCTTTTTCTGCCACTCAGCCTTTTCCGCCTTCAGGGTTTCCAGTTCTGAAACCATTTCCCGAGCAAGGTTGGGACAGATATTGGCATCCTCCCAGTCCTTTCGCTGCTGTTCAATGGTTGCTGATAGCTTGGCAACCTTGGAGTTTAGAGATTTGACTTGTTGGGTGCGTTGGGCGAGCGCCTCTTGTGCTTCCTCATACTTTCTGATCGCTGTGTAACTCCAGCTAATCGAAGCAAGATGGCCGCGCATGATCTTATCACCCACGCCGCGCGGAACGGCGCTCACAGGGTGCGCCAAATATTTATCGAAGCGCAGTGTCTCCTCAAAATAGGCAAAGTCTTCAAATTGGGCGGCCTCCTCAGCCCCGCCTTCTGGCTGATCTTCAGTGGCGACAGTGTCATCGCCCTCTTCAGCGGGCTGCTCTTCAATGACCACCTCCTTACCCTTGGGGGCGCGCTTAACTTTCCTCCGCTTGGCAGGCGGTCCGGTCTGGTCAGGAACAGATTTCCTCACTACCGCTTCAGAGTTGGGCATGTTTTCCGACGGGGTGCTTCGTGAAGGAACTTGGCGCGACTCCGTGGCAACCGTGGTGGTAGGGATCGCCGTCGGTATGGTGGACTCTGCAGCCGCCCTCTGTTTGGCTTCCTTAGCCAAACGGGCGAGTTCAGCTCGAGAAATTTGGTGTCTTGTCACTGCAACAAACAAAACGATGAGAAAAGTGTTAGGGGTGAAAAACGATGAGAAAAGTGTTAAGGGTGAAAAAAGCATGTCAGATTAAAAGTGGTCGTATATGAAGATAAACTCACTTAAGTGATCCTCGGCGGTGCCTTTACTCTCTGCGAAAAGCAGCTCGCCGAGGTCGATCAGGGAGACGCCCCCCAAATACTTTATGATTGCCCAATCCTCAAAGGTAAGATGCCCGTCCTCTACACTAAGGGTGTACTTGGGCGACTCTGTCCAGTACGGTGGGAATCGCATGACCCCATCGTCGTCATGGCGAAGAAGACGGGGAATATCAGGGCTGTCGACGACCTTGAAGAATCGCGACTTCCACTGATCATGTGTGTTGCTCTTCCAAGCCTTGAAGCGGGCTTTCGAAGGCTTGGCGATTAGGCCAACCCAAGAGCTGGTGGGTGCTACTGCTAATCCTTTCTTATTAGGCGGGATACATTTGTAAAAATAGAAAAAATACTCGTATTTCGGGATGATTCCTAAGGCTTCACAAAGGATTTCAAACCCTCGGATAAACCCCCAAGAGTTTGGAGTTAATTGAGATGGGGCGACCTGAAGAGCGTTGATAATGAAATCGCAAGTGTACGATTTACTATCGCGTAATACAAAAAGATCGAACCCAAGGGATAGGTGTTCATATTAATATAAAATTTAGTACTTGTGCAAGAAATTAAAAGATGAATATTTGTTGTTGTTTTTTAGAACAAGATATAACAATAAAATGATAAGAAATAAAGATGATAAGAAAGCTCAATGATCCTGCCTATAATTCAAATCAAAACTGAAGTAAAGCAACCAAGTGATTTTGAAGAGATTTTTGAAGGTTGTAACTTGGCCAAAAGGGTTGAACAATTTAAGGTATGGATTTCAAGAAATTGGCAACTCTAGTGGCTGACTCAGAAATTTGTTGTTAAGTGATTTTTTCCTTGACTAAGAGCTTTAAACAATACAACACAAGGGTCCTCTCAATTTTTTTCTTCTTTTTTTCCTCTTCTCTTTTTTAAACAAAGTAGTGGAATGTATGGGATGAATGACCTGAATTTTACTCCCCTCATACTCTTTCTCACCCCACTACTTCATTATTTTTTCTAAGGCACATACCTTATTTTTTCCAATATTTTTCCTTCATTTTTTTTTAGAGAGGAACCCAACAAACATAGCACTAGCAATTCAGCACATGAATCACAATAACAACTTTAAGAATTATCACACAAAGTAGGCTCCAAAGAATGACTCTTTTAAGGCTCAAAAGGGGCTACTAGTGGATATAACATTTCAAGCAAAAATCTGAGTTTTCAAAAATGCCTATAATCTCTTCTCAACTCACAAAGTGTACAAAACTCCAATCAACATGCAACACAAGGCAGAAAAATTTCACAATCAAGAATCAGAGTCCTCAGCTCTCAGAAAAAGATAGGGTAAGTGGTACCCTTTTTAGAACTCAGAAAAAGACCTTGCCAACAACCCAACAATCAAGATATCAAAAATCCTTTCTACAGCATGCAATCCTAACTGCTTAAAAACATAGAATTTTTCACAAAGCAGTTTAATCAGATAAAGCATTCCCAAAGCTATAGCAACATCAGAATGGATAATATACTCAAGACTCATGCAAAAATAAAACAGAAAAACTAAACTAAAAATAAAAATAAAACTAAAAACTATAAAAAGAAAAAATAAAAACTAACAAGCTGGTATAGTAACAAATTTCCACAAAGGTCCAAGGGAACCTCAATGTAAAAATCACTTTGAACACTCAAGTTCAAGAGGGTTCTTCCTCCTTTTGGTACCTATCCTGTAACAATGAACAAACAAAAGTCTCACAAGTAGAAACTTGCTTGACTTGTTAGTCCCAAAAACAGCACACTTAAGATCATGGGTTGAAAAATTGTGTCCACCTAAAAACAAGAATTCTTGAGTTCCCAAAAATTAAAACCAATGTAGAAACAAGGGAAAACTCATAGAATCTAAAACTTTCAGAAAATGGTGAACACAAAATTTATTAAAAATTAAAAACAGCAAATAAAAGTAAAAACAGCAAACTGCCCGAGTTCCAGCGCTTGAGCGTTGGGGATGCCAACGCTTGGGCGCTGGAATTAGAAAATAAAAACTGGGCATCAGAGGTCCCAGCGCCTAAGCGCTGGTTTCCAACGCTATGGCGCTGGAAATTAAAATAAAAAAAAACTGGGATTCCAGGGGCCTAGCGCATGAGCGCTAGCCCTCCAGCGCCTAAGCGCTGGGATCAACTGGAACCAGGGGGCTTTTACAGGGGCCTAACGCTTGTGCGTTGGCCTCCAGCGCCTAAACGCTGGCCCCTCCTGCAGCAACAACATAGAATTCTTTTCTTTTATTTATTTACAAGAGTTGTGCAGAAAATTAAAAAGACATAAAAATAAACTATCCTAAGTTGGGTTGTCTCCCAACCAGCTCATTGTTAAGGTCCGAGATAGACCCTTCCCCTTAATCAATTGGGGAAGCAAGCTCAACTGTCATCACTTGTCTTTCATCATCTATCCCTAGATACAGTTTCAGTCTTTGCCCATTGACAAGAAATGTTTCCTTTTTAACCTGATCTTCCAACTCAACTGCACCATGAGGGAAGACTTTGGTGACCAAAAATGGTCCTGTCCATCTTGACTTCAGCTTTCCAGGAAACAACCTCAGCCTTGAGTTATATAATAACACAAGCTGTCCTGGACTAAATTCTTTTGGCAATATCTTCTTATCATGCCACCTTTTTGTTCTTTCCTTGTAGATCCTAGCATTTTGATATGCTTGGAGTCTAAATTCATCCAGCTCATGTACCTGTACCTGTCTTTTATCCCCAGCTTCCTTGGGATCCATGTTCAAATATTTCAAAGCCCAAAAGGCTTTATGCTCAAGTTCCACAGGTAAATGACAAGTCTTACCATAAACCAACTGGTAAGGAGAGGTTCCAATAGGAGTTTTAAACGCAGTTCGATAAGCCCACAAGGTGTCGTCTAATTTTTTTGACCAATCCTTCCTTGAGGTACCAACTGTTTTTTCCAAAATCCTTTTTAACTCCCTATTAGAAACCTCTACTTGTCCACTAGTTTGGGGGTGATAGGGGGTAGCAATTTTATGATTAACACCATATTTTTTCAAAAGAGCTTCAAAAGCTTTATTACAAAAATGCTTACCTCCATCACTGATTATTGCTCTTGGCACCCCAAATCTAGTAAAAATCTTTTTCTTCAGAAAATCCAGAACAACTTTTCCATCATTTGTGGGAAGGGCTGATGCTTCAACCCATTTAGAAACATAATCAACAGCAACCAAAATATACTGGCAACCAAAAGAAGGTGGAAAAGGTCCCATAAAATCAATGCCCCAAACATCAAAAAGCTCAACTTCCAAAATCATTTTTTGGGGCATCTCATTCCTTCTTGAGATATTACCAGTTCGTTGACAGCGATCACACCTTACCACAAATGCTCTACTATCTTTGAAGATAGTAGGCCAATAAAAACCACTTTGGAGGACTTTAGCTGCAGTCCTCTCACCTGAAAAATGGCCTCCATAATCGGAGCCATGGCAATGCCATAAAATAGCCTCAAATTCTTTTTCTGGAATACACCTTCTAATGATCCCATCAGAACATTCTCTAAACAAATAAGGTTCATCCCAGAAAAAGAATTTAGCATCATGCAAAAATTTCTTCTTTTGTTGCCAAGTCAAATCAGAAGGCAACACACCAGCAGCTTTAAAATTAGCTAAATGTACATACCATGGAGCTATCTCTTGGACAGATAAAAGCCTCTCATCTGGGAACTCCTCTTGAATAGGAATTGGATCGGAGTTCCCTTCTTCAAGTCTTGACAAATGGTCTGCTACACCATTGTCCTTCCCTTTTCTGTCCACAATTTCAAGATCAAACTCTTGCAAGAGTAAGATCCACCTGATCAGCCTGGGTTTAGCTTCCTGCTTAGCAAACAAGTACTTCAATGCAGCATGGTCAGTATGCACAATAACTTTAGTACCCAAAACGTAAGGTCTGAATTTGTCTAAAGCATAGACAACGCTCAACAACTCCTTTTCAGTTGTAGCATAATTTTTTTGAGCTTCATTCAGAACCTTACTAGCATAATAAATCACATGCAAAACTTTTCCATTTTTCTGACAAAGAACAGCCCCTATTGCATTATCACTAGCATCACACATAACTTCAAAAGGCAAATCCCATTGGGGAGCAACAATGATAGGGGCTGAAACAAGTTTTTCCTTTAATAATTTAAAAGCAGCCAAACACTCATCATTAAAGATAAAAGGAGCTTCTTTTTCAAGGAGATTTGTCATAGGCTTAGCAATTTTAGAAAAATCTTTTATAAATCGCCTATAAAAACCTGCATGACCAAGAAAGCTTCTTATACCTTTAATATTAGTGGGAGGAGGTAGATTTTCAATGATTTCAGTTTTAGCTTTATCTACCTCAATCCCTTTTTCAGAAATCTTGTGCCCAAGCACAATGCCATCTTTTACCATAAAATGACATTTTTCCCAATTAAGTACCAAATTCTTTTCTTGGCACCTAACAAGAATCCTTTCCAAATTGCTCAAACATTTGTCAAAGTTGGGGCCATAAACAGAAAAATCATCCATGAACACTTCCATACATTCACCAATTAAATCATAAAAAATAGCAAACATACATCTTTGGAAGGTTCCTGGAGCATTACACAAGCCAAAAGGCATTCTTTTATAAGCAAACACCCCGAAGGGGCAAGTAAAAGCAGTTTTTTCTTGATCCTTAGGATCAACAACAATTTGGTTATATCCTGAATAACCATCCAAGAAACAATAGTACTCATGGCCAGCCAACCTGTCAAGCATTTGATCAATAAAGGGAAGGGGGAAATGATCTTTCCGGGTGGCAGAATTTAGCCTCCGGTAATCTATACAAACCCTCCATCCAGTTACCATCCTGGTGGGAATCAATTCATTGTTCTCATTTGGGACCACAGTAATTCCCCCTTTCTTGGGAACTACCTGAACAGGACTAACCCATTCACTATCAGAAATGGGATAGATGATCCCTGCATCTAGCAACTTAATCACTTCTTTCCTTACCACCTCTTTCATGGCAGGATTAAGTCTTCTTTGGGGTTGGACTACAGGTTTAACTCGTTCTTCTAAACAAATTTTATGCATACAAACAGTGGGGCTTATGCCCTTAATATCCTCTATAGTCCAACCCAAAGCAGATTTATGAGCTCTAAGAATTCTTACCAGTTTTTCTTCTTCAAGAGGAGAGAGGGAACTACTCACAATGACTGGCTTGTTATTACCTTCCTCAAGAAATACATACTTAAGGGTGGAAGGTAAGAGCTTCAATTCCCTCTTTTCCTCTTGAACTTCTTCCTCTCTTTTCAGCTCCTCTACCCAATTTCCTTTTGAAGGGAAAAAATGGGCAGCTTCCAGATATCTTGCCATTTCAATGACCTGTTCGTCATTGCTGTCTATATCTTCAAAATCCAACCCCTCAGAGATTATAGTCTCTAAAGGATCTTCTTTCCACATGGCAACAAACTGTTAGGCAGTAATATTTTTTTATATTTTTTATATTATATACAAGAAGTACTAAACAAAATAAAAATAAGAACTTGAAAGAACCTATCCCCGGCAACGGCGCCAAAAACTTGATAATGAAATCGCAAGTGTACGATTTACTATCGCGTAATACAAAAAGATCGAACCCAAGGGATAGGTGTTCTTATTAATATAAAATTTAGTACTTGTGCAAGAAATTAAAAGATGAATATTTGTTGTTGTTTTTTAGAACAAGATATAACAATAAAATGATAAGAAATAAAGATGATAAGAATTAAGCTTCTCGGGTTGATTTACATAGTCTATAAAAATGCTAGCAAGTTCCTACTTATTTTCTGAATTTTAACTCCATGTTCATGATGCTATAACCTAGAATTTCTACATCCTAATGATCTTAAGAAATGTAGAACTTTCTTCCTAATTACTAAATACATGATCTTGTAATTTAGTTAACAAGAAAAGAAGATGAAGCATGAATTCGGGCCAACATAAGGTTACGTCTATCCTAATGATCTTTAGAGATATATACTTATAACCTTTTTTAGATCCTAGTTCCCTTACTACTCATCAAATGATCTTATGACATAAGTAATAAGTAAAACTTCTTGTGTACAGCAAGATAACAATATGAGCAAGGAAATAAAACAAGAACTGAAAATAAAACTCAGAAAGGTAGAAACAAAACTAAAACATAATTTATAAACTACTACAACCCAAGAAACTTAAAGAAGAATTAGCCAAGCATGGCTAAATGAGTCATTGAATTACCCTGGATAGGAGCTCAAATATGGCTTCCCACAAGTCCTAGGAACAATGCTCAAGAGGGAGAAAGAGAGAATACTTGTTGTATTCTAAGAAGGTGTGTCTTACAAGTGAAGAAAAGGGCCCTATTTATAGTAAAATTCCAGCCTCCAGCGCTTGAGCGCTGGCATTCCCAACGCATGGGCGCTAGGATGCATTAAAAATCCACTTTCTGTCCGAGGCCCAGCGCTTGAGCGCTGGCTTTCCAACGCTTGGGCGCTGGGTCACCATCTGACTCACCATCTAGTCAGAACCCCAGCGCTGGAGCGCTGGGATCCCAACGCTGGAGCGCTGGGACGCTGCTTCTTCATCTTCAAGCTTTTCCTTCCTTCTTCATTCATGGTAGTGGGTTTTGATGGCCATAAAAAGCCACTAACCAGCCTTGATCAATTCTGAAACCCTTCCTCCACTAACATCAATTCCTTTAAGCATTTTTTCCATGTGCTAAATTGGAGAGTGATTCTTCATATTCTTCTTTTTCACTTTGGTCCCCTCTTGGTTAGCACTTCAATTCAAGCCCTCATATTCTCTCAATCTTCACTTCAAGTCCTCCACTCTTGAACTTTTACAATTTGGTCCCTGACTTCCTGAAACTTTACACATTGGTCCCTGGACAAAAATGATATCTAAACAAGCTTTTCCTAAAAATATAAAATAACTAGAAAAATTCCTAAAAATATAAAATAAAGCTAGAAAATCTAATAAAATCTAATCTACATGCAAAATGCAAAATAAATATAAAATCTACATAAAAACAATAAAAAATCTATATGTGACTCAAAAATAATAAAATAAAAGGACTAAAAATAACCTAAAAACATCATATAAAATCCACTCATCAAGCGTCAAGCACAGCGTAGAGGAAGGGTGAGAAGGGAAGACGGATACGGAAATCTTCAAACATATAAAAATAAGCAAAGAAGAAATGCGGAGAACGGGCGGTCGCCCGGGCGTCACAGACGCGATCCGTTATGGCACAAGGGCGGGTAACAAGGTTTGTGTCATAACCGTCATTACAGATACCGCCAAGGCGAGTAATGAACTCGTTCAGGTTTTGGGCGTCGGTAAAACAAGGCGGAATGGAGGTGACCTTCGTCGAGACAAGACCTTTTTGGACGAACTTAGGGAGTGACTCTTCATAATTACGGAGTTTGGTTTCAGGTGATAGAGGCGCCTTCTTGGTGGGTGCCGTGGAGTTCCCGGCGCCGGAGTGGTCACCGGGGGTGGCAAAAAGGGGTGTTTGTTCTGGAGTTGGGTGGTCATAGCTACTGGAAGAGGATGGGTTGCTCGATTCAGGGTCCATTATAGGGTTTGAACTGAGAATGCGACAAATAAATCAAGAAAAAGACCAAAGGGAAACAGAAAACGTACTAATGGCTGAGAAGAAGAGAGTTTGGCAAGCAAGGTTGCACGTTGGCGCAACTCCGGCACGGAGGAAGCAAGGAGCAGAGGCGGAAAGAGGAGCTAGAGTCTCAGAATTCACGTACGGTCTGAAGAAATGCCAAGAAAGGAGAAAGGCGAAAGGGTGTAACGGTTGGGGCCCGTGGAAAGAAAATCAAGAGGGGATGTGAATTTCGAGGGATAGTTAAGTCCCATCATTGAAGTGACGTTTCCGAGGGTAATGATGGCCATTAAGGCAGAAACGGCGCGCGTGGGGTAGAACCGTAGGTGAGAAATCTTGGGATTGCCAAGGGTCGCAAGCATACAGTAAAGGAGAAAACGATGACGTGTGAGTAAGGCGACTGGAATTATTTGAAATATCGGGCTAGAGGCAAATTAAGGTAAGTAATTCAAATTAATTGAGATTATTTAAAAGATGATGGTGCGTTACTTTTGTAGCTGACACAGAAACAGGAACAAACAAAGGGGAGTAATTCGAAGAGACATTGCTTAAGGCGAGCCCTGTCTCGAGGCGCACAACGCTTTACAGTGGAGGATCCATAAAAACACTTACATCACTCGCCGCGTTCAAACCCGAGGCGACTCATTTCCTTACAAAGATGTACTCTTTTTCCTTCACCAGGTTTTTGTCCCACTGGGTTTTACCTGGGAAGGTTTTAACGAGGCATGCTTTATAAGGATGACCGCTCGAGGGAAATGTTGGTTGAGCTCATCTGGCGAGCCCCGCTATGGATCGATGTCAGTACAAGGCATGTGGCAAATATGCAACATTCAGGGCGAGTCAAAGACACCTCACTCTCAGTTTTCGAGATCGTGTCTGGTGGGCTGGTGGGCTGGTGCTCACGGTTCGAAGATGTCAAAGGCGTTCTCTGAAGGCAGTATGAAGACACTTCTCTTTCGCAACTCATGATCGTGTCTTGTGGGCTTGTGGACAGGGCGACCGCCAAAGACTACATAATAGGGGCGGTTAGGTTTCGGTTTGGGGGCTTCCTAGTTGAGCGGCGCGGAAAGCGCATCGTGCGCCCACGATTGGGTAGAGCCTATCTAGACGGTAGGGGCAAACCTGTAATAGGCATAGGGCTTGGACTTTATAATGTATTGGGCTGATTTTGACGGCCCATAGGGTTTTACTCCCTGTAAATAGCTAGGGGAGGCTACTGTAAAGGGGGTTAACGATTTTTAATAAACAAGGTGATTATTCAGCTCTCATCCACTGTGTTATTTTTCTAGAACACTTACCAAATGGCCTTATGACATAAGTAGAAAGCAAGATATCTTTTGTGCACAAAGATGAATAAAGAACAAGGAAATAAAACATGAAAGGAAATATTATTCAGAAATGTAGAAAAACACTAGAACATGAATTATAAACTAAAACAACCCAAAAACTTAAAGAACAAGTTAGCCAAGCATGGCTAAAAGAATCATTGAATTACCCTGGATAGGAGCTCAAGTTTGGCTTCCCACAATTCCTAGGAACAATGATCTTAAGGAGGAAAGAAGAATACTTGTTGTACTCTTAAATGGTGTGTCTTACAAGTGAAGAAAAGGCCCATATTTATAGTAAAAATTCACCCTCCAGCGCTTGAGCGCTGGCATTCCCAACGCTTGGGCGTTGGGATGCATTAAAATTCCACTATCAGACCGAGGCCCAGCGCTGGAGCGCTGGCTTTCCAACGCTTGAGCGCTGGGTGAGAATCTGACTCATCTCCTAGTCAGAGTCCCAACGCTTGAGCGTTGGGTCGCCTGCTGCTTCATCTTCAAGCTTTTCCCTTCTTCATGGTAATGGGTTTTCAATGCCTTCAATGGCCACCACTCAGCCCTTAATCATTTCTGAAACTTCCTTCCCACTACCATCAATTCTTCGAGCTTATTTTCCATGTGCTAAATTGGAGAGAGTTGCTTCATATTCTTCTTTTTCTCTTTTAGCCCTCTCTTTACTAGCACTTCAATTCTGGCCCTATAATTCTTTGAAACTTCACTTTTAATCATCCACTCTTCAACTTTCACACTTTGATCCCTGATTTCCTGAAACTTTGCAAATTGGTCCCTGGACAAAAATGATAACTATACCAGCTTTTCCTAGAAATATAAAATAACTATAAAAATTCCTAAAAATATAAAATAAAGTTAGAAAAACAAATAAAATCTAATCTATATGCAAAATGAAAAATAAATATAAAATCTACATAAAAATAATAAAAATCCTATATGTGACTCAAAAATAATAAAAATAAAAAGACTAAAAACAACCTAAAAACATCATATAATATCCACTCATCACATATGAAATAGCAATTCTTTCGTACACAATAATGACGCACACACCACTGTAGTTATGTTTTATGCTATGATCTTTACAAGTGGAAAAGCAGACACAATATTTTGCACTATAAGGTAGCTTAGGAAGGAATTTAAAGGATATGGTTAGACGTTGAATTCTTTCATAATCATAAAAATTGGCCACTCTTATTTTTGTCAAACAATGGAAAAATAAAAAGCTCAATATAGTTGTATTTTTTTGAAATGGTTATTGAAACAGTTACATTAATTGGATTATATGAGTGTGAGGAAAATTAAGATTATTAACCGTGGAGTTTCAGAAAACTTGGTGAATCAAACAAGAAAGATATGAAGTATTTTTCATAATGCCACCTAAGTGGAGGAAAAAGTTGTATATGGAGCACACCAGAAAGAAGTTTATGTCGTTTATCCCTCCACAGTATACATCTGATGAGGTTCACTAATAAGGAGACTATTTCAGACATCAATCTCATCCTCTCGAGTAAGGGCAATAACTTTTGCCGACATCCAAACTAGAGACAAGTTAGCATTTTTCCTTTTTAATGCAACAGAAAGTATAACATTCTGGATATGACGTGATCGTACATTCTGGATACTGAAGTTGTATGTTGAATTAATAAAAATTAATTCAATGTATATTATTTGGTACACAAGTGGCTCATCTATCAAAAAACACTTGACTTTTCACAAAATAAGACATTTATCATGCAACTCACACGCGCATCAGATCTATTTATGATTTCCTTGTTGGATACAAGTAAACGACACCTGTTGTTGTTCTAGAACATGTGTGTTCTTGAAGATCTAGAGTGATATTATCACCATCTTTCTGAAAGGTATGAATATGTAAAATGTAAAACTGAGTTTAACATTGTTGCCGTTAAAATGCTTTTTTATTGAAGCTGTTCTTCATAAATACGTAACTATGTCTCAGCTTTCAATTTTAACCGACTTTTATTTTATTTTACTTTTAATATGTTTTAATATTTTTATTTTATCTCTAAATTTTCCTTTTTATTGAAATAACTAAAATGAAACAAATTTAAAATATAAAACCGAAATTAAGAATAAATCTAAAAAATGACAAAAAAGGAAAGTGTAAAATGACTTCATCACTTTATAATCTTATTTGACTTGCATTAGTCTCCGTTTATAAATTTCAGCTAAAAAGGAATTAAATATGAATGAATTGCACAAGTTTTTGATAAAGGAAATTTGTGCTGTTTTAAAAATGTATATTGAGGAAATGTTTATCTTGTCAGAAAGTTAGAACAAAGTTATACAACTCTCATGAGAACTCCAACTGCTAAATAATATGTTAACTAAGTGGATTTCTATTTAGAAGACAAACTCAAGACATAGACGCAACATGTTCATGGAGAAATATACGAGAACTCGTATCCAAAGTTGTAGATGTTAGTTTTGTATGAAACTTGAGGCATTTAAAAGATTATGTTGCCATATAAACATAAAATCATTATTAAATATTTTTTCATTACTCTATAAATATTTGTTTTGTCAAATTTACAGGATTTTTATATCAAAATTTGCAAGTAAAATTTTAGATAAATCTAAAAAAATAACGTGTTGTTAAATTCTTAGGGACATCCACATGAAATTTCATCCAATGACTAAACACAAAAATTATTTTCATGTAGGAAATATCCGTTTTTGGACTAGACTTCAGGAACTCTTGTAGGAGATCTAAACTTCTTGAAGCATCACTCGAATGTCCACTTTTTCAATAGTATTTTGAACTCTAGACTTAAGGAGCGCAACACTAAAAAATGGACAGAAATAACAAGAAACTAGACGTGGTGCCGAAACTTTCTGTAATGGCTCCTATGTATTCATAGGTGAGGAAGAGAACCCTGAAGGTGGAAAAATGTTTCGTCCTGTGATTAGAAATTAAAAGGAGGGAATCTTACTTTGAAAATTAGCATGAATGCTAGAATTCCAGGGAGGGTGATTATAAAAGTTTGTGGAAATTCTAGCTATGAGAGAGAATGAGAGTGACAAAAGCTCTAATTTCCCATATGTCTACGATGGACTGTATTTGGTGAACAACTAGACCGAATGATAGTGTAAAAATGAGGAACTTCTAATCAAGTTTACATCGAATAGAATGTCAAATTAACCCCCCACCTGCGTTGCCCATGTAGGTTTAGGTTTTAAAGGTTCCCCTGCAAGTTATATAACTAGGTGGGGGGTAAATTAACCCCCCACTTGTCAAATTAACCCCAATTTGACCAGCAGGTGAACCTTTAAAACCTAAATTTACATGGGCAACGCAGGTGGGGGGTTTATTTGACATTCTATTCGATGTAAACTTGATTAGAAGTTCCTCATTTTCCCACTATCATTCGGTCTAGTTTTTCACCAAATACAGTTCACCGTAGACATATGGGAAAATAGAGCTTTTGTCACTCTCATTCTCTCTCATCGCTAGAATTTCCATAAAATTTTATAATCACCCTCCGTGGAGTTCTTGCATTCATGCTAATTTTCAAAGTAAGATTCCCTCCTTTTAATTTCTGATCATCGGGACGAAACATTTTTTCCACCTTCAGGGTTCTCTTCCTCACCTATATATACCTAGGAGCCATTACAGAAAGTTTCGGCACAACGTCTAGTTGCTTGTTATCTCTGCCCATTTTTTAGTGTTGCGCTCCTTAAGTCTAGAGTTCAAAATACTATTGAAAAAGTGGACATTCGAGTGATGCTTCAAGAAGTTTAGATCTCCTACAAGAGTTCTTGAAGTCTAGTCCAAAAACGGATATTTCCTACATGAAAATAATTTTTGTGTTTAGTCATTGGATGAAATTTCATGTGGATGTCCCTAAGAATTTAACAACAAGTTATTTTTTTAGATTTATCTCAAATTTTACTTGCAAATTTTGATATAAAAATCCTGTAAATTTGACAAAACAAATATTTATAGAGTAATGAAAAAATATTTAATAATGAATTTATGTTTATTGGGTATTTAAAATTAGGAAGAGAATATTTTTCAAAAAAAAAAAAGAAGAAAAAAAAATTCACATAAATAAAATATTAGATTTATTAAAAAATGATAAAATTAAAATAAAGAAGAAATGAAATAAATACTTACCATGATGCAGAGCACTCGAAAAGTCTCTAACTGCCTAGGTCTCCTAGGACTTTGACCTTGCTGCACATCACCAACACTCCAAAAGTTTACACTAGCACGTAGGCTAGTGCAAAGCAATAAACCCAATGGATATAAAATAGGTCTCTAAAAAATCATGAACTATGCTACAAACTCTGTGTTTTTACACTATGTTTGTGTGATCCAAAACACTCAAAGTAATTTTAATCTTAGACCTTAGTCTTTGAATTTTTGGATGATCAAACATGAGAAGAAGTTCCCTTTATATAGAGGAAGGAGAAGAAAGAACGGGGAAGTTTTAGCAATGTGGGACTAAAAATAGTTCACCAATTATTCCTTTAAACTAAAATACATATTTCGTATGGCAACCTTAGGTGTTTTTTATCTATCCAAATATTGGTATTACGTATTGCTCTCGCTAACAAAAATTGTAGGTGGCAACATAATCTTTTAATTGCCTCAAGTTTCATACAAAACTAACATCTACAACTTAGGATACGGGTTCTCGTGTATTTCTCCAAGCTTTAGCAATGTGAGACTAAAACAGTTGATCAGTGCTTTACTTTGTTGTGAGATATCAAATTTCATGGCAACTTTAACTGTTTATTAACTATCCAAAGAATGGAATAACATCTTGTTTTGTTAAAAAATAAATTTAGGTGACCACATTATATTTCAAATGTCTCAAGTTTCATACAAAACTAACATCTACAACCAAGGATATTAAGTATTGTCATCCCTTTTTGTTGAAAGAACATTGATGAATTGGTCCCTTCTTGTCATTCTATTTTATCCTGAAATTAATTTTAATTGGGGCTTTGTGTGTGTTTGAGTATTAGTGACACCATGGCCTTATCATTTTCCAATATATATTATTTTTGCATGTATTACTATAAATTTCTTTTGTTGTTCATATGCCTACTTGGTTCAAACAGGTAAATATATGTAGATGCTAGCGGTAACTTAAATCATCAATAAATATGAATTAATGATTTATGTATACTCCATACTCCCATACATTCGAAAAACAATTTATCCTTTCTCAACTCATTAATTTTGAACACGTCTTTAATGATTTATAGGTATGCATTAACTTCCTTGTGAGTTGTGATACATCGTGGTGAAGCACTTGTAGGTGATTGGATTTACTAGCTATGCTAGAGTGACTGTGCTAGTTCCTTATGGAACCCCCATCCCCTTGACATAAGGTCATAAGGGTAGTGGCCTATTGTCACAATTGTTGGGGATGCCATGTTTGGTTCAATAATATGCATGTAGGTGCTACAAGTAAATTTTTCTGCTATGCCCTCATTTTATTCTTTGACCTTAGTGAATTTTCTGAGTAGGGATATTACTCAAGATCTTTTATTTGGCTAGACTAGATATAAGGTTGTGAAAACATTTTTCCTCCATCCATTCATAGGGTATTCTTCTAATTAATTTTATGTTGAACATTTATTGAAGTTTTGCTTATCCGGTGACTTTGATAGACTTTTGATTGGGTTTAAGTGCTTTTTATTTTGGGTACCTTTTCTTGTTAATTTTTCTTTGATGCCTGATGATTGGATTTCATATGATGTTTTTAGGGCTTTCTAGATCTTTCATTGTAGAATTGGTAACTAACAAAGTATATATAATGTTCTATTGTTTTGCTGTTGTCTTATTCTATAACTACGCAATTATAATGTTTAGAAAAAACTCTCAATTTTCTTATGCTTTACAAGGGTGGGCCCCAGTTTCGTGCTATTGGCACCAAGAATTTCAAAAATGTGTTACAAAGACTGTTGTTTTGAAAGACAACAAAAAAAAACACGTTCCACATTAGGTTGGAAGATTGTGGCCTTGTATCCGAATTTACAGATGGAATAGAAGGACTTATAGTTCATTATGGTATTCAACATGAAGGAGGATGGCCCGAAGTGTGTTATTTAGGGGGATGTGAGTTTCATATTAAAGTTAAAGACAGATATTTTAGATCAATCTCTACTGAACATGAAGGAAATAACTTTTATTTCGGATGGATGCCAACGCAAGTTGTAGAAACAGACTATGATAGTGGACCTGACAACGAAGAAGAAAATACAATGTCTTACTACGAAAAGCCAACTTTCACCATCGCACATCATTACGAACAGAATGGTGGGTCATATCTATTTACTCAGGTTATTTTATATTACTTAGTTGTTAGTAACTATTTTTTTAAGAGCTTTGATTGTTTTTAATATTTATTCGTTAATCCAAACTTTGCCAGCAGCGTTGGTGAAGCATGCATTGCTTCCGGATAAACCTTCACTTTGTGTATTAAGAGATGCAAGTAAGCGAAGGTTTTATTGTGAATGTTCCGGGAATAAAAAAAAACAATCAAAGTGTAACGTGACAATTGGTTGGATAGACTTCATCAAAGAAAATAGATACAAAGATCAGAGCTGGATCAAGTAGGGAATTGATAAGAAGGATCCTTATGTAATACATGTCAGTGTAATCAATAAGTGAAAAATGGTTCTCAAGTTTTTATTTTCATATATCAATATTTACCCCATGCTTTTATTGTTCAGTTAAAATATGAAAATCTATGTACCAAAACATCCAAGTAAATTATTATTTCGGTTTATAAACATCTATAATTGTCACGGGTCAAAAACTAGTACACAAAGTTTAGGAAATTTGTATCTATCATAATTGATCACAAAATTTTATCATTCAAAATCTGATAAACGTCTTGAGATCGTTCGAACTTAACAATTTAGAGTCCATTTTAGGAAAAGTTAGTACATGCGTCTACTTTTCATGCAATCGATTATTGCAAACACTTCTTTAGATATTTAAAAAAGTCAAGCTTTTCCCAAAATATTGTGTCCTACAACTAATAATTTCGAAAAAGAAATTTAAAATCTATTAAAAAATTTCCATTTAGAAAATTATACTTTAATATTAATATATGAAATTTTATATATTTTATTTTAAATTTACAATATGAATTTATTTAAAAAAGTCTCTATGTTATACAATTACGAGTTCCAAGAACCTCTCTCCTAGGTGTCAAATTCTAGTGCATTTCGCTTCGGTGTTCCAATGATTTTCATCCTACATGGATTCACTAGAACGCAGGGTTTGAAGTTCTCTTCTCATAGTGGCTCTTTCCATGCACTCCTCCCCAAAACCTCCCAACTGACCAATCACATGAACCTTTTTCCAGTATTGCATTATGCATTAAACATAATCATCTAACTGTAGCTAATACTTGAACCTTTTTTATCTTCCCACTTTATCTCACTGATTGATTTCCCTAGGTTTTTTTATCTTTTTCCACTCAAGACCCTAATTATTTCTCCTTCTCAATGCATTTGTTTGCTCTCCAGTGTTGTTTGTTCGATTTGAATTCGAAACCCTAATTTATTATGGCGCCATTCATGAAATACTTTGTGGTTTCTCTATAAATAGGTTATTGCAATGTTTTGTTATTCACCAATTCTTCATTCTTTGTCTACTAGAATTTCTTATAGCCATGGCCATGAACTTTGATTCTCTTTCCAGCATTTCACCCAAAAAAGAGACATGGAGGATCAATGTAAAGGTTGTTCATCTGCGAAAAGTTCCAAGCTTTGATAATCCGAGGTTACCTTTCTGTATTGAGATGGTTCTGATGGATGAAAATGGTGACAGGATTCATGCATCTGCCCGCAAAACCCTAAGCTACAAGTTTAAGCAATTGATCTCTAAGGGTTCTACTAACACCATGTCTCATTTTGGAGTTGTTAATAATACCGGTGAGTTTCGTACCACCATACATGCTTTTAAGCTGAACTTTCAGCTTAGAACTGATGTCCACCAACTGAATGTCCTTTCTCTTTTGTTCCAATATTTGACATATTGTTCAAGGATTACGACAAGAAATATTTAGCTTGTCAGATTTCATCGTTTGAGTTGATTTTTTTACACTCAGTATTTGTTTTTTCATATACCCATTTTCACAATTTGTGTTTTTTTTTTCACCATGTGATTGGGATTCTCACTGGCGTTGGAACTGAGCAACAGTTCAAGAAAGATGGAATGAGTGACAAGATTATTAAGATTGAGCTCACGGCTGATTGGTAATAATGTTTATTTAAATTTTTATTTTCTGATTTCCCTTAAGTTTGGGTAATTTAATTGATTATTGTATTGTATTCCCTTATTGTAGTGCCAAGATTGAGTGTGCTTTCCTTGGTAACTTTGTTGATGAGATCACAGCTTTTCTAGTTGCTGGTAATGCTAGCAATGATGTTGTAGTGATTCAACTTGCAAAAGTGAAGACTTTGAAAGGTTTTACCATTTCATAATTTAATTGGTTTTTATGTCATACTTTTTCAAATCTTGCACTTTTTGTATGAGTCCATGTGAAATAATGTTTGTGCGTATTTTGAATGTAGACACCCCATGTCTGAATTCTGCTTATGGTGCAACAAAGGTTTTAATTCACCCTGATATTCAGGAATTGCTGCCATCAAGAAAAAGTAAATTCCATGTCCAAACTTTATTTTTTCATTATCGTGAAATAATATTAATGATTTTTACGTTTTCATTAGGTTCTTTGATTCAACTGAGTTAAGCTCTCTAGTTATGAGCCAACTTCCAGATCTAAGCAAATCTACACGAGAAGATTTTTTTTTCATAACTTCTCCATAGACAATTGAAAAATCAAAGATAGTTGATGAGTGGATTTTATATGATGTTTTTAGGTTATTTTTTGTCTTTTTATTTTATTATTTTTGTGTCACATGTAGGTTTTTTATTGTTTTTATGTAGATTTTATATTTATTTTGCATTTTGCTTATAGATTAGATTTTATTAGATTTTCTAGCTTTATTTTATATTTTTAGGAATTTTTCTAGTTATTTTGTACTTTTAGAAAAAGCTGGTTTAGTTATCATTTTTGTCCAGGGACCAATATGTAAAGTTGCAGGGAATCAGGGACCAAATTGTAAAAGTTCAAGAGTGGAGGATTAAAAGTGAAGATTGAGAGAATAAAATGGCTTGAATTGAAGTGCTAACCAAGAGAGGACCAAAGTGGAAAAGAAGAATATGAAGAATCACTCTCTAAATTAGCACATGGGAAAAAGATTGAGGGAATTGATGTTAGTGGAGGAGAGGTTTCAGAATTAAACAAGGGCTGAGTAGTGGCATTTTATGGCAATCAAAACCCACTACCATGAATGAAGAAGGAAGAAAAGCAAGAAGATGAAGAAGCAGCGTCCCAACGCTCCAGCGTTGGGATCCCAGTGCTCAAGCGCTGGGTCTCGGTCTGGTAGTGGGATTTAATTGCTCCCTAGCGCCCAAGCGTTGGGAATGCCAGCGCTCAAGCGCTGGAAGCTGGATTTTTACTATAAATAGGCCCCTTTTCTTCACTTGTAAGACACACCTTTCTTAGAACACAACAAGTGTTCCTCTTTCTCCCTCAAGAACATTGTTCCTAGGGTAATTCAATGCTTCTTTTAGCCATGCTTGGCTAATTCTCTTTAAGTATTTTGGGTTGTATTAGCTTATTAGTTTATGTTTTAGTTTTCTTTTATTTGTTTCTGAATAATATTCAAAGTTCATGTTTTATTTTCTTATTCTTCATTCATCTTGGTGCACACAAGATCTCTTGCTTATTGCTTATTACATAAATCCATTTGGTAAGTAGTAAGGGACCTAGGATTTAAAAAAGGTTCTAAGTATACTTCGCTAAGGAATTAGGAAGGACGTAACTTTATGTTGGCCTGAACATCTTCTTCATCTTCTTCTTTAGTTAACTAGGTGCCAAGGAATTGGGTTTAGTAATTAAAAAGAAAGATCTACAATGCTTAAGGAATTATCTTGTAGTTACACTAGGCTATAGCATCATGAATCTTTGTTTGGAATTCAGAAATAAAATAGAAGTTTGCTAGAATAAATTATAAGTTATTCAATGCAACCCAAATGCTTATTTTTATCATCATCTCTTCTTTTATTTTTATGCTTTTTATGTTCTTATTCCAGAAACCAAAATGCAAAATATATCTTTTTATTTTTCTGCTTAAGCTCTAAACAAATTAGTAATTAGACACCTATCCCTGTGGGATCGACAATCTTTTATATTACGCGATAATCAATCGTGCACTTGCGATTTGGCTATCATTAGTCAGGAGGTTTCTTTTATAATTTCTAAATTATGTTTAACGGACTTTTTTGTGTTGCAAAACTTCCATAATGTTCTTTTGTTATTCCTGTTGAATTGTACTTGTGTGGTGCTTGGAACGATTAAGGTGCTGCCAGAGAATGGTGACTGGTGGTATCCAGCCTGTAAATGCAACAAGATGGTTTGTCCTATAGGGTTACTGGAAATCAAACTCATTTTTCCGTCATTTTACAATTACCGACTTCATTTTTGACCACCACAACATGGTGGCTGAAATTTATATTATTAATCTTCCTTTAAAGTCACTTTGTCATGGCAAAGATGCAATAACTTGGTACACTCTTGGATCCTTAATTCTGTATCTAGTTCTATTGCATAAAGTATAGTTTTTATTGAGAATGCAGTTGATGTTTGGATTGACTTGAAAGATCGTTTTTCTCAAGGGGATTTGGTGAGAATAGCGGAATTACAGCAGGAACTTTATGCTTTTAAGCAAAATTCACTTAGTGTTAGTGAGTATTTTACAGAATTGAAGGTCATGTGGGAAGAATTGGACAATTACAGACCCTTACATGCTTGCATTTGCACGATTAAATGTGCTTGTTTAGCTAGTAGTTCAGTAAAAGAGTATAAACAGCAAGATCAAGT
The DNA here is from genome assembly GCA_030819835.1 of Acmispon strigosus. NCBI lineage: Eukaryota > Viridiplantae > Streptophyta > Magnoliopsida > Fabales > Fabaceae > Acmispon > Acmispon strigosus. Next base: position 17,248,449 of record JAUAMA010000007.1, on the reverse strand, counting down.
AATGCGGTTTATTATGGGGTTAAATGATCATTTTGCTATGGTTAAGTCACAGATTTTGTTAAGTCATCCTCTACCTCCTTTAACTAAGGTTTTCTCTTTAGCCTTACAACATGAAAGACAAATAACAAATGTGGATGAGGATCAAATAAATGTAAATGCAGTAGAAGGAAAAAAGGCCTATGGTTCTTATGGTAAAAGTAAACTCAATCGAGTGTGCACTTACTGTGGAAGGTTAGGACACACTGTTGAGACTTGTTACAGAAAGCATGGTTTTCCTCCAAATACTTGCACAACATTTGGTTCTAAAGCAAAATTTTCCTCCTCACATCATGCCAATATGGGAGACTATGATCCAGAAAATGAGCAGCAAGAAGATAATCTTCAAACTATGGATTCTAAGGATAATAAATTTTATGACATGTTTACTTTTGAAGATTGTCAAAAATTAAAGGCCTTATTACAGCAGCATCACTCTCCTATTGAAGTGAAAGGATCACAACAAGCACAAGCACACCATATCTCAGTTTCAGCACAAGAGGTTCAAGGTATATTATGTGCTTCTCCTTCTGATTTCATGCCTCCACATCAAATTTGGATAATAGATTCAGGAGCCACTGATCATATTTGCAATAAAATTTCTTTATTCACTTCTGTTTACAAGATATCACCTGTTAATGTGAAATTACCCAATGGAAGTTGTGTTACAGCATCATATAGAGGATTGGTATTTCTCATAGCTACCATATGTTTACAGAATGTCTTGTTTATTCCAGATTTTGGGTTCAACTTAATCTCAGTTTCACAATTTACTAATGACTTGCATTGCAAAGTCATACTTACTGAGACAGGTTGTGATGTTCAGGGACTGAACAAGAAGATGATTGGTTTGGGTAGCTTGTACAAAGGACTTTACTACTTAAATGTGGAGCATGCTGCGTTTTCTTGCTCAAAGGGTGCTGAAGTCAAAGAAGCTAATTCTTTTCTTTTACCTACTAGTGCATTGTGGCACTTCAGACTAGGACATATAGCAGATAAGATTTTGACTGTTTTAAGCAAAGATTTTCCTACTATACATGTACACAAAGCTAAAACTTGTGACATTTGTCACTTTGCTAAACAAAGAAAGCAGTCTTTTCCTATTAGCACTACTTGCACTAGTAATAGATTTGAATTACTTCACATGGATATATGGGGTCCCTTTCAGGTTGAGACTATGCATAGGCATAAATATTTTTTGACCATAGTAGATGATTATAGTAGATACACTTGGGTTGTTTTGCTTAAGAATAAAGGAGAAGTTCAAGGTCAAGTTCAAACCTTTATTAATCTTATTGAAAATCAGTTTAATGCAAAGGTTAAAACTATTAGAACATATAATGGACCTGAGTTTTCTTTGTCTACTTACTACAATCAAAAAGGAATTGTTCATCAAAGGAGTTGTGTTAGTACTCCTCAACAGAATGCAACGGTTGAGAGAAGACACCAAACTATACTCAATATTGCAAGAGCCTTGCTTATGCAGTCTTCTCTTCCCTCTAAATTTTGGGGATATGCAGTTCTACATTCTGTATTCATCATGAATAGGGTCCCTACTGAAGTCTTACAATTCAGATCACCATATCAGTTATTTCATCAAGTCTTGCCTGCTCTAGAAGATTTAAAAGTTTTTGGTTGTTTGAGCTATTTTTCCACATCTACCTTCAACAGATCCAAGCTTAAACCAAGGGCAACCAAGTGTGTTTTTCTTGGTTATAAGCCAGGGATCAAAGGTTATGTTAGGTATGATCTAACTACTAAGGAAATCATTGTTTCAAGGCATGTAGAATTCCAGGAATTGATTTTTCCTTATCAGCATAGTTCTGGTTCCTAAACTCAGCCTTGGACATATATAGATCATGAGGCACATCCTGTTAATTTGCAGCCTGATCTTCCTACAAACTCTTCTCCTACTTCTTTGCTTCCAGAAGAATTAATTGCTTAGTCACATCCTGCATCCTCACTTCCAGTTGTAGAGTCTATACAGGAATCAACTTCTTCCATGCCTCTAAGAAGATCTACTAGACCAAAGACCACTCCTCTTCATCTTGCTGACTATCATCTTAGTAATGCTAGTCATGTGGTCCATCCCATTTCTTCTGCTCTTACATATCAAAATTTGAGTCCTGCATATAGAGCTTATGTTTTTTCTTTAACCAGCACTAGTGAACCTCAAACTTTTGCAGAAACAAATCAACATTAGTGCTGGCAAGAGGCTATGCAAGCAGAAATTCAGGCTCTTGAAGCTAACACCACATGGAAAATTGTAGATTTACCTGCAGGACTAACACCCATTGGATCTAAGTGGGTATATCAAATCAAAAGAAAGGCAGATGGCTCTATTGAAAGGTATAAGGCCAGATTAGTAGCCAAAGGATATAATCCAACCGAAGGGGTAGATTATTTTGAAACATTTTCTCCTGTTACCAAACTTACTTCTATCCGGGTAATTCTGGCTTTAGCTTCTGTGCATAATTGGCATGTTCACCAATTAGATGTGAACAATGCTTTCTTACATGGTGATCTCCATGAGGAAGTGTATATGCAAGTACCTCAAGGGGTTCAGGGGGTTGCTCCAGGTCAGGTTTGTAAGTTGCTCAAGTCTCTTTATGGCTTAAAGCAAGCTAGTAGAAAATGGTATGAAAAGCTCTCTACTCTACTTCTGGCTATGCAATTCACTCAAGCTCATTCTGACCATTCAGTTTTCATTCAGCATACAAAATCTGTTTTTATAGCCTTGCTGGTTTATGTTGATGACATAATCCTTGTAGGCAATGATTTGAATCTTATAACTCAGGTTAAATCACAACTTCATTCTCATTTTGGTATTAAAGATCTTGGTCAGCTCAAATACTTCTTAGGACTTGAAGCAGCTCATTCCCATGCTGGAATTACACTTTGTCAATGAAAATATTGTCTTGATCTTTTATCTTCAGCAGGTGTTTTGGGTTGTAAGGCAGCTTCAACTCCTTTGGATCCTAGTATTCCTCTTTATCATGATACAGGGCCTCTTCATGATGATGTGCAACAATATAGACGGCTTATTGGTCAATTATTGTATCTCACCACCACTCGACCTGACATTGCATTTGCTGTACAACAATTGAGCCAATTCCTCTCTAAACCCACTCAGGTTCATTTTGCTGCAGTACAAAGAGTTCTTCGTTATCTTAAGGGAACCCCGGGCAAAGGTCTTTTCTATCCACGAGATACCACTGTGCAGCTTATGGGATTCTCTGATGCAGATTGGGGTGGATGTAAAGACACTAGAAGGTCTACTAGTGGTTACTGTTTTTTCTTAGGATCTTCTCCACTATGTTGGCGTGCTAAGAAGCAGACAACTGTTTCCAGATCTTTAGCTGAAGCTGAATATCGTACATTGGCCAGTGCTACTTGTGAGTTGCAGTGGTTAGTTTTTCTTTTGCAGGATTTGGGTGTTTCCACTGCAAAGCAACCAGTGCTGTACTGTGACAATCAAAGTGCATTGCACATTGCAGCTAATCCGGTATTTCATGAACGTACCAAGAACTTAGAGATTGATTGTCATCTTGTTCGCACTAAAGTCCAAGAAGGTCTCATGAAGTTACTTCCCTTAACCACTGAACAACAAACAGCTGATCTCTTCACCAAGGCTTTACTTCCTGCACGATTTCGCTTGCTGATTTCCAAGATGAACATGCTCGATATTTTCGACCCATCTTCATCTTGCGGGGGAGTATCACGTGTGCAAATTAATTCTGGAAGTTAGAAGTCTAACAGATTCTGTTACTATTTGTTATTAGTTCTGTTGCATTGTTAGTTAGTTAATTGGGTTCAGTTTCTTGTTATAGAAGCTAGGGGTAGTGCTATAAATACATGTAAAAAATGCTTTCTGAGTAATGAAGAATTTCAGTTCATTCAACGCAGCTGTTATTGCTGTTTTTCTCTCAGCTCCAGTAGCTATTATTCTTCTTCCTTTCTTGGCTCCAGTAGTCATTGTTCTTTCCTCCTTCTATTTTCAGTTCGTATTATACTGTGATTTTTAGATGATTTAAAATAATTTAAAAAGTTAGGTTAATTGTGTTTAATCTCCCACCTCAAAGATTGTGTTTATTTATTGTTTGTTTTAAAAACTTATTTAATTAAACCAGTCTCATTTAGCAGGACTTGATCAGTGATGTTGTTGTTATTGATGATGAAAAAGTGTACGAGTCTACTTAGCCTGCTGCTGTTGTTCTTGGAGTTGAAACCCATGACTTAACCCCGGCAAAGCGGAGTTCACCTTCTGAAGTGCAGAATGTTATTTCTACTTCTACCAGTTCCCACAAGAAGCTTCTTGAAAAGATCAAGCAGGAGAAGATCTAAATGTCAGTTCCATTTGCTGAAGAGATTTCTATTTTGTGTTATGTTCCACTGTTTTGAATTTTAATTTTTCAGTTTTCTACCTTTGTTACTAAGATTTAAGCTATATGTTTTCATGATAATTTGTGGATCTCTTTAATCTTGGCCTTAATTTTGCGGCCTTTAATTGGCAATATTTTGGCTTCTAAATTTTGCGCATTAATTATGAAAGATTGTCGTCGATAATAATTTTTTTAGTAATGGTTGATGATGTTATTATCGCGCCGTTTATCATTCAAATATTTTTTTGATATTGGTTTCTTATTTTGATCTATGAACGAATGATTTTGTGATAGTATTTTCCTTTTTAACCATAATCATCATTCAACCTTCATTCACTAAAATATTTTAAAATGTAGAAGTTTTCCAATTCTTTTTCCTCTTGCCCCGTTCTATAACTATATATTACTTCAATGTAATATATATGTTTAACACAACAATCAAATAATTGTTCATATATCTTAAACCAAATCCTCATTTTCAATAAATAGTTGTTAGTTATTCTTAATTTAAATTTAAATATCTTTTGCTAAATAGTTTAAAAACTACTCAATTCTTTTCAATGAGTTGAGCCATGGTACATATTTGTTGTAACTTTGCATCTGTTTTCATTAATTAAATATCGCCGTTTATTATTCTAATATTTCTTTATGTTCTACGAATGATTTTTTTTTTATCCTCATGCACCCAATTTTTTGAAATATATTAATCTTAATTTTTTTATAGTATTTGCCTTTGTAACCATAAAAACTAATTTACATGATGGATAAAACAATTTAACCAATTCATTCTTTTTGGGGTTAAATATAAGCAATTCATTCCAAGCCATTTGCTTCCTTCGTAGTTGCAAGAAATAAATTTTACTTTAAAGTAATATATTAATAACCTAATTATGAAATAGATGCTCATTTATGTTAAATTCAAACCACGTATTCATTAAATATCTTTAAATATTCGTTAGCTTTTTCTTAAATTTAATTTAAACCTCATTTGCTAAAGATTTTGAAAACTATTCTTAAATTCCGCAAGTGTAATTTGTAATTAAGTAAACCTTCTGGATGCTCATATTTTTTCTTTATAATGGTTTATATCCAAACCTATTTTCAAAAGAAAAAAATTACCTGTTTAGTAACTTATCGTACACATTGATTTTACTCTCATATATCAATTATAATAACCCAAATTAATTTTTTACATTACCGATGGAAAACTTAATGACTTTAACTTTCCGTAATTAAATTTTTTACATATAGATGTCAACAACAAAATTGGTTACAAAGATTTATGCTACTCTTCCGTTCCAAATTATAAGGACCTGTTCAGACAATCACGCTTATTAAGAAAACATGTAATAAGCTAATTAATATCTTGGTTTTGTTATTTTTTTGTACAAATCTTCCATATATGCCCCTATGTTAGTATTGGATATATCAAAGGTTGGTTGGGAAACATGAAAGAGAAGTAATTAGTAGAGGTGATAATTTAAGTTTTGGAATTGAAAATATAATGAATGCAAGGGGTAAAAAAGGAAAAACTTAATTTTTTTTTTTGAAATCTAGAAGGGTTTTATAATTTGGGACACCAAGTTTGTCTCTAAATAACCTAATAATTTGGGACGGAGGAGTAATAAGCAGGGATGGATCCACATAGGACTTGAGGGGGGCAAGTGCCCCCACAAGATTTTTCATTTTTCAAGAAAAAATACTACATATACTCTACATTTTTAGAATATTCAGTAAATAATTGCCCCCACAAAATAATAAGCATCCTCATTGTTTTGTACTTTGGAAAAAGATGAGCTCAAATTCATTTCACTCACATTTACATGGAAGAGATGAGTGTAGATAAAACATAAGTAAGAAATATTATGCCTCAAGTTTCATAGAAAACTAACATCTACAACTATTGATATGCGTTCTTGTATACTCCTTCATGTTCATATTGCACAAACATCTTGTTTTGTCTTCTAAATAAAGAAAATACTCGGTAAACACATAATTTATCTCTTGTAGTGCTCATGATAGGTTATTTAGACGCTACATATTTAACTTTCATAATCTAAGTATGAAATCAGAATTTTGGTTTTAGAAAAAAATCTATAAAGATGATTTAGATGAAAATATTACTTTTACTAAACAACTAAGGAAATTAAGTATTTTCATCCCTTTTTGTTGAAACAACATTGATGAAATGGTCCCTTCTTGTCATTCTATCGTATCCTTAAACTAATTTCAATTGGGGCTTCGTGTGTGTTTGAGTAATAGTGACGCCATTGCATTATCATTTTCCAATATACATTATTTTGACATGTATTACTATAAATTCCTTTGTTTGTTCATAAGCCTACCTGATTCCAATATACCTAATGATCTATGTATACTCCATATTCCCAAACATTCGAAGAATAATTCCTTTCTCAACTCATTAATTTTGAACACGTCTTTAATGATTTATAGGTATGCATTAACATCCTTGTGAGTTGTGATACATCCCGGTGAAGCACTTGTAGGTGATTGGATTTACTAGCTATGCCTGAGTTATTGTGTTAGTTCCTTGTGGAACAACAATCCCCTTGACATAAGGTCAATACGGTAGTGGCCTATTGTCACAATTTTTGGGGATGCCATGTTTGGGTCAATAATATGCATATAGGTGCTACAAGTAAATTTTTCTGCTATGCCCTCATTTTATTCTTTGACCTTAGTGCATTTTCTGAGTAGGGATATTACTCAAGATCTTTTATTTGGCTAGACTAGATATATGGTTGTGAAAACATCTTTCCTCCATCCATTCATAGGATATTCATCTCATTAATTTTATGTTGAACATTTATTGAAATTTTGCTTATCTTGCGACTTTGGAAGACTTTTGATTGGGTTTAAGTGCTTTTTATTTTAGGTACCTTTTATTGTTAATTTTGCTTTGATTCCTGATTCCTGGATTTCATATGATGTTTTTAGGGTCTTTTTAGTTTATTTTATTTTATTTGTATTGAGTCTCATATAGGTTTTTATTCTTTTTATTTAGATTTTCTATTTATTTTTGCATTTGCATGTAGATTAGCTTTTATTTGATTTTAAGCTTTATTTATATAATTTTAGGTATTTTTATTAGTTTTTAGTCTTTTTAGGAAACTGGTTAAATTAAGCATATTTGTGGGGACCAAGGTGCAAATTGCAAGAAATGAAGGACTGAAAATGAAGCAACATTTCTAATTGGCACATGTGAAAAATGCCATGAGTGGAGAATTGATGAGGAAGGGAGGTTTCAGAAGTTAATAAGGGACTAGAATGTGGCTACATCAGTGCCATTGAGGGCCATGAAACCTCAATAAGAGGAAAAACAAAATAGCAAGGAGATGAAGCATCATCCGTGCCAACGCTTGAGCGTTGGCAACCCAACGCTTGAGCGTTGGGACGTGGCAGGTTTTATTATAAATAGGGCCTTTGCTTTCCTTTGTAATCACACCTTTCACACCCTTCATACCATCTTTCTTCTTGGTTCAGAGCAATTTCCTGGACTTGTGGGAAGCCTCTTTGAGCTCCCAATTCAGGTTTGTCTCTTTATGTTTCTCTTAGCCATGCTAGGCTAATTTCTCTTGTATTTGGGTTGTTATGAATCTTCATAAAACTATGCTGTAAGTCTTAATCTTTATATATGAATGAAGTTCTTATTCTTAGTATTTTCTCCCCATACTTAATTAATCTTGGTGCACACAAGTTCACTTTGCTCAATTCTTGCACAATGGTAATTGGTAGGATTTGAGGGAAATTAGATTAAATTAATGGATTATTCAACACTTAGGTATAAGGATGGAAACCAATTGTGTTGGCTAGAACTAAGAACACTAATGCTTCAATTTGATTAACTAATCACTAAGATATTAGGCTTAGTAATTGGATTGAAAGTTCTATTTGATTAAGGCATTAACAAATAGAAATCCTAGGCTAAAGCACCTAAGAACTAGTTCTAATTTCATGTCTAAAAGTGATTCTAAAAAGCTAAGTTAAGTGAAGTGAAATTCAACCCAAATACTTGTTTTATCATTTTTACCATTTTATTGCTTTTAGTCTTTTTCTATCACAATATCAAAACAAAACATCTTTTATTTTACCAACTCTCAAAAACCAATTATAAAATCAACCAATCCCTGTGGAGACGATATCTTTTATATTACTTCGATAATCAACCGTACACTTGCGTCTCCACAGGGATTGGTTGATTTTTATAATTGGTTTTACCTAGGAGCCATTACAGAAAGTTTCGGCACAACGTCTAGTTGCTTGTTATTTCTGTCCATTTTTTAGTGTTGCGCTCCTTAAGTCTAGAGTTCAAAATACTATTGAAAAAGTGGACATTCGAGTGATGCTTCAAGAAGTTTAGATCTCCTACAAGAGTTCCTAAAGTCTAGTCCAAAAACGGTTATTTCCTACATGAAAATAATTTTTGTGTTTAGTCATTGGATGAAATTTCATGTGGATGTCCCTAAGAATTTAACAAGTTATTTTTTTAGATTTATCTCAAATTTTACTTGCAAATTTTGATATAAAAATCCTGTAAATTTGACAAAACAAATATTTGTAGAGTAATGAAAAAATATTTAATAATGATTTTATGTTTATAGGGTATTCAAAATTAAGAAGAGAATATTTTACAAAAAAAAAAAGAAAAAAAAATTCACATAAATAAAATATTATATTTATTAAAAAATGATAAAATGAAAATAAAAAAGAAATGAAATAAATACTTACCTCGATGCAGAGCACTCGAAAAGTCTCTAACTGCGTAGGTCTCCTAGGACTTTGACTTTGCCGCACATCACCAACACTCCAAAAGTTTACACTAGCACGTAGGCTAGTGTAAAGCAAAAAACTCAATGGATATAAAATAGATCTCTAAAAATCTTGAACTATGCTTCAAACTCTGTGTTTTTACACTATGTTTGTGTGATCCAAAACACTCAAAGTAATTTTAATCTTAGACCTTAGTCTTTGAATTTTTGGATGATCAAACATGAGAAGAAGTTCCCTTAATATAGAGGAAGGAGAAGAAAGAACGGGGAAGTTTTAGCAATGTGGGACTTAAAATAGTTTACCAATTATTCCTTTAAACTAAAATACATATTTCGTATGGCAACCTTAGGTGTTTTTTATCTATCCAAATACTGGTATTACGTATTTCTCTCTCTAACAAAAATTGTAGGTGGCAACATAATTTTTTAAATGCCTCAAGTTTCATACAAAACTAACATCTACAACATTGGATACGAGTTCTCGTATATTTCTCCAAGCTTTAGCAATGTGAGACTAAAACAGTTGATCAGTGCTTTACTTTGTTGTGAGATATCAAATTTCATGGCCACTTTAACTGTTTATTAACTATCCAAAGAATGGAATAACATCTTGTTTTGTTAAAAATAATTGTAGGTGACCACATTACATTTCAAATGTCTCAAGTTTCATACAAAACAAACATCTACAACTACAGATATGCGTTCTTGTATACTCCTTGGTTTACATTTTGCACAAGCATCTTAGTTTTGTCTTCTAAATAAAGAAAATACTTGGTAAACACATAATCTATCTCTTGTAGTTCTCATGATAGTGTATTTATATGCTACGTATTTAACTTTCATAACCTTAGTATTAAATCAGAATTTTTGTTTTAGAAAAGAATATATAAAGGTGATTTAGATGAAAATATTAGTTTTACTAAACAACTAAGGAAATTAAGTATTGTCATCCCTTTTTGTTGAAAGAACATTGATGAATTGGTCACTTCTTGATATTCTATGATATCCTAAAATTAATTTTAATTGGGGCTTTGTGTGTGTTTGAGTATTAGTGACGCCATGGCCTTATCATTTTCCAATATATATTATTTTTGCATGTATTACTATAAATTTCTTTTGTTGTTCATATGCCTACTTGATTCAAACAGGTAAATATATGTAGATGCTAGCGGTAACTTAAATAATCAATAAATATGAATTAATGATCTATGTATATTCCATATTCCCAAACATTCGAAGAATAATTTATCCTTTCTCAACTCATTAATGTTGAACACGTCTTTAATGATTTATAGGTATGCATTAACATCCTCGTGAGTAGTGATACATCCCGGTGAAGCACTTGTAGGTGATTGGATTTACTAGCTTTGCCTGAGTTATTCTGCTAGTTCCTTGTGGAACAACGATCCCCTTGACATAAGGTCATAAGGGTAGTGGCCTATTGTCACAATTGTTGGGGATGCCATGTTTAGGCCAATAATATGCATGTAGGTGCTACAAGTAAACTTTTCTGCTATGCCCTCATTTTATTCTTTGAACTTAGTGCATTTTCTAAGTAGGCATATTACTCAAGATCTTTTATTTGGCTAGACTAGATATATGGTTTCGTAAACATCTTTCCTCCATCCATTCACAGGATATACATCTAATTAATTTTATGTTGAACATTTATTGAAATTTTGCTTATCTTGCGACTTTGATAGACTTTTGATTGGGTTTAAGTGCTTTTTAATTTGGGTACCTTTTCTTGTTAATTTTGCTTTGATTCCTGATGACTGGATTTTATATGATGTTTTTAGGGTCCTTTTAGTTTATTTTATTTTATTTGTATTGAGTCTCATATAGGTTTTTATTCTTTTTATTTAGATTTTCTATTTATTTTTGCATTTGCATGTAGATTAGCTTTTATTTGTTTTTAAGCTTTATTTGTATAATTTTAGGTATTTTTATTAGTTTTTAGTCTTTTTAGGAAACTGGTTAAATTAGGCATATTTGTGGGGACCAAGGTGCAAATTGCAAGAAATGAAGGACTGAAAATGAAGCACCATTTCTAATTGGCACATGTGAAAATTGCCATGAGTGGAGAATTGATGAGGAAGGGAGGTTTCAGAAGTTAATAAGGGACAAGAATGTGGCTACATCAGTGCCATTGAGGGCCATGAAACCTCATCAAGAGGAAAAACAAAACAGCAAGGAGATGAAGCATCATCCGTGCCAACACTTGAGCGTTGGGACGTGGCAGGTTTTATTATAAATAGGGTATTTGCTTTCCTTTGTAAACACACCTTTCACACCCTTCACACCATCTTTCTTCTTGGTTCAGAGCAATTTCCTGGACTTGTGGGAAGCCTCTTTGAGCTCCCAATTTAGGTTTTTCTCTTTATGTATCTCTTAGCCATGCTAGGCTAATTTCTCTTGTATTTGGGTTGTTATGAATCTTCATAAAACTATGCTGTAAGTCTTAATCTTTATATATGAATGAAGTTCTTGTTCTTAGTATTTTCTCCCCATGCTTAATTAATCTTGGTGCACACAAGTTCACTTTGCTCAATTCTTGCACAATGGTAATTGGTAGGATTTGAGGGAAATTAGATTAAATTAATGGATTATTCAACACTTAGGTATAAGGATGGAAACCAATTGTGTTGGCTAGAACTAAGAACACTAATGCTTCAATTTGATTAACTAATCACTAAGGTATTAGGCTTAGTAATTGGATTGAAACTTAATTTCCTAATTTTAAATCCAATTTCATGATGCTATAGCCTAGAATTTCTACAAGTTAATTGCCTTAAGAAATGTAGAACTTTCTTCCTAATTACTAAATCCATAGCCTTGGTATTTAGTTAACCAGAAAAGAAGATGAAGAATGAATTCGGGCCAGCACAAAGTTACGTCTATCCTAATTGCCTTAAGAGATATATACTTATAACATTTTTTATTTCCTATTTCCCTTACTGCTTACCAAATGGCCTTACGACATAAGTAGAAAGCAAGATATCTTTTGTGCACAAAGATGAATAAAGAACAAGGAAATAAAACATGAAAGGAAATATTATTCAGAAATGTAGAAAAACACTAGAACATGAATTATAAACTAAAACAACCCAAAAACTTAAAGAAGAAGTTAGCCAAGCATGGCTAAAAGAATCATTGAATTACCCTGGATAGGAATTCAAGTTTGGCTTCCCACAATTCCTAGGAACAATGATCTTAAGGAGGAAAGAAGAATACTTGTTGTATTCTGAAATGGTGTGTCTTACAAGTGAAGAAAAGGCCCCTATTTATAGTAAAAATTCACCCTCCAGCGCTTGAGCGCTGGCATTCCCAACGCTTGGGCGTTGGGATGCATTAAAATTCCACTATCAGACCGAGGCCCAGCGCTTGAGCGCTGGCTTTCCAACGCTTGAGCGCTGGGTGAGAATCTGACTCATCTCCTAGTCAGAGTCCCAACGCTTGAGCGTTGGGTCGCCTGCTGCTTCATCTTCAAGCTTTTCCCTTCTTCATGGTAATGGGTTTTCAATGCCTTCAATGGCCACCACTCAGCCCTTAATCATTTCTGAAACTTCCTTCCCACTACCATCAATTCTTCAAGCTTATTTTCCATGTGCTAAATTGGAGAGAGTTGCTTCATATTCTTCTTTTTCTCTTTTAGCCCTCTCTTTACTAGCACTTCAATTCTGGCCCTTTAATTCTTTGAAACTTCACTTTTAATCCTCCACTCTTGAACTTTCACAGTTTGATCCCTGATTTCCTGAAACTTTACAAATTGGTCCCTGGACAAAAATGATAACTATACCAGCTTTTCCTAAAAATATAAAATAACTATAAAAATTCCTAAAAATATAAAATAAAGTTAGAAAAACAAATAGAATCTAATCTATATGCAAAATGAAAAATAAATATAAAATCTACATAAAAATAATAAAAATCCTATATGTGACTCAAAAATAATAAAAATAAAAAGACTAAAAACAACCTAAAAACATCATATAATATCCACTCATCACATATGAAATAGCAATTCTTTCGTACACAATAATGACACACACACCACTATAGTTCTGTTTTATGCTATGATCTTTACAAGTGGAAAAGCAGATACAATATTTTGCACTATAAGGTAGCTTAGGAAGGAATTTAAAGGATATGGTTAGACGTTGAATTCTTTCATAATCATAAAAATTGGCCTCTCTTATTTTGGTCAAACAATGGTAAAATAAAAAGCTCAATATAGTTGTATTTTTTTGAAATGGTTATTGAAACAGTTACATTAATTGGATTATATGAGTGTGAGGCAAATTAAGATTATTAACCGTGGAGTTTCAGAAAACTTGATGAATCAAAGAAGAAAGATATGAAGTATTTTTCATAATGCACCTAAGTGGAGGAAAAAGTTGTATATGGAGCACACCAGAAAGAAGTTTATGTCATTTATCCCTCCACAGTATACATCTGATGAGGTGCACTAATAAGGAGACTATTTAAGACATCAATCTCATCCTCTCGAGTAGGGGCAATAACTTTTGCCGACATCCAAACTAGAGACAAGTTAGCATTATTCCTTTTTAATGCAACAGAAAGTATAACATTCTGGTTATGACGTGATCATACATTCTGGATACTGAAGTTGTATGTTGATAAGGGTGAATTGGTTACTCTTATTAATTCAATGTATATTATTTGGTACACAAGTGGCTCATCTATCAAAAAACACTTGACTTTTCACAAAATAAGACATTTATCATGCAACTCACATGCGCATCAGATCTATTTATGATTTCCTTGTTGGATACAAGTAAACGACACTTGTTGTTGTTCTAGAACATGTGTGGTCTTGAAGATCTAGAGTGATATTATCACCATCTTTTTGAAAGGTATGAATATGTAAAATGTAAAACTGAGTTTAACATTGTTGCCGCTAAAATGATTTTTTATTGAACATGTTCTTCATAAATACGTAACTATGTCTCATCTTTCAATTTTAACCGACTTTTATTTAATTTTACTTTTAATCTATTCTAATATTTTTATTTTATCTCTAAATTTTCCTTTTTATTGAAATAATTAAAATGAAACAAATTTAAAATATAAAACCGAAATTAAGAATAAATCTAAAAAATGACAAAAAAGGAAGGTATAAAATGACTTCATCACTTTATAATCCTATTTGACTGGCATTAGTCTCCGTTTATAAATTTCAGCTAAAAAGGAATTAAATATAAATGAATTGCACAAGTTTTTGATAAAGGAAATTTGTGCTGTTTTAAAAAAGTATATTGAGGAAATGTTTATCTTGTTGGAAAGTTAGAACAAAGTTATACAACTCTCATGAGAACTTCAACTGCTAAATTATATGTTAACTAAGTGGATTTCTATTTAGAAGACAAACTCAAGACATTGACGCAACATGTTTGATAAGCAAAATCGCAAGTGTACGATTAACTATCGCGTAATATAAAAGATTGTCGATCCCACAGGGATAGGTGTCTAATTACTAATTTGTTTAGAGCTTAAGCAGAAAAATAAAAGGATATATTTTGCATTTTGGTTTCTGGAACAAGAACATAAAAAGCATAAAATATAAAAGAAGAGATGATGATAAAATAAGCATTTGGGTTGCATTGTGTAACTTATAATTTATGCTAGAAAACTTCTATTTTATTTCTGAATTCCAAACAAAGATTCATGGTGCTATAGCCTAGAGTTTCTACATCCTAATAGCCTTAAGAAATGTAGACCTTTCTTTCCTAATTACTAACTCCATAGCCTTGGTTATTAGTTAATCAGAAAAGAAGAATAAGAAGGAATTCGGGCCATCACAAAGCTACGTCCATCCTTATAGCCTTAAGAAATGTATACTTATAACCTTTTTTATTTCCTATTTCCCTTACTACTTACCAAATGGCCTTATGCATAAGTAGAAAGCATGAAATCTTTTGTGCACTAAGATTAATGAAGAACAAGGTAATAAAACATGAACTTTGAATATTATTCAGAAACAAATAAAAGAAAACTAAAACATAAATTAATAAGCTAACACAACCCAAAATACTTAAAGAGAATTAGCCAAGCATGGCTAAAAGAAGCATTGAATTACCCTGGACTAGGAGCTCAAATATGGCTTCCCACAATTCCTAGGAACAATGTTCTTGGGGGAGAAAGAGGAATACTTGTTGTGTTCTAAGATGGTGTGTCTTCCAAGTGCAAATTGCCTCCCTATTTATAGAAAAATTCTGGGCTCTAACGCTTGAGCGCTGGCTTTCCCAGCGCTTGGGTGCTGGGAAGCATTTAAATCCCACTTTCAGATCGAAGGCCAGCGCTTGAGCGCTGGCTTCCTAGCGCTGCAGCGCTGGGTGAGATTTCCAGCTCAGGTCCTAGTCAGAGTCCCAGCGCTTGGGCGCTGGGATCCCAACGCTTGAGCGCTGGGTCGTTGCTGCTTCATCTTCAAGCTTTTTCTTCCTTCTTCATTCATGGTAGTGGGTTTTGATGGCCATAAAATGCCACTATTCAGCCTTGTTTAATTCTGAAACCTCTCCTCCACTAACATCAATTCTTTGAGCATTATTTTCCATGTGCTAAATAGAGAGTGACTCTTCATATTCTTTTTTCCACTTTTGGTCCTCTCATGGTTAGCACTTCAATTCTGGCCCTCTTACTTCTTGCAACTTCAATTTTCAGCCCCCAACCTTTGAACCTTTAGACTTTGGTCCTTCATTTCTTGAACTTTACAAATAGGCCCCTGAACAAAAATGATAATTTCTACCAGCTTTCCTAATAATACAAAAATACCTATAAAAATTCCTAAAAATATAAAATAAAGTTTAAAAACCAAATAAAAACTAATCTATATGCCAAATGAAAAATAAATAGAAAATCTACATAAAAACAACAAAAAACCTATATGAGACTCAAAAATAACAAAATAAAAAGACTAAAAAGACCCTAAAATTATCATACAAAATCCAGTCATCAATGTTCATGGAGAAATATACGAGAACTCGTATCCAAAGTTGTAGATGTTAGTTTTGTATGAAACTTGAGGCATTTAAAAGATTATGTTGCCACCTACAATTTTTGTTAGAGAGCAATACGTAATACCAATATTTGGATAGATAAAAAACACCTAAGGTTGCCATACGAAATATGTATTTTAGTTTAAAGGAATAATTGGTCAACTATTTTTAGTCCCACATTGCTAAAACTTCCCCGTTCTTTCTTCTCCTTCCTCTATATAAAGGGAACTTCTTCTCATGTTTGATCATCCAAAAATTCAAAGACTAAGGTCTAAGATTAAAATTACTTTGAGTGTTTTGGATCACACAAACATAGTGTAAAAACACATAG
Organism: Acmispon strigosus; assembly: GCA_030819835.1. Lineage (NCBI taxonomy): Eukaryota > Viridiplantae > Streptophyta > Magnoliopsida > Fabales > Fabaceae > Acmispon > Acmispon strigosus. Next base: position 17,231,894 of record JAUAMA010000007.1, on the reverse strand, counting down.
TTTGTAGCATAGTTCAAGATTTTTAGAGATCTATTTTATGTCCATTGAGTTTATTGCTTTGCACTAGCCTACGTGCTACTGTAAACTTTTGGAGTGTTGGTGATGTGCAGCAAGGTGAACCTTTAAAACCTAAATTTACATGGGCAACGCAGGTGGGGGTTAATTTGACATTCTATTCGATGTAAACTTGATTAGAAGTTCCTCATTTTCACACTATCCTTCGGTCTAGTTGTTCACCAAATACAGTTCACCGTAGACATATGGGAAAATAGAGCTTTTGTCACTCTCATTCTCTCTCATAGCTAGAATTTCCACAAACTTTTATAATCACCCTCCCTGGACTTCTAGCATTCATGCTAATTTTCAAAGTAAGATTCCCTCCTTTTAATTTCTGATCACAGGACGAAACATTTTTTCCACCTTCAGGTTCTCTTCCTCACCTATATATACATAGGAGCCATTACAGAAAGTTTCGGCACAACATCTAGTTTCTTGTTATTTCTGTCCATTTTTTTAGTGTTGCGCTCCTTAAGTCTAGAGTTCAAAATACTATTGAAAAAGTGGACATTCGAGTGATGCTTCAAGAAGTTTAGATCTCCTACAAGAGTTCCTGAATTCTGGTCCAAAAACGGATATTTCCTACATGAAAATAATTTTTGTATTTAGTCATTGGATGAAATTTCATGTGGATGTCCCTAAGAATTTAACAACATGTTATTTTTTTAGATTTATCTAAAATTTTACTTGCAAATTTTGATATAAAAATCCTGTAAATTTGACAAAACAAATATTTATAGAGTAATGAAATATATTTAATAATGAATTTATGTTTATAGGGTATTTAAAATTAAGAAGAGAATATTTTTCTAAAAAAAAAAGAAGAAAAAAAAATTCACATAAATAAAATAATAGATTTATTAAAAAACGATAAAATTAAAATAAAGAAGAAATGAAATAAATACTTACCTCGATGCAGAGGACTCGAAAAGTCTCTAACTGCCTAGGTCTCCTAGGACTTTGACCTTGCTGCACACCACCAACACTCCAAAAGTTTACACTAGCATGTAGGCTAGTGCAAAGCAATAAACCCAATGGATATAAAATAGATCTCTAAAAATCTTGAACTATGCTACTAACTCTGTGTTTTTACACGATGTTTGTGTGATCCAAAACACTCAAAGTAATTTTAATCTTAGACCTTAGTCTTTGAATTTTTGGATGATCAAACATGAGAAGAAGTTTTATATAGAGGAAGGAGAAGAAAGAACGGGGAAGTTTTAGCAATGTGGGACTAAAAATAGTTCACCAATTATTCCTTTAAAATAAAATACATATTTCGTATGGCAACCTTAGGTGTTTTTTATCTATCCAAATATTGGTATTACGTATTGCTCTCTCTAACAAAAATTGTAGGTGACAACATAATCTTTTAAATGCCTCAAGTTTCATACAAAACAAACATCTACAACTTAGGATACGAGTTCCCGTGTATTTCTCCAAGCTTTAGCAATGTGAGACTAAAACAGTTGATCAGTGCTTTACTTTGTTGCGAGATATCAAATTTCATGGCAACTTTAACTGTTTATTAACTATCCAAAGAATGGAATAACATCTTGTTTTGTTAAAAAATAATTTTAGGTGACCACATTATATTTCAAATGTCTCAAGTTTCATACAAAACTAACATCTACAACCAAGGATATTAGGTATTGTCATCCCTTTTTGTTGAAAGAACATTGATGAATTGGTCCCTTCTTGTCATTCTATTTCATCCTGAAATTAATTTTAATTGGGGCTTTGTGTGTGTTTGAGTATTAGTGACGCCATGGCCTTATCATTTTCCAATATATATTATTTTTGCATGTATTACTATAAATTTCTTTTGTTGTTCATATGCCTACTTGGTTCAAACAGGTAAATATATGTAGATGCTAGCGGTAACTTAAATCATCAATAAATATGAATTAATGATTTATGTATACTCCATACTCCCATACATTCGAAAAACAATTTATCCTTTCTCAACTCATTAATTTTGAACACGTCTTTAATGATTTATAGGTATGCATTAACTTCCTTGTGAGTTGTGATACATCGTGGTGAAGCACTTGTAGGTGATTGGATTTACTAGCTATGCTAGAGTGACTGTGCTAGTTCCTTATGGAACCCCGATCCCCTTGACATAAGGTCATAAGGGTAGTGGCCTATTGTCACAATTGTTGGGGATGCCATGTTTGGGTCAATAATATGCATGTAGGTGCTACAAGTAAATTTTTCTGCTATGCCCTCATTTTATTCTTTGACCTTAGTGCATTTTCTGAGTAGGGATATTACTCAAGATCTTTTATTTGGCTAGACTAGATATAAGGTTGTGAAAACATTTTTCCTCCATCCATTCATAGGATATTCATCTAATTAATTTTATGTTGAACATTTATTGAAGTTTTTCTTATCCGGCGACTTTGATAGACTTTTGATTGGGTTTAAGTGATTTTTATTTTGGGTACCTTTTCTTGTTAATTTTGCTTTGATGCCTGGTGATTGGATTGCATATGATGTTTTTAGGGCTTTCCAGATCTTTAATTGTAGAATCGGTACCTAACTAAGTATATATAATGTTCTATTGTTTTGCTCTTGTCTTATTCTATAACTACGCAATTATAATGTTTAGAAAAAAAATTTCAATTTTCTTATGCTTTACAAGGGTGGGTCCCAGTTTCGTGCTATTGGCACCAAGAATTTCAAAAATGTGTTACAAAGACTGTTGTTTTGAAAGACAACAAAAAAAAACACGTTCCACATTAGGTTGGAAGATTGTGGCTTTCTATCCGAATTTACAGATGGAATAGAAGGACTTATAGTTCATTATGGTCTTCAACATGAAGGAGGATGGCCCGAGGTGTGTTATTTAGGGGGATGTGAGTTTCATATTAAAGTTAAAGACAGAGATTTTAGATCAATCTCTACTGAACATGAAGGAAATAACTTTTATTTCGGATGGATGCCAACGCAAGTTGTAGAAACTGACTATGATAGTGGACCTGACAATGAAGAAGAAAATACAATGTCTTACTACGAAAAGCCAACTTTCACCATCGCACATCATTACGAACAGAATGGTGGGTCATATCTATTTACTCAGGTTATTTTATATTACTTAGTTGTTAGTAACTATTTTTTAAGAGCTTTGATTGTTTTTAATATTTATGCCTTAATCCAGACTTTGCCAGCAGCATTGGTGAAGCATGCATTGCTTCCGGATAAACCTTCACTTTGTGTATTAAGAGATGCAAGTAAGCGAAGGTTTTATTGTGAATGTTCCGGGAATAAAAAAACAATCAAAGTGTATCGTGACAATTGGTTGGATAGACTTCATCAAAGAAAATAGATACAAAGATCAGAGCTGGATCAAGTAGGGAATTGATAAGAAGGATCCTTATGTAATACATGTCAGTGTAATCAATAAGTGAAAAATGGTTCTCAAGTTTTTATTTTCATATATCAATATTTACCCCATGCTTTTATTGTTCAGTTAAAATATGAAAATCTATGTACCAAAACATCCAAGTAAATTATTATTTCGGTTTATAAACATCTATAATTGTCAATTGATATGTTTCATCTAAATAAAACTCTCTTGTGCATGGCACGGGTCAAAAACTAGTACACAAAGTTTAGGAAATTTGTATCTATCATAATTGATCACAAAATTTTATCATTCAAAATCTGATAAACGTCTTGAGATCGTTTGAACTTAACAATTTAGAGTCCATTTTAGGAAAAGTTAGTACATGCGTCAACTTTTCATGCAATCGATTATTGCAAACACTTCTTTAGATATTTAAAAAAGTCAAGCTTTTCCCAAAATATTGTGTCCTACAACTAATAATTTCGAAAAAGAAATTTAAAATCTATTAAAAAATTTCCATTTAGAAAATTATACTTTAATATTAATATATGAAATTTTATATATTTTATTTTAAATTTACAATATGAATTTATTTAAAAAAGTCTCTATGTTATACAATTAAGAGTTCCAAGAACCTCTCTCCTAGGTGTCAAATTCCAGTGCATTTCGCTTCGGTGTTCCAATGATTTTCATCCTACATGGATTCACTAGAACGCAGGGTTTGAATTTCTCTTCTCATAGTGGCTCTTTCCATGCACTCCTCCCCAAAACCTCCCAACTGACCAATCACATGAACCTTTTTCCAGTATTGCATTATGCATTAAACATAATCATCTAACTCCAGCTAATACTTGAACCTTTTTTATCTTCCCACTTTATCTCACTGATTGATTTCCCTAGGTTTTTTTATCCTTTTCCACTCAAGACCCTAATTATTTCTCCTTCTCAATGCATTTTTTTGCTCTCCAGTGTTGTTTGTTAGATTTGAATTCGAAACCCTAATTTATTATGGCGCCATTCATGAAATACTTTGTGGTTTCTCTATAAATAGGTTATTGCAATGTTTTGTTATTCACCAATTCTTCATTCTTTGTCTACTAGAATTTCTTATAGCCATGGCCATGAACGTTGATTCTCTTTCCAGCATTTCACCCAAAAAAGAGACATGGAGGATCAATGTAAAGGTTGTTCATCTGCGAAAAGTTCCAAGCTTTGATAATCCGAGGTTACCTTTCTGTATTGAGATGGTTTTGATGGATGAAAATGGTGACAGGATTCATGCATCTGCCCGCAAAACCCTAAGCTACAAGTTTAAGCAATTGATCTCTAAGGGTTCTACTTATACCATGTCTCATTTTGGAGTTGTTAATAATACCGGTGAGTTTCGTACCACCAGACATGCTTTTAAGCTGAACTTTCAGCTTAGAACTGATGTCCACCAACTGAATGTCCTTTCTCTTTTGTTCCAATATCTGAAATATTGTTCAAGGATTACGACAAGAAATATTTAGCTTGTCAGATTTCATCGTTTGAGTTGATTTTTTTACACTCAGTATTTGTTTTTTCATATACCCATTTTCACAACTTGTGTTTTTTTTTCACCATGTAATTGGGATTCTCACTGGCGTTGGATGATTACAACTTGAAGCACAGAAACCTTTCAAAGAAAGCTTAGCAGAAAAGGAAGACATGCATGTTTTATAGTCAAAGAATCAAGAAAGTTTAGGCTTGGCTTTTAACATGTTTGAGTTCAACAATTAAGCTCACAAAATGATATTCTCCATGAAAACAAGAAAGCTCAATAATCCTGCCTATAATTCAAATCAAAACTGAAGTAAAGCAACCAAGTGATTTTGAAGAGATTTTTGAAGGTTGTAACTTGGCCAAAGGGTTGAACAATTCAAGGTGTGGATTTCAAGACTTGGCAACTCTATTGGCTGACTCAGAAATTTTGTTGTTTAAGTGATTTTTTCTTGACTAAGAGCTTTAAACAATTCACATAAGGGTCCTCTCAATTTTTCCTCTTTTTCTTCTTTTTTTTTTTTTTTTGAACAAAGTAGTGGAATGTATGGGATGAATGACTTGAATTTTATTCCCCTCATACTCTTTCTCACCCCACTACTTCATTATTTTTTCCTAAGGCACATACCTTATTTTTAAATTTTTTCCTTCATTTTTTTTAGAGAGAAACCCAACAAACAAAGCTCTACAAATTCAGCTCATGCATCACTATAACAACTTAAAGATATCACACAAAGTAGGCTCCAAAGAATGACTCTTTTAAGGCTCAAAAGGGGCTACTAGTGGATGTAATATTTTAAGCAAAAATCTGAGTTTTCAAAAATGCCTATAATCTCTTCACAACTCACAAAGTGTACAAAACCCCAATCAACATGCAACACAAGGCAGAAAAATTTCACAATCAAGAATCAGAGTCCTCAGCTCTCAGAAAAAGATAGGGTAAGTGGTACCCTTTTTAGAACTCAGAAAAACTTTTGCCAACAACCAAAACAATCAAGATATCAAAAACCCTTTCTACAGCATGCAATTCTAACTGCTTAAAAATATAGATCTTTTTCACAAAACAGCTCAATCAGATAAAGCATTTCACAAAGCTATAGCAACATCAGAATGGATAATATACTCAAGACTCATGCAAAAATAAAACAGAAAAACTAAACTAAAAATAAAAACAAAACTAAAAACTATAAAAAGAAAAATAAAAACTAACAAGCTGGTATAGTAACAAATTTTCCACAAAGGTCCAAGGGAACCTCAATGTAAAAAATCACTTTGAACATTCAAGTTCAAGAGGGCTCTTCCTCTTCTGGTACCTATCCTGTAACATTGAACAAACAAAAGTCTCACAAGCAAAGCTTGCTTGACTTGTTAGTTCCAAAATTAGCACAAATAAAATCATGGGTTGAGAAATTGTGTCCACCTTAAAAACAAAAATTCTTGAGTTTCCCAAAAATTAAAACCATTGTAGAAACAAAGGAAAACTCAAAGAACTTAAAAACTTTCAGAAAAATGGTGAACACAAAATTTATTAAAAATTAAAAACAGCAAATAAAAGTAAAAACAGCAAACTGCCCGAGCTCCAGCGCTTGAGCGTTGGGGATGCCAACGCTTGGGCGCTGGAATTAAAAGAATTACTGGGCATCAGAGGTCCCAGCGCCTAAGCGCTGGGTTCCAACGCTATGGCGCTGGAAAATAGAAAATAAACTGGGTGGATTCCAGGGGCCTAGCGCATGAGTGCTGGCCCCCCAACGCCTAAGCGTTGGGATCAACTGGAACAAGGGGGCTTTTACAGGGGCCTAACGCTCGTGCGTTGGCCTCCAGCGCCTAAGCACTGGCCCCTCCTGCAGCAACAACATAGAATTCTTTTCTTTTATTTATTTACAAGAGTTGTGCAGAAAATTAAAAAGACATAAAAATAAACTATCCTAAGTTGGGTTGTCTCCCAACCAGCTCAATGTTAAGGTCCGAGATAGACCCTTCCCCTTAATCAATTGGGGGTACTTTTTCTTTTCTTGTTACAAACATCATCTTTGAACTCATCCTCACTTTCAGACTCATAGTGCTTACAAGTACGAAATACAGAAAACTTTACTTTTTCATCTCCTACCTTCAAAGATAGGAGGCCTTCTGCTACATTAATCTTGGCGTTTCCTGTAGCAAGGAATGGCCGCCCAAGAATCAATGGTACCTTGGAGTCTTCTTCCATGTCAAGTATCACAAAATCAACTGGGAAAACAAACTTGTCAACCCTTACCAGAACATCTTCAGCCACCCCATAGGGGTACTTAATTGACCTGTCCGCCAATTGTAAACACATCAAAGTAGGGGTGGCCTCTCCCATGTCCAATTTCCTAAACATGGAGAGTGGCATGAGGTTTATAGAAGCTCCTAAATCACAAAGAGCTGTTGCATTAGGTAGTCCCTCAATTTCCACAGGCAAAGTGAAGCTCCCTGGATCCTTCAATTTTTGGGGCAACTTCTTCAAAACCATAGCTGAACACTCCTCAGTTAACATCACAGTTTCATCCATCTCACTTAATTTCCTCCTTCTAAATAAAATGTCCTTCATAAACTTAGCATAAATTGGCATTTGTTCCAAAGCTTCAGAAAATGGAATGTTAATTTGAAGCCTTTTAAAAATCTCAAGAAATTTCGAGAATTGTTTTTCCAAATTCTTTTTGAAAGCTTTAGGAAAAGGAACTTTGCCAATTTTCTTAGAAGGAGGAATTACATTTTCAGCAATTTTTTCAACAACAATAGGCACATTCCTTTCTTCTTCTTTCTCTTCACCACTTACCTCTTGTTCAATTTCCACTACCCTTTCGGGCATAATCTTACCACTCCTAAGAGTGATGGCAGAAACATTCTCAACATTTTCTTTTGGATTGACAAGAGTATCAGACGGAAAAGTACCTGGAATCCTTTCTGAGATGGTCTTGGCCAGTTGGCCTACCTGGACCTCCAAATTTCTAATGGAGGCTTCATGATTCTTAGCACTTGTCCGGGTCTCATTCATAAATTGCACAGTTTGTTGGCCTATTTCACCAACAATTTCTTCCAAACTTTTCCTTCCCTGGTTTGGATTCAAAGGCATTGGTGGCCTTTGATTTTGGAATGGCCTCTGAAATTGTTGCCTGGCTTCACCTATACCACCCCCTTGATCTCTCCAAGAAAAATTGGGGTGGTTCCTCCAGCTTGGGTTATAAGTGTTGCCATAGGAATTCTGAAAATTCCCCATAGCTTTTACCTCAGCTTCTAATTCAGCCTCCTCCGGGCTCAGTTGAACCCCCTCCATTCTTTTGACCATTGCATCAACTTTCCTGGATAAAAGTTTATTTGAAGCAACAATGGACTCAAAAGAATCAACCTCATAAATACCTTTCCTGATTGCCCGGTCCTGGTTTGAATGAGCAGCTCTTGCAGCAAGTTTGTTGATAAGATCAAGAGCTCCTTGTGGTGGCAAGGCATCGAATGCCCCACTTGCTGCAGTATCCAATTTGTCCCTGGTATAATCATTCAAAGCAGCATAAAATTTCTCTACCTGATCTGCGATAGAGATGTTATGACCTGGGCACCTTCTGAGAAGTCCCTTGAACCTCTCCCATGTCTCATACAAATTTTCAGCATCTTGCTGAATGAAGGAGTTGATTTCCTGCTTCAACTTCCTTATGCGGTTATAAGGAAAAAATTTGGCCGTGAATTTTTCAGCCAAATCATCCCATGAAGTTATGCTTCTGAGTGGTTGAGAAGAAAGCCACTCCTCTGCCACATCTCTTAAGGAAAATGGAAACAACATTAGTCTTACCGTATCCAAATGAGCATCATTTCTCCTTAAGGTGGAGCATTGCCTAGTGAATCGCTCCAGATGTGTATGGCAGTCTTCATTTACACTACCACCAAATTGGTTTTGACTTACCAATGAGATGAAGTGTGGAGGAATCTGGAAATTTGGCAAAGCATCCTCCGGAACCACAATACTCCCTTCAAAATTGTAATCTACCTGGGGAGCTGTGATATCACGAAGAGAGCGATTAGCATTCTGCTCTTCCTCCTCCTCTCTCAGCCTTTGAAGTCTAGCTTGGACTTCATCTTCCACCCTTGCATTGTATTCAGCAAGGAGGCGCTCCTCCATTTGTGCTTGTGTTTCAGCCATGGCCCTTGCTAATCTCCTTTGCTCCGCTAATCTGCGATGCAAAGTTCTTTCAATTTCAGGGTCCAAATCAAAATGTCCTACCATGCAAACAAGCCAAAGAAGTTAATAGCACCTATTCAATACAATTTTTTTTTTTTTTTTTTTTTTTTTTTATAAATAATTATAAACAAGAAGTACTAAACAAAATAAAAATAAGAACTTAAAAGAACCTATCCCCGGCAACGGCGCCAAAAACTTGATAATGAAATTGCAAGTGTACAATTTACTATCGCGTAATATAAAAGATTATCGAACCCAAGGGATAGGTGTTCTTATTGATATAAAATTTAGTACTTAAGCATAAAAATAAAAAGATAGAAATATGAAGTTGGTTTAGAACAAAGATATAACAATAGCATAAAATGATAAGAAATAAGATGAGAGGAATTTAAGCTCTTGGGTTGATTTACATAATCTATAAAACATGCTAGAAAACTCTTACTAAATTTCTGAACTTTAAATTCAAATTCATGGTGCTATAGCCTAAGTTTCTACACCCTAATGGCCTTAAGAAATGTAGAACTTCCTTTCCTAATTACTAACTCCATAGCATTGGTTATTAGTTAATTAGAGAAGAAGATGAAGAAGGAATCCGAGCCAACACAAGATTACGTACATCCTTATAGCCTTAAGTAATGCAAACATATAACCTTTTTTATTTCCTATTTCCCTTACTACTTAACAAATGGCCTTAGGAATAAGTAGAAAGCATGAAACCTTTTGCGCATAAAGATTAATGAAGAACAAAGAAATAAACATGAATAGAAAATATTATTCAGAAATGTAAAAGAAAACTAGAACATGAATTATAAATTAAAACAACCCAAAAACTTAAAAGAAGAATTAGCCAAGCATGGCTAAAAGATTCATTGAATTACCCTGGATAGGAGCTCAAGTATGGCTTCCCACAAGTCCTAGGAACAATAATCTTTGAGGGAGAAAGAGAGAATACTTGTTGTATTCTATGAAGGTGTGTCTTACAAGTGAAGAAAAGGGCCCTATTTATAGTAAAATTCCAGCCTCCAGCGCTTGAGCGCTGGCATTCCCAACGCATGGGCGCTAGGATGCATTAAAAACCCACTTTCTGTCCGAGGCCCAGCGCTTGAGCGCTGGCTTTCCAACGCTTGGGCGCTGGGTCACCATCTGACTCATCATCTAGTCAGAACCCCAGCGCTGGAGCGCTGGGATCCCAACGCTGGAGCGTTGGGATGCTGCTTCTTCATCTTCTTGCTTGTTCTTCCTTCTTCATTCATGGTAATGGGTTTTGATGGCCATAAAAAGCCACTAACCAGCCTTGATCAATTCTGAAACCCTTCATCAATTCTTTAAACATTTTTTCCATGTGCTAAATTGGAGAGTGATTCTTCATATTCTTCTTTTTCACTTTGGTCCTCCCTTGGTTAGCACTTCAATTCAAGCCCTCATATTCTCTCAATCTTCACTTTAAGTCCTCCACTCTTGAACTTTTACAATTTGGTCCCTGACTTTCTGAAACTTTACACATTGGTCCCTGGACAAAAATGATAACTAAACCAGCTTTTCCTAAAAATATAAAATAACTAGAAAAATTCCTAAAAATATAAAATAAAGATAGAAAAACACAAAAAATCTAATCTACATGCAAAATGCAAAATAAATATAAAATCTACATAAAAACAATAAAAAACCTACATGAGACTCAAAAATAATAAAATAAAAAGACTAAAAATAGCCTAAAAACATCATATAAAATCCACTCATCCTTGGAACTGAGCAGCAGTTCAAGAAAGATGGAATGAGTGACAAGATTATTAAGATTGAGCTCACGGCTGATTGGTAATAATGTTTATTTAAATTTTTATTTTTTGATTTCCCTTAAGTTTGGGTAATTTAATTGATTATTGTATTGTATTCCCTTATTGTAGTGCCAAGATTGAGTGTGCTTTACTTGGTAACTTTGTTGATGAGATCAAAGCTTTTCTAGTTGCTGGTAATGCTAGCAATGATGTTCTAGTGATTCAACTTGCAAAAGTGAAGACTTTGAAAGGTTTTACCATTTCATAATTTAATTGGTTTTTATGTCATACTTTTTCAAATCTTGCACTTTTTGTATGAGTCCATGTGAAATAATGTTTGTGCGTATTTTGAATGTAGACACCCCATGTCTGAATTCTGCTTATGGTGCAACAAAGGTTTTAATTCACCCTGATATTCAGGAATTGCTGCCATCAAGAAAAAGTAAATTCCATGTCCAAACTTTATTTTTTCATTATCGTGAAATAATATTAATGATTTTTACGTTTTCATTAGGTTCTTTGATTCAACTGAGTTAAGCTCTCTAGTTATGAGCCAACTTCCAGATCTAAGCAAATCTACACGAGAAGATTTTCTTGTCATAACTTCTCCATAGACAATTGAAAAATCAAAGATAGTCAGGAGGTTTCTTTTATAATCTCTAAATTATGTTTAACGGACTTTTTTGTGTTGCAAAACTTCCATAATGTTCTTTTGTTATTCCTGTTGAATTGTACTTGTGTGGTGCTTGGAACGATTAAGGTGCTGCCAGAGAATGGTGACTGGTGGTATCCATCCTGTAAATGCAACAAGATGGTTTGTCCTATAGGGTTACTGGAAATCAAACTCATTTTTCCGTCATTTTACAATTACCGACTTCATTTTTGACCACCACAACATGGTGGCTGAAATTTATATTATTAATCTTCCTTTAAAGTCGCTTTGTCAGTTTGAGTTCTCATTTGCATGTTTTTTGATATGATTTAATTAGAATGCTGAAAAATCTAAGGAAGCAAAGCTTCCTGATGAGCTAAACAACCTTCTAGACAAGACGTTTTTGTTCAAGATTGATGTCAAGATGTCTTCCAACTCCAAGTTTGAGCAATCCTATCGTGTCAAGAAAAATTTTAAGGAACGTGAGATAATCAACCAGTTCAATACCGTGACTGCTGAACCTAGGGTGAATATAATAATAATCTTGATTTGTTTTCACATTTTGGCATACTGTGATTTTTAGATGATTTAAAATAATTTAAAAAGTTAGGTTAGTTGTGTTTAATTTCCCACCTCAAAGATTGTGTTTATTTATTGTTTGTTTTAAAAACTTATTTAATTAAACCAGTCTCGTTTAGCAGGACTTGATCAGTGATGTTGTTGTTATTGATGATGAAAAAATGTACAAGTCTACTTAGCCTGCTGCTGTTGTTCTTGGAGTTGAAACCCATGACTTAACCCCGGCATAGCGAAGTTCACCTTCTGAAGTGGAGAATGTTATTTCTACTTCTACCAGTTCCCACAAGAAGCTTCTTGAAAAGATCAAGCAGGAGAAGATCTAAATGTCAGTTCCATTTGCTGAAGAGATTTCTATTTTGTGTTATGTTCCACTGTTTTAAATTTTAATTTTTCAGTTTTCTACCTTTTTTACTAAGATTTAAGCTATATGTTTTCACGATAATTTGTGGATCTCTTTAATCTTGGCCTTAATTTTGCGGCCTTTATTTGGCAATATTTTTCCTTCTAAATTTTGCGCATTAATTATGAAAGATTGTCGTCGATAATAATTTTTTTAGTAATGGTTGATGATGTTATTATCGCGCCGTTTATCATTCACATATTTTTTTGATATTGGTTTCTTATTTTGATATATGAACGAATGATTTTGTGATAGTATTTTCCTTTTTAACCATTATCATTCACATTGATTTTACTCTCATATATCAATTATAATAACCCAAATTAATTTTTTACATTACCGATGGAAAACTTAATGACTTTTACTTTCCGTAATTAAATTTTTTACATATAGATGTCAACAACAAAATTGGTTACAAAGATTTATGCTACTCTTCCGTTCCAAATTATAAGGACCTGTTCAGACAATCACGCTTATTATGAAAACATGTAATAAGCTAATTAATATCTTGGTTTTGTTATTTTTTTGTACATATCTTCCATATATGCCCCTATGTTAGTATTGGATATATCAAAGGTTGGTTGGGAAACATGAAAGAGAAGTAATTAGTAGAGGTGATAATTTAAGTTTTGGAATTGAAAATATAATGAATGCAAGGGGTAAAAAAGGAAAAACTTATTTATTTTTTTTGAAATCTAGAAGGGATTTATAATTTGGGACACCAAGTTTGTCTCTAAATAACCTAATAATTTGGGATGAAGGAGTAATAAGCAGGGATGGATCCACATAGGACTTGAGGGGGGCAAGTGCCCCCACAAGATTTTTCATTTTTCAAGAAAAAATACTACATATACTCTACATTTTTAGAATATTCAGTAAATAATTGCCCCCACAAAATAATAAGTATCCTCATTGTTTTGTACTTTGGAAAAAGATGAGCTCAAATTTATTTCACTCAAATTCACATGAAACAGATGAGAGTAGATTGTGAAGAAGGTCTTGCTCCTGACCCTGGCTGTGGTTTTGATGATGACAAACTCATCGGCAAAAAGAAGAAAAGAAGACTTCGAAGAAACAAACGCTACAAAGTCCATCAATAGTCTAGAAGTCTTAGTATTAGGTGAGTTATGCTTATAAAGGTCTATTAAAGCATAAAGGCTCTTAAAACACCTAATCTAATCAAGCTAAGTGTTTTCATAACTTAAAAGAAGTAGAAAACCTTAAGCCAATCTCAAAGAAACAAGTTTCTGGAAAATGGGCTTCTGTGTAATCGATTGCAGCAGTATGGTAATCGATTACACCTAGGCAAGTAATCGATTACTCATGGCTTGTAATCGATTACATGTTTGAATTTCAAATTCAAACTGAAACGGCTATTAGTGTAATCGATTACACTAAGTGATGTAATCGATTACACACACGAAAAGTTGCATCTTTTCATAAACCATTGTGTCCCAAACCTTTTGGAAAGGGTTGTGATGGTTCAAGGACGTTTCCCTTGCCTATATAAAGTCCATTTGAGTCCAGAACACATAACATACACAAGAGAACACACAACACATGAGAAAATCACATTAGGCCAAAAACCTTTGTCAAAATTAGTTCTTTTAGAACTTAAACATTCAAGAGCCTAGATTCCGAGTCCATGATCTTCATGTTCATAAGAACACTCTAGTTGTTCATATCTTGAGGAACTCAGAATCATATTATGCTTAAAAGCCTTAAAGCATAAATTCTCATGATCAATCCACTTGTATGTTAAAGGACTGATACAGCCAATTGTAAACTCTTCTTCATCTCTTTCTATAAGATTGAGTTTTCACCGTAGTATTCGGTGAAGGGTTGTTGTCACTGAAAGTGGTATACTTTCAGGGTTTCGATTGAAGGCGGGTTAGTCTTCAAGGTCTGAAGGTGGTTTTCCTTCAGGAACTGAAAGCAGTTTGCTTTCAGGGGCTGTTGAAAGTGGTTTGCTTTCACAGGGTATTGGTAGAAATTCTTGGGGTCCTTGGATTAGGAACTTTTAAGAGATTTTTATCAATAGTGGAAAAATCCTCAAGGGGTTTTCTTGAGGGACAGGACGTAGCCTTCGGTGGATTGAAGGTAAACCAGGATAAAATCTTGTGTGTGATTTCTTCTATCCTTCATATTTACGTTCAAGCGTCGCTCAATTCCGCTGCAATCATAACGATCATTTCGTGATCTTCATAATCTTGAAAGTAACATTTTCAATAAGACGAAAATCGGGGCAACACTGATTCACCCCCCCTTCTCAGGTTGCTATCTGTACTAACATAGATAAAACATAAGTAAGAAATATTATGCCTCAAGTTTCATAGAAAACTAACATCTACAACTATTGATATGCGTTCTTGTATACTCCTTCATGTTCATATTGCACAAACATCTTGGTTTTGTCTTCTAAATAAAGAAAATACTTGGTAAACACATAATTTATCTCTTGTAGTTCTCATGATAGGTTATTTAGTTCTCTTGTAGTTCTCATGATAGGGTATTCTAAATTAAGAAGAGAATATTTTTCAAAAAAAAAAAAGAAAAAAAAATTCACATAAATAAAATATTATATTTATTAAAAAATGATAAAATTAAAATAAAAAAGAAATGAAATAAATACTTACCTCGATGCAGAGCACTCGAAAAGTCTCTAACTGCGTAGGTCTCCTAGGACTTTGACCTTGCCGCACATCACCAACACTCCAAAAGTTTACACTAGCACGTAGGCTAGAGCAAAGCAAAAGACTCAATGTATATAAAATAGATCTCTAAAAATCTTGAACTATGCTACAAACTATGTGTTTTTACACTATGTTTGTGTGATCCAAAACACTCAAAGTAATTTTAATCTTAGACCTTAGTCTTTGAATTTTTGGATGATCAAACATGAGAAGAAGTTCCCTTTATATAGAGGAAGGAGAAGAAAGAACGGGGAAGTTTTAGCAATGTGGGACTTAAAATAGTTTACCAATGATTCCTTTAAACTAAAATACATATTTCGTATGGCAACCTTAGGTGTTTTTTATCTATCCAAATATTGGTATTACGTATTGCTCTCTCTGACAAAAATTGTAGGTGGCAACATAATCTTTTAAATGCCTCAAGTTTCATACAAAACTAACATCTACAACATTGGATACGAGTTATCGTATATTTCTCCAAGCTTTAGCAATGTGAGACTAAAACAGTTGATCAGTGCTTTACTTTGTTGTGAGATATCAAATTTCATGGCAACTTTAACTGTTTATTAACTATCCAAAGAATGGAATAACATCTTGTTTTGTTAAAAATAATTGTAGGTGACCACATTACATTTCAAATGTCTCAAGTTTCATACAAAACTAACATCTACAACTACAGATATGCATTCTTGTATACTCCTTCATGTTCATATTGCACAAACATCTTGGTTTTGTCTTCTAAATAAAGAAAATACTTGGTAAACACATAATTTATCTCTTGTAGTGCTCATGATAGGTTATTTAGACGCTACATATTTAACTTTCATAATCTAAGTATGAAATCAGAATTTTGGTTTTAGAAAAAAATCTATAAAGGTGATTTAGATGAAAATATTACTTTTACTAAACAACTAAGGAAATTAAGTATTTTCATCCCTTTTTGTTGAAACAACATTGATGAAATGGTCCCTTCTTTTCATTCTATCGTATCCTTAAACTAATTTCAATTGGGGCTTCGTGTGTGTTTGAGTAATAGTGACACCATTGCATTATCATTTTCCAATATACATTATTTTGACATGTATTGCTATAAATTCCTTTGTTTGTTCATAAGCCTACCTGATTCCAATATACCTAATGATCTATGTATACTCCATATTCCCAAACATTCGAAGAATAATTCCTTTCTCAACTCATTAATTTTGAACACGTCTTTAATGATTTATAGGTATGCATTAACATCCTTGTGAGTTGTGATACATCCCGGTGAAGCACTTGTAGGTGATTGGATTTACTAGCTATGCTTGAGTTATTGTGCTAGTTCCTTGTGGAACAACGATCCCCTTGACATAAGGTCAATAGGGTAGTGGCCTATTGTCACAATTTTTGGGGATGCCATGTTTGGGTCAATAATATGCATATAGGTTCTACAAGTAAATTTTTCTGCTATGCCCTCATTTTATTCTTTGACCTTAGTGCATTTTCTGAGTAGGGATATTACTCAAGAACTTTTATTTGGCTAGACTAGATATATGGTTGTGAAAACATCTTTCCTCCATCCATTCATAGGATATTCATCTCATTAATTTTATGTTGAACATTTATTGAAATTTTGCTTATCTTGCGACTTTGGAAGACTTTTGATTGGGTTTAAGTGCTTTTTATTTTAGGTACCTTTTCTTGTTAATTTTGCTTTGATTCCTGATTACTGGATTTCATATGATGTTTTTAGGGTCTTTTTAGTTTATTTTATTTTATTTGTATTGAGTCTCATATAGGTTTTTATTCTTTATATTTAGATTTTCTATTTATTTTTGCATTTGCATGTAGATTAGCTTTTATTTGATTTTAAGCTTTATTTATATAATTTTAGGTATTTTTATTAGTTTTTAGTCTTTTTAGGAAACGGGTTAAATTAAGCATATTTGTGGGGACCAAGGTGCAAATTGCAAGAAATGAAGGACTGAAAATGAAGCAACATTTCTAATTGGCACATGTGAAAAATGCCATGAGTGGAGAATTGATGAGGAATGGAGGTTTCAGAAGTTAATAAGGGACTAGAATGTGGCTACATCAGTGCCATTGAGGGCCATGAAACCTCATCAAGAGGAAAAACAAAACAGCAAGGAGATGAAGCATCATCCGTGCCAACGCTTGAGCGTTGGGACGTGGCAGGTTTTATTATAAATAGGGCCTTTGCTTTCCTTTGTAATCACACCTTTCACACCCTTCATACCATCTTTCTTCTTGGTTCAGAGCAATTTCTTGGACTTGTGGGAAGCCTCTTTGAGCTCCCAATTCAGGTTTTTCTCTTTATGTTTCTCTTAGCCATGCTAGGCTAATTTCTCTTGTATTTGGGTTGTTATGAATCTTCATAAAACTATGCTGTAAGTCTTAATCTTTATATATGAATGAAGTTCTTGTTCTTAGTATGTTCTCCCCATGCTTAATTAATCTTGGTGCACACAAGTTCACTTTGCTCAATTCTTGCACAATGGTAATTGGTAGGATTTGAGGGAAATTAGATTAAATTAATGGATTATTCAACACTTAGGTATAAGGATGGAAACCAATTGTGTTGGCTAGAACTAAGAACACTAATGCTTCAATTTGATTAACTAATCACTAAGGTATTATGCTTAGTAATTGGATTGAAAGTTCTATTTGATTAAGGCATTAACAAATAGAAATCCTAGGCTAAAGCACCTAACAACTAGTTCTAATTTCATGTGTAAAAGTGATTCTGAAAATCTAAGTTAAGTGAAGTGAAATTCAACCCAAATACTTGTTTTATCATTTTTATCATTTCATGGCTTTTAGTCTTTTTCTATCACAATATCAAAACAAAACATCTTTTATTTTACCAACTCTGAAAAACCAATTATAAAATCAACCAATCCCTGTGGAGACGATATCTTTTATATTACTTCGATAATCAACCGTACACTTGCGTCTCCACAGGGATTGGTTGATTTTTATAATTGGTTTTACCTAGGAGCCATTACAGAAAGTTTCGGCACAACGTCTAGTTGCTTGTTATTTCTGTCCATTTTTTAGTGTTGCGCTCCTTAAGTCTAGAGTTCAAAATACTTTTGAAAAAGTGGACATTCGAGTGATGCTTCAAGAAGTTTAGATCTCCTACAAGAGTTCCTGAAGTCTAGTCCAAAAACGGATATTTCCTACATGAAAATAATTTTTGTGTTTAATCATTGGATGAAATTTCATGTGGATGTCCCTAAGAATTTAACAACAAGTTATTTTTTTAGATTTATCTCAAATTTTACTTGCAAATTTTGATATAAAAATCCTGTAAATTTGACAAAACAAATATTTGTAGAGTAATGAAAAAATATTTAATAATGATTTTATGTTTATAGGGTATTCAAAATTAAGAAGAGAATATTTTTCAAAAAAAAAAAAGAAGAAAAAAAATTCACATAAATAAAATATTATATTTATTAAAAAATGATAAAATTAAAATAAAAAAGAAATGAAATAAATACTTACCTCGATGCAGAGCACTCGAAAAGTCTCTAACTGCGTAGGTCTCCTAGGACTTTGACCTTGCCGCACATCACCAAAACTCCAAAAGTTTACACTAGCACGTAGGCTAGTGCAAAGCAAAAAACTCAATGAATATAAAATAGATCTCTTAAAATCTTGAACTATGCTACAAACTCTGTGTTTTTACACTATGTTTGTGTGATCCAAAACACTCCAAGTAATTTTAATCTTAGACCTTAGTCTTTGAATTTTTGGATGATCAAACATGAGAAGAAGTTCCCTTTATATAGAGGAAGGAGAAGAAAGAACGGGGAAGTTTTAGCAATGTGGGACTTAAAATAGTTTACCAATTATTCCTTCAAACTAAAATACATATTTCGTATGGCAACCTTAGGTGTTTTTTATCTATCCAAATATTGGTATTACGTATTTCTCTCTCTAACAAAAATTGTAGGTGGCAACATAATCTTTTAAATGCCTCAAGTTTCATACAAAACTAACATCTTCAACATTGGATACGAGTTATCGTATATTTCTCCAAGCTTTAGCAATGTGAGACTAAAACAGTTGATCAGTTCTTTACTTTGTTGTGAGATATCAAATTTCATGGCAACTTTAACTGTTTATTAACTATCCAAAGAATGGAATAACATCTTGTTTTGTTAAAAATAATTGTAGGTGACCACATTACATTTCAAATGTCTCAAGTTTCATACAAAACTAACATCTACAACTACAGATATGCGTTCTTGTATACTCCTTCATGTACATTTTGCACAAGCATCTTAGTTTTGTCTTCTAAATAAAGAAAATACTTGGTAAACACATAATCTATCTCTTGTAGTTCTCATGATAGTGTATTTATATGCTACGTATTTAACTTTCATAACCTTAGTATTAAATCAGAATTTTTGTTTTAGAAAAGAATATATAAAGGTGATTTAGATGAAAATATTAGTTTTACTAAACAACTAAGGAAATTAAGTATTGTCATCCCTTTTTGTTGAAAGAACTGTGATGAATTGGTCCCTTCTTGATATTCTATGATATCCTAAAATTAATTTTAATTGGGGCTTTGTGTGTGTTTGAGTATTAGTGACGCCATGGCCTTATCATTTTCCAATATATATTATTTTTGCATGTATTACTATAAATTTCTTTTGTTGTTCATATGCCTACTTGATTCAAAGAGGTAAATATATGTGGATGCTAGCGGTAACTTAAATAATCAATAAATATGAATTAATGATCTATGTATACTCCATATTCCCAAACATTCAAAGAATAATTTATCCTTTCTCAACTCATTAATGTTGAACACGTCTTTAATGAATTATAGGTATGCATTAACATCCTCGTGAGTTGTGATACATCCCGGTGAAGCACTTGTAGGTGATTGGATTTACTAGCTTTGCCTGAGTTATTCTGCTAGTTCCTTGTGGAACAACGATCCCCTTGACATAAGGTCATAAGGGAAGTGGCCTATTGTCACAATTGTTGGGGATGCCATGTTTAGGCCAATAATATGCATGTAGGTGCTACAAGTAAACTTTTCTGCTATGCCCTCATTTTATTCTTTGAACTTAGTGCATTTTCTAAGTAGGCATATTACTCAAGATCTTTTATTTGGCTAGACTAGATATATGGTTGCGTAAACATCTTTCCTCCATCCATTCATACGATATACATCTAATTAATTTTATGTTGAACATTTATTGAAATTTTGCTTATCTTGCCACTTTGATAGACTTTTGATCGGGTTTAAGTGCTTTTTATTCTAGGTACCTTTTCTTGTTAATTTTGATTTGATTCCTGATGACTGGATTTTATATGATGTTTTTAGGGTCCTTTTAGTTTATTTTATTTTATTTGTATTGAGTCTCATATAGGTTTTTCTTCTTTTTATTTAGATTTTCTATTTATTTTTGCATTTGCATGTAGATTAGCTTTTATTTGTTTTTAAGCTTTATTTGTATAATTTTAGGTATTTTTATTAGTTTTTAGTCTTTTTAGGAAACTGGTTAAATTAAGCATATTTGTGGGGACCAAGGTGCAAATTGCAAGAAATGAAGGACTGAAAATGAAGCACCATTTCTAATTGGCACATGTGAAAAATGCCATGAGTGGAGAATTGATGAGGAATGGAGGTTTCAGAAGTTAATAAGGGACAAGAATGTGGCTACATCAGTGCCATTGAGGGCCATGAATCCTCATCAAGAGGAAAAACAAAACAGCAAGGAGATGAAGCATCATCCGTGCCAACACTTGTGCGTTGGGACGTGACAGGTTTTATTATAAATAGGGTCTTTGCTTTCCTTTGTAAAAACACCTTTCACACCCTTCATACCATCTTTCTTCTTGGTTCAGAGCAATTTCCTGGACTTGTGGGAAGCCTCTTTGAGCTCCCAATTTAGGTTTTTCTCTTTATGTATCTCTTAGCCATTCTAGGCTAATTTCTCTTGTATTTGGGTTGTTATGAATCTTCATAAAATTATGCTGTAAGTCTAATCTTTATATATGAATGAAGTTCTTGTTCTTAGTATGTTCTCCCCATGCTTAATTAATCTTGGTGCACACAAGTTCACTTTGCTCAATTCTTGCACAATGGTAATTGGTAGGATTTGAGGGAAATTAGATTAAATTAATGGATTATTCATCACATAGGTATAAGGATGGAAACCAATTGTGTTGGCTAGAACTAAGAACACTAATGCTTCAATTTGATTAACTAATGACTAAGCTATTAGGCTTAGTAATTGGATTGAAAGTTCTATTTGATTAAGGCATTAACAAATAGAAATCCTAGGCTAAAGCACCTAAGAACTAGTTCTAATTTCATGTGTAAAAGTGATTCTGAAAAGCTAAGTTAAGTGAAGTGAAATTCAACCCAAATACTTGTTTTATCATTTTTATCATTTCATTGCTTTTAGTCTTTTTCTATCACAATATCAAAACAAAACTGGGCTGGGCGAGTGCCTCCCCCCGGTGGCGGGCCATGAAGACTTATGAAGACACTTCGCTTTCATACTTCAAGCTCGGTGTCTTGTGGGCTTGTGGACAGGGTGAGCGCCCCACGACAGTAAGAGGGCGACCAACATTAGTAAAGGGTGGCCCAGAATGGCGACCCAGGGACTTATTTGTAATACATAGAATATTGGGCCTGATCTTTGAGGCCCATAGGCTTAGTCTGAATTAAATGTAATTTATGGCCTTCCTCCCTATAAATAGCCAAGGGAGACTCATGTAAAGGGGACCTGAATTCTCTTATTCGAATAACACTTCTTCTCTATGCTCTCTCAATTCGAGAACATTTGGCGCCGTCTGTGGGGAAAGGTAAAACTTTTCCCACTCCACGAAAAAGCTTTCGTGTTCTACCGCCTGAGTGAGGGGCGACTTAAAAAAAATAAGAAAAAAGAGCCAGACCTAAAGAACCCTAGTTCTTCTATCTTTACCCAGCGCCGTCACCAAGCCTGGCCGCGGCCTCCTGAGTCCTCACCTCCTTCATCCTTCAAGCCGCCAAGTGCAGCCGCCAAGTGCAACCGCCACCACCACTCCTCTTCCAATCGGCCGCCAGCGCCGCGACCCTTCTTTCTTCATCTCCTTCGACCTCCTTCGACCTCATTCACTCTTTGACCTTTACCCCCGTCAATCCTCCGCCGCCCTCTCTCGCTCATTCGTCGTCCTCACCATAACCAGCGCCGCCGTTCCTGTCCGTTCGAGGTCTCGCGCCGTCGCCGTTGATCCCCCGCCGTACCCCCACGCCACCGAAAGAGAAGGGGGAGAAAGAAGAAGGAATCAGTGGCGGAGAGAGAAAGGAAGATCGAACAAGGAAGAAAAGGGTGAGAGGGAGAAGAAGAACAGGCGGCATCACCCCACAACAGAGGATACGATGGTGTTCGCCGTCTTACAGCTTGAGCAAAGAAAACCATCCATCGATGGTCGACGCCGTCGACACCATTCGCACTCTCTCCCTGATATTTACGTCATGCCCTTAATCCTCTTTACATTTTATACCTCTGATTTCCCATTTCAGGTTGTATATTTTCATTTTGCACTAGAGGTGTTCGTTGAAATGCCTCAGCAAGTTTCCTTTCTAAATGGCGGACAGTTTGATTCAAATCAGAAATTGGAGCTAGGAAACCTGGCGGTGCAAATCAGGTTGCCTCGGCGTGGCACCAAAGGCGCGCGGTGCGACGCCCTCGTCGGCATTAACCAAGGATTCCTCTTGGCCGCTCCTTCACTTCACGAGCCACCCAGCGGATGATGACCGCCATGCCACTCCACTCCTACCTTTGATCTCTTCTTCTCTTTTATTGTTGTTCCCTTTGAGTATTTTCACTGTGAAATTGATATTAACATTTCCCTGTTAATGTATGTTTCGGAACAGAAATGAGCATGGATGGATTGAGAAGGAGTGGGTGAATCAGAACTGCATGAAGACACTGCTTGATGGAACGTTGGAACATCAGAGTGTCGCCGCGGATCGCGACCCTCAACAGCCGCGTAGAAAAGGCAAAGAGGCTGGATTTGGTTCAGTAGACTCTCTAAAACAGGGCAGTGCCTTTTTCCCTTTTCCTAATTAAATGTGCTTAATGTTACATGATAATTTCCCAACATGTCGTGAAGATTGTTTCACAATCTCTAGAATTGAGATTTTTACTCGAAAATGCTAGAATGTTTGTCTCCTGCTATGAATACAGTTGATTGAATGAGGATTTGTACATGGTTTTCATTAGCTTCATTATATTAGTTTCTGATGTGGCTGCCTGTTGATGATTTTTGATGTGGCTGCCTGTTAAAATAAGGGCAGCGTTTTTAAGGTTTTAATGTGATTAAGCTAGTTGGAAAAGTGATTCTGGAAAATCAAATAAGTCAGTTTTTGAAGAAAATGGATTATATGGATAAGTTAGCGAATTTTAAGAACAAATTGAATGTTAATGTGAATTTAGAAACAACGATTTCATGTCAGATTTACAATTCAGTGAGAGTAGTATTGCTGTTTGCCATCTTTTTTATTTCGAAATAGTCTTATTCTGCTTAGTTTAATTAATTCTGAGTATAGATAATATTCCTTATATGCATGGGTAGTAGTAGTATGATTAGTTGAGATTGTAACTTATTTAAAATATTTTGTAAACTTTAGGATATCACAAAATTGATTCTTAAAGCCTAATTGCATAATGTGCTGATAGTGGTTACTATGCAGTAGTATGTTCATAGAGTTTTGAGTATATACATTGCATTATTATGAATATGTCAATGGATATGTATATTTTGTTTTTAACTAACAATTTGAGGCAAGTTAAGCATAGGAAAGGCAATAATTTTATTAAGAGAAAAGGGCATCTCGAAATCCCAAGCAACAATGTAAAAGAGCTTCTGCAGAATGCTTATCCGGAACTGAGAAAACACATCAAATGATCTTCTGATTTGCTAATGTTTCCCGGACAACCGCCATTTGGCGATCCTCTTGCAAGTGACCGCCCTTTGTTTGTGAAAAATTCCATGGTAGCATTTGGTGGTGGTTTGGTTTAGGGCGAGGTTTTGGTTAAAGGGGATGATGGCAGTGGAGTTTTGGTTGGAGTAGGGTGTTGGTTTAGGATGAAGTTTTGGTGTAGGAGATAAGGGCATTTGAGTATGGGTGGAAGGGTGATCTAACAGAGGCTGCCATGGAATTTGTATGCAACTTTTCTTGTTGTTTTTGGGCGGTCCTGCTTTATGTTTCTTTCAGGCACGGTGGAGATAAGAAATACATGCAATTTATGGGCCAAGGCGCCTAGAGAAATTATCAGTTAGAAGGATTCCAAGGAACGCTCTGAATCTAAAGCATTATTACAGTCAAGGCAGTACAAAGCAAGGGTGCGGAGGATTCTCCCCATGGAGAATAAAGATAATAAATTCAGCCTATGAAAAGGTCAATAATTGGGCCTTAAGGTGGCCCAGCCAAAACCCAAAACTTTACTCTTGCAGGTACAAAACAAGGGCGTGGAGGACTTTCCTAATAGTCTTAAGGACTCCCGAGGTCAAAGTCTGATGAGGCGACCCTTGTAACAAAATTTAGCCGCCCCATATGTCAATACAATGCAAATTGGTGCTAATATGGGATCGCCTGAATAAGCACGCTCGACAGCCAAGGCCCAGTGGCGGTCTAAATCCCAAGGCCATAAAATGGTCTAAATCTCAAGGCCCAGTAGTGGTCTCAATTCCAAGGCCCAGTGGCGGTCTAAATCCCAAGGTCCATAGAGGGTCTAAATTACATTTACAGATTACGTGGTCCAGTAGTGACAAAATAAATTTCTTCGCCGCTTCCAAGATGCCAAGGGGGAAATTGCACTCTCTAGCTTGGCGCACTGTCCCGTTTTCCAGGCGGGAAGACGCGGTGCGTGAACGGTGGCTCTCTTGGAACGGTGGGGCGCGACTCTTGTGCGATACGGCGAAGAAAGCCCAGTCTTGATCGAAGAAGATCGAGCACGTCTATTGAGCCAAGCCTCGGGCAACCCCAGCGGCCACTGGGATCTGAGCAAAAGTCTCACTGAGCAGAAGCCTCGCCTTGCGAGCAAAAGCCTTGATCGAATTAAATCAAGCCAAAGTCTCACCGGAATAAGGTCGAGCGAAAGCCCCGCCTCGAGCTGGCCAAAGCCTCATAACAATCAACTAGCACAAACACAGGGCGTGCGGGTCATCACGTGACTCATAAAATTTCTAGCCCTTGGCCGCCCTAGCTGCGTAAGACCGAGCACCCCCAAACCTCGTTAGAAGAGCCATGCGAGTACGACTCGTTACGCTAGCGGAAACCATGCGTGCAACAAAGGTCCAATGGCGGCCTACAGTATCACTTTTACCATGGCCTAGAAGAGCCCTCAAACTTTATTTCTTTGAAAACAATGGCTCATAGAAGCGCCCTCAAAATTATTTCTTTCAAAACAATGCCCCGGTGGCAATTTCAAACTTTATTTCTTTCAAAACAGTGGCCTAGACAAGCCCTCAAACTTCATTCAAAATAGTGGTCTAGAGGTGCCCTTAAACTTTATTTCTTTCAAAATAATGGCCCAGGGACGCCATCAAACTTGGTCTCTTCAAAACAATGATCCCGAGGCGACTTCAAAATTTATTTCTTTCAAAGCAATGGTCCAGTGGCGACCCAAAAGTTATTTCTTTCAAACTAATGCTCTCGTGGCGACCTTGAAAATTATTTCTTTCAAAATGGTCTAGTAGTGACTTGAAGAACTAATGACTGTGTTTGCAGGTGAGAAATATAGAAAACAGGTAATGTTAGTACAGATAGCAACCTGAGATGGGGGGGTGAATCAGTGTTGCCCCGATTTTCGCCTTATTGAAATTGTTACTTTCAAGATAATGATGATCACGAAATGATCGCTATGATTGCAGCAGAATTGAGCGATGCTTGAAAGTAAATATGAAGGATAAAGAAAATCACACACAAGATTTTATCCTGGTTCACCTTCAATCCACCGAAGGCTACGTCCAGTCCCTCAAGAAAACCCCTTGAGGATTTTTCCACTATTGATAAAAATCTCTTACAAGTTCCTAACCCAAGGACCCCAAGAATTTCTACCAATACCCTGTGAAAGCAAACCACTTTCAACAGCCCCTGAAAGCAAACCGCTTTCAGTTCCTGAAGGCAAACTACCTTCAGACCTTGAAGACTAACCCGCCTTCAATCGAAACCCTGAAAGTAAATCACTTTCAGCGACAACAACCCTTCACCGAGAACTACGGTGAAAACCCAACCTTACAGAAAGGGATGAAGAATAGTTTACAATTGGCTGTATCAATCCTTTAACATACAAGTGGATTGATCATGAGAAATTATGCTTTAAGGCTTTTAAGCATAATAGGATTCTGAGTTCCTCAAGATATGAACAACTAAAGTGTTCTTATGAACATGAAGATCATGGACTCAGAATCTAGGCTCTTGAATATTTAAGTTCTAAAAGAACTAATTTTGACAAAGCTTTTTGGCCTAATGTGATTTTCTCATGTGTTGTGTGTTCTCTTGTGTATGTTATGTGTTCTGGACTCAAATGGACTTTATATAGGCAAGGGAAACGTCCTTGAAGCATCACAACCCTTTTCAAAAGGTTTGGGACACAATGGTTCATGAAAAGATGCAACTTTTCGTGTGTGTAATCGATTACATCACTTAGTGTAATCGATTACACTAATAGCCGTTTCAGTTTGAATTTGAAATTCAAACATGTAATCGATTACAAGCCATGGGTAATCGATTACTTGCCTTGGTGTAATCGATTACCATAATGCTTCAATCGATTACACAGAAGCCCATTTTCCAGAAACTTGTTTCTTTGAGATTGGCTTACGGTTTTCTACTTCTTTTAAGTTATGAAAACACTTAGCTTGATTAGATTAGGTGTTTTAAGAGCCTTTATGCTTTAATAGACCTTTATAAGCATAACTCACCTAATACTAAGACTTCTAGACTATTGATGGACTTTGTAGCGTTTGTTTCTTCGAAATCTTCTTTTCTTCTTTTTGCCGATGAGTTTGTCGTCATCAAAACCACAGCCAGGGTCAGGAGCAAGACCTTCTTCACAATCTCCCCCTTTTTGATGATGGCAAACACATTCTTGATACTTGAAGATCATATATGCATTTGTGATGCAGAACTCCCCTTATTTGATGGAATCTAGTATTTCTGATATTTCTCCCCCTTTCTAAAGTACTTGTTGAATTTCCTGCATATGATCTTTAAGTGCACAGAACCTTTCTCCCCCTTTTGACTTCATCAAAAAGAAGAAAAGGCCAAAGAGTACAGGCATACATCCACACAAGTATATATTGGAAAATAAAACTTAGGGGAATGGGGGTAAATATGGAAAACTTGAATAAAACACAACCAGCACTTATATATATATATAAGAGAGCAAATGCATAAGTTACAAACAGCAACGGTGAATTAGACAAAAGCTTATAAAACTAAGAGTCATCAGACATGTCTTCATCATCAGACAAGATGTCAATGCCGTCATAATGAAGTAACCAGGAAATAGTATCAATTCCATAGTCATGAAATAAGCCTAAGCTCGATAGTATCCTAGAATTAACATACTTGTAATTTGAAGAGCGAACATCATGGGAGTCGGCAATGGGAACCCCAGATTGAAAGAGAAGACGAGTGATACTAGGACCATAGGGAAATGATTGTGCTTTAGTTCTGCAAGTAAGCATATGATGCATCACTAGGAAGGTCCAGTTAATGGCGTGACCATGAAGGATGCCATATAAAACTTGGAGTTCTAACTCACTAATGTGAGCATGAAGATCTTCCTATGGCAGAAGAATATGATGGACAAAATAATGAAGCAAGTGGTTGGTTGTGGTAAGGACATCAACATGAAAGGGACAGGTTTTGGTGCGAGGAGGATGAAGTTTCTGAACCTCTGAAGGAGTAAAGCGGCACAAAGTGCGATAAAAGGAGTCAGAGTTATAGGCAGGCCAGGGGCAGGGCAGATTTGTTCCCAACTCGGCACCAGTGAATGGAAGGCCTAAACACTTGCCAAGAGAGGTAAGAGAGTACTGAATGGTAGTCCCTTTTACAGAGGAGGTAATAATTGTTCCTTCAACTTCCAAGTTACAATAGAACACTTTGACTAACTCTGGATAATAGGGTGTGGTTGATGTAATGAAATTATCAAGATATTGATCTCCTAGTAAAGCAGGGAATGTTAGGCCGGCTTCGATGAAGGAATCTAAGTTGGCATAAGTGGGGGTTCGAATTGTGTGTTTGAGAAAGTGAGAAATAAACCGAGTTTTCTCAGCAGAGGTAGGAAGAAGGCATGAGAAATTCAAAGGATTATGGGGACAAAAAGCTGAAGATAGGCAAGGGGAGAAAGTCATTGTGGAGAGATCAGAATGATGATGATAAGAAGACAAACTTGAACATGATCTAAGGCTGGTATAAATAGTTCGAGAATGTAATCGATTACAGCAGTTTGGGTAATCGATTACAGAGAACTTATCCTGAGTTTGAATTTCAAAAAGAAGAGGGAAAACTGAAATTTTGGCAGTTTTTCGAGCATGTAATCGATTACTACAGTTAGGGTAATCGATTACATCAGTTGCAAATTTGAAAAATTTCAAATTTTGAACATGTAATCGATTATAGCAGTTATGATAATCGATTATTCAGATAGTTCTAACAGGCACGAGGACTGAGAGCATGGATAATCGATTACAGGACCTATGGTAATCGATTACTATGACAATTTTATAAGTTCTAGGCTCAAGAATCTATTGTAACATATTTAAATATAAACACTTAAGCACATAATCTATCTAAATGCATATAAACATATAATCATCATAAAGATTATGTAAATAACAAGTTACCTTAAATATCATGCTCATCTAATATGCCTAATTCTCTTCTTATCTTAAAGAATGATTCCTTAGGAAGAGGCTTAGTAAAGATATCTGCTAATTGATTATGTGTATCCACAAATGAAATCTCAATATCTTTCCTCATAACATGATCTCGAAGAAAATGATGTCGTATATCAATATGCTTAGTTCGAGAATGCATGATAGGATTTTTAGTGAGATTAATGGCACTTGTGTTGTCACATTTGATTGGAATGCAGCCCAGCTCTAAGCCATAATCTTTGAGTTGTTGTTTGAGCCATAGAGTTTGTGCACAACAACTTCCTACAGCAATGTATTCTGCTTCCGCAGTACTTAGAGCAACACATGCTTGTTTCTTACAAGACCAAGAAACAAGGGAATTTCCTAACAAGTGACAAGTACCACTTGTACTTTTTCTTTCAGTTTTACAACCAGCATAATCAGAATCAGAATATCCATTCAAATCACAAATACTCCCTTTGGGATACCACAAACCAACATTTGTAGTTCCTTTCAAATATTTGAAAATCCGCTTAACAGAACTCAAATGTGATTCCCTAGGAAATGCTTGATATCTAGCACATAGACACACACTAAACATAATATCAGGTCTACTTGCAGTTAAGTAAAGAAGAGATCCGATCATACCTCTATATTTGGTAATATCAACTTGAACACCGGATTCATCTTGATCTAGATATGTGTTAGACCCCACTGGTGTGGCTATGGCTTTGCAATCATCCAAATCATATTTCTTTAATAATTCTTTGCAAAACTTTGATTGATTGATGAATATTCCATCATTTGATTGCTTGATTTGCAGCCCAAGAAAGAAATTTAATTGTCCCATCATGGACATCTCAAATTCTTCTTGCATCATATTAGAGAAATCTTTACAAAGAGATTCGTTAGTTGCACCAAAGATAATATCATCAACATAAATTTGAACTAATAAGGTATTACCTTTGGTTCTTTTGATGAACAAGGTTGTATCAGCCTTACCTTTTTGAAATCCTTTATCACACAGGAAAGTACTTAACCTATCATACCATGCACGAGGGGCTTGCTTAAGACCATAGAGTGCTTTCTTTAATCTGAAGACATGTGAAGGAAACTTTGGATCTTCAAATCCTGGAGGTTGCTTCACATAGACTTCTTCTTGAATATATCCGTTCAGGAAAGTACTTTTGACGTCCATTTGATACAATGGGAAATTTAAAGAACAAGCATACGCTAATAACAATCTTATGGCTTCCAACCTTGCTACGGGTGCATAAGTTTCATCAAAATCTATACCTTCTTCTTGATTATAGCCTTGAGCAACTAATCTTGCTTTGTTCCTAACTATAATACCATTTTCATCTAACTTATTCCTAAATACCCACTTTGTTCCAATAATATGTTTATCACTAGGCTTAGGGACAAGTTCCCAAACTTGATTCCTTTCAAATTGGTTTAGTTCTTCCTGCATTGCTACAATCCAATACTCATCCTCTAGAGCATCATTTACTTTTGATGGTTCTATCTGAGAGACAAAGGCCATATTCAAAACTGAATCATTTAAGCGTAGCCTTGTAGAAACGCCTCTAGAAATATCACCAATAATATTATCAACTAGATGATCCTTATGGGTTCTCCATTCCTTTGGAAGTTGATAAGTATTATTTTCAATGTGCTCTTCTTGTATTGGATTCTGATCTTCATCAAAAGAAACATGTATGGATTCTTCCACGGATAGAGTTTTCTTGTTAAAGACTCTATATGCTTTGTGTTTTGTTCATGATTTACATATTTTTACCCCCATCCCCCATGCTTTATTTTGCAATATATACTTGTGTGGATGTATGCCTGTACTTTTTGGCCTTTTCTTCTTTTTGATGAAGTCAAAAGGGGGAGAAAGGTTCTGTGCTTTTAAAGATCATATGCAGGAATTCAACAAGTACATTAGAAAGGGGGAGAAAAATCAGAAATACTAGATTCCATCAAATAGGGGGAGTTTTGCATCACAAATGCACATATGATCTTCAAAGTATCAAGTATGTGTTTGCCATCATCAAAAAGGGGGTGATTGTGAAGAAGGTCATGCTCCTGACCCTGGCTGTGGTTTTGATGACGACAAACTCATCGGCAAAAAGAAGAAAAGAAGACTTCAAAGAAACAAGAGCTACAAAGTCCATCAATAGTCTAGAAGTCTTAGTATTAGGTGAGTTATGCTTATAAAGGTCTATTAAAGCATAAAGGCTCTTAAAACACCTAATCTAATCAAGCTAAGTGTTTTCATAACTTAAAAGAAGTAGAAAACCTTAAGGCGATCTCAAAGAAACAAGATTCTGGAAAATGGGCTTCTGTGTAATCGATTACAACATTGTGGTAATCGATTACACCAAGGCAAGTAATCGATTACTCATTCCTTGTAATCGATTACATGTTTGAAATTCAAATTCAAACTGAAACGGTCACTAGTGTAATCGATTACACTAAGTATGGTAATCGATTACCAGAACGAAAAAGTGTATCTTTTCATGAACCATTGTGTCCCAAACCTTTTGGAAAGGGTTGTGATGGTTCAAGGACGTTTCCCCTTGCCTATATAAAGTCCATTTGAGTCCAGAACATAACAACACATGAGAATACAACATTAGGCCAAAACTTTGTCAAAATTAGTTCATCTTTTAGAACTTAAACATTCAAGAGCCTAGATTCTGAGTCCATGATCTTCATGTTCATAAGAAAACTTTAGTTGTTCATATTTTGAGGAACTCAGAATCCTATTATGCTTAAAATTCTTAAAGCATAATTTCTCATGATCAATTCACTTGTATGTTAAAGGATTGATACAGCCAACTGTAAAATCTTCTTCATCCCTTTCTGTAAGGTTGGGTTTTCACCGTAGGTTTCGGTGAAGGGTTGTTGTCACTGAAAGTGGTTTACTTTCAGGGTTTCGATTGAAGGCAGGATAGTCTTCAAGGTCTGAAGGTGGTTTGCCTTCAGGAACTGAAAGCGGTTTGCTTTCAGGGTCTGTTGAAAGTGGTTTGCTTTCACAGGGTATTGGTAGAAATTCTTGGGGTCCTAGGGTTAGTACAGATAGCAACCTGAGAGGGGGGGGGGGGTGAATCAGTGTTGCCCCGATTTTCTACTTATTGAAATTGTTACTTTCAAGATAATGATGATCACGAAATGATCGCTATGATTGCAGCGGAATTGAGCGATGCTTGAAAGTAAATATGAAGGATAAAGAAAATCACACACAAGATTTTATCCTGGTTCACCTTCAATCCACCGAAGGCTACGTCCAGTCCCTCAAGAAAACCCCTTGAGGATTTTTCCACTATTGATAAAAATCTCTTACAAGTTCCTAACCCAAGGACCCCAAGAATTTCTACCAATACCCTGTGAAAGCAAACCACTTTCAACAGCCCCTGAAAGCAAACCGCTTTCAGTTCCTGAAGGCAAACTACCTTCAGACCTTGAAGACTAACCCGCCTTCAATCGAAACCCTGAAAGTAAATCACTTTCAGTGACAACAACCCTTCACCGAGAACTACGGTGAAAACCCAACCTTACAGAAAGGGATGAAGAATAGTTTACAATTGGCTGTATCAATCCTTTAACATACAAGTGGATTGATCATGAGAAATTATGCTTTAAGGCTTTTAAGCATAATAGGATTCTGAGTTCCTCAAGATATGAACAACTAAAGTGTTCTTATGAACATGAAGATCATGGACTCAGAATCTAGGCTCTTGAATATTTAAGTTCTAAAAGAACTAATTTTGACAAAGCTTTTTGGCCTAATGTGATTTTCTCATGTGTTGTGTGTTCTCTTGTGTATGTTATGTGTTCTGGACTCAAATGGACTTTATATAGGCAAGGGAAACGTCCTTGAAGCATCACAACCCTTTTCAAAAGGTTTGGGACACAATGGTTCATGAAAAGATGCAACTTTTCGTGTGTGTAATCGATTACATCACTTAGTGTAATCGATTACACTAATAGCCGTTTCAGTTTGAATTTGAAATTCAAACATGTAATCGATTACAAGCCATGGGTAATCGATTACTTGCCTTGGTGTAATCGATTACCATAATGCTGCAATCGATTACACCGAAGCCCATTTTCCAGAAACTTGTTTCTCTGAGATTGGCTTA
Source organism: Acmispon strigosus (assembly GCA_030819835.1). Classification (NCBI taxonomy): domain Eukaryota; kingdom Viridiplantae; phylum Streptophyta; class Magnoliopsida; order Fabales; family Fabaceae; genus Acmispon; species Acmispon strigosus. The sequence continues at coordinate 17,198,638 of JAUAMA010000007.1, read as the reverse complement.
CGGTTTTCTACTTCTTTTAAGTTATGAAAACACTTAGCTTGATTAGATTAGGTGTTTTAAGAGCCTTTATGCTTTAATAGACCTTTATAAGCATAACTCACCTAATACTAAGACTTCTAGACTATTGATGGACTTTGTAGCATTTGTTTCTTCGAAGTCTTCTTTTCTTCTTTTTGCCGATGAGTTTGTCGTCATCAAAACCACAGCCAGGGTCGGGAGCAAGACCTTCTTCACAGGTAACAGGATGAGGAAAGCATGAGGCATAACTGGGCGAGTAACCCCAGCCCAACCTGGCAAGTAATTCTCCATCATACTTACACTTTCTGGATGGGCGATCAAGTTGTAATAGGGCGAGTTGTTTCATACTTCCGGGGCTCAGATAGACTTGTGGGCTGGCACCAACTCTTGTAGGCCGAGCGACTTCTTCCTGGCGGCTCCAGTTGACATGATGATCACTTCATTCCACACTAGGCGTCACATTCACTCACATTTTCATGCTAGGATTGGCGACATATTTACTCTTCGTGCCCAGGCCTTAGGCGACTCATTTCTCTATAGAATGTTGTACTCTTTTTCCTTCACTAGGGTTTTATCCCACAGGGTTTTTCTTAGGAAGGTTTTAACGAGGCACGTTCTATAGGGATGACCGCCCAAAGGAAGCGTTGGTTGGAATTACATGGCGAGTACTCTTTGAAGACACACTTCATCTTCGTGCCTCAGACTTGGTGTCTTGTGGGCTGGGCGAGTGCCTCGCCCTGGTGGCGGGCCATGAAGACTTATGAAGACACTTCACTTTCATACTTCAAGCTCGGTGTCTTGTGGGCTTGTGGACAGGGCGAGCGTCCCACGACAGTAAGAGGGCGACCAACATTAGTAAAGGGCGGCCCAGAATGGCGACCCAGGGGCTTATTTGTAATACATAGAATATTGGGCCTGATCTTTGAGGCCCATAGGCTTAGTCTGAATTAAATGTAATTTATGGCCTTCCTCCCTATAAATAGCCAAGGGAGACTAATGTAAAGGGGACCTGAATTCTCTTATTCGAATAACACTTCTTCTCTATGCTCTCTCAATTCGAGAACAAAAACATCTTTTATTTTACCAACTCTGAAAAACCAATTATAAAATCAACCAATCCCTGTGGAGACGATATCTTTTATATTACTTCGATATTCAACCGTACACTTGCGGATTTGGCTTATCAATGCCCTAATTTTATCCGTTAACCTTTGTGCTTTTTCTAAGCAGGGAGATTAATCATGATCTTTGCTTTGGGTAGGTATCGTGGTTGGGGAAACCTCTTTCCCCCATCCATGCGTAGCACACTGATTTATTTCATTTGATAATGAACATTTATTGAAATTTTAGCTTTTTTTAGATAGAATATTTCGGGTTTTTGTGCTTTGCATTTTAGGTTCCTTTTCATACAAATTTCAAAGATGTGTTTGTTTAAATAAAACCTCATTAAGAGTTATAATTTTTCTACGCATAGTCTAAATTTAGGTGTTAGCTTTTAGAATCAACTCATCTCCGATGTTGATGCTATTTTTTGGTATTATATTTAACCATATTGATACCCAAATCGCAAGTGCACGATTGACTATTGCGTAGTATAAAAAGATCGAACCCAAGGGATAGGTGTTCTTTTTATTATAATATCCAGTACTTGTGCAGAAAAATTAAAAGATGAATATATGATGTTGGTTTTAGAGCAATCAAGAACAAAAGCATAAAATGATAAGAAATAAAGATGATAAGAATTTAAGCTCTTGGGTTGGTTTACATAGTCTATAATACATGCTAGTAATCTCCTACTTAATTTCCGAATTTTAAATCCAATTTCATGATGCTATAGCCTATAATTTCTACAAGTTAATTGCCTTAAGAAATGTAGAACTTTCTTCCTAATTACTAAATTCATAGCCTTGGTATTCAGTTAACCATAAAAGAAGATGAAGAATGAATTCGGGCCAGCACAAAGTTACGTCTATCCTAATTGACTTAAGAGATATATACTTATAACATTTTTTATTTCCTATTTCCCTTACTACTTACCAAATGGCCTTATGACATAAGTAGAAAGCAAGATATCTTTTGTGCACAAAGATGAATTAAGAACAAGGAAATAAAACCTGAAAGGAAATATTATTCAGAAATGTAGAAAAACACTAGAACATGAATTATAAACTAAAACAACACAAAAACTTAAAGAAGAAGTTAGCCAAGCATGGCTAAAAGAATCATTGAATTACCCTATATAGGAGCTCAAGTTTGGCTTCCCACAATTCCTAGGAACATTGATCTTAAGGAGGAAAGAAGAATACTTGTTGTATTCTGAAATGGTGTGTCTTACAAGTGAAGAAAAGGCCCCTATTTATAGTAAAAATTCACCCTCCAGCCCTTGAGCGTTGGCATTCCCAACGCTTGGGCGTTGGGATGCATTAAAATTCCACTATCAGACCGAGGCCCAGCGCTTGAGCGTTGGCTTTCCAACGCTTGAGCGCTGGGTGAGAATCTGACTCATCTCCTAGTCAGATCCCAACGCTGGAGCGTTGGGTCGCCTGCTGCTTCATCTTCAAGCTTTTACCTTCTTCATGGTAATGGGTTTTCAATGCCTTCAATGACCACCACTCAGCCCTTAATCATTTCTGAAACTTCCTTCCCACTACCATTAATTCTTCAAGCTTATTTTCCATGTGCTAAATTGGAGAGAGATGCTTCATATTCTTCTTTTTCTCTATTAGCCCTCTCTTTACTAGCACTTCAATTCTGGCCCTTTAATTCTTTGAAACTTCACTTTTAATCCTCCACTCTTGAACTTTCACACTTTGATCCCTGATTTCCTGAAACTTTACAAATTGGTCCCTGGACAAAAATGATAACTATACCAGCTTTTCCTAAAAATATAAAATAACTATAAAAATTCCTAAAAATATAAAATAAAGTTAGAAAAACAAATAAAATCTAATCTATATGCAAAATGAAAAATAAATATAAAATCTACATAAAAATAATAAAAATCCTATATGTGACTCAAAAATAATAATAATAAAAAGACTAAAAACAACCTAAAAACATCATATAATATCCACTCATCACATATGAAATAGCAATTCTTTCGTACACAATAATGATGCACACACCACTTTAGTTCTGTTTTATGCTATGATCTTTACAAGTGGAAAAGCAGAGACAATATTTTGCACTATAAGGTAGCTTAGGAAGGAATTTAAAGGATATGGTTAGACGTTGAATTCTTTCATAATCATAAAAATTGGCCTCTCTTATTTTGGTCAAACAATGGTAAAATAAAAAGCTCAATATAGTTGTATTTTTTTGAAATGGTTATTGAAATAGTTACATTAATTGGATTATATGAGTGTGAGGCAAATTAAGATTATTAACCGTGGAGTTTCAGAAAACTTGATGAATCAAAGAAGAAAGATATGAAGTATTTTTCATAATGCCACCTAAGTGGAGGAAAAAGTTGTATATGGAGCACACCAGAAAGAAGTTTATGTCGTTTATCCCTCCACAGTATACATCTGATGAGGTTCTCTAATAAGGAGACTATTTAAGACATCAATCTCATCCTCTCGAGTAGGGGCAATAACTTTTGCCGACATCCAAACTAGAGACAAGTTAGCATCATTCCTTTTTAATGCAACAGAAAGTATAACATTCTGGATATGACGTGATCGTACATTCTGGATATTGAAGTTGTATGTTGATAAGGGTGAATTGGTTACTCTTATTAATTCAATGTATATTATTTGGTACACAAGTGGCTCATCTATCAAAAAACACTTGACTTTTCACAAAATAAGACATTTATCATGCAACTCACACGCGCATCAGATCTATTTATGATTTCCTTGTTGGATACAAGTAAACGACACCTGTTGTTGTTCTAGAACATGTGTGGTCTTGAAGATCTAGAGTGATATTATCACCATCTTTTTGAAAGGTATGAATATGTAAAATGTAAAACTGAGTTTAACATTGTTGCCGTTAAAATGATTTTTTATTGAACATGTTCTTCATAAATACGTAACTATGTCTCACCTTTCAATTTTAACCGACTTTTATTTTATTTTTTAATCTGTTTTAATATTTTTATTTTATCTCTAAATTTTCCTTTTTATTGAAATAACTAAAATGAAACAAATTTAAAATATAAAACCGAAATTAAGAATAAATCTAAAAAATGACAAAAAAGGAAGGTATAAAATGACTTCATCACTTTATAATCTTATTTGGACTAGCATTAGTCTCCGTTTATAAATTTCAGCTAAAAAGGAATTAAATATGAATGAATTGCACAAGTTTTTGATAAAGGAAATTTGTGCTGTTTTAAAAAAGTATATTGAGGAAATGTTTATAACTAGGTGGGGGGTAAATTAACACCCCACCTTTCAAATTAACCCCAATTTGACCTGCAGGTAAACCTTTAAAACCTAAATTTACATGGGCAACGCAGGTGGGGGGTTAATTTGACATTCTATTCGATGTAAACTTGATTAGAAGTTCCTCATTTTCACACTATCCTTCGGTCTAGTTGTTCACCAAATACAGTTCACCGTAGACATATGGGAAAATAGAGCTTTTGTCACTCTCATTCTCTCTCATAGCTAGAATTTCCACAAACTTTTATAATCACCCTCCATGGACTTCTAGCATTCATGCTAATTTTCAAAGTAAGATTCCCTCCTTTTAATTTCAGATCACAAGACGAAACATTTTTTCCACCTTCAGGGTTCTCTTCCTCACCTATATATACATAGGAGCCATTACAGAAAGTTTCGGCACAACGTCTAGTTTCTTGTTATTTCTGTCCATTTTTTAGTGTTGCGCTCCTTAAGTCTAGAGTTCCTGAAGTCTAGTCCAAAAATGGATATTTCCTACATGAAAATAATTTTTGTGTTTAGTCATTGGATGAAATTTCATGTGGATGTCCCTAAGAATTTAACAACACGTTATTTTTTTAGATTTATCTAAAATTTTACTTGCAAATTTTGATATAAAAATCCTGTAAATTTGACAAAACAAATATTTATAGAGTAATGAAATATATTTAATAATGAATTTATGTTTATAGGGTATTTAAAATTAAGAAGAGAATATTTTTCAAAAAAAAAGAAGAAAAAAAAATTCACATAAATAAAATATTAGATTTATCAAAAAATGATAAAATTAAAATAAAGAAGAAATGAAATAAATACTTACCTCGATGCAGCACTCGAAAAGTCTCTAACTGCGTAGGTCTCCTAGGACTTTGACCTTGCTGCACATCACCAACACTCCAAAAGTTTACATTAGCACGTAGGCTAGTGCAAAGAAATAAACCCAATGGATATAAAATAGATCTATAAAAATCTTGAACTATGCTACAAACTCTGTGTTTTTACACTATGTTTGTGTGATCCAAAACACTCAAAGTAATTTTAATCTTAGACCTTAGTCTTTGAATTTTTGGATGATCAAACATGAGAAGAAGTTCCCTTTATATAGAGGAAGGAGAAGAAAGAACGGGGAAGTTTTAGCAATGTGGGACTAAAAATAGTTCACCAATTATTCCTTTAATCTAAAATACATATTTCGTATGGCAACCTTAGGTGTTTTTTATCTATCCAAATATTGGTATTACGTATTGCTCTCTCTAACAAAAATTGTAGGTGGCAACATAATCTTTTAAATGCCTCAAGTTTCATACAAAACTAACATCTACAACTTAGGATACGAGTTCTCGTATATTTCTCCAAGATTTAGCAATGTGAGACTAAAACAGTTGATCAGTGCTTTACTTTGTTGTGAGATATCAAATTTAATGGCAACTTTAACCGTTTTTAATTATCCAAATAATGGAATAACATCTTGTTTTGTTAAAAAATAATTGTAGGTGACCACATTATATTTCAAATGTCTTCAGTTTCATACAAAACTAACATCTACAACCAAGGATATTAAGTATTGTCATCCCTTTTTGTTGAAAGAACATTGATGAATTGGTCCCTTCTTGTCATTCTATTTTATCCTGAAATTAATTTTAATTGGGGCTTTGTGTGTGTTTGAGTATTAGTGACGCCATGGCCTTATCATTTTCCAATATATATTATTTTTGCATGTATTACTATAAATTTCTTTTGTTGTTCATATGCCTACTTGGTTCAAACAGGTAAATATATGTAGATGCTAGCGGTAACTTAAATCATCAAAAAATATGAATTAATGATTTATGTATACTCCATACTACCATACATTCGAAAAAAAATTTATCCTTTCTCAACTCATTAATTTTGAACACGTCTTTAATGATTTATAAGTATGCATTAACTTCCTTGTGAGTTGTGATACATCATGGTGAAGCACTTGTAGGTGATTGGATTTACTAGCTATGCTAGAGTGACTGTGCTAGTTCCTTATGGAACCCCGATCCCCTTGACATAAGGTCATAAGGGTAGTGGCCTATTGTCACAATTGTTGGGGATGCCATGTTTGGGTCAATAATATGCATGTAGGTGCTACAAGTAAATTTTTCTGCTATGCCCTCATTTTATTCTTTGACCATAGTGCATTTTCTGAGTAGGGTTATTACTCAAGATCTTTTATTTGGCTAGACTAGATATAAGGTTGTGAAAACATTTTTCATAGGATATTCATCTAATTAATTTTATGATGAACATTTATTGAAGTTTTGCTTATCCGGCGACTTTGATAGACTTTTGATTGGGTTTAAGTGCTTTTTATTTTGGGTACCTTTTCTTGTTAATTTTGCTTTGATGCCTGATGATTGGATTTCATATGATGTTTTTAGGGCTTTCCAGATCTTTCATTGTAGAATTGGTACCTAACAAAGTATATATAATGTTCTGTTGTTTTGCTGTTGTCTTATTCTATAACTACGCAATTATAATGTTTAGAAAAAACTCTCAATTTTCTTATGCTTTACAAGGGTGGGCCCCAGTTTCGTGCTATTGGCACCAAGAATTTCAAAAATGTGTTACAAAGACTGTTGTTTTGAAAGACAACAAAAAAAAAAAACACGTTCCACATTAGGTTGAAGATTGTGGCCCTGTATCCGAATTTACAGATGGAATAGAAGGACTTATAGTTCATTATGGTCTTCAACATGAAGGAGGATGGCCCGAGGTGTGTTATTTAGGGGGATGTAAGTTTCATTTTAAAGTTAAAGACAGAGATTTTAGATCAATCTCTACTAAACATGAAGGAAATAACTTTTATTTCGGATGGATGCCAACGCAAGTTGTAGAAACTGACTATGATAGTGGACCTAACAACGAAGAAGAAAATACAATGTCTTACTACGAAAAGCCAACTTTCACCATCGCACATCATTACGAACAGAATGGTGGGTCATATCTATTTACTCAGGTTATTTTATATTACTTAGTTGTTAGTAACTATTTTTTTAAGAGCTATGATTGTTTTTAATATTTATGCCTTAATCCAGATTTTGCCAGCAGCGTTGGTGAAGCATGCATTGCTTCCGGATAAACCTTCATTTTGTGTATTAAGAGATGCAAGTAAGCGAAGGTTTTATTGTGAATGTTCCGGGAATAAAAAAAAACAATCAAAGTGTATCGTGACAATTGGTTGGATAGACTTCATCAAAGAAAATAGATACAAAGATCAGAGCTGGATCAAGTAGGGAATTGATAAGAAGGATCCTTATGTAATACATGTCAGTGTAATCAATAAGTGAAAAATGGTTCTCAAGTTTTTATTTTCATATATCAATATTTACCCCATGCTTTTATTGTTCAGTTAAAATATGAAAATCTATGTACCAAAACATCCAAGTAAATTATTGTTTTGGTTTATAAACATCTATAACTGTCAATTGATATGTTTCATCTAAATTAAACTCTCTTGTGCATGGCACGGGTCAAAAACTAGTACACAAAGTTTAGGAAATTTGTATCTATCATAATTGATCACAAAATTTTATCATTCAAAATCTGATAAACGTCTTAAGATCGTTTGGACTTAACAATTTAGAGTCCATTTTAGGAAAAGTTAGTACATGCGTCAACTTTTCATGCAATCGATTATTGCAAACACTTCTTTAGATATTTAAAAAAGTCAAGCTTTTCCCAAAATATTGTGTCTTACAACTAACAATTTATATATTTTATTTTAAATTTACAATATGAAATTATTTAAAAAAGTCTCTATATTACACAATTAAGAGTTCCAAGAACCTCTCTCCTAGGTGTCAAATTCCAGTGCATTTCGCTTCGGTGTTCCAATGATTTTCATCTTACATGGATTCACTAGAACGCAGGGTTTGAAGTTCTCTTCTCATAGTGGCTCTTTCCATGCACTCCTCCCCAAAACCTCCCAACTGACCAATCACATGAACCTTTTTCCAGTATTGCATTATGCATTCAACCTAATCATCTAACTGTAGCTAATACTTGAACCTTTTTTATCTTTCCACTTTATCTCACTGATTGATTTCCCTAGGTTTTTTTATCCTTTTCCACTCAAGACCCTAATTATTTCTCCTTCTCATTGCATTTTTATGCTCTCCAGTGTTGTTTGTTAGATTTGAATTCGAATCCCTAATTTATTATGACGCCATTCATGAAATACTTTGTGGTTTCTCTATAAATAGGTTATTGCAATGTTTTGTTATTCACCAATTCTTCATTCTTTGTCTACTAGAATTTCTTATAGCCATGGCCATGAACTTTGATTCTCTTTCCAGCATTTCACCCAAAAAAGAGACATGGAGGATCAATGTAAAGGTTGTTCATCTGCGGAAAGTTCCAAGCTTTGATAATCCGAGGTTACCTTTCAGTATTGAGATGGTTCTGATGGATGAAAATGGTGACAGGATTCATGCATCTGCCCGCAAATCCCTAAGCTACAAGTTTAAGCAATTGATCTCTAAGGGTTCTACTTATACCATGTCTCATTTTGGAGTTGTTAATAATACTGGTGAGTTTCGTACCACCAGACATGCTTTTAAGCTGAACTTTCAGCTTAGAACTGATGTCCACCAACTGAATGTCCTTTCTCTTTTGTTCCAATATCTGACATATTGTACAAGGATTACGACAAGAAATATTTAGCTTGTCAGATTTCATCGTTTGAGTTGATTTTTTTACACTCAGTATTTGTTTTTTCATATACCCATTTTCACAATTTGTGTTTTTTTTTTTCACCATGTGATTGGGATTCTCACTGGCGTTGGAACTGAGCAGCAGTTCAAGAAAGATGGAATGAGTGACAAGATTATTAAGATTGAGCTCACGGCTGATTGGTAATAATGTTTATTTAAATTTTTATTTTCTGATTTCCCTTAAGTTTGGGTAATTTAATTGATTATTGTATTGTATTCCCTTATTGTAGTGCCAAGATTGAGTGTGCTTTCCTTGGTAACTTTGTTGATGAGATCAAAGCTTTTCTAGTTGCTGGTAATGCTAGCAATGATGTTGTAGTGATTCAACTTGCAAAAGTGAAGACTTTGAAAGGTTTTACCATTTCATAATTTAATTGGTTTTTATGTCATACTTTTTCAAATCTTGCACTTTTTGTATGAGTCCATGTGAAATAATGTTTGTGCGTATTTTGAATGTAGACACCCCATGTCTGAATTATGCTTATGGTGCAACAAAGGTTTTAATTCACCCTGATATTCATCCTGTAAATACAACAAAATGGTTTGTCCTATAGGGTTACTGGAAATCAAACTCATTTTTCCGTCATTTTACAATTACCGACTTCATTTTTGACCACCACAACATGGTGGCTGAAATTTATATTATTAATCTTCCTTTAAAGGTGCTTTGTCAGTTTGAGTTCTCATTTGCATGTTTTTTGATATGATTTAATTAGAATGCTGAAAAATCTAAGGAAGCAAAGCTTCCTGATGAGCAAAACAACCTTCTAGACAAGACGTTTTTGTTCAAGATTGATGTCAAGATGTCTTCCAACTCCAAGTTTGAGCAATCCTATCGTGTCAAGAAAAATTGTAAGGAACGTGAGATAATCAACCAGTTCAATACCGTGACTGCTGAACCTAGGGTGAATATAATAATAATCTTGATTTGTTTTCACATTTTGGCATACTGTGATTTTTAGATGATTTAAAATAATTTAAAAATTTAGGTTAATTGTGTTTAATCTCCCACCTCAAAGATTGTCTTTATTTATTGTTTGTTTTAAAAAGTTATTTAATTAAACCAATCTCATTTTGCAGGACTTGATCTGTGATGTTGTTGTTATTGATGATGAAAAAGTGTACGAGTCTACATAGCCTGCTGCTGTTGTTCTTGGAGTTGAAACCCATGACTTAACCCCGGCAAAGCGGAGTTCAGCTTCTGAAGTGCAGACTCTTTGTTCTACTTCTACCAGTTCCCACAAGAAGCTTCTTGAAAAGATCAAGCAGGAGAAGATCTAAATGTCAGTTCCATTTGCTAAAGAGATTTCTATTTTGTGTTATGTTCCGCTGTTTTGAATTTTAATTTTTCAGTTTTCTACCTTTGTTACTAAGATTTAAGCTATATGTTTTCATGATAATTTGTGGATCTCTTTAATCTTGGCCTTAATTTTGCGGCCTTTATTTGGCAATATTTTGGCTTCTAAATTTTGCGCATTAATTATGAAAGATTGTCGTCGATAATAATTTTTTTAGTAATGTTTGATGATGTTATTATCGCGCCGTTTATCATTCACATATTTTTTTGATATTGGTTTCTAATTTTGATCTATGAACGAATGATTTTGTGATAGTATTTTCCTTTTTAACCATAATCATCATTCAACCATCATTCACTAAAATATTTTAAAATGTAGAAGATTTCCAATTCTTTTTCCTCTTGCCCCGTTCTATAACTATATATTACTTCATTTCACTCACACTCACATGAAAGAGATGAGAGTAGATAAAACATACGTAAGAAATATTATGCCTCAAGTTTCATAGAAAACTAACATCTACAACTATTGATATGCGTTCTTGTATACTCCTTCATGTTCATATTGCACAAACATCTTGGTTTTGTCTTCTAAATAAAGAAAATACTTGGTAAACACATAATTTATCTCTTGTAGTTCCCATGATAGGTTATTTAGATGCTACATATTTAACTTTCATAATCTAAGTATGAAATCAGAATTTTGGTTTTAGAAAAAAATCTATAAAGGTGATTTAGATGAAAATATTACTTTTACTAAACAACTAAGGAAATTAAGTATTTTCATCCCTTTTTGTTGAAACAACATTGATGAAATGGTCCCTTCTTGTCATTCTATCGTATCGTTAAACTAATTTCAATTGGGGCTTCGTGTGTGTTTGAGTAATAGTGACGCCATTGCATTATCATTTTCCAATATACATTATTTTGACATGTATTACTATAAATTCCTTTTGTTGTTCACAAGCCTACCTGATTCCAATATACCTAATGATCTATGTATACTCCATATTCCCAAACATTCGAAGAATAATTCCTTTCTCAACTCATTAATTTTGAACACGTCTTTAATGATTTATAGGTATGCATTAACATCCTTGTGAGTTGTGATACATCCCGGTGAAGCACTTGTAGGTTATTGGATTTACTAGCTATGCTTGAGTTATTGTGCTAGTTCCTTGTGGAACAAGGATCCCCTTGACATAAGGTCATTAGGGTAGTGGCCTATTGTCACAATTTTTGGGGATGCCATGTTTGGGTCAATAATATGCATATAGGTGCTACAAGTAAATTTTTCTGCTATGCCCTCATTTTATTCTTTGACCTTAGTGCATTTTCTGAGTAGGGATATTACTCAAGATCTTTTATTTGGCTAGACTAGATATATGGTTGTGAAAACATCTTTCCTCCATCCATTCATAGGATATTCATCTCATTAATTTTATGTTGAACATTTATTGAAATTTTGCTTATCTTGCGACTTTGATAGACTTTTGATTGGGTTTAAGTGCTTTTTATTTTAGGTACCTTTTCTTGTTAATTTTGCTTTGATTCCTGATTACTGGATTTCATATGATGTTTTTAGGGTCCTTTTAGTGTATTTTATTTTATTTGTATTGAGTCTCATATAGGTTTTTATTCTTTTTTTTTTAGATTTTCTATTTATTTTTGCATTTGCATGTAGATTAGCTTTTAATTGATTTTAAGCTTTATTTATATAATTTTAGGTATTTTTATTAGTTTTTAGTCTTTTTAGGAAACTGGTTAAATTTAGCATATTTGTGGGGACCAAGGTGCAAATTGCAAGAAATGAAGGACTGAAAATGAAGCAACATTTCTAATTGGCACATGTGAAAAATGCCATGAGTGGAGAAATGATGAGGAAGGGAGGTTTCAGAAGTAAATAAGGGACAAGAATGTGGCTACATCAGTGCCATTGAGGGCCATGAAACCTCATCAAGAGGAAAAATAAAACAACAAGGAGATGAAGCATCATCCGTGCCAACGCTTGAGCGTTGGCAACCCAACGCTTGAGCGTTGGGACGTGGCAGGTTTTATTATAAATAGGGCCTTTGCTTTCCTTTGTAATCACACCTTTCACACCCTTCATACCATCTTTCTTCTTGGTTCAGAGCAATTTCCTGGACTTGTGGGAAGCCTCTTTGAGCTCCCAATTCAGGTTTTTCTCTTTATGTTTCTCTCAGCCATGCTAGGCTAATTTCTCTTGTATTTGGGTTGTTATGAATCTTCATAAAACTATGTTGTAAGTCTTAATCTTTATATATGAATAAAGTTCTTGTTCTTAGTATTTTCTCCCCATGCTTAATTAATCTTGGTGCACACAAGTTCACTTTGCTCAATTCTTGCACAATGGTAATTGGTAGGATTTGAAGGAAATTAGATTAAATTAATGGATTATTCAACACTTAGGTATAAGGATGGAAACCAATTGTGTTGGCTAGAACTAAGAACACTAATGCTTCAATTTGATTAACTAATCACTAAGGTATTAGGCTTAGTAATTGGATTGAAAGTTCTATTTGATTAAGGCATTAACAAATAGAAATCCTAGGCTAAAGCACCTAAGAACTAGTTCTAATTTCATGTGTAAAAGTGATTCTGAAAAGCTAAGTTAAATGCAGTGAAATTCAACCCAAATACTTGTTTTATCATTTTTACCATTTTATTGCTTTTAGTCTTTTTCTATCACAATATCAAAACAAAACATCTTTAATTTTACCAACTCTGAAAAACCAATTATAAAATCAACCAATCCCTGTGGAGACGATATCTTTTATATTACTTCGATAATCAACCGTACACTTGCGGATTTGGCTTATCAAATGGCCTTATGACATAAGTAGAAAGCAAGATATCTTTTGTGCACAAAGATGAATAAAGAACAAGGAAATGAAATATTATTCAGAAATGTTTAAAAAGACTAGAACATGAATTATAAACTAAAACAACCCAAAAACATAAAGAAGAAGTTAGCCAAGCATGGCTAAAAGAATCATTGAATTACCCTGGATAGGAGCTCAAGTTTGGCTTCCCACAATTCCTAGGAACAATGATCTTAAGGAGGAAAGAAGAATACTTGTTGTATTCTGAAATGGTGGTTCTTACAAGTGAAGAAAAGGCCCCTATTTATAGTAAAAATTCACCCTCCAGCGCTTGAGCGCTGGCATTCCCAACGCTTGGGCGTTGGGATGCATTAAAATTCCAATAACAGACCGAGGCCCAGCGCTTGAGCGCTGGCTTTCCAACGCTTGAGCGCTGGGTGAGAATCTGACTCATCTCCTAGTCAGAGTCCCAACGCTTGAGCGTTGGGTCGCGTGCTGCTTCATCTTCAAGCTTTTCCCTTCTTCATGGTAATGGGTTTTCAATGCCTTCAATGGCCACCACTCAGCCCTTAATCATTTCTGAAACTTCCTTCCCACTACCATCAATTCTTCAAGCTTATTTTCCATGTGCTAATTTGGAGAGAGTTGCTTCATATTCTTCTTTTTCTCTTTTAGCCCTCTCTTTACTAGCACTTCAATTCTGGCCCTTTAATTCTTTGAAACTTCACTTTTAATCCTCCACTCTTCAACTTTCACACTTTGATCCCTGATTTCCTGAAACTTTACAAATTGGTCCCTGGACAAAAATGATAACTATACCAGCTTTTCCTAAAAATATAAAATAACTATAAAAATTCCTAAAAATATAAAATAAAGTTAGAAAAACAAATAAAATCTAATCTATATGCAAAATGAAAAATAAATATAAAATCTACATAAAAATAATAAAAATCCTATATGTGACTCAAAAATAATAAAAATAAAAAGACTAAAAACAACCTAAAAACATCATATAAGACATTTATCATGCAACTCACACGCGCATCAGATCTATTTATGATTTCCTTGTTGGATACAAGTAAACGACACGTGTTGTTGTTCTAGAACATGTATGGTCTTGAAGATCTAGAGTGATATTATCACCATCTTTTTGAAAGGTATGAATATGTAAAATGTAAAACTGAGTTTAACATTGTTGCCGTTAAAATGATTTTTTATTGAACATGTTCTTCATAAATACGTAACTATGTCTCAGCTTTCAATTTTAACCGACTTTTATTTAATTTTACTTTTAATCTGTTTTAATATTTTTATTTCATCTCTAAATTTTCCTCTTTATTGAAATAACTAAAATGAAACAAATTTAAAATATAAAACCGAAATTAAGAATAAATCTAAAAAATGAAAAAAAAGGAAGGTGTAAAATGACTTCATCACTTTATAATCTTACTTGACTGGCATTAGTCTCCGTTTATAAATTTTAGCTAAAAAGGAATTAAATATGAATGAATTGCACAAGTTTTTGATAAAGGAAATTTGTGCTGTTTTAAATAAGTATATTGAGGAAATGTTTATCTTGTCGGAAAGTTAGAACAAAGTTTTACAACTCTCATGAGAACTTCAACTGCTAAATTATATGTTAACTAAGTGGATTTATATTTAGAAGACAAACTCAAGACATTGACGCAACATGTTCATGGAGAAATATACGAGAACTCGTATCCAAAGTTGTAGATGTTAGTTTTGTATGAAACTTGAGGCATTTAAAAGATTATGTTGCCACCTAGAATTTTTGTTAGAGAGAGCAATACGTAATACCAATAGTTTAAAGGAATAATTGGTCAACTATTTTTAGTCCCACATTGCTAAAACTTCCCCGTTCTTTCTTCTCCTTCCTCTATATAAAGGGAACTTCTTCTCATGTTTGATCATCCAAAAATTCAAAGACTAAGGTCAAAGATTAAAATTACTTTGAGTGTTTTGGATCTCACAAACATAGTGTAAAAACACAGAGTTTGTAGCATAGTTCAAGATTTTAAGAGATCTATTTTATATCCATTGGGTTTTTTGCTTTGCACTAGCCTACGTGCTTGTGTAAACTTTTGGAGTGTTGGTGATGTACAGCAAGGTCAAAGTCCTAGGAGACCTACGCAGTTAGAGACTTTTCCAGTGCTCTGCATCGAGGTAAGTATTTATTTCATTTCTTCTTTATTTTAATTTTATCATTTTTCAATAAATCTAATATTTTATATATGTGAATTTTTTTTCTTCTTTTTTTTTTGAAAAATATTCTCTTCTTAATTTTAAATACCCTATAGACATAAAATCATTATTAAATATTTTTTCATTACTCTATAACTATTTGTTTTGTCAAATTTACAGGATTTTTATATCAAAATTTGGAAGTAAAATTTGAGATAAATCTAAAAATATAACGTGTTGTTAAATTCTTAGGGACATCCACATGAAATTTCATCCAATGACTAAACACGAAAATTATTTTCATGTACGAAATATCCGTTTTTGGACTAGACTTATGGAACTCTTGTAGGAGATCTAAACTTCTTGAAGCATCACTCGAATGTCCACTTTTTCAATAGTATTTTGAACTCTAGACTTAAGAAGCGCAACACTAAAAATTGGACAGAAATAACAAGAAACTAGATGTTGTGCCGAAACTTTCTGTAATGGCTCCTATGTATATATAGATGAAGAAGAGAACCCTGAAGGTGGAAAAAATGTTTCGTCTTGTGATCAGAAATTAAAAGGAGGGAATCTTACTTTGAAAATTAGCATGAATGCTAGATGTCCAGGGAGGGTGATGATAAAAGTTTGTGGAAATTCTAGCTATGAGAGAGAATGAGAGTGACAAAAGCTCTAATTTCCCATATGTCTACGATGGACTATATTTGGTGAACAACTAGACCAAATGATAGTGTGAAAATGAGGAACTTCTAATCAAGTTTACATCGAATAGAATGTCAAATTAACCCCCCACCTGCGTTGCATATGTAGGTTTAGGTTTTAAAGGTTCCCCTAGGTGTTTTTTATCTATCCAAATATTGGTATTATGTATTGCTCTCTCTAACAAAAATTGTAGGTGGCAACATAATCATTTAAATGCCTCAAGTTTCATACAAAACTAACATCTACAACTTTGGATACGAGTTCTTGTATATTTCTCCAAGCTTTAGCAATGTGAGACTAAAACAGTTTATCAGTGCTTTACTTTGTTGTGAGATATCAAATTTCATGGCAACTTTAACCGTTTATTAACTATCCAAAGAATGGAATAACATCTTGTTTTGTTAAAAAATAATGGTAGGTGACCACATTATATTTCAAATGTCTCAAGTTTCATACAGAACTAACATCTACAACCAAGGATTTTAAGTATTGTCATCCCTTTTTGTTGAAAGAACATTGATGAATTGGTCCCTTCTTGTCATTCTATTTTATCCTGAAATTAATTTTAATTGGGGCTTTGTGTGTGCTTGAGTATTAGTGACGCCATGGCCTTATCATTTTCCAATATATATTATTTTTGCATGGATTACTATAAATTTCTTTTGTTGTTCATATGCCTACTTGATTCAAAAAGGTAAATTTATGTAGATGCTAGCGGTAACTTAAATCATCAATAAATATGAATTAATGATTTATGTATACTCCATAGTCCCATACATTCGAAAAACAATTTATCCATTCTCAACTCATTAATTTTGAACACTTCTTTAATGATTTATAGGTATGAATTAACTTCCTTGTGAGTTGTGATACATCGTGGTGAAGCACTTGAAGGTGATTGGATTTACTAGCTATGCTAGAGTGACTGTGCTAGTTCCTTATGGAACCCCGATCCCCTTGACATAAGGTCATAAGGGTAGTGGCCTATTGTCACAATTGTTGGGGATGCCATGTTTGGGTCAATAATATGCATGTAGGTGCTACAAGTAAATTTTTCTGCTATGCCCTCTGTTAGCCTAGATAGCAACTTGAGAGGGGGGGGGGGTGAATCAGTGTTGCCCCGATTTTCGCCTTATTGAAATTGTTACTTTCAAGAAAATGATGATCACGAGATGATCGCTATGATTGCAGCGGAATTGAGCGATGCTTGAAAGTAAATATGAAGGATAAAGAAAATCACACACAAGATTTTATCCTGGTTCACCTTCAATCCACCGAAGGCTACGTCCAGTCCCTCAAGAAAACTCCTTGAGGATTTTTCCATTATTGATAAAAATCTCTTACAAGTTCCTAACCCTAGGACCCCAAGAATTTCTACCAATACCCTGTGAAAGCAAACCACTTTTAACAGACCCTGAAAGCAAACCGCTTTCAGTTCCTGAAGGCAAACCACCTTCAGACCTTGAAGACTATCCTGCCTTCAATGGAAACCCTGAAAGTAAACCACTTTCAGTAACAACAACCCTTCACCGAAACCTACGGTGAAAACCCAACCTTACAGAAAGGGATGAAGAAGATTTTACAATAGGCTGTATCAATCCTTTAACATACAAGTGGATTGATCATGAGAAATTATGCTTTAAGGCTTTTAAGCATAATATGATTCTGAGTTCCTCAAGATATGAACAACTAATGTGTTCTTATGAACATGAAGATCATGGACTCAGAATCTAGGCTCTTGAATGTTTAAGTTCTAAAAGATGAACTAATTTTGACAAAGTTTTGGCCTAATGTTGTATTCTCATGTGTTGTGTGTTGTCTCTTGTGTATGTTATGTGTTCTGGACTCAAATGGACTTTATATAGGCAAGGGAAACGTCCTTGAACCATCACAACCCTTTCCAAAAGGTTTGGGACACAATGGTTCATGAAAAGATACACTTTTTCGTTCTGGTAATCGATTACCATACTTAGTGTAATCGATTACACAAGTGACCGTTTCAGTTTGAATTTGAATTTCAAACATGTAATCGATTACAATACATGAGTAATCGATTACTTGCCTTGGTGTAATCGATTATCACAAAGCTGTAATCGATTACACAGAAGTCCATTTTCCAGAAACTTGTTTCTTTGAGATTGCCTTAAGGTTTTCTACTTCTTTTAAGTTATGAAAACACTTAGCTTGATTAGATTAGGTGTTTTAAGAGCCTTTATGCTTTAATAGACCTTTATAAGCATAACTCACCTAATACTAAGACTTCTAGACTATTGATGGACTTTGTAGCGCTTGTTTCTTCGAAGTCTTCTTTTCTTCTATTTGCCGATGAGTTTGTTGTCATCAAAACCACAGCCAGGGTCAGGAGCAAGACCTTCTTAACAATCTCCCCCTTTTTGATGATGGCAAACACATACTTGATACTTTGAAGATCAACTGTGCATTTGTGATGCAAAACTCCCCCTATTTGATGGAATTTAGTATATCTGATTTTTCTCCCCCTTTCTAATGTACTTGTTGAATTCCTGCATATGATCTTTAAAACACAGAACCTTTCTCCCCCTTTTGACTTCATCAAAAAGAAGAAAAGGCCAAAAAGTACAGGCATACATCCACACAAGTATATATTGCAAAAAAAGCATGGGGAAATGGGGGTAAAAAAATGTAAACCATGAACAAAAAACAACCAGCACTTATATATATATATAAGAGAGCAAATACATAAGTTACAAACAGCTACGGTGAATGAGACAAAAGCTTATAAAACTAAGAGTCATCAGACATGTCATCATCATCGGATAAAATGTCAATGCCGTCATAATGAAGTAACCAGGAAAGAGTATCAATTCCATAGTCATGAAATAAGCCTAAACTCGATAGTATCCTAGAATTAACACACTTGTAATTTGAAGAGCGCACATCATGGGAGTCGGCAATGGGAACCCCAGATTGAAAGAGAAGACGAGTGATACTAGGAGCATAGGGAAATGATTGTGCTTTAGTTCTGCAAGTAAGCATATGATGCATCACTAGGAAGGTCCAGTTAATGGCGTGACCATGAAGGATGCCATATAAAACTTGGAGTTCTAACTCACTAATGTGAGCATGAAGATCTTCCTGAGGCAGAAGAATGTGATGGACAAAATAATGAAGCAAGTGGTTGGTTGTGGTAAGGACATCAACATGAAAGGGACAGGTTTTGGTACGAGGAGGATGAAGTTTCTGAACCTCTGAAGGAGTAAAGCGGCACAAAGTGCGATAAAAGGAGTCAGAACTATAGTCAGGCCAGGGATAGGGCAAATTTGTTCCCAACTCGGCACCAGTGAATGGAAGGCCTAAACACTTACCAAGAGAGATAAGAGAGTACTGAATGGTAGTCCCTTTTACAGAAGAGGTAAGAATTGTGCCATCAACTTCCAAGTTACAATAGAACACTTTGACTAATTCTGGATAATAGGGTGTGGTAGATGTAATGAAATTATCAAGATATTGATCTCCTAGCAAAGCGGGGAATGTGAGACCGGCTTCGATGAAGGAATCTAAGTTGGCATAAGAGGGGGTTCGAATTGTTTGATTGAGAAAGTGAGAAATGAACCGAGTTTTCTCAGCGGAAGTAGGAAGAAGGCGTGAGAAATTCAAAGGATTATGGGGACAAAAAGCTGAGGATAGGCAAGGGAAGGAAGTCATTGTGGAGAGATCAGAATGATGATGATAGGAGGACAAACTTGAACATGATCTAGGCTGGTATAAGTAGGTCGAGAATGTAATCGATTACAGCAGTTTGGGTAATCGATTACAAGGCAGTTATCCTAAGTTTAAATTTCAAAAAGGAGAGGGAAAAACTGGAATTCTGGCAATTTTTCGAGCATGTAATCGATTACTGCAGTTATGGTAATCGATTACGGCAGTTGCAAATTTGAAAAATTTCAAATTTTGAACGTGTAATCGATTATAGCAGTTATGATAATCGATTACTCAAATAGTTCCAACAGGCACGAGGACTTAGAGCATGGATAATCGATTACAGGACCTATGGTAATTGATTACAATGACAATTTTTACAAGTTCTAGGCTCTAGAGTCTTGTGTAACACATTTTCTTATAAACACTTAAGTACATAGGTTATCTAAAGGCATGTAAACACATATTCATCATAAAGATTATGCAAATAACATGTTACCTTAAATGTCATGCTCATCTAATATGGCTAACTCTCTTCTTATCTTATAAAAAGATTCCTTAGGAAGAGGCTTAGTAAAGATATCTGCTAACTGATTATGTGTATCCACAAATGAAATCTCTATATCTTTCCTCATAACATGATCTCGAAGAAAATGATGTCGTATATCAATATGCTTAGTTCGAGAATGCATGATAGGGTTTTTAGTGAGATTAATGGCACTTGTGTTGTCACATTTGATTGAAATGCAGCCCAGCTCTAAGCCATAATCTTTGAGTTGTTGTTTGAGCCATAGAGTTTGTGCACAACAACTTCCTGCAGCAATGTATTCTGCTTCCGCAGTACTTAGAGCAACACATGCTTGTTTCTTACAAGACCAAGAAACAAGGGCATTTCCTAACAAGTGACAAGTACCACTTGTACTTTTTCTTTCAGTTTTACAACCAGCATAATCAGAATCAGAATATCCAATCAAATCACAAACACTCCCTTTGGGATACCACAAACCAATATTTGTAGTTCCTTTCAAATATTTGAAAATCCGCTTAACAGAACTCAAATGTGATTCCCTAGGAGATGCTTGATATCTAGCACATAGACACACTAAACATAATATCAGGTCTACTTGCAGTTAAGTATAGAAGAGATCTGATCATACCTCTATATTTGGTGATATCAACTTGAACACCGGATTCATCTTGATCTAGATATGTGTTAGACCCCATTGGTGTGGCTATGGCTTTGCAATCATCCAAATCATATTTCTTTAACAATTCCTTACAAAACTTTGATTGATTGATGAATATTCCATCATGTGATTGCTTGATTTGCAAACCAAGAAAGAAATTTAATTGTCCCATCATGGACATCTCAAATTCTTCTTGCATCATGTTAGAGAAATCTTTGGTTCTTTTGATGAACAAGGTGGTATCAGCCTTACCCTTTTGAAATCCTTTATCACAAAGGAAAGTACTTAACCTATCATACCATGCACGAGGGGCTTGCTTAAGACCATAGAGTGCTTTCTTTAGTCTGAAGACATGTGAAGGAAACTTTGGATCTTCAAATCCTGGAGGTTGCTTCACATAGACTTCTTCTTGAATGTATCCGTTCAGGGAAGCACTTTTGACGTCCATTTGATACAATGGGAAATTTAAAGAACAAGCATACGCTAATAACAATCTTATGGCTTCTAACCTTGCTACGGGTGCATAAGTTTCATCAAAATCTATACCTTCTTCTTGATTATAGCCTTGAGCAACTAATCTTGCTTTGTTTCTAACTATAATACCATTTTCATCTAACTTATTCCTAAACACCCACTTTGTTCCAATAATATGTTTATCACTAGGTTTAGGGAAAAGTTCCCAAACTTGATTCCTTTCAAATTGGTTTAATTCTTCCTGCATTGCTACAATCCAATACTCATCCTCTAGAGCATCATTTACTTTTGATGGTTCTACCTGAGAGACAAAGGCCATATTCAAAACTGAATCATTTAAGCGTAGCCTTGTAGAAACGCCTCTAGAAATATCACCAATAATATTATCAACTGGATGATCCCTATGGGTTCTCCATTCTTTTGGCAGTTGATAAGTATTATCTTCAATGTGCTCTTCTTGTATTGGATTATGATCTCCATCCTTTTGAGAATCTTCATTTAAAATGATGTCATCTTCTTCATTATCCGGAAGATTGACTTTATCTTCTATTGAAGATTTAGATTCATCAAAAGAAACATGTATGGATTCTTCCACGGATAGAGTTTTCTTGTTAAAGACTCTATATGCTTTGCTTGTTAAAGAATATCCAAGGAATATACCTTCATCAGATTTTTCATCAAACTTACCAAGGTTTTCCTTTCCATTATTCAAGACAAAGCATTTTGATCCAAAAGCATGTAGATGAGAGATATTTGGTTTCCTTCCTTTGTAGAGTTCATAGGGGGTTTTCTTAAGAATAGGTCTAATAAGAACTCTATTGGAAACATAGCAAGCAGTACTTACAGCATCAGCCCAGAAGTATTTAGGGAGACTTGATTCACTTAGCATTGTCCTTGCTAATTCTTCAAGTAATCTATTCTTCCTTTCTACAACACCATTTTGTTGTGGTGTTCTCGGAGTAGAGAAATTATGTGATATTCCATTTTCATCACATAGTTCTTGGAATTGTTGATTCTGAAATTCTCCACCATGATCACTTCTAATAGAAGAGATCTTTAAAGACTTCTCATTTTGAACTAGCCTTGCATATCTTTTGAATGCATTGAAGGCTTCATTCTTATGAGGTAGAAATAATGTCCAAGTGAATCTAGAAAAATCATCAACAATAACAAGTGCATAGAAATTACCTCCGAGGCTTTTTGTTCTAGATGGTCCGAACAAATCCATATGTAACAATTGAAGGGGCCTTGAAGTAGAAACTATGTTCTTTGGTTTGAAGGATGTTCTGGTTTGCTTCCCCTTTTGACATGCATCACAAAGCTTGTCTTTTTCGAATTTCATCTTTGGAAGCCCAATAACCAGATCATGCTTGACTGGGAATCATCAATGTCAGAATCATGTGAGGCCATCAAAGCAACTTGTGCTTCTTCTTTGTCAGAATCTGATGATGAACTTACTTCGTTATCATCCCAAGCCAAATATGCTTTTCGTGTAGGTTGATCCTTCTTTTCAAATTTTTCTCTTAAGCCATGTCTCTTCTTCTGAAGATTTGGACAATCTGACTTGAAGTGTCCAGGCTTGCCACATTCGAAACATGTGACCTTTTGAGACGAAGAGGGCTCATTGTTTCTTTGGAAAGATTTATTGTTGTTGAATTTGACACTTTTTCTTTTAAGAAACTTTCCAAAGTTCTTTACTAGAAGATTCAAATTTTCATTGTTTTCTTCTTCAGAATCTGCATCATAATCTTCTTTGATGCTTTCCTTTGCCTTTAAGGAAATTGATCGATACTTCTTCTCATGTTGTTCATGCTCTTCTAAACTATTCAATTCCAACTCATGTTCTTGGAGTTTTCCAAAAAGAGTTGCAAGAGACATATTTGATAAACTCTTCTTCTCAGAGATGGCTGTAACTTTTGGTTGCCATACTCTTGTAAGTGATCTTAGAACTTTCATGTTCAAGTCACTATTTGAAAATTGTTTTCCAAGAGCAATCAAATGATTAATCAAATGAGTGAATCGTTTTTGCATATCTAGTACCTTTTCTCCTGGAAGCATTCTGAACATTTCATATTCCTGAGATAGAGTATTGATCTTTGATCTCTTGACTTCATCTGTTCCTTCCTGAGTCACCATCAACGTATCCCATATTTCTTTTGATGAAGTGCACGTTGATACTCTGAAAAATTCGTCCATGCCAAGAGCAGATGTAAGGATGTTCATTCCTTTGAGATCATATTGAACCTTCTTCTTTTCTTCTTCACTCCAAGTACTTTCTGATTTTGGTTGTGAAGTTCCTTCTTCATATGTTGTTACAGGAACAAAGGGACCTTCTTCAATGGCTTTCCATATTCCTGAGTCTAATGACTTTATGAATATCTTCATCTTGATTTTCCAGAAGTCATAATGTTCTCCATTGAAGAATGGTGGCCTGTTTATGTTGAATCCTTCATTTGTTCCATGATTGGAAGAGGATGCCATATTTTCCCGGATCTTAGGAATAACTTACCTAAACTTCCGCTCTGATACCAATTGTTAGCCTAGATAGCAACCTGAGAGGGGGTGTGAATCAGTGTTGCCCCGATTTTCGCCTTATTGAAATTGTTACTTTCAAGATAATGATGATCACGAGATGATCGCTATGATTGCAGCGGAATTGAGCGATGCTTGAAAGTAAATATGAAGGATAAAGAAAATCACACACAAGATTTTATCCTGGTTCACCTTCAATCCACCGAAGGCTACGTCCAGTCCCTCAAGAAAACTCCTTGAGGATTTTTCCACTATTGATAAAAATCTCTTACAAGTTCCTAACCCTAGGACCCTAAGAATTTCTACCAATACCCTATGAAAGCAAACCACTTTCAACAGACCCTGAAAGCAAACCGCTTTCAGTTCCTGAAGGCAAACCACCTTCAGACCTTGAAGACTATCCTGCCTTCAATGGAAACCCTGAAAGTAAACCACTTTCAGTAACAACAACCCTTCACCGAAACCTACGGTGAAAACCCAACCTTACAGAAAGGGATGAAGAAGATTTTACAATAGGCTGTATCAATCCTTTAACATACAAGTGGATTGATCATGAGAAATTATGCTTTAAGGCTTTTAAGCATAATATGATTCTGAGTTCCTCAAGATATGAACAACTAATGTGTTCTTATGAACATGAAGATCATGGACTCAGAATCTAGGCTCTTGAATGTTTACGTTCTAAAAGATGAACTAATTTTGACAAAGCTTTGGCCTAATGTTGTATTCTCATGTGTTGTGTGTTGTCTCTTGTGTATGTTATGTGTTCTGGACTCAAATGGACTTTATATAGGCAAGGGAAACGTCCTTGAACCATCACAACCCTTTCCAAAAGGTTTGGGACACAATGGTTCATGAAAAGATACACTTTTTCGTTCTGGTAATCGATTACCATACTTAGTGTAATCGATTACACAAGTGACCGTTTCAGTTTGAATTTTAATTTCAAACATGTAATCGATTACAATACATGAGTAATCGATTACTTGCCTTGGTGTAATCGATTATCACAAAGCTGTAATCGATTACACAGAAGTCCATTTTCCATAAACTTGTTTCTTTGAGATTGCCTTAAGGTTTTCTACTTCTTTTAAGTTATGAAAACACTTAGCTTGATTAAATTAGGTGTTTTAAGAGCCTTTATGCTTTAATAGACCTTTATAAGCATAACTCACCTAATACTAAGACTTCTAGACTATTGATGGACTTTGTAGCGCTTGTTTCTTCGAAGTCTTCTTTTCTTCTATTTGCCGATGAGTTTGTCGTCATCAAAACCACAGCCAGGGTCAGGAGCAAGACCTTCTTCACAATCTCCCCCTTTTTGATGATGGCAAACACATACTTGATACTTTGAAGATCATATGTGCATTTGTGATGCAAAACTCCCCCTATTTGATGGAATTTAGTATATCTGATTTTTCTCCCCCTTTCTAATGTACTTGTTGAATTCTTGCATATGATCTTTAAAACACAGAACCTTTCTCCCCCTTTTGACTTCATCAAAAAGAAGAAAAGGCCAAAAAGTACAGGCATACATCCACACAAGTATATATTGCAAAAAAAGCATGGGGAAATGGGGGTAAAAAAATGTAAACCATGAACAAAAAACAACCAGCACTTATATATATATATAAGAGAGCAAATACATAAGTTACAAACAGCTACGGTGAATGAGACAAAAGCTTATAAAACTAAGAGTCATCAGACATGTCATCATCATCGGATAAAATGTCAATGCCGTCATAATGAAGTAACCAGGAAAGAGTATCAATTCCATAGTCATGAAATAAGCCTAAACTCGATAGTATCCTAGAATTAACACACTTGTAATTTGAAGAGCGCACATCATGGGAGTCGGCAATGGGAACCCCAGATTGAAAGAGAAGACGAGTGATACTAGGAGCATAGGGAAATGATTGTGCTTTAGTTCTGCAAGTAAGCATATGATGCATCACTAGGAAGGTCCAGTTAATGGCGTGACCATGAAGGATGCCATATAAAACTTGGAGTTCTAACTCACTAATGTGAGCATGAAGATCTTCCTAAGGCAGAAGAATGTGATGGACAAAATAATGAAGCAAGTGGTTGGTTGTGGTAAGGACATCAACATGAAAGGGACAGGTTTTGGTACGAGGAGGATGAAGTTTCTGAACCTCTGAAGGAGTAAAGCGGCACAAAGTGCGATAAAAGGAGTCAGAACTATAGTCAGGCCAGGGATAGGGCAAATTTGTTCCCAACTCGGCACCAGTGAATGGAAGGCCTAAACACTTACCAAGAGAGATAAGAGAGTACTGAATGGTAGTCCCTTTTACAGAAGAGGTAAGAATTGTGCCATCAACTTCCAAGTTACAATAGAACACTTTGACTAATTCTGGATAATAGGGTGTGGTAGATGTAATGAAATTATCAAGATATTGATCTCCTAGCAAAGCGGGGAATGTGAGACCGGCTTCGATGAAGGAATCTAAGTTGGCATAAGAGGGGGTTCGAATTTTTTGATTGAGAAAGTGAGAAATGAACCGAGTTTTCTCAGCGGAAGTAGGAAGAAGGCGTGAGAAATTCAAAGGATTATGGGGACAAAAAGCTGAGGATAGGCAAGGGAAGGAAGTCATTGTGGAGAGATCAGAATGATGATGATAGGAGGACAAACTTGAACATGATCTAGGCTGGTATAAGTAGGTCGAGAATGTAATCGATTACAGCAGTTTGGGTAATCGATTACAAGGCAGATATCCTAAGTTTGAATTTCAAAAAGGAGAGGGAAAAACTGGAATTCTGGCAATTTTTCGAGCATGTAATCGATTACTGCAGTTATGGTAATCGATTAAGGCAGTTGCAAATTTGAAAAGTTTCAAATTTTGAACGTGTAATCGATTATAGCAGTTATGATAATCGATTACTCAAATAGTTCCAACAGGCACGAGGACTTAGAGCATGGATAATCGATTACAGGACCTATGGTAATTGATTACAATGACAATTTTTACAAGTTCTAGGCTCTAGAGTCTTGTGTAACACATTTTCTTATAAACACTTAAGTACATAGGTTATCTAAAGGCATGTAAACACATATTCATCATAAAGATTATGCAAATAACATGTTACCTTAAATGTCATGCTCATCTAATATGCCTAACTCTCTTCTTATCTTATAAAAAGATTCCTTAGGAAGAGGCTTAGTAAAGATATCTGCTAACTGATTATGTGTATCCACAAATGAAATCGCTATATCTTTCCTCATAACATGATCTCGAAGAAAATGATGTCGTATATCAATATGCTTAGTTCGAGAATGCATGATAGGGTTTTTAGTGAGATTAATGGCACTTGTGTTGTCACATTTGATTGAAATGCAGCCCAGCTCTAAGCCATAATCTTTGAGTTGTTGTTTGAGCCATAGAGTTTGTGCACAACAACTTCCTGCAGCAATGTATTCTGCTTCCGCAGTACTTAGAGCAACACATGCTTGTTTCTTACAAGACCAAGAAACAAGGGCATTTCCTAACAAGTGACAAGTACCACTTGTACTTTTTCTTTCAGTTTTACAACCAGCATAATCAGAATCAGAATATCCAATCAAATCACAAACACTCCCTTTGGGATACCACAAACCAATATTTGTAGTTCCTTTCAAATATTTGAAAATCCGCTTAACAGAACTCAAATGTGATTCCCTAGGAGATGCTTGATATCTAGCACATAGACACACACTAAACATAATATCAGGTCTACTTGCAGTTAAGTATAGAAGAGATCCGATCATACCTCTATATTTGGTGATATCAACTTGAACACCGGATTCATCTTGATCTAGATATGTGTTAGACCCCATTGGTGTGGCTATGGCTTTGCAATCATCCAAATCATATTTCTTTAACAATTCCTTACAAAACTTTGATTGATTGATGAATATTCCATCATGTGATTGCTTGATTTGCAAACCAAGAAAGAAATTTAATTGTCCCATCATGGACATCTCAAATTCTTCTTGCATCATGTTAGAGAAATCTTTGGTTCTTTTGATGAACAAGGTGGTATCAGCCTTACCCTTTTGAAATCCTTTATCACAAAGGAAAGTACTTAACCTATCATACCATGCACGAGGGGCTTGCTTAAGACCATAGAGTGCTTTCTTTAGTCTGAAGACATGTGAAGGAAACTTTGGATCTTCAAATCCTGGAGGTTGCTTCACATAGACTTCTTCTTGAATGTATCCGTTCAGGGAAGCACTTTTGACGTCCATTTGATACAATGGGAAATTTAAAGAACAAGCATACGCTAATAACAATCTTATGGCTTCTAACCTTGCTACGGGTGCATAAGTTTCATCAAAATCTATACCTTCTTCTTGATTATAGCATTGAGCAACTAATCTTGCTTTGTTTCTAACTATAATACCATTTTCATCTAACTTATTCCTAAACACCCACTTTGTTCCAATAATATGTTTATCACTAGGTTTAGGGAAAAGTTCCCAAACTTGATTCCTTTCAAATTGGTTTAATTCTTCCTGCATTGCTACAATCCAATACTCATCCTCTAGAGCATCATTTACTTTTGATGGTTCTACCTGAGAGACAAAGGCCATATTCAAAACTGAATCATTTAAGCGTAGCCTTGTAGAAACGCCTCTAGAAATATCACCAATAATATTATCAACTGGATGATCCCTATGGGTTCTCCATTCTTTTGGCAGTTGATAAGTATTATCTTCAATGTGCTCTTCTTGTATTGGATTATGATCTCCATCCTTTTGAGAATCTTCATTTAAAATGATGTCATCTTCTTCATTATCCGGAAGATTGACTTTATCTTCTATTGAAGATTTAGATTCATCAAAAGAAACATGTATGGATTCTTCCACGGATAGAGTTTTCTTGTTAAAGACTCTATATGCTTTGCTTGTTAAAGAATATCCAAGGAATATACCTTCATCAGATTTTTCATCAAACTTACCAAGGTTTTCCTTTCCATTATTCAAGACAAAGCATTTTGATCCAAAAGCATGTAGATGAGAGATATTTGGTTTCCTTCCTTTGTAGAGTTCATAGGGGGTTTTCTTAAGAATAGGTCTAATAAGAACTCTATTGGAAACATAGCAAGCAGTACTTACAGCATCAGCCCAGAAGTATTTAGGGAGACTTGATTCACTTAGCATTGTCCTTGCTAATTCTTCAAGTAATCTATTCTTCCTTTCTACAACACCATTTTGTTGTGGTGTTCTCGGAGTAGAGAAATTATGTGATATTCCATTTTCATCACATAGTTCTTGGAATTGTTGATTCTGAAATTCTCCACCATGATCACTTCTAATAGAAGAGATCTTTAAAGACTTCTCATTTTGAACTAGCCTTGCATATCTTTTGAATGCATTGAAGGCTTCATTCTTATGAGGTAGAAATAATGTCCAAGTGAATCTAGAGAAATCATCAACAATAACAAGTGCATAGAAATTACCTACGAGGCTTTTTGTTCTAGATGGTCCGAACAAATCCATATGTAACAATTGAAGGGGCCTTGAAGTAGAAACTATGTTCTTTGGTTTGAAGGATGTTCTGGTTTGCTTCCCCTTTTGACATGCATCACAAAGCTTGTCTTTTTCGAATTTCATCTTTGGAAGCCCAATAACCAGATCATGCTTGACTGGGAATCATCAATGTCAGAATCATGTGAGGCCATCAAAGCAACTTGTGCTTCTTCTTTGTCAGAATCTGATGATGAACTTACTTCGTTATCATCCCAAGCCAAATATGCTTTTCGTGTAGGTTGATCCTTCTTTTCAAATTTTTCTCTTAAGCCATGTCTCTTCTTCTGAAGATTTGGACAATCTGACTTGAAGTGTCCAGGCTTGCCACATTCGAAACATGTGACCTTTTGACACGAAGAGGGCTCATTGTTTCTTTGGAAAGATTTATTGTTGTTGAATTTGACACTTTTTCTTTTAAGAAACTTTCCAAAGTTCTTTACTAGAAGATTCAAATTTTCATTGTTTTCTTCTTCAGAATCTGCATCATAATCTTCTTTGATGCTTTCCTTTGCCTTTAAGGAAATTGATCGATACTTCTTCTCATGTTGTTCATGCTCTTCTAAACGATTCAATTCCAACTCATGTTCTTGGAGTTTTCCAAAAAGAGTTGCAAGAGACATATTTGATAAACTCTTCTTCTCAGAGATGGCTGTAACTTTTGGTTGCCATACTCTTGTAAGTGATCTTAGAACTTTCATGTTCAAGTCACTATTTGAAAATTTTTTTCCAAGAGCAATCAAATGATTAATCAAATGAGTGAATCGTTTTTGCATATCTAGTACCTTTTCTCCTGGAAGCATTCTGAACATTTCATATTCCTGAGATAGAGTATTGATCTTTGATCTCTTGACTTCATATGTTCCTTCATGAGTCACCATCAACGTATCCCATATTTCTTTTGATGAAGTGCACGTTGATACTCTGAAAAATTCGTCCATGCCAAGAGCAGATGTAAGGATGTTCATTCCTTTGAGATCATATTGAACCTTCTTCTTTTCTTCTTCACTCCAAGTACTTTCTGATTTTGGTTGTGAAGTTCCTTCTTCATTTGTTGTTACAGGCACAAAGGGACCTTCTTCAATGGCTTTCCATATTCCTGAGTCTAATGACTTTATGAATATCTTCATCTTGATTTTCCAGAAGTCATAATGTTCTCCATTGAAGAATGGTGGCCTGTTTATGTTGAATCCTTCATTTGTTCCATGATTGGAAGAGGATGCCATATTTTCCCGGATCTTAGGAATAACTTACCTAAACTTCCGCTCTGATACCAATTGTTAGCCTAGATAGCAACCTGAGAGGGGGGGTGAATCAGTGTTGCCCCGATTTTCGCCTTATTGAAATTGTTACTTTCAAGATAATGATGATCACGAGATGATCGCTATGATTGCAGCGGAATTGAGCGATGCTTGAAAGTAAATATGAAGGATAAAGAAAATCACACACAAGATTTTATCCTGGTTCACCTTCAATCCACCGAACGCTACGTCCAGTCCCTCAAGAAAACTCCTTGAGGATTTTTCCACTATTGATAAAAATCTCTTACAAGTTCCTAACCCTAGGACCCCAAGAATTTATACCAATACCCTGTGAAAGCAAACCACTTTCAACAGACCCTGAAAGCAAACCGCTTTCAGTTCCTGAAGGCAAACCACCTTCAGACCTTGAAGACTATCCTGCCTTCAATCGAAACCCTGAAAGTAAACCACTTTCAGTAACAACAACCCTTCACCGAAACCTACGGTGAAAACTTAACCTTACAGAAAGGGATGAAGAAGATTTTACAATAGGCTGTATCAATCCTTTAACATACAAGTGGATTGATCATGAGAAATTATGCTTTAAGGCTTTTAAGCATAATATGATTCTGAGTTCCTCAAGATATGAATAACTAATGTGTTCTTATGAACATGAAGATCATGGACTAAGAATCTAGGCTCTTGAATGTTTAAGTTTTAAAAGATGAACTAATTTTGACAAAGCTTTGGCCAAATGTTGTATTCTCATGTGTTGTGTGTTGTCTCTTGTGTATGTTATGTGTTCTGGACTCAAATGGACTTTATATAGGCAAGGGAAACGTCCTTGAACCATCACAACCCTTTCCAAAAGGTTTGGGACACAATGGTTCATGAAAAGATACACTTTTTCGTTCTGGTAATCGATTACCATACTTAGTGTAATCGATTACACAAGTGACCGTTTCAGTTTGAATTTTAATTTCAAACATGTAATCGATTACAATACATGAGTAATCGATTACTTGCCTTGGTGTAATCGATTATCACAAAGCTGTAATCGATTACACAGAAGTCCATTTTCCATAAACTTGTTTCTTTGAGATTGCCTTAAGGTTTTCTACTTCTTTTAAGTTATGAAAACACTTAGCTTGATTAGATTAGGTGTTTTAAGAGCCTTTATGCTTTAATAGACCTTTATAAGTATAACTCACCTAATACTAAGACTTCTAGACTATTGATGGACTTTGTAGCGCTTGTTTCTTCGAAGTCTTCTTTTCTTCTATTTGCCGATGAGTTTGTCGTCATCAAAACCACAGCCAGGGTCAGGAGCAAGACCTTCTTCACACCCTCATTTTATTCTTTGATCTTAGTGCATTTTCTGAGTAGGGATATTACTCAAGATCTTTTATTTGGCTAGACTAGATATAAGGTTGTGAAAACATTTTTCCTCCATCCATTCATATGATATTTGATAATGAAATTGCAAGTGTACAATTTACTATCGCGTAATATAAAAAGATCGAACCCAAGGGATAGGTGTTCTTATTATTATAAAATTTAGTACTTAAACATAAAAATAAAAGATGAATAATTGTTGTTGGTTTGAGAACTAGAAAGAAACAATTGCATAAAATAATAAGAAAAAGAGATGATGATGAATCTTAAGCACTTGGGTTGATTTATATAATTTATAAAATATGCTAGCAACTACTACTTGAATTCTGAATTTTAGTACCAAGTCATGATGCTATAGCCTAATGTATCTACAAGTTAATACCTTAAGCATTGTAGAACTTTCTCCTCAATTACTAAATTCAATACCTTGTAATCTAGAAAAAACCAAGAAGAAGATGAAGAAAGAATTTTCAGGCCAACATAAAGCTAAGTCTATCCTAATACCTTAGTGATATGTCATATAGCTTCTTTTATTTCCTAGATCCCTTACTACTTACCAATTTCCATTGTTATAAGCAATAAGTAAAAACTCTTGTGTGCACCAAGATAACATTAAGAACAAGGTAAATAAAACATGAACTATAGCAATAAAATTCAGAAGAGTAGAAGAAAACTAAAACATAGATTATAAATTAAAACAACCCAAGATACTTAAGAAAGAAGTTAGCCAAGCATGGCTAACAGAGACATTGGATTACCCTGGATAGGAGCTCAAATATGGCTTCCCACAAGTCCTAGGAACAATGCTCAAGAGGGAGAAAGAGAGAATACTTGTTGTATTCTAAGAAGGTATGTTTTACAAGTGAAGAGGAGGGTCCTATTTATAGTAAAAATCCAGCCTCCAACGCTTCAGCGCTAGAATTCCCAACGCTTGGGCGCTGGGAGCATTAAAAATCCACTGCCAGACCGAGGGCCAGCGCTTGAGCGCTGGCTTCCCAGCGCTGCAGCGCTGGGCACTGCCTCTTCAACTTCAAGTTTTTCTTCTTCTTCATGGTTAGTGGGATTTGAATGCCATCAAAACCCACTACTCAGCCCTTGTTTAATTCTGAAACTTCTCCTCCACTACCATCAATTCCTTCAAGCTTATTTTCCATGTGCTAATTTGAAGAGAGTTGCTTCATATTCCTCTTTTCCACTTTTAATCCTCTCTTTGTTAGCACTTCAACTTTGGCCCTTTAACTCTCTCAATCTTCATTTTTAGCCCTCCACTCTTGAACTTTCACAAATAGGTCCTTGATTTCCTGAAACTTTACAAATCGGTCCCTGGACAAAAATGATAACTAAACCAGCTTTTCCTAAAAATATAAAATACCTATAAAAATTCCTAAAAATATAAAATAAAGGTAGAAAAACAAATAAAATCTAATCTTCATGCAAAATGCAAAATAAATATAAAATCTACATAAAAACAATAAAAAACCTACATGAGACTCAAAAATAATAAAATAAAAAGACTAAAAAGACCCTAAAATTATCATATAAAATCCACTCATCACACCACTATACCCAACGACAGCTTTTCCTCAAGCGACAAAACTTAAAGAAAAACTCGTCCCTGAGTTTTGAGAAAGTTTTTTATCCGATTGAAATATGATAATTTTCAAGAAAGCTTAGCGGATAAGGAAGACATGCATGTTTAAAAGACAAAGAATCAAGAAAGTTAGGCTTGGCTTTTAACATGTTTGAGTTCATCAAATAAGCTCACAAAATGATATTCTCCATGAAAACAAGAAAGCTCAATGATCCTGCCTATAATTCAAATCAAAACTGAAATAATGCAACCAAGTGATTTTGAAGAGATTTTTAAGGTTGTAACTTGGCCAAAGGTTGAACATTTCAAGGTATGGATTTCAAGAAATTGGCAACTCTAATGGCTGACTCAGAAACTGTTGTTAAGTGATTTTTTTCCTTGACTTAGAGCTCAACAATTCACACAAGGGTTCTCTCAATGTTTTCCTTTTCTCTTTTTTTTTTTTTTTTTTTTTTTTTTTTTTGAACAAAGTAGTGGAATGTATGGGATGAATGACTTGAATTTTACTCCCCTCATACTCTTTCTCACCCCACTACTTCATTATTTTTTCTAAGGCACATACCTTATTTTTTTCAATTCTTTTCCTTCATTTTTTAGAGAGAAACCCACAAACATAGCTCTAACAAATTCAGCACATGCTTCACAATAACAACTTTAAGAATTATCACACAAAGTAGGCTCCAAAGAATGACTCTTTTAAGGCTCAAAAGGGGCTACTAGTGGATATAACATTTCAAGCAAAAATCTGAGTTTTCAAAAATGCCTATAATCTCTTCTCAACTCACAAAGTATACAAAACTCCAATCAACATGTAACACAAGGCAGAAAAATTTCACAATCAAGAATTCAGAGACCTCAGCTCTCAGAAAAAGATAGGGTAAGTGGTACCCTTTTTAGAACTCAGAAAAAGAACTTTTGCCAACAACCCAACAATCAAGATGTCAATAATCCTTTCTACAGCATGCAATCCTAACTACTTAAAAACATAGAACTTTTTCACAAAGCATTCCAATCAGATAAAGCATTTCACAAAGCTATAGCAACATTCAGAATGGATAATATACTCAAGACTCATGCAAAAATAAAACAGAAAAACTAAACTAAAAATAAAAACTAAAAACTATAAAAACAAAAACAAAAACTAATAAGCTGGTATAGTAACAAATTTTCCACAAAGGTCCAAGGGAACCTCACTGTAAAAATCAAATTGAACACTTAAGTTCAAGAGGGCTCTTCCTCCTTTTGGTACCTATCCTGTAACATTGAACAAACAAAAGTCTCACAAGTAGAAACTTGCTTGACTTGTTAGTTCCAAAATCAGCACAAGTAAGATCATGGGTTGAAAATTTGTGTCCACCTTTTAACAACAAGAATTCTTGAGTTCCCAAAAATTAAAACCAGTTTAGAACCAAGGGAAAACTCATAGAATCTTAAAACTTCCAGAAAAATGGTGAACACAAAATTTATTAAAAACTAAAAACAGCAAACAAAAGCAAAACAGAGAACTGCCCGAGCTCCAGCGCTTGAGTGTTGGGGATGCCAACGCTTGGGCGCTGGATTAAAACAGAAACTGGGCAATCAGAGGTGCAAAGCAGGGGCCTAACGCTTGAGCGTTGGCCTCCAGCGCTGGAGCGCTGGCCTCTCCTGCAGCAAAAACATAGAGTTTTTTTTCTTTTATTTATTTACAAGAGTAGTACAAAAAATTAAAAGGCAAAAATTTAAACTATCCTAAGTTGGGTTGTCTCCCAACCAGCTCATTGTTAAGGTCCGAGATAGACCCTTCCCCTTAATCAATTGGGGGTACCAAGTACAGCAAAAACTTCATGTCTTTCAACATCTCCCCCCAAGTATGGTTTCAATCTTTGTCCATTGACAGTGAATAAATTCTTTGTAACATCATTTTCCAACTCAACTGCACCATGGGGGAAGACTTTGGTGATCCTAAATGGTCCTGACCACTTTGACTTCAACTTTCCAGGAAACAATCTCAGTCTTGAGTTATATAATAACACAAGCTGTCCTGGGCTAAACTCTTTTGGCACAATTTTCTTATCATGCCATTTTTTGGTCTTCTCCTTGTAGATCCTAGCATTGTGATATGCTTGGAGTCTGAATTCATCCAGCTCGTGTACCTGTACCTGTCTTTTATCCCCAGCTTCTTTGGGATCCATATTCAATTGTTTCAAAGCCCAAAAGGCTTTATGCTCAAGTTCCACAGGTAAATGACAAGCCTTACCATAAACCAACTGGTAAGGAGAGGTTCCAATAGGAGTTTTAAACGCAGTTCGGTAAGCCCACAAGGTGTCATCTAATTTTTTTGACCAATCTTTCCTTGAGGTACCAACTGTTTTTTCCAAAATCCTTTTTAACTCCCTATTAGAAACCTCTACTTGTCCACTAGTTTGGGGGTGATAGGGGGTAGCAATTTTATGATTAACACCATATTTTTTCAAAAGAGCTTCAAAAGCTTTATTACAAAAATGCTTACCTCCATCACTGATTATTGCTCTTGGCACCCCAAATCTAGTAAAAATCTTTTTCTTCAGAAAATCCAGAACAACTTTTCCATCATTTGTGGGAAGGGCTGATGCTTCAACCCATTTAGAAACATAGTCAACAGCAACCAAAATATACTGGCAACCAAAAGAAGGTGGAAAAGGTCCCATGAAATCAATGCCCCATACATCAAAAAGCTCAACTTCCAAAATCATTTTTTGGGGCATCTCATACCTTCTTGAGATATTACCAGTTCGTTGACAGCGATCACACCTTACCACAAATGCTCTACTATCTTTGAAGATAGTAGGCCAATAAAAACCACTTTGGAGGACTTTAGCCGCAGTCCTCTCACCTGAAAAATGGCCTCCATATTCGGAGCCATGGCAATGCCATAAAATAGCCTCAAACTCTTTTTCTGGAATACACCTTCTAATGATCCCATCAGAACATTCTCTAAACAAATAAGGCTCATCCCAGAAAAAGAATTTGGCATCATACAAAAATCTTTTCTTTTGTTGCCAAGTTAAATCAGGAGGCAACACACCAGCAGCTTTAAAATTGGCTAAATGTACATACCATGGAGCTATTTCTTGGATAGCTAAAAGCCTCTCATCTGGGAACTCCTCTTGAATAGGAATTGGATCGGAGTTCCCCTCTTCAAGTCTTGACAAATGGTCTGCTACACCATTGTCCTTCCCTTTCCTGTCCACAATTTCAAGATCAAACTCTTGCAAGAGTAAGATCCACCTGATCAACCTGGGTTTAGCTTCCTGCTTAGCAAACAAATACTTCAATGCAGCATGGTCAGTATGCACAATAACTTTAGTGCCCAAAACGTAAGGTCTGAATTTATCTAAAGCATAAACTACACTCAACAACTCCTTTTCAGTTGTAGCATAATTTTTTTGAGCTTCATTCAGAACCTTACTAGCATAGTAAATTACATGCAACACTTTTCCATTTTTTTGACAAAGAACAGCCCCTATTGCATTATCACTAGCATCACACATAACTTCAAAAGGTAAATCCCATTGGGGAGCAACAATGATAGGGGCTGAAACAAGTTTTTCCTTTAACAATTTAAAAGTAGCCAAACACTCATCATTAAAGATAAAAGGAGCCTCTTTTTCAAGGAGGTTTGTCATAGGTTTAGCAATTTTAGAGAAATCTTTTATAAATCGCCTATAAAAACCTGCATGACCAAGAAAGCTTCTTATACCTTTAATGTTAGTAGGAGGAGGTAGATTTTCAATAATCTCTGTTTTAGCTTTATCTACCTCAATCCCTTATCCAGAAATCTTGTGTCCAAGCACAATGCCATCTTTTACCATAAAATGGCATTTTTCCCAATTAAGTACCAAATTCTTTTCTTGGCACCTAACTAGAATCCTTTCCAAATTTTCCAAACACTTATCAAAGTTGGGGCCATATACAGAAAAATCATCCATGAACACTTCCATACATTCACCAATTAAATCATAAAAAATAGCAAACATACATCTTTGGAAGGTTCCTGGAGCATTACACAAGCCAAAAGGCATTCTTTTATAAGCAAACACCCCGAAGGGGCAAGTAAAAGCAGTTTTTTCTTGATCCTTAGGATCAACAACAATTTGATTATATCCTGAATATCCATCCAGGAAACAATAGTACTCATGGCCAGCCAACCTGTCAAGCATTTGATCAATAAAGGGAAGGGGGAAATGATCTTTCTGGGTGGCAGAATTTAGCCTCCGGTAATCTATACAAACCCTCCATCCAGTTACCTTCCTGGTGGGGATCAATTCATTATTTTCATTAGGAACCACTGTAATTCCCCCTTTCTTGGGAACTACCTGAACGGGACTAACCCATTCACTATCAGAAATGGGATAGATGATCCCTGCATCAAGCAACTTTATCACTTCTTTCCTTACCACCTCTTTCATGGTAGGATTAAGTCTTCTTTGGGGTTGGACTACAGGTTTAACTTGTTCTTCTAAACAAATTTTATGCATACAAACAGTGGGGCTTATGCCCTTAATGTCCTCAATAGTCCAACCCAAAGCAGATTTATGAGCTCTAAGAATTCTTACCAGTTTTTCTTCTTCAAGAGGAGAGAGGGAACTACTCACAATGACTGGTTTATTTTTACCTTCTTCAAGAAAAACATACTTAAGGGTAGAAGGTAAGGGCTTCAGTTCCCTCTTTTCCTCTTGAACTTCTTCATCCCTTCTCAGTTCCTCTACCCAGTTTTTCCTTGAAGGGAAAACATGAGCAGCTTCAAGAAACCTTGCCATCTCAATGACCTGTTCGTCATCACTTTCAATATCTTCGAATTCCAATCCCTCAGAGATTAAAGTCTCTAAAGGATCTTCTTTCAACATGGCAGCAAATGGTTAGGCAGAAATATTTTTATTTTTTATTTTTTTATATACAAGAAGTACTAAACAAAATAAAAATAAGAACTTGAAAAGAACCTTTCCCCGGCAACGGCGCCAAAAACTTGATAATGAAATTGCAAGTGTACAATTTACTATCGCGTAATATAAAAAGATCGAACCCAAGGGATAGGTGTTCTTATTATTATAAAATTTAGTACTTAAACATAAAAATAAAAGATGAATAATTGTTGTTGGTTTGAGAACTAGAAAGAAACAATTGCATAAAATAATAAGAAAAAGAGATGATGATGAATCTTAAGCACTTGGGTTGATTTATATAATTTATAAAATATGTGATGAGTGGATTTTATATGATAATTTTAGGGTCTTTTTAGTCTTTTTATTTTATTATTTTTGAATCTCATGTAGGTTTTTTATTGTTTTTATGTAGATTTTATATTTATTTTGCATTTTGCATGTAGATTAGATTTTATTTGTTTTTCTACCTTTATTTTATATTTTTAGGAACTTTTATAGCAATTTTATATTTTTAGGAAAAGCTGGTTTAGTTATCATTTTTGTCCAGGGACCACTTTGTACAGTTTCAGGAAATCAAGGTCCAAAGTGTGAAAGTTCAAGAGTGGAGGACTTAAAGTGAAGATTGAGAGAATATGAGGGCTTGAATTGAAGTGCTAACCAAGAGAGGACCAAAGTGAAAAAGAGGAATATGAAG
Source organism: Acmispon strigosus (assembly GCA_030819835.1). Taxonomy (NCBI): domain Eukaryota; kingdom Viridiplantae; phylum Streptophyta; class Magnoliopsida; order Fabales; family Fabaceae; genus Acmispon; species Acmispon strigosus. The sequence continues at coordinate 17,159,226 of JAUAMA010000007.1, read as the reverse complement.
CAACTCTCTTCAAATTAGCACATGGAAAATAAGCTTGAAGGAATTGATGGTAGTGGAGGAGAAGTTTCAGAATTAAACAAGGGCTGAGTAGTGGCTTTTGATGGCATTTAAATCCCACTAACCATGAAGAAGGAAGGAAAACTTGGAGCTGAAACAGCAGGTCCCAGCGCTGCAGCGCTGGGAAGCCAGCGCTCAAGCGCTGGCTTTCGGTCTGGCAGTGGATTTTTAATGCTTCCAGCGCCCAAGCGTTGGAAATTATAGCGCTGAAGCGTTGGAGGCTGGATTTTTACTATAAATAGGACCCTTTTCTTCACTTGTAAAGCACACCTTCATAGAATACAACAAGTATTCTCTCTTTCTCCCTCAAAGATCATTGTTCCTAGGAATTGTGGGAAGCCATGTTTGAGCTCCTAGTCCAGGGTAATTCAATGCTTCTTTTAGCCATGCTTGGCTAATTCTTCTTTTAAGTTTTTGGGTTGTTTTAATTTATAATTCATGTTCTAGTTTTCTTTTACATTTCTGAATAATATTTTCCATTCATGTTTATTTCTTTGTTCTTCATTAATCTTTATGCGCAAAAGGTTTCATGCTTTCTACTTATTCATAAGGCCATTTGTTAAGTAGTAAGGGAAATAGGAAATAAAAAAGGTTATATGTTTGCATTACTTAAGGCTATAAGGATGTACGTAATCTTGTGTTGGCTCGGACTCCTTCTTCATCTTCTTCTCTAATTAACTAATAACCAATGCTATGGAGTTAGTAATTAGGAAAGGAAGTTCTACATTTCTTAAGGCCATTAGGGTGTAGAAACTTAGGCTATAGCACCATGAATTTGAATTTAAAGTTCAGAAATTTAGTAAGAGTTCTCTAGCATGTTTTATAGATTATGTAAATCAACCCAAGAGCTTAAATTCCTCTCATCTTATTCCTTATCATTTTATGCTATTGTTATATCTTTGTTCTAAACCAACTTCATATTTCTATCTTTTAATTTTTATGCTTAAGTACTAAATTTTATATCAATAAGAACACCTATCCCTTGGGTTCGATAATCTTTTATATTACGCGATAGTAAAATTGTACACTTGCAATTTCATTATCAATATGCTAGCAACTACTACTTGAATTCTGAATTTTAGTACCAAGTCATGATGCTATAGCCTAATGTATCTACAAGTTAATACCTTAAGCATTATAGAACTTTCTCCTCAATTACTAAATTCAATACCTTGTAATCTAGAAAAAACCAAGAAGAAGATGAAGAAAGAATTTTCAGGCCAACATAAAGCTAAGTCTATCCTAATACCTTAGTGATATGTCATATAGCTTCTTTTATTTCCTAGATCCCTTACTACTTACCAATTTCCATTGTTATAAGAAATAAGTAAAATCTCTTGTGTGCACCAAGATAACATTAAGAACAAGGTAAATAAAACATGAACTATAGCAATAAAATTCAGAAGAGTAGAAGAAAACTAAAACATAGATTATAAATTAAAACAACCCAAGATACTTAAGAAAGAAGTTAGCCAAGCATGGCTAACAGAGACATTGGATTACCCTGGATAGGAGCTCAAATATGGCTTCCCACAAGTCCTAGGAACAATGCTCAAGAGGGAGAAAGAGAGAATACTTGTTGTATTCTAAGAAGGTGTGCTTTACAAGTGAAGAGGAGGGTCCTATTTATAGTAAAAATCCAGCCTCCAACGCTTCAGCGCTAGAATTCCCAACGCTTGGGCGCTGGGAGCATTAAAAATCCACTGCCAGACCGAGGGCCAGCGCTTGAGCGCTGGCTTCCCAGCGCTGCAGCGCTGGGCACTGCCTCTTCAACTTCAAGTTTTTCTTCTTCTTCATGGTTAGTGGGATTTGAATGCCATCAAAACCCACTACTCAGCCCTTGTTTAATTCTGAAACTTCTCCTCCACTACCATCAATTCCTTCAAGCTTATTTTCCATGTGCTAATTTGAAGAGAGTTGCTTCATATTCCTCTTTTCCACTTTTAATCCTCTCTTTGTTAGTACTTCAACTTTGGCCCTTTAACTCTCTCAATCTTCATTTTTAGCCCTCCACTCTTGAACTTTCACAAATAGGTCCTTGATTTCCTGAAACTTTACAAATCGGTCCCTGGACAAAAATGATAACTAAACCAGCTTTTCCTAAAAATATAAAATACCTATAAAAATTCCTAAAAATATAAAATAAAGGTAGAAAAACAAATAAAATCTAATCTACATGCAAAATGCAAAATAAATATAAAATCTACATAAAAACAATAAAAAACCTACATGAGACTCAAAAATAATAAAATAAAAAGACTAAAAAGACCCTAAAATTATCATATAAAATCCACTCATCAATATTCATCTAATTAATTTTATGTTGAACATTTATTGAAGTTTTGCTTATCCGGCGACTTTGATAGACTTTTGATAGGGTTTAAGTGCTTCTTATTTTGGGTACATTTTCTTGTTAATTTTGCTTTGATGCCTGATGATTGGATTTCATATGATGTTTTTAGGGCTTTCCAGATCTTTCATTGTAGAATTGGTACCTAACAAAGTATATATAATGTTCTATTGTTTTGCTGTTGTCTTATTCTATAACTATGCATTTATAATGTTTAGAAAAAACTCTCAATTTTCTTATGCTTTACAAGGGTGGGCCCCAGTTTCGTGCTATTGGCACCAAGAATTTCAAAAATGTGCTACAAAGACTGTTGTTTTGAAAGACAACAAAATAAAACACGTTCCACATTAGGTTGGAAGATTGTGGCCCTATATCCGAATTTACTGATGGAATAGAAGGACTTATAGTTCATTATGGTCTTCAACATGACGGAGGATGGCCCGAGGTGTGTTATTTAGGGGGATGTGAGTTTCATATTAAAGTTAAAGATAGAGATTTTAGATCAATCTCTACTGAACATGAAGGAAATAACTTTTATATCGGATGGATGCCAACGCAAGTTGTAGAAACTGACTATGATAGTGGACCTGACAACGAAAAAGAAAATACAATGTCTTACTACGAAAAGCCAACTTTCACCATCGCACATGATTACGAACAGAATGGAGGGTCATATCTATTTACTCAGGTTATTTTATATTACTTAGTTGTTAGTAACTATTTTTTTAAGAGCTATGATTGTTTTTAATATTTATGCCTTAATCCAGACTTTGCCAGCAGCGTTGGGGAAGCATGCGTTGCTTCCGGATAAACCTTCATTTTGTTTATTAAGAGATGCAAGTAAGCGAAGGTTTTATTGTGAATGTTCCGGGAATAAAAAAAAACAATCAAAGTGTATCGTGACAATTGGTTGGATAGACTTCATCAAAGAAAATAGATACAAAGATCAGAGCTGGATCAAGTAGGGAATTGATAAGAAGGATCCTTATGTAATACATGTCAGTGTAATCAATAAGTGAACTTAACAATTTAGAGTCCATTTTAGGAAAAGTTAGTACATGCGTCAACTTTTCATGCAATCGATTATTGCAAACACTTCTTTAGTTATTTAAAAAAGTCAAGCTTTTCCCAAAATATTGTGTCCTACAACTAATAATTTTGAAAAAGAAATTTAAAATCTATTAAAAAAACTCCATTTAGAAAATTATACTTTAATATTAATATATGAAATTTTATATATTTTATTTTAAATTTACAATATGAATTTATTTAAAAAAGTCTCTATATTATACAATTAAGAGTTCCAAGAACCTCTCTCCTAGGTGTCAAATTCCAGTGCATTTCGCTTAAGTGTTCCAATGATTTTCATCCTAAATGGATTCACTAGAACGCAGGGTTTGAAGTTCTCTTCTCATAGTGGCTCTTTCCGTGCACTCCTCCCCAAAACCTCCCAACTGACCAATCACATGAACCTTTTTCCAGTATTGCATTATGCATTAAACCTAATCATCTAACTGCAGCTAATACTTGAACCTTTTTTATCTTCCCACTTTATCTCACTGATTGATTTCCCTAGGTTTTTTTATCCTTTTCCACTCAAGACCCTAATTATTTCTCCTTCTCAATGTATTTTTTTGCTCTCCAGTGTTGTTTGTTAGATTTGAATTCGAAACCCTAATTATTATGGCGCCATTCATGAAATACTTTGTGGTTTCTCTATAAATAGGTTATTGCAATGTTTTGTTATTCACCAATTCTTCATTCTTTGTCTACTAGAATTTCTTATAGCCATGGCCATGAACTTTGATTCTCTTTCCAACATTTCACCCAAAAAAGAGACATGGAGGATCAATGTAAAGGTTGTTCATCTGCGGAAAGTTCCAAGCTTTGATAATCCGAGGTTACCTTTCTGTATTGAGATGGTTCTGATGGATGAAAATGGTGACAGGATTCATGCATCTGCCCTCAAAACCCTAAGCTACAAGTTTAAGCAATTGATCTATAAGGGTTCTACTTATACCATGTCTCATTTTGGAGTTGTTAATAATACTGGTGAGTTTCGTACCACCAGACATGCTTTTAAGCTGAACTTTCAACTTAGAACTGATGTCCACCAACTGAATGTCCTTTCTCTTTAGTTCCAATATCTGACATATTGTTCAAGTATTACGACAAGAAATATTTAACTGGTCAGATTTCATCGTTTGAGTTGATTTTTTTACACTCAGTATTTGTTTTTTCATATACCCATTGTCACAATTTGTGTTTTTTTTTTCACCATGTGATTGGGATTCTCACTGGCGTTGGAACTGAGCAGCAGTTCAAGAAAGATGGAATGAGTGACAAGATTACTAAGATTGAGCTCACGGCTGATTGGTAATAATGTTTATTTAAATTTTTATTTTCTGATTTCCCTTAAGTTTGGGTTATTTAATTGATTATTGTATTGTATTCCCTTATTGTAGTGCCAAGATTGAGTGTGCTTTCCTTGGTAACTTTGTTGATGAGATCAAAGCTTTTCTAGTTGCTGGTAATGCTAGCAATGATGTTGTAGTGATTCAACTTGCAAAAGTGAAGACTTTGAAAGGTTTTACCATTTCATAATTTAATTGGTTTTTATGTTATACTTTTTCAAATCTTGCACTTTTTATATGAGTCCATGTGAAATAATGTTTGTGCGTATTTTGAATGTAGACACCCCATGTCTGAATTCTGCTTATGGTGCAACAAAGGTTTTAATTCACCCTGATATTCAGGAATTGCTGCCATCAAGAAAAAGTAAATTCCATGTCCAAACTTTATTTTTTCATTATCGTGAAATAATATTAATGATTTTTACGTTTTCATTAGGTTCTTTGATTCAACTGAGTTAAGCTCTCTAGTTATGAGCCAACTTCCAAATCTAAGCAAATCTACACGAGAAGATTTTCTTATCATAACTTCTCTATAGACAATTGAAAAATCAAAGATAGTCTGGAGGTTTCTTTTATAATTTCTAAATTATGTTTAACAGACTTTTTTGTGTTGCAAAACTTCCATAATGTTCTTTTGTTATTCCTATTGAATTGTACTTGTGTGGTGCTTGGAACGATTAAGGTGCTGCCAGAGAATGGTGACTGGTGGTATCCATCCTGTAAATGCAACAAGATGGTTTGTCCTATAGGGTTACTGGAAATCAAACTCATTTTTCCGTCATTTTTCAATTACCGACTTCATTTTTGACCACCACAACATGGTGGCTGAAATTTATATTATTAATCTTCCTTTAAAGTCGCTTTGTCAGTTTGAGTTCTCATTTGCATGTTTTTTGATATGATTTAATTAGAATGCTGAAAAATCTAAGGAAGCAAAGCTTCCTGATGAGCTAAACAACATTCTAGACAAGACGTTTTTGTTCAAGATTGATGTCAAGATGTCTTCCAACTCCAAGTTTGAGCAATCCTATCGTGTCAAGAAAAATTGTAAGGAACGTGAGATAATCAACCAGTTCAATACCGTGACTGCTGAACCTAGGGTGAATATAATAATAATCTTGATTTGTTTTCACATTTTGGCATACTGTGATTTTTAGATGATTTAAAATAATTTAAAAAGTTAGGTTAATTGTGTTTAATCTCACACCTCAAAGATTGTGTTTATTTATTGGTTGTTTTAAAAAGTTATTTAATTAAACCAGTCTCATTTAGCAGGACTTGATCAGTGATGTTGTTGTTATTGATGATGAAAAAGTGTACGAGTCTACTTAGCCTGCTGCTGTTGTTCTTGGAGTTGAAACCCATGACTTAACCCCGGCAAAGCGGAGTTCACCTTCTGAAGTGCAGAATGTTATTTCTACTTCTACCAGTTCCCACAAGAAGCTTCTTGAAAAGATCAAGCAGGAGAAGATCTAAATATCAGTTCCATTTGTTGAAGAGATTTCTATTTTGTGTTATGTTCCACTGTTTTGAATTTTAATTTTTCAGTTTTCTACCTTTGTTACTAAGATTTAAGCTATATGTTTTCATGATAATTTGTGGATCTCTTTAATCTTGGCCTTAATTTTGCGGCCTTTATCTGGCAATATTTTGGCTTCTAAATTTTGCGCATTAATTATGAAAGATTGTCGTTGATAATAATTTTTTTAGTAATGGTTGATGATGTTATTATCGCGCCGTTTATCATTCACATATTTTTTTGATATTGGTTTCTTATTTTGATCTATGAACGAATGATTTTGTGATAGTATTTTCCCTTTTAACCATAATCATCATTCAACCTTCATTCACTAAAATATTTTAAAATGTAGAAGTTTTCCAATTCTTTTTTCTCTTGCCCCGTTCTATAACTATATATTACTTCAATGTAATATATATGTTTAACACAACCATCAAATAATTGTTCATATATCTTAAACCAAATCCTCATTTTCAATAAATAGTTGTTAGTTATTCTTAATTTAAATTTAAATATCTTTTGCTAAATAGTTTAAAATCTACTCAATTCTTTTCAATGAGTTTAGCCATGGTACATATCTGTTGTAACTTTGCATCTGTTTTCATTAATTAAATATCGCCGTTTATTATTCTAATATTTCTTTATGTTCAACGAATGAATTTTTTTTTATCCTCATGCACTCAATTTTTTGAAATATATTAATCTTAATTTTTTTATAGTATTTGCCTTTGTAACCATAAAAACTAATTTACATGATGGATAAAACAATTTAACCAATTCATACATTTTGGGGTTAAATATAAGCAATTCATTCCAAGCCATTTGCTTCCTTCGTCGTTGCAAGAAATAAATTTTACTTTAAAGTAATATATTAATAACCTAATTATGAAATAGATGCTCATTTATGTTAAATTCACACCACGTATTCATTAAATATCTTTAAATATTCGTTAGCTTTTTCTTAAATTTAATTTAAACCTCATTTGCTAAAGATTTTGAAAACTATTCTTAAATTCCGCAAGTGTAATTTGTAATTAAGTAAACCTTCTGAATGCTCATATTTTTTCTTTATAATGGTTTATATCCAAACTTATTTTCAAAAGAAAAAATTACCTGTTTAGTAACTTATCGTACACATTGATTTTACTCTCATATATCAATTATAATAACCCAAATTAATTTTTTACATTACCGATGGAAAACTTAATGACTTTTACTTTCCGTAATTAATTTTTTTACATATAGATGTCAACAACAAAATTGGTTACAAAGATTTATGCTACTCTTCCGTTCCAAATTATAAGGACCTGTTCAGACAATCACGCTTATTAAGAAAACATGTAATAAGCTAATTAATATCTTGGTTTTGTTATTTTTTTGTACAAATCTTCCATATATGCCCCTATGTTAGTATTGGATATATCAAAGGTTGGTTGGGAAACATGAAAGAGAAGTAATTAGTAGAGGTGATAATTTAAGTTTTGGAATTGAAAATATAATGAATGCAAGGGGTAAAAAAGGAAAAACTTTTTTTTTTTTTGAAATCTAGAAGGGTTTTATAATTTGGGACACCAAGTTTGTCTCTAAAGAACCTCATAATTTGGGACGGAGGAGTAATAAGCAGGGATGGATCCACATAGGACTTGAGGGGGGCAAGTGCCCCCACAAGATTTTTCATTTTTCAAGAAAAAATACTACATATACTCTACATTTTTAGAATATTCAGTAAATAATTGCCCCAACAAAATAATAAGTATCCTCATTGTTTTGTACTTTGGAAAAAGATGAGCTCAAATTCATTTCACTCACATTCACATGAAAGAGATGAGAGTAGATAAAACATAAGTAAGAAATATTATGCCTCAAGTTTCATAGAAAACTAACATCTACAACTATTGATATGCGTTCTTGTATACTCCTTCATGTTCATATTGCACAAACATCTTGGTTTTGTCTTCTAAATAAAGAAAATACTTGGTAAACACATAATTTATCTCTTGTAGTTCTCATGATAGGTTATTTAGACGCTACATATTTAACTTTCATAATCTAAGTATGAAATCAGAATTTTGGTTTTAGAAAAAAATCTATAAAGGTGATTTAGATGAAAATATTACTTTTACTAAACAACTAAGGAAATTAAGTATTTTCATCCCTTTTTGTTGAAACAACATTGATGAAATGGTCCCTTCTTGTCATTCTATCGTATCCTTAAACTAATTTCAATTGGGGCTTCGTTTGTGTTTGAGTAATAGTGACGCCATTGCATTATCATTTTCCAATATACATTATTTTGACATGTATTACTATAAATTCCTTTTGTTGTTCATAAGCCTACCTGATTCCAATATACCTAATGATCTATGTATACTCCATATTCCCAAACATTCGAAGAATAATTCCTTTCTCAACTCATTAATTTTGAACACATCTTTAATGATTTATAGGTATGCATTAACATCCTTGTGAGTTGTGATACATCCCGGTGAAGCACTTGTAGGTGATTGGATTTACTAGCTATGCCTGAGTTATTGTGCTAGTTCCTTGTGGAACATCGATCCCCTTGACATAAGGTCATTAGGGTAGTGGCCTATTGTCACAATTTTTGGGGATGCCATGTTTAGGTCAATAATATGCATATAGGTGCTACAAGTAAATTTTTCTGCTATGCCCTCATTTTATTCTTTGACCTTAGTGCATTTTCTGAGTAGGGATATTACTCAAGATCTTTTATTTGGCTAGACTAGATATATGGTTGTGAAAACATCTTTCCTCCATCCATTCATAGGATATTCATCTCATTAATTTTATGTTGAACATTTATTGAAATTTTGCTTATCTTGCGACTTTGATAGACTTTTGAATGGGTTTAAGTGCTTTTTATTTTAGGTACCTTTTCTTGTTAATTTTGCTTTGATTCCGGATTACTAGATTTCATATGATGTTTTTAGGGTCTTTTAGTTTATTTTATTTTATTTGTATTGAGTCTCATATAGGTTTTTATTCTTTTTATTTAGATTTTCTATTTATTTTTGCATTTGCATGTAGATTAGCTTTTATTTAATTTTAAGCTTTATTTATATAATTTTAGGTATTTTTATTAGTTTTTAGTCTTTTTAGGAAACTGGTTAAATTAAGCATATTTGTGGGGACCAAGGTGCAAATTGCAAGAAATGAAGGACTGAAAATGAATCAACATTTCTAATTGGCACATGTGAAAAATGCCATGAGTGGAGAATTGATGAGGAAGGGAGGTTTCAGAAGTTAATAAGGGACAAGAATGTGCCTACATCAGTGCCATTGAGGGCCATGAAACCTCATCAAGAGGAAAAACAGAACAGCAAGGAGATGAAGCATCATCCGTGCCAACGCTGGAGCGTTGGCAACCCAACGCTTGAGCGTTGAGACGTGGCAGGTTTTATTATAAATAGGGCCTTTGCTTTCCTTTGTAATCAGACCTTTCACACCCTTCATACCATCTTTCTTCTTGGTTTAGAGCAATTTCCTGGACTTGTGGGAAGCCTCTTTGAGCTCCCAATTCAGGTTTTTCTCTTTATGTTTCTCTTAGCCATGCTAGGCTAATTTCTCTTGTATTTGGGTTTTTATGAATTTTCATAAAACTATGATGTAAGTCTTAATCTTTATATATGAATGAAGTTCTTGTTCTTAGTATTTTCTCCCCATGCTTCATTAATCTTGGTGCACACAAGTTCACTTTGCTCAATTCTTGCACAATGGTAATTGGTAGGATTTGAGGGAAATTAGATTAAATTAATGGATTATTCAACACTTAGGTATAAGGATGGAAACCAATTCTATTGGCTAGAACTAAGAACACTAATGCTTCAATTTGATTAACTAATCACTAAGGTATTAGGCTTAGTAATTGGATTGAAAGTTCTATTTGATTAAGGCATTAACAAATAGAAATCCTAGGCTAAAGAACCTAAGAACTAGTTCTAATTTCATGTGTAAAAGTGATTCTGAAAAGCTAAGTTAAGTGAAGTGAAATTCAACCCAAATACTTGTTTTAACATTTTTACCGTTTTCTTGCTTTTAGTATTTTTCTATCACATTATCAAAACAAAACATCTTTTATTTTACCAACTCTGAAAAACCAATAATAAAATCAACCAATCCCTGTGGAGGCGATATCTTTTATATTACTTCGATAATCAACCGTACACTTGCAGATTTGGCTTATCAAATGGCCTTATGACATAAGTAGAAAGCAAGATATCTTTTGTGCACAAAGATGAATAAAGAACAAGGAAATAAAACATGAAAGGAAATATTATTCAGAAATGTTTAAAAAGACTAGAACATGAATTATAAACTTAAACAACCCAAAAACTTAAAGAAGAAGTTAGCCAAGCATGGCTAAAAGAATCATATTATTACCCTGGATAGGAGCTCAAGTTTGGCTTCCCACAATTCCTAGGAACAATGATCTTAAGGAGGAAAGAAGAATACTTGTTGTATTCTGAAATGGTGTGTCTTACAAGTGAAGAAAAGGCCCCTATTTATAGTAAAAATTCACCCGCCAACGCTTGAGCGCTGGCATTCCCAACGCTTGGGCGTTGGGATGCATTAAAATTCCACTATCAAACCGAGGCCCAGCGCTTGAGCGCTGGCTTTCCAACGCTTGAGCGCTGGGTGAGAATCTGACTCATCTCCTAGTCAGAGTCCCAACGCTTGAGCGTTGGGTCGCCTGCTGCTTCATCTTCAAGCTTTTCCCTTCTTCATGGTAATGGGTTTTCAATGCCTTCAATGGCCACCATTCAGCCCTTAATCATTTCTGAAACTTCCTTCCCACTACCATCAATTCTTCAAGCTTATTTTCCATGTGCTAAATTGGAGAGAGTTGCTTCATATTCTTCTTTTTCTCTTTTAGCCCTCTCTTTACTAGCACTTCAATTCTGGCCCTTTAATTCTTTGAAACTTCACTTTTAATCCTCCACTCTTCAACTTTCACACTTTGATCCCTGATTTCCTCAAACTTTACAAATTAGTCCCTGGACAAAAATGATAACTATACCAGCTTTTCCTAAAAATATAAAATAACTATAAAAATTCTTAAAAATATAAAATAAAGTTAGAAAAACAAATAAAATGTAATCTATATGCAAAATGAAAAATAAATATTAAATCTACATAAAAATAATAAAAATCCTATATGTGACTCAAAAATAATAAAAATAAAAAGACTAAAAACAACCTAAAAACATCATATAATATCCACTCATCACATATGAAATAGCAATTCTTTCGTACACAATAATGACGCACACTCCACTGTAGTTCTGTTTTATGCTATGATCTTTACAAGTGGAAAAGCAAACACAATATTTTGCACTATAAGGTAGCTTAGGAAGGAATTTAAAGGATATGGTTAGACGTTGAATGCTTTCATAATCATAAAAATTGGCCTCTCTTATTTTGGTCAAACAATGGAAAAATAAAAAGCTCAATATAGTTGTATTTTTTGAAATAGTTATTGAAACAGTTACATTAATTGGATTATATGAGTGTGAGGCAAATTAAGATTATTAACCGTGGAGTTTCAGAAAACTTGATGAATCAAAGAAGAAAGATATGAAGTATTTTTCATAATGCCACCTAAGTGGAGGAAAAAGTTGTATATGGAGCACACCAGAAAGAAGTTTATGTCGTTTATCCCTCCACAGTATACATCTGATGAGGTTCACTAATAAGGAGACTATTTAAGACATCAATCTCATCCTCTTGAGTAGGGGCAATAATTTTTGCTGACATTCAAACTAGAGACAAGTTAGCATTATTCCTTTTTAATGCCACAGAAAGTATAACATTCTGGATATGACGTGATCATACATTCTGGATACTGAAGTTGTATGTTGATAAGGGTGAATTGGTTACTCTTATTAATTCAATGTATATTATTTGGTACACAAGTGGCTCATCTATGAAAAACCACTTGACTTTTCACAAAATAAGACATTTATCATGCAACTCACACGCGCATCAGATCTATTTATGATTTCCTTGTTGGATACAAGTAAACGACACCTGTTGTTGTTCTAGAACATGTGTGGTCTTGAAGATCTAGAGTGATATTATCACCATCTTTCTGAAAGGTATGAATATGTAAAATGTAAAACTGAGTTTAACATTGTTGCCGTTAAAATGCTTTTTTATTAAACATGTTCTTCATAAATACGTAACTACGTCTCAGCTTTCAATTTTAACTGACTTTTATTTTATTTTACTTTTAATATGTTTTAATATTTTTATTTTATCTCTAAATTTTCCTTTTTATTGAAATAACTAAAATGAAACAAATTTAAAATATAAAACCGAAATTAAGAATAAATCTTAAAAATGACAAAAAAGGAAGGTGTAAAATGACTTCATCACTTTATAATCTTATTTGACTGGCATTAGTCTCCGTTTATAAATTTCAGCTAAAAAGGAATTAAATATGAATGAATTGTACAAGTTTTTGATAAAGGAAATTTGTGCTGTTTTAAAAAAGTATATTGAGGAAATGTTTATCTTGTCGGAAAGTTAGAACAAAGTTATACAACTCTCATGAGAACTCCAACTGCTAAATTATATGTTAACTAAGTGGATTTCTATTTAGAAGAAAAACTCAAGACATAGACGCAACATGTTCATGGAGAAATATACGAGAACTCGTTTCCAAAGTTGTAGATGTTAGTTTTGTATGAAACTTGAGGCATTTAAAAGATTATGTTGCCATATAAACATAAAATCATTATTAAATATTTTTCATTACCCTATAAATATTTGTTTTGTCAAATTTAAAGGATTTTTATATCAAAATTTGCAAGTAAAACTTTAGATAAATCTAAAAAAATAACGTGTTGTTAAATTCTTAGGGACATCCACATGAAATTTCATCCAATGACTAAACACAAAAATTATTTTCATGTAGGAAATATCCGTTTTTGGACTAGACTTCAGGAACTCTTGTAGAAGATCTAAACTTCTTGAAGCATCACTTAAATGTCCACTTTTTCAATAGTATTTTGAACTCTAGACTTAAGGAGCGCAACACTAAAAAATGGACAGAAATAACAAGAAACTAGACGTGGTGCCGAAACTTTCTGTAATGGCTCCTATGTATATATAGGTGAGGAAGAGAACCGTGAAGGTGGAAAAATGTTTCGTCCTGTGATCAGAAATTAAAAGGAGGGAATCTTACTTTGAAAATTAGCATGAATGCTAGAAGTCCAGGGAGGGTGATTATAAAAGTTTGTGGAAATTCTAGCTATGAGAGAGAATGAGAGTGACAAAAGCTCTAATTTCCCATATGTCTATGATGGACTGTATTTGGTGAACAACTAGACTAAATGATAGTGTGAAAATGAGGAACTTCTAATCAAGTTTACATCGAATAGAATGTCAAATTCACCCCCCACCTGCATTTCCCATGTAGGTTTAGGTTTAAAAGGTTCCCCTGCAAGTTATATAACTAGGTGGGGGGGTAAATTAATTCCCCACCTGTCAAATTAACCCCAATTTGACTTGCAGGTGAACCTTTAAAACCTAAATTTACATGGGCAACGCAGGTGGGGGGTTTATTTGACATTCTATTCGATGTAAACTTGATTAGAAGTTCCTCATTTTCACACTACCCTTCGGTCTAGTTGTTCACCAAATACAGTTCACCGTAGACATATGGGAAAATAGAGCTTTTGTCACTCTCATTCTCTCTCAATGCTAGAATTTCCATAAAATTTTATAATCACCCTCCCTGGAGTTCTTGCATTCATGCTAGTTTTCAAAGTAAGATTCCCTCCTTTTAATTTCTGATCACGGGACGAAACATTTTTTCCACCTTCAGGGTTTTCTTCCTCACCTATATATACCTAGGAGCCATTACAGAAAGTTTCGGCACAACGTCTAGTTGCTTGTTATTTCTGTCCATTTTTTAGTGTTGCGCTCCTTAAGTCTAGAGTTCAAAATACTATTGAAAAAGTGGACATTCAGGTGATGCTTCAAGAAGTTTAGATATCCTACAAGTGTTCCTGAAGTCTAGTCCAAAAACGGATATTTCCTACATGAAAATAATTTTTGTGTTTAGTCATTGGATGAAATTTCATGTGGATGTCCCTAAGAATTTAACAACAAGTTATTTTTTTAGATTTATCTCAAATTTTACTTGCAAATTTTGATATAAAAATCCTGTAAATTTGACAAAACAAATATTTATAGAGTAATGAAAAAATATTTAATAATGATTTTATGTTTATAGGGTATTCAAAATTAAAGAGAATATTTTTCCAAAAAAATAAGAAGAAAAAAAATTCACATAAATAAAATATTATATTTATTAAAAAATGATAAAATTAAAATAAAAAAGAAATGAAATAAATACTTACCTCGATGCAGAGCACTCGAAAAGTCTCTAACTGCGTAGGTCTCCTAGGACTTTGACCTTGCCGCACATCATCAACACTCCAAAAGTTTACACTAGCACGTAGGCTAGTGCAAAGCAAAAAACTCAATGGATCTAAAATAGATCTCTAAAAATCTTGAACTATGCTACAAACTCTGTGTTTTTACACTATGTTTGTGTGATCCAAAACACTCAAAGTAATTTTAATCTTAGACCTTAGTCTTTGAATTTTTGGATGATCAAACATGAGAAGAAGTTCCCTTTATATAGAGGAAGGAGAAGAAAGAACGGGGATGTTTTAGCAATGTGGGACTTAAAATAGTTTACCAATTATTCCTTTAAAATAAAATACATATTTCGTATGGCAACCTTAGGTGTTTTTTATCTATCCAAATATTGGTATTACGTATTGCTCTGTCTAACAAAAATTGTAGGTGCAACATAATCTTTTAAATGCCTCAAGTTTCATACAAAACTAACATCTACAACATTGGATACGAGTTCTCGTATATTTCTCCAAGCTTTAGCAATGTGAGACTAAAACAGTTGATCAGTGCTTTACTTTGTTGTGAGATCTCAAATTTCATGGCAACTTTAACTGTTTATTAACTATCCAAAGAATGAAATAACATCTTGTTTTGTTAAAAATAATTGTAGGCGACCACATTACATTTCAAATGTCTCAAGTTTCATACAAAAATAACATCTACAACTACATATATGCGTTCTTGTATACTCCTTCGTGTACATTTTGCACAAGCATCTTAGTTTTGTCTTCTAAATAAAGAAAATACTTGGTAAACACATAATCTATCTCTTGTAGTTGTCATGATAGTGTATTTATATGCTACGTATTTAACTTTCATAACCACAGTATTAAATCAGAATTTTTGTTTTAGAAAAGAATATATAAAGGTGATTTAGATGAAAATATTAGTTTTACTTAACAACTAAGGAAATTAAGTATTGTCATCCCTTTTTGTTGAAAGAACATTGATGAATTGGTCCCTTCTTGATATTCTATGTTATCCTAAAATTAATTTTAATTGGGGCTTTGTGTGTGTTTGAGTATTAGTGACGCCATGGCCTTATCATTTTCCAATATATATTATTTTTGCATGTATTACTATAAATTTCTTTTGTTGTTCATATGCTTACTTGATTCAAACAGGTAAATATATGTAGATGCTAGCGGTAACTTAAATAATCAATAAATATGAATTAATGATCTATGTATACTCCATATTCCAAAACATTCGAAGAATAATTTATCCTTTCTCAACTCATTAATTTTGAACACGTCTTTAATGATTTATAGGTATGCATTAACATCCTCGTGAGTTGTGATACATCCCGGTGAAGCACTTGTAGGTGATTGGATTTACTAGCTTTGCTTGAGTTATTCTCCTATTTTCTTGTGGAACAACGATCCCCTTGACATAAGGTAATAAGGGTAGTGGCCTATTGTCACAATTGTTGGGGATGCCATGTTTAGGCCAATAATATGCATGTAGGTGCTACAAGTAAACTTTTCTGCTATGCCCTCATTTTATTCTTTGAACTTAGTGCATTTTCTAAGTAGGCATATTACTCAAGATCTTTTATTTGGCTAGACTAGATATATGGTTGCGTAAACATCTTTCCTCCATCCATTCATAGGATATACATCTAATTAATTATATGTTGAACATTTATTGAAATTTTGCTTATCTTGCGACTTTGATAGACTTTTGATTGGGTTTAAGTGCTTTTTATTTTTTGTACCTTTTCTTGTTAATTTTGCTTTGATTCCTGATGACTGGATTTTATATGATGTTTTTAGGGTCCTTTTAGTTTATTTTATTTTATTTGTATTTAGTCTCATATAGGTTTTTATTCTTTTATTTAGATTTTCTATTTATTTTTGCATTTGCATGTAGATTAGCTTTTATTTGTTTTTAAGCTTTATTTGTATAATTTTAGGTATTTTTATTAGTTTTTAGTCTTTTTAGGAAACTGGTTAAATTAAGCATATTTGTGGGGACCAAGGTGCAAATTGCAAGAAATGAAGGACTGAAAATGAAGCACCAATTCTAATTGGCACATGTGAAAAATGCCATGAGTGGAGAATTGATGTGGAAGGGAGGTTTCAGAAGTTAATAAGGGACAAGAATGTGGCTACATCAGTGCCATTGAGGGCCATGAAACCTCATCAAGAGGAAAAACAAAACAGCAAGGAGAAGAAGCATCATCCGTGCCAACACTTGAGCGTTGGGACGTAGCACGTTTTATTATAAATAGGGTCTTTGCTTTCCTTTGTAAACACACCCTTCATACCATCTTTCTTCTTGGTTCAGAGCAATTTCCTGGACTTGTCGAAAGCCTCTTTGAGCTCCCAATTTAGGTTTTTCTCTTCTTGTATCTCTTTGCCATGCTAGGCTAATTTCTCTTGTATTTGGGTTGTTATGAATCTTCATAAAACTATGCTGTAAGTCTTAATCTTTATATATGAATGATGTTCTTGTTCTTAGTATTTTCTCCCCATGCTTAATTAATCTTGGTGCACACAATTTCACTTTGCTCAATTCTTGCACAATGGTAATTGGTAGGATTTGAGGGAAATTAGATTAAATTAATGGATTATTCATCACTTAGGTATAAGGATGGAAACCAATTCTGTTGGCTAGAACTAAGAACACTAATGCTTCAATTTGATTAACTAATCACTAAGGTATTAGGCTTAGTAATTGGATTGAAAGTTCTATTTGATTAAGGCATTAACAAATAGAAATCCTAGGCTGAAGCACCTAAGAACTAGTTCTAATTTCATGTGTAAAAGTGATTCTGAAAAGCTAAGTTAAGTGAAGTGAAATTCAACCCAAATACTTGTTTAATCATTTTTATCATTTCATTGCTTTTAGTCTTTTTCTATCACAATATCAAAACAAAACATCTTTAATTTTACCAACTCTGAAAAACCAATTATAAAATCAACCAATCCCTGTGGAGACTATATCTTTTATATTACTTCGATATTCAACCGTACACTTGCGGATTTGGCTTATCAATGCCCTAATTTTATCCGTTAACCTTTGTGCTTTTTCTAAGCAGGGAGATTAATCATGATCTTTGCTTTGGGTAGGTATCGTGGTTGGGGAAACCTCGTTCCCCCATCCATGCGTAGCACACTGATTTATTTCATTTGATATTGAACATTTATTGAAATTTTAGCTTTTTTTAGATATAATATTTCGGGTTTTTGTGCTTTGCATTTTAGGTTCCTTTTCATACAAATTTCAAAGATGTGTTTGTTTAATTAAAACTTCATTAAGAGTTATAATCTTTCTACGCATAGTCTAAATTTAGGTGTTTTCTTTTAGAATCAACTCGTCTCCGATGTTGATGCTATTTTTTGGTATTATATTTAACCATATTGATACCCAAATCGCAAGTGCACGATTGACTATCGCGTAGTATAAAAAGATCGAACCCAAGGGATAGGTGTTCTTTTTATTATAATATCCAGTACTTGTGCAAAAAAATTAAAAGATGAATATATGATGTTGGTTTTATAGCAATCAAGAACAAAAGCATAAAATGATAAGAAATAAAGATGATAAGAATTTAACCTCTTGGGTTGGTTTACATAGTCTATAAAACATGCTAGTAATCTCCTACTTAATTTCCGAATTTTAAATCCAATTTCATGATGCTATAGCCTAGAATTTCTACAAGTTAATTGTCTTAAGAAATGTAGAACTTTCTTCCTAATTACTAAATCCATAGCCTTGACATTTAGTTAACCAGAAAAGAAGATGAAGAATGAATTTGGGCCAGCACAAAGTTACGTCTATCCTAATTGCCTTAAGAGATATATACTTATAACCTTTTTTATTTCCTATTTCCCTTACTACTTACCAAATGGCCTTATGACATAAGTAGAAAGCAAGATATCTTTTGTGCACAAAGATGAATAAAGAACAAGGAAATAAAACATGAAAGGAAATATTATTCAGAAATGTAGAAAAAGACTAGAACATGAATTATAAACTAAAACAACCCAAAAACTTAAAGAAGAAGTTAGCCAAGCATGGCTAAAAGAATCATTGAATTACCCTGGATAGGAGCTCAAGTTTGGCTTCCCACAATTCCTAGGAACAATGATCTTAAGGAGGAAAGAAGAATACTTGTTGTATTCTGAAATGGTGTGACTTACAAGTGAAGAAAAGGCCCCTATTTATAGTAAAAATTCACCCTCCAGCGCTTGAGCGCGGGCATTCCCAACGCTTGGGCGTTGGGATGCATTAAAATTCCACTATCAGACCGAGGCCCAGCGCTTGAGCGCTGGCTTTCCAACGCTTGAGCGCTGGGTGAGAATCTGACTCATCTCCTAGTCAGAGTCCCAACGCTTGAGCGTTGGGTCGCCTGCTGCTTCATCTCCAAGCTTTTCCCTTCTTCATGGTAATGGGTTTTCAATGCCTTCAATGACCACCACTCAGCCCTTAATCATTTCTGAAACTTCCTTCCCACTACCATCAGTTCTTCAAGCTTATTTTCCATGTGCTAAATTGGAGAGAGTTGCTTCATATTCTTCTTTTTCTCTTTTAGCCCTCTCTTTACTAGCACTTCAATTCTGGCCCTTTAATTCTTTGAAACTTCTCTTTTAATCCTCCACTCTTCAACTTTCACACTTTGATCCCTGATTTCCTCAAACTTTACAAATTGGTCCCTGGACAAAAATGATAACTATACCAGCTTTTCCTAAAAATATAAAATAACTATAAAAATTCCTAAAAATATAAAATAAAGTTAGAAAAACACATAAAATCTAATCTATATGCAAAATGAAAAATAAATATAAAATCTACATAAAAATAATAAAAATCCTATATATGACTCAAAAATAATAAAAATAAAAAGACTAAAAACAACCTAAAAACATTATATAATATCCACTCATCACATATGAAATAGCAATTCTTTCGTACACAATAATGACGCACACACCACTGTAGTTCTGTTTTATGCTATGATCTTTACAAGTGGAAAAGCAGACACAATATTTTGCACTATAAGGTAGCTTAGGAAGGAATTTAAAGGATATGGTTAGACGTTGAATTCTTTCATAATCATAAAAATTGACCTCTCTTATTTTGGTCAAACAATGGAAAAATAAAAAGCTCAATATAGTTGTATTTTTTTTGAAATGGTTATTGAAACAGTTACATTAATTGGATTATATGAGTGTGAGGCAAATTAAGATTATTAACCGTGGAGTTTCAGAAAACTTGATGAATCAAAGAAGAAAGATATGAAGTATTTTTCATAATGCCACCTAAGTGGAGGAAAAAGTTGTATATGGAGCACACCAGAAAGAATTTTATGTCGTTTATCCCTCCACAGTATAAATCTGATGAGGTTCACTAACAAGGAGACTATTTAAGACATCAATCTCATCCTCTTGAGTAGGGGCAATAACTTTTGCCGACATCCAAACTAGAGACAAGTTAGCATTATTCCTTTTTAATGCAACAGAAAGTATAACATTCTGGATATGACGTGATCATACATTCTGGATACGGAAGTTGTATGTTGATAAGGGTGAATTGGTTACTCTTATCAATTCAATGTATATTATTTGGTACACAAGTGGCTCATCAATCAAAAAACACTTGACTTTTCACAAAATAAGACATTTATCATGCAACTCACACACGCATCAGATCTATTTATGATTTCCTTGTTGAATACAAGTAAAGTACACCTGTTGTTGTTCTAGAACATGTGTGGTCTTGAAGATCTAGAGTGATATTATCACCATCTTTTTGAAAGGTATGAATATGTAAAATGTAAAACTGAGTTTAACATTGTTGCCGTTAAAATGATTTTTTATTGAACATGTTCTTCATAAATACGTAACTATGTCTCAGCTTTCAATTTTAACCGACTTTTATTTTATTTTACTTTTAATCTGTTTTAATATTTTTATTTTATCTCTAAATTTTCCTTTTTATTAAAATAACTAAAATGAAACAAATTTAAAATATAAAACCAAAATTAAGAATAAATCGAAAAAATGACAAAAAAGGAAGGTGTAAAATGACTTCATCACTTTATAATCTTATTTGCTTGGCATTAGTCTCCGTTTATAAATTTCAGCTAAAAAGGAATTAAATATGAATGAATTGCACAAGTTTTTGATAAAGGAAATTTGTGATGTTTTAAAAAAGTATATTGAAGAAATGTTTATCTTGTCGGAAAGTTAGAACAAAGTTATACAACTCTCATGAGAACTTCAACTGCTAAATTATATGTTAACTAAGTGGATTTCTATTTAGAAGACAAACTCAAGACATTGACGCAACATGTTCATGGAGAAATATACGAGAACTCGTATCCAAAGTTGTAGATGTTAGTTTTGTATGAAACTTGAGGCATTTAAAAAATTATGTTGCCACCTACAATTTTTGTTAGAGAGAGCAATACGTAATACCAATATTTGGATAGATAAAAAACACCTAAGGTTGCCATACGAAATATGTATTTTAGTTTAAAGGAATAATTGGTCAACTATTTTTAGTCCCACATTGCTAAAACTTCCCCGTTCTTTCTTCTCCTTCCTCTATATAAAGGGAACTTCTTCTCATGTTTGATCATCCAAAAATTCAAAGACTAAGGTCTAAGATTAAAATTACTTTGAGTGTTTTGGATCACACAAACATAGTGTAAAAAAACAGAGCTTGTAGCATAGTTCAAGATTTTAAGAGATCTATTTTATATCCATTGGGTTTTTTGCTTTGCACTAGCCTACGTACTAGTGTAAACTTTTGGAGTGTTGGTGATGTGCGTCAAGGTCAAAGTATTTTAGATGAAAATATTAGTTTTACTAAACAACCAAGGAAATTAAGTATTGTCATCCCTTTTAGTTGAAAGAACATTGATGAATTGGTCCCTTATTGTCATTCTATTTTATCCTGAAATTAATTTTAATTGGGGCTTTGTGTGTGTTTGAGTATTAGTGACGCCATGGCCTTATCATTTTCTAATATATATTATTTTTGCATATATTACTATAAATTTCTTTTGTTGTTCATATGCCTACTTGGTTCAAACAGGTAAATATATGTAGATGCTAGCGGTAACTTAAATCATCAATAAATATGAATTAATGATTTATGTATACTCCATACTCCCATACATTCGAAAAAAAAATTATCCTTTCTCAACTCATTAATTTTGAACACGTCTTTAATGATTTATAGGTATGCATTAACTACCTTGTGAGTTGTGATACATCGTGGTGAAGCACTTGTAGGTGATTAGATTTACTAGCTATGCTAGAGTGATTGTGCTAGTTCCTTATGGAACCCCGATCCACTTGACATAAGGTCATAAGGGTAGTGGCCTATTGTCACAATTGTTGGGGATGCCATGTTTGGGTCAATAATATGCATGTAGGTGCTACAAGTAAATTTTTCTGCTATGCCCTCATTTTATTCTTTGACCTTAGTGCATTTTCTGAGTAGGGATATTACTCAAGATCTTTTATTTGGCTAGACTAGATATAAGGTTGTGAAAACAGTTTTCATAGGATATTCATCTAATTAATTTTATGTTGAACATTTATTGAAGTTTTACTTATCCGGCGACTTTGATAGACTTTTGATTGGGTTTAAGTGCTTTTTATTTTGGGTACCTTTTCTTGTCAATTTTGCTTTGATGCCTGATGATTGGATTTCATATGATGTTTTTAGGGCTTTCCAGATCTTTCATTGTAGAATTGGTACCTAACAAAGTATATATAATGTTATGTTGTTTTGCTGTTGTCTTATTCTATAACTACGCAATTATAATGTTTAGAAAAAACTCTCAATTTTCTTATGCTTTGCAAGGGTGGGCCCCAGTTTCGTGCTATTGGCACCAAGAATTTCAAAAATGTGTTACAAAGACTGTTGTTTTGAAAGACAACAAAAAAAAAAACACGTTCCACATTAGGTTGGAAGATTGTGGCCCTGTATCCGAATTTACAGATGGAATAGAAGGACTTATAGTTCATTATGGTCTTCAACATGAAGGAGGATGGCCCGAGGGGTGTTATTTAGGGGGATGTGAGTTTCATATTAAAGTTAAAGACAGAGATTTTAGATCAATCTCTACTGAACATGAAGGAAATAACTTTTATTTCGGATGGATGCCAACGCAAGTTGTAGAAACTAACTATGATAGTGGACCATCGCACATCATTACGAACAGAATGGTGGGTCATATCTATTTACTCAGGTTATTTTATATTACTTAGTTGTTAGTAACTATTTTTTTAAGAGCTATGATTGTTTTTAATATTTATGCCTTGATCCAGACTTTGCCAGCAGCGTTGGTGAAGCATGCATTGCTTCCGGATAAACCTTCATTTTGTGTATTAAGAGATGCAAGTAAGCGAAGGTTTTATTGTGAATGTTCCGGGAATAAAAAAAACAATCAAAGTGTATCATGACAATTGGTTGGATAGACTTCATCAAAGAAAATAGATACAAAGATCAGAGCTGGATCAAGTAGGGAATTGATAAGAAGGATCCTTATGTAATACATATCAGTGTAATCAATAAGTGAAAAATGGTTCTCAAGTTTTTATTTTCATATATCAATATTTACCCCATGCTTTTATTAAGCAGTTAAAATATGAAAATCTATGTACCAAAACATCCAAGTAAATTATTATTTCGGTTTATAAACATCTATAATTGTCAATTGATATGTTTCATCTAAATTAAACTCTCTTGTGCATGGCACGGGTCAAAAACTAGTACACAAAGTTTAGGAAATTTGTATCTATCATAATTGATCACAAAATTTTATCATTCAAAATCTGATAAACGTCTTGAGATCGTTTGAACTTAACAATTTAGAGTCCAATTTTGGAAAAGTTAGTACATGTGTCAACTTTTCGTGCAATCGATTATTGCAAACACTTCTTTAGATATTTAAAAAAGTCAAGCTTTTCCCAAAATATTGTGTCCTACAACTAATAATTTTGAAAAAGAAATTTAAAATCTATTAAAAAATTTCCATTTAGAAAATTACACTTTAATATTAATATATGAAATTTTATATATTTTATTTTAAATTTACAATATGAATTTATTTAAAAAAGTCTCTATATTATACAATTAAGAGTTCCAAGAACCTCTCTCCTAGGTGTCAAATTCCAGTGCATTTCGCTTACAATATGACTTTTATTTTATTTTACTTTTAATATGTTTTAATATTTTTATTTTATCTCTAAATTTTCCTTTTTATTGAAATAACTAAAATGAAACAAATTTAAAATATAAAACCGAAATTAAGAATAAATCAAAAAAATGACAAAAAAGGAAGGTGTAAAATGACTTCATCACTTTATAATCTTATTTGACTGGCATTAGTCTCCGTTTATAAATTTCAGCTAAAAAGGAATTAAATATGAATGAATTGCACAAGTTTTTGATAAAGGAAATTTGTGCTGTTTTAAAAAAGTATATTGAGGAAATGTTTATCTTGTCAGAAAGTTAGAACAAAGTTATACAACTCTCATGAGAACTTCAACTGCTAAATTATATGTTAACTCAGTGGATTTCTATCTAGAAGACAAACTCAAGACATTGACGTAACATGTTCATGGAGAAATATACGAGAACTCGTATCCAAAGTTGTAGATGTTAGTTTTGTATGAAACTTGAGGCATTTAAAAAATTATGTTGCCACCTACAATTTTTGTTAGAGAGAGCAATACGTAATACCAATATTTGGATAAGTAAAAAACACCTAAGGTTGCCATACAAAATATGTATTTTAGTTTAAAGGAATAATTGGTCAACTATTTTTAGTCCCACATTGCTAAAACTTCCCCGTTCTTTCTTCTCCTTCCTCTATATAAAGGGAACTTCTTCTCATGTTTGATCATCCAAAAATTCAAAGACTAAGGTCTAAGATTAAAATTACTTTGAGTATTTTGAATCACATAAACATAGTGTAAAAACACAGAGTTTGTAGCGTAGTTCAAGATTTTAAGAGATCTATTTTATATCCATTGGGTTTTTTGCTTTGCACTAGCCTACGTGCTAGTGTAAACTTTTGGAGTGTTGGTGATGTGCGGCAAGGTCAAAGTCCTTGGAGACCTACTCAGTTAGAGACTTTTCGAGTGCTCTGCATCGAGGTAAGTATTTATTTCATTTCTTCTTTATTTTAATTTTATCATTTTTTAATAAATATAATATTTTATTTTTCAAGAAAAAATACTACATATACTCTACATTTTTAGAATATTAGTAAATAATTGCCCCCACAAAATAATAAGTATCGTCATTGTTTTGTACTTTGGAAAAAGATGAGCTCAAATTCATTTCACTCACATTCACATGAAAGAGATGAGAGTAGATAAAACATAAGTAAGAAATATTATGCCTCAAGTTTCATAGAAAACTAACATCTACAACTATTGATATGCGTTCTTGTATACTCCTTCATGTTCATATTGCACAAACATCCTGGTTTTGTCTTCTAAATAAAGAAAATACTTGGTAAACACATAATTTATCTCTTGTAGTTCTCATGATGGGTTATTTAGACGCTACATATTTAACTTTCATAATCTAAGTATGAAATCAGAATTTTGGTTTTAGAAAAAAATCTATAAAGGTGATTTAGATGAAAATATTACTTTTACTAAACAACTAAGGAAATTAAGTATTTTCATCCCTTTTTGTTGAAACAACATTGATGAAATGGTCCCTTCTTGTCATTCTATCGTATCCTTAAACTAATTTCAATTGGGGCTTCGTGTGTGTTTGAGTAATAGTGACGCCATTGCATTATCATTTTCCAATATACATTATTTTGACATGTATTACTAAAAATTCCTTTTGTTGTTCATAAGCCTACCTGATTCCAATATACCTAATGATCTATGATTACTCCATATTCCCAAACATTCGAAGAATAATTTATCCTTTCTCAACTCATTAATTTTGAACACGTCTTTAATGATTTATAGGTATGCATTAACATCCTTGTGAGTTGTGATACATCCCGGTGAAGAACTTGTAGGTGATTGGATTTACTAGCTATGCCTGAGTTATTGTGCTAGTTCCTTGTGGAACAACGATCCCCATGACATAAGGTCATTAGGGTAGTGGCCTATTGTCACGATTTTTATGGATGCCATGTTTGGATCAATAATATGCATGTAGGTGCTACAAGTAAATTTTTCTGCTATGCCCTCATTTTATTCTTTGACCTTAGTGCGTTTTCTGAGTAGGGATATTACTCAAGATCTTTTATTTGGCTAGACTAGATATATGGTTGTGAAAACATCTTTCCTCCATCCATTCATAGGATATTCATCTCATTAATTTTATGTTGAACATTTATTGAAATTTTGCTTATCTTGCGACTTTGATAGACTTTTGATTGGGTTTAAGTGCTTTTTATTTTGGGTACCTTTTCTTGTTAATTTTGCTTTGATTCCTAATGACTGGATTTCATATGATATTTTTAGGTTCTTTTTAGTTTATTTTATATTTATTTGTATTGAGTCTCATATAGGTTTTTATTCTTTTTATTTAGATTTTATATTTATTTTTGCATTTGCATGTAGATTAGCTTTTATTTGATTTTAAGCTTTATTTATATAATTTTAGGTATTTTTATTAGTTTTTACTTTTTAGTCTTTTTAGGAAACTGGTTAAATTAAGCATATTTGTGGGGACCAAGGTGCAAATTACATGAAATGAAGGACTGAAAATGAGGCACCATTTCTAATTGGCACATGTGAAAAATGCCATGAGTGGAGAATTGATGAGGAAGGGAGGTTTCAGAAGTTAATAAGGGACAAGAATGTGCCTACATCAGTGCCATTGAGGGCCATGAAACCTCATCAAGAGGAAAAACAAAACAGCAAGGAGATGAAGCATCATCCGTGCCAACGCTGGAGCGTTGGCAACCCAACGCTTGAGCATTGGGACGTGGCAGGTTTTATTATAAATAGGGCCTTTGCTTTCCTTTGTAATCACACCTTTCACACCCTTCAAACCCTCTTTCTTCTTGGTTCAGAGCAATTTCCAGGACTTGTGGGAAGCCTCTTTGAGCTCCCAATTCAGGTTTTTCTCTTTATGTTTCTCTTAGCCATGCTAGGCTAATTTCTCTTGTATTTGGGTTGTTATGAATCTTCATAAAACTATGCTGTAAGTCTTAATCTTTATATATGAATGAAGTTCTTGTTCTTAGTATTTTCTCCCCATGCTTAATTAATCTTGGTGCACACAAGTTCACTTTGCTCAATTCTTGCACAATGGTAATTGGTAGGATTTGAGGGAAATAAGATTAAATTAATGGATTATTCATCACTTAGGTATAAGGATGGAAACCAATTGTGTTGGCTAGAACTAAGAACACTAATGCTTCAATTTGATTAACTAATCACTAAGGTATTAGGCTTAGTAATTGGATTGAAAGTTCTATTTGATTAAGGCATTAAAAAATAGAAATCCTAGGCTAAAACACCTAAGAACTAGTTCTAATTTCATGTGTAAAAGTGATTCTGAAAAGCTAAGTTAAGTGAAGTGAAATTCAACCCAAATACTTGTTTTATCATTTTATTGCTTTTAGTCTTTTTCTATCACAATATCAAAACAACATCTTTTATTTTACCAACTCTGAAAAACCAATTATAAAATCAACCAATCCCTGTGGAGACGATATCTTTTATATTACTTCGATAATCAACCGTACACTTGCGGATTTGGCTTATCAATGCCCTCATTTTATCCGTTAACCTTTGTGCTTTTTCTAAGCAGGGAGATTAATCATGATCTTTGCTTTGGGTAGGTATTGTGGTTGGGGAAACCTCTTTCCCCCATCCATGCGTGGCACACTGATTTATTTCATTTGATATTGAACATTTATTGAAATTTTAGCTTTTTTTAGATAGAATATTTTAGCTTTTTGTTTAAATAAAACTTCATTAAGAGTTATAATCTTTCTACGCATAGTTTAAATTTAGGTGTTTGCTTTTAGAATCAACTCGTCTCCGATGTTGATGCTATTTTTTGGTATTATATTTAACCATATGAAATAGCAATTCTTCCGTACACAATAATGACGCTCACACCACTGTAGTTCTATTTTATGCTATGATCTTTACAAGTGGAAAAGCAGACACAATATATTGCACTATAAGGTAGCTTAGGAAGGAATTTAAAGGATATGGTTAGACGTTGAATTCTTTCATAATCATAAAAATTGGCCTCTCTTATTTTGGTCCAACAATGGAAAAATAAAAAGCTCAATATAATTGTATTTTTTTGAAATGGTTATTGAAACAGTTACATTAATTGGATTATATGAGTGTGAGGCAAATTAAGATTATTAACCGTGGAGTTTCAGAAAACTTGATGAATCAAAGAAGAAAGATATGCAGTATTTTTCAGAATGCCACCTAAGTGGAGGAAAAAGTTGTATATGGAGCTCACTAGAAAGAAGTTTATGTCGTTTATCCCTCCACAGTATACATCTGATGAGGTTCACTAATAAGGAGACTATTTAAGACATCAATCTCATCCTCTCGAGTAGGGGCAATAACTTTTGCCGACATCCAAACTAGAGACAAGTTAGCATTATTCCTTTTTAATGCAACAGAAAGTATAACATTCTGGATATGACGTGATCATACATTCTGGATACTGAAGTTGTATGTTGATAAGGGTGAATTGGTTACTCTTATTAATTCAATGTATATTATTTGGTACACAAGTGGCTCATCTATCAAAAAACACTTGACTTTTCACAAAATAAGACATTTATCATGCAACTCACAAGCGCATCAGATCTATTTATGATTTCCTTGTTGGATACAAGTAAACGACACCTGTTGTTGTTCTAGAACATGTGTGGTCTTGAAGATCGAGAGATTATCACCATCTTTCTGAAAGGTATGAATATGTAAAATGTAAAACTGAGTTTAACATTGTTGCCGTTAAAATGCTTTTTTATTGAACATGTTCTTCATAAATACGTAACTATGTCTCAGCTTTCAATTTTAACCGACTTTTATTTTATTTTACTTTTAATCTGTTTTAATATTTTTATTTTATCTCTAAATTTTCCTTTTTATTGAAATAACTAAAATGAAACAAATTTAAAATATAAAACCGAAATTAAGAATAAATCTAAAAAATGACAAAAAAGGAAGGTGTAAAATGACTTCATCACTTTATAATCTTATTTGACTGGCATTAGTCTCCGTTTATAAATTTCAGCTAAAAAGGAATTAAATATGAATGAATTGCACAAGTTTTTGATAAAGGAAATTTGCGCTGTTTTAAAAAAGTATACTGAGGAAATGTTTATCTTGTCGGAAAGTTAGAACAAAGTTATACAACTCTCATGAGAACTCCAACTGCTAAATTATATGTTAACTAAGTGGATTTCTATTTAGAAGACAAACTCAAGACATTGACGCAACATGTTCATGCAGAAATATACGAGAACTCGTATCCAAAGTTGTAGATGTTAGTTTTGTATGAAACTTGAGGCATTTAAAAGATTATGTTGCCATATAAACATAAAATCATTATTAAATATTTTTTCATTGCTCTATAAATATTTGTTTTGTCAAATTTACAGGATTTTTTTATCAAAATTTGCAAGTAAAATTTTAGATAAATCTAAAAAAATAACGTGTTGTTAAATTCTTATGGACATCCACATGAAATTTCATCCAATGACTAAACACAACAATTATTTTCATGTAGGAAATATCCGTTTTTGGACTAGACTTCAGGAACTCTTGTAGGAGATCTAAACTTCTTGAAGCATCACTCGAATGTCCACTTTTTCAATAGTATTTTGAACTCTAGACTTAAGGAGCGCAACACTAAAAAATTGACAAAAATAACAAGAAACTAGACGTTGTGCCGAAACTTTCTGTAATGGCTCCTATGTATATATAGGTGAGGAAGAGAACCCTGAAGGTGGAAAAAATGTTTCGTCCTGTGATCAGAAATTAAAAGGAGGGAATCTTACTTTGAAAATTAGCATGAATGCTTGAAGTCCAGGGAGGGTGATTATAAAAGATTGTGGAAATTCTAGCTATGAGAGAGAATGAGAGTGACAAAAGCTCGATGCAGAGCACTCGAAAAGTCTCTAACTGCGTAGGTCTCCTAGGACTTTGACCTTGCCGCACATCACCATCACTCCAAAAGTTTACACTAGCACGTAGGCTACTGCAAAGCAAAAAAACTCAATGGATATAAAATAGATCTCTAAAAATCTTGAACAATGCTACAAACTCTGTGTTTTTACACTATGTTTGTGTGATCCAAAACACTCAAAGTAATTTTAATCTTAGACCTTAGTCTTTGAATTTTTGGATGATCAAACATGAGAAGAAGTTCCCTTTCTATAGAGGAAGGAGAAGAAAGAACGGGGAAGTTTTAGCAATGTGGGACTTAAAATAGTTGACCAATTATTCCTTTAAACTAAAATACATATTTCGTATGGCAACCTTAGGTGTTTTTTATCTATCCAAATATTGGTATTACGTATTGCTCTCTCTAACAAAAATTGTAGGTGGCAACGTAATCTTTTAAATGCCTCAAGTTTCATACAAAACTAACATCTACAACATTGGATACGAGTTCTCGTATATTTCTCCAAGCTTTAGCAATGTGAGACTAAAACAGTTGATCAGTGCTTTACTTTGTTGTGAGATATCAAATTTCATGGCAACTTTAACTGTTTATTAACTATCCAAAGAATGGAATAACATCTTGTTTTGTTAAAAATAATTGTAGGTGACCACATTATATTTCAAATGTCTCAATTTTCATACAAAACTAACATCTACAACTACATATATGCGTTCTTGTATACTCCTTCGTGTACATTTTGCACAAACATCGTAGTTTTGTCTTCTAAATAAAGAAAATACTTGGTAAACACATAATCTATCTCTCGTAGTTCTCATGATAGTGTATTTATATGCTACGTATTTAACTTTCATAACCTTAGTATTAAATCAGAATTTTTGTTTTAGAAAAGAATATATAAAGGTGATTTAGATGAAAATATTAGTTTTACTAAACAACTAAGGAAATTAAGTATTTTCATCCCTTTTTGTTGAAAGAACATTGATGAATTGGTCCCTTCTTGATATTCTATGTTATCCTAAAATTAATTTTAATTGGGGCTTTGTGTGTGTTTGAGTATTAGTGTCGCCATGGCCTTATCATTTTCCAATATATATTATTTTTGCATGTATTACTATAAATTTCTTTTGTTGTTCATTTGCCTACTTGATTCAAACAGGTAAATATATGTAGATGCTAGCGGTAACTTAAATAATCAATAAATATGAATTAATGATTTATGTATACTCCATACTCCCATACATTCGAAAAACAATTTATCCTTTCTCAACTCATTAATTTTGAACACGTCTTTAATGATTTATACGTATGCATTAACTTCCTTGTGAGTTGTGATACATCCGAGTAAAGCATTTGTAGGTGATTAGATTTACTAGCTATGCTTGAGTGATTGTGCTAGTTCCTTATGGAACCACGATCCCCTTGACATAAGGTCATAAGGGTAGTGGCCTATTGTCACAATTGTTGGGGATGCCATGTTTGGGTCAATAATATGCATGTAGGTATTACAAGTAAATTTTTCTGCTATGCCCTCATTTTATTCTTTGACCTTATTGCATTTTCTGAGTAGGGATATTACTTAAGATATTTTATTTGGCTAGACTAGATATATGGTTGTGAAAACATCTTTCCTCCATCCATTCATAGGATATTCATCTAATTAATTTTATGTTGAACATTTATTGAAGTTTTGCTTATCCGGCGACTTTGATAGACTTTTGATTGGGTTTAAGTGCTTTTTATTTTGGGTACCTTTTCTAGTTAATTTTGCTTTGATGCCTGATGATTGGATTTCATATGATGTTTTTAGTGCTTTCCAGATCTTTCATTGTAGAATTGGTACCTAACAAAGTATATATAATGTTCTATTCTTTTGCTGTTGTCTTATTCTATAACTACGCAATTATAATGTTTACAAAAAACTCTCAATTTTCTTATGCTTTACAGGGGTGGGCCCCAGTTTCGTGCTATTGGCACCAAGAATTTCAAAAATGTGTTACAAAGACTGTTGTTTTGAAAGACAACAAAAAAAAACACGTTCCACATTATGGAAGATTGTGGCCCTGTATCCGAATTTACAGATGTAATAGAAGGACTTATAATTCATTATGGTCTTCAACATGAAGTAGGATGGCCCAAGGTGTGTTATTTAGGGGGATGCGAGTTTCATATTAAAGTTAAAGACAGAGATTTTAGATCAATCTCTACTGAACATGAAGGAAATAACTTTTATTTCGGATGGATGCCAACGCAAGTAGTAGAAACTGACTATGATAGTGGACATGACAACGAAGAAGAAAATACAATGTCTTACTACGAAAAGCCAGCTTTCACCATCGCACATCATTACGAACAGAATGGTGGGTCACATCTATTTACTCAGGTTATTTTATATTACTTAGTTGTTAGTAACTATTTTTTTAAGAGCTATGATTGTTTTTAATATTTATGCATTAATCCAGACATTGCCAGCAGCGTTGGTGAAGCATGCATTGCTTCCGGATAAACCTTCATTTTGTGTATTAAGAGATGCAAGTAAGCGGAGGTTTTATTGTGAATGTTCCGGGAATAAAAAAAAACAATCAAAGTGTATCGTGACAATTGGTTGGATAGACTTCATCAAAGAAAATAGATACAAAGATCTGAGCTGGATCAAGTAGGGAATTGATAAGAAGGATCCTTATGTTATACATGTCAGTGTAATCAATAAGTGAAAAATGGTTCTCAAGTTTTTATTTTCATATATCAATATTTACCCCATGCTTTTATTGTTCAGTTAAAATATGAAAATCTATGTACCAAAACATCCAAGTAAATTATTATTTCGGTTTATAAACATCTATAATTGTCAATTGATATGTTTCATCTAAATTAAACTCTCTTGTGCATGGCACGGGTCAAAAACTAGTACACAAAGTTTAGGAAATTTGTATCTATCATAATTGATCACAAAATTTTATCATTCAAAATTTGATAAACGTCTTGAGATCGTTTGAACTTAACAATTTAGAGTCCATTTGAGGAAAAGTTAGTACATGCGTCAACTTTTCATGCAATCGATTATTGCAAACACTTCTTTAGATATTTAAAAAAGTCAAGCTTTTCCCAAAATATTGTGTCCTACAACTAATAATTTTGAAAAAGAAATTTAAAATCTATTAAAAAAATTCCATTTAGAAAATTATACTTTAATATTAATATATGAAATTTTATATATTTTATTTTAAATTTACAATATGAATTTATTTAAAAAAGTCTCTATATTATACAATTAAGAGTTCCAAGAACCTCTCTCCTAGGTGTCAAATTCCAGTGCATTTCGCTTAGGTGTTCCAATGATTTTCATCCTAAATGGATTCACTAGAACGCAGGGTTTGAAGTTCTCTTCTCATAGTGGCTCTTTCCATGCACTCCTCCCCAAAATCTCCCAACTGACCAATCACATGAACCATTTTCCAGTATTGCATTATGCATTAAACCTAATCATCTAACTGCAGCTAATACTTGAACCTTTTTTATCTTCCCACTTTATCTCACTGATTGATTTCCCTAGGTTTTTTTATCCTTTTCCACTTAAGACCGTAATTATTTCTCCTTCTCAATGCATTTTTTGGCTTTCCAGTGTTGTTTGTTAGATTTGAATTCGAAACCCTAATTTATTATGGCGCCATTCATGAAATACTTTGTGGTTTCTCTATAAATAGGTTATTGCAATGTTTTGTTATTCACCAATTCTTCATTCTTTGTCTACCAGAATTTCTTATAGCCATGGCCATGAACTTTGATTCCCTTTCCAGCATTTCACCCAAAAAAGAGACATGGAGGATCAATGTAAATGTTGTTCATCTGCGGAAAGTTCCAAGCTTTGATAATCCGAGGTTACCTTTCAGTATTGAGATGCTTATGATGGATGAAAATGGTGACAGGATTCATGCATCTGCCCGCAAAACCCTAAGCTACAAGTTTAAGCAATTGATCTCTGAGGGTTCTACTTATACCATGTCTCATTTTGGAGTTGTTAATAATACTGGTGAGTTTCGTACCACCAGACATGCTTTTAAGCTGAACTTTCAGCTTAGAACTGATGTCCACCAACTGAATGTCCTTTCTCTTTTGTTCCAATATCTGACAAATTGTTCAAGGATTACGACAAGAAATATTTAGCTGGTCAGACTTAATCGTTTGAGTTGATTTTTTTACACTCAGTATTTGTATTTTCATATACCCATTTTCACAAGTTGTGTTTTTTTTTTCACCATGTGATTGGGACTCTCACTAGCGTTGGAACTGAGCAGCAGTTCAAGAAAGATGGAATGAGTGATAAGATTATTAAGATTGAGCTCACGGCTGATTGGTAATAATGTTTATTTAAATTTTTATTTTCTGATTTCCCTTAAATTTGGGTAATTTAATTGATTATTGTATTGTATTTAAGTGTTTATAGGAAAATGTGTTACACAAGACTCTAGAGCCTAGAACTTGTAAAATTGTCATTGTAATCGATTACCATAGGTCCTGTAATCGATTATCCATGCTCTAAGTCCTCGTGCCTGTTGGAACCATTTGAGTAATCGATTATCTTAACTGCTATAATCAATTACATGTTCAAATTTGAAATTTTTCAAATTTGCAACTGCTGTAATCGATTACCCTAACTGCAGTAATCGATTACATGCTCGAAAAACTGCCAGACTTCTAGTTTTCCCTCTTCTTTTAGAAATTCGAACTTAGGATAACTGACCTGTAATCGATTACCCACCTATTACATTCTCAAGTCTATTTAAACAACAGCATTTGATGATAACTTTCCATTCCCATCATTCTATCTTTTTGTCTTCAACTCTTTTCTAAGGTGCTGCTCATCCTTCTTACTAATCTCTTTCTAAAACCATCATGGACCCTTCTCGTTCTCGTTCTTCACGACCAATGAATCTTACCAGACTTCTCACATCCACAAACCAACGAACCCGTTTTGTTTCACGATTCATAAATCAACTCATCCGAAAACCTATGTTTGGTGATTTGGATTCTTTTGTCGAAAATGGTCACACCTTTCCTACATATCTCAAATATCAAAGCCTTGAGGAATTCATCTCTATGAGCAATCCTTACTACCCAGAACTTGTCAAAGTCTTCTATTGCAACTTAGAACCTCTGCAAGATGGATTTCAAAGCTCAGTTAAGGGAATTCTTATTCGACATTCCCTCTCCACGTTTGGTCGTTGCCTGGGGCTTTCCTCCTCTGGTGCTCTCCTCGTTTGGTCGTTGCAATATATACTTGTGTGGATGTACGCCTGTACTTTTTGGCCTTTTCTTCTTTTTGATGAAGTCAAAAGGGGGAGAAAGGTTCTGTGCTTTTAAAGATCATATGCAGGAATTAACAAGTACATTAGAAAGGGGGAGAAATATCAGAAATACTAGATTCCATCAAATAGGGGGAGTTTTGCATCACAAATGCACATATGATCTTCAAGTATCAAGTATGTGTTTGCCATCATCAAAAAGGGGGAGATTGTGAAGAAGGTCTTGCTCCTGACCCTGGCTGTGGTTTTGATGACGACAAACTCATCGGCAAAAAGAAGAAAAGAAGACTTCGAAGAAACAAGCACTACAAAGTCCATCAATAGTCTAGAAGTCTTAGTATTAGGTGAGTTATGCTTATAAAGGTCTATTAAAGCATAAAGGCTCTTAAAACACCTAATCTAATCAAGCTAAGTGTTTTCATAACTTAAAAGAAGTAGAAAACCTTAAAGCGATCTCAAAGAAACAAGTTTCTGGAAAATGGGCTTCTGTGTAATCGATTACAGCATTGTGGTAATCGATTACACCAAGGCAAGTAATCGATTACTCATGGCTTGTAATCGATTACATGTTTGAAATTCAAATTCAAACTGAAACGGTCATTAGTGTAATCGATTACACTAAGTATGGTAATCGATTACCAGAACGAAAAGGTGTATCTTTTCATGAACCATTGTGTCCCAAACCTTTTGAAAAGGGTTGTGATGGTTCAAGGACGTTTCCCCTTGCCTATATAAAGTCCATTTGAGTCCAGAACAGAACAACACATGAGAATACAACATTAGGCCAAAGCTTTGTCAAAATTAGTTCATCTTTTAGAACTTAAACATTCAAGAGCCTAGATTCTGAGTCCATGATCTTCATGTTCATAAGAACACTTTAGTTGTTCATATCTTGAGGAACTCAGAATCCTATTATGCTTAAAAGCCTTAAAGCATAATTTCTCATGATCAATCCACTAGTATGTTAAAGGATTGATACAGCCAATTGTAAACTCTTCTTCATCCCTTTCTGTAAGGTTGAGGTTTTCACCGTAGTTTTCGGTGAAGGGTTGTTGTCACTGAAAGTGGTTTACTTTCAGGGTTTCGATTGAAGGCAGGATAGTCTTCAAGGTCTGAAGGTGGTTTGCCTTCAGGAACTGAAAGCGGTTTGCTTTCACAGGGTATTGGTAAAAATTCTTGGGGTCCTAGGGTTAGGAACTTGTAAGAGATTTTTATCAATAGTGGAAAAATCCTCAAGGGGTTTTCTTGAGGGACTGGACGTAGCCTTCGGTGGATTGAAGGTGAACCAGGATAAAATCTTGTGCGTGATTTTCTTTATCCTTCATATTTACTTTCAAGCGTCGCTCAATTCCGCTGCAATCAAAGCGATCATTTTGTGATCATCATTATCTTGAAAGTAACAATTTCAATAAGGTGAAAATCGGGGCAACACTGATTCACCCCCCCTCTCAGGTTGCTATCTGTACTAACAAGTCCTCCGCGCCCTTGCTTTGCACCTGCAAAAGGAAAGTTTGGGTTTTTGGCTGGGCCATCTTTAGGCCCAATTTTTTGACCTTTTCATAGACTGAATATGCTACCTTTATTGAGTGGAATGAAATAACTGTTAGTTCAGTGCTTGGCCGCCAACACAAGGGCACCAACAAATTACATAATTAACTGTAATAATGCCTTAGGTGAGTGGCGTTCCAAGACCTCGGAATTCTTTTGCCAAACAAATCTGCCAAATGGTACGCTCCATTGCCTAAAGCTTCTGTAATCTTGAAAGGACCTTCCCAATTAGGTGTCAGCTTGTTAACATCCGTGGTACCTGTTCGCCTGCGAAGTTCTAGATCGCCAATGCGCATCATTCGTGAAACAACCCGTGATTCATATCTCCTGGATATGCGTTGCTTCATGGCCTCTCCTTCGAGGCGAGCCTCTTCTCTTACCTCTGGGGCCAGGTCTAGACTGACCAATAAATTGCTTTGATTATGCTCCGGGTCATTTGCTACTACCCGCCATGATTTGTTCTTTATTTCGACCGGCAACATGGCGTCTGCACCATAGGTTAGCTTGAAGGGCGTTTCTCCCGTAGTCGACTGAGGAGTGGTGTTGTATGACCCAAGGACTATAGTCAATTCTTCCAACCAACGCCCCTTTGCTTCATCAAGATGCCTCTTCAATCCTGCTAGAACTACTTTATTGGCAGCCTCTGCTTGGCCATTTGTTTGGGGGTGCTCGACCGAAGTGAAATGATTCTGAGTTCCCCACTCCTCGCAGAAATCCTTAGTCGCCTGACTTGAGAATTGAGTCCCGTTATCAGAGATGATTTCTTGAGGCATGCCAAACCTGCAAATAATTCTTTGGAAATAAAACTTTTTAATTTTCTCGGATTTAATGGTGGCGAGTGGTTCTGCCTCTATCCACTTAGTGAAATAATCAACAGCCACTAGGATGTATTTAAACTGCGACCTTGAAGGTGGAAATGGCCCAACTAAATCAACTCCCTAGAGGGCAAATGGCCACGGGGAAGATATAGTCGCCATCAACTCAGGGGGTGCCCTATGCAAATCTGCAAAAATCTGACATTTGTCACACTTCTTCACGTAGAGCTGACAATCCTTCCTCAAGGTTGGCTAGTAGAACCCAACCCTTAAAATTTTTGCTCCCAGCGATCTGCCGCCAATGTGGCTGGCGCACCTGCCCTTGTGAACTTCTTTCATCAAGTCTTGAGCCTGATCCTCAGTGACACACTTCAACCAAGGCGCTGAGAAGCCTGTTGAGTGGATTTTATATGATAATTTTAGGGTCTTTTTAGTCTTTTTATTTTATTATTTTTGAGTCTCATGTAGGTTTTTTTATTGTTTTTATGTAGATTTTATATTTATTTTGCATTTTGCATGTAGATTAGATTTTATTAGATTTTCTAGCTTTATTTTATATTTTTAGGAATTTTTCTAGTTATTTTGTATTTTTAGGAAAAGCTGGTTTAGTTATCATTTTTGTCCAGGGACCACTTTGTAAAGTTTCAGGAAATCAAGGTCCAAAATGTGAAAGTTCAAGAGTGGAGGGCTAAAAGTGAAGATTGAGAGAATTCAAGGGCTTGAATTGAAGTGCTAACCAAGAGTGGACCAAAGTGAAAAAGAAGAATATGAAGAATCACTCTCTAATTTAGCACATGGAAAATAATGTTGAAGGAATTGATGATAGTGGAGGAGGAGTTTCAGAATTAAACAAGGGCTGAGTAGTGGCTTTTGATGGCATTCAAATCCCACTAACCATGAAGAAGGAAGGAAAACTTGGAGCTGAAACAGCAGGTCCCAGCGCTGCAGCGCTGGGAAGCCAGCGCTCATGTGCTGGCCCTCGATCTGACAGTGGATTTTTAATGCTCCCAGCGCCCAAGAGTTGGGAATTCTAGCGCTGAAGCGTTGGAGGCTGGATTTTTACTATAAATAGGACCCTCCTCTTCACTTGTAAAACACACCATCATAGAATACAACAAGTATTCTCTCTTTCTCCCTCAAAGATCATTGTTCCTAGGAATTGTGGGAAGCCAAACTTGAGCTCCTATCCAGGGTAATTCAATGAATCTTTTAGCCATGCTTGGCTAACTTCTTCTTTAAGTTTTTGGGTTGTTTTAGTTTATAATACATGTTCTAGTCTTTTTCTACATTTCTGAATTTTATTTCCATGCATGTTTTATTACCTTATGCTTTATTTCTATCTTGTGGATCCCAAGAGGTTTTGCTTATTACTTATTACATAAGGCCATTTGGTGAGTAGTAAGGGAACTAGGTAATAAAAAAGGTTATAAGTATACTTCGCTAAGGAATTAGGAAGGACGTAACTTTATGTTGGCCTGAACATCTTCTTCATCTTCTTCTTTAGTTAACTAGGTGCCAAGGAATTGGGTTTAGTAATTAAAAAGAAAGATCTACAATGCTTAAGGAATTAACTTGTAGTTACACTAGGCTATAGCATCATGATAATGGTTTTATAATTCAGGAATTTAGTAGGAAATTTCTAGCATGTTTTTATAGACTATGTAAACCAACCCAAGAGCTTAATGTTCATCATCTCTTTATTCTATTATTTTATGTTATTGTTTCTTTCTAGTTCTCAAACCAACAACAAATATACATCTTTTTATTTTTTCTGTTTAAGTACTAAACTTAATATTAACAAGAACACCTATCCTTTGGGTTCGAACATTTTTATATTACGCGATAGTAAATTGTACACTTGCAATTTAATTATCAAGTTTTTGGCGCCGTTGCCGGGGATAGGTTCTTTCAAGTTCTTATTTTTATTTTATTTAGTACTTCTTGTTTATATATTAAAAAAAAAAGAGAAAAAAAAATATATATATAAAAAATTGTGATGAACTGGTGCTGCTAATTTTGTTTGCTAAGTATTGTCAGGTATAGCAATGGCTGAAACATTTGAGCAAAGGAAGGCAAAAATCGGGGCTGAGGTTGAAAAGGAATATGAGAAGTCGAAGCAGGATATCTTCACTCTAGTTAGAGAGTTTTACTCTGATATAGATTGCAAGAGGAAATCCGGATTTTTGCCAAGTCCTGAGCAAGAATGTAAGGCCAGGGAGATTCTACAAGTAAAGATACAAGGCATTATAATGAGGCAGCCCGGGGATGAACAACAATCACCTGTTCATGAAAATGAACTCGTGGTTCAAAAAGAGGAGGTGAAAGCAACCTTCATTGTAGAATTTGTCCTTAAAGACAAATTGGAGATGGAGGAAGAAGAACCTCAAGAAACCTATGCTATAGGTTCAGAAAAGCAAGGAACAGAACAGGGAAGGGAAAATTTATTTATCTCTTCCATTTGTAATTTGAATATTGTTGCCTTGTTAGCTGAAAAATCATTTGGCACCATGTTGTATTTGTGCCAAAATATGCATGATTTGCGGGGTCTAAAGAATTTTGTAATAGACCCCGGTTGAAAGTGATTAGTGGAAGGGTCTATCTCGGACCTTAACAATGAGCTGGTTGGGAGACAACCCAACTTAGGATAGTTTAAATTTGTGTCATTTAAATTTCTGCACAACTCTTGTAAATAAATAAAAGGAAAAAAATTTCTATGTTTTTGCTGCAGGAGAGGCCAGCGCTCCAGCGCTGGAGGCCAACGCTCAAGCGTTAGGCCCCTGCTTTACACCTCTGATTGCCCAGTTTTTGCTTTTATCCAGCGCCCAAGCGTTGGCATCCCCAACGCTCAAGCGCTGGAGCTCGGGCAGTTTGCTGTTTTTGTTTTTATTTGCTGTTTTTTTTTTAATAAATTTTGTGTTCACCATTTTCTGAAATTTTTAAGGTTCTATGAGTCTTCCCTTGGTTCTAAACTGGTTTTTATTTTTGGGAACTCAAGAATTCTTGTTTTTAAGGTGGACACAAATTTTTCAACCCATCTTTTGTGCTGATTTTGGAACTAACAAGTCAAGCAAGTTTCTACTTGTGAGACTTTTGTTTGTTCAATGTTACAGGATAGGAGCCAAAAGGAGGAAGAACCCTCTTGAACTTAAGTGTTCAAATTGATTTTTACATTGAGGTTCCCTTGGACCTTTGTGGAAAATTTGTTACTATACCAGCTTCTTAGTTTTTGTTTTTGTTTTTATAGTTTTTTTTAGTTTTATTTTTAGTTTAGTTTTTCTGTTTTATTTTTGCATGAGTCTTGAGTATATTATCCATTCTGAATGTTGCTATAGCTTTGTGAAATGCTTTATCTGATTGAAATGCTTTGTGAAAAAGTTCTATGTTTTGGAGCAGTTAGGATTGCATGCTGTAGAAAGGATTTTTGACATCTTGATTGTTTTGGTTGTTGGCAAGGTTTTTCTGAGTTCTAAAAAGGGTACCACTTACCCTATCTTTTTCTGAGAGCTGAGGACTCTGATGCATGATTGTGAAATTTTTCTGCCTTGTGTTGCATGTTGATTGGAGTTTTGTATACTTTGTGAGTTGAGAAGAGATTATAGGCATTTTTGAAAACTCAGAGTTTTGCTTGAATTGTTATATCCACTAGTAGCCCCTTTTGAGCCTTAAAAGAGTCATTCTTTGGAGCCTACTTTGTGTGATAAATTTTTTTTTAAGTTGTTATAGTGATGCATGTGCTGAATTTGTAGAGCTATGTTTGTTGGGTTTCTCTCTAAAAAAAAAAAAGAAAGAAGGGAAAAAGTTGAGAAAAAATAAGGTATGTGCCTTAGAAAAATAATGAGGTAGTGGGGTGAGAAAGAGTATGAGGGGAGTAAAAATCAAGTCATTCATCCCATACATTCCACTACTTTGTTCAAAAAAAAAAAAAAAAGAAAAAAGAAAAATTGAGAGGACCCTCGGTTGTAATTGTTGAAGCTCTTAAGTCAAGAAAAATCACTTAACAACAGATTCTGAGTCAGCCACTAGAGTTGCCAATTTCTTGAAATCCACACCTTAAATTGTTCAACCCTTTGGCCAAGTTACAACCTTAAAAATCTCTTCAACATCACTTGGTTGCTTTACTTCAGTTTTGATTTGAATTATAGGCAGGATCATTGAGCTTTCTTGTTTTCATGGAGGATATTATTTTGTGAGCTTAATTGATGAACTCAACATGTTAAAAGCCAAGCCTAACTTTCTTGATTCTTTGTCTATTTAACATGCATGTCTTCCTTATCCGCTAAGCTTTCTGGAAAATTATCATATTTCAATCGGATAAAAACTTTCTCAAAACTCAGGGACGAGTTTTTCTTTAAGTTTTGTCGCTTGAGGACAAGCTGTCGTTGGGTATAGTGGTGTGATGAGTGGATTTTATATGATAATTTTAGGGTCTTTTTAGTCTTTTTATTTTATTATTTTTGAGTCTCATGTAGGTTTTTTTATTGTTTTTATGTAGATTTTATATTTATTTTGCATTTTGCATGTAGATTAGATTTTATTAGATTTTCTAGCTTTATTTTATATTTTTAGGAATTTTTCTAGTTATTTTGTATTTTTAGGAAAAGCTGGTTTAGTTATCATTTTTGTCCAGGGACCACTTTGTAAAGTTTCAGGAAATCGAGGTCCAAAATGTGAAAGTTCAAGAGTGGAGGGCTAAAAGTGAAGATTGAGAGAATTCAAGGGCTTGAATTGAAGTGCTAACCAAGAGAGGACCAAAGTGAAAAAGAAGAATATGAAGAATCACTCTCTAATTTAGCACATGGAAAATAATGTTGAAGGAATTGATGATAGTGGAGGAGGAGTTTCAGAATTAAACAAGGGCTGAGTAGTGGCTTTTGATGGCATTCAAATCCCACTAACCATGAAGAAGGAAGGAAAACTTGGAGCTGAAACAGCAGGTCCCAGCGCTGCAGCGCTGGGAAGCCAGCGCTCATGTGCTGGCCCTCGATCTGACAGTGGATTTTTAATGCTCCCAGCGCCCAAGCGTTGGGAATTCTAGCGCTGAAGCGTTGGAGGCTGGATTTTTACTATAAATAGGACCCTCCTCTTCACTTGTAAAACACACCATCATAGAATACAACAAGTATTCTCTCTTTCTCCCTCAAAGATCATTGTTCCTAGGAATTGTGGGAAGCCAAACTTGAGCTCCTATCCAGGGTAATTCAATGAATCTTTTAGCCATGCTTGGCTAACTTCTTCTTTAAGTTTTTGGGTTGTTTTAGTTTATAATACATGTTCTAGTCTTTTTCTACATTTCTGAATTTTATTTCCATGCATGTTTTATTACCTTATGCTTTATTTCTATCTTGTGGATCCCAAGAGGTTTTGCTTATTACTTATTACATAAGGCCATTTGGTGAGTAGTAAGGGAACTAGGTAATAAAAAAGGTTATAAGTATACTTCGCTAAGGAATTAGGAAGGACGTAACTTTATGTTGGCCTGAACATCTTCTTCATCTTCTTCTTTAGTTAACTAGGTGCCAAGGAATTGGGTTTAGTAATTAAAAAGAAAGATCTACAATGCTTAAGGAATTAACTTGTAGTTACACTAGGCTATAGCATCATGATAATGGTTTTATAATTCAGGAATTTAGTAGGAAATTTCTAGCATGTTTTTATAGACTATGTAAACCAACCCAAGAGCTTAATGTTCATCATCTCTTTATTCTATTATTTTATGTTATTGTTTCTTTCTAGTTCTCAAACCAACAACAAATATACATCTTTTTATTTTTTCTGTTTAAGTACTAAACTTAATATTAACAAGAACACCTATCCTTTGGGTTCGAACATTTTTATATTACGCGATAGTAAATTGTACACTTGCAATTTCATTATCAAAGCCCCGCCTATACAACTCGCCTTGTATCATCGTGAAATAACTAGCTGCCCGCCTTCTTTCGGACGTGACTGTGGTTTCCCCTTCCAAAGACTCAGTCAATGCTTCTATGATTGGCGACATCCAAGTGCTCCCTTTAACCACCACACATACCTGCTCTACCCTGTCGATGCTTGGAGAATGCATTACTTCATGGATGACAGATCTATAATTTCCAGGTCGCCTTGTACTGGCAAGTTTGGCGAGAAAGTCAGCCCGCTGATTCTGTTCTCGAGGAACGTAACTAATTCCCACAATTTGGATCTCCTTCATCAACTCCTGAGCCCGACTCAAATACCTTTCCAATAACGGGTCCTTAACCTGATAGACACCATTTATTTGATTGGTAACCAAGAGAGAATCACTTCGGATCTCCAGGGTTTCTATTTCCAACTCCTTTGCTAAACTCAATCCTGCCAATAGCGCCTCATACTCAGCCTGGTTATTGCTGGCTTTGAACTCAAACCTGAGAGACTGTTCAATCTGCACTTCTTTTGGGCCCGTCAATATGATGCCTACCCCACTGCCACGTGAGTTGGACGAGCCATCAATATGTAAGACCCATACCTTAGAGCCCGGTTCCTCTCCCACCATTGTTAACTCAGCTACGAACTCCGCCAGCCTCTGTGGCGAGACCTTGCCCCTCGCCTCATAGATTAAGCCGTATTCCGATAACTCGACAGACCATCCGACCAGTCGCCCGGAGATATCAGGCTTCTGCAACACCTGCCTCAATGGTAAATCAGTTTTGACCTTCACCTGAAAACTTTGAAAATAAGGTCGTAATCGACGGGCTGTGACTAGAACCGCCAAAGCCGCCTTCTCAATCCTTTGATACCTCTTTTCAGCTCCCTGCAAAGTGTGACTTACAAAATAAATTATGCGTACCTTGCCCGCTACCTCTTGCGTAATTACTGAACCCAATGCGCGATCAGTGATGGCAAAGTAAAGCAATAAGGGCTCGCCCACAATTGGCTTCTGCAAAACTGGCGGTTTAGACAAGAACTATTTCAACCG
This sequence comes from Acmispon strigosus, assembly GCA_030819835.1. Classification (NCBI taxonomy): domain Eukaryota; kingdom Viridiplantae; phylum Streptophyta; class Magnoliopsida; order Fabales; family Fabaceae; genus Acmispon; species Acmispon strigosus. The sequence goes on along the minus strand of JAUAMA010000007.1, from coordinate 17,114,724 downwards.
CTGAAACGCCTCTTCACACTCTGACGTCCATTCAAGTTTCGTGCTCTTCTTTAAACATTTGAAGAATGGGGCCGCCTTCTCCCCCGCATGTGGTAGAAAACGGGCCAGAGAAGCGACCTTTCCGGACACTGGACCTCCTTAACCGAAGATGGGCTAGCCATCTCTAGGATCGCCCTGCACTTGTCTGGGTTAATCTCGATGCCCCTGACCGTTACCATGAAATCCAAGAATTTACCTCCCAGAATCCCAAAAGAACATTTGTCTGGGTTTAGACGCATGTTGTAATGCCGTACTCGCCCAAAGGCCTCGCCTAAGTCAGCCAAATGATCAACTGCCTTGACTGACGTCACAATCATGTTGTCTACGTAAACCTGCATATTTCTTCCCACCTGCTCCTCAAACACCTTATCCATCAGTCGCTAATAGGTCGCCCCAGCATTCTTGAGCCCGAAAGGCATTGTTTGATAACAATAGTTGATCTTTGGGGTCATGAACGCTGTCTTCTCTTCATCTTGGGGGTGCATGCGTATTTGGTTATAACCTGAAAAGGCGTCCATGAGGCTAAGAACTTCATTCCCAGAAGCCCCATCAACCAGCTTATCAATGTTAGGCAAAGGGTACGCATCCTTTGGGCACGCCTTATTCAAGTCTGTGTAATCAGTACACATACGCCATTTTCCATTTGCTTTCCTGACTAACACCACATTCGCCAACCATGTAGGGTATTTAACCTCCCTAATGAAGTTTGCTTCCTTAAGCTTTGCTGTCTCCACCTCAATCACCTTCGTCCGTTCTTCACCCATCTTCCTTCTTGTTTGGGGGATTGGTTTAACTTCTTCCTTAATCGCCAACTTGTGACAAATCACATTCGGACTAATGCCAGGAACATCCTTGAGCGTCCAAGCAAATAAGTCTAGATTTTCTTCCAGTAGGCGAGTCAGGCGGTTTTCCTGCACAAGTGTCAATTGTGTTCCTACCTTCAGCATTCGTTGCCCTACCTTCACTGTTTATGTTTCTTCGATGGGACAAGGGCGAGAATCTGGTGCCTCCATTCTGGGATCCAGCGTGCTTTCCTCACTAATCTCATAGCACCGATGTCCAACCTTGGCGTTCTGCGTCCCGTAATCAGCGGCACTCTCCCTGTAGCATTCTCGTGCTCTTATTTGGTCGACCGCCAGCGTTCCTACTCGCCCATTGGCCAGCGGATACTTCACCTTTAAATGCTTTGTGGAAATAACTGCACAGATCTGATTTAAAGTGTCACGACCAATTAAAACATTATAAGATGACTTACACGCAAGAACAATGTATTTGACGGTGACCGCCTTAGCAAATCCATCCGAGCCAAAGACCGTTTTCAACTCCACGCATCCCCTGGGCACCACGTGCTCGCCAGTGAACCCAATTAGCGACCCAGTGTAAGGTGACAACGCCTCTTCCTTGAGACCCATCTTCTCAAATGCCTCGCCATATATTATGTGTGCTGAACTTCCTTGATCCAAAAGCACCCGCCTCACATCATAATTGTTAATCCTCAATTGTACCACAACGGGATCGCCCTTGTGCGGTAGCACTCCTTTGAAATCCTCACTGGTGAAAACAATATTGGGGTGTTGAAACCCAAACTGTTCTTCCTGAACCGCATGCACTGTTGCGTGTTCCCGACGTACATACCTCTTGCGGCTCGCACTAGATTCATCATTAAAGCCTCCCGAAATGCAATTGACAGTTCCCGCCGGATCTCCCATTGGCGCCTCTCCATCTGTGTCGCCATAATCATCACGTCGGGCGGCTTGCCCCGATCGTCCTTCGCCTGGGGCGGGTGCTGCCTTAACATACTGACCAATATGACCCATCTTTACCAGGCGCTCAACTTCCCGTTGTAAGGTAACACAATCATCCGTATCATGGCCCAAAACGCCATGATACTCACACCATCTCCGAGTGTCCACATTTGGTGGGGGACGTTTGCGAGGATAAGGGCGGGCGATCAGATTAGTCTCTCTATTGTCTGTCAATATCTGAGAGAGACCAACCGCCAATGGTACCTTTTCCCGGTGGGCCACCGGTGAATAACGAGGTACTGGAGGCATTGGCTGCGGCGCCTGACGTTGAGGTGCTGGCCGCCGCACAACTTCTGGGCGGGGTAAATTATTCCGACGCTCCTGGTTAGCGAAGGCGGCTGTCTGGTATGGGTTGCTACGGTTGGCCCTTGGAAGATCCCGTTGAGCAAACACATCTGCCTGCTTACCTCTCCCTTCAGCCCGTCTCGAAGGCGCGTCTAGCATGTCCCTTGCTCTTTTCTGTTCGTCATCGTCCTCCTCGAGTATGAAGTCGTGGACACGGGCCCTGAGGTCCGCCATGTCTCGTGGCGGGCGCCTACTAAGCTTGTTGTTCAATGCCCCCGCCCTCAAGCCTTGCTTAAAGGCATTCACACAGGTCTCCTGTGGCGGATCCTCAATCCGTACCAGTGTGGCGTTGAACCTCGCCATGTACTGTTTTAGGGTTTCTGACGCGCCCTGGCGAATATTGAATAATGCGCCTGTCGTTACCCTCTGACTCCTGCTTGCTGCAAAATGCGATAGAAACTTACATGAAAATTCTGTGAAGCTGTTTATGGAATGTGATGGTAATTTGGAAAACCACGCCAAAGCTGTTCTCTTCAACGTTGAAGGAAATAATCTGCAACGGACCGCATCAGGCGCCTGACTAATCACCATCTTGGTCATAAATGCCTGCAAATGCTCCTTCGGATCTGACTCGCCAGAATATGTATCTAACACAAGTTGTTTCACGGCGTCCGGAATAGGGATCGCCTGGAAGGCGGGCGAAAATGGTTGAAAGTCCACCACGCTCTCCGCTTCCCTGAGACTCTCCATACCAGGATCCTTTTGTTGACGAAAATATTCCAGCTGAGCCTGCAGATGTTGATTCTGGTGCTGAACAAAATCTAGGGCGCCACATACCCTATTCCATTCAGCCACCGAGATGTTGAAAGGAACTTGGTTGGGCGCACCACCCCCCGGTGCGTCCTCCTGCGGCGATCCAAGATTTGGGGTAGGGGCGTTGGTGGGGGAGGTGGCACAGGCTGACCGCCCGCCGTTCGTCCTCCCCTTCCGCGGCCTCGCCCTCGACGACAAGTGCCTGACATAGCTAGGTCTAGAGTGCGTAGGGTTTAGTTTACCTTTCCCTACAGACAGCGCCAAATATGTTCTGGGAAAATAACACTATAGGAGAGAAGTGAATAAATCTTATTGATTAGTAAAATTGTCAACCCCTTTACAGTAGTCTCCCTTGGCTATTTATAGGGAGTAGAGCCATTAATGATAATTAACTAACATCAAGCCTATGGGCTGCTAAGATTTGGCCCAACATATTACAAAGTCCAAGCCCTATACCTATTACAAGTTTACCCGTACCGCCTTGACCGGTTCTGACTTAATCGTGGACGCGTTCTCCGCACAACAAGGAGAAAGTCTAACCGCCCCTGATAGGTGTATGGGCGCTCGCCCTGTCCACTTTCAGAATCAACTCGTCTCCGATGTTGACGCTATTTTTTGTTATTATATTTGACCATATGAAACAGCAATTCTTTCGTACACAATAATGACGCGCACACCACTGTAGTTCTGTTTTATGCTGTGATCAATACAAGTGGAAAAGCAGACACAATATTTTGCACTATAAGGTAGCTTAGGAAGGAATTTAAAGGATATGGTTAGACGTTGAATTCTTTCATAATCATAAAAATTGGTAGGGGGTAAATTAACCCCCCATCTGTCATATTAACCCCAATTTGACCTGCAGGTGAACCTTTAAAACCTAAATTTACATGGGCAACGCAGGTGGGGGTTAATTTGACATTCTATTCGATGTAAACTAGATTAGAAGTTCCTCATTTTCACATTATCCTTCGGTCTAGTTGTTCACCAAATACAGTTCACCGTAGACATATGGGAAATTAGAGCTTTTGTCACTCTCATTCTCTCTCATAGCTAGAATTTCCACAAACTTTTGTAATCACTCTCCCTGGAGTTCTAGCATTCATGCTAATTTTCAAAGTAAGATTCCCTCCTTTTAATTTTTTTATCACGGGGCGAAACATATTTTCTACCTTCAGGGTTCTCTTCCTCACCTATATATACCTAGGAGCCATTACAAAAAGTTTCAGCACAACGTCTAGTTGCTTGTTATTTCTGTCCATTTTTTAGTGTTGCGTTCTAGACAGGGCGAGCGCCCTTCTACTGCTAGCAGGTGGTCCACCTTGACGACGGGCGGCTTTGGCTGGCGACTGGGCAATTTTGGCTGATGACCCCAGGGGCATATTTGTAATACACAGGGGGTTAAACTTTGTAACCTATTGGGCCTGACTGTGAGACCCGTAGGCTTAGTCTGAATTAAATGTAATTTATGGCCTTCCTCCCTATAAATAACCAAGGGAGACTCATGTAAAGGGGACCTGGATTATCTATTCTCTATGCTCTCTCAATTCAAGAACATTTGGCGCCGTCTGTGGGGAAAGGTAAAATTTTTCCCACAACCACGAAAAAGCTTTCGTGTGTTTGCCTGGGTGAGGGGCGAAAAAAAAATAAAATTGAACACTGCCACGAACCCTAGCAGCGTCTGCTTCTCTCCTCACGCCGCCACCCCTCCCTTTCTCGATTCCTCCAGCCGCCACCTCCCTTCTCCTCTCCTTCCACTTCAAACAAACACCTCAAAACCGAACCCTCTCCATCACCATCCAGCGCCGCCACCATGGATCCAACAACAGTGAAAACAAAACCGTTTGGGTTGATGATTTGCATCATTAGATGGACGAAAATTATCTCCATCTCCGTTTCGCTTCCACCGGTGAGAAGCACGGCCACCTCCGCACCAATCTCTGTGACACTCCGATTCAATTCTCGGCGTGTCCTGTTCCATTCCACCTTCTCTTGCGTGCGCCGCGTCCTTCATAAGGCGGTGACGCTCCTTGCATCGCCGCACCGTTTCCTCGTTCACAAGTTTTGACGCCGTGCAACCCATTTTTGTTCGACGAGTTGCCTTCTCTGACCTTCCAACCATCATTCCGTTCTCCCCAGCAAGGCACTTGATTGTAAAGTGATGAAGGAGGCGAAGGCGGCCACAAAACCAACAAGCGTTAAGGGCGGCCAAAAACGAAGAAGGCGGCCTAGGTAATAGGCACTGAATGACCCGCCAAAGGGACATAAATTCAATTCTAGGGTGATATCGTCGGTGAGACGCAACTTCTGATACAGTTCACGAACTCGCTCCAATTCCTGGTTCACTCTTTCCTTAACTCCTTTCCTTTCCTGTTTTAAATTTCTCTTATGATATGGTTGAAGTTCTGATGCTCGATTAGCCCTTATTATGTTTCATACGTATCTTGTTTTGTGCACAAAACTTGTTGATCACTCCTAATTGAGAATATGAGTGCCTGTTAGTTAAGTCCGCTTATGCTCTTGTGCTATTCTACTACTGCTAAACAGAAAGGGGATGCAAATTTCATTCACCTATTCTTTTGATTTGAGATTTTGATGTATGGCTCTCGCAACATATAAGCAGAATAGTTTACTGAGTGCAGCATGTATTCATTTGTATCTAACTGAATTTATCCTAATGAACTTCTAGTATACCTCAGATTTGTGATTCTCATTCATATTTTCAGATTTGTGCTTCTCATTCATGCTAAATAAGCCTGCTTGAACTGAATCAGTTTTGAGAAAAAATGTTTGCGTGTTGTGAACTCATGCTTTGCCAACAAAAGTGTTACTTCGTGATCTTCAAAGAAAACAAAATCAGTTTGCCCCTTATATGTTTGACAAGATTTTCAAAGGAAATTTGCATAAACATTAATGTTTCTCTTGAGTGCTTTATTCCATGTGGTGATTCCATTGACTCACAACGGTCCCAAACCTCTTATTTCATGTAAACTTGGCTGTGATTAATATTCTATGGCGACTGCTAGAGTAATGTGATAATTTCTCCATGTATTTATCTCTGCTTGTTTGAGTTCTTTAAACTTTTGATTAGTTGTGTCCAGTAGACGTTGCTCATGCTAGAATTGTTTTGTAGTTGGCTGGTGACCCATTCTAGTTTAGAATTTCATGTTTTGTGCTGGAAATTGGTCTAATTTTCTGGTATTTAGATCTTAGATCAAACATTATCACATTGATAGGGTCAATGCACCTTCCAAATTGCCTTCCAGTATTGCAGTATTATGTACAGCGTCTTGCTTTCTAGTTTTTTGTGCAAATTGATATGGGTTTCAGTCTCTTTGATTAATTGTTGTAGTCTATTCAGCATTTGTCCAGAGCATATTCTATATTAACTCTTGAGCTGTTGAGTTCGATTTTTGTTCTAAAGAGTAGCGTAGTATGATTTCGATTCCATGGTCAAACCGGTTTGATATCTAGTTTCTTGTTATGGAGTTTTATTTTGGTCATTGTGGAGTTTATTTCATGAGCGCTTATTCTCGAGCTAATTTGAAAAACTTATTGAAAAAAGTTGAAATTTTTTTTTATAGGTAAAGAATAAGTTATATTTGTAATTTAATCTGTATAACTTTTGAATAAGCTCAAGACATCTTATTGGTTGGTCGTAAACTATTTAGTTACATAAGTTCTCTCTAACATGTGCCTAAGTTATACTTTTAGATAAGCTTAAATAATAAGCTCTTACAAATGAGGCATATATATCTGTTATTTAAGTTCACACCTAAAGTATAGTATATTCGATGCTGTTCTGGTGTAGTGAGCATTTCAAATTGTTTGAAATATCAATTTAGCATTATGCGAGTATAAATGAATGTGATCGTATCAGTCTGTTTGACCCCTTTTGTTGTCGTTAAGCCCTTTGGAATTCATCTTAGTTTCGGTATGGTGGATTATCTAGATCAAAAGGTGGAGCATAGTTGAGAAAATGTATGATATCCTTTGCTTCTTATTCTTTGCTTTTTCTGTTCTTATCTTCATTTTAATATGAAATCAAATTCATAGGCTTATAATTTAAATTTATTGAATACCACTTAGTATCATATGATGAAATCAAATTTCAGTAGCTCAATAGTCTATCAAAACTGAATTTATATTTGTCATTAAACATTATAATTCTCATTTTTATAATTTACTTTTTATTCCTTATCCTAATTTTTATTTGACTTCTTATTATAGTTCTTATTCTTAATTTAATTATTAATCTGTCGCTTATTTTTATATTTAATTTACAATTCTTATACCATTATCTCTTATTCTACTTCTTCCTGGCAAACCGCCATTTGGCGACCCTCTTGCAAGTGACCGCCCTTTGTTTGTAAAAAATTCCATGGTAGCATTTGGTGGCTGTTTGGTTTAGGGTGAGGTTTTGGTTTAGGGGGATGGTGGCATTGGAGTTTTGATTGAAAGGAGGTGTTGGTTTAGGATGAAGTTTTTGGTTTAGGAGGTGAGGGCGTTCGAGTACGGGTTGAAGGGTGATCTAATGGAGGCTGCCATGGAATTTGTGTGTAACTTTTCTTGTTGTTTTTGGGCGGTCCTGTTTTATGTTTCTTTCAGGCAAGGTGGAGATAAGAAATACACGCAATTTCTAGGCCAAGGCGCCTAGAGAAATTATCAGGTAGAAGGATTCCAAGGAACGCTCTGAATCTAAAGCATAATTACAGGTAAGGTAGTACAAAGCAAGGGCGTGGAGGATTCTCCCTATGGAGGAGTTTTTGAGATTCTCCTAAGGGGGGGTTTTGATGAGGTGACCCTTGCGACAAAATTTGGCCGCCCCACATGTCAATAAAATGCAAATTGGCACTAATGTGGGATCGCCTGAATAAAGCTATGTCCAAATTCCGAGACCCAGTGGTGGTCTAAATCCCAAGGCCCAATAATGGTCTAAATTCCAAGGCCCAGTGGTGGTCTAGATTCCAAGGCCCAGTGGCGGTCTAAATTCCAAATTCCAATACTAAAAAAGAGTGGTCCAGTGGCGACTAAAGAAATTACCTTTCGCCGTTTCCAAGAAGCCAAGGGGGAATAATACCCTCTAGCCTGGCGCACCGCCCAGCTCTCCAGGCGGGAGGGCGAGGTGCGTGAACAGTGGTTCGCTTGGAACGGTGGGGCGCTACCCTTGTGCAATACGGCGAAGAAAGCCCAGCCTTGATCGAATTAAATCGAGCACGTCTATTGAGCCAAGCCTCGGGAAACCCTAGTGGCCACTGGGATCTGAGCAAAAAGTCTCACTGAGCAGAAGCCTCGCTATGCGAGCCAAAGCCTTTATCGAATTAAATCAAGCCAAAGTCTCACCGGAATAAGGTCGAGCGAAAGCCCCGCCTCGAGCGGGCCAAAGCCTCATAACAGACAAATAGCACAAACACAGGGCGTGCGGGTCATTACGTGACTCATAAAATATCAAGCCTCAGGCCGCCCTAGTTGCATAAGACCGAGCACCCCCAAGCCTCGTTAGAAGAGCCATGCGAGTACGACTCGTTACGTGAGCGGAAACCATGCGTGCAACAAAGGTCCAGTGGCGGCCTAGAATGCCACTTTTATCAAAACGGTCCAATGGCAGCCTAGAAACATACTTTTTCTTTCAAAACAGTGGCCTAGACGCGCCCTCAAAAGTTATTTCTTTCAGAATAATGCCCCTGTGGCGACCTTGAAAATTATTTCTTTCAAAATGGTCCAGTGGCGACTCAAAAGTTATTTCTTTCAGAATAATTCCCCTGTGGCGACCTTGAAAATTATTTCTTTCAAAATGGTCCAGTGGCGACCCAAAAGTTATTTCTTTCAGAATAATGCCCCTGTGGCGACCTTGAAAATTATTTCTTTCAAAATGGTCCAGTAGCGACTTGAAGAACTAATGACTGTGTTTGCAGGTGAGAAATATAGAAAACAGGTAACAGGATGAGGAAAGCATGAGGCACATCTGGGCGAGTAACCCCAGCCCAACCTGGCGAGTGATCCTCCATTATACTTACACTTTCAAGATTGGCGATCAAGTTGTAGTATGGCGAGCTGTTTCATACTTCCGAGGCTCAGTTAGACTTGTGGGCTGACGACAACTCCTACAGGGCGAGTGATGAGTGGATTTTATATGATAATTTTAGGGTCTTTTTAGTCTTTTTATTTTATTATTTTTGAGTCTCGTGTAGGTTATTTTATTGTTTTTATGTAGATTTTATATTTATTTTCCATTTTGCATGTAGATTAGATTTTATTAGATTTTCTAGCTTTATTTTATATTTTTAGGAATTTTTCTAGTTATTTTGTATTTTTAGGAAAAGCTGGTTTAGTTATCATTTTTGTCCAGGGACCAATGTGTAAAGTTTCAGGAAGTCAGGGACCAAATTGTAAAAGTTCAAGAGTGGAGGACTTAAAGTGAAGATTGAGAGAGTATGAGGGCTTGAATTGAAGTGCTAACCAAGAGAGGACCAAAGTGAAAAAGAAGAATATGAAGAATCACTCTCTAATTTAGCACATGGAAAATAATGTTGAAGGAATTGATGATAGTGGAGGAGGAGTTTCAGAATTAAACAAGGGCTGAGTAGTGGCTTTTGATGGCATTCAAATCCCACTAACCATGAAGAAGGAAGGAAAACTTGGAGCTGAAACAGCAGGTCCCAGCGCTGCAGCGCTGAGAAGCCAACGCTCATGTGCTGGCCCTCGATCTGACAGTGGATTTTTAATGCTCCCAGCACCCAAGCGTTGGGGATTCTTGCGCTGAAGCGTTGGAGGATGGATTTTTACTATAAATAGGACCCTCCTCTTCACTTGTAAAGCACACCTTCATAGAATACAACAAGTATTCTCTCTTTCTCCCTCAAAGATCATTGTTCCTAGGAATTGTGGGAAGCCAAACTTGAGCTCCTATCCAGGGTAATTCAATGATTCTTTTAGCCATGCTTGGCTAATTCTTCTTTAAGTTTCTTGGGTTGTAGTAGTTTATATTTATGTCTTAGTTTGTTTTTACCTTTCTGAATTTTATTTCTATTTCATGTTTTATTTCCTTGTTCTTCATTCATCTTGTGTACAAAAGATTTCTTGCTTATTACTTATACGAATGGAAATTGGTAAGTAGTAAGGGACCTAGGATTTAAAAAAGGTTATAAGTATACTTCACTAAGGAATTAGGAAGGACGTAACTTTATGTTGGCTTGAATTTCTTCTTCATCTTCTTCTCTAGTTAACTAAGTTGCAAGGAATTGAATTTAGTAATTAGAAAGAAAGTTCTACAATGTGTAAGGAATTAACTTGTAGATAATTAGGCTATAGCATCATGAATTAGATTTATAATTTAGAAATTTAGTAGAAACTTACTAGCATACTATATAGACTATGTAAACCAACCCAAGAAGCTTATTTTCTATCATTTTATTCTCTTCTATTTCATTGCTATTTCCATGTGCTGCCTTAAACAAAATTCCAACAAATACATCTTTTTATTTTTCTGTTTAAGTACTAAACTTAATATTAACAAGAACACCTATCCTTTGGGTTCGAACATTTTTATTACGCGATAGTAAATTGTACACTTGCAATTTCATTATCAGCGAGCGATTTCTTCCTGGAGGCTCCAGTTGACATGATGATCACTTCATTCCACACTAGGCGTGTCGACCCCACCCAGCGTCACATTCACTCACATTTTCATGCTGGGATTTGCGACATATTTATTCTCCGCGCCCAAGCCTTAGGAAACTCATTTCTCTATAGAATGCTGTATTCTTTTTCCTTCACTAGGTTTTTATCCCACAGGGTTTTTCCTAGGAAGGTTTTAACGAGGCACGTTCTATAGGGACGACCGCCCAAAGGAAGCGTCAGTTGGAATTACATGGCGATTACTCTTTGAAGACACACTTCATCTTCGTGCCTCAGACTTGGTGTCTAGTGGGCTTGTGGACCGGGCGAGTGCCTCCCCCCGGTGGCGGGCCATGAAGACTAGTTAAAGACACTTCACTTTCAGACGTCAAGCTCGTGTCTTGTGGGCTTGTGGGATGGCACCCATCATCGAGAGGATTTTTCAAAGACTACTTAAAGACACTTCACTTTCAGACTTCAAGCTCGTGTCTTGTGGGCTTGTGGACAAGGCGAGCGCCCTTCTACTGCTAGCAGGAGGTCCACCTTGACGACGGGCGGCTTTGGCTGGCGAATGGGCAATTTTGGCTGATGACCCCAGGGGCATATTTGTAATACACAGGGCGGGTTAAACTTTGTAACCTATTGGGCCTGACTGTGAAACCCATAGGCTTAGTCTGAATTAAATGTAATTTATGGTCTTCCTCCCTATAAATAGCCAAGGGAGACTCATGTAAAGGGGACCTGGATTATTATTCTCTATGCTCTCTCAATTCGAGAACACGCTACTTAAGTCTAGAGTTCAAAATACTATTGAAAAAGTGGACATTCGAGTGCTGCTTCAAGAAGTTTAGATCTCCTACAAGAGTTCCTGAAGTCTAGTCCAAAAACGGATATTTCCTACATGAAAATAATTTTTGTGTTTAGTCATTGGATGAAATTTCATGTGGATATCCCTAAGAATTTTACAACACGTTATTTTTTTAGATTTATCTAAAATTTTACTTGCAAATTTTGATATAAAATTCCTGTAAATTTGACAAAACAAATATTTATAGAGTAATGAAAAAATATTAAATAATGATTTTATGTTTATAGGGTATTTAAAATTAAGAAGAGAATATTTTTCAAAAAAAAAAAGAAGAAAAAAAAATTCACATAAATAAAATATTAGATTTATTAAAAAATGATAAAATTAAAATAAAGAAGAAAATGAAATAAATACTTACCTCGATGCAGAGCACTCAAAAAGTCTCTAACTGCGTAGGTCTCCTAGGACTTTGACCTTGCCGCACATCACCAACACTCCAAAAGTTTACACTAGCACGTAGGCTAGTGCAAAGCAAAAAACCCAATGGATATAAAATAGATCTCTAAAAATCTTGAACTACGATACAAACTATGTGATTTTACACTATATCTGTGTGATCTAAAACACTCAAATTAATTTTAATCTTAGACCTTAGTCTTTGAATTTTTGGATGATCAAACATGAGAAGAAGTTCCCTTTATATAGAGGAAGGAGAAGAGAGAACGGGGAAGTTTTAGCAATGTGGGACTAAAAATAGTTGACCAATTATTCCTTTAAACTAAAATACATATTTCGTATGGCAACCTTAGGTGTTTTTTATCTATCCAAATATTGGTATTACGTATTTCTCTCTCTAACAAAAATTGTAGGTGGCAACATAATCTTTTAAATGCCTTAAGTTTCCAACAAAACTAACATCTACAACTTTGGATTCGAGTTCTCGTATATTTCTCCAAGCTTTAGCAATGTGAGACTAAAACAGTTGATCAGTGCTTTACTTTGTTGTGAGATATCAAATTTCATGGCAACTTTAAATGTTTATTAACTATCCAAAGAATGGAATAACATCTTGTTTTGTTAAAAAATAATTGTAGGTGACCACATTATATTTCAAATGTCTCAAGTTTCATACAAAACTAACATCTACAACTATGGATATGCGTTCTTGTATACTCCTTCATGTACATTTTGCACAAACATCTTAGTTTTGTCTTCTAAATAAAGAAAATACTTGGTAAACACATAATCTATCTCTTGTAGTTCTCATGATAGTGTATTTATATGCTATGTATTTAACTTTCATAACCTTAGTATTAAATCAGAATTTTTGTTTTAGAAAAGAATATATAAAGGTGATTTAGATGAAAATATTAGTTTTACTAAACAACTAAGGAAATTAAGTATTGTCATCCCTTTTTGTTGAAAGAACATTGATGAATTGGTCCCTTCTTGTCATTCTATTTTATCCTGAAATTAATTTTAATTGGGGCTTTGTGTGTGTTTGAGTATTAGTGACACCATGGCCTTATCATTTTCCAATATATATTATTTTTGCATGTATTACTATAAATTTCTTTTGTTGTTCATATGCCTACTTGATTCAAACAGGTAAATATATCTAGATGCTAGCGGTAACTTAAATCATCAATAAATATGAATTAATGATTTATTTATACTCCATACTCCCATACATTCGAAAAATAGTTTATCCTTTCTCACTCATTAATTTTGAACACGTTTTTAATGATTTATAGGTATGCATTAACTTCCTTGTGAGTTGTGATACATCCTGGTGAAGCACTTGTAGGTGATTGGATTTACTAGCTATGCTTGAGTGATTGTGCTAGTTCCTTATGGAACCACGATCCTCTTGACATAAGATCTTTTATTTGGCTAGACTAGATATATGGTTGTGAAAACATCTTTCCTCCATCCATTCATAGGATATTCATTGATACCCAAATCGCAAGTGTACGATTCAATATCGCGTAATAAAAAGATCGAACCCAAGGGATAGGTTTCCTATTATTATAATATTTAGTACTTGTGCAGAAAATTTAAAAGATGAGTATTTGATGTTGGTTTTTGTAGCAAGCAAGAACAATAGCATAAAGTAATAGAGAAAGAGATGATGATGAGTCTTAAGCACTTGGGTTGATTTATATAATTTATAAAATATGCTAGCAACTACTACTTGAATTCTGAATTTTAGTACCAAGTCATGATGCTATAGCCTAATGTTTTTACAAGTTAATACCTTACACATTGTAAAACTTTCTTCTCAATTACTAAATTCAATACCTTGCAATCTAGAAAAAACCAAGAAGAAGATGAAGAAGGAATTTTCAGGCCAACATAAAGTTAAGTCTATCCTAATACCTTAGTGATATGTCATATAACTTCTTTTAAATCCTAGGTCCCTTACTACTTACCAATTTCCATTGTTATAAGCAATAAGTAAAAAACACTTGTGATCATCAAGATAAATATTAAGAACAAGGAAATAAAACATGAACTATAGCAATATTATTCAGAAGAGTAGAAGAAAACTAGAACATATATTATAAACTAAAACAACCCAAGATACTTAAGAAAGAAGTTAGCCAAGCATGGCTAAAAGAGTCATCGAATTACCCTGGATAGGAGCTCAAGTATGGCTTCCCACAATTCCTAGGAACAATGATCTTTAAGAGGGAAAGAAGAACACTTGTTGTATTCTGAATAGGTGTGTCTTACAAGTGAAGAAAAACTCCCTATTTATAGTGAAAATCAGCCTTCCAGCGCTTGGGCGCTGGCATTCCCAACGCTTGGGCGCTGGCATTCCCAACGCTTGGGCGTTGGGATGCATTAAAAACCAACGGGCAGAAATGGGCCCAGCGCTTGAGCGCTGGCTTCCAACGCTGCAGCGCTGGGTGCAGCCTCTGACTCACATCCTAGTCAGAGGTCCAGCGCTTGAGCGTTGGGAATTCCAACGCTGCAGCGTTGGGACGAACACTGGCAGTTTTTTCTTGGATTCCTTTCTTCTTCAATGGTGGAATTGATTGGCTTAATTAGGCTCATTCAGCCCCTAATAAGTTCTGAAACCTCCCCTTTACCACCATTAATCTTCCAACCTTATTTTACATGTGCTCAAATAAAAGAGAGTTGCTTCACATTCTTCAATTTCACTTCAAGTCCTCTCTTTGTTAGAACTTTAATTCTGGCCCTTTGACTCCTTCAAACTTCACTTTTCATCCTCCACTCTTGAACCTTTACACTTTGATCCTTCAATTCCTGAAACTTTACAAATCGGTCCCTGGATAAAAATGATAACTATACCAGCTTTTCCTAAAATATAAAATAGCTATAAAAATTCCTAAAAAATATAAAATAAAGTTAGAAAAACAAAAAAAAGCTAATCTATATGCAGAATGCAAAATAAATATAAAATCTATGTAAAAATCCTAAAAATCCTATATGTGACTCAAAAATAATAAAATAAAAAGACTAAAAACAACCTAAAAACATCATGTAAGTGTTCCTCTTTCTCCCTCAAGAACATTGTTCCTAGGAATTGTGGGAAGCCATACTTGAGCTCCTATCTAGGGTAATTCGATGACTCTTTTAGCCATGCTTGGCTAATTCTTTCTTTAGTATCTTGGGTTGTTTTAGTTTATAATCTATGTTTTAGTTTTCTTCTACTCTTCTGAATAATATTGCTATAGTTCATGTTTTATTTCCTTGTTCTTAATATTTATCTTGATGATCACAAGTGTTTTTACTTATTGCTTATAACAATGGAAATTGGTAAGTAGTAAGGGACCTAGGATTTAAAAGAAGTTATATGACATATCACTAAGGTATTAGGATAGACTTAACTTTATGTTGGCCTGAAAATTCTTTCTTCATTAACTTCCTTGTGAGTTGTGATACATCCTGGTGAAGCACTTGTAGGTGATTGGATTTACTAGCTATGCTTGAGTGATTGTGCTAGTTCCTTATGGAACCACGATCCTCTTGACATAAGATCTTTTATTTGGCTAGACTAGATATATGGTTGTGAAAACATCTTTCCTCCATCCATTCATAGGATATTCATCTAATTAATTTTATGTTGAACATTTATTGAAGTTTTGCTTATCTTGCGACTTTGATAGACTTTTGATTGGTTTTAAGTGCTTTTTATTTTGGGTAAATTTTCTTGTTAATTTTGCTTTGATGCTTGATGATTGGATTTCATATGATGTTTTTAGGGCTTTCCAGATCTTTCATTGTAGAATTGGCACCTAACAAAGTATATATAATGTTCTATTGTTTTGCTGTTGTCTTATTCTATAACTACGCAATTATAATGTTTAGAAAAAACTCTCAATTTTCTTATGCTTTACAGGGGTGGGCCCCAGTTTCGTGCTATTGGCACCAACAATTTCAAAAATGTGTTACAAAGACTGTTGTTTTGAAAGACAAAAAAAAAAAAACGTTCCACATTATGGTGGAAGATTGTGGCCCCGTATCCAAATTTCCAGATGGAATAGAAGGACTTATAGTTCATTATGGTCTTCAACATGAAGGAGGATGGCCCGAGGTGTGTTATTTAAGGGGATGCGAGTTTCATATTAAAGTTAAAGACAGAGATTTTAGAAACTGACTATGATAGTGGACCTGACAACGAAGAAGAAAATACAATGTCTTACTACAAAAAGCCAGCTTTCACCATCGCACATCATTACGAACAGAATGGTGGGTCATATCTATTTACTCAGGTTATTTTATATTACTTAGTTGTTAGTAACTATTTTTTTAAGAGCTATGATTGTTTTTAATATTTATGCCTTAATCCATACTTTGCCAGCAACGTTGGTGAAGCATGTATTGCTTCCAAATAAACCTTCATTTTGTGTATTAAGAGAAGCAAGTAAGCGGAGGTTTTATTGTAGATGTTCCGGGAATAAAAAAAAACAATCAAAGTGTATCGTGACAATTGGTTGGATAGACTTCATCAAAGAAAATAGATACAAAGATCAGAGCTGGATCAAGTACGGAATTGATAAGAAGGATCCTTATGTAATACATGTCAGTGTAATCACTAAGTGAAAAATGGTTCTCAAGTTTTTATTTTCATATATCAATATTTACCCCATGCTTTTATTGTTCAGTTAAAATATGAAAATCTATGTACCAAAACATCCAAGTAAATTATTATTTCGGTTTATAAACATCTATAATTGTCAATTGATATGTTTCATCTAAATTAAACTCTCTTGTGCATGGCACTGGTCAAAAACTAGTACACAAAGTTTAGGAAATTTGTATCTACCATAATTGATCACAAAATTGTTATCATTCAAAATCTGATAAACGTCTTGAGATCGTTTGAACTTAGCAATTTAGAGTCCATTTTAGGAAAATTTAGTACATGTGTCAACTTTTCATGCAATCGATTATTACAAACACTTCTTTAGATATTTAAAAAAGTCAAGCTTTTCCCAAAAGATTGTGTCCTACAACTAATAATTTTGAAAAAGAAATTTAAAATCTATTAAAAAATTTTGATTTAGAAAATTATACTTTAATATTAATATATGAAATTTTATATATTTTATTTTAAATTTACAATATGAATTTATTTAAAAAAGTCTCTATATTATACAATTAAGAGTTCCAAGATCCTCTCCCCTAGGTGTCAAATTCCAATGCATTTCGCTTAGGTGTTCCAATGATTTTCATCCTACATGGATTCACTAGAACGCAGGGTTTGAAGTTCTCTTCTCATAGTGGCTCTTTCCATGCACTCCTCCCCTAAACCTCCCAACTGACCAATCACATGAACATTTTTCCACTATTGCATTATGCATTAAACCTAATCATCTAACTGCAGCTAATACTTGAACCTTTTTTATCTTCCCACTTTATCTCACTGATTGATTTCCCTAGGTTTTTTTATCCTTTTCCACTCAAGACCCTAATTATTTCTCCTTCTCAATGCATTTTTTTGCTTTCCAGTGCTGATTGTTAGATTTGAATTCGAAACCCTAATTTATTATGGCGCCATTCATGAAATACTTTGTGGTTTCTCTATAAATAGGTTATTGCAATGTTTTGTTATTCACCAATTCTTCATTCTTTGTCTACCAGAATTTCTTATAGCCATGGCCATGAACTTTGATACTCTTTCCAGCATTTCACCCAAAAAAGAGACATAGAGGATCAATGTAAAGGTTGTTCATCTGCGGAAAGTTCCAAGTTTGATAATCCGAGGTTACTTTCAGTATTGAGATGGTTCTGATGGATGAAAATGGTGACAGGATTCATGCATCTGCCCGCAAAACCCTAAGCTACAAGTTTAAGCAATTGATCTCTAAGGGTTCTACTTATACCAGGTCTCATTTTGGAGTTGTTAATAATACTGGTGAGTTTCGACCACCAGACATGCTTTTAAGCTGAACTTTCAGCTTTGAACTGATGTCCACCAACTGAATGTCCTTTCTCTTTTCTTCCAACATCTGACATATTGTTCAAGGATTACGACAAGAAATATTTAGCTGGTCAGATTTCATCGTTTGAGTTGATTTTTTTACACTCAGTATTTGTTTTTTCATATACCCATTTTCACAATTTGTGTATTTTTTTTTCACCATGTGATTGGGATTCTCACTAGCGTTGGAACTGAGCAGTAGTTCAAGAAAGATGGAATGAGTGACAAGATTATTAAGATTGAGCGCACGGCTCATTGGTAATAATGTTTATTTAAATTTTTATTTTCTGATTTCCCTTAAGTTTGGGTAATTTAATTGATTATTGTATTGTATTCCCTTATTGTAGTGCCAAGATTGAGTGTGCCTTACTTGGTAACTTTGTTGATGAGATCAAAGCTTTTCTAGTTGCTGGTAATGCTAGCAATGACGTTGTAGTGATTCAACTTGCAAAAGTGAAGACTTTGAAAGGTTTTACCATTTCATAATTTAATTGGTTTTTATGTCATACTTTTTCAAATCTTGCACTTTTTGTATGAGTCCATGTGAAATAATGTTTGTGCGTATTTTGAATGTAGACACCCCCATGTCTGAATTCTGCTTATGCTGCAACAAAGGTTTTATTTCACCCTGATATTGAGGAATTGCTGCCATCAAGGAAAAGTAAATTCCATGTCCAAACTTTATTTTTTCATTATCGTGAAATAATATTAATGATTTTTACGTTTTCATTAGGTTCTTTGATTCAACTGAGTTAAGCTCTCAAGTTATGAGCCAACTTCCAGATCTAAGCAAAACTATATGAGAAGATTTTCTTATCATAACTTCTCCATAGACAATTGAAAAATCAAAAATAGTCAGGAGGTTTCTTTTATAATTTCTAAATTATGTTTAACGGACTTTTTCATGTTGCAAAATTTCCATAATGTTGTTTTGTTATTCCTGTAGAACTGTACTTGTATGGTGCTTGGAACGATTAAGGTGCTGCCAGAGAATGGTGACTGGTGGTATCCATCCTGTAAATGCAACAAGATGGTTTGTCCTATAGGGTTACTGGAAATCAAACTCATTTTTCCATCATTTTACAATTACCGACTTCATTTTTGACCACCACAACATGGTAGCTGAAATTTATATTATTAATCTTCCTTTAAAATCGCTTTGTTAGTTTGAGTTCTCATTTGCATGTTTTTTGATATGATTTAATTAGAATGCTAAAAAATCTAAGGAAGCAAAGTGATGACTGGATTTTATATGATAATTTTAGGGTCTTTTTAGTCTTTTTATTTTGTTATTTTTGAGTCTCATATAGGATTTTTATTCTTTTTATGTAGATTTTATATTTATTTTGCATTTTGCATATAGATTAGCTTTTATTTGTTTTTTTAAACTTTATTTTATATTTTTAGGAATTTTTATAGTTATTTTTATATTTTTAGATAAGCTGGTATAGTTATCATTTTTGTCCAGGGACCAATTTGTAAGTTTCAGGAAAGGAAGGACCAAAGTGTAGAAGTTCAAGAGTGGAGGATGAAAAGTGAAGTTTCAAAGAGTTAAAGGGCCAGAATTGAAGTGCTAGCAAAGAGAGGACTTAAAGTGAAAATCAAGAATATGAACCAACACTCTCTAAATTAAGCACATGGAAAATAAGGATTAAAGGATGAGTGGAGAATTGATGGTAGTGGGAAGGAGTTTTCAAAAGTTAATTGGTGGCCAATGAAGGCCATAATGGCCATCAACTCCTCCACCATTGAATGGCAAATTTTTGCTATAAATAGGAGTGCTCATCCTTGGTAAAAAACACACCTATTATGAACACAACAAGTGTTCTTCTTTCTCCCTTTAGAGCATTGTTCCTGAGAATTGTGGGAAGCCATACTTGAGCTCCTAGTCCAGGGTAATTCGATGTTTCTATTAGCCATGTTTGGCTAATTCTTTTAAGTCTCTTGGGTTGTTTTAGCTTTTAATTATGTTTTAGCTTTCTTCTACTCTTCTGAATAATATTGGAAATTCATGTTTTATTTCCTTGTTCTTCATTTCATCTTAATGCGCATAAGAGTTCTTGCTTATTACTTATACGAATGGAAATTGGTAAGTAGTAAGGGACCTAGGATTTAAAAAAGGCTATAAGTATATATCACTAAGGAATTAGGATAAACGTAGCTTTATGTTGGCCTGAATTTCCTCTTCATCTTCTTCTCTGGTTAACTAAGTTGCAAGGAATTGAATTTAGTAATTAGAAAGAAAGTTCTACAATGTGTAAGGAATTAACTTGTAGATATACTAGGCTATAACATCATGAACTTGGTTTTAAAATTCAGAAATAAGGTAGAGGTTTGCTAGCATGTTTTAAAAGTTAAGTAATTCAACCCTAGAGCTTAAATTCCATCATCGTTATTTTCTGTTTATTTATTTTATGTTTAGTTCTTGTTCTACAACATACCATCTTCAACCTTTATATTTTCTGTTTAAGTTCTAAATAAATTAATAATAGGACACCTATCCCTGTGGGTTCGATCTTTTTATTACGCGATAATCAACCGTGCACTTGCGGTTTGGCTATCACAAAGCTTCCTGATGAGCTAAACAACCTTCTTGACAAGATGTTTTTGTTCAAGATTGATGTCAAGATGTATTCCAACTACAAGTTTGAGCAATCCTATCGTGTCTAGAAAAATTGTAAGGAACGTGAGATAATCAACCAGTTCAATACCATGACTGCTGAACCTAGGGTGAATATAATAATAATCTTTATTTGTTTTCACGTTTTGGCATACTGTGATTTTTAGATGATTTAAAATAATTTAAAATGAAGGTTTGTTGCTTACTAAGGGTGATGAAACTGTTGACCATTAGGTTTAATCTCCCACTTCAAAGATTGTGTTTATTTATTGTTTGTTTTAAAAAGTTATTTAATTAAATCAGTCTCATTTTCCAGGACTTGATCAGTGATGTCGTTGTTATTGATGATGAAAAAGTGTACGAGTCTACTTAGCCTGATGCTGTTGTTCTTGGAGTTGAAACCCATGACTTAACCCCAGCAAAGCGGAGTTAACCTCCTGAAGTGCAGAATGTTTGTTCTACTTCTACCAGTTCCCACAAGAAGCTTCTTGAAAAGATCATGCAGGAGAAGATCTAAATGCCAGTTCCATTTGCTGAAGAGATTTCTATTTTGTGTTATGTTCCACTGTTTTGAATTTTAATTTTCAGTTTTCTACCTTTGTTACTAAGATTTAAGCTATATGTTTTCATGATAATTTGTGGATCTCTTTCGTCTTGGCCTTAATTTTGCGGTCTTTATTTGGCAATATTTTGGCTTTTAAATTTTGCGCATTAATTATGAAAGATTGTCGTCGATAATAATTTGTTTAGTAATGGTTGATGATGTTATTATCTCGCCGTTTATCATTCACATATTTTTTTGATATTGGTTTCTTATTTTGATCTATGAACGAATGATTTTGTGATAGTATTTTCCTTTTTAACCATAATCATCATTCAATCTTCATTCACTAAAATATTTTAAAATGTAGAAGTTTTCCAATTCTTTTTCCTCTTGCCCCATTCTATAACTATATATTACTTCAATGTAATATATATGTTTAACACAACAATCAAATAATTTTTCATATATCTTAAACCAAATCCTCATTTTCAATAAATAGTTTTTAGTTATTCTTAATTTAAATTTAAATCTCTTTTGCTAAATAGTTTAAAAACTACTCAATTCTTTTCAATGAGTTTAGCCATGGTACATATCTGTTGTAACTTTGCATCTGTTTTCATTAATTAAATATCGCCGTTTATTATTCTAATATTTCTTTATGTTCTACGAATGAATTTTTTTTTATCCTCATGCACTCAATTTTTTGAAATATATTAAACTTAATTTTTTTATAGTATTTGCCTTTGTAACCATAAAAACTAATTTACATGATGGATAAAACAATTTAACCAATTCATTCTTTTTGGGGTTAAATATAAGCAATTCATTCCAAGCCATTTTCTTCTTTCGTAGTTGCAAGAAATAAATTTTACTTTAAAGTAATATATTAATAACCTAATTATGAAATAGATGCTCATTTATGTTAAATTCAAACAACGTATTCATTAAATATCTTTAAATATTCGTTAGCTTTTTCTTAATTTTAATTTAAACCTCATTTGCTAAAGATTTTGAAAACTATTCTTAAATTCCGCAAATGTAATTTGCAATTAAGTAAACCTTCTGAATGCTCATATTTTTTCTTTATAATGGTTTATATCCAAACTTATTTTCAAAAGAAAAAAATTACCTGTTTAGTAACTTATCGTACACATTGATTTTACTCTCATATATCAATTATAATAACCCAAATTAATTTTTTACATTACCGATCGAAAATTTAATGACTTTTACTTTCCGTAATTAAATTTTTTACATATAGATGTCAACAACAAAATTGGTTACAAAGATTTATGCTACTCTTCCGTTCCAAATTATAAGGACCTGTTCAGACAATCACGCTTATTAAGAAAACATGTAATAAGCTAATTAATATCTTGGTTTTGTTATTTTTTGTACAAATCTTCCATATATGCCCCTATGTTAGTATTGGATATATCAAAGGTTGGTTGGGAAACATGAAAGAGAAGTAATTAGTAGAGGTGATAATTTAAGTTTTGGAATTGAAAATATAATGAATGCAATGGGTAAAAAAGGAAAAACTTTTTTTTTTTTAGAAATCTAGAAGGGTTTTATAATTTGGGACACCAAGTTTGTCTCTAAAGAACATAATAATTTGGGACGGAGGAGTAATAAGCAGGGACGGATCCACATAGGACTTGAGGGGGGCAAGTGGCCCCATAAGATTTTTCATTTATCAAGAAAAATAACTACATATACTCTACATTTTTAGAATATTCAGTAAATAATTGCCCCCACAAAATAATAAGTATCCTCATTGTTTTGTACTTTGGAAAAAGATGAGTTCAAATTCATTTCACTCAAATTCACATGAAAGAGATGAGAGTAGATAAAACATAAGTAAGAAATATTATGCCTCAAGTTTCATAGAAAACTAACATCTACAACTATTGATATGCGTTCTTGTATACTCCTTCATGTTCATTTTGCACAAACATCTTGGTTTTGTCTTCTAAATAAAGAAAATAATTATTAAACACATAATTTATCTCTTGTAGTTCTCATGATAGGTTATTTAGACGCTACATATTTAACTTTCATAATCTAAGTATGAAATCAGAATTTTGGTTTTAGAAAAAAATCTATAAAGGTGATTTAGATGAAAATATTACTTTTACTAAACAACTAAGGAAATTAAGTATTTTCATCCCTTTTTGTTGAAACAACATTGATGAAATGGTCCCTTCTTGTCATTCTATCGTATCCTTAAACTAATTTCAATTGGGGCTTCGTGTGTGTTTGAGTAATAGTGACGCCATTGTTGTTAGAGTCAAAAACTCAATGAATTAACCTATTTTGATAAATAACAATTTCGCTAAGTGTTACTGACTTCCTTAAAAGTTTTCATATTCAGGAACACTTATGGACTGAAGACATGCTGCGAGGATCTCAACAAAGCATTATCAAAAAGCAAGTGAAAGAACCGTCCGCCTATGTGAAATTAGTCTGCCTTCAAAGAAGAGTACGTCCGCCTGAAAAGATCGTCCGATTGATCAACTAAACTATTGAAGAAATACTTGGGTTGACTAAAGAGCAATGATTGAAGACTCGTGCAAAATGAATTATCCTAAAGGTGATCGTTTGCTCAAACCAAAGATGAGTTGTCATGCACCTCTTGGTGGTTCAGAGCATTAATGGCGAAAGAGACAGAATTAAGCGCCTTATTCCTTGAAGATTCAAATCCTCTAACATTCCTTAATTCAAGCTACTTTTGCTAAATTAACGGCGATATCTTCTGATCATCGTATCTCCTCAACGGCAAAATTCAAATATTCTGGTCAGAGCATTAATGACTGAATTAGCTGTAATGCATATGCATTAATTGCAGCCCCTGTGAACCAGAGCAAAAGCATCACCAGACGATACCGTCCTCTGTCTATTGAAGAAACATTCTTCACCTGGCAGACTACAACAGCAGATGCAGAAGTATCCGTTACTCACAATCAAGCAAAAATTCAACGGAACTATTTTTGAAGATCTTCACCAAAGCTTCCAGGTATCATCCTACTGAAGATATAAATAGTGAACTTTGCATCAGCTACAACTTGGTGACTT
Source organism: Acmispon strigosus (assembly GCA_030819835.1). NCBI lineage: Eukaryota > Viridiplantae > Streptophyta > Magnoliopsida > Fabales > Fabaceae > Acmispon > Acmispon strigosus. The sequence goes on along the minus strand of JAUAMA010000007.1, from coordinate 17,090,664 downwards.
ATACACAATCAAAGCATTCAAACCTTCCAAGTCAATTTACAATTTAGACAAGCTTTTATACCAAGAACACTCAGTAACCTCAACCTTCTTATTTTCTGAGTTCTGTCGCCAACAAGTGTGAAATCTCTTACAGAGTGAAAACTCTTATCCTTTCTCACACAAGCCATTCAGAGAACCAATTTGTATATCATCTCTGATCTTAGATCTTCATATTTTCTACCCACTCTTTGTGAAGAGATTCTTGTAGAAAACAAATCTTCTTGAAAAAGAACTGGGAGGAGTCCTGTCAAACACTCGAGAGATAAAGGAGAAGTCCTAGAATACTTGTAAAGGAGTAGTTCTCAGAATACTGGGAGAAGTCCCTGAGAACACTTGTACTATTCTGTTGAAATAGTGAAAATCTTGGTATAGCCAAGGACTGGACGTAGCCCTGTCGATTAAGGGGGTGAACCAGGATAAATATTGTGTGTGCTTTATTCTTCAAGCTTTAAGTTTATTTCCGCTGCACATATTGTTAAACGTTTTCGAACTAATAATAACTATCTTGCGAAAAAGGTTTAAAAATCACACACACAGTTCAAACCCCCCTTTCTTGTGTGGTTTTATTACTATCAATTGGTATCAGAGCTTAACCGCTCTGAGAATTACTAACATCTTAACAGGTGTAGAGTGAAAAGATCCATGGACGGCATTGCCTACCCAACCGGAACTGCAACCAACAAGCCACCATTCTTTGATGGCTCAAACTACCCCTACTGGAAGAAGCACATGCAGCTATTCATCGAATCAACCGACTGGAAGCTATGGGACGTAATATCGAAAGGAAATTATGTTCCCAAAGATAGTGAAAGCAAGGCCATTCTAGCTGATAAATGGACAGATGAACAGAAGACAGACAATTAGAGAAATTCCAAGGCGAGGCTGTTCCTCATATGTGCTCTTAGCAAAAATGAGCATGACAAAGTTGATAGCCTAAGCACTGCAAAGGAGGTCTGGGACACATTAGCTATCGCTCATGAAAGAACCTCTGCCGTACAAGACACCAAGATGAGCATGCTTGCATCTCAGTACGAAAACTTCATGATGGATGACAATGAATCCATTGACTCCATGTTCGCACGACTTCAAACCATTCATAATGGGATGAGAAACCTGGGAAAAAGCTTCACTGACAAGGAGCAAGTGTTCAGGATTCTCAGAAGCCTTCGAACCAATTGGAGAAACTTCGTCAGTTCCCAAAGAGCTGGAAAGAATCTTGATACCTATCAAGTAGAAGACCTGCTGGGAGAGATGAAGATTCATGAGCAGGATCTTGCTAATGATGCTGCTATCATACGAAGAAAAGCGTCTGCCGCGAAAGCTGTAGCATTTAAAGCCAACAAATCAAAGGCTTTGAAAGCTAACGAATCCTCAGATGAGGAAATAGTGCAGTCTGATCGCTCCGATGATGAACAGGCCCTGTTCAATCGAAGATTCAGAAGAATGATGGGGAACAGGAAGCAGTTCAAAGGAAGACAATCTTCCACATCAAGAGACGGAGAGAAAATCCCAAATAAAGGAGGGATCGTCTGCTACGAGTGTAAGAAACCTGGACATGTCAAAGCCGACTGTCCTCGTCTGGGAAACAAGCCTTCCCAAAAGAACTTCTATAAGAAGAAGGCCTTTTCCAGTCAAAATGATGAGTCAGAAGACGACTCCGATCAAGAAGAAACTAAGGGAGCCAACGAGGAAACTTCATACTGTGCGTTTATGGGATCCATAGACACATCAGATATCGAAGCAGATAAAGAAGCAGAGGCACTGATGATCTCTGTTGATCTATCCAACGGCGAGGAAAATGACAAAGATGAGGTAAGTCCCGAAATCTCATCTGAAGACTATAATGAACTATTAGAGTATGCTCATGCATTAGCAATCAAGTATAGTTCACTCAAGAAGAAGCATGATAAAACTGTAAAAGAATTACATGCATCTAAAGAAGTATCTATTATGCTAACAAAGAAAAATCAAACACTCTTGGAACAAGACGCAAACAAAGAAATCAAATTCTTAAAACAAAGAGTAAGTAGCCTAATCAAAGACTTATCCACGTTTAATCAAGGTTATGATAACCTAATTAAGTTAAGTGGAAACAACAGATCAGCTTATGATCGCAGAGGTTTAGGTAGTGAAGAAGAAGGTTGGGATATAACTGCCATTAAACATAATTCTTTTGCTGTTCCATACAAATATCAACCTGTAAAGAAAAATGTTTGACCTTCATCTATTAAAATCCAACCCAAAACTTTCATAGTCAAGGGTAAGGAGAAACAAACTCCTCAAAAAATAGTGCATGCGAGGAACAGTCTGAAGGTGCAAGAAACACACAAGAAAGGGGGGGATTGAATTGTGTGACTTATTTTAAATTTCTTTTATCATATATTACAGATAATTTATTCATCATCTTTCATCTAAATTTGACATGGATCATTTATGTAAGAGATCATGAAATTCATTTTATAAGTTTTGAACAATGGTTATTTATTTTCCATGAATGTTTGCAAGTTACAAACATATGAATGAGCATGCAGCGGAAAAGAAATAAGATGAAAATAAAATACACATGATTTTATCCTGGTTCACCCCCATAACCGACAGGGTTACGTCCAGTCCTTGGCTTCCCCAAGATTTTCACTATTTCAACAAATAGTACAAGTATTATCAGGGACTTCTCCCAACAAGTATTCTAAGGACTTCTCCTAACAAGTATTCGAAGGACTTCTCCTAACAAGTATTTGAAGGACTTCTCCTTACAAGTATTATCAGGACTTCTCCTTACAAGTATTATCACGACTTCTCCTTACACCTTTTTCAAGGGTTGGCTTCTCTACATGGTTCTCTTCTTAATAAGAGTGGGCAGAGGAAATTAAGCTCAATTTACAGAGAGGATAGGAGTTTGGGTTCTCTGTTTGGAAGGATGTGTGAGTTGGGAAAGATAAGAGTAACACTCTATGAATTTTTCTCACACAAACTCATATACTCAGGCAGGGATAGGCTTGAGGCATCCTGAGTATGAACCAAGGTTGCTTGGCTCTTGGGACAGACTTAGTTGGCATATGAAAGTTTAAGTCTAAGTTGCCCAAAATACTTCGGAGACAGAATCTTCTATTTATATCTTCATTTGCTTCTTCTTTTTGAGAAAGAGAGAGAAACTGTCCGAAGTGCCTCTTCCCTTCTGAGATGAGCGTAACGGCTAGTTCTGCATCCTTCAACATGCGTAAGTCACGATCAGAGGTTTCTCCGCAAGCATAAGATATGATCTGGAAATCATCAGTTTGTCTGGGTTGATGTCGTCTGGCTCCATGCTGAGCACATAGCTTTGAGCTGGTTTCTTCGTATATAATGTGTGAGAATACAGCGGTGGAGACTGCTTTGACTCTTTTACCCCAGTGCTTGACAGCTAATACTCATCACGTGCCTTGGTCAGAATTTTGAATTTCGGCTGTTGGGAGTGTACGATGCACATAGGTTCTTGCCGTTTATTCCGCGATGTCAGCTTGATTTGAGGGAAAGTAGAATATCAGTGGGACCAAGGAATTTTGTATTAATTGTGTCCCTTTCTACTTTCTGCCGCAGCCAGTATATTAATAAATGTGTGGACGAGGTAGGAGTCTTCTTGAGTTCATGAAGTATTAATTTCAGATGAGAAATTAAGTTCTTTAGTACTTCGATGATCCTGATTTCCTCGAAAGCCACATTTCTTGATCTCTGTATCTTTGGCGCAATTGTTACTTGAGTGGACGGATTCTTCCTTGTAATTTGGTTGCAATTACTTTATGAATTCTTCATAGATTAACCTGTCCTATTTAACTTTGATTGAAGCAGTTTTCTTAGGTGGCAGACTGTTTTGTCTTCTTAGGATAGGCTTTGATTTAGAGCAGGCAGTCTTTGATGAGATTTCCTCAGATATTGATTGTTGTTGCCGCTTTAGACTCTTATGATTTACCAGACGCAGTTTTCTTCATGGTGACCGGACGAACTTCTTCTGATGAACTGGTATTCTTGATGACGCTTTGAAGTTTACTCAGTCCTTCTAGAAATAGTTATTCCTGTACATGAGAGTTTTCAATTTGTTAGGGAATCTAGTTTAAAACAATATTATCTCTTAAAGAAATTGTTGATTATCAAAACATAGTTATGCATTTAATTGTTTGAATCTAACAATCTCCCCCTTTTTGATAATGACAATTTCTTTTAGAAAAAGATTTATTTGAAGTTCTGATTGGTTACCCTTTAATTCTCGTTTCAAAAGAATGTTATGATTTTTCTTCAGAGAGGTTCAGAGGATGAAAAAATATTATCGTAGAGCTTAGTCAGAGATATTCTTGTTTTGGACGACTATCTTTAACTAAAAGAACTCCCCTAAATCTGATATTCCCTTAATTGCCTAGGTTTATCTAAACATACTCCCCCTAAGTTTATGCAGGAACATGAATGTTTGCTACTGAGCAATCAGCGTTTTCTAGATTCCTTTCCTATACCACTTTTAGTTTCTTTACCGCTACCTTTTTCTTTCTTTTTCGTTACCTAAATTTCTCCCCCTTTGTCCTTATCAAAAAAAAGAAGTAAGTAAGACAGTAAGAAGAGATAGAACAAGGGATAATAGAGACACTGCATGAGGGATATATATATATAATTATTAGTGCAAATGCATAAGATAAATGAGCAGGTAGGGTAGTAGAGATAAGAGATAATCAGTCATGTTTCTTTTGCTGAGACTCGATGTCTTGTCGAAGCATTTCTTCCACTAGTTTGAGATGAGCCTCCAACTTTGCGGTGAGGGATTCTTCCATCGCGTCAGCTCTTTTGAAGATATTACTGCATGTCTTCTAGATTTCCTTAGAGTTGTTGGAGAGGGATATTGTAACTTCTTCAGACAGCTCCTTAATGGCACTTCTGGCATCAAAAGGTTCTTCAGAGGATGGCACGTCATGTGACTCCTTTTGCCTTGGGATTTCTTCAGTTGTGGCAGGAGGATAACTTGAAAAGGTGTTGGTGGGTTGATGTGTTGTGGCTTCCATTTCCAGGGTTTTGTTTAGGGTATCAGCAGTAGGGATTCCCTTGGGAAATGATGAGGCAACATCATCTTGATTCTCCTCAGAGTCGGAGGAAATAACAATTACTTCTTCCGAATCAGTTAAAATATGGATTTGATGATCGACTGATTCTTGCTGTGAGAAGTCAGCAGTTGAGGATAGCTCATGGGAAGGTTTGTCGGCGATTAAAATAAGCGACCATGATCCAAACTTGAGAGTGATGCGTACAGCACCATGAATCAGTTTGGATGAAATGATGCTTGTATGAACTTGTCTGCAGGCAGACAGTTCCCAGTTGTGATGGAAGATGTCATACCTTGATCGTGGAGCAAACACGAGTACTAACCCATCAATGGCAGGAGGAGTCCAGATTCTTGCTTGAAGGCAGAAATTGAAACCCAATGTTTCCATGAGAAATTGTGGAGCATGCGAAGCATTCACCATGGAGAGAATTCTGGGCACAATTGACGAGATTGGTGCAGTGTTTCGACGAGAACGTCTGGGCACGTGTACTGGAAAACTCTTCATTCTGTATTCTCTCGTTTGAGTTGTTTGAATGCCGTTTCCCTGAGCTTCTTCAGATATAGCCCCTTCTTGGTTAGCCATGGGTTGTTTAGCAAAAACATCATCCCCACACGCGGGTTTAGTTGCACCATCTTTCTCAGCTTCCTCTGGGATATTTTTCTTTCTTTTTCTTTGGTTGCTAGCCTTAATTGCGCGAGACTACACTCTTCCTTTGGCCACAAACACTTCCTCTGATGCCCTATCTTGATTCACAGTGTCCTGTGTTTCCATAGTAGCTTTTGGTTGGGACACAGGAACATTAGGATGCATTTTATTAACATTGCTGTGTTCCTTAGCAATCTCATCACTTTGGTGTTCATTTGGTGAGGGAGAAGGATCTTCCACTTCTGAAGCATTTGGTTTCAGCTTTGATGACATGGATGATGGCAAGGTTACTTGCACTTGTTCTTCAGCTTCTTTCTGGACGATCTTAATCTCAGGTCGCTTCCTCTTCAATTTCGAGGGACGAACATAGTTTGGATCTATGACTTTCCGATACATTATTATCCTTGGCCCCATGTTCTTTCCCCATGCCTTTGCTTCCTTCTCACAGTTGGGCATCCACTGTGGTGTCGCATTGGGTAAGGGAGAGTTTGCTTTCAGAATTACCCTTATCCAATGACGATCTTCTACGTTGCATAGTACTGCTACAGGAGATGGGGTAGTCACCGGACCAGTTAGGGGAAGATACATGCATGACTGTTTAAGACTGAGCGTGACCAGAACAAGTTTGAATGTGGATGCAGCGAGTAATCCCATGTCCGGAACATGAACCATTTGGGTTCAAGAGCTGGTTCGTTTGGACCAAGCACCAAGGCCTTTCTGATCACTTCCAGATGACTTTCGGAGTCGAATATCTTCAGGTGAAGAGAACGTCTGTCATCGAGCTCCTTGATCATTTGTCTTCTTATCTCCGGCCATTCATTCTCTTTCATCCCTATCCATTGAGCAATGCACCTGTATCCACAGTTCCCATCATCATCAACATCAACAATATTTTCCACAAACTCATGGAACTCAGTAGGTATGTGTGGAAGATATTTAGACTCAGAATGCGAACATGTTCTTGATCAGGGAAGCTATTGGACGATTATCTTCATCGTCATGTTGTGAAGAGATTTGATCTGTGAGTGGTTCAGGTTCTGAGGGAGGAACAATTTCAATTGTTTTCCCTGAACTAGTGATTTGAAACCTCTTGGGTGGAGGAGGACCATTACTGTCAGCGTCCTCTTCTGATTCTTCATCTTCTTCTTCTTCTACAATCTTTTCTTTTGGTTGAGGTCTGCTTGCTTGCAACAGCAGTTCTACAGGCACATTGGTAGTGTCAATCTTTAGCCCCATTCTTCTGAGATCATCGAACTTCATTGGAGATGAGTGAATGTAGTCATGAGCAATGAACTCATTTTCCTCCTTTGTTTGGTTTATGAGATGCTTCCTCATCAACTCAGAGATAAGAGCTCCATATGGCAATTTTAACTCTTTGCCTTCCAGAGTCGACAACATGTGGTTGAAGATGAGATATGAGAGATTGATCTTTTCCTTATGCATCATGTGGTAGAGCGCCCACTGTGACAGCTTGTCTACCCTGTTGCAGTTCCCTTCTCTAGGGAGAACTATCTTGCAAAGGATAATATAGGGAAATTTGCATTCCACTATTAAGTTGTTGACATTGGTTCCATGGATTTCCGGATTTTGTTTCCAGATACAGTTGAGATTGGGAGCAGACATCTCCCAAGTAGATTTGAATTTCACTCCTTCGTTTACTTCGCTGTCCAGAATTACTGCGATATCTCCAGGCGTAATGGTTGTGATCAATCGCATGCATCTTGTCTTGATTACAGAAGTTCTGCTCTTGACTGCGCAGTCGTAGAACTCCTTAATGACAGGCTCAATAGTGGGGAGAGAAGATACTCTCATGAGATTTGTCCATTCTTGAAAGAGAACCCAATCCAGCCCTGCTATTTTAGCATGACTGTAGAGATTCAGATCAAGGTACTTTGGCGGGACCAGTTCCTTTTCACCAAGATTCATCGTCTTCTGTTTTCCAATGAACGATTCTTGCTCTTTTTCGATTTAAGGCGATGTTCCTCATTCTTTGTTCAATGATGTTTTGCTCAGTAGGAGTAAGTTCGGGAGCAGCATTGATCTGTTTCTTTGAAGCCATTGTAATGATCTGCAAACAAAAGTTAGCAAGAGAGAGAGAGAGAGAGAGCAATAGATAGTTTGAAGATGATGGGAGGTTGAAATAAGTTTGTAAGTAGTGAATGTATCACTTCTTCCTTCAGATTCCTTTTTGTTGATTTTTCTTTGAATATGAAAGGTGTTTACTTGGTTTAGAAGAGGAAATGATTAGTTCTCTATTGATGTGATAGAATGATTAGCATGCGCATTAAATGAAGATCTTTAAATGTGCAGTCATAGCAGTTGAGGGATTTAATGCGTGCTGAAGAAGTTTTAATATACGGAATGACACAGTTGTTTACCAATAGCCCAAGTGTGGGCGAGTGACTGATCGTGCCTGATCAGTTGTTCACGGACGCTCTCTCTTGATGGTTCCTTAGATAGTCACCAGACGGTGACTTCCATTTACTCGATCTTTGGGATGCAATCTTTATTTAAGTGGAGTTTTGGTCTTTTCATCAAGAAGGTGCCTGACGTCATTCTTCTAGATGATCATGCAATATGTGTATCTATCTTCAAGCCTGCAAGATTCATTTCATAGTTCCTTTGCCGAAGGATCTTACTAGTATTTCCTGGTTATCACAATTTTGCTACAGGCAATAGGATGTATATTATACCTTAACGAACATATATATTAGGAAAGCTTTCTCTGAAGGACAAGTCGTAGAGATAATAAAAAGATTTATCAACATTTATCCTTATGCAAGAGGTGTTTTGTTTTTCCAAGTAGAGAACTTGTCAGATAAGTTAGATAGTGTTTACCAAGGCCTTTCCTGAGTTGATAAATTGTTAAGAAAAATGTTTAATAAGATACTAGACACATGTAATGATAGTGTGAAAGGTCATTGGCTACAGAGATGAACCGAACATATAATTTTGATCAGCGTTTGTCGATTAAATAATTAAATTTTAAGTTCATATGACCATAGTGAGTGGATGATTATCTAGGAGTTTGTGTTTTTAAGTTATGACATTAATGATTCAAGCATATCCTGGTAAGCTTATAAATAGACTTATTCAATTATAATAACAATGATTGTATCAAGATATCCTTTGTGATTCTCTTAATCATTCGACCAAGTGAGAGATAGTAAATAATTTATTATAAATTTAGAGTTACCTCCCTTTCTATTTCTGAGAGTAGAACTTGATCATTCCTCATATAACTTGAGGAGTTTGTCAGTAATATATTGCTAGAAACATGAGCTGATGTATCCACTTTGATTACTAGCTTCCTTTGCTTGAGAGGATGTGAGATCTTTCCTTGAGATAATTTCTTCTAGATGTTCTTCTTGTATTGGAATTTAAATCATGGTTGCTTTTGTTCGAGAAGAACATATGCTTTCATGGATCTTTGAACTCTGCATCTGTGAAGATGTTAGTATTTTTCAGAGTGTTAGGCTCTGATACCAATTGAAGGTGCAAGAAACACACAAGAAAGGGGGGGATTGAATTGTGTGACTTATTTTAAATTTCTTTTATCATATATTACAGATAATTTATTCATCATCTTTCATCTAAATTGGACATGGATCATTTATGTAAGAGATCATGAAATTCATTTTATAAGTTTTGAACAATGGTTATTTATTTTCCATGAATGTTTGCAAGTTACAAACATATGAATGAGCATGCAGCGGAAAAGCAATAAGATGAAAATAAAACACACGTGATTTTATCCTGGTTCACCCCCATAACCGACAGGGTTACGTCTAGTCCTTGGCTTCACCAAGATTTTCACTATTTCAACAAATAGTACAAGTATTATCAGGGACTTCTCCCAACAAGTATTCTAAGGACTTCTCCTAACAAGTATTCGAAGGACTTCTCCTAACAAGTATTTGAAGGACTTCTCCTTACAAGTATTATCAGGACTTCTCCTTACAAGTATTATCACGACTTCTCCTTACACCTTTTTCAAGGGTTGGCTTCTCTACATGGTTCTCTTCTTAATAAGAGTGGGCAGAGGAAATTAAGCTCAATTTACAGAGAGGATAGGAGTTTGGGTTCTCTGTTTGGAAGGATGTGTGAGTTGGGAAAGATAAGAGTAACACTCTATGAATTTTTCTCACACAAACTCATATACTCAGGCAGGGATAGGCTTGAGGCATCCTGAGTAGGAACCAAGGTTGCTTGGCTCTTGGGACAGACTTAGTTGGCATATGAAAGTTTAAGTCTAAGTTGCCCAAAATACTTCGGAGACAGAATCTTCTATTTATATCTTCATTTGCTTCTTCTTTTTGAGAAAGAGAGAGAAACTGCCCGAAGTGCCTCTTCCCTTCTGAGATGAGCGTAACGGCTAGTTCTGCATCCTTCAACATGCGTAAGTCACGATCAGAGGTTTCTCCGCAAGCATAAGATATGATCTGGAAATCATCAGTTTGTCTGGGTTGATGTCGTCTGGCTCCATGCTGAGCACATAGCTTTGAGCTGGTTTCTTCGTATATAACGTGTGAGAATACAGCGGTGGAGACTGCTTTGACTCTTTTACCCCAGTGCTTGACAGCTAATACTCATCACGTGCCTTGGTCAGAATTTTGAATTTCGACCGTTGGGAGTGTACGATGCACAGAGATTCTTGCCGTTTATTCCGCGATGTCAGCTTGATTTGAGGGAAAGTAGAATATCAGTGGGACCAAGAAATTTTGTATTAATTGTGTCCCTTTCTACTTTCTACCGCAGCCAGTATATTAATAAATGTGTGGACGAGGTAGGAGTCTTCTTGAGTTCATGAAGTATTAATTTCAGATGAGAAATTAAGTTCTTTAGTACTTCGATGATCCTGATTTCCTCGAAAGCCACATTTCTTGATCTCTGTATCTTTGGCACAATTGTTACTTGAGTGGACGGATTCTTCCTTGTAATTTGGTGGACGTAGTCTCCGTTTACTTTATGAAGTTCTGTTGCAAGTGGTTGGTATCGGCGGACGGACTTTTCTTCATTTAGCCTTTCTTGTCTATCAGAGTCTTCTTATCTTTGTAGACAACTGAATCTCCTCTTCTGAAGTTTCTTCATCTGATAACTTCCTTTTATGATGCTAGAGAGCCATTGAGACTGACAGGAATTCTCTATAGATTAACCTGTCCTATTTAACTTTGATTGGAGCAGTTTTCTTAGGTGGCAGACTGTTTTGTCTTCTTAGGATAGGCTTTGATTTAGAGCAGGAAGTCTTTGATGAGATGTCCTCAGATATTGATTGTTGTTGCCGCTTTAGACTCTTATGATTTACCAGACACAGTTTTCTTCATGGTGACCGGACAAACTTCTTCTGATGAACTGGTATTCTCGATGACGCTTTGAAGTTTACTCAGTCCTTCTAGAAATAGTTATTCCTGTACATGAGAGTTTTCAATTTGTTAGGGAATATAGTTTAAAACAATATTATCTCATAAAGAAATTGTTGATTATCAAAACATAGTTATGCATTTAATTGTTTGAATCTAACACAGTCCACCCAAAGTGATAACCAATAAAAAAGGACCCAAGAGAGTTTGGGTACCTAAATCTATGATTATTCCTCTTGCAGATGTGCTTAACAGCTCAAAGCCAAAAAGAGCAATGGTACCTGGACAGTGGGTACTCACGGCACATGACGGGAAAAAGGTCTTTATTCCCAAAGATCCATGAGAAGAAGACTGGTGGGACAGTGACCTTCGGAGGTAATCAGAAAGGGTTCATTGTCGGAGAAGGTAATGTTGATAAGATTCCCCTTCCTGTCATACGGAAGGTTTTGCTGGTTGAAGGACTGAAACATAACCTACTTAGCATAAGTCAATTGTGTGATAGTGGGCTCACCGTTTCCTTTAACAAAGTGAAGTGTAGTGTCACAAACGAGGATTACAAGATTATCTTTGAAGAACAGAGACAAGGGGATCTATATAAGACCTCCCTGGAAAACCTGGCAAGTCAAAAGGTAACATGTCTAGTATCAGCAGAGGATGACAAATGGATATGGCACAGGAAGCTAGGGCATGCATCCTTAAAGACCATTGCTAAGATAATCAAACATGATTTAGTAAGTGGTCTGCCAAATCTGTCTTTCAAATCTGATGATACATGCTCAGCATGTCTCCAAGGAAAGCAATTAAAAAGTTCTTTCCATGCAAAGAACGTTGGCAGTACCAAGAGACCTATGGAGATGTTACACATGGACTTGTTCGGACCTACTAGAACGGCTAGTTGTTCTAGAAAAAGATTTTGTCTTGTCATCGTTGATGACTACACTAGATTTACATGGGTACAATTCCTCGGAACAAAAGATGAAACTTTCAAGTCCTTCCTAATCATTGCGAAGAGAGTTCAAAATGAGAAAGGATACTGCATCACCAACATTCATAGTGACAGAGGAGGAGAATTTATAAATGTAGAGTTCAACCACTACTGCGAAGAAAATGGAATATTTCATCAAGTCTCTGCTCCAAGAACTCCTTAGCAAAATGGAGTAGCCGAAAGGAAGAACAGGTCACTTCAAGAAATGGCCAAGACTATGCTCAACGAGAAATATCTACCCAAGTACTTCTGGGCTGAAGCCATCCATACAACATGCTATATTCAAAATCGAATATTTATGCGTCCTATCTTGAAGAAAACAGCCTATGAATTGTGGAAGGGGAGAAAGCCAAACATCTTATACTTTCATCCATTTGGATGCCCATGCTTTCTACTTAACACAAAGGATGACCTTGGAAAATTTGATGCAAAATCAGACAAAGGAATATTCTTAGGATATTCACCCAACTCCAAAGCATTCCGAGTATACAACTCTAGAACAATGGCAGTAGAGGAGTCTATCAATGTCAAGTTCGAAGATAAACACATAAGTGTAAATCAGATGACTCCAGAAGAAGAATATGATGACCTGGAAATATGTGGAGCTTCCTCATCAAATCCAGTTCAGCCATCAACGTCTGATAAAGAGACAAATCCAATTACTCCTTCTTCAACTCAACCAGACGATGTTTGTGAAACTACATCTGACGACAACTCCACAAGTCAAGTCATGACCTCCAGTGGCATCTCTCCACCTCGAGACTGTTGATTCAAACCAGACCATCCTCCTACACAGATAATCGGAAGTGTACATGAAAAGGTAAGAACCATATCCACTTTTAATGATTATGCTAACTGTGCGTTCCTCTCAGAAATAGAGCCGAAGAACATAGGTGAAGCACTACAGGATGAAGGATGGATCCTAGCCATGCAAGAAGAACTGAATCAATTTGAGAGAAGCAACGTCTGGGATCTAGTGCCCAAACCAGAAGACAAATCCATCATCGGCACAAGATGGGTATTCAGAAAAAAAATGGACGAAAATGGAAAAGTCACCAGAAACAAAGCTCGTCTGGTGGCCCAAGGGTATAATCAACAAGTAGGAATTGATTATACAGAAACATTTGCCCCCGTAGCAAGAATTGAAGCTATTCGCATTCTACTAGCATTTGCATGTCAGCACTCCATAAAGTTGTATCAAATGGACGTGAAAAGTGCATTCCTAAACGGATACATTGAGGAAGAAGTATACGTGAAGCAGCCTCCAGGCTTTGAAGATCCGGATCTACCAGACCACGTCTTCAAGTTAAGAAAAGTATTATATGGACTAAAGCAAGCACCACGTGCATGGTACGATCGTTTGAGTTCATTCCTGATGAACAATGGATTCTCACGAGGAAGCATTGACAACACTCTGTTTAGAAGAAAAAGGTCCAAAGACTTCGTTCTGGTACAACTATATGCTGATGACATTATCTTTGGCGCCACCAATGAAGCTCTCTGCCAAGAATTCTCAAAACTGATACAGAGTGAATTCGAGATGAGTATGATGGGAGAATTAAAGTTCTTCCTAGGATTGCAGATCAGACAGGAAGGAACTCGAACCTACATTCATCAGACCAAGTACATTAATGATCTCCTGAAGAAGTATTGCATGGAGAAAGTCAAAGCAATGGGAACCCCTATGCATCCTGGAACTATACTAGATAAGGGTGACGAGTCAACTCCGGTCGACTCAACCAAATATAGAGGAATGATAGGATCACTGTTGTATCTTACTTCAAGCAGACCAGACATTATGTACAACGTCTGTGTTTGTGCAAGATTCCAGGTAAGTCCTCAAGAATCTCACCTAAGCGCTGTGAAACGCATATTTCGTTATCTCATTGGAACAACTAATCTTGGTCTAGTTTATGAGAAATGTGAAGATTTCAGGCTAAAAGGATTCTGTGATGCTGACTACGCTGGAGACAGAATCGAAAGAAAAAGCACAAGTGGAGGCTGTCACTTTCTGGGGCATTTCCTAATATCATGGGCAAGCAAGCAGCAAAGCACAATCTCTCTCTCAACTGCTGAAGCAGAATATGTGGCTGCAGGTTCCTGCTGCACCCAACTTCTTTGGGTGAAGCATCAATTAGAGGATTATAATATTTTTGAGCATAACATTCCATTATTATGTGATAACACAAGTGCCATTAATATTACAAAGAATCATGTGTTGCATTCACGAACCAAACATATTGAAATTAAGCATCATTTTATCCGTGATCATGTAGCAAAGGGAAATATTGACATTTCTAACATACACACTGATGACCAATTAGCAGATATATTTACCAAGCCACTTATTGAAAATAAATTTGTATGTCTTAGAGAAAGAATAGGGATGTTTCCTGCATTATAGATATGCCTGCATTAAGTCCGTCTGATTGGCTTGCACTTAAATCTAATACCCACTACAAGATATGCATTTAATGCTAAACAGTTGTGTCTTTTCATGTAGATTACTTACTGAGCACGCATACATAAATTCTGGCACTCCTTATCTCTCATCATTTAATGCGCGTAAATCAGTTGTATCATTCATCATGAGTTTGATAATATCGAGAAAATATTTACACTCTCAAAAATGAAAACGAATAGTCTTCAAAATGCATTTCTAATAACTACTCCAATACACTCATGCTTCAGCTTAAACATTCTATACTCTGTGTACTTGTCTTTGTCTTTGTATTCTCCTCACTTACAGAAATCATGGCTCCCAACAAACGGAGAAATGTAAAGACTCAAGCAGTCCTCAGCACGGAGGAAAATCGGATCATCCAGAAACAACTAGATGCTATTACTCAAAATCGCAAACAACAAGTTTCTGAAATTGGTCCTGTGAAGATTGAACATCTGGGCGACAGAAAGCTTGTCACCCCTAGATATCTCAATCTAAAGCTGTATGAACATGCACAGGTTGCCCGACTTGATCTCGTGCTGTCACAGAATTGGGGAAATATGTTCGAGATCTCCACAACTTCAGCAATCTCGCCTCTCGTAAAAGAATTTTACGATTGTGCCATCAGGATTAACCCTAACCACATCCGAACACGGTGCTTGGGGCAAGTAATCGACATTCACACCAGTGATGTGTCTCATCTACTCAATCTTCCTCTCGACGGTGTCTGCTACTCCTCCTCCTGGGAAACCTCTGAAAACACTCCCTTCACCATCTGGAAGGAAGTTCCAAAATGCTCTACCTCGCGACGGGTAAAGAATCTTGTTGAGGAATGCATCTTTCCACATGCTGTTCTTAGCAAGGTGGTGTTACCCAAAGAAGGGTCTAGAGACTTAGTCAACAAGTTCTCGCAGTGGACTCTATTCTAGCTACAGCGTCGCAGAAAAATTAATTGGCCTGAAGATGCCACTACTCCTAGCACTGACCTCTTTTGCTTAGACCTTGCCTTCACTCGCCTCAATTTGAATAATATTGAGCTTGATCTTCGTCTGCACCTTGGTCAAAGTCAACGAGTTCATTCAATATCCCGTCGGGTAGATGCTCACATTAATACACCTTTTAATGCATCTTATCCGTCCCCACCTGTCCTCTTCCATAATGATATGGATCTGGATCTCAAGCTTGCATCTCCGGGTCTCCTCATTTCTGATGCCGACATGTCTCTCCCTCAGATCCACTTCATGCCCTGTTACTCTCAGAGTTCCAGATCTGCTTTGGGCAAACGCAAGCGCTCACCACTTGCACCCAATGCCCATCTGCTCTCAGATGTGTGTCTTCAGGCTCTTGGTTTCCCCTTCTGCTTTAAGGCAGGTTTATGGCTTCCCCATGGATGTCATGCGTCTCAGATCACTCCATCCATGCCATCATGCCAAAAGTTCTTCCACTTCGATTGGAAACTAGCTGTCCATAGGGATACTCACATCGCTTCCATTCCGCTTCACTTGGCTGGTCGCGTTGATTCCCTGGTCCTAGAGTTTAAAACCTGGACACAAGTATTTCTTCCTATGATGCCGTCAGTCCTGAAGACTCAGGGTTTTGCTTGGCAGTGCATCACTCCATCTCCACTCATTCCTACTGTGGCATACTTCACTCCAATTTTGCCATCTCACCATGCATCGCCACTGGTCAAGTGCAGTCCCAGTTCCGACTCTGCTGATGTTCGAACCATGGTTTCCCTACTTACTCAGCGCATTACAAACTTCAATGATCGCTCGTCTCACGAACGGGTTGTTCTACATCAAGATGTGCATGCTCGTCTTGATACCATGCAACATGATCTTTCCGTCAAAATGGATGCTCGATTTGATCGTTTACATGACACTATTGTTCTACTTATTGGGCTATCCAAGCCGTCCTCTTGACTTTCTCTCTTACTATTATCTGTCTTCTTTACTTTCTATTATCTAAATGAATATTATGGTTTCTGTCTCTGTTTTTGATAATGTCAAAGGGGGAGAAATATAACAAAATCAAATGACAAATAAGATAGCATAAATTTAGGGGGAGTAATCAATCTCACAAATAAATATTAAACTGAGGGGGAGGAAATCAGAAATATATAAGTCTACTCTCATTTTTTTTTGGGGAAATTATCATTATAAAAAATGGGGAGATTGTTAGAGTCAAAAACTCAATGAATTAACCTATTTTGATAAATAACAATTTCGCTAAGTGTTACTGACTTCCTTAAAAGTTTTCATATTCAGGAACACTTATGGACTGAAGACATGCTGCGAGGATCTCAACAAAGAATTATCAAAAAGCAAGTGAAGGAACCGTCCGCCTATGTGAAATTAGTCTGCCTTCAAAGAAGAGTACGTCCGCCTGAAAAGATCGTCCGATTGATCAACTGAACTCTTGAAGAAATACTTGGGTTGACTAAAGAGCAATGATTGAAGACTCGTGCAAAACGAATTATCCTAAAGGTGATCGTTTGCTCAAACCAAAGATGAGTTGTCATGCACCTCTTGGTGGTTCAGAGCATTAATGGCGAAAGAGACAGAATTAAGCGCCTTATTTCTTGAAGATTCAAATCCTCTGATATTCCTTAATTCAAGCTACTTTTGCTGAATTAACGGCGATATCTTCTGATCATCGTATCTCCTCAATGGCAAAATTCAAATATTCTGGTCAGAGCATTAATGACTGAATTAGCTGTAACGCATATGCATTAATTGCAGCCCCTATGAACCAGAGCAAAAGCATCACCAGACGATACCGTCCTCTGTCTATTGAAGAAACATTCTTCACCTGGCAGACTACAATAGCAGATGCAGAAGTATCGGTTACTCACAATCAAGTAAAAATTCAACGGAACTATTTTTGAAGATCTTCACCAAAGCTTCTAGTTATCATCCTACTGAAGATATAAATAGTGGACTTTGCATCAGCTCCAACTTGGCGACTTATACACAATCAAAGAATTCAAACCTTCTGAGTCAATTTACAATTTAGACAAGCTTTTATACCAAGAACACTCAGTAACCTCAACCTTCTTATTTTCTGAGTTCTGTCGCCAACAAGTGTGAAATCTCTTACAGAGCTTGATCAAAAAATCGCTTTGGGAAGGAAAGCACCTACGGTAAGGTCACTTCAAGATTGAATGACTATACATGATATATGATATACGTATATAAGTTGGATGTTTTGAGGTTTCGATGATGTTTCCTGCTCTTTCTCTAGCTTTGTGGTGGTGTTGGTGGTGGAAGATGAGAGCTTCTCTCTCTACTTTCACTTCTCTTTCTCTAGCTAAAAACACACTTGGAAGCATAAATGAAATGAGGAATGTGAAGTGGTGGTGGGGCTGTAGTTTTGGGGTTTTTGGGAGGTATCAAATTCTAATTTTTCAAGAGTCAAGGTACTTATGTACAAATGGTGAGTAGATATGGATAAGAACAAACTCTTCTAAAGGCACTATTCATGCTTTATGACTAATCACCCTTTTAATTCATACTTTATGTCATTAGCACGCCTCCTAGAAACACCTTTTGGTGATTTGTGTCGGTCACTCGCTCATCTCGAATTAAACATTGCAATACTCAAGCATCAGTCGCTAAGATATCCCAGAATAATTTTCCCGAGATCCGACCCATGTTTAGCCCAGAAACACTATTCACCAAAAATTATTTTATTTCATAAAAGGGTTCCTCATGATATTTTAAGACTTTCCATCTCGTTCGAAAATTCTAAAAATGTAACAAACTGCCCTGTTTCCGCTTGTCAAGGTCTCTATTAACCTCTACCGCGTGCAGAAAACTATCCCAGGCTCCGAAATCAAAACATATCAACCTTACGGTCAATCTCCGTCAAATCAATCACACATCACAACGAAGACGTGGAGAGAGTCTTATTCCCACTGTAACAAAATTTGGGATGTAATTAGGGTTTCTTTCTACAATGTTGTTTTCAAAATAAAACCAAAATCTTTCAGCGGCATCGTGAATTGCCACTCGAAGAATAACCTCAAATAAATTTAGTCATGAATATTATTATCTTATTCAAACACTTACTTCCGGGTCTTACAGGGTATCTTGCGGTTCGGGTTCATTTTGATAGCTCTACTTGTGAAGGGCGAGAAATATATGAAAATAAATAAAAGGGGATGAAATTGTAGAAGACGGGTCAGTGGAAATTGCTTCCACATGGATAGGAACATTTTCATTGACTGCACTTAAGTGAACCGGATTGGGCATTTAAACACAGCTAGTACAAGTGTTCCTGGCTTGTCAACTTTTTCTTTTTTTAGTTTTTCTGATTTTGTTCGTGTTTTCACAAATTGGTGAGCCACCAAACCAACCCAAATTGGGTTAGTTGGCTCGGCCCACTTTTTAACTCAACCTGTGGTGAAAAATCCCGATCTTCGACGGCTTTACCACAAGTGAGTTGACTCAGTGGTGTTAGAGAGTTGGAGGAATTTAGGTGTCATGGTAATGAGAATGAAAATGAAGAAAAATATGATATCTTTTATTTAATATTAAAGTAGTAATCTTGTTTCAGTTTATCAACGTTAATTTACCGATGATTCAATTAATTAAGGCCAGGTGAAAAGGTGTGTGTGGTTGAATCCTATTTATTTATGGACAAACTTAACGTCTATACCTATTTGTATTTTTTATGCTCCTTTTGTTTTTTTTTCTAATGGATGATGTCTCAGTTTGTAGGCGGGTGTTAGATTTCATACCCAAGCACCAAAAATCTCACTTTACTCAACATTTATGAATCCTAAAACTACCCCTCCTTCATTTAAATCACGCCCCACTTCAACTTTACATTTCCGTACGTCTTCCACTTCCCCTTCACTTTCACTTTCACACTCACTCTCATTTCAACACATCATCTTAATCAATGAATCATTTTCTTCATGATCAACCTCTTCATCTTCTTCATCAATGAGAGCCGCATCATCATCAACCTCTTCATCTTCTTTGCTTTTGGATTTAATGTAAGCTTCTCTTCTCCTCATCTTGTTCTTGCCTTCGCTTCATCTTCTTCATTCATCATTTATGTGGTCGACGAAGCTTCCACCATTGGAGCAGATCTCGAGTTGTAAATACCAGAAGAATTTTCATGCTTTGATGTTAGAATTTTTCTAGGTCTAAATCTCTGCGTTTGTAATCTTATAGTTCTAGGAATTAGATCCCGGAGTAAATTAGTTTTTTAGTTTTATAGTTCCTAAATTTACACCTCGGAATGAATTATATTTTTGTTCCGGGATTTTGAACCCGAAACGTACCTAATAGAATTTTTAGCTTCCGGGTTTTTGAATCCGAAACTCTCTTGAAGATGACTTTTTTTTTTTATTTAGTTAGAGGTTGTGATATAGTTGGGGTGACATGAGTTGTGCGTTAATAAAATTGTTTGACAATAGATGGATAACTTTTGGGGAGATGGTCGTCACTCTGGATTATGTGCCATGTTTGCTTCACCTCCTGAATGTTGGGAGTTTCCTCACACTTCAAGTGCTCACGATAGATGGTTGTTGAGGCTTTTGTGACATATGTAGAATTATTTTTTTACTTTCGTTATTCGCCGCTGACATCCCAATTCAGTTCTTTTCTGGCTGCCCTGCGTCGAGTAGAACCGTGGCTTGGAGAGCTGTTAGAAAGTCAAGAGATGCACCCCGAGTTGGTCGACCTATGTAACGCCCCGATTTTCATGCGAAAAGTCTTAGGAGTTTTCGAAAATGCGTGTGTAATTTTTTTTTGAAATCATGCCAAGGCAGTATGCATACATAGTTAACCATATTTACAGTGCACTTGAGGGACAGTGCCATTGAAATAGTTTGAGCATGCATAATTACATTACCAGTGTTGTGCAAAAAGTAGAGTTATTTTACAAACCAGATAACCCAAAGGTGGAAGATACAGCAAGGCTAGGGATTCTGGTCTAGACTACTTAATACCGATATACTTCCCTGAGGACTCCACGCAGGAAGCCCCCACAGAAAGCCATGTATCGGGAACCTACCCCATTAATACAAAATAGAGACAGTCCTAGTCTACAAAAATATGAACCTCCCCTAAAAGAAATAGCCCAAAATTCAACTAAGCTTCACCTTCCTCCTCCTCTTCCTCAGGGTCCTCCTTGGGATAGCCATCAGATCCCTCCAGCCATTCAGCACCACTGCCGCTTGGGGCTTGTCCGTCAGAGTCTGTGAGGTCAATCACGGGAATGTCCACGTCAATGATGGTAGTGGAGACCGTTGTCACTACCTCATACGTCAGAGGTATGATCCGAAAGGGGTCCGTCGAAGAGGGAGTGTAGTATGAGGATAGAGGAGTAGAGGTATCCACCTTCACCTTGGGGGGTGAAGGGTCGGGAGAAGCAGTAGCGACGGTGGATGCCGGGATATCGGTTGTCCCATACGCCGAGGCGTCGGTTCTGTCAAAGAGAGAGATAGGAGGGTAAAGGAAAGTCATAGGTGAAGCGGTAAACCAGTCGCCCCTGAGATTCTCCCAAGCAATTCATCCTGTCATTAGCCACCCGACCCGTGTACCGGACACGCCAGGACAGCAGGTCAACCGTCCATAACGCCGGGTCGTCTCTGTCAATGAAGTGTAGGGTCGCCACCCCTCGGAAGGGTAGGCCAACGAACGGGTCCTCTACTGGTCGGCCGGGCATAGTCTCGTGAAACACACATGATCCGTCCAAAAGAAAACATAGAGAAAAATGTCACTTCCAAAAACAAGTCATATAAAAGAGCAGTCTATGGCATCGACAAGCATTATCAATCAAGTAGAAAATAGCAGAGAAAGTACAATTGTTGACGCAGATAATTGGGAAAAACCCTAGGACTCTTATATGCACACACATCTTCCTCATGTACTAAAAAAAATTTTACCCGGATATGCACTAACTCCCGCAGGAAGGTGGGACACTCTCCAGAACTCCAAACGAACCAGAGAGTAAGTCGGTGAGTGGAGAGTTGCCACTTACACGAGAACGCTATGTATAACACCCCGATGGTGCGCCATCTAGCCCGTGACTCTTTATAGCCCCGAACAATGACGACTTTCAAAAAACATGCTTGACACGACATGAAAAAAAAACACAAGTAGGACTCATATGTATTTAAACGAGGCCTGGCATAGCTTCATAATTAATACTAATCATGTAGAGAAGTTGCACATATCACAAGTAGATATAATCATGTCGAAAGAGAATCATGCTTTCAATTGTTAATAAAGCAATGAATAATCCAAATAGTCAAGTTACAATCCAAATAAATCAACATTGACACACTTCAAACAATTCCGAATCTAGCATATCAGATGCCTTCAGTGACTTGCATTAATATACCAATCAATACAGTTTAGAGTCAGGTTGTTCTTAGAACGCCATCAACTACAATTCCTAAGATCATAGTGCAGCATGGTATATATTTATACTTATGCTAATAGTCAGAGATACGAAGTGCCCTTACCGCAGAGGTGATCGATCTTGGCGGTTTTGAAAGCTCTGCACATCTTGAACGGTCTAGGCCTCGTGATCCTTTAACAAACACAACCTAAACTTTAGAACCTTGAACTCAAACCTAAGGAAAGAGGGCTGGTCTAAACAGGGGTCTAAACACTTAGACATAGGCTCTACATCTTAGGAAATACTCGGAGGTCGAAGACACTTAAACAAGATTTCGACGATTGCTCAAAGAACCTAGAAAACCCTAAGTTACGAAACCTAACTTTTTTTGAAATTTCAAACCATTCAAAGAGCATCAAGGCTAGATGCTTGCAAACCATTTTGAGGCCTTAATCAAGATTTTAGGAAACAAAAGCACACTAAATTTCACTAAGTCTCAATTCTGTCCAAACTCTTAAAAATCCTAAAATGCTCAAATTTTCACCCAACACTTCTCTAAATTTTCCAAATCAATTGCACAACCAAAAACATAACTTCTAAAACAAATTTTCACTTCATTTTCCCCAAGTTTTAGAATGTACAAAAACCCTAATTTGAACTATAAGTTCCCAAAACCCAATTTGCCCAAAACTCAATTTTTCACACATTCAACCCCCAAGTTTCCTAAGCTTTCAAAAACAATTTTTCAAGTCTCTAACACTCAAAATTTTCTAGGCCAATGCACAAAAATTGTGACAAAACATATCCTCAATACCCAAATTCATTTACAAGCATTTTAAAACACCAAAAACCTAGTTAGAAAATCAATTATCCTTTGTCCCCTAACACTTAGTCAATTCGACCAAAACACTATAATTCTAGAACAAATGTTTCTTCCAAATCTAATTTGTACACATCAAAGGTAATAAGAAAACTATGACAAATAATTACTTAAAGCTTGAAAATCACTTTTTCCTAATACTCAATTTTTCAAAAACTAAACTTCCAAGAAAACTAATTGGAGATTTTCAAAGACCAATGTCATGGGAATGACTTTTCCAAAGGAGACTCTAACAAAGCCCTACTCCAAAATCTTCAAGGAAGCAAAAATAAAAAGATCAAAAATCCAATCGGTTCAAAACAAAGCTCATGGTAGTAGGAACAACATTTATGAAGGAACTTCTAAGTTCTAGCACTAGCATAAAATTTAAACTCAACAAAACGGAATTTTGAATCGGTATCAATGTAGATCAAGGGAAGGAGAGCATATTACCTCAAAGGAGCAAGATGAAAAGACAAAAGATGAAGGAGCTAAGGAGGAAGAGAGGATTCGGCCAAGGGCTTCATGGAGAAGATGATGAATAGTTTTTCTCCTAGCTCTTTATCTCTCAAAATCTCTCTAAAATCCAAGGCTTTTCACTTAATGATATGGTTAATGAGAGGAAAATCTAATTAACCCTCTAAAAGGAGAGGGTGGGTCGCGGCCTATGGGCCCAAGAATGGGGGTGAAACTCAGCTTTTTACTTACCCAAGGGACTAAAGTTGGAATTGAAAAGGATAAAGTAAAAAAAAACTTTTTACTATCGGGGACCAAACCATAAGGTTTCAAAGTTCAGGGACTAGACTCTAAGTTTAGAAAGTTCCAAATAAAATATCTAGGTTTGTTTATTAATAAATTCCCCTCACTGACGCGTCAGTGCGTCGGTGGCGAAACAGTACCTTGGAATAATTAAATAATTATTCAATTACTGGGGAAAATTCCAGGTGTTACAACTTACCCGAGTGGCACTATAGAGGATCCTGGAATTCACAGCGCAGAGGAACATGGCATGCTTCGTTTACGCGAGGAGGACTAGTGGAGGTTCATCATCTTGATTTTGTATATTTGGATATTGATCTATCTTTTGTATGTGGGTGTACGATTATGTTTGGATGTTTTTATATTTATGTACATAGTATTTGGATGTACATATATATGTGGATCGTGATTAGATATATTCACATCATGTTTGTTCAATGTTCATTTATGTACTAGATAGCAGGTTTTTATGTTTGGATGTATATATATATCATTGTGTGTTGTTTCTGTTTTATTTCGAGTTTAATTAAAATTTTGGAGTACAATTTTCATTATTTCATTCTGCGATCTTAATTCCTGGAATATAAATTTATGTTCCCTAGATTTGCAATTCTCAGAATGTTAGACATTTAAGTTTCGGGAATTGCAAAACCCGAAACATAGTTCAAGAAATAGCATTCCGAAAATTAAGATCCGGTAATAAGAAACCTCAAAACCAAAACTACCCAAAAGCATTACGTGTTTTAAAATCCGAAATCAAATTTATTAATTTGTTTTTCGGTATTTAAATCCCGAAATAGAAAGGTACATTATATTCTAAGATCTTAAATCTCATAATGTAAGGTCAGTATTGGCAATATAGACTTTCACCACTTTAAAGTGGGGTGAAAAAATAGGTGATTGGGATGCCAATTTCCAACCCCTGTGTAGGCACCAATTGAGCCCTCATCCCAGATTAGCACCTAAAACCACAACAATATTGAATGGGCAGAATCCTGAGCCTAGGCCTGCATAAGGAGAATGTGGGTTCTTCGTTCATGATAGTACGGAGCATCAAATGTGATCGACCAAAAAAGAAAACGCCTCAATTGTGAGACACGGTTTCGACCAAAAACAAAAATATTTACGACACATTACAATTTGACAACGCAATAATACTAATAGCACAAAACCATACAGCTGAAACACAGTATATTGAGATTGTGTACAACTAGCAATCACAAAAGGATGAGGAAAATACCAAGCAGGAGATGAGTCAAATCAGAGAGTAGCATTTTGCTGTCTCGTGTCGCTTATGATTGAGTGAGGCTTTTATGCATAACTGTAATTGTCCTCCTACAAGCGACAGTGCTAACATAAAGAAAAGGAATTTTATCATGAAGTATGACATGTTTTTATCTCCACCTCTACAACTAGCTAGAATCAACTAAAAAGTGCATAGTAAAAGGGGCATAGAGACCCAAGCACTGAATCGGCACATCATGTTTTGTCTCATGCACGTGCTGAATAGACCATGAATAGTTATAAACCAGGTCAGGTTGTGGAGTAATTTGTATTGTGTGAAAATTTGATGTCTACAGCTAACTACGACAGCAAAAAGGATACAACTTGTACACATGTTTGATTCAGTAGGAAATGATTGAAGACTGAATGGCAAAAGGGAAAAAAAGTGAAAATAAAACTGTACTTTATTGGGTAGTACTTCACTGTTAAATCCACTCCCTTGCATAGTACTTCACTGTTAAATCCACTCCCTTGCATAGTTTCTCAATGTTAGAATCATCTCAAAATCTTTGTTAGAAAGTGTTGGTATCAAGAAAAACTGAAACAACTACTAAGACAGCTGAAGAGATTCGCCAGCCGTCAAGACAAACTAATCGTTTGAAATCCTAGCCAAGAGCCTAGGAGTAGTCGTTGACATGCTGAGGTAAAACGATTAGAGGAAGGACTCATGCATATGAACAAGATTTGTGGAAGGAAAAGAGGCTCAAATACATAATTGAAGATATTATATGAGCTTCTAGTAGATCCTCATGTGCAAAATATCATCAAGTTCAATCCCTTGGATTTAAGAAAAGCGGTTATTGCCAATGAACCAGCCGATACAAGGAAGATCGGCTCAAAACAAGCTTTAAGGCTGACCAGGAGAAGAAAAACACCAACACCCCACGATCTGTAAATGTTTGTAGTGATCTAGAAACGTGGGTTAGTGGCAGGTGGTTGTTAATTGTTGTAGGTTAGCCGAATTCGCCTATATAAATAGATGAATAATCATTTGTGTTGGGAAATGAAGTCTTCGTCTCAGAGTTTAGATTTCAATGATGACAACACTTATAATTATAAAAGCTAATGATATTGTGATCTCTAAGTGCAAATCAAGAATGCAGGTATCATGATCCAAGAAAGAATGCAAGAATCATCAAATGGAAGATAAAGAACGAAGAAGAGATAGATGGAAGCATGAAAGGAAACTAAAGAATCCAAAAGAGGAAGGCATGAGTATTCCAGTAGCCATTATATGCTCACCGAGATCAAAATTTAGTGGCTATGAAGTAGTCACTAGGAGGAAGAAGAAGTGGTCATCCAGAGCAAGGAATGAAGTCTTGGCTAATCCACAATTCACTGAAGGAAATATTGTGTTGGAACAATTAGCTAAACAACCTGTAAGCCTGGAATTTTTCTCAAATCCTAACTAGGTCAAAGACTGCGTGATAGAGTAATTTCGACAAAAAAGGAAAGATATGAAGCGAAGGCTGATAAAACATTTTCTGGTATTTCAACTAAGATGGCATGCTGAGTCGAGGTCGAATCCATGTTAGAGACAATGTCTTAAAGTGAACAAGTGTTAAACTTGTTTTCGACTAAAAGTTTCAGTGTGCATGAGGCATTTCGATAGTGGTTACAAGCAGTTATTCAAGGAGGTCATGCAGATAGCAAAGCAGCACACATGGGACACGCGAAAAGCTGGAAGCATGTGCAAAGACACGTGGAAAATACAGGAGATTCGTCTATTACCCAGCGGTTGAAGATGCAGCCTATAAATAGAGGAAGACATGCACGAAGTACGGGTCTTTCGTCCAACCTGCCACACGTTCATAAACGTTAATTCTCATACCCTACAGCCATAAGTCCAAGCTAATATGACGCATCGCGATAGGAACGAGTCAAACGTGAGTGACTAAGCGGTGTTCGACTGACCAACCCTTTAAATTTCCTACAAAACTCTTTAGGTTTTCCTGCAATTTACGTTTCAATGCACTTTTTCTTCTTCTTTTGATTTGCCTTTTATTTACTTTAAATTCAGTCTTTTATCTTTAAAAACACTTAACCAATTCGCTCGAACCATTTTCGATGGACACCACGCACACCCACTCCAGTCACACCATTTCGCGCACTCACGATTTCCATACCCCAGAACCCGTAAGAGGATTTGCATCCAGCCTCTTCATCAACATTTGGATTCACTTGTGGATTTACCTGGTTTACCAAAATTTCTAGTAAACAAATTGGCACACCCAGTGGGACCAAAGGGATATGTTTCATTAGAAATCATTCCCAGTGCCTTGATTTTCTAAATTTTAGAAAATTATTTGTTAATCGGTGTATGCTATTACGGAGTGGTAAATTCGTAAGTATGGCCAACCATTCTAGAGGAAACCAGTCTCTAGAATCTCAGGTTGAACCCAATAATGCTTCTAATGCCAATGTAGAATGTTCGATTAACACTAGTCATAATGGTGATCCTCAAAGGTTGGAAACTGTTTCTAACCAAGACATGGCAGTTACAAGTGTTTCAACGAGTCAAAATTCACAACCAGCCTCGACTGGATTAAATCTTGGTCAGGCATCGAATCCATACACGACAGGGCTAATCTTAACTCAAGTTACGACCCCGATTCCAATTCCAAGTCCTACAATTCCTACAATTTCACAAGTCGTTGTTGGTGTCGTTCAACCAGGATTTGGAATAGTAATAGAAATCCCAAGAATTTCGTAAATCAACCTTATGGGATGCCTTGGTCAATAATTCAATGAATAGGAATTTATCCTATGATGTATTCTGAAAATATGGTTTCGACGGGTTCCCCAGGAAACCAATACGTAGCATCAGGATCAAGAGCAGTTCGATCAAGAAATATGGGACCCCCACTTCCTAATTTTGATTGATCCCCATTTTCCTTGACCAACAATACAGTAAATGTTCTTAGGCAAAAAATGGACGACAGTAACCATGAGATAGTCAATACACTGACTCAACAAATTTTTACAGTCTTTGATCCTATGATTAGAGACCCTACAATTTCCTACCAACAATTGACGGCTCCACTAGGTCGAATCGCAGATATTTTTGGTGCACCAGATCCAATAATTGGGCAAATTTCTCAGGCTGGTTGATAAGCGCCTCATCCGAATAATCAACCCCAAATGTTAGAGATTCAAACTAACCAACAGGTTCCTTATAATGAACCTGTTCACCAAGTCAATCTTGGTCAAAATGAAGGGGTTCCCCATAATGAACCTTTTCACCAAGTTAACCTTGGTCGAGGAGCCCCAATTTTTGTTAATAGAAACCAAAATGCTGAACAAATCCTAGAAAGGGTTCGGCAAAATAATTTTGGGGGGCAACAAAATGTTGCTAATAATGTAGAACAATGGTTGAATCAACACAGATTCAATGTGGGCTATGCTAATAGACCACATTTTGTTTCAGCATTTCCTGAGATTGTTCTTCAAATTGAATTTCCAAGGGGATGGAAAGTCCCTAAGTTTACAAAGTTCTCAGGAGAATTCGAAGAGTCCGCGATCGAATATATTGCAAGATACCAAGTCGAAGCGGGAGATTTAGCAAATAATGAATATTTGAAAATGAAATATTTTCCCACTTCTTTGACGAAGAACGCATTTACTTGGTTCACTACATTGCCACCAAACTCAATTTTTAATTGGAACCAATTAGAGCGGGACTTCCATGATCAGTACTTTAGAGGCAAATCTAAAGTTACTCTCAAAGAATTGGAATGTGTTAAAAGGAAATTATCGAAATCAGTCGATGATTATCTAAGCACATTCCGACATATGAAGTCGAAATGCTTCATACAAGTCCCCAAACATGAACTGGTCGAATTCACTGCTGGTGGATTAGATTATTCGACCAGAAAGAAAATAGATACTCATCATATAAGAGATTTGGCCCAATTGGCCAATTGTATTAAACAAGTTGAGTACCTTAGGTAAAAAAGTTAAAAAATAGTAAATTGCCTAAGAAAGAGAAAATAGCTTATATCGGAACAGGCGATATAAGTCGAGATGAACCTATGAATTTCGAGCCTCACGAGGATTTCGATTGCCATGATGTTCAGTTAGCTGAACTCAAGGAGGGGCCTCTCTATGTTTGGAAAATGTTAACACCTAATAAATGGAGGCCAAATAATAATGATATGCCTCGAAATTCTAATTTTCCTGTTAAAGTTTATAATTTCGATATTTCAAAATGTGAGGCCATCTATGATATTTTGGTGAAAGATAGTCAAATCGACATTCCTGTTGATCAGAAAGTTCCTTCTATCAATCAAAGGAAAGTTCGAAGATTTTGTAAATATCACAAATATTTTGGCCATTGGATTAATCAGTGTACTAAATTCAGGGATTTGGTCCAAGCTGCCATTCAGGACGGAAGGTTAATCTTCGAGCCTAAGGAGAAAACAACAATGAAGATCGATCCTGATCCGTTACAGGTCCAAAATACAAGTTTTGTAGAGCCTACGGCGATCTACATTATAGCCATCGCTGAAAGTCCTGAGCTTGAAACAAGTTGGGCTCGAATTTTGACTTATATAGCCGGAAATAGAACTGAAGCAGCTTTAAGGGATGATAATATGTTCAGCGAAACGGTTTTCGAATATGAGGATTCTAATTCGGAAATTTCAAAAACCGAAGGAAGTCAAATATATCGAGTAGTTGAAACTGTACAAGAAGCTAGAAATGTCGAAGAAATTATTCAAGACATGTCTATCGAAGATTTTGATGATAAAAATTTTTTTGGTGAGAATGAAGACAACCAAATAGAGTCACCGGTCGAAGGCACATGACTCGACTGTATATATGATGATAGTCCTTTAGGATTTGAAAAATCAATCTTTAATTCAACAAGAAAGATGGAGGCTCAAGACCCTTTAGAGGAAATTAATTTGGGGGATTAGTCGAAAAAGAAACCAACATATATCAGTTCATTCATTGATCCCGAATTAAAGGCAAAAATGGTCGAACTATTACATGAATACTAAGATTGTTTTTCTTGGGATTACAATGAAATGCCTGGTTTAAGTCAAGAATTGGTAGAATTAAGATTACCAATTAGACCCGACAAAATAACAGTAAAACAAACTCCAAGACGCGTTGCCCCTGAAGTTGAGTCAAAAATTAAAGAAGAGATCGAGCGACTCTTGAAGAATAATTTCATCAGAACTGCTAGGTATGTGAATTGGCTTGCAAATATAGTTCTTGTGATAAAGAAGAATGGCACTCTTCGAGTGTGCATTGATTTTAGGGATTTAAATGCTGCTACTCCAAAGGATGGACATCCAATGTCTATTGCTGACATGTTAGTTGATTCAGCCGCTGGCAACGAATATCATAGTCTTCTAGATGGGTATTCGGGGTACAATATCTTAGCCGCTGGCAACGTATGAATGGATAGTAATGCCCTTTGGCTTAAAGAACGCTGGCGCCACTTACCAGAGAGCCATGAATACCATTTTTCACAACTTGATCGGGCGATTCATGCAGGTTTATATTGATGATGTCGTGATCAAATCTCGGTCAAATAATGAGCATCTGGACCATTTATGACAATCATTCAAAAAAAATGAGAAAATTGGTCTTAAGATGAACCCCATCAAGTGTGCGTTCGGTGTTGTTGCAGGGGATTTTCTTGGCTTTTTGTTGCATAAAAAGGGGATCGAATTCAATAAAAACAAAGCTAATGCAATCTTTAATACTTAGCCTTCTTTGATGAAGAAATAACTTCAGTCGTTACTCGGAAGATAAACTTTTTAAGAAGGTTCATTTCGAATCTGAGTAACAAAATAAAGATATTTTCGCCACTCCTTCGACTTAAATAGGAAAGGAAGAGTTTTGGTGGAATTGACGGGAATAAAAATATGATACAGAGAAGCTCACATCATTCATTCCGGGCAAGTGGGACAGTGTTGGAAATCCAATACCTATCATTGCCTATTTACTAGCATAATGGGCTACTAACTGCTCCACTATCATTAATAAAAACCGTCAATCTTCCTCTTGAATTAATTAAATAATGGATAATTCGAAGTTGTCTTTTATTTGATTGAATAAATATCACACTTCTCAGCAAGAAAGTTTTCGAAGTATGATATTTTGGCGGGCATCTGTTAGCCTGGAATTTTTCTTAAATCCTAACTTGGTCGAAGACTGTGTGATAGAGTAATTTCAACCAAAAAGGAAAGATATGAAGCCAAGGCTGATAAAACAGTTTCTGGTATTTCGACTAAGCCGACATGCTGAGTTGAAGTTGAACCCATGTCAGAGACAATGTCTTATAGTGAACAAGTGTTAAACTTGTTTTCGACTAAAAGTTTCAGTGTGCATGAGGAGGCATTTCGACGGCGGTTATAGACAGTTATTCAAGGAGGACGTGCAAATAGAAAAGCAGCAAACATGGGACACGTGGAAAGCCGGAAGCATGTGCAAAGACACGTGGCAAATACAAGGATTCGTCCGTTACCTAGCGGTTGAAGATGCAGCCTATAAATAGAGGAAGACCTACACGAAGTAAGGGTCATTCATCAAACTCGCGAACGTCTGTAAACGTTAATTCTCATACCCTACAGCCATAAGTCCAAGCTAATGTTATGCAGTGCGACAGGAACGGGTCAAACGTGAGTGACTGAGCATTGTTCGACAGACCAACCCTTTAAATTTCCTGCAAAATTCTTTATGTTTTCTTGCAATTTACATTTCAATGTAGTTTTCTTCTTCTTTTGATTTTCCTTTTATTTACTTTAAATTCAGTCTTTTATCTTTAAAAACGCTTAACCAGTTCGCTCGAACCACTTTCAACGGACACCACGCACACTCACTCCACTCAAACCATTTCACGCACTCACGATTTCCATATCCCAGAGCCCATAAGAGGATCAGGATCCAGCCTCATCATCATCATTTGGATTCACATGTGGATTTACCTAGTTTACCAAAAATAAGAGTAAACACAACGATTAACACAAGCTCATAGAAGACTTAGTCAAGAAGAAAGATGTATTAGTCATGGAGTTTATGAAGAATGATTGACTGGTCATACTCAAGATGTCTCATCAACAAAGCAGTTCTATCATGGAAAACACAGAAACAACTCTCAGACTGAATGAAGAAAACTAACATGGGAAACCTCAATACAGGCCATCACCACATCAAAAGCTTCAGGATTCATGTAGAATCAAGGTCCAACTTTCTCCCAAAAAGAAGTACATATTTCGCTCAATCTAAATTGATGACTCAGCAAGTCTAAAGTATCAAAAGGAAAATATTACTGGAGAAGGACCTAAGAGACAAAGCTCATTCACAAGAAGGTCCATTAGAGCTCCTATCGTCTTTACAAAGCTTGAGCAGACCACGCAGAAGATATTCAAGACCTCAAGCTAGACAATAGGCATCTGATAGCCAAATCCGCAAGTGCACGGATTGTTATCGCGTAATATATAAGATATCGAACACACAGGTTTAGGTGTCTTATTATTAACTTGTTTAGTACTTTAGCAGAAAATTAATAGATGTATTTTTGATGTTGGTTTTAGAACAAGTAAATAAAATAGCATAAAATAAAAGAGAAGAAAGATGATGAGATTTAAGCACTTGGGTTGAATTACATAGTTCATAAAATATGCTAGCAAACTCCTACTTAATTTCTGAATTCTAGAACCAAGTTCATGATGCTATAGCCTAGTATTTCTACAAGTTAATCTCTTACACATTGTAGAACTTTCTTTCTAATTACTAAACTCAATTTCTTGCAATTTAGTTAATTAAAGAAGAAGATGAAGATGAAGTTCAGGCCAACATAAAGCTACGTCTATCCTAATTTCTTAGCGATATATACTTATAGCCTTTTTTAAATCATATTTCCCTTACTACTTACCAATTCTCATTGTTATAAGCAATAAGCAAAATCTCTTGTGTACTTTAAGAGGAAATGAAGAACAAGGAAATAAAACCTAAACTTATAGCAATATTATTCAGAAATGTAGAAGCAAAAATAAAGCATAAATTACAAACTAAAACAACCCAAGTAACTTAAAAGAATTAGCCAAACATGGCTAAAAGAAGCATCGAATTACCCTGGATAGGAGCTCAAGTTTGGCTTCCCACAATTCCTAGGAACAATGCTCTTAAGGAAGAAAGAAGAATACTTGTTGTATTCTGAATATGTGTGATTTTTACAAAGGGTGAGCACTCCTATTTATAGCAAAAATTTGTCTTTCAATGGTGGAGGAGTTGATGGCCATTATGGCCTTCATTGGCCACCAATTAACTTTTGAAAACTCCTTCCCACTACCATCAATTCTCCACTCATCCTTTAATCTTTATTTTCCATGTGCTTAATTTAGAGAGTGTCGGTTCATATTCTTGATTTCCACTTTAAGTCCTCTATTTGCTAGCACTTCAATTCTGGCCCTTTAACTCTTTGAAACTTCACTTTTCATCCTCCACTCTTGAACTTTTACACTTTGGTCCCTCCTTTCCTGAAACTTACAAATTGGTCCCTGGACAAAAATGATAACTATACCAGCTTTCCTAAAAATATAAAAATAACTATAAAAAATCCTAAAAATATAAAATAAAGTTTAAAAAACAAATAAAAGCTAATCTATATGCAAAATGCAAAATAAATATAAAATCTACATAAAAAGAATAAAAATCCTATATGAGACTCAAAAATAACAAAATAAAAAGACTAAAAAGACCCTAAAATTATCATATAAAATCCAGTCATCATCATCCCTACTTATTTGTCTCATAGACTATGAAGTAAACAAGAAACATTGCCTTACTTAGTCTGACTTGGTCTATCAAAGTGAGTTGGATAGAATCTCTCATCCTTGCCATATCAAAAGTTTATATGCATCTCAATGAAGTTTAAAATAATAATTTGCTTATCAAAGTCATATCAATTCATTATTGGTAAACTAATGTTGTATGATGATGGTCGAGTATGATGAATTGATCAAATACACTAGAAGCCAAGTACAACTCATTCACGTTTAGAGGTGTTCATGGGACGGGTTAGGATGGGTTTGCCTTGACCTTACCCGGCCCGAAATGGTCAGGTCACATCTTATACCCGAACCCATCTGTAGACCTAGAGAGACTCGATGAGGTGCGGGTTTAACATAAACCCGACCATAAATGGATGAGTTCGGGTTGGCCCGAAGGACAAGTTGAATGTCAATTTCAAATCTAGCCATAGAATTATAAATACATATCATTCCATAAAAGAAATAATTTCTAATTCTATAATGAATTATCAAGAAACTACATAGAACTGAAGTTTTTCATAACACTATACTAAATTAGTGAAAACAGTACAAATTTTATTCACTTGGAACCTGACTATTAATGAAAATATACAAAACCATGTTTTGAGGCTAGTGTGTAAATGATTTTTGTGGGGCGGGTTGGACTTGACTTTCACCCGGTCCTAAATATTGACCAGGTCTAGTTTTTGAACCCAAACTCGTCCCTAGACCTGAAGATATTTGATGAGATGTGGACTTAAAGTACCGGGTCTTGTCACGTCTACACTTCATGAAAAGATCCAGAAGCAGAGTCTACCAAAAGCATAGACCACTGGGCTCTTTCATCAAACACTTGAATGAACCTTGAGCAGCTGTCACTGAAGAATTTTCTGACATTGGAAGAAAGAGGCAAGTACAGTGTGGAAGAAAGGGAACATTTCCAAAAGACAAGTTTTCTCTCTGTATCAAAGTAGAGAAACTTGATTGCCTTGATCAGACAAACTACTATTTACTACTGTTGCAACATACTCTCTTACAATTTCTCTCTTAAGGCATCCCCTCCAACCTGCCTAAACGCGTTTTGGTTCAGAATGTACAGGTGAAGGATTCACACAACATCAAGATGAAATTAGAAGCTGAATCTCTGAAGCAAGCTACGTTCAACAGGAATACTCAAGTTTAAATATTTGACAACTTGAGTAATCAGGAGAAAAGAGCCATTGGAACTATTGTGCACTTAAAAAAGAATATCCGCTGGAGCTTTATATTGCAACGGTCGCTTTTGCATCTCTTCCTCGAAATACACACTCCATTGAAGTAGTGTGTGTGTGTGTGTGTGCGGTTGCAAGGGCAACATGCATCCAGAGCAAGTTTGAACCAAGCTTAATAGACAAAAATGTAGTTCAAGCAGTTGGGGTGAAGCTACGAGGATTGTGTTGGCAACAAGCACTTCATTCATATATTGTTGGTTGCCCTTGAGTATGTATAACACACTCTCATCTTAATTTCATACTCGAACACATCCTCGTCAGACTTATACTTTAGATTATAACTTACTATAATCATTCAGAAAAAGCATGAGAGAAAAACTAGAAAGACTCAATGAAAAGATACATGTTTTGAGCCAAAGAGAGAAATGTAGTAAGAAGGCTTTGATCAACTAATCCACTGTGTCTATAATATTAGTATTGACCAAACTCAGAGAGATTAAGATAGTGAGTTCTAGAGTGTATTCACTTTTCTATCATAATTTATCAAACGCACCTACACAAACAGCAAGATAACTGCTTCTTCAAAACCCCCACCATAACTTGCCTAAGATTCTAGAGGCTTGCACAATAATACTTTGAGTTAGGAAGAGTCCTCATAATACTCAAATGGATAGGAGCAGTCCTCATAATACTCGGGAGCAAGGAGAAGTCCTCAAAATAATTCGTGAATATGAGGATTCCTTATAATACTTAGTGAATAGGAGGAGCCCTCAGAATACATGCAGAAAGCCTAAAGAGGCTTTGGAAAGAATACTCAGCAAGGAGGAGTCCTAAGAAAACTTGGGGTAAGGAGGATTCTTAAGAATACTTGTTAAGCCTGGAGAGTCTTGGGAAATAATACTTTGAGCTAAGACAAGTCCTTGAGAATACTTTCTAGGAGAAGTCCTAAAAATACTTCCAGAAAGCTTGGAGAGGCTTCGAAAAGAATACTCAACATGGAGAAGTTCTGAGATTACCCAGTGTAAGGATAAGTCCTGAGAATACTTGTTAATCATGAAGAGTCTTGGGAAAGAATACTTTGAGCTAGGAGAAGTCCTTGAGAGTACTTTCTAGCAGAAATCCTTGAGAATTCTTGCTAGAAGGAGTCCTTGAGAATACTTGATGTAAGGAGAAGTCCTCAAAATAATTGTTGAAGCTTGAAGAGGCTTGGAAAGAATAGTTGTAAGGAGGAGTCATTGAGAATACTTGTTGATAGGAGAAGTCCTTATAAAAATTGTAGGGAGAAGTCCCGTAGAATACTTGTAGGAGGAGTCCTTGACAATACTTGTTGTGATTAGTTGAAATCTTGGTGATAGCCAAGGACTGGACATAGCCCACTGATTAAGGGTGAACTAAGATAAATCTCGTCTGTCCTCTTATCATGCTTTAACCATGTCTTCAACAACCATCGTCTATCCTCTGCAACTTTATTTAGAACACCACACATGAGCAAATAACACTAAGCAAATTCTTAAACGTTGTCAATCGCGAAGTATTTTCATAGACACGTTCCAACCCCCCTTGTTATGTCCTTGTGATTTCCCTCAATTTGTATAGAACACTACTCAAACAATCAATCAAATCTAAAAATTTCCCGCATTTTATCTTTATCGCTTTATGCCTTTTAGTCATTTTAGCCGTACACTTAGTTCATAACTTTACCTTAGTCACAACTTCTCAACTCTGACCACTAATAGCTTTTTGGAGTGTCTTAGGAACCTCCATTGAGGAACAGAGTCCCTTCCTCGAGTAATCGCTTGATTAGAGAATCGTCACGTTCCCCAGCCAACCCACACGACTACCTAGTCTAAACATATTTGTAAACCAAAAAATTAGAACTCCCAGTAGGACTTGTCTCGCTATTAAAAAGTTTCCATCACCCTCTCACAGCCTAAGTTGGCGCATATAATTGAGGTCTGGATGCAAAATGGACTCTACAAACAATTCCAGAGCATGTAGCTGCAATACCTCACCAAAGGTACTGCTTTTACCACTACATTGCCAGTGCATTCAGGACCAGCTTCGGAATATACAGGTCATGTCGTATCTATAGTCACCACAGTTACAGTTTCTCCTTACGTCGATCATTGACACGGTTGATGATGGAAGAGACCCAACGATTGTTACCAGCACCACAACCACATCCTTCGTACAGAAGCAAATCGACCTGGGAATCAACGATATCATTTCTCAAGTTTCCAGAAACTTAGCCAAAATAGCGAAACCCATGGTTCAAAATGAGATGCACTTTTTAAGGATTGACTCACAATGGAGGAGGCCAAAATTTCCACCTCACGTCATCCTAAATGTGTCCTCACTCGAGAGCCAAGCTGTTCAAGGGATCCCTACCACGACTCCACTTCAGTAACGACAAGCTTCCATTGCAAGGGGAAACAAGTTCCTCAGGATCGGTAGTCCACAATAGTCAAACCTGTCTCCGTACAACATTTTTCTAACTGGGTGTAGTTCGTTGGTCCAACCATAACCGATGGTAGCCAAGGCCGCTTGAGCCAGTGTTCCTCCATGGGTTGGAAGGGACAAGATCCAAAAATGGACCACTAGTCTATAACATTGGGTTTGGAGACATACCAGAATAGCAATTCTTTGAACATCCAGTACCACCAACTATTCAATATTAGACACCACAACCCCAAGCAAGGTCGGCGCCACGAGCCATTAAGGTAAATCAAACGCCTAATGTTCAAAGGTTTAGACACCAGGTTGGGATCCTAGGGGGACAAAATTCATCGTTCCGAACATGACTGTCAGTGCTATCAACTGAAATTTCAGTGTTTAATTACTGTCAATTGATAGGTCCGTCCATCAGAAGTCATACCTAGAATGGGTCAATAGGAGAATACCTTTTCAGAGGGGATTCAAGGTCCCTTGACTTTACCACCTTCTCATGAGAAGATGATAAGTCCACTATGGAACACGACTTAATGTAGGGAAACTAATCAGAATGAATTCTATAAGTTGCAATTTTTCTCTATATCTCTAACAGGGGAAACATTCAAATAGTATTCTTCTTTATCCCAGTAGATGAGTACACACATATTGCAACCAAAAGTATGCACCCTCAGCTGACAAACAAGTTGATCACTCAAGAATGCAATGAATTGATTTAATTGGCAGCCAAGGTATCACGCATCGAGTCTTTCATTGAGGAGAAAGAGTTTAAGCAGTTGAATAGACCACGGAAAAGACCCGATATAATATCCATCACAGATGATGAAACCTTGGATGAAACTGCTGAGGGTCCCTACGCGGATGTCATGGCTGCAGAGCTCCTAAGAGGGAAACCCTATGTTTGTCATGCCTTAAGGCCTTCGAAGGGCAAGGACATGGAAAATCGAGAGGAATATATCCTTGACATATCTCGAGCGGACCAAATCTTTGATTCTCTCCTAATGGGAACTTGTTGGTTTACTGGCTGCCTCCCCAAAATTGCATTCATCCTTCCTTGCAAGATCATTCTGGCCTTCCATTCTTGCACTCGGTTGGGCAAAGATCCCGAAGCGCGCTTGCAATCTAATTCAGAGTAATACTCATCAATTAAATTGAAAACAATGCACTTCCTCTTTTCATCTTCTTTTTCAAGATTAGCCCGAATCTTTGCCAACCATTCTTCAAATGTTCCAGCCATATTTCCTTACAAAATTTCAGAAGACAAAATTAGTAGCACCTATTCACCACACAACTTAATATTTTTATTTTTATTTTTTTTATATATACAAAAAGCAGCACTAAACAAATTAATAAAAAGAACTTAAAAAGAACCTATCCCTGGCAATGGCGCCAAAAACTTGATAGCCAAATCGCAAGTGTACGATTGATTATCGTGTAATATAAAAGATTGTCGATCCCACAGAGATAGGTGTCTAATTACTAATTTGTTTAGAGCTTAACCAGAAAAATAAAAAGATATATTTTGCATTTTGGTTTTTGGAATAAGAACATAAAAAGCATAGAATATAAAAGAAGAGATGATGATAAAAATAAGCATTTGGGTTGCATTGTATAACTTATAATTTATGCTAGCAAACTTCTATTTTATTTTTGAATTCCAAACAAAGATTCATGATGCTATAGCCTAGTGTAACTACAAGATAATTCCTTAAGAGTGTGTTTGGATGGAGAAATTTTGAAATACAAAGAATTTTAAATGCTAGGGAATTCAATTGATTCAATTGAATTCCCTTCATTTCCAAATTCCACTGTTTGGGTAAAATAATCAAATTGCATCAATTGAAAAATTCCTTGTTTGGGTAGTGTAATCGAATTTCCTTTATTTAAGTTTTTTTTATTTTGATGAAATAATGAAAAACTTTATTTACAAAATCTAAATAATAAAAAAATTTATAATTTTTTTAAATTTTCATTTATTAAAAATGATCATAAATGAAAAATTATAAAACTTAAATAGTAATGATTAAGTTTACTTATATATTAAGTAAATTTGTTTCCAACCAAGAATAGCAAATCAACTATATAGAAAGTAATGAGTTTCATATGCTTAAAATAATTTCATATTCAAATATTTCATATCAATAGCAAGTAGACAATTAATATTCCTATACATATATGCTATACTTCCATTCTAATGCAACTAAAGGACTATAACAAAATACTAATGTAACAGCAAGAAGGATAAAATCAACATTAAAAATGGCATCAAAGCTCATCCAAACTGGCTAACAAAAATACACCAAAATAGTTTTGGTTTCTTAATTAAACGATATGACAAAAACACTGCTTCAACAAGACAAAACACAAACATGAGTATAATAAAGCCAATTACGTATAAAAGAAATAAAATAATAGGTCTATTAAAAAGTTATCTCTAAACTAAGTTTCTTCTATCTTGATATTCAACAAACATATTCATTGCTAAATTGTCCCGAAACGTTGTCCATGCCTCAGTTACTTGAATAGTTGTGACCTCATCTGCAACATTACTTGTAACTCTTTCCCTATGTTGATTGGTTAACTCTTCATCAACAACTGATAAAAGGTCCAAGTCTTGGACCTCTAAAATTGGGTCATATTGTTGCTCATCTCTGATAAAATTGTGTAGTATGAAACAAGCATTAATAATTCTTATCTGTGTTTTTATATCAAAAAAAGATGGAGTTCTTAATATACTCCACCATTTTTTCAATATCCCAAATGATCTTTCAATTACATTCCTTGCACTTGCATGACGGAGATTGAACAACTCCTTGTAGTTTTGAGGGGTGTTTCCAATCCACTCATTGAGATGATATCTAGTCCCTCGGTAAGGTGCTAAAAATCCTGGGCCATTTGTATATCCTGCGTCGACCAAAAAGTATTTACCTGCAATGGTTTTTTTCCAAGAAAACCCAAATCATATATTGTATTTAATACAGTAAACAAAGTATCGAGGTCGAGAATATTACCATTCGGAATTTGAAGGCGATTTTGACGACGTAAAGCATCTCGCAATACTCGTGAATCTCCTGCTGAGCCTTCCCACCCAGGTAACACGTAAATAAACTTTAAATCTGGACCACAAACCCCTAATACATTCGTAGAGATGTCACCCTTTCTATTACGATATCTAGGTCTATCTTCTGCTGACACTGTTACTGGAATATGTGTCCCATCAAGTGCTCCAATCGAATTCTAAAAAAGTTTAAGAATCATAAATAAGATGTAATTACTAGAAATGTCATATAATTACTCAAGCATACAATGAGTTTACCAGAAACCATCTCCATTTGTTTGCTTCAGAGCCCTCTAGATTATGGTCTTGAAATTTCAAATATTCCCCACTCACTTTCATCACAGCTCGTAGGACATTGTTGAATTGCCTACTTATTGTTTCTTTGGATCTATAATAAGTGAAGTGCACTACTCTATACTTTAGATTGTGAGCAAGGATGTGCAAAAACATTGCCACTGCTTCAGTCGTTGGGACATTTCTTGTTCTTACCAACTGTCCTTTATCTTGTAAAATTCTACAAAGTTTAAAAAATGCTCTTTTACTGACTCTTAGTTGTTCAATGCAATCATTTTCTGTTCCTTTATATAGACGATTAAGGAAATTGCGTCTTTCCAATTCCCAATTTTGAGACGGTTCCTTAACAAAATACTTCTGCCGATACCAAGCTATTACACCTAAAAGCATAGCAACAACACTAGCAACAATGAATGCTATTTGCTCCTGAAATTTCGCCTCTTCTTCTTCATTTCTTTTACGTTTTCGTGAAGGGACTAGAGTGTCAACTACTCTAGGATCCATTTGTTAACTATAAAAAACATATAAGAAAACATCAATCAATAAAATGATCTTGCTTTATCTTGCAATAAACAATCTTTCTATGCTTATGAACAATTTTACCCATAAAGCTGGATTCAAACATAAAGCTGAATCAACAACACCTAATTGCAGAGTCATTTCAAAGATTAAATAGTAATCAAGTATGTAGAACCCACCATGACAGGGCTAACAAACCTTAGATATGTAGAACCAAAAATCATAAAGCTCCAGGGCTATTTAACAATATTCCAACAACAATCACCAAAAAAACACCCAATTAATAAGTACTGACTAGAGCAAAACTAGAGCAAATTAATAAGTACAATAGGTGTAAAATAACACAGCCCTTTGTAATGGTGTAATTCAACTAATATAGCATGTGGAGCATGACCTTGTTCATCACACTCAAATCCTTAATCCTAACCACCATAAACTCCAACAAAGTATTACCTATGTCTCCATAAAATCCATTCTACCTCACCACAAACATTTTGAAAACCAATCATTGTGAGCAAAACCTCGCTTAAAGCAGTTCACAATACACGCTTAAAAAACTCTCCACCTCCTACCAAGAACCAAAGTGCCTTGTAAGCTCTAGAGAATGATCACAGGTTTTAGGACTAGACTTACTATTGAATCACTTTCAAACATAAACTGAAAAAATCAGATTGTATCACATTGACTAAAACAACAATAAAAATGAGAACAAATGCACATATCAGATTGTAAATCATAAGCAATTTAACAAGTAATAGACTTACTAAATGCTAACAAACTTAAGCACTGTTTCCATTTCTCTTGTGCTATCCCTTTCATATAAAGAATAGACTTACTAAATGTCATTTAACAGAAGTAAAGGTAAGTCATTATTTCATTAGGTGATGAGAGAACCATCACTAGGATGGCAAGTTTTGAAGGTAATATACTATTTTTGTTCTATGTGATACAAAACAACACACATGCTACATGGAAGCTAACTATTCAAATGAGCATGCAGTTTGACACAAAATTAGGGATACATTTATGAACTTCCACAGCAAACACATCAAAAGAGGTTTCAAGGTTCAAGTTGTCAAACAAGCTTTCTAATCTAAGTAAGACCCATAAAAATAATATTAGACAAGCACACGAACCAGAAATTGCTGCGAGGATAGCTTCTGTGGAAGAAGACGCAGATGCAGATGCAGCTCTGAAAATATGAAACAGATTTCCATATGAAAGAGATGAAAGAAAAGCTGGCGGTGGAAGAAACCAATTTGGTTTCTTTGTAACTTCTGTCACTGCTGCTGTATGGCAGGATGTATACTAGCAGTTATGTATTCAAATTTCAGCAGCTTAGATACACTATAAATAGGACTCTTGTCTCATGTTCTAAATATAAAAGAAGTATAAAACAGAAGCCACTTTTATTCTATCTATTTTTCCTCTGCTCTAAACTCTTCTCATCCTTTGAACCCAACATTTCGGTATCAAGAGCTAAAAGATCCAAACCCTTCTATCTTCACTCATATTTGGTATTAATCCAAACGCCATTGACCAACATCTTCTGAGCAAACCCTTTTCCTATTTATCTGATCCATGCCCTTTGTCCTAAAATAAAATAAAATAAAAATCTGATCCATGCTTTTGGCCCTTCCAAAATCTGTTCATTTTCCACTTCCATTCCTAAAACCATAACGTCTTCTACTTGGAGTGATGATCACTTGAAGGACTTTCCCTAGGCAAGTCACAAACACATTCACATCACCTCTTGAAGCTGGTTCATAAGTGCAGCTATAAACCTTAGAAACATTCCTATTTCAGCTAAATGCAATTGACAGCTTAACAATGAAATAAATATTCCATGGAGTATAACTATCACTTCTAAGTTCTAACTGATGCATCGTTTTCGCTTAACAATGAAATAAATTCAATTGGAAAAGATCAATGAGTTATTACAGTGCTGCATTGGAGGAAAGAAAAGCATTCTGATATAATTTTGCTTAACCAACACCTTCTTAATCTATTAAATGGTGTAATAATATAAATGAGATATTTGTACAATGAATTTTGAAAGGGCACATGATGAAAATTTAAAATACAATGCAGCTGACAGCATATAAATTTTAAATATAACTAGCAGCTCTATTGATGCACCATTTCTGATTGACAGTGGAACAAATTCAAGAGGAGAAGATAAATGACATAATACAGCACTGCATTGCAGAAAATAAAAGCACTTGTAACTACTATTGTTTAAGCAACACCTCCTTAATCACTTTGTCCAAGTTCATGTATGAACAACCACCAGGCCTAGTGTCCTCCTCTGTTCTACATGATCTTATTATCTTAATACCAACAACCATTGCACATCAAAACTGCTGCAGTATTATCTTAATCTATGACAAGGGTTATACTAAAAATTATGCTAACAACTACTTGAAAAGTCAAAATACCCGTAAACTAGTTTACAAACTACATCCACTTGAACAAATTTATAAGGTGTTTGCTGTGGGAATTTCACAAATTCGCAATCATCAATGTAGTTCATGTTCACCATTTAGTCACAAGGGCCCATAAAAACCAGAAATCAAACCCACAATGAGAATAGACTTCCACAAATCACACTGTTACTACTGAATCAAGACAGAGGTAAATAAATGAAACATAGCAAAACAGCAGCACATAAGGAAGGGGAAAAACATCCCAGTAAATTGATTCAGGTGGAAGAAGAGAGGAGGGACCAACCGAAGTAGTAGTACATACGGCGGCGGCGGTGAAGCGAGACAACAACGGTGGCACTGGTGTCGAGCGGAGAGGGAGGAGCAGCGGCGAAGGCAGAACCCTGAACGGCGAGGGAGAATCGATGGTGGTAGAGCCTCGGTCGGAAAGGGAGGAGTGACGGCGACGGTGGGGCCTCAAATCGGAGAGGAGCAGCGGCGGCTTGGTGCTCGATGAAGAGGAGCGGTGACGACGGCGGCAGAGATCAGAGACAGAGGAGCAGCGGCGGCTTGGTGCTCGATGAAGAAGAGCGAGACGCGCAGAGAGAGAACGAGCGAGAGAGAGACGCGCAGAGAGAGAACGAGCGAGAGAGTGACGGAGGAACGAGCGAGAGTGAGGAACGAGGGATTTAGAATTCCACCTCTTTTGGGATCATTTGAATTACCTCACTTTTACACAAGAAAATTACTCCATTCAATTTCTGAGAATTTTAGAAATTCTCCACACAAATACCCAAACAGAGTATTTTGACATGAAGTATTTGAAATACCCTTAACAAATACATTACTCCCAAAATTTCCCTCATCCAAACACACTCTAAGCATTGTAGATCTTTCTTTTTAATTACTAAACCCAATTCCTTGGCACCTAGTTAACTAAAGAAGAAGATGAAGAAGATGTTCAGGCCAACATAAAGTTACGTCCTTCCTAATTCCTTAGCGAAGTATACTTATAACTTTTTTTAAATCCTAGGTCCTTTACTACTTACCAAATGGCCTTATGTAATAAGCAATAAGCAAGAGATCTTGTGTGCACCAAGATGAATGAAGAACAAGGAAATAAAACATGAACTTTGAATATTATTCAGAAACAAATAAAAGAAAACTAAAACATAAACTAATAAGCTAACACAACCCAAAATACTTAAAGAGAATTAGCCAAGCATGGCTAAAAGAAGCATTGAATTACCCTGGACTAGGAGCTCAAATATGGCTTCCCACAATTCCTAGGAACAATGTTCTTGAGGGA
Organism: Acmispon strigosus; assembly: GCA_030819835.1. Lineage (NCBI taxonomy): Eukaryota > Viridiplantae > Streptophyta > Magnoliopsida > Fabales > Fabaceae > Acmispon > Acmispon strigosus. The sequence continues at coordinate 17,045,844 of JAUAMA010000007.1, read as the reverse complement.
GAAAGAGGAACACTTGTTGTGTTCTAAGAAAGGTGTATTTTTCAAGTGCAAGTTGCCTCCCTATTTATAGCAAAAAATCTGGCCTCAGCAATTAAATCCCACTTCCAGACCGAGGCCCAGCGCTTGAGCGCTGGGTTCTAGCGCTGCAGCGCTGGCTACTGATTCCTCAACTTCAAGCTTCTCCTTCCTTCTTCATGGTAGTGGGTTTTGAATGCCATAAAAACCCACTTATCAGCCCTTTAATCAATTCTGAAACCTCTCCTCCACTATCATCAATCCTCCACTCATCCTTTAATCCTTTTTTTCCATGTGCTTAATTTAGAGAGTTGCTTCATATTCCTCTTTTTTACTTTTAATCCTCTCTTGGTTAGAACTCCAATTCAAGCCCTTGAATTCTCTCAATCTTCACTTTTAGCCCTCCACTCTTGAACTTTCACATTTTGGACCTTGATTTCCTGAAACTTTACAAAGTGGTCCCTGGACAAAAATGATAACTAAACCAGCTTTTCCTAAAAATACAAAATAACTAGAAAAATTCCTAAAAATATAAAATAAAGCTAGAAAATCTAATAAAATCTAATCTACATGCAAAATGCAAAATACATATAAAATCTACATAAAAACAATAAAAAACCTACATGAGACTCAAAAATAATAAAATAAAAAGACTAAAAAGACCCTAAAATTATCATATAAAATCCACTCATCAAGGGAAACCCTATGTTTGTCATGCCTTAAGGCCTTCGAAGGGCAAGGACATGGAAAATCGAGAGGAATATATCCTTGACATATCTCGAGCGGACCAAATCTTTGATTCTCTCCTAAAGGACCAGTAGGCCAAACTTCCAAATGGACACAAGATCCCTTCAGCTAAATAGCTCAAGGGAATGAAATACTACAAGTGGCATAATTCTTACAGCTATTCAACTGTCAACTGCTTGGTCTTTAGGAATGTTGTCCAAAGGGCCGTCAAGGATGGATGCTTGAAGATATGCTGACAAAGGACGAGGGCCATGTAGAAGATGAAGCAGACCAAAAGATGCTTGGTTCAGAAAAATAGTGAAGAAGATGAAAAAGGTTCCTCCTGGAAGCAGCGAGATAAATGTGGCGGAGCAAGTCACAATAGCCCAGCAAGAGCTGACTGCACTAGGACCTTAAAAATAGGGAGTGACCAGCCTGGTCCAAGGGTTCAAACACTCCTAGTCCTAGGAGGGGAAGAATAAGGTCTCGCCCGGTAGATAAATGTTACGTCCGGAATATAGATTATGGCCGGTAATCCAAGAGAGCCGGTCGGCCAAGAATTTTGTCAGCTTCACGGAGATGCACAATGACCCGAAACTGTTCCTTGATAGTATTTATAAGACCCTAGAAAATAGTATAGGAGTATTTTGGTATTTTCTACTACTATTATATTTTACTAAATATTATTAATGTTATTATTAATAAATATTGTTTGAATCTTGGTGTGGTTGACGAAAAGGAATTAATTTTCATATTTTTGGAAGAATGTGCGTGACACACTATTTATTTTCCAAGAGGGAAAATATTTTTGATTAATTGATTAATCAATGTGATTAATTAAGAGGAAAAAAAATACATATATGTATATGCATAATAGTCCGCAGCCTACCCATTTAATTGGGTCGGTTTTTGGCTAAATTGAATTTGATCCAATAAGTGAAGTTTTACTTAATTAAAAGTGTTCAATTAAATAAATGGGACAGTTTTCTAGAAGGGGAATATTCCTTAGCATCTTAGCATGTAAATTTTAATTATTAAAGATAATCAGGCTACTTGGTAATCAAGTAGGTCAGGCCCGGGTTTTCAACTATAAATAGACTGCCAACCCTCATAGTTTTCTCATTCACCAGAAGATCAGAAACACTTTTCCTCCCTTTCTCTCTAGATTTTCGATTTTTCTCCTTCATTAGGAGAGTTCTCACTATTTCATAGTTCTTGTTCTTAGTCTTCATCTTTTTGGTTTGAGTTTTCTCTTTCTTATGGCGTGGCAATTCAAGTTCGTGAAAGAAGAAGCACGAGGAAGCATTTTTCAAGAAGATCTTTAAGGATGTCTTCAAGTGTTGTTCGTTTTTCTAATAGCATTCTTCGTTTCAAGGTTGGTAGATCCATCCTTTTCTTTAGAAACATGCGGTAGGAGTTTCACTAGGAATTTCACTAAGGGTTGAGTTTTTTTTAGGAATTTTTATATGAAATTTAATTTTTTTAGTTTTTTATGTTCATCATGATAATCATTGAAATTATAAAATTATGGAGAATATAGAGTGGTTTGATCTTGGAAAATTTTGAAAATATCCCCTAGGTTGTTGTGTGTGTTACAGCTATGTGTGCTAGTGGCTAGGGTTTGAGAGTTTTTTTTAACAACTTGATATTATGGTTGTTATCTTCAAAATTAATTATTAAGATTTGTTGTTGATGAGTGGATTTTATATGATAATTTTAGGGTCTTTTTAGTCTTTTTATTTTATTATTTTTGAGTCTCATGTAGGTTTTTTATTATTTTTATGTAGATTTTATATTTATTTTGCATTTTGCATGTAGATTAGATTTTATTAGACTTTCTAGCTTTATTTTATATTTTTAGGAATTTTTCTAGTTATTTTGTATTTTTAGGAAAAGCTGGTTTAGTTATCATTTTTGTCCAGGGACCAATGTGTAAAGTTTCAGGAAGTCAGGGACCAAATTGTAAAAGTTCAAGAGTGGAGGACTTAAAGTGAAGATTGAGAGAGTATGAGGGCTTGAATTGAAGTGCTAACCAAGAGAGGACCAAAGTGAAAAAGAAGAATATGAAGAATCACTCTCTAATTTAGCACATGGAAAATAATGTTGAAGGAATTGATGATAGTGGAGGAGGAGTTTCAGAATTAAACAAGGGCTGAGTAGTGGCTTTTGATGGCATTCAAATCCCACTAACCATGAAGAAGGAAGGAAAACTTGGAGCTGAAACAGCAGGTCCCAGCGCTGCAGCGCTGGGAAGCCAGCGCTCATGCGCTGGCCCTCGATCTGACAGTGGATTTTTAATGCTCCCAGCGCCCAAGCGTTGGGAATTCTAGCGCTGAAGCGTTGGAGGCTGGATTTTTACTATAAATAGGACCCTCCTCTTCACTTGTAAAACACACCTTCTTAGAATACAACAAGTATTCTCTCTTTCTCTCTCTTGAGCATTGTTCCTAGGACTTGTGGGAAGCCATATTTGAGCTCCTATCCAGGGTAATTCAATGACTCCTTTAGCCATGCTTGGCTAATTCCTCTTTAAGTTTCTTGGGTTGTAGTAGTTTATGTTTATGTCTTAGTTTGTTTTTACCTTTCTGAATATTATTTTTATTTCATGTTTTATTTCCTTGTTCTTCATTCATCTTGTGTACAAAAGATTTCTTGCTTATTACTTATACGAATGGAAATTGGTAAGTAGTAAGGGACCTAGGATTTAAAAAAGGTTATAAGTATACTTCGCTAAGGAATTAGGAAGGACGTGACTTTATGTTGGCCTGAATTTCTTCTTCATCTTCTTCTCTAGTTAACTAAGTTGCAAGGAATTGAATTTAGTAATTAGAAAGAAAGTTCTACAATGTGTAAGGAATTAACTTGTAGATAATTAGGCTATAGCATCATGAATTAGATTTATAATTTTAGAAATTAAGTAGGAACTTACTAGCATATTATATAGACTATGTAAACCAACCCAAGAAGCTTATTTTCTATCATCTTATTCTCTTTTATTTTATTGCTTTTCCATGTGCTACCTTGAACAAACTTTCAACAAATACACCTTTTAAATTTTTCTGTTTAAGTACTAAACTTTATATTAATAAGAACACCTATCCCTTGGGTTCGATCTTTTTATATTACGCGATAGTAAATTGTACACTTGCAATTTCATTATCAGTTGTGATAATAAAAGGTTGAGATAGAATTTGAATTTAAATTCAGTTATATAATTGAATTTGAATTGATATGAGCTATATTGTTTAGTTAATTTTAGAATGAGAAATAATTTGATATATGATATAGAGATAATAAGATTTGATGAAATAATTATATACAATATATGTACATGTGCGGCTTTAATATATATATGGGTTTATGTTTTAATTTTAAAATCTAAATTAATATTATAGAACAGGTTGTTATAATTGAAATTAGATTTATCACCATAATTAGATTGGATATGGTCTGGTTAGTTTGTAATAAATGAGAAAATTAAAAATTTGTTATTGATAAATATATATGTGGTTTGAATATCACATAGAGGAAGGAAGTTAGGTTTTTAAATTTAATTGTGATAATATGTTATGATAATAGATAGTTTTAATTTTGAATATATATTGCATAGGTTGTTTATTTTCGGTTAAAAAAAAGAATATATATATTAAATATATATGTATGTCGCTATATATAGATAAAAAAGAGAGAATATGTTGTTTTTATTTTTGGGCATAGTTAGTTGGATATTATGTGATAATAATAATAGTTGGAAGAAAACAAATAATACATATATATATATACAAGTTTTTTCGAGTATATATATATATATATATATATATATATATATATATATATATGAATAGAAGGGGTAAATAATTAATTATTATATATGGGTTATTGGAATATTGATCTTAGAATAATTGAAATAAAATTATATGGTACAATATATGTATGTCTCGAAGAATACATATATAAATAAAGCTTGGCTTTTAATTGAGTATAATTAATGAGTATATAAATATATAATATTTATATAAGTATGCTTTGGGTTAGTTTTTCTTTTTCGGGGAAATAAGATAAAGTTAGGGAATTAAATGTATGTATGCATGTGCGTGCATGCATTAAGAGTACGTAAACTAATTACGTAGAATAAATGTGCTTTGTTCTAAAGGTTTTATGTGGATGACTTCTCTTTAGACCTGTGTACGAGTTTGGATTAGGCCAAGATAAGGGTGACTCAACCGTTAGAAATGTCTGTGTGCCAACCCTTAGAAATGTCTGTGTGCGATTGTGCTATGTGAATATTTGTTGTGAATTTATATCATATGCTGCATATGTATATAATTGTGATTATATGATTTTGCGTCATTATGTGATTATTTGTTTAAGTGTATTGTCACATGCTTCTGTTTGTGGATACTTGATAACATGTTTGAATTTTCTAATTGTTATCATGAACATGTCATATGAGATATTGATTTTGTTGGGAGAAATTATTATCCTTTTGTGGGATAGAGATTGTGATTTGTTTGACTAACTCATTGTTAGATTCAAACAATTAAATGAACTATTATGTTTTGATAATCAACAATTTCTTTAAGATTTAATATCATCAGAGATAGAATTTCTAACACCATGAACTTTCTCATATCCAGGAAAATCTATCTACTAGAAGCACTGAATGAATCTCAAAGCATTATCAAGAAAATCAGTCTTGCTAGAAGAAATCGTCCGGTCATCACTACAAACACCCTGAAGAAAAAGCTGTCAAGACATAAAAAGAAAGCTTTCATGTGAAGGCAGTCTGGTGACTCACGGAAGATAAAACAGTGACTTCAAAATAGCAAACCTCCTTTTGAAGACACTCAATCAGCTATGCACTCTCAAGTCAATGTCTACTTTAAGAAGATGAAACAGTCCGGTGCCTGAACCAACAGTGATCAACAGGAAGACTGTTCCATCTAAAGCTGAATGAAAATGACAACTCATGAAAAAATGCTCCTAGCTCTGAAGCCTCTCTAGCATCATACAAAGAAGTTGTGGATCAACTCATTCAAATGGAGAACTTCAGTGGACGCAAAAGAGAATGAAAGATTCAGTCTTCTACAAGTCAAGAATATTCTCAATCTCAAGAAGGACTGAATGAAGAAAGACCGTCTACCGATGCAACCTACTCAGTAACGGAATTCTGAATATTATATGGAGACTACGTCTGCCAAATCATAATGAAGAATTCGTCTGCTCAAAGCATCAAAATGCGCCAAGGGTACAAATGCCAAGTGTTGTGCATTACGAGGATATTAGTTCAACAGAAGCATTAAAGAAATTATTCACCCAGCTCTGAAGAGCTCATCCAGAATAATTGCTTCTTGGATCAAAAAGAAGAAAGGGACACAATTAATATATTATTCCTGGGTCCCACTGCTTTTCTACTTTTCCTCAAATCAAGCTGACTTTGCGGAATCAACGGCAAGAATCTTTGAGCATCGTACTCATTCAACGGTCGAAATTCAAATATCTAATCGGAGCATTTGATGGGCACTAGCTGGCACGCACTGGGGTATAATGGTCAAACAAATACCACAACTGGAATTCTTGAGCATTAAATACAGAAGGCGTAGCTCAAGGCTACTCGCTCAAATGGAGCCAGACGATGTCAACCCAAGCAAATCAATGCTTCGCAGATCGTGTCTCAGAACTGCTCAAAAATGCAGAATTAGCAGTTACTCACAACAGAGGAAGTAGGAGCACTAACGGACAGGTTTTCTCTCCTTCTGTGGAAGAAGAACGAAGATCTTCAACTGAAGATATAAATAAAGAATCTGATAGTAATAAAACCACACAAGAAAGGGGGGTTTGAATTGTGTGTGTGATTTTTAAACCTTTTTCGCAAGATAATTATTATTAGTTCAAAAGAGTTTATCAAAAATGTGCAGCGGAAATAAACTTAAAGCTTGAACAATAAAGCACAAACGATATTTATCCTGGTTCACCCCCTTAATCGACAGGGCTACGTCCAGTTGGAGCAAATCATAGATAGACTTGGAAGGTTTGAATGCTTTGATTGTGTATGAGTCGCCAAGTTGGAGCTGATGCTAAGTCCACTATTTATATCATCAGTAGGATGATAACTAGAGGCTTTGGTGAAGATCTTCAAAAATAGTTCCGTTTGAATTTCTGCTTGATTGTGAGTAACGGATACTTCTGCATCTGCTGTTGCAATCTGCCAGGTAAAGGATGTTTCTTCAACAACGAAGGACGGTATCGTCTGGTGATGCTTTTGCCTCGGTTCACAGAGTCTGCATTTAATGCTTATGCATTACAGCTAATTTAGTCATTAATGCTCTGACCAGAATATTTGAATTTGACCGTTGAGGAGATACGATGATCAGAAGATATCGCCGTTAATTCAGCAAAAGCAGCTTGAAATAAGGAATGTAAGAGGATTTGAATCTTCAAGGAATGAGGCGCTTAATTCTGTCTCTTTCGCCATTAATGCTCTGAACCACAAAGAGGTGCACGACAGCTCATCTTTGGGTTGAACAAACGATCACCTTCAGGATATTTCATTTTGCACGAGTCTTCAATCATTGCTTTTAGTCAACCCAAGTATTCTTCAAGAGTTGAGTAGCTGGTCAATCAGACGTTCTTCACAGGCGGACGTACATTTCTCTGGAGGCAGACTAATTCACCTAGGCGGACGGTTTTCTTCACTTGCTTTTTGATAATGCTTTGTCGAAATCCTCACAGCATGTCTTCAGTCTACAAGTGTTCCTGAGTATGAAAACTTTTAAGGAAGTCAGTAACACTTAGCGAAATTGTTATTTATCAAAATAAGTTAACTCATTAAATTTTTGATTCTAACAGAATCCTGCTTCCGGAGCAACTTGGCGACTTGAGTTCAACCTTGCATATCTCAATCAAGTTTGCCCAAAGAACCAAGACTTCATTGGTTCCAACTCATAACGCTTCAAGCCAATCCCTACCTGAGTTGAGTTGCTCATGTGTGTGAAGAACTTATAGAGTATCACTCTCATCTCATCCTCTCTGTAAAACCGAGCTTCATTTATTCTACCCACTCTTATTGAAGAGAAATATTGTAGAAAAACAAATCCTTGTAAAAGGTATCAGGAGGAGTCCTGTAGAATACTTGTAAGGAGAAGTCCTGATAATACTTGTAAGGGGAAGCCTTGATAATACTTGATAGGAGAAGTCCTTACAATACTTGTTGGGAGAAGTCCCTGATAATACTTGTACTATTTGTTTAAATAGTGGAAAATCTTGGTGAAGCCAAGGACTGGATGTAGCCTTGTCGATTATGGGGGTGAACCAGGATAAAAACCATGTGTGCTTTACTTTTCATGTCATGTTATATTTTCCGCTGCATACATGCATATTTGCATAATGAATAACTCTCTTTGAAAACCAATAATTAATGTTTACCATCGAAAGAAGTTTTCAAAAACGAGTCACACAATTCAAACCCCCCCTTTCTTGTGTGTTTCTTGCACCTTCACTCATGGCATAGAATTGTTTGGGTTCAATCGAGGATCGTTCCTGGGATTTCTTGGTTCACTGGTAGTTGTCATCCAGTTGTTCCTGCATAAGTGGCGTACAGTGCAAACTGATGAGTGGATTTTATATGATGTTTTTAGGGTCTTTTTAGTCTTTTTATTTTATTATTTTTGAGTCTCATGTAGGTTTTTTATTGTTTTTATATAGATTTTATATTTATTTTGCATTTTGCATGTAGATTAGATTTTTTGTGTTTTTCTATCTTTATTTTATATTTTTAGGAATTTTTCTAGTTATTTTATATTTTTAGGAAAAGCTGGTTAGTTATCATTTTTGGGCCAGGGACCAATGTGTGAAGTTTCAGAAAGTCAGGGACCAAACTGTAAAAGTTCAAAAGTGGAGGACTAAAAGTGGAGATTGAGAGAATATGAGGGCTTGAATTGAAGTGCTAACCAAGGGAGGACTAAAGTGAAAAAGAAAAATATGAAGAGTCACTCTACAATTTAGCACATGGAAAAAATGTTTAAAGAATTGATGAAGGGTTTCAGAATTGATCAAGGCTGGTTAGTGGCTTTTTTATGGCCATCAAATCCCACTACCATGAATGAAGAAGGAAGAACAAGCAAGAAGATGAAGAAGCAGCATCCCAACGCTCCAGCGTTGGGATCCCAGCGCTCCAGCGCTGGGGTTCTGACTAGATGATGAGTCAGATGGTGACCCAGCGCCCAAGCGTTGGAAAGCCAGCGCTCAAGCGCTGGGCCTCGGACAGAAAGTGGGTTTTTAATGCATCCTAGCGCCCAGGCGTTGGGAAAGCCAGCGCTCAAGCGTTGGAGGCTGGATTTTTACTATAAATAGGGCCCTTTGCTTCACTTGTAAGACACACCTTCATAGAATACAACAAGTATTCTCTCTTTCTCCCTCAAAGATCATTGTTCCTAGGACTTGTGGGAAGCCATACTTGAGCTCCTATCCAGGGTAATTCAATGAATCTTTTAGCCATGCTTGGCTAATTCTTCTTTTAAGTTTTTGGGTTGTTTTAATTTATAATTCATGTTCTAGTTTTCTTTTACATTTCTGAATAATATTTTCTATTCATGTTTATTTCTTTGTTCTTCATTAATCTTTATGCGCAAAAGGTTCCATGCTTTCTACTTATTCATAATGCCATTTGTTAAGTAGTAAGGGAAATAGGAAATAAAAAAGGTTATATGTTTGCATTACTTAATGCTATAAGGATGTACGTAATCTTGTGTTGGCTCAGATTCCTTCTTCATCTTCTTCTCTAATTAACTAATAACCAATGCTATGGAGTTAGTAATTAGGAAAGGAAGTTCTACATTTCTTAAGGCCATTAGGGTGTAGAAATTTAGGCTATAGCACCATGAATTTGAATTTAAAGTTCAGAAATTTAGTAAGAGTTTTCTAGCATGTTTTATAGATTATGTAAATCAACCCAAGAGCTTAAATTCCTCTCATCTTATTTCTTATCATTTTATGCTATTGTTATATCTTTGTTCTAAACCAACTTCATATTTATTTCTTTTATTTTTAAGTACTAAATTTTATATCAATAAGAACACCTATCCCTTGGGTTCGATAATCTTTTATATTACGCGATAGTAAATTGTACGCTTGCAATTTCATTATCAAGTTTTTGGCGCCGTTGCCGGGGATAGGTTCTGTTCTTGTTATTATTTTGTTTAGTGCTTCTTGTTTATGTATAATAAAAAAAAGGAAAAAAAATATTAAAAAAATTGTGGTGAATAGGTGCTACTAATTTTGTTTGCTGAAGTTTTGTAAGGAATTATGGCTGGAACATTTGAAGAATGGCTGGCAAAGATTCGGGCTAATCTTGAAAAAGAAGATGAAAAGAAGAAGCATATTGTTTTCAATTTAATTGATGAGTATTACTCTGAATTGGATTGCAAACGCGCTTTGGGATCTTTGCCCAACCGAGTACAAGAATGGAAGGCCAGAATGATCTTGCAAGGAAGGCTGAATACAATTTTGGGGAGGCAGCCAGGAAACCAACAAGTTCCCATTGACCCGGTAAGTGATTCTATGGACAAAATAGAGGAAAAGAAACAAGTGGATTGCTTAGTTATTGAAAACTCAGTTTTTCTTCCCACACCGGAAGAAAAAGAACAAAATTCTTTTAAATTGTCCATAGGTGATCTTATTTGGGAAAATGGTGAGGATTATGCTGAACAGGTTTGCATTATTTTGATGACTATAAGTTGTCAAAATTTGCATGACTTAAGGGGTCTAAAACAGTTTGCAATAGACCCCGGTTGATTGAACAATTTCTGGAAGGAACCAAGTCTATCGAAGACTATAAAATCGAGCTTCTTGGGAGACAACCCATGTCCAGGTTTGAGTATTTTAAATTCAGTAATTTTTAGCTTTCTTTTATTTTCTGTTTTATTATCTGTGTAATTTCTGTTTTCTTCTTATTTCAAAAAAAAAAAAACAAGAAAAAAAAGAAAAGAAATTGATTCCTTGCTACAGGAAACGCCAAGATTAATGTGGCAGAAGGCCTCCTATCTTTGAAGGTAGGGGGTGGAAAAATCAAGTTTTCTGTATTCCGGACTCTTAAGCATTATGAGTCCGAGGAAGAGGATGATTTTAAAGATGATGTATTCACCAAAAGAAAGAAAACTTCCCCTAATTGATTAAAAGGGAATGGTCTATCTCGGACCTTAACAATGAGCTGGTTGGGAGACAACCCAACTTAGGAATAGTTTCAATTCTGTCTTTTAATTTTCTATACTACTCTTGTAAATAAATAAAGAAAAAAAATTCTATGTTTTGCTGCAGGAGGGGCCAGCGCTCAAGCGCTGGAGGCCAACGCTCAAGCGTTAGGCCCCTGTAAAAGTCCCCTGGTTCCAGTTTATCCCAACGCTCCAGCGTTGGATGTCTAGCGCTCATGCGCTAAGCCCCTGGAAACCACCCAGTTTTATTTTTTATTTTCCAGCGCCATAGCGTTGGAACCCAGCGCTCAGGCGCTGGGACCTCTGATGCCCAGTAATTCTTTTAATTCCAGCGCCCAAGCGTTGGTACCCCCAACGCTCAAGCGCTGGAGCTCGGGCAGTTTGCTGTTTTTACTTTTATTTGCTATTTTTAATTTTTAATAAATTTTGTGTTCACCATTTTTCTGAAATTTTTAAAGTTCTTTGAGTTTTCCCCTGTTTCTACAATGGTTTTAATTTTTGGGAAACTCAAGAATTATTGTTTTTTAAAAGGTGGACACAAATTTTTCAACCCATAAGCTTATTTGTGCTAATTTTGGAACTAACAAGTCAAGCAAGTTTTTACTTGTGAGACTTTTGTTTGTTCATTGTTACAGGATAGGTACCAAAAGAGGGAGAGCCCTCTTGAACTTGAATGTTCAAAGTGATTTTTACATTGAGGTTCCCTTGGACCTTTGTGGAAATTTGTTACTATACCAGCTTGTTAGTTTTTATTCTTCTTTTTATAGTTTTTAGTTTTATTTTTTTATTTTTTAGTTTAGTTTTTCTATTTTATTTTTGCATGAGTCTTGAGTATATTATCTAGTCTGAATGTTGCTATAGCTTTGTGAATGCTTTATCTGATTGAACTGCTTTGTGAAAAATTCTATGTTTTTAAGCAGTTAGGATTGCATGCTGTAGAAAGGATTTTTGATATCTTGATTGTTTTGGTTGTTGGCTAAGTCTTTTTCTGAGTTCTAAAAAAGGGTACCACTTACCCTATCTTTTTCTGAGAGCTGAGGTCTCTGATGCATGATTGTGAAATTTTTCTGCCTTGTGTTACATGTTGATTGGAGTTTTGTATACTTTGTGAGTTGAGAAGAGATTATAGGCATTTTTGAAAACTCAGATTTTTGCTTGAAATGTTATATCCACTAGTAGCCCCTTTTGAGCCTTAAAAGAGTCATTCTTTGGAGCCTACTTTGTGTGATAATTCTTAAAGTTGTTATTGTGATTCATGTGCTGAATTGTTAGAGCTATGCTTGTTGGGTTTCTCTCTAAAAAAATGAAGGAAAAAAATTTGAAAAATAAGGTATGTGCCTTAAGAAAAAAAAATAACGAAGTAGTGGGGTGAGAAAGAGTATGAAGGGAGTAAAATTCAAGTCATTCATCCCATACATTCCACTACTTTGTTTTTTTAAAAAAAAAAAAAAGAGGAAAATTGAGAGGACCCTTCTGTTGATTGTTGAAGCTCTTAGTCAAGAAAAATCACTTAACAACAGTTTCTGAGTCAGCCACTAGAGTTGCCAATTTCTTGAAATCCATACCTTAAATTGTTCAACCCTTTGGCCAAGTTACAACCTTAAAAAATCTCTTCAACATCACTTGGTTGCTTTACTTCAGTTTTGATTTGAATTATAGGCAGGATTATTGAGCTTTCTTGTTTTCATGGAGAATATTATTTTGTGAGCTTAATTGATGAACTCAAACATGTTAAAAGCCAAGCCTAAACTTTCTTGATTCTTTGTCTATAAAACATGCATGTCTTCCTTTTCTGCTAAGCTTTCTTTGAAAGGTTTCTGTGCTTCAAGTTGTAATCGGATAAAACTTTCTCAAAACCCAGGGACAAGCTTTTCTTTAAGTTTTGTCGCTTGAGGACAAGCTGTCATTGGGTATAGTGGTGTGATGAGTGGATTTTATATGATGTTTTTAGGGTCTTTTTAGTCTTTTTATTTTATTATTTTTGAGTCTCATGTAGGTTTTTTATTGTTTTTATATAGATTTTATATTTATTTTGCATTTTGCATGTAGATTAGATTTTTTGTGTTTTTCTATCTTTATTTTATATTTTTAGGAATTTTTCTAGTTATTTTATATTTTTAGGAAAAGCTGGTTAGTTATCATTTTTGGGCCAGGGACCAATGTGTGAAGTTTCAGAAAGTCAGGGACCAAACTGTAAAAGTTCAAAAGTGGAGGACTAAAAGTGGAGATTGAGAGAATATGAGGGCTTGAATTGAAGTGCTAACCAAGGGAGGACTAAAGTGAAAAAGAAAAATATGAAGAGTCACTCTACAATTTAGCACATGGAAAAAATGTTTAAAGAATTGATGAAGGGTTTCAGAATTGATCAAGGCTGGTTAGTGGCTTTTTTATGGCCATCAAATCCCACTACCATGAATGAAGAAGGAAGAACAAGCAAGAAGATGAAGAAGCAGCATCCCAACGCTCCAGCGTTGGGATCCCAGCGCTCCAGCGCTGGGGTTCTGACTAGATGATGAGTCAGATGGTGACCCAGCGCCCAAGCGTTGGAAAGCCAGCGCTCAAGCGCTGGGCCTCGGACAGAAAGTGGGTTTTTAATGCATCCTAGCGCCCAGGCGTTGGGAAAGCCAGCGCTCAAGCGTTGGAGGCTGGATTTTTACTATAAATAGGGCCCTTTGCTTCACTTGTAAGACACACCTTCATAGAATACAACAAGTATTCTCTCTTTCTCCCTCAAAGATCATTGTTCCTAGGACTTGTGGGAAGCCATACTTGAGCTCCTATCCAGGGTAATTCAATGAATCTTTTAGCCATGCTTGGCTAATTCTTCTTTTAAGTTTTTGGGTTGTTTTAATTTATAATTCATGTTCTAGTTTTCTTTTACATTTCTGAATAATATTTTCTATTCATGTTTATTTCTTTGTTCTTCATTAATCTTTATGCGCAAAAGGTTCCATGCTTTCTACTTATTCATAATGCCATTTGTTAAGTAGTAAGGGAAATAGGAAATAAAAAAGGTTATATGTTTGCATTACTTAATGCTATAAGGATGTACGTAATCTTGTGTTGGCTCAGATTCCTTCTTCATCTTCTTCTCTAATTAACTAATAACCAATGCTATGGAGTTAGTAATTAGGAAAGGAAGTTCTACATTTCTTAAGGCCATTAGGGTGTAGAAATTTAGGCAATAGCACCATGAATTTGAATTTAAAGTTCAGAAATTTAGTAAGAGTTTTCTAGCATGTTTTATAGATTATGTAAATCAACCCAAGAGCTTAAATTCCTCTCATCTTATTTCTTATCATTTTATGCTATTGTTATATCTTTGTTCTAAACCAACTTCATATTTATTTCTTTTATTTTTAAGTACTAAATTTTATATCAATAAGAACACCTATCCCTTGGGTTCGATAATCTTTTATATTACGCGATAGTAAATTGTACGCTTGCAATTTCATTATCACAAACGGCTAGTTTGGTTGATGTTGTTTCCCTAATGCTCGGAGGAGGCCGTGGTCGTCCCGTCTTCCACAGAGTTGACGTTAATTATCTGGATTATGTTTTTAGTACAATTGGGTATTATGCATTCATACTTAGATTGACTCTAGGTTCCCCATTAATTGATGATGTTGCTTTTGTTATTATTTGGCTTTATGATTTGTGGATATAATATGGTTTCATATGCTTCACGTAATATTCTTATATGAACGTCATATTTGGAGTTTGACCTTTGATTGTTTAAATGCTTGTTTTGTGGGCGCATATTGCCAGATGGACTCCGATAGACCTTTTCAAGATATTCCGTATCTTTGGCAGGAAGAGGTGTATTTCTTCGATTACCCGGATAAACCAAGTTGGACTTTCAGTCATGTGCATAGGATGGTGATTTATCGTGGCTACATGTAGAGAGTTATGCGAGATCGTTATGGAGACGCTGTGGAGGTTTGTTACTATCGTGGTACTGCATCTGTTACTATTCCACCTCGCCAAATTTTGGATCAGATGATACGTTTTGATGATTCTATGAGGAGCCGAGCACCGGAGCAGTCGGAGGAGACTATGTCTTCAGAGGATAGTCGTAATGATGTTAGTTGGTTGCTTCGTCATGAACGTGAGTGGAGGGCTCAGCGTGCTAGAGATTGTATTCGGCGTGACCATGATTGGTTTCGAGTTTCAGAGCGTCAATTTTCTCGTGGTTCACAGTAGTTAGGGTTTTGGGGTTTTTATTCTACCATCACTCTTGAAGTTTTACTCCCTACGTAGGAGGCTCGGGGTGTTGGTTCATTTTCTTTTTAGTTTCTGTCTTTAATTTCGGTTATTATGCCAGTTGGCTTTCTAAATAAATGATTATTTATTTGGTTTTAATTTTCCGTTGTTTTTCAAGTTCATTTATTCTTTTAATATTTACAATTTTAAACCTCGAGAAATTGGGGTGTTGCAGTTTTTCTCTTTCTTCCTCATCCCACCATGACAAAGAGCGTTTTGAGCCCGGCCAGTGCTATCATGTGGCCGCCAAATCCAATAGAATTGGTCACTAGGGGAGTCAAGTCTCTTGCCTCGTATCCCAACCGGATGAAGCACTTGAAAGACATCAGGCTCATGGAGCTTCTTGGATCATCCAAGACTCTTTTGAACATTTTGATGACTGGATTTTATATGATAATTTTAGGGTCTTTTTAGTCTTTTTATTTTGTTATTTTTCAGTCTCATATAGGATTTTTATTCTTTTTATGTAGATTTTATATTTATTTTGCATTTTGCATATAGATTAGCTTTTATTTGTTTTTTAAAACTTTATTTTATATTTTTAGAAATTTTTATAGTTATTTTTATATTTTTAGGAAAGCTGGTATAGTTATCATTATTGTCCAGGGACCAAATTGTAAAGTTTCAGGAAAGGAAGGATCAAAGTGGAAAGGTTCAAGACCGGAGGATGAAAAGTGAAGTTTGAAGGAGTCAAAGGGCAAAAATTGAAGTGCTAGCAAAGAAAGGACTTAAAGTGAAAATCAAGAATGTGAAGCAACACTCTTTGATTTGAGCACATGGAAAATAAGGTTGGAAAGATTAATGGTGGTGGAGAGGAGTTTCAGAACTTAATAGAGGCTGAATGCAGCCTAATTAAACCAATCAATTCCAACATTGAAGAAGAAAAAGGATCCAAGAAGAGCTGCCAGTGTTCGAGCCAGCGCTCAAGCGTTGGAAGTCCCAACGCTCAAGCGCTGGAACTCTGACTGAGAGCTGAGTCAGAGGTTGCACCCAGCGCCCAAGCGTTGGAAGCCAGCGCTCAAGCGCTGGGCGTATATCTGAACGTGGGATTTTAATGCACCCCAACGCCCAAGCGTTGGGGATGCCAGCGCTCAAGCGCTGGAAGGCAAATTTTTACTATAAATAGGGGTCTTTTCTTCACTTGTAAGACACCCCTATTCAGAATACAACAAGTATTCTTCTTTCCTCCTTAAAGATCATTGTTCCTAGGAATTGTGGGAAGCCATACTTGAGCTCCTATCCAGGGTAATTCGATGCTTCTTTTAGCCATGCTTGGCTAATTCTTTTTAAGTTTCTTGGGTTGTTCTAGTTTATAATTTATGTTTTAGTTTGCTTCTACCTTTCTGAATAATATTTCCAGTTTATGTTTTATTTCCTTGTTCTTAATTTTATCTTGATGATCACAAGTGTTTTTGCTTTCTACTTATATCATAAGGCCATTTGGTAAGTAGTAAGGGAAATAGGATCTAAAAAAGGCTATAAGTATATATCACTAAAGGTCATTAGGATAGACGTAGCTTTATGTTGGCCTGAATTCAATCTTCATCTTCTTTTCTGGTTAACTAAATTACAAGGACTTGGATTTAGTAATTAGGAAGAAAGTTCTACACTTTTAAGGAATTAACTTGTAGAAATACTAGGCTATAGCATCATGAACTTGGACTTAAAAACAGAAATTAAGTAGGAACTGTGAAGAAGGTCTTGCTCCTGACCCTCGCTGTGGTTTTGATGACGACAAACTCATCAACAAAAAGAAGAAAAGAAGACTTCAAAGAATCAAGCACTCAAGTCCATCATAAGTCTAGAAGTCTTAGAATTAGGTGAGTTATGTCTCTTAAGGTTTATTAAAGCATAAAGGCTCTCAAAACACCTAATCTAATCAAGCTAAGTGTTTTCATAACTTAAAAGAAGTAGAAAACCTTAAGCAAGTCTCAAAGAATAAGTTTCTGGAAAATGGGCTTCTGTGTAATCGATTACACCATTATGGTAATCGATTACACCAAGGCAAGTAATCGATTACTCCAGTCTTGTAATCGATTACATGTTTGAAATTCAAATTCAAACTGAAACGGTCACTTGTGTAATCGATTACACTAAGTGTGGTAATCGATTACCAGAACGAAAAGTTGTATCTTTTCATGAACCATTGTGTCCCAAACCTTTTGAAAAGGGTTGTGATGGTTCAAGGACGTTTCCCTTGCCTATATAAAGACCATTTGAGTCCAGAAAACATAACACACAAGAACAACAACATAGAACACACACACACACGAAATTTACACATTTCACATGAGAAAAACACATTAGGCCAAAGCTTTTTCAAATAAGTTCATCTTTCAGAACTTAAATCTTTTAGAGCCTAAATTCTGAGTTCATGATCTTCATGTTTACAAGAACACATTTGTTGTTCATATCTTGAAGAACTCAGAATTGTATTATGCTTAAAAGCCTTAAAGCATAACTTCTCATGTTCAATCCAATTGTGTGTTAAAGGATTGAAACAGCCAAGTGTAATATCTTCTTCATCTCTTTCTGTAAGATTGAGTTTTCACCGTGGTATTCGGTGAAGGGTTGTTGTCACTGAAAGTGGTTTGCTTTCAGGGTTCTGGTTGAAGACAAGTTTGTCTTCAAAGTCTGAGGGTGGTTTGCCTTCAGGAATTGAAAGCGGTTTGCTTTCAAGGGCTGTTGAAAGCGGTTTGCTTTCACAGGATATTGGTAGAAGTTCTTGGGGTCCTTGGGTTAGGAACTTGTAAGAAATTCTTATCAATAGTGGAAAAATCCTCAAGGGGTTTTCTTGAGGGACTGGACGTAGTCTTCGGTGGATTGAAGGCGAACCAGGATAAAATCTTGTGTGTGATTCTCCTTATCCTTCACATTTACTTTCAAGTATTGTTCATATCCGCTGCAATAACAAAGATCAACTCGTGATCATCATAAACTTGAAAGTAACAATTTCAATAAGGCGAAAATTGGGGCAACACTGATTCACCCCCCCCCCCTCTCAGGTTGCTATCTGTTCTAACAATTGGTATCAGAGCGGAAGTTTAGGTAAGTTATTCCTAAGATCCGGGAAAAGATGGCATCCTCTTCCAATCATGGAACAAGTGAAGGACACAACATAAACAGGCCACCATTCTTCAATGGAGAACACTATGACTTCTGGAAAATCAAGATGAAAATATTCATAAAGTCATTAGACTCAGGAATATGGAAAGCCATTGAAGAAGGACCCTTTGTGCCTGTAACAATTGAAGAAGGAACTTCACAACCAAAACCAGAAAGTACTTGGAGTGAAGAAGAAAAGAAGAAAGTTCAACATGATCTCAAAGGAATGAACATTCTCACATCTGCTCTTGGCATGGATGAATTTTTCAGAGTATCAACATGCACTTCATCAAAAGAAATATGGGATACATTGATGGTGACTCATGAAGGAACAGATGAAGTCAAGAGATCAAAGATCAATACTCTATCCCAAGAATATGAAATGTTCAGAATGCTTCCAGGAGAAAAGGTATTAGACATGCAAAAACGATTCACTCATTTAATTAATCATTTGATTGCTCTTGGTAGACAATTTTCAAACTGTGACTTGAACATGAAAGTTCTAAGATCACTTACAAGATTATGGCAACCAAAAGTAACAGCCATCTCAGAAAAGAAGAGTTTATCAAATATGACTCTTGCAACTCTGTTTGGAAAACTCCAAGAACATGAGTTAGAATTGAATCGTTTAGAGGAGCATGAACAACATGAGAAGAAGTATCGATCAATTTCTCTAAAAGCAAAAGAAAGCATCAAAGAAGAATATGATGCAGATTCTGAAGAAGAAGACAATGGAAGTCTGAATCTTCTAGTGAAGAACTTTGGAAAGTTTCTTAAAAAGAAAAATGTTAGATTTAACAACAATAAAGCATTCCAAAGAAACAATGAGTCTTCTTCATCTCAAAAGACTACATGTTTTGAGTGTGGCAAACCGGGACATTTCAAGTCAGATTGTCCAAATCTTCAAAAGAAGAAACATGGTCTAAGAGAGAAATTTGAGAAAAAGGATCAACCTACTCGAAGAGCATATTTGGCTTGGGATGATAATGAAGTAAGTTCATCATCTGATTCTGATAAAGAAGAAGCACAAGTTGCTTTGATGGCCTCTCATGATTCTGAGGTTGAAGATTCCCAGGTTAGTGAGAATTCTATATCTTTTCATGATTTAAAGTTTACCATGGAAAATATGTTTAAAATATGTCAAGAATTTTCTAAAGTTAGCACTCAGCAAAATGAGATAATTTCCTCTCTAGAAAGTAAATGTAGAAATTTACAAGAAGAACTAGATTTAGTAAAATCTAAGATAGACATCACTCACAAATGCACTAAGTGTAGTTCTCTAGAAGAAAAGATAGAAAATCTTCAACAAAGAGTAAATAACTTCAATAAAGGAAAACAGAAGTTAGATGATATCCTAAGTGTTCAAAGACATTCAAACAATAAGTCAGGTTTAGGATATACTTCTCATCCAAAGACAAAAGAGGTTAGGAAAACTGTTTTTGTAAAACCAAACCATATTTTAGGATCTTCTAGTAAGATTAATCCTGTTAAGAGTACAAACAATAGGAAGATTAATCAAAATAGACCTACTAGGAAGTTTCATTCCTCTCCTAGACAAACCTCTAGTTACAATCATTACTCTTGTACTTATTGTAACAAAATAGGACATACCCCTAGTAGATGCTACTACAAACATATAGGAGTACCAAATAGGGAGTATATTTGGGTTAGAAAGGATGTTAACTTAGAAGGACCCAAAACTTGTTGGGTTCCTAATACCCATGTCTGAACTTTGTCATGTAGGTGTGTATGAAAGCAGCAAAGGATCTATGGTATCTTGATAGTGGCTGCTCATCACACATGACAGGAGACAAAAACAAGTTTTCTTTTCTTATACCTAGGGAAAAAGGTTTCGTCACATATGGTAACAATCAAAAGGGAAAAATACTCGGTATTGGAAGAATAGGCACACCCCCTCAAACAGTCATCGATAAAGTTCTTTACGTTGATGGTTTGATGCATAATCTTCTGAGTATTAGTCAACTATGTGATAAAGGTTTGAAAGTAGGTTTTATAAATGATTTGTGTGTTGTGAAAGATGTGAAAACTAAAGAAATTAAGTTTTCTGGATATAAAGTAAACAAAGTCTTCATGATCTCATTGGAAGAAATTCCACAAAATGTGAGATGTCTATTAGCCAAGAACAATAGTGATTCATGGCTATGGCATAGAAGACTTGCACATATTCACATAGATCATTTAAACAAACTAGTCAAGCATGATCTAGTTGTTGGGCTTCCAAAGATAAAATTCGAGAAAGACAAGCTTTGTGATGCATGTCAAAAAGGGAAGCAAACCAGAACATCCTTCAAACCAAAGAACATAGTCTCGACCTCAAGACCCCTTCAATTGTTACATATGGATTTGTTCGGACCTTCTAGAACTAAAAGCCTCGGAGGTAATTTCTATGCACTTGTTATTGTTGATGATTTCTCTAGATTTACTTGGACTTTATTTCTACCTCATAAGAATGAAGCCTTCAATGCATTCAAAAGATATGCAAGGTTAGTTCAAAATGAGAAATCTTTAAAGATTTCTTCTATTAGAAGTGATCATGGTGGAGAATTTCAGAATCAACAATTCCAAGAACTATGTGATGAAAATGGAATATCACATAACTTCTCTACTCCGAGAACACCACAACAAAATGGTGTAGTAGAAAGGAAGAATAGGTTACTTGAAGAATTAGCAAGAACCATGTTAAGTGAATCTAGTCTCCCTAAATATTTCTGGGCTGATGCTGTAAGTACTGCTTGCTATGTTTCCAATAGAGTTCTTATTAGACCTATCCTTAAGAAAACACCCTATGAACTCTACAAAGGAAGGAAACCAAATATCTCTCATCTACATGCTTTTGGATCAAAATGCTTTGTATTGAATAACGGAAAGGAAAACCTTGGTAAGTTTGATGAAAAATCTGATGAAGGTATATTCCTTGGTTATTCTCTAACAAGCAAAGCATATAGAGTCTTTAACAAGAAAACTCTATCCATGGAAGAATCCATACATGTTACTTTTGATGAATCTAAATCTTCAATAGAAGATAAAGTCAATCTTCCAGATAATGAAGAAGATGACATCATTATAAATGAAGATTCTCAAAAGGATGGAGATCAGAATCCAATACAAGAAGAGCACATTGAAAGTAATACTTATCAACTTCCAAAAGAATGGAGAACCCATAGGGATCATCCAGTTGATAATATTATTGGTGATATTTCTAGAGGCGTTTCTACAAGGCTACGCTTGAATGATTCAGTTTTGAATATGGCCTTTGTCTCTCAGATAGAACCATCAAAGGTAAATGATGCTCTAGAGGATGAGTATTGGATTGTAGCAATGCAGGAAGAATTAAACCAATTTGAAAGAAATCAAGTTTGGGAACTTGTCCCTAAGCCTAGTGATAAACACATTATTGGAACAAAGTGGGTGTTTAGGAATAAGTTAGATGAAAATGGTATTATAGTTAGGAATAAAGCAAGATTAGTTGCTCAAGGCTATAATCAAGAAGAAGGAATAGATTTTGATGAAACATATGCACCCGTAGCAAGATTAGAAGCCATAAGATTGTTACTAGCGTATGCTTGCTCTTTAAACTTCCCATTATATCAAATGGACGTCAAAAGTGCCTTCCTAAACGGATATATTCAAGAAGAAGTGTATGTGAAGCAACCTCCAGGATTTGAAGATCCAAAGTTTCCTACACATGTCTTCAGACTAAAGAAAGCACTCTATGGTCTTAAGCAAGCCCCTCGTGCATGGTATGATAGGTTAAGCACTTTCCTTTGTAATAAAGGTTTTCAAAAAGGTAAGGCTGATACAACCTTGTTCATCAAAAGAACCAAAGGTAATACCTTATTAGTTCAAATTTATGTTGATGATATTATCTTTGGTGCAACTAACGAATCTCTTTGCAAAGATTTCTCTAACATGATGCAAGAAGAATTTGAAATGTCCATGATGGGACAATTAAATTTCTTTCTCGGTTTGCAAATCAAGCAATCAAGAGATGGAATATTCATCAATCAATCAAAGTTTTGCAAGGAACTACTAAAGAAATATGATTTGGATGATTGCAAAGCCATAGCCACACCTATGGGGTCTAATACATATTTAGATCAAGATGAATCCGGTAATCAAGTAGATATTACCAAATATAGAGGTATGATCGGATCTCTTTTATACTTATCTGCAAGTAGACCTGATATTATGTTTAGTGTGTGTCTATGTGCTAGATATCAAGCATCTCCTAGGGAATCACATTTGAGTTCTGTTAAACGAATTTTCAAATATTTGAAAGGAACTACAAATGTTGGATTGTGGTATCCCAAGGGAAGTGTTTGTGATTTGATTGGATATTCTGATTCTGATTATGCTGGTTGTAAAACTGAAAGAAAGAGTACAAGTGGTACTTGTCACCTATTAGGAAATGCTCTTGTTTCATGGTCTTGTAAGAAACAAGCATGTGTTGCTCTAAGTACTGCAGAAGCAGAATATATTGCTGCAGGTAGTTGTTGTGCACAAACTCTATGGCTCAAACAACAACTCAAAGATTATGGCTTAGAGCTGGGCTGCATTCCAATTAAATGTGACAATACAAGTGTCATTAATCTCACTAAAAACCCTATCATGCACTCTCGAACTAAGCATATTGATATACGACATCATTTTCTTCGAGATCATGTCATGAGGAAAGATATTGAAATTTCATTTGTGGATACACATAATCAGTTAGCAGACATCTTTACTAAGCCTCTTCCTAAAGAATCATTTTTCAAGATAAGAAGAGAATTAGGCATATTAGATGAGCATGATATTTAAGGTAACATGTTATTTGCATAAACTTTATATGATCATTTACATTATAAGCTTAAGTGTCTATATATGAAAATATGTTACATAGGATTCTAGAGTCTAGAACTTGTAAAAATGTCCTAGTAATCGATTACTCTAGGATTTGTAATCGATTATCCATGTTCAAAGTCCTCGTGCTCGCTGGAAATATTTGAGTAATCGATTATTATAACTTTCATAATCGATTACATGTTCAAAAGTTTGAAAATTTTCAAATTTCAACTGCTGTAATCGATTACCTTAACTACCGTAATCGATTACACGCACGATTTTCCCTATAAAATCAGCATTTGTCCTCTGCCTTTTTGCCTACCTTTCTTCATATACAATCCCTCTTCTTCTAAGTCTAAAGTTGCCATGGGGTCTCTTCCACGTCCCTCAAATGCTTCCTCTCCAATCAATGTGTCTCGAAGGGAATCCTCCACAGATCCTCTAGTGTTGTCTCGCTATCGCATTGATGTTCAAACCAATGCTGCATCGGCAAGCCTATCTCCCTTTTATACCATTCCTTCAAACTTCTCACAAGAAACCAAAGTTATACTCGAAAGGATGGATATCTTGTCACTTCGACTTTCTCAGAAGTTAGGCCAACTTGAGGATACCATTCGGTCTCGTTTTATACTTGTGGAACATCGCATCGAGGCCATGCACTCCTTCCTGCGTAAGGAAATTGAGAGTCTTCAAGAACTTGATCCTTCTGAGAACTCTGAGGATTCTAGTCAAGTCTAGGTTTTGAAGTCTTGTGTCTCTATATAGTTATCTATCTACCATTAGGATTTCCCTATTTTCGCGCAATGGCTTTATCTAGTTATTGTAATCCCTCTACTACATATGTTTAATATGTCTTAATTTGTCCTCTTCTGTATTTGCTTTCTTATATATATATATAAAGTACTGGTTGTTCATGTTTTTCATGTTTACCCCCAATCCCCCATGCTTTATATTGTAATATATACTTGTATGTATGCCTGTACATTTTTGGCCTTTTCTTCTTTTTGATGAAGTCAAAAGGGGGAGAAAGGTTCAGTGTCTTTAAAGATCATATGCAGGAATTCAACAAGTACATTAGAAAGGGGGAGAAAAATCAGAAATGTTAAATTTCATCAAATAGGGGGAGTTAAGAATCACGAATGCATAAATGATCTTCAAAGTTTCAAGTATGTGTTTGCCATCATCAAAAAGGGGGAGATTGTGAAGAAGGTCTTGCTCCTGACCCTCGCTGTGGTTTTGATGACGACAAACTCATCAACAAAAAGAAGAAAAGAAGACTTCAAAGAATCAAGCACTCAAGTCCATCATAAGTCTAGAAGTCTTAGAATTAGGTGAGTTATGCCTCTAAAGGTTTATTAAAGCATAAAGGCTCTCAAAACACCTAATCTAATCAAGCTAAGTGTTTTCATAACTTAAAAGAAGTAGAAAACCTTAAGCAAGTCTCAAAGAATAAGTTTCTGGAAAATGGGCTTCTGTGTAATCGATTACACCATTATGGTAATCGATTACACCAAGGCAAGTAATCGATTACTCTAGTCTTGTAATCGATTACATGTTTGAAATTCAAATTCAAACTGAAACGGTCACTTGTGTAATCGATTACACTAAGTGTGGTAATCGATTACCAGAACGAAAAGTTGTATCTTTTCATGAACCATTGTGTCCCAAACCTTTTGAAAAGGGTTGTGATGGTTCAAGGACGTTTCCCTTGCCTATATAAAGACCATTTGAGTCCAGAAAACATAACACACAAGAACAACAACATAGAACACACACACACACGAAATTTACACATTTCACATGAGAAAAACACATTAGGCCAAAGCTTTTTCAAATAAGTTCATCTTTCAGAACTTAAATCTTTTAGAGCCTAAATTCTGAGTTCATGATCTTCATGTTTACAAGAACACATTTGTTGTTCATATCTTGAAGAACTCAGAATTGTATTATGCTTAAAAGCCTTAAAGCATAACTTCTCATGTTCAATCCAATTGTGTGTTAAAGGATTGAAACAGCCAAGTGTAATATCTTCTTCATCTCTTTCTGTAAGATTGAGTTTTCACCGTGGTATTCGGTGAAGGGTTGTTGTCACTGAAAGTGGTTTGCTTTCAGGGTTCTGGTTGAAGACAAGTTTGTCTTCAAAGTCTGAGGGTGGTTTGCCTTCAGGAATTGAAAGCGGTTTGCTTTCAAGGGCTGTTGAAAGCGGTTTGCTTTCACAGGATATTGGTAGAAGTTCTTGGGGTCCTTGGGTTAGGAACTTGTAAGAAATTCTTATCAATAGTGGAAAAATCCTCAAGGGGTTTTCTTGAGGGACTGGACGTAGTCTTCGGTGGATTGAAGGCGAACCAGGATAAAATCTTGTGTGTGATTCTCCTTATCCTTCACATTTACTTTCAAGTATTGTTCATATCCGCTGCAATAACAAAGATCAACTCGTGATCATCATAAACTTGAAAGTAACAATTTCAATAAGGCGAAAATTGGGGCAACACTGATTCACCCCCCCCCTCTCAGGTTGCTATCTGTTCTAACAGGAACTTGCTAGTATATTTTATAGACTATGTAATTCAACCCAAGAGCTTAATCTTCATCATCTCTATTTCTTTATATTTTATTGCTATATCTTGTTCTATCTTAAACAAACCATCAACAATACACATCCTTTTATTTTTCTGCTCAAGTACTAAACAATTTAATAAGAAGGCACCTATCCCTTGGGATCGATCTTTTTATTACACGATAATCAATCGTGCACTTGCGGTTTGGCTATCACATTTCGTTGCCGACCCTGGCCAGTATCTCCAGGGTGAAGTCACCCCTTGTCGCTCGAGCCCGCGAAGCTTGATGTTCTGTTTTTCTTTCCTCCTCACGCCTTATTCTATGTCCATACTGCTCGGCAGGTAAATGCTTCCTGGTAGGGTTTTCACGGGAATCATCGTTCTTCGGAGGCCACAGGTTCGCTCCTTTCGATTGTGCATTCTACGCATTAGATCCGGCTCTACCCCGAGCAGAGAGTCCTCGTTTCTTCTCGTTATGAAGTTCTTCAAGAATGAATTCCATCTCCTTGTTAAGTTCAGAACGTTAAAGGGGAGTTTGTTATTGTAAAGTGGGGTGATTGTTAAGTTCAGAACATTTATTTTGATTGATAACAATTTTAATAGCTAACTATACATTATATTTTTCAGGATTATCCCCATCATCCAATGAATAAATGATGATCTGTTTACATTGTTTAGAGATGCATCGTACGCACGTTTATGGGGAAATGAAAGCATCGTTCGAAGACTAAAAGAGACGCATCGTTTACAAGCTAAAAGAAGTATCGTCTATGCGGATGTGGAACGTATCGCCCAGAGAAGAGTATCGTCTGAAGGCCAAAATGCAAGTATTGTACAAAGGCAGAAAGTGACGTATCGTCCAGAGACGAAATGCAAGTATCATCCCAAGGAAAAAAGAGAAGAGTATCGTCCAGAGACAAAATGCAAGTATCATCCAGAGGCAAAATTTTAAGTATCGTCCACAGTGCGATGTTTTCATACATCAGTCATTAAAAGGATACAAGCCCAGCGTAGGAATAGACCAAGTCGTATTTCAAAATGGAAGCCATTGATGATCGAATTTATTGCTGAAGCATAAATCAAGCACAACATCAAATATATCTGCTAGAAGTCAACGACAACGCATCATCAAATTAAAGGGAGAAAATCACGCTGGTATTACTCAGTAAAGTCAAAGCTATTCAAAGACAAATAGTCGTTGGTGAACGGTCAAATATTAATCGGAGAAGCAAGTCAACGAAAAGAATTATCAGAAAATTGAAGTCGAGCTTACAGAAAAAAGGAGCACTAGAGGTTTCGAAGAATACACATCAAGTCTCACAGATAGAAATTCTTTTAGTTCCTACTTGGCTTACACTCTTTGTTTTCCAGAAAAGATTTTCAGCCAAGTCGTGAAAAGTTCGTGAGAAAGAAAAACAGAGCATAGTGTCATAATTTATTAAAACAACTTCACTTTACAGAGAAACTCGTTTCATATTCTCTATATTAAAAAATCTCTAGTATTCGTCTGAGAGTCAAATCCATTTACCAATTCTTCGAGTATACCGAGCCTAATTGCTTCTACTATTACTCTTTTGAGAAGAGAACCTTTTGTAGAAAACTTGTTGTAAAGGAGAAGTCCTGCATAATACTTGTACTATTCTGGGTTGAATAGTGAAAATCATGGTGGAGCCAAGGACTGGATGTAGCCCTATCGTTCAGGGGGTGAACCCGGATAATTCTGCATGTGCTTTTCTACTTACTGCTTTACTGTTTTAATTTCTTTACTGTTTGCATCGTCTAGCTATAACTTGTTAAATTCCGCTGCTCACTCTATCGTTCACTATTAGTGTTCTAAAGCTTAAGAATTTTTTTGAAAATCATATAATTGTTTTAGAATAACAATTTTTTATAAGCACACAATTCAACCCCCGCTTCTTGTGTTGGCCCTCATTTTATCACTCCTATACGGGCTCCACGTCGCCAACTGTATCAGGACCAAAAGTTCCTCCTCTATAAGCTCAAATGGAAGGATCACCTCCCTCATAAAGTGTTTGAGGAATTTCTATAATTTCTCTCCATTGTTCTGTTTCATTGTTCTCGTAGAGTTTCTGATCATATGTTTATCCTGTGCTAATTTCCTTTTCCCGTTTGCTCTGTCCTTGAATGCACTGTGGAAGGAGTGGCTGAAATCAATCCACTACGAAATTGTGAATGCAGGGAGACTTTGAAACCATTGGAAAGATCCTCCTTTTAATATTGTTAAGTACAACCTGCATTTCATGGCATAAACTTCTTGTGTTTCGTTAATGCGCACTGTACCAATCTAGTTTTTGAAGCATTCCACATGCTCCTCTAGATTATTCTGCCCGGAAAAATTTTCCACTTCTACCAGTTTGATCAGCCCTTGGGGCATTTGGAACTAACGAATGGACTCACGGAAAGCCATAAATACACATGGAGTCGGATTTTACTTTGAGGAAGGAAACACTTCTCTCTTTCCATCTTGATATCGTCACCGGTTTTCCCAAAGGATTCTTGGAACTTGACAATATCAGAGCCATTGGCGATTCTTGAGGAAGAATGCTAATAAAATTCTATTTTATTTTAGAAAGAGAGTGATCCATAATCTTTGTGAGCTTCTACTCTTTTTGAAGAGAAAGAAAGACTTTTGATTGTCAAATCTTCCCCACAGACGGCACCACTTCAAGCGTGAATCCTGGATGGTGAGGCTGCGGTGGCACTCGTTATGCTTCATTGTAAATGAGGTGGAGTATTTAAATCCAATGAATCGGGGGGGCCTGTGGAAGATACGCCAACGCTCAATTCAATAAGGAAGCTCTGAGAGCGTCCAAGAGCTCAGATCAAACATGTAAGAATGCATAGCAAACTTGTAATGTAAGTAGTGAGTAAGAAGCGTGGAAGTGAAAAGGTGGAAAATAAAGGCAGAGTTCCAAAAATTCCTTACTGAGACGATAGAATCTGTATTCATAAGCGTTGGAGGTGCCTCTACAGGTGTTGGGGAAGCTCATGAGTGATGTAACTCCCCAATTTCGAGTCAGGGGTCACATAGTAAAAGCGGAAATTATATAAAAACCTCTCTTAAAGAGCCGCTCTTTTTTTTCAAAACAGAATCGTCACTCAATAATATGATTAATAATACCCTATACTTAAGTATTAACAAGAGCAGTGTAAGTCAAAAATAATAATGATGCTTGCACAAATAGTGTGCCCAAAAACATTGAACACAGCGGAAAATAAATCCTCAATTTTTCACTAATTAATCTTCCAAATTTTCAAGTATTCACCTTGGTCTCCTTAAGCTTGCTAAGATAATTATCTCCACTCAAATCTTCATTCTAAAAGTCTATGGCATTAAGTTCCCAAACAACAAACCAAACAAGCAGAAAGGGTTGAATACTTGTTGATAGGAGAAGTCATGCATAATGCTTGTACTATTCTGGGTTGAATAGTGAAAAACTTGGGGGAGCCAAGGATTGGATGTAGCTCTATTGTTCAGGGGGTGAACAAAGATAATTCTGCGTGTGTTTTACTACTTACTGCTGTACTGATTTAATTGCTTTACTGTTTGGATCATCTAGCAATAACTTGTTAAATTCCGCAGCTCACCCTATCAATCACTGTTAGTGTTTTAAAGCTTACGAAAAAGTTTTGAAGGTCATATAATTGTTTTAGAATAACAAGTTTTTATAAGAACACAATTCAACCCCCGCTTCTTGTGTTGGCCTTCATTTTTAACACTCCTCTATGGGCTCCACGTCATAGTCACGATTGTCGTAGTGTAGGCGATTGTGCAGGTTGAAAGTTCTTTGGTATTTTGCAACTCTTTCCTCATGCTCTCTCCAGCTACTTGGAGGTTTGAGAATAAGGAATTCACTGAATGAACTTCCTGGTAGCATTACCGACTGTATCAGGACCAAAAATTCCTCCTCTATAAGCTCAAATAGG
Source organism: Acmispon strigosus (assembly GCA_030819835.1). Taxonomy (NCBI): domain Eukaryota; kingdom Viridiplantae; phylum Streptophyta; class Magnoliopsida; order Fabales; family Fabaceae; genus Acmispon; species Acmispon strigosus. The sequence continues at coordinate 17,016,176 of JAUAMA010000007.1, read as the reverse complement.
AGGATCACCTCCATAGTAAAGTGTTTGAGGAATTTCTACAATTCCTCTCCATTGTTCTGTTTCATTGTTCTCGTAGAGTTGGTGATCATATGTCTATCCTGTGCTAATTTTCTTTTACCGTTCGCTCTGTTCTTGAATGCACTATGGAAGGAGTGGATGAAATCAATCCACTACGAAATTTTGAATGCAGGGAGACTTTGAAACCATTGGAGAGATTCTTCTTTTAATGTTGTTAAAAAAAACCTGCATTTCATGGCATAAACTTCTTTTGTTTCGTTAATGCGCACTGTATCAATCTAGTTTTTGAAGCATTCCACATGCTCCTCTAGATTATTCCGCCCGGAAAAATTTTCCACATCTAGCAGTTTGATCATCCCTTGGGGAATTTGGAACTCATGGATGGTCTCACAGAAAGCCTTCAATAGACATGCAATCAGATTTACTTTGAGGAAGGAATCACTTCTCCCTTTCCATCCTTTGATCATCACCGATTTTCCCCAAGGATTCTTGGAACTTCACAATATCGGAGCCATTGGCAATTCTTGAGGAAGAATGCTAATAAAATTGTATTTGATTGTAGAAAGTGAACAATCCAGAATCGTTGTAAGCTTCTACTCTTCACTTTCTTGTGCTCCGGGAAAACAAAACCCTAGTGGCTAGTAATGAACAAAAACAACAACAATATTCAAAACAAACCCCTAGAACTAGAAGTATGTCAAGAGAACTCACCAATGAGGTAGAGAAGAGAGGACAACCGGAGAAGACGGGAACAATGAGACACGAAGATGGAGACGAGTCTGGCGCCGACGAGCATGCGCAGCAGTGAGGTGCCATTACGGAGAGTAGGAGGGCCGGTGATGGGATGCAGCGGCTAGCAACGACGGTCACGAGGTGTAATAGACAAAGGGTTCACATATGGGTTTTTTATTTGAAAACTAGGGTTTTGTGGTTAACATATCAACATTTTAATAATATAATACATATCACCGCGGTTGGCATGATAACCGGGGTAAGAGACATGTTTTATTACCCTGGTTCAGCTTGCAACCGTTGTGAAAATCCTTTATTATTAAAAATAATAATAAAACAATCTCAGTTAGGGCGGTTGACACAGAATCGGGGTAATAGACAACATCAGTTACCTCGGTTCAACACGGAACCGTGGTAACTTAGCTCCGGGCACCATTTTACCTCGGTCCGTGACTGAACCGGGGTAACAGGGTTGAGGTAAAAAGGCAAATCTGTAGTAGTGTAAAGAGGCTCTTATGCGCTCGGACTGCGACAAGGCCGAGCGGGAATTCACAATTCACTACGAACCATAGGCTACACATAAGCAAATACACATCACAGGGATCACGTGTGGCAGCCAAGGGGTTTCAAATATAGATAAAGGGATCTCATGTTGCTTCCAAGGGGTCTGAAATATAGATAAAGAGATCTCGAGCGCAGCAGAAGGGATCTCGACTAAAGCTTCAAGAGCTTGACATACTAATCATTGACACGCCAAGCTGGGGGGGTGGGCTCCTGTTCTAGTCGGCTCTTCAGCCATACAACCTGACGGTGTCGCTGCCAGTCAAGGTGGGTCTGCTCTTAAGCACCCACCACCAAGACGTCCTGCACAACCTGGTTCAGGAAAAGGACCTCCCAGCTCGCTTGGCAAAGTTTCCGAGAAGCCTGACAAAGGGCCGAGGGGAGCGCTTATAGCACGATGGATCAGAACCAATTCCTGGTCGGAAGCTCCACTTAAAGACTTCCCTTATAGTTGTAGAGACACTTAACTCGATCACAAGCCTATAATTACAGGTTCTATCGTTTATTAACGGAGAATGCATTTCAATACTGGCATACTCTTGAGTTTTCCTAAGCTCAATGATTCTCTCTTTTCTCTCACAATGACTTGAGACGCACTGCACCATGGCCAGGCCTAGCTGAGCACCACCGCTGGAGCATCAAGAGTGCCACCGTTCAGAGTTCACGAGCGAAATAAAAAAGGAAGAGGTGAATTCTATTACAGTTAGGAGTAGTAAAGAGCTCGAGGCATCAAAAGCAAAGTAAGAGTAAGTTGCATCCGTTCCTACTCGTACGGAGGGGGGAATGACAAAGAGCTGAATGAGGAAGGCAAGGATCATGCCACGTCAATCACTATCCATTTCCCTCAACAAATTAACGAAAGGTAAAAACATAATGAATATGCTGGAATTATTGAACTATTAAGAAAATTTCATATAACATTCCCTTTGTAGAAACCATTGCTGAAATCCATCCGTATTCTTACTTCTTAAAAGAAATAATTTCCAATAGAAGAATACTAACGAGATTTGATGTAAATGACGTTAATGAAAATATTTCTGCGATGGTTATGAGAATGTTTCTTCCTAAGCTTGAGAATTTAAAGAGTTTCGCAATTTTGTACCGGGGCAATGATTTATGTACACCTAAATAGTACAGACACCTCTGAATACCCCTTTTTTTTCTATCTTTTTCTTCCAATTACATCACATCATATATCACACTTATCACTTATCTGTCATCTCTTTATATCTCTCTCTAGTGGTTACACCCTTTATATTTCTAGCCATATTTGAGTTGAAGGAAAGTATTAATATATTCCTCTATTTGCTATCAAAAGTTTTGGATTTCTGAACTCCAATGTACTGATATGATCCCCTCGAGCTTACTGACATGTCTATGTATATTCCCGAAGGATAATCATGGTGGAAAGGTTTATATTACACGTGGACTTTGTGGTGCTTGATATAGAGGAACATATGGCTACGCCTATCATCCGGGGACGTCCTTTATTCTTAACACATTTTGAGCTTTCAATGGTGCACATCCCGGTGAGCTAACTTACAGGCGAGGAGATGAGGAGGACATTTTGAGAATTTTTATTTATTTAAAACTTTTTCTCATTTTCTACTTGTAATTTCGTGTAGAGAAAAAATGTCACTGAAAAATCTCTTCAAAGTTCCAAACATGTAAGAGCGTGTTTGGAAACGCGATGGCCTCTTCCAAAATCGCGTCTGGAACCCTAAACGCGGATTGCGCTGCTGCCGGCGATGTTTGGGAGTGGATCGCGTGAATCGCGTCTGGCCTTGGATCCGCGTCTGGGAGAATCGATGGAGAGGCTGTAAGACAACATGGGGTTGAAATGTTTTAAACGGGCGTTAAGCTTGAGCCTAAACCTTCTATTGAGGCTCCTCGAGTATAGAGAACCTTTATCTAGTCCTAAATTGTGCTTAAATAAATTTGTTTAATTCACATGCATACAGAGACGCAGACGGCCAATAGTTTTTTTTTTAAAGCCAAAAAGAGATAACATTGATAAAGCACAAGAAGTGCCAACAGTACATAGACAAAACAGAGCACGCAAGTAGGGGGCTCAACAATGAAAGCAGGAGCCCACACTACACCAGTATTCACACAGAATTACATAAACAATTACAAACCAGCAATATCAACATTAAATCTAACAGCATTGAAATAACTAGCAGTACTCTCTATAGCAGTTCCACTTTGAAATGACCCTATTATGCAAGATCTGAAATAAACAACGCTGGTTCTCTAATCCACTCCTGGAAGGATCTCGAATAGCCCTTTGCCAACGTTCTAAGCCATGACCAAACCTTAATTTGCACCATCTCGAACACAGCTTCGGCACTCGGTTGGTTTCCTTTAAATACAACTGAATTTCTGTGTAACCAAATGCTCCAATTACACGTAATCCTGATAATAGTCCATGCAACTTTTTGAGCTTTATTCTTACCCCTGCAACATGGGATTGACATTCACCTAGCAAAACAGAAGCAATACCCAGCCACGAGTAGCACTTCATCCATATCCCATAAGAAAATACACAAGAGAAAAACAAGTGAGGCGCACCCTCCAACCAATCCTTACAAAAAACCGCCCCTCATTGTCCTGTACGCCCAATACACCTCTTCTTAATAGATTGTCCATCGTTGGTAACCTTCCCAGCGCTAGTTTCCAAATGAATGCCTTCACCTTAGAGGGTGTTGGTGAGGACCAGACAATTCTGAAGAAAGAGGTGGAGACCGGTGCCTCCTCTATTGGCATCTGAATCATGTATGCTGATTTCACGGAAAAATCGATGTTTTGATCCGCAGACCAGCACCATCTATCCTTCTCACCTCTATTAAGTCTCGCTAGCGCAATGTCCTGCATAAAACAATTATAAAGATCCTTTTCCCACTCAAACATCACTCTCCTCCATCAGAACCACCACTCCCAACCCGCAACCCCCCAAAAACCCATCTCCGCAACACAGGCATCTTTCTGTTCTGAAATATCAAACAGTCTCCTGAATTTCTGCTTCAAGCAGCCAGTTCCCACCCAACTATCAGCCCAGAACCTCACCTCACCCCCATCTCCCACTACCCTTTTCAGATTCTTCCCAAACCAGCCCCCCTCCGTGCCACCAGCACATACCTTGCCTAGATCCTTCCACCAAACAGACCCCTCTCCAAAGCACCCCTCCTCACCTACTCGAACTTCCTCCCCATATTTTGCAAACAACACCCTACTCCATAGACTCTCCCTTTCCCCCAACAACCTCCATCTCGACTTCCCTAACAGAGCCCTATTAAACTTTACTATATCCTTAACACCCAAGCCCCCGTCTACCTTTGGTTTACACACTGTTTCCCACTTTACCCAAGATACTTTTCTCTCTCCCTCCCTCCCTCCCCATAAAAACTTACACTGCAGACTTTTCAATTTGTTAGCCACGGAAACCGAAATCTTAAAAAATGATAAATAAAAGAGAGGGATAGAGCAAAGTACCGAGTTCAGCAGGCAGATCCGGCCACCAAAAGACAAGTGTTTCGACTTCCAGGCAGACGGCCAATAGTACAACCATTTTGCATACACCTGATTTTTTTCTCTCTTATTAATTATCACTTCACATTTAACATCCATTACTTCTTTATCTTTTCTTTTTCATTTTCACTCGTTCAATGTCCATCCCACTTTTCCAAATATATATAATCTAGCACATGTTAAATATTTGGAACATCAAAGTAATATTTTTAAAATATAACTTTTGCTGAGATGAATTATTTATATATGTTAGAAACATTAATAAGTATAACGGTGTGACGTTTTTAGTAAATGGGACACATGGAATGGAAAGGGGACATTAGTGGACTAACCAGACTAGAAAGCCAAAGCCATCAAATTTCGTTTTGGCTTCCACATAGCACGCTTGGCCCCCAAGGTTCCTTTTCATTTGAAGAAATAGTGCTAGTTTGTGGACCCACTGCACTTTTAAACCCCACAGTCCAACACAAAGAAATTGTTCTTTTTATTTTGGAGAAGTAGGGCCTTATAATTGAAGAAAAGTGTAAACAGCTACTGTATAAATTTGTCGTGCATGGAGATAAATACACTTATTTTTATACTAGTTGTTGAACAGGTGTGTATTTTGAACCTTTGTCGTCCAAAATCTAATAGACTAATCATTAGATGATGGCTGCTTGATTCATCTGTTGTGGTACGGAAATCTCCATCACAAATTTTCTCAGCTCAATCACAGAAAACAAGTTTCTCAACCTAGCAATAATGAGTAGTTTGATACACAATAATTATTGGGACGCTTAAGCACTTGCGTAGAAAAATATACCCGAAAAATATAAGAAAGGATGATGGAAAAAGCGAAAGAAATAAAAAAGAAAAAGAAATCCACGTAAGGAAGCAGGGCAAAGAGACATACAGCATTGGTACCAGAGTCCATATGGAAAATAAACCACATTTCAATTCCACACCTCCACCTGTTAAAATAATTGGTAAAAAAAAGTGAAAATAAGATTTTTTTTTTTGAACTGGAAAATAAGATTAAAAAAAGAGAATGTTAATATATCAGAACTTGAGTCCACATAACTAAGTTCCAAAGGAAACAGTACGCTAGAAATTAGATTGTAAAGTGCCTCTTTTAAAGTATAAACGCTTTAAAAACAGGCAAAAGCATTTTAAACCCTTTAAGATGGGAATACTATTAACACCGTTTCATTTACGTAAACGCTTTAAATAATGATATTGTGCTAAATAAAGAATTCTATGAATCATTAGAGCGTTTCTCTAGCTAAAGCGCTTTAAGAAATTTTTTCCTTATAGTTTTTCATATAGAATAAACGCTTTAAGTTTTAACAAAAATTTGGCATACACGAACTCGCAAATCATAATTCTCGCACCCCACTCTCCCTTGGATTTGGATCCTCTCATGTAAAATTTCTCTCATGTGCCATCATGTGAGAGTTTTGTGTCTATCTCTCTTCATGTATATGCATTAAATAGACTTAGTGAGACCCTATAAATGTTTAGGAAGAGACAGATAGACACAAAACTCTCACATGATGGCACATGAGAGAAATTTCACATGAGGTGATCCAAATCTCTCTCCTTCACTACCCTAAAAAATACTGAACCGACACTCTCTCCGGTTTGTTCCTTAGCATGAGAACCCATAACCTCCTTGCTCCCTCAGATTTGCGCCTAAATCAATAGATTCTAGGTTTCTCAAATTACTCTCATATTTGTGCCCTAAGATTTCTCTCTCACAGGCAACTCCTCGCCAAGGCTACAATATCTAATCCTACCCTACTCACGTCGTTTGCCATTTCTATTTTAACGAAGAATGAACACAGAAGCAGAGGATACAGGGAAGATGATGGAGAGATGGATGGAGAACAGATGAGTTTGGAATTTATAAGCAAACCAAGAAAGTGAATACGGGTGAAAAAGAGTAACCAGTAAGAAGTATTAATTGTGAAACGGCGCATGCTTCTTGTGCTCCGGGAAATGGTGAGCTACGAAACCTTTTAGTGGGAAGAGAGTGAAGCATTTAAGATGTATTAATTGTGAAACGACGCACGCTACTTCTGCTCCGGGAAACGGTGACCTGCAGAACCCTAGTACTGAACAACAACAACAACAACAACAACAACAACAATTTACAAAACAAAACCCTAGAAGTAGAAGCAGGTCAAGAAGACTCACCAGTGAGGTAGAGAAGAGCGGCAAGAGGGAGAAGACGGGAACGGCGACGCACGAAGACAGAAACGAAGTCACTGTCACAGCTGTGAGCAAGAGTGCGATTGGCGGAGACGAGCTTGGCGTCGTTGAGCATGCAAAGAACCGGAGGTGCCATTGCGGAGAGAAGGAGTGCCCATGATGAGGTGCAGCAGGAAGGAGCGGCGGTCATGAGGTGCAACAAGGAATTCACAAATGGGTTTTGGATATGCAAAGTAGGGTATATCAATAATAAACTCTATTACCATGGTTAATATATCAACTGTGGTAAAAGGAAATGTTAATTTAGGAAAAAATAAAAACTATCTCAGTTACCACGGGTGACATGGAATCGTGGTAATAGAGTGCCTCAGTTACCACAGTTCAACACGAAATCGTGGTAACAGAACTTCGGGCACCATTTTATCATGGTTCAACGCTGAACCGCGGTTACAAGAGCGTGGTAATATGGTAAATCTGTAGTAGTGGTTGTTACAATATTCTAAACTCTATGAGGATCTGTATGCGTGCCCAAAAAGGTTTAAAACCATACATTACGCACTCAATCTCTCTCCTGGCCAGCTAGCAACTGAAGACAAGTGGATGACTTTACCAGACATAGGGGTATCTTATTGAAACAAGGTTCCAACTAATATTAATCCAAGTGTCAAATACCGGAAATTCTACATCCTTGCAACTCAGAGGAGGTCCACCAGATTTGGATGAACAAAAGGTTATAGCGGTTTGTCATTTCAACAAAAATCATTGGGTTCAGGTATGTCTAATTTCAATTACGTTTGATGTTGATGATCTTGACAATCCACACCTTCTAAATATTCATTCATTTTCCATTATAGGTATTTTTTAAGGAAGAACATCCTATGCCTACAATAGCATTGCAAAAAGCATCGTTATTCTTCAGCCCAAGCAAAACAATGGGAGTGCCCATACCTGGAACGTATAAAAGTATATGAAGAATAACTACAACAACAGAGAAGAAGTGACAGTTGTAGCACTATGGGGTCCGGGCACTGGGTAGACATAATACAAGATTGATGAATTGTCTAACATTTGATCTATTTAAAAATGTGTTGTAATTAACAATGTCTAATATTTGATCTATTTGAACATTTATTGTAATTGACAATGTCTAATATTTGATTAATTTCAACATGTATTGTTATAGTGGTTACTGTCATGTAACAAGACCATTTTCGGCCATTATCCAAATATCGGGATTTAAAACATGGAATATATACATCTTACCCAATTCCGGGATGAAAAACCCGGAACACAGATTACCGTTTGCGTTACCTTCCAGGATATATAATACGGAAACATTCATGTTATTGCTTCCGGGATATTACTCTCGGAACACATGATAAAAGAATTTTGGGATTTAAACCCCGGTAGCTACTTAAACACAGTTTTTAATTTTTATATTACACTCCGGCTTATAAACGTCTGAAATTAAATATCATTCCGGGAATTAAATTCGCGGAAGATATTTGAAAATGAATTCCGGAATTTCAAGATCCGGTAGCCACACATTGGGCATCGACTTTAATATAGTTTTTCATTTTTCCCAGTTACACTCTGGGATATATAACCCGGAAGCTAAATACAATTCCGAGATATAGAATCCCAGAGGATAGTATAGTTTGTATTCCGGGATTTAAAAATCCGGTTTGAATAAACACATTCCGGGTTTACAATTCACGGAATGTGTTTATCATTCCGGAATTTAAATTTTTGGAAGATACTTTATATGCACACCAGGATATATAAACCGGTGTACAACATTCGGTATCCGTTCCGGGATTACAAAACCCGGAACATGCATCAAAGTGTATTCCGGAATTAGAAAACCTAGAATGTAGGTGATGATAGAGGTAATTAGGACAATTACTACCGAAACTGAAATTCCAAATTGAGTGATGGGGGTGGGAAATCTAACTCCAGAATAGAGGACTAAAGTATTATGATGCAGTGAGCTACACTATTTAAGGTGTCCCTAAACCACACACAAGAAGTGCAACCAAGAAACAAATCTTACACTAAGTTAAGCCAAGCTGCCGCCACAAATACATGGCCTACATCGCCACCGTTGGTGGAAGAAGCATGACTAGTGGTGTAACCACAGTGGACTGTCAGAAACAAGTTCGATCATGGAGGCTGCTACGTTCTCTCATGGAACTACTAATCCCCACTTGCAACTGCAACTTCCAAGACGAACAAAAACAAGACACCAAATCACAACAAAAGTGCCCGCAAAACCAAAGCCCATTATCACCGCTCATGACCTCCACCACCATCACCGGCACTCTACTCGGATCCCGCAAGGGAAAAGTCAGCTTCTGCATCCAAACCGACGCTAACTCCACAAACCCAATTCTCCTCTTAGAGCTTTCAATTCCCACCAGCGTTTTAGCCAAGGAAATGAGAGGAGGCACGCTCAGGATCGTGCTAGAGAGTGCCACTACTACTACTACTCTTGCGGCAGGATCCACTCTGTTTTCCACGCCTTTGTGGACCATGTACTGCAATGGGAGGAAAGTGGGGTATGCTGTTAAGCGCAGGCCTTCAAATGCTGACTTTGAAGCGTTGACCTCGATGCGTTCGGTTGCTGTGGGTACTGGCGTTATAAATGAAGATGATCACGAGGTTATGTACCTGAGAGCCAACTTTCAAAGGGTTCGTGGCGGCTCCTCCTCAAGTTCCTGCTCCCACTGTGAATCCTTCCATTTGATTGATCCCGAAGGAAGCATCGGTCAAGAGCTTAGTATTTTCTTTTTCAGGTCAACAAGGTGACCTTGTTAATTTGTTTTGCAAAGCCTTTTCACTTTTTCAAATTTTAACTTAACCCCTTTTTGAGCCGTGCCTGTTATGGTCAACCAGAGCTAACATAGTAGCATCAATGGCATGGCTTTTTCCTATGTATTCAAGGTTCATTTTTCTTTTTTCTCGGAATATATGTACTCTTCTTTTTCTTGTTGGTTGAAAGGGAGAACCGTCAAGCCTATTAGGCTTTTTTCCTCCCTGTCTTCTAACAGAAAAATTAGAAGTGTGTTCTGTTTCATAATAGCATAAATTTCTGTTTAGTTCTATTTGGTTTGGATATTGATAGCACCTGCATTTTACTTTTTGACTATGCCTAATTCGAGGTAGCGTCACCAATTACCGACCTTTGTTACCTTTGTTGTGTTTTTCTTTTGAATAAATAAAGATCGGTAGACATCTAAAGGGGTAGATTATTAGAGAGAAATATGAAGAAAGGAGAGATAAGTGATAAGTGTGATATATGATATGATGTAATTGAAAAAAAAAAGATAGGAAAAAAAAAAGATATCCAAAAGTGTTAGTACTGTTTAGTGTACACCAATCATTGCCATTTTCATTCTATCAAGTTTATTTTAAATTTTCCCCACAAACAAAGTATTCATTAATATTAGCTGTCTTGTGCAAGTATTGACACAACCAGCTATCAGATGATGTCGCTTTAGGAATGTTTCCTTCACACCTATTCCACCTGACTATTTGAGCCCGAGCTAATTAGCAATGTAAATTATCATTATATCTTTCAACTTTTATCCGTGAATATGGTCCTATAGAGCGCAATGGGATTTCTTCCCATGATTGTTTTCCTTTTTTCTGATGGAAAATAATTCACATCCTAATTTCATCCGCATCTAGATAGAAATGAAAATAAATAAATAAAGTACAGGTATAGTGAAAGATGTGATAGAAAGATGAAAAAAATATAGAAAAAAAAAGTGAAATTGATGCTCGTAATTAACAAAATTTTGACCATGTCAAATCTTACCCTCTAATCATGATTTTTGTGTTAAATAATTAAGAAAATAATATTACGTGAAATTAATGTTAGATGATAAAACTTGACTGTTCTCAGAGTGAGATAGTATAGGAGAGAAGTGTTATTATTAAAACATCAAGAGACGATTCAAGACCCTTTTTACATGAGCCCCCTACTAGCTATTTATAGGAGGAGGAGCCATAAATATCTTTAGTCCTAACAGGCCTATGAGCCTCGAGAATCGAGCCCAGTAAATTACAAATTACAAATATACCCCCAAAGTAGCCTGAGTCGCCCTGTCAAGCCGTTGAGTCGCCCTTCCATTGGGCAAAGGCACTCGCCCAGTCCACAAGCCCACAAGACACCGAGCTTGAAGTATGAAAAGCGAAGTGTGTCTTCATAAGTCTTCATGGCCCGCCACCGGGGGAAGGTGGTCGCACGGTCCACAAGCCCACAAGACACCGAGTCTGAGGCACGGAGGTGAAGTGTGTCTTCAAAGAGTACTCACCATTGAATTCCAACCGACGCTTCCTTTGGGCGGTCATCCCTATAGAACATGCCTCGTTAAAACCTTCCTAGGAAAAACCCTGTGGGATAAAAACCTGGTGAAGGAAAAAGAGTACAGCATTCTATAGAGAAATGAGTCGCCTAATAGGAGTGATCATCATGTCAACTGGAGCCGCCAGGAAGAAGATGTTCGCCCTACAGGAGTTGCCGCCAGCCCACAAGTCCAACTGAGCCCCGGAAGTATGAAACAGCTCGCCATACTACAACTTGATCGCCAATCTAGAAGGTGCAAATCTGATGGAGAATCACCCGCCAAGTTGGGCTGGGGTTACTTGCCCAACTGTGCTTCATGCTATCTTTGTCTTGCTTGTCTGTGTGCTTGAAAATAACATACTATTAGTTGTAAAAAATAAATTCAAGTGTTCAGAGTACCTTTTATCCTTCCTTTTTGGACGAGCTACTTGACTCGCCATTTCCCTTTTCAAGGCATCAATATGAAGATCTCAAACTTAATGATTACCCACTATTGACAGCCTGTCGAATGACTGTTGCCATTCTTCCTCTCATGCCATTGCTTTGCCCCTTGGCATACCCTCTTCCTTCTCTTTTGGGATTTTGTGCCCACGTGCCATTTTGGCCTTCAACGTAATCATTACGTTTTGGAAATAACACTGTGTGGGGTGGCACGCCCTAATGATGTGACTTAAATGCAGTTTGTTGGGATTTTCTCTAATATGATTTCCCACTCACCTTTCGCAACTGTCCATTGTGACCCTTCTTCTTCTTCCTCCTCTTTCCAACTCTATATAAACCCATCTCTTTCTCTTTTCTTGTTTACCCTTCTTCATCAAGAGCCTGTGCGATTTCCGGTGTCTCCCGTGTCTTTGAATCGTCCTGTTCCGCCGTGCCTAACATACATGCTTTCCTGTTTTCCCCTGTCACCAGTACGTTTTCTCCTTTCTAAACTTGTTTTTCTTCCTCTCTTTTTGTTTCAATGGAGTCTACCTGCACCTCCGGTGCCGGCTCCGCCGGTGAACAATAGAAACCTCCTCTATCACCAACCACCAAACTCCGGGTCTACGAGGAGTCAATCCCTCGACCCGTCCAAATGGGTCTGGTCGCCCAAAAGGTCGCGTCTGTGTTTCCCACCTGGTCTGACGCCATTATAATAAGGGCGTTAAGTGAAAAAATAGGCGGGCTCTACTCAGGTAACTATGAGCGCGACCTAATTTCCCTTCCTTTCTCTCCAAATGAGCGCGTTTGCGACGCCAAAACAGTTGACAGTGACCCACGCTTCTTCCACGTTTACTCGTATTTCTTTGAAGATCTTGGTGTTCGCCTTCCCTTCTCACCCTTCGTTTGTGAGGTACTAAAGGCCCTTTCAGTTGCGCCCACCCAACTGAGCCCCAACTCTTGGGCGTTCATCAGGGCGTTTGAAATTTTATGTGATACGCTTGGAATTACTCCCAAATACGAGTATTTCTTCTTTTTTTATAAGTGCGTCCTCCCAAACAAGAAGGGGTTGGACTTGGCACCCACAAGTTCGTGGGTTGCCGTAGCTGCAAAACTTTTAAATGTCAGATTCAAACCCTGGAAGAGTAATACACATGATCAGTGGAAGGGGCGGTTCTTTAAAGTAGTTGACAGCCCCAAAATTCCCCATTGCTTAAGACATGAAGACATCGGTCTCATGCGATTCCGGCCCTAATGGACGGAATCACCCAACTTCTCCCTAAAAAATGAAGACGGGGCCCTCACGACAGAAGAGTGGGCCATTATCAATTACCTTAGCGCGGCCGCGCCTATTCATATTGGCGATCTCATACACGCCCATATGAGAGCCAACGCCACGCCTCACCTGTGTGAGTTTATTTATCTTTCTCTTTATGGCTGTTTATGTATTCCGTTGTTGTGTAACTTTACTTCTTTTTCTTGCAGTGAATAAGTATAAGCTCTCAATGGCTGACCTTGCCCGTATTGCTAAGGAAGAAAACACTGCGAAGAATCAAGACGATGCTAGCACTCGCTGCCCGCAAGTTGATAAACCTGCAAAAAAGAAAGCGCGCCAAGATACGCCACAACCCGCCCCCGAAGTTCAAGCGGGCGGGTCGAGCAGCGGACCGCCTGGTGGTAACCCAATCCAAAAGACGACCGTATGGAAAGGAGTTCACGCTGAGAGGCGGGAAGCTGGAGACCCGACTTCCCCCAATGTCACTCGCCGCAAATCTCGCCTTTCGAAGCCTGTCACAGAAGAGCCCGCCCGACTTGAAGATGGCGATGTGTCCGGCGAAGGCGGTCAAGAGGATGCCACAGATTTTGACGCTGTAAAGTTTTTGGAGAATAACTTATGTCTGGACAGTTACGTTGAAGATCCTGTTTATAACAACTCTCTCGCACTCGGGAACAATGTTGTTCAAAACAGCTTGGCCGCCGCCAGTTGGGGTAATGTGTTGATCGGAAGTATGAAGAGGTGCTGAAAGCTATATCCAACCGCTCTAAATGGGTCAAATCTCTGGTTGCTGAGAACAAAAAGTTGGCGGCCACTATTGAGCAACTGGAGAAGGATTTGGCCGCCTATGGCATCTGTCCTCGCCAAGCCCAAGACATGGCGGATGAGCTGAAAAAGTTGCCCTCTGAGAAAGCCAACTTTGATAAGCAATTGTTGGATGCTGAAGCTCGCCATGCGGAAGGTTTGGCTGCCAAGAAGTTGTCTCTTAAGGAAGATTTTGATGTTAGAACAGATAGCAACCTGAGAGGGGGGGGTGAATCAGTGTTGCCCCAATTTTCGCCTTATTGAAATCGTTACTTTCAAGTTTATGATGATCACGAGTTGATCTTGTAATTTCAGCGGATATGAACAATGCTTGAAAGTAAATGTGAAGGATAAACAGAATCACACACAAGATTTATCCTGGTTCGCCTTCAATCCACCGAAGACTACGTCCAGTCCCTCAAGAAACCCCTTGAGGATTTTTCCACTATTGATAAGAATTTCTTACAAGTTCCTAACCCTAGGACCCCAAGAACTTCTACCAATATCCTGTGAAAGCAAACCGCTTTCAACAACCCCTGAAAGCAAACCACTTTCAGTTCCTGAAGGCAAACCACCCTCAGACCTTGAAGACAAACTTGTCTTCAATCAAAACCCTGAAAGCAAACCACTTTCAGTAACAACAACCCTTCACCGAATACCACGGTGAAGAACTCAATCTTACAGAAAGAGATGAAGAAGATATTACACTTGGCTGTTTCAATCCTTTAACACACAATTGGATTGAACATGAGAAATTATGCTTTTAAGGCTTTTTAAGCATAATACAATTCTGAGTTCTTCAAGATATGAACAACAAATGTGTTCTTGTAAACATGAAGATCATGAACTCAGAATTTAGGCTCTAAAAGATTTAAGTTCTAAAAGATGAACCTATTTTGAAAAAGCTTTGGCCTAATGTGTTTTTCTCATGTGAAATGTGTAAATTTCGTGTGTGTGTGTGTTCTATGTTGTTGTTCTTGTGTGTTGTGTTTTCTGGACTCAAATGGTCTTTATATAGGCAAGGGAAACGTCCTTGAACCATCACAACCCTTTTCAAAAGGTTTGGGACACAATGGTTCATGAAAAGATGCAACTTTTCGTTCTGGTAATCGATTACCACACTTAGTGTAATCGATTACACAAGTGACCATTTCAGTTTGAATTTGAATTTCAAACATGTAATCGATTACAAGACTGGAGTAATCGATTACTTGCCTTGGTGTAATCGATTACCATAATGGTGTAATCGATTACACAGAAGCCCATTTTCCAGAAACTTATTCTTTGAGACTTGCTTTAGGTTTTCTACTTCTTTTAAGTTATGAAAACACTTAGCTTGATTATATTAGGTATTTTGAGAGCCTTTATGCTTTAATAAACCTTTAGAAGCATAACTCACCTAATTCTAAGACTTCTAGACTATTGATGGACTTGAGTGCTTGATTTCTTTGAAGTCTTCTTTTCTTCTTTTTGTTGATGAGTTTGTCGTCATCAAAACCACAGCCAGGGTCAGGAGCAAGACCTTCTTCACAATCTCCCCCTTTTTGATGATGGCAAACACATACTTGAAACTTTGAAGATCATTTATGCATTCGTGATGCTTAACTCCCCCTATTTGATGGAATTTAGTATTTCTGATTTTTCTCCCCCTTTCTAATGTACTCGTTGAATTCCTGCATATGATCTTTAAAGACACTGAACCTTTCTCCCCCTTTTGACTTCATCAAAAAGAAGAAAAGGCCAAAAATGTACAGGCATACATACAAGTATATTGAAACATAAAGCATGGGGGTGGGGGTAAACATGTAAAACAGGAACAACCAGCACTTATATATATATATATAAGAGAGCAAATACATAAGAGTACATATTAAGACATATCAATCATATGTAGTAGATGGATTACAACAACTAGATAAAGCCATTTTGCGAAAATAGGGAAATCCTAATAGTAAATAGATAACTATATAGAGACACAAGACTTCAGAACTTAGGCTTGACTAGAATCCTCCGAGGTCTCAGAAGGGTCAAGTTCTTGAAGGCTCTCGATTTCCTTACGCATGAAAGAGTGCATGGCCTCTATGCGATTTTCCACAAGTATAAAGCGAGACCGAATGGTATCCTCCAGTTGGCCCAATTTCTGAGAAAGACGGAGTGACAAGATATCCATCCTTTCTAGTATAACCTTGGTTTCTTGTGAGAAATTTGAAGGAATGGTATAAAAGGGAGATAATCCAGCCGATGCAGCATTAGTTTGAACATCAATGCGATAGCGAGACAACACCAGAGGATCTGTGGAGGATTCCCTTCGAGAAACATTGATTGGAGAGGAAACATTTGAGGGACGTGGAAGAGACCCCATGGCAACTTAAGACTTAGAAGAAGAAGGATTGTATATGAAGAAAGGTAGGTAAAAAGGCGGAGGACGAATGCTGATTTTATAGAAAAACTCGTGCGTGTAATCGATTACGGTAGTTAAGGTAATCGATTACAGCAGTTGTAAGTTAAAAAATTTTAAATTTTTGAACAAGTAATCGATTATGGCAGTTTGAATAATCGATTACTTAGATGTTTCTCAGCACGAGGACTCAGAACATGGATAATCGATTACAAATCCTAGGGTAATCGATTACTAGGACATTTTTACAAGTTCGAGGCTCTCGAATCCTCTGTAACACTTTTCCTATAAAACACTTAAGTATATAATCTATCTAAAGATGTGTAAGCACATATTTATCATAAAGATCGTGCAAATAATATGTGTCATTCAAATATCATGCTCATCTAATATGCCTAATTCTCTTCTTATCTTGAAAAATGATTCTTTAGGAAGAGGCTTAGTAAAGATGTCTGCTAACTGATTATGTGTATCCACAAATGAAATCTCAATATCTTTCCTCATAACATGATCTCGAAGAAAATGATGTCGTATATCAATATGCTTAGTTCGAGAGTGCATGATAGGGTTTTTAGTGAGATTAATGGCACTTGTGTTGTCACTTTTAATTGGAATGCAGCCCAGCTCTAAGCCATAATCTTTGAGTTGTTGTTTGAGCCATAGAGTTTGTGCACAACAACTACCTGCAGCAATATATTCTGCTTCTGCAGTACTTAGAGCAACACATGCTTGTTTCTTACAAGACCATGAAACAAGAGCATTTCCTAATAGGTGACAAGTACCACTTGTACTCTTTCTCTCAGTTTTACAACCAGCATAATCAGAATCAGAATACCCAATCAAATCACAAACACTTCCTTTGGGATACCACAATCCAACATTTGTAGTTCCTTTCAAATATTTGAAAATTCATTTAACAGAACTTAAATGTGATTCCCTAGGAGATGTTTGATATCTAGCACATAGACACACACTAAACATAATATCAGGTCTACTTGCAGTTAAGTATAGAAGAGATCCGATCATACCTCTATATTTGGTAATATCAACTTGATTACCGGATTCATCTTGATCTAAATATGTGTTAGACCCCATTGGTGTGGCTAGGGCTTTGCAATCATCTAAATCATATTTCTTTAATAGTTCCTTGCAAAACTTTGATTGGTTGATGAATATTCCATCACTTGATTGCTTGATTTGCAAACCAAGAAAGAAATTTAATTGTCCCATCATGGACATTTCAAATTCTTCTTGCATCATGTTAGAGAAATCTTTGCAAAGAGATTCATTAGTTGCACCAAAGATAATATCATCAACATAAATTTGAACAAGTAAGGTATTACCTTTGGTTCTTTTGATGAACAAGGTTGTATCAGCCTTACCTTTTTGAAAACCTTTATTACAAAGGAAAGTGCTTAACCTATCATACCATGCACGAGGAGCTTGCTTAAGACCATAGAGTGCTTTCTTTAGTTTGAAGACATGTGTAGGAAATTTTGAATCTTCAAATCCTGGAGGTTGCTTCACATACACTTCTTCTTGAATATATCCGTTTAGGAAGGCACTTTTGACGTCCATTTGATATAATGGGAAGTTTAAAGAGCAAGCATATGCTAATAACAATATTATGGCTTCTAATCTTGCTACGGGTGCATATGTTTCATCAAAATCTATACCTTCTTCTTGATTATAGCCTTGAGCAACTAATCTTGCTTTGTTCCTAACTATAATACCATTTTCATCTAACTTATTCCTAAACACCCACTTTGTTCCAATAATGTGTTTATCACTAGGCTTAGGGACAAGTTCCCAAACTTGATTTCTTTCAAATTGGTTTAGTTCTTCCTGCATTGCTACAATCCAATACTCATCCTCTAGAGCATCATTTACTTTTGACGGTTCTATCTGAGAGACAAAGGCCATATTCAAAACTGAATCATTCAAGCGTAGCCTTGTAGAAACGCCTCTAGAAATATCACCAATAATATTATCAACTGGATGATCCCTATGGGTTCTCCATTCTTTCGGAAGTTGATAAGTATTACTTTCAGTGTGCTCTTCTTGTATTGGATTCTGATCTTCATCCTTTTGAGAATCTTCATTTATAATTATGTCATCTTCTTCATTATCTGGAAGATTGACTTTATCTTCTATTGAAGATTTAGATTCATCAAAAGTAACATGTATGGATTCTTCCACGGATAGAGTTTTCTTGTTAAAGACTCTATATGCTTTGCTTGTTAGAGAATAACCAAGGAATATACCTTCATCAGATTTTTCATCAAACTTACCAAGGTTTTCCTTTCCATTATTCAAGACAAAGCATTTTGATCCAAATGCATGTAGATGAGAGATATTTGGTTTCCTTCCTTTGTAGAGTTCATAGGGTGTTTTCTTAAGGATAGGTCTAATAAGAACTCTATTGGAAACATAGCAAGCAGTACTTACAGCATCAGCCCAGAAATATTTAGGGAGACTAGATTCACTTAACATGGTTCTTGCTAATTCTTCAAGTAACCTATTTTTCCTTTCTACTACACCATTTTGTTGTGGTGTTCTCGGAGTAGAGAAGTTATGTGATATTCCATTTTCATCACATAGTTCTTGGAATTGTTGATTCTGAAATTCTCCACCATGATCACTTCTAATAGAAGAGATCTTTAAAGACTTCTCATTTTGAACTAGCCTTGCATATCTTTTGAATGCATTGAAGGCTTCATTCTTATGAGATAGAAATAAAGTCCAAGTAAATCTAGAGAAATCATCAACAATAACAAGTGCATAGAAATTACCTCCGAGGCTTTTAGTTCTAGAAGGTCCGAACAAATCCATATGTAACAATTGAAGGGGTCTTGAGGTCGAAACTATGTTCTTTGGTTTGAAGGATGTTTTGGTTTGCTTCCCTTTTTGACATGCATCACAAAGCTTGTCTTTCTCGAATTTTATCTTTGGAAGCCCAACAACTAGATCATGCTTGACTAGTTTGTTTAAATGATCTATGTGAATATGTGCAAGTCTTCTATGCCATAGCCATGAATCACTATTGTTCTTGGCTAATAGGCATCTCACATTTTGTGGAATTTCTTCCAATGAGATCATGAAGACTTTGTTTACTTTATATCCAGAAAACTTAATTTCTTTAGTTTTCACATCTTTCACAACACATATATCATTAATAAAACCTACTTTCAAACCTTTATCACATAGTTGACTAATACTCAGAAGATTATGCATCAAACCATCAACGTAAAGAACTTTATCGATGACTGTTTGAGGGGGTGTGCCTATTCTTCCAATACCGAGTATTTTTCCCTTTTGATTGTTACCATATGTGACGAAACCTTTTTCCCTAGGTATAAGAAAAGAAAACTTGGTTTTGTCTCCTGTCATGTGTGATGAGCAGCCACTATCAAGATACCATAGATCCTTTGCTGCTTTCATACACACCTACATGACAAAGTTCAGACATGGGTATTAGGAACCCAACAAGTTTTGGGTCCTTCTAAGTTAACATCCTTTCTAACCCAAACATACTCCCTATTTGGTATTCCTATATGTTTGTAATAGCATCTAGTAGGGGTATGTCCTATTTTGTTACAATAGGTACAAGAGTAATGATTGTAACTAGAGGTTTGTCTAGGAGAGGAATGAATCTTCTTAGGAGGTCTATTTTGATTAATCTTCCTATTGTTTGTACTCTTAACAGGATTAATCTTACTGTTACTAGAAGATCCTAAAACATGGTTTGGTTTTACAAAAATAGTTTTCCTAACCTCTTTTATCTTTGGGTGAGAAGTATATCCTAAACCTGTCTTATTGTTTGAATGTCTCTGAACACTTAGGATATCAACTAACTTCTGTTTTCCTTTATTGAAGTTATTTACTCTTTGTCGAAGATTTTCTATCTTTTCTTCTAAAGAACTACACTTAGTGCATTTGTGAGTAATGTCTATCTTAGATTTTACTACATCTAGTTCTTCTTGTAAATTTCTACATTTACTTTCTAGGGAAGAAATTATCTCATTTTGCCTAGTGCTAACTTTAGAAAATTCTTGACATATTTTAAACATATTTTCCATGGTAAACTTTAAATCATGAAAAGATATAGAATTCTCACTAACCTGGGAATCTTCAACATCAGAATCATGTGAGGCCATCAAAGCAACTTGTGCTTCTTCTTTATCAGAATCAGATGATGAACTTACTTCATTATCATCCCAAGCCAAATATGCTCTTCGAGTAGGTTGATCTCTTTTCTCGAATTTCTCTCTTAGACCATGTTTCTTCTTCTGAAGATTTGGACAATCTAACTTGAAATGTCCCGGTTTGCCACACTCAAAACATGTAGTCTTTTGAGATGAAGAAGACTCATTGTTTCTTTGGAATACTTTATTGTTGTTAAATCTAACATTTTTCTTTTTAAGAAACTTTCCAAAGTTCTTCACTAGAAGATTCAGATTTCCATTGTCTTCTTCTTCAGAATCTGCATCATATTCTTCTTTGATGCTTTCTTTTGCTTTTAGGGAAATTGATCGATACTTCTTCTCATGTTGTTCATGCTCTTCTAAACGATTCAATTCTAACTCATGTTCTTGGAGTTTTCCAAAGAGAGTTGCAAGAGTCATATTTGATAAACTCTTCTTCTCTGAGATGGCTGTTACTTTTGGTTGCCATACTCTTGTAAGTGATCTTAGAACTTTCATGTTCAAATCACTGTTTGAAAATTGTCTACCAAGAGCAATCAAATGATTAATTAAATGAGTGAATCGTTTTTGCATGTCTAATACCTTTTCTCCTGGAAGCATTCTGAACATTTCATATTCTTGAGAAAGAGTATTGATTTTTGATCTCTTAACTTCATCTGTTCCTTCATGAGTCACCATCAAAGTATCCCAGATTTCTTTTGATGAAGTGCATGTTGATACTCTGAAAAATTCATCCATGCCAAGAGCAGATGTAAGAATGTTCATTCCTTTGAGATCATGTTGAACTTTCTTCTTTTCTTCTTCACTCCAAGTACTTTCTGGTTTTGGTTGTGAAGTTCCTTCATCATTTGTTGTTACAGGCACAAAGGGTCCTTCTTCAATGACTTTCCATATTCCTGAGTATAATGACTTTATGAATATCTTCATCTTGATTTTCCAGAAGTCATAGTGTTCTCCATTGAAGAATGGTGGCCTGTTTATGTTATGTCCTTCACTTGTTCCATGATTGGAAGAGGATGCCATCTTTTCCCGGATCTTAGGAATAACTTACCTAAACCTCCGCTCTGATACCAATTGTTAGAACAGATAGCAACCTGAGAGGGGGGGGGGTGAATCAGTGTTGCCCCAATTTTCGCCTTATTGAAATCGTTACTTTCAAGTTTATGATGATCACGAGTTGATCTTGTAATTGCAGCGGATATGAACAATGCTTGAAAGTAAATGTGAAGGATAAACAGAATCACACACAAGATTTATCCTGGTTCGCCTTCAATCCACCGAAGACTACGTCCAGTCCCTCAAGAAACCCCTTAAGGATTTTTCCACTATTGATAAGAATTTCTTACAAGTTCCTAACCCTAGGACCCCAAGAACTTCTACCAATATCCTGTGAAAGCAAACCGCTTTCAACAACCCCTGAAAGCAAACCACTTTCAGTTCCTGAAGGCAAACCACCCTCAGACCTTGAAGACAAACTTGTCTTCAATCAAAACCCTGAAAGCAAACCACTTTCAGTAACAACAACCCTTCACCGAATACCACGGTGAAGAACTCAATCTTACAGAAAGAGATGAAGAAGATATTACACCTGGCTGTTTCAATCCTTTAACACACAATTGGATTGAACATGAGAAATTATGCTTTTAAGGCTTTTTAAGCATAATACAATTCTGAGTTCTTCAAGATATGAACAACAAATGTGTTCTTGTAAACATGAAGATCATGAACTCAGAATTTAGGCTCTAAAAGATTTAAGTTCTAAAAGATGAACCTATTTTGAAAAAGCTTTGGCCTAATGTGTTTTTCTCATGTGAAATGTGTAAATTTCGTGTGTGTGTGTGTTCTATGTTGTTGTTCTTGTGTGTTGTGTTTTCTGGACTCAAATGGTCTTTATATAGGCAAGGGAAACGTCCTTGAACCATCACAACCCTTTTCAAAAGGTTTGGGACACAATGGTTCATGAAAAGATGCAACTTTTCGTTCTGGTAATCGATTACCACACTTAGTGTAATCGATTACACAAGTGACCGTTTCAGTTTGAATTTGAATTTCAAACATGTAATCGATTACAAGACTGGAGTAATCGATTACTTGCCTTGGTGTAATCGATTACCATAATGGTGTAATCGATTACACAGAAGCCCATTTTCCAGAAACTTATTCTTTGAGACTTGCTTTAGGTTTTCTACTTCTTTTAAGTTATGAAAACACTTAGCTTGATTATATTAGGTATTTTGAGAGCCTTTATGCTTTAATAAACCTTTAGAAGCATAACTCACCTAATTCTAAGACTTCTAGACTATTGATGGACTTGAGTGCTTGATTTCTTTGAAGTCTTCTTTTCTTCTTTTTGTTGATGAGTTTGTCGTCATCAAAACCACAGCCAGGGTCAGGAGCAAGACCTTCTTCACATTTGATACAAAGAAGAAGAGCTTGGAGACAACCTTTTCTAAGACTGTGGCAGATGCAGCACTGACAGACGTTAAAAAGAAGAAGTCTACTGCAAAGACCGCCCTTACCGAATCTTAAAAGAGGTTGAACGCCATGACCGAAGAAATGACTAAGGTTAAGGCTGAAGCCGCTGCTGCTGCTGCGAAGCTGGCTGCCTTTGAGAAGGACTTCGCCAATGAGAGTGCCAAGCAATATATTGAGGGTTTTAATTCCGCCAAAGCACAAGTGCGGTTCCTCTTTCTTGATGCCGATGTTTCTTGCATGGGAAAATGGAAAGATGTGGCCGCCGCTGGGCTGGTGGGAGACGACTCTGAAGACGAGGTGAATGAGGATATGGTCGACGGCGGGGAAGATAACAATGCTCAAACTTGAGTGTGTTGCTGCAGTCTATAGCTCTTTTTATTTGTCGTCCGTTCCTGTTGTTTTTGTACTTGTTCGCCTTTCTTTGCGGGCGCCTCTTTTGTGCCTTGCATTTTGACAATTAATGAAATATTTTGTCTTTATAAGTCTTCATTATTATGCTAAGTGTTAAACTCGTTTTGTTAAATCGTAAGCCGCCACTGAGCTAAAAAAATGGTTTTTGTGATCGCCACTCGACCCTTTGTACAAATAATACTTGAAGTCACTTGCATCTGTTCCATAAGTTAACTTAAATGGTGTTTCACCTGTGGTGGACTGGGGGGTAGTGTTGTAGACCACAAGACTACTGGTAGTTCTTCCAACCAACACCCATTTGCCTCATCGAGACGCTTTTTTAATCCTGTCAAAATTACCTTGTTGGCCGCCTCAGCTTGGCCATTTGTTTGGGGATGTTCTACCGAGGTAAATCTAGTTTGGATTCCCCATTCCTCAAAAAATTCTTTGGTCACCTTTCTTGTAAACTGGGTTCCATTGTCTGAGATTATGGCCTGGGGCACGCCAAACCTGCAAATAAGCCTCTGAAAGTAAAATTTCTTTATTTTGTCCGAAGTGATGGACGCAAGGGGCTCTGCCTCAATCCACTTTGTGAAGTAATCAACTGCCACAAGTATGTACTTGATTTGCAATCTGGCAGTTGAAAATGGTCCGACCAAATCCACTCCCCAGAGGGCGAACGACCATGGTGAGGATATGGTCACCATTAGTTCTGGTGCCGCTTTATGTAGGTCCGCAAACACTTGGAATTTGTCACACTTCCTCACATAATTCTGACAGTCCTTCCTTAAAGTTGGCCAATAAAACCCAGCCCTTAGAATCTTGGCGCCCAGGGAACGCCCGCCAATGTGACTAGCACAGGCCCCCTCATGTACATCTTTCATCAAGTCTTGAGCTTGCTGTTCAGAAACACATTTTAACAAAGGTGCTGAAAAACCTCGCCTGTACAATTCGCCCTGTATCATTGTAAAGTAACTGGCCGCCCGCCTCCTATCTGCTGTAATATCGGACGTACCAATGGAAGCTCTTTCCAATACTTCAATTATGGGGGACATCCAATTGTCGCCCTCAACTACCATGCATACCTGCTCTATCGTGAATTGCAGATCGATAATTTCCAGGTCTTCTTGTGCTCGCCAGCTTGGCGAGCAAGTCCACACGCTGATTCTGCTCTCTAGGGACATAACTTATCCCAACGCTTGGAATTTCCCCCATTAAGTGCTGTGCTTGCCTCAAATATTTTTCAAGCAGAGGATCCTTGACTTGATACGCGCCTTGTATTTGGTTAGTGACCAAAAGTGAATCACTTTTAATCTCCAACTCCTCAATTTCTAGTTCTTTTGCCAAAGCGAGGCCCATCAGCAACGCCTCGTACTCTGCCTGGTTGTTGCTCGCCTTGAAATCAAACCTCAAAGACTGTTCGACTTGAACTTCGTTTGGACCACTCAAAATTATTCCTGCTCCACTTCCACGGGAATTAGACGACCCGTCTATGTACAAAACCCATATATTTGGTCCTAGCTCCTCGCCCACCATAGTTAATTCTGCTACAAATTCAGCCAACCCCTGTGGCGAGACTTTTCCTCGCGCCTTGTAGATCAATCCATACTCTGATAATTCTACTGACCAGCCCACCAGTCTACCTGACAAATCTGGCTTTTGCAAAACTTGTTTCAATGGTAAATCTGTCTTCACCTTCACCTGAAAGCTCTAGAAGTAAGCCCTCAGCCGGCGATCTGTAACCAAGACCGCTAAGGCCGCCTTCTCAATCCTTTGGTACCTCTTTTCTGCACCCTGTAAAGTATGACTTACAAAATAAATAATATGCACTTCAACTTCAATGTCTTGTGTGATTACTGACCCTAAAGTGCGATCAGTTATTGCAAAGTACAACAGTAGCGACTCGCCCACCACTGGCTTTTGTAAGATTGGGGGTGCAGACAGAAATTGCTTGAGTTTTCCACACGCCTCTTCACATTCCGGCGTCCACTCGAACTTAGTGCTCTTCTTCAAACATTTAAAAAATGGGACCGCCTTCTCCCCTGCATGAGGTAAGAACCGGGCCAGAGAGGCGACCTTACCTGCCAAACGCTGAACCTCCCTGATTGTCGATGGGCTGACCATCTCCAGTATCGCCCTGCACTTGTCGGGGTTGATTTCAATTCCCCTAACTGTCACCATAGAGCTTAGGAACTTCCCACCAAGAATCCCAAAAGAGCACTTTTTTGGGTTTAAACGCATGTTATAATGTCGCACTCGTTCAAAGGCCTCGCCCAAATCTGTCAAATGGTCGCCCGCCTTTGTTGAGGTAACAGTCATATCATCAACATACAATTGCATATTTCTACCTACCTGATCCTCAAACACTTTATCCATCAAACGTTGATACGTTGCCCCTACCTTCTTAAGTCCAAATGGCATAGTTTTGTAGCAATAATTAACCTTTCGAGTCATGAACGCAGTCTTTTCCTCGTCCTGAGGATGCATACAAATTTGGTTGTAGCCTGAAATAGCATCCATTAGGCTCAACATCTCATTACCCGACGCCCCATCCACGAATTTGTCAACATTTGGCAATGGGTAAGCATCTTTGGGGCACCACTTATTGAGGTCGGTGTAATCTGTGCACATTCTCCATTTTCCATTTGCTTTCTTCACTAGAACCACATTGGCTAACCATGTTGGGTACTTAACTTCTCTGATGAAGTTCTCTTCTAACAACTTGACGGTCTCCACCTTGACCACCTTGTCTCTTTCTTCTCCCATCTTCCTTCGGAATTGGGCGACTAGCTTAGCATCCGCCTTAATTGCCAACTTGTGACAAATAACATTTGGACTAATGCCAGGGACATCTTTGAGCGTCCAAGCGAACAAGTCCAAGCTTTCTGCCAATAGGCGAGTTAAACGATCCTCGTGACTGGAAGAGAGCTGTGTTCCAACTTTCAACATTCTATCACCCACCTTTATGGTTTTAGTTTCTTCAATGGGCCTTGGGCGGGCGCTCGACACCTCAATTCTGGGGTCAAGTAAGGAACTTCCACTGATTTCATAGCATCGATGCCCTATTTTAGCATTCTTCTTTCCATAGCTGGCGATGCTTTCACTGTAACATTCGCGCCCCCTGATTTGATCAACCTTTAATGTCCCTATCTTCCCACTTGCTAACAGATACTTCACTGTCAAGTGTTTTGTAGATATGACCGCACATATTTCGCTTAGGGTGTCTTGCCCTATTAAAACATTGTATGACGATTTGCAGGCGAGCACTATATATTTAACTTTAACTGCTTTTGCAAATCCTTCTGACCCAAAAATGGTCTTCACTTCCACACAACCCCTTGGAACCACATGCTTGCCCGAGAATCCTATGAGGGTTCCAGTGTATGGTAAAAGTTCTTCCTCCTTGAAGCCCATCTTCTCAAATGCCTCACCATATATAATGTCGGCCGAACTCCCCTGTTCGAGAATTACCCGCCTAACATCGTAATTGTTTATTCTCAGCTGCACAACAATGGGATCGCCCTTATGCGGCAGCACTAGGGATGGCAACGGGTAGGGTCGGGTGCGGGTTTAACCATACCCGAACCCGAACCCGAAATCATATACCCGAACCCGAACCCAAACCCAAACCCTGTTCGGGTAGAAAAACCATACCCGAACCCGAACCCGTTGGGTTTCGGGTTTCCCATACCCGAAATCATACCCGCGGTAAACAAAGGGAAACCATAAAAAACCCGTAAACCCGACTCATACCCGAACCCGATTACTAATGCAGTAGCAGCAACATCTTCATAGTGATTTAAAAAATGACTCTAGAAGCCAATTCAAAATTCCATATTCAAGATCATGAATATATATATAAAGATATATATTCAGAAAATTGAAAGTTGAAACAATGAAATCCTAGTAATCACTACTAAAGTACTAATATATATATATATATATATATATAAAGATATTTTAGTAATTTAATATATAGAGATCAGGTTTCGGGTAGGGTTCGGGTTGGGTTTCACCATACCCATACCCGAACCCGAATAGTACTTTTAGAATCGGGTAAAACCCGAACCCGAACCCGAACCCAAACAGAACGGGTTTTACCCGTAAATTCAGGTCGGGTCGAGTACCCGCGGGTATGGTTTTTTTTGCCATCCCTAGGCACCACCCCTTTAAAATCTTTGCTAGTAAAAACAATATCTGGATGATCAAAACCAAATTCTTCCTCATGAATAGAATGCACCGTCGCGCGAGCTTGGCGAACATATCTCTTACGCCTAGCACTGGATTCATCATGAAAGCCTCCTGCAATGCAGTTGAGTGTGCCCACCGGGTTTCCCCGAAGGCGTAGTATCATCCAGGTCTTCCAATTCGACACCTCCTCTTGCATGTCCTCGACGGTTGATATGATGTATGGGTTCTAGCCTAACATACTGGCTTAGATGCCCCGCCCTTAACAATCGCTCGACTTCTTTCTGTAAAGTGACGCAGTCGTCCGTATCATGTCCCATAACTCCATGGTAATCGCACCAACGCCCAGTATCTACGTTTGCAGGCGACCTCCGTGGAGGGCACGGGCGTGTGATAAGGTTAGTCTGTCTATTGTCAGCAAGTATTTTGGACAGTCTAGTTGTTAATGGTATGGTTGCTCGATCCATTAGTGGCGAGTAATGGGGTGCCTGTTGCCGAGGCGGTGCTTGTTGCTGAGGCGCGCTTCGCCCTCCAAAATTTGGGCGAGCTTGATAATTCCTCCACTCTTGACTCACAAATGCCGCAGTTTGGTAAGGGTTACCATGATTCCGTCGTGGCTGGTCACAGGGCTATTCCCTCCGAGGCAGGAGGTCAACCTGTCGCCCTCGCCCCTCGTGTCGCCTTGGTGGCGCATCCAATGAGTCCCACTTTCGCTTCTGTTCATCATCTTCCTCCTCCAAGATGAAGACTTGGGCCCTCGCCCGAAGGTCCGCCATATCCCGCGGCGGGCGCCTACTCAACTAATTGTTCAATGAGCCCGCCCTGAGGCTTTGCTTGAAGGCGTTCACACATGTCTCTTTCGGTGGATCCTCAATTCGCACCATGGTGGCGTTGAACCTCGCCATGTACTGTTTCAAGCTCTCCGCTGTACCCTGCCTGATATTGAATAATGCCGCAGTGGTCACCCTTTGCGTCCTACTCGCCGCAAAATGTGAAAGGAACTTGTGTGAGAATTCTGTGAAATTGTTTATGGAATATGAGGGCATCTTTGAGAACCAAGCCAACGCTGTTCCCTTCAATGTTTATGGGAAAAACCTGCACTTAACCGCGTCGGACGCCTAACTAATCACCATCTTAGTCATAAAGGAATGTAAATGCTTTTTAGGATCAGCCTCGCCTTAATAAGTGTCCAATGAAAGATGCTTTACAGCGTCCGGTATGGGAACCGCCTGTATCGCTATCGAAAAAGGTTGGAACTCCACCATGTTTTCCGCCTCCTTGAAGCTCTCCATCCCTGAGTCCTTCTGTTGTCGGAAGTACTCTAATTGAGCTTGTAGATGTTGATTTTGCTACTGTATAGCATCAAGGACGCTACACACCCTGTTCCAATCTCCAAGAGAGACGTTGAAGGGGACGGGCTGGGGCGTGCCACCACCTATTGCTGTCGTATCCAGCTGTTCGAGGTTAGGGTTCCGTGTTGGGGAAGGAGACAGTGAAGTTGGATCCGTCGCCGCTTGTCCTCCCCCTCGCCCACGGCCGTGCCCTCTTCTCGTGTTGCCTGACATAGCCTCTCTCCTCGTGATAGTGGGGGTTAATTTACCTTTCCCCACAGACGGCGCCAAATGTTCTCGGAGTGAGATAGTATAGGAGAGAAATGTTATTATTAGAATATCAAGAGACGATTCAAGACCCTTTTTACATGAGCCCCCTACTAGATATTTATAGGAGGAGGAGCCATAAATATCTTTAGTCCTAACAGGCCTATGGGCCTCAAGAATTGAGCCCAGTAAATTACAAATTATCACCCCCCTTATATTACAAATATACCCCCAAAGTAGCCTGAGTCGCCCTGTCAAGCCATTGAGTCGCCCTTCCACTGGGTAAAGGCACTCGCCCAGTCCATTCACTATTCAACGGGTGCCAATTGTAGTGGTAAAAAGTAGGTTTAAATGCAATTTGTGTCCATGGTGTTTCACACATTTGTAGAATGGACCCCCGGGTATTTTTGACACGATGTGTACCCTCATTGATTTTCAGATGAGCAACGTTTGCACGTCCAAAAATGGCTTATGTGGCAAAACGCTTATTTTGTCAGTTGAGCTACACAATGAATTGGTATTAATATGAACAAACTTTTATTTATATGATCAATCATATCAATAAAAAAATATGAATATAAATAAAAGATGTTTTTAGCATTCTTATTCTTATTTTCCCATTCTTAAAATTGCACTCAGCTTCATACCAATGTATCCTCCCCCGAAAACCAAAGCTTTCCCATTCTTATTTTCTTTGATTGCCTCCTTCAATTTGTCAGCAATCTCTCTCGAATAAAATATTTTTTTAGCATCAGCTCCTTGTACACCAAAATCTATCAATCTTAAAATCTGCATTACAAAATCAGTATTATTAGTGGACTGGGCGAGCACTTCGCCCAGAAGAGGGCGACCGGGCAACCATGATGAGGACCAGCGTATGGCGAGGTAGGCGGGCTAAGAGGCGAAAGGTTGAGGCTTTAGGCCAAATGTTCTGAGACCCAGTGGTCCGTATTCTGTAATCTAGGGGTTTAATGTTATGTAAGGGTTTTTAATGCTATTTATGGCTCCCCCAGTGGCCAAATGTTCTCCGATCAAAGTCAACACCACCACTTCCATGTTGATGATCGGAAGAGAGCAGTAGAGGCGACAACAGAGGATACGATGGTCTTCGTTGTCTCATAACCTGAGCAAAGAAAACCATCGACGCCATAGTCAAGCTGGCTGGCGAATTTGATGCCATTCGCACCCTCTTTTTTTCCCTGATATTTACTTCATGCTCTTAATCCTTTTTGAAATTTATGCTTCTGAGTGTTCACGCTTTGATTTATTGTTGTTTGATGTTCAGATAGCAGATTTACACTCTGTACAAAAGGTGTTTGACGAAAATCCTCAGTAAGCCGCTACTCCGCGGAAGAGAGCGCAAAGAAATGCGATGCTGCCTCTGTTTGCCATAGCCAAGCTGGCTAGCGAATTTGAGGCCATTCGCACCCTCTCTTTTTCCCTGATATTTACTTCATGCTCTTAATCCTTTTTGAAATTTATGCTTCTGAGTGTTCACACTTTGATTTTTTGTTGTTTGATGTTCAGATAACAGATTTACACTCTATACAAAAGGTGTTTGACGAAATGCCTTAGTAAGCCGCTACTCCGTGGAAGAGAGCGCAGAGAAATGCGATGCTGCCCCTGTTTTTCACCGGTTTGCTCTCTTGCTATCGGAGTGCGTGAAGGCTTGTGAAATTGAAACAACCAGTACCTATGTTTCCCTTCCAATGCTGCTCCCGATGGTGTCAATGCTTCAACTGTTTTCTCCAAAATCGCAATCGTATAGCCAAGCTTGTTGTCGAACCTAAGGCCACGCCCACGCTTTTGAATGAAGAATCCCCAAACAATAAAATTATTAATGTATCCCTCTCTGATATTTACTGTGTTTTTTATCCTCTTTTAAATTTCTGTTTTTGAGTTTCTATGCCTTGGTGCCTTCTTTTTGGCAGTAGTTAATATCTCTTTCATCGTTTGATGCTGATAAATGTGTAGGTTTCAATGTTGCACACAAAGTGTTTGACGAAATGCATTCTAACCCCTTCTTTGTTTCAAGTTGTCCTATATATGTCTTGTTAAAAGTTTGATGCGCACTAGCTTCTATGATTGAATGAACAATGAATTTCCTAATACCAGTCTGTGATTTATAAGTTGATTGAGAAGATTCTGATTTAAGTTACCTCAATGTATTCTACTAAGCATATAGTGTCTTTGCCATTGTGGTTGAATGTGTTGTAAAAAAAAATTGTTGTCACAGTTCCTTATCTTTCAAATGTAAGGGTTTTAGCAATTTCAAAATTCTTGGTTAAGGTTGGAAACAAGTAGCTTATCTTTATGCCATTATAATTGATGAGGACTTGGGTTAATTAAGGGCAGTAACATGTATCTTAGATTAGATGCTTTTTGGTGGGTGGAATGTTTGGATTATCTATATTTGGTTTGGCTGTATCTTTCTTCTCCTTGCATTGTCATAACTTATCATTTTAAAATTCCACAAGTGCTTTGTGAATCGTTCACTAGAGCAGATGCTTCAAAAACCAATCATTTTCCAACCTGTTGGCACGATTTTGTTAACTCTACCTTTAATGAGTCTCATGCGATTACACACATAGTGGTAAGAATTTCTTTTCTCATCCTTTAATATGCATATTTAGGCCTCTTCATCTAGTAAAACCCTTTGTTACTTGTTTTAGTTCATAATTTTTTTTTTCAGTTCATACAATATATTGTCATAGGGTATGTTAGTGAACGTGTGCTCCAAATCTATCTTCAATTCGCAGCTTTGATCCGCCACTTGTTGTTTTTTGAAAATTTATGTGGTCAAATTTTGTCTTTGGCTTCTCTCATTAAAATTATGTTGTGATTTAAAAAGAACCAAAATTATGTTGTCATGATGTTTCATAACTGATTATGCTCAAGTCAAACTTCAAAAAAAATTATGTTCGCAGTTAACTGATTATTCTCTCATTAACTGATTAGGTTGTCCCATAGAATATTATGCTCAAGTATTTGCTAGTTCAATTTTGTTACAAGCTGCAGGGTGCCATGAGCCTTGTTTCTGGAAGGAGATAGAAATTTTCCGGATAAGGAGACACTTCTTTACACTGCCTCAATTGGAACTGTGGTAACACGTCAAGTTAGTATAACCTCTTAATTAATTTCCTTTGTGGCATGTGTCGTTTGGTGTTGATTTTGATACCGTAAGGCTATATAACCCGGTACTTCATGGATACCCTTTGAACATTCTCATCTATTCCAAAAAAAGGTTTCCAGCTGGATCCAACCACGGACTAGGACCCTCTCGACGGCAAACCCTACTAAGCTTATTCCATAAGACTTCATATCTGCTTCATTGAGTTTCATTTTATCAAAGGTGTCGGCGTGGATGACGTCTGCCGAACTTCTCTGATCCAACAACACCCTTTCAACATCATACCCAGCGACGCGCAGTAGAACTACCATTGGATCATCCTGGTGTGGGACAATTCCTTCAAAATCTCGCACACTGAAAGTTATGTTTGGTTGATCATAGCCGTGTTGACCTACGCGAATGGAGTTTACTTGTTGTGCATATTTCTTTCTCATCGAACTGTTTCACCGCCTCTGCATAATCCTCTAGAGATTAACCCAACCAGGGCGATTGGGTTGCCCATCGGCGGGTCGTCCTCCGCTACCGTCGTCGTTAATGCCTTGGCTGGCACGTTGGGTTCTCGCCGGACTTCTCCTCTCAAGACTGAGTTAAACGGCCTTCGATGATCAATCTTTCCAGATCTCAAAACAACGTCCAGTAATCTTCTGTTACATGTCCCAACACCCGGTGGAAATAGCACCAGCAGTTTGGGTCTGCATTCTGAGGCGGTCGCCTTGCTGGCTTGGGATAAGTTATCAAACCTTCCTTGTCTACTTCTTCCAAAACTTGACCCAGGGGCGCGTTGAACTGCACCCTTAGCCTTCCATGTTCGGTATATGCACTTGTTGTTGTTCTCGAGCTAAACGGTTTTCCCTGCGATTCCACTCTCTTGCGCCCTTTTGGCGACAGACTTCATATGGGGAGAGTCTGTTGTTCCTAAGCGGGTTGGCTTATCTTGGAGGATTCCATTGGGGGGATCCTTCCCTTAGGGTCGTCTGGTGGAATGGTCCTCGCCATCACGCGTCCTTTTGTGCATGTTATCCTCTTCCTCCAGCATAAATTTGTGCGCTCGAGATCTGAGCTCCTGCATAGTTTCCACCAGGCGCCTGGTTAGGTCGTTGTTCAGATCGCCCTCCCTTAAACCAGCTTTGAACACTGCAACGCACACTGAAGGCACGGAGGTGTACTACCAACTGGTTGAATCTAGACAGGTACCTTTTTATTGTCTCGCATTTCCTTTGAATAGGGTCGCGACGGTCACCTTCTTCATCTAGTTTGCCGAGAACTGAGATAGGAATTTTCCGAGAACGATGTAAAATCTCCGATGAGCCAGGTGGTAGGGTGGTAAACCAGGTCATCGCCGACTTCTTGAACGTCGACAGTAGCATCTTGCACTTCACCAGGTCTGTGACTCCGACGATGACCATCCTAGTGTTGAGTACACAAGGTGGTCTCGCGGATCTGACTCTCTAGAATACGGCTCCAAAACCAGCATTTTCAAGTGTTCCGGGATGACCGTGTTGGCGATAGCCACCGCAAACGGCTGGAAGTTGGCGACGTTGGCCACCTACCGCTGACCTGCATGTTGCCGATCATTTCTTTCCCCAGTCATCTACTCGATTCGAGCCTCCGGATGCTCGTTGGTGCACTGTAAACCATCCAATATGTCTAGAATTGCTTGCATATAAGGGTTTGGGACGTTCACTGTCGTCATTGCCGACCGCGTCCTGTAGGCCAGGATCACCGTAGACTTGGGGCCTAGGTCAATTTTACCAAAGTCCCACAGTGGCGTTCTCCTGTGGGAACAAGATGGTGGCTAGAGTCTTAGATCTAGGGCTCAGAGGATCTCGAGGTCCTCGGATCTAGGGTTCCTATCGCCGTGTATATGAGATATTTTGTAAGAAGTGAAATCATGCCTTGAATAGAGAAGGTATTTGCCTTTTATAGTGGGGCAAAACCCTAAATCTATATAGCTGGGGCCTTCAGTACCCCTTATTGGGCTTTGTGCCCTCTAGTCAGTCTAGGCCCATAGCTGGAGTGGTGACTCGCCTAGGTCGCCTGCCCTTGTTCGCTTGGGGAGGCTAATCCTGATTAGGGCGTGTCGCCACACGCCAATCCAGTCCCTAAAGTGGTGGTCCTAAGCCGCCACAAATGGTTTTCTGAATGCTAGAATTCTTATGTTGTATATAATAATCTCTTTTAACATTAATTTTTTTTTTTACCTCTCCTCCACCCAATTCTTTCTCTTCTCTTTCTCATCTATTTCTATTATACCAAACAACCTATAAAATCTACTATAAGCTCATCTTCTTTCTTCTCTCTTTCTCTCTTTAACCAAACAAAGTATTAATGAATTCCCTTTTTGCTTTAAAAAAATATCTGAGGTGGTACACACCCAACATTATTGCATTCTACAATTTCCAACAATGTAACAAAATGGCAAAGTAAATAAAAAAAGAAACCAAGAAATAGCTGCATCAAATATGCTTCAGTCCATTTAAAAATCTTCATCAAAAGGGAAGAAGTGAAAACCAGGTGCAAGCAATTCCTAACAGTCCTAAAGTGATAAAGTTCTGTTTACCAGGTGAGTTACCTGCAAATATAAATAGCTGGCATTAAAAAAAATTAAATATCATAAATTTACATGGTGCCACCATATCTCTGTTGTTTACCTAATTGAAGATAGTTGTTCCTAATATTCCAT
This sequence comes from Acmispon strigosus, assembly GCA_030819835.1. Taxonomy (NCBI): domain Eukaryota; kingdom Viridiplantae; phylum Streptophyta; class Magnoliopsida; order Fabales; family Fabaceae; genus Acmispon; species Acmispon strigosus. The sequence goes on along the minus strand of JAUAMA010000007.1, from coordinate 16,981,229 downwards.
TCAAAATCCCAATGCTCCCTGTCATTTTTTATAGTCCAATAACACCATCCAAAGGAAGCTGCATTATAAACATCCAACTGTGCCCTTCCAAAATCCTGATAATCTTTTTGGGATCCGCTTGTTACATTCCACTCATTCACCCATTCTCCTGAAATAAGCACAAATTTCATGTTATGTCCACCATAACGGAAAATGTTGGGTAGATAACCAAAGTGGAAAAAGAAATAAGAGAAAAGTAATGAATGTGGTATATGATGTGAAGTGATAAGAAGAGAGATAGAGAGAAAAATGCGGTGTATTTGAGGTGTATACACGGTTTGGGTGTCTACATATCATAACAAGTTCATAATTGTGAAGCATCCAATGAATTGCAAACAAACAATAAGGGGAGTGGTCTTACCGATAAAAACGAGTGGGCCATTTGAATTGTTCAAGACTTGCAATTGACCTTCCCTGCTTTTGTATATGTACTGTATATTATCCTCAGCACTCTTATTAACAAAAAATGTGTCAAAGAGATTGTAGAAATGCAAATCCAAAACTACATTGTGAGATCCAATGTAGGCTTGATAAAGTTCCAAAGGATCTGCATTGCCAATTCTCTGGCAGATTATCACATACGCTGATGATGAGTATTTCCGAACAATTTGGTAGCCCTGTGTATAGTATGAAGTTAAAATATCTAATGGAACTGCAGGAGCAGATGGTTCATTCAAAAGCTCAATTCCAAGCAATGCAGGATGTCTTGCATATCTGCAAATGAGAATGTCTTCTCAGTAAGGTAAACACACCATTCCCAGAGCATTTGCTTTATCGTGAAGCCAGAGAAGCGACTAAAATCTCGTATACAGAGACAGAGTCAAGCCATTTCAATCTGCTATACGCCCCGTTTGTATGCAGACCAAAGAGCACTAAATAAAACTTATCTAATGTTCTTTTAGTAGATAAGCTCCAATAAGTCTGTAACCAAATGGTTAATAGCATCCAACAGAAAAGGCCATTGCCTCTTCATAGTTGAAGCATCTTCAGGAAAAAAAAAACAAACATGCGACTACTCTTTCTTTCTGATGAAATTCATAACAGTACTATTTCTGACCATGAAGAAAAGGGAAAGTCAAATTAAAGGAAGCAAAAAGCTGAATGAAGCTTCTAAATTTGGATGAGAACCCTACTTGGATACAATTTATAAATCTAAATTCAGTCTTTCAATGCTAAAAAATTATCCTCTTCATGCAAAAGGAGCTGAATTCAATATATTTTGTGATCTCAACAAGTGTATGGTCATGGGAGCTGTTTATTCAATAGCAAGAGCAATTTCTCCAAATATATTTGCAAACTTGAAACATACCTAGAAACCAAAAATTCAATAACATGTAATGATTCGGAAATGTAATCCGGAGAAGTCGGCCAGCCCGTAAATCCATCTCTGCTGGCACTATGTTCCATTCCATTTTGGGAACCAGGAGCAGCATGAAGGTCAATTATGCATTTTGTATCATATTTTCTGCAACATAATAATTAGGCATATTGTAAGAAGGAAAAAATGAAGTTTCAATTGTGTTCAAAACACTGAAGATAGTACGGTAAAACCTACTGTGCCCATGAAAACGCATTATCTAGAGCTTCAAGACTTCCTCCAATATATGGATCTGGAGGATCAGGGTCAAAAGCAATCCACCAACCAACTGGTATCCTCACAGTATTTATTCCATGTTTATAAAGAAATTTGAAATCCTCTATGGTGATAAAGCTATTTCTATGTCTCTGCAGTTACAAAAAGCTGAACAACATAACAGGGAACACAATCTGCTATTTTGTTTTATTTTATGTTTGTGATGGTTTAATGAGAAAATATATAGCATAAATGAAAAATAGAAAAGTTGGAAAAGTGATGTTATAGAAAACTATGTGTACACTTACTTTCAGTGCAACAACAAAAGAATGACCCCCTCATCCTGACTGGGAAAAAAAAGAAACTACTGTGAACACAAAGTATTTAAACACGAGGGACATGTAGGTGCAGGTGCAGGGCTCGATCCGTCCAGAGGAATAAATAAAACCTCCCCGAAAAAAATATATTGGCCGACCGAAAAAAAAAAAATTTTAAATGTTTAAACACATTTGGCCTCCACAAATTCACAACGGGATAGTCTTAGAATAAATACAACATATGGTTTACCTTAAGAACATCTTTTGCACGATTATGCCCATATCCATTTGCTAGCTGGTAATCTCCGCGTAAGTAGTTTGCTACAATCGTCATTTCAAACGTTGCAGCATTGTTATCCCATCCTGGTGTGTTTGGATAGTCTGCTGTAAGCTGATCACCTGTTGAAGACTATAAACAGTGGTATAATCAATCATGTAAATCTGTTAAAAAAATTGATGTCAATGTGATATTATGTTGTAGAATAATTCCATATGCCATCTTAAAGATCCTTAAATACGGTACTGGTGCTCAAAGCAGAACCCAGAAATAAAATGTTGATAAATGATTTATATTTTATAGAAAGCTTGAAATGGTGGATTCTTGATAAAAACAATCTCATGCTGTTTCATAACAAAAGAGTCCAGTTGAACTGGAAAAACAGCATCATGTTTTACATGTAAGCAAATGGCTTCCAGGGTAGCAGAAAGAAGGATGAATACCTGCAGATACGCCCCGTTTTTTATCTTGATGTGAATTCTGCTCTTCTCATTCCGCTCAATTACATATGTCTCTGATGTTGAAGGTGATTTTGCTGTCGCAGAGACGGTGCTTCCTCCACCATCACATGTGAGAAATTGGCCTCCAGAGGTACGGAGTTGGAACTCTGATTCAGATACTCTCCATAACTAAAACAGGAACAGGAGAAACTTCTGATTAAAACTTGAACATTTCCTCACATCACTCTGGCAACTTAAATCTTACAATTCCATCATTTTTGAAGTTCTGGTACACCACTGGTGTCTACCATATTTATTATTCAATTAGACATGAAAAATTAGTGACTCTTACCCTACCAAGATATAATAGCATATGAGAAGTAAGTGAAAAAGATATGCCAATTCAGAATTACAGCCACTAGTCTTGTATTAGAACTGAACAACACTTGAGAGCCTGAAAGAAATCTTCAGTAAATCTATAATAAAGTCTGTCATTCTGATTTCTTCCAAAACAACTATCACCACAGAGCCTGGGAACATTTTCCTACTATTATATCATACTAGAAGTAAATGAAAACGTAACAAAAGAGTAGAATCTAATACAAGAAACCACTTTCTTTATTAAAAAATATAATCTGTCAGACTAAAATTTCATTCTTATGGTCTACTCTATTGCACTCGAACTATAAACTGCCAATAGTCTTGTACCAGGTAACAAAAGAGAATGAAGTGTTTCAATGGATAGAGTAAACTTTATCTTCTATGACAAGGTTTTGTTAGTTGTTTTGAATCAGAAGAAGCATATTAGGTATCCCCGTTAATTAGAGGTTTATTAGGAAAGTATATAAAAGAAGAAATAATGTTGGATGTTAAATATAGTTAAACATAGTACTTAAGAGAGAATTATTCAGGAGTGATTAGCAATATGTATAGTTAAATATAGTTAGAAAAAATAGTAGGCTGTAGATAGGACCCTAAATAATAGAAGGGAAGAGAGCGGAAAATGTATTTGTAAGAGAATTGGGGCGTTTGAGCAAGGAACTACATACAATCGAAGATCTGCAGTGTTGTAATCAAGGGAGATTTTCCCTATTATTTCTAATTAAAATCAGGTTCCTAACAGCATATTCCATTAGGTTGTGTTCACTACATCAATGAGCAACTCTTATGATGCATTCTTCCAAAAATTTCACTTGAATATAGCTCACTGTAGATCATATGAAAAGTTAAGCTCTAATTTGGCTTTCATATTTCTTCTTTTGGTGTTGCCTCAATATCAACAGAAGCATAGCTTATTAAACCAATATCAGCTTGGATGGTTCAAAATTGATGGTATTTTAGAGGTTCTTCAATGTAGGCCATGTAAGGTTCAATAGAAGGCCATGTCAGCCAGCTCAAGTCACTATGCCACAAAATACTTAATTCAAATGATATTCAAGTTCAAGTGATAGGAAATATATTGGTAGACACCACGTGAGAGAAGCGAGATAAGAAAGGTAGAGATAAGATAAAAAAATATAATAGATGATGTGAGGTGATACAAAGAGAAATAGAGAGAAAAATAAGGTCGAGTGAAAATGGAGATACTGTGCGTTGTAAAAATATAGGATTGAATTAAATATGGCTTCAAAGGGGATTTTAATTTAAATGCTGGTGTATTCTGTATGATATGACAATCACAACCACAATGCCTATCCAAAGGACACATAATCAAACTCAAATACTCACAGATAAAACCTGGAATTTGAAAAATTCACCATTAGATAAGGGTTATCCATTTGACACGATGTTATTACTCTGCAAAAATGGATACATTCCAAAATATGATGCTGGATAGAAAATTATAACAAGAACACAATTGCCATCTTACCCTGAAGGTTTCCCATGAAGATGGGGCATCCCTGTCAACTGTAACATTCATTCCTCCACCATTCTCTGCAGATACATACTTCTCCAACGTCACCGACTTCAACTGTACCTCAGTTCCATCCTACATTTTTTTTTAAATCAACAATTGGATCAGCCAGATAAGTCACTAAAACTAAAAAACAATCAAGTATTTCAAAGAAAAATTGAGGAAACAAATTTGAAGTGCCTCACAAGCATGTCACCATTGGCAATGCCATCAAACAATGAAGGCTTAATCCAGCCTTCAATAACCAGCCACCCTCCTAAGTTCACTCCTCTCACTTTAGAACCCCCATGTAACCCCTCCACTGTAACAAGGTATGCAAATCAATTTTCAACACAAAAGCAAGTAAGACATTGGATTAATAACATTCTCTGAATAGAAGAAACAACTGATAAGGTGTGAAACTTTGAAGTTAATAGATTTTACATTACCTGAGTATACTCCAGAAGTGATGAGACAACAACACAGTAAGAATGCGCATGCCCATTTGGTAAAAACAAGTCCCATCAAGAGTTCGGGCTTCAAAGCCACCCAGAAAGCGTAAATGAAGAATCCATCATCCCAATTTTATGTACAAATGAAGACTTGGAGTGAAACTCCTTATCACTCAGTTACCAAATTCAACTTTGCGAACAAACATATGAAGGTAATTGGATTTGGGATTGCTTCTCTCAATTCATCAACTTACGAGGGAAAAGAGAAAATAATGATAATAGTAATTAAAAGAAGAATGTTTGAGTTATCTTGAAAAGAGAAAACAAGAATAAGGATGGAAGAAAAGAACAACTTTGTGAATAAACATGAGAAGGGTTTTGGGATTGCTTCTCTCAGTTCCTCAATTGATGGGGGAAAAGAGAAAACAATACTAATAATACAAGAATACTTTGTAGAGGGGGAAAGGGAAGAGGAAAAGCATTCACATGCAGTTTGTGAACTGAAAAGATAAACTTGCTTGTGGGGTTCTTCTTAAATTAGTTAACTAATTAATTAGGAGAGATCTTTCATTATCATTGGATGGACTTGGAGGGGAAAAGGAAGAGACAGAAAAATACTTGTTTCTAATTAATTAAGCTCTTAACTGCAACTATTTTGTTTCCCCTTTGGAATAATAGTTAATACTAATGAGAAAATTGAAGAGGATAAATAAAAACCGAAAAGGAATGTATATGTTCTTTAGGAATCTATGGCTTCATCTAAGGAGAAAAATGTTAATGCATGGTGAGTGTAAAATTTATTTACCTATGTATCTAATTAATTTATGTCTAGTTTTTTTTTTAATTAAGATAAAAAAGGAATATAATTTTTGGTCCTATATCTATCTATCTTTATTACTCCCTCCCTCCGTTCCTTTTTATAAGAGTTAAACCAACTCTGCACACCTCTTAAGAAAGTTAGGTAGTATAGTTTTTTGCATTAAATTTGTTCTCAAATGTTGTTGAATTTTCAAAATTGTCCTTAACATATTTCTTTTTAATATCTTTCTATCATTAATGTAATTTCATATTTCTAGAATTGAATAGGGGTAAAAATGTGAATTTCTTAAAAAGAAACTGCCAACACCCCTCCTCTAGCTCTTATAAAAAGGAACGGAAGGAAAATTATATAAAGAAGAAGTTTCGGTAGCCATGAAGGCTATTCTTTAATTTAGTTATTGATTGCACTACAATTAGATTTTGTGCATGGGTATTTTAGTAAAGACACATATTTATTTTCAAAGATGCAATGACAGTCGTAACAAACTTTCACGGCTCATTACCTTCCTTCATGCCATAGCAACGTCTTCTTGACTTCTTCTTCTCAATGTTTCTTAATTCAATTCTGCGGCTTTCTCTTTCACTCTTTGTTTCATTTAATCCTTCTGTTACGCTTCGACTACAGGTCGTGAACTTCTTTAGGATCGTTCAATTTTGGTAATATCATTTTTTATTTAATGGTTCATTGTGATTAGTTTTATTTTTTTATTTGATTCTATTTTAACATGTACATTGGTGAGTTTATACTTTATATCTCTTTATTCTTTCATTGCATTCCCCTCTTAAGTGTCCTTTTCTTTTCTGCACCATAGTTATATAAAAATGAGCAAGAACATTTTATTCATGACAAGCAAAGAATTACTATTACTTGGTGATAGTAAACTAATGTCTAATGATGATTTACTGTGAAGTAGTTGATATTGATAAATTCCTTATTTAAGTATTGAACTAGCATCCACTTTTCTTGCAGTTAGATGTATTTTTATTTTCCTTGAGGGGGCTATATGTGTGTGTTGATGCAAAGAATATTATAATTAGCTGAATATGTAAAAGATCTGAGTTCAAAGACTTTACCTTCTGTGGCCTAATCCACCAAAAGACTCCTAAATTCCTTGTTTACAGCAGGGTTGTCCCTCCTCTGTTTAGGGCTATTATTCATGGTTGGCTTGGTCTTTTGGTTTGGTTTTGTGTTTGGTTCTCAATAATTTAGGGGAGGAGTTGACATTGGGAAGGTATCCTTACCTCAAGGTTAATTAAAATCGGTTCAGAGGAAGGTTGGGTTTGTTTTCTTAGTTTCCCAATTGGTAGATCATCAATTTTGATGTTTGTATTGGTTCTGTTGCCTTCAATTTTCCTCGACAATCTACCTTGCTTTTTTATATGGGTATATCTTGCTGGAATTTTATACGCAGTTAAAAATAGATACTTTAAATGTGAATTTTTTGTTTTTATTTTAATTTTGGAGTTTTCTTTATTTATTTGAATGATTTTTTCGGGAATAATGATCCGTAGACATCTAAAGGGTGTAGACCACTAGAGAGAGATAGGAAGAGAAGAGAGATAAGTGATAAGTGTGATATATGATGTGATATAATTGGAAGAAAGAGATAAAGAAAAAAGATGTATTCAGAGGTGTTTGTACTGTTTAAATATACACGAATCATTACCCATTTGTTCGGTAAGCTGCCTCCTAATTCAACATGCATCAAATTTGTTTAATGATTTGTACTTTCAATTGGATCTTTAGAACATTCATGAACCTTCACCCTATAAAATAAAGTTTTTAAAATAGTTGTGGTTGACATAGGATCTGTAAGGGAGCTGGCAAGCAACGGGGCAATAAAAAATTTGGTTTTTACTGATTGAATAAAGTTGAGCAAAAACAAAGAGAAAGATGTCTCTGGTTTTCCCTTACAAATGAATCTGGCTCTCATTACTTGATGCTAACAAATATGAATGAGGCCTCTTCCTAAGGTTATGTTTGGATTTATAGTATGGGATGGGATGGGATGGGATGGGATGACAAATTTTTAAGTTTTGTTGTTATGATAGATTAATGAAGAGTAGGATGGGATGGGATGGGAAGAGGAGTGGGATGAATACCATCCAATCACATTGAAATCCATCATTTTTCTTCCTACCCAATTTGGGAGTATGGAGTGGGATCATAAAATACCAAAACAATGGAGTGGGGTTTTCATTCCGCTCCATTCTGCCCCATGATATCATCCCAGCCCATCTACCATCAATCCAAACATATCCTTACTCTAATTAACTAACTTTTGCATTTGTGTTGACTTTTTTGTTTGGTGCTTGCTGTGGTACCCCTGTTTATAAATGAGTGTATGTACAAGAGTGACGTGGACCTCTAATATTAAGGCACCTAATAATATTATACCTTGTGTTCTAATACACTCCTATACTCTTGTTAATTATGTAATGACCCCAATTTTCTTCAATATCTATTTTATGACCACCAGTAACTTCTAACTTACCACAGTTAAAAAATCATATACGTCAACTAAATAATAGAGAAGAGGAAGGGATTTTTGAGACAAGATGAAGGGGGGAGGATCGAGCATGTGTTAGTATAGATAGCAACCTGAGAGGGGGGTTGAATCAGAGTTGCCCCGATTTTCACCTTATCGAAATTATTACTTTCAAGATAATGATGATCACGAAACGATAGTTGTGATTGCAACGGAATTGGGGATTGCTTGAAAGTAAAAGATGAAGGATGAGAAGAACACACAGGGATTTTATCCTGGTTCACCTTCAATCCCAGAAGGCTACGTCCAGTCCTCTGATCACACAGAGATTTTCCACTATACCAGAAAGCAATCCACTTTCTAAAGAACCACTCCACTGAATCACACAGTGAAGATTTACAACGATCAAGATTCCTTACAAGTTCTTACACCAAGAACCCTAAGAACTCTTGTCAAACCTCAGATGGCAAACCATCAACTGATGACGCCGAAACCTACGGCGGACTTTGAATCAAACCCGATTCAAAGAGCCTTTTTCACAACTATCGAACACCACGATGGACCTTTTTACAACCACCAACAACCACGGTGAATGAATCAAACCGATTCAAGAGATGAAGAAGAAGATGCCTTTACAATGGCTGATTCAATCCTTTAGACAAGACAGATTGATCTTAGTTTGTATGCTCCAGGCAATTACAATGAAGGCTTCTTAATAATTCTGAGTTCTCAATAATTGAACATCATAAGTGTTCTTTGACATTTAGAGAACAAGAACTCAGAATGATGACTCTAATGAATGTGAAAGTTGTGGCACAAGTCATACTTGTTTCTGAGTATTAATGGACTATTTATAGGCACTAGTGATTGTTCATGAACCATTGCAATGCTTCTCAAAAGACTTGGGATGCATTGGTTCATGAAACAACACATCCAATGCACTAAAGGTTGTTAATGAACCATTGCAATGTTTCCCAAATGACTTGGGACATATTGGTTCGTGAAACAACATATATTAGGCACTAGAGGTTGCCTATGAACCATTACAATGCTTCCCAAACGTTGTGAGACACATTGGTTCATTAAAAAGCACTTTTGTCGTGCTGGTAATCGATTACAGCAGTTAGTGTAATCGATTACACTAGTCGTTGCAGTTTGAATTCAAATTTCAAACTGTGTAATCGATTACACACAACCTGTAATCGATTACAGATAGTCCAAAACTCAGTTTTAACCATCTTAAACCCTAATTGAGTGTTCCTACCAAGTCTTACTTGTGAGAACATATTATACTCAATTAGTTGATCTTTAATGAGCCTTCAAATGCAATTAAACCTTAATAAAGCATAGCACACTAAGTTGACAAGACTTACTTAAAACTAGAACCTTCATGTTTGATCTTGACGTTCTGAGCCGGTTCTTGAAGTCTTTCTTCTCTGAAGTCTTCTTTGATGTCTTCTTAAAGTCTTCCTTCCTTTTCTGAAGTCTTCGTGAAGTCCTTCTTCTTTTTGTTCCTTTCTTTCTTGAAGTCTTCCTTTTCTTTTCTGAAGTCTTTCTTCTTTTTGTGATGTATTTGTCTTCATCAAAACCTTAGCCGAGTCCAAGGACGAGACCTGATTTACAGCATGGGGTCTCGAACCAGAGAGGGAGGAACAGCGGCCGCGGCGGGGTCTCGAATCAAAGAGGAAGGAGCAGCGCGACGGTGTTATCGAACCATGGGATAGCACGTTTCAATGGATTAGCCACGTTTGATTTCTTCCACATCCGATTTCTTCATCCTACAATCGCTTATCTAAGGTAAGATTCCTCTGTAAAACATGTTTCTGGACCATGGCATGTGTAAACCACCAACATTTCGAAGTATCGGGGTGAATGGAACCATATTTGTTAATGATGGAGAAAATTTGGTAATTTGTTATTATTGTGATTCGATTGGCTGGATTCTGTAAACGCAATTCCTATGGTTCCTATGATTACAACCCTTAATTTGCTAGTGGTGAAATTTGGGTATGATTGTGTAAACCCTAATTTACGAATTTGGGAAATTTGAGAGTGGGATAATTTGGAGCCGATTGGGGCAACTAGGAGCCTAAATTTCATATTTGAGTAATAACAATCATGATTTTTGTGATTTTTGTGACTGGGTTTATTTGGTTAGGCTCAACAAACAACATTGTTTTATGAAAAAATTGGTACATGGGTTGACAATACGTTGATATTGTTTAGTAATGGATTCGGAATTCCAATTTGGTTATCAGTAATGCATTATTTTTGTGTAATTATATTGCCATAGTAAGGTTAGAAAATGTGTGGGAGGACACAAACATACACTAACTTCCTTTAGTGGCTGAATGTAGCTGACAGATTCAGTTTGTAATCAACTAATATTGTTTTGTTGAGACGTGTTTTACACTTCTCATAGATTCACTCAAGCCTTACCAAGTGTATTACAGTTATTAAGGAAAACTTGCCGAAAACATCATCATTTGGCATGTCATCATTTGGTGTCTTTTAAAGATATTGGATATGGTTTTTTCTTCAAGTGTTGTCTATTTTCATTGCCATTTGTTTGCATCTTCTCTAGCACTTAACATTTCAAATACTTTGTATGTAACATGATGAGAGTAATCCTTAAAGGTTCCCTCATAAGTACGTAATCTTTTAGGTTAGACTATTTTCTAAGAAGCTTGTTGAAGTAACCACAGAAACCAGTGGTCCATCACTCCTTAGTTAGTTTTAAGAAGCTTGTTTAAGTAACCATATAAATCAGTGGTCCATCACTCCTTCGTTAGTTTTAAGAAGGTTGTTTAAGTAACCATATAATTGAGTGGTCCATCAATCCTTAGTAAGTTGTAAGAAGCTTGTTTAGTAAGTTTAAAGGATCAAATAGCTTAATAAAGTGTGGTGTAGGTTGAGAAAAAACAAGGAGAACCATAAAAGCAGAAAACTGAGCACCATTGAGTTTAATATTTCACTTTATAACTTTACAAATAAGGGATAATATTACAAAGAACAAGAAATAAAGCAAAAGATCCCTAAGACTAAACATGTATTGCTTGATGGAAACTGCCATCCAACGAAGTTCGATTTTTTATCTCAACGGTCATGCTGGAATTCAAGGAGCTAGGAAACCTACTCACTATCATGTAGTGCGGGATGAGAACAACTTCAAAGCATGTGAGCTGCAGGGGCTGACTAATAAGAAGATGCTACTCCAGATAGCATAAAAAAGTTTGTGAGAATTGCTGCTCACCTGCTTTGAAATTGTTCGCATCCCGCACTACATGATAGTGAGTAGGTCTATTGGTTCCTTGCATTCCAGCATGATTGTTAAGATAAAATCTCAAACTCCGTTGATGGTAGATTCCATCAAACAGTACATGTACTTCTCGGCTGTAAATCAAACTCCGACCACCATGATTTGCAGAATAAGTGTATGCTTCTCGAACCACAATTTTCTTCACTGACGAACTACATCAAAGTTTGAGTTGCAGACCCACCAAAAAACAAAAATTGACATGGAAATGAAAGGAAACTCAACGATTATTAAATAGTAGAGGGTAGATGATGGAGTGATGATTTGAGAATTGTTCCATAGTAATGGGAATGTAACCAGCTTTGAATGCAATAAAGGTGAAGTGGGACAATCGATGAGTACTACATATTTGGGCGGCGCGCAGTCAACAAGACGGTGGAGAGGAAGTGAATCAAATTCAGATATATGGATCATGGAAAAATGGCAAAGTAATTTCGCCACCGGCAACGACACCACCGACTATGCGTTTTTAGTTTCTAACCACGATCCTCCATTTTAGACTTATTCAACTATAGTGTATCCCACTATATTTAGAAACTGTAAATGGCATATAATTAGTGTCAATTTATTCATTCATTTAACCGTATCCCACTATCTTTTGGGCTCCACTATGTTTGTATAATGTTGTTTCTTACTCCCTCGTCTTAAATTATAGGGTTATTTTCAGACAATCACGCCTATTAAGAAAACATGTAATAAGCTAATTAATGTGTTGGTTTTGTTACTTTTTATATAAATCTTCCAAATATGCCCCTATTTAAAAAAAATCTGAAAATTGTTAATGTAAGTATTGGATATACCAAAAGTTGGTTGAAAATATGAAAGAAGTAATTAGTATAAGTGGTAATTAAAGTTTTGGAATTTAAAATATAATGAATCCAAGGGGTAAAAAAGGAAAAGCTTGTTTTTTTCTTCCTAAAATCTAGAAGGGATCTTATAATTTGGGACACAGGGTTTGTCTCTAAAGGGTTTTATAATTTGGGACGGAGGGAGTATTTTTTTAGGCATTTAACTTCCAGGACTGCATAAGGGGCAGCACAAGGGTAACATGCTGCTGGAGGAATCATTCACATCGATGTTGGACATCATTGATGATCCTGAGAAATCAACTTCCACAATTTATTCGATCTCACTATATCTATGTTTCTTAATTAGTTGACAATGTTTAAGTTTAAGTTTTGAATTTTTCGATTTCTCATGTTTGTTTATGTAATCGATCAAAAATATTTACAATGACTTCAAGCTTCGGCTTAGGTTCTGAATGGTTTTGTCCTGAATGGTTTTGTTCTCCATTATAATCATGTTAAGCTTCAAATTTGTACAAGTCATTTTCATGTTTATAAGTATGGCATAAACAATTATTTGAACAAGTTTATAAGCATGGCATAAAATAATCAACTGTTCCATTTTTACTTAAGGTGTCTTGAAAATGCAACAGTTAATTTTAAGCACCACGGAGTAATCTATGGAAGATGCATGGCATAAACTTAAATAATCAGAGATCAATGCTTGGAGCACTAGAGTAGATTGACAATGCTCTTAATTAACTTGAAAATAGGTTCAATGCAAATAACAATCCTTCGTAGGCTAACTAGTCAAACAACATGGAGTGCACAATCTTAATCAAACTAGTTTGATATCCAAGAAATAAAAGTCTGGTATAGAACAACTTTTTTATGGCAATCCTTGCATCACCAATTAGTTTTGGATGATATGCAGATGCATAACTAGAGAAGAACGATGCATTTATGAAAAACTAATGGCTTAGAAATCTTCAAATGGGTAGAGACACAACAAAAATTGTTCAAAATACCAATCATTCACTGCTGAACAATGATTTACGATACACTACTACAGATTTGCCATATTACCACGCCTCTGTAACCTCGGTTTCGCGTTGAACCGTGGTAAAATGGTGCCCGGAGCTCTGTTACCACGGTTCCGTGATGAACCGTGGTAACTGAGGCACTCTATTACCACAGTTCCATGTCACCGTGGTAACTGAGATAGTTTTTATTATTTTTTAATAAATATTTCCTTTTACCACAATTGATACCTTAACCGTGGTAATAGAATTTATTATTGATATATACTCCAGTTTGCAGATCGAAAACTACATTGTGAACCCTTTCTTTGTTGCACCTCATGACCGCCACTCCTTCCAGTTGCACCTCATCACCGACACTCCTTCTCTCCGCAATGGCACCGCCGCTGCTTTGCATGCTCATCAGCATGAAGCTCGTCTCCGCCAATCTAACTCTTGCTCGCAGCCGTGATAGTGATGTCGTTTCCGTCTTCGTGCGTCGCCGTTCTCGTCTTCTCCCTCTGGTCGCTCTTCTCTACCTCACTGGTGAGTCTTCTTGACCTGCTTCTACTTCTAGGGTTTTTTTTTGTAGATTGTTGTTGTTGTTCAGTACTAGAGTTCAATACTAGGGTTCTGCAGGTTGCCATTTCTCGGAGCACAAGCAACATGCGCCATTTCACAATTAATACATATTAAATGCTTCCCTCTCCTACCACTAAAAGGTTTTGCAGGTCGCCGTTTCCCGGAGCACAAGAAGCGTGCGCCGTATCACAATTAAAACTTCTTACTGGTTACTCTTTTTCACCCCTATTCACTTTTCTGGTTTGCTTATAAATTCCAGACTCATCTGTTCTCCATCCATCACTCCATCATCTTCCCTGTATCCTCTGCTTCTGTGTTCATTCTTCCTTAAAATAGAAATGGCAAATGGCGTGAGTATTTGTCTTCCTTTTTCCATCAATTTCCCAGAACTACACCACTATCAAATTCAGAGCACTAATGCTCTGCGTCACACACGTATGTCCTCATTGTGTGATGCATCTGATGAGCCTTTGTACCCCAAACTTATCTTGACTTACTGGTCTTCCTTGTCCTTCGACCGCAACAGAGGCTTCGTTGGAACGGTGTTGACTCATGACTTATCCATAACCAGAGAGAAGCTTGCTGAACTCCTCAATAGTGCAGACGAAGGAGAGATGTACTCCGAACTCTGGCAAAGAGTCCGCGATGAAAAAAATATTGATGAAGTCATCTATTGCATGGAAAATCCCTCTGTTTCTCAGCGCGCTCTCTATTCATCCCTTACCCTTCGTGCCAGAGTTTTACATCTACTGCTCATAAACGTGCTTTTTCCAAGACAACATCATTTGAGAGACGTGCTTGACAAAGACCTTTTTATCATGTACTCAATTAAGAACGAAGAGTACATTAATGTAGTACACATCGTCTACAATCATCTTGCTTCTGATCTGGTTGACAACCAGAAAGCCATACCGTATGGGTTCCTCGTAACTAAACTCCTCAGGGGACCAAATGGATTGCCATTATTGGCATGGAATGTTTTAAAGGAGGTGGTTCATCTGGTGATCGGAGTAGAATTCTTCAGGTCAATGGGTATTGCCATTGAAGAGCCACTGTTGGATGAATCTTCTTCGGATGACTCTAATTATTCTATGGAATCGATTCCAAAATAAATAAGCTCCTCCTCATGATTGTTACTGGATAATTGTTCTATGTAACTCGACAGTTTTTTGTGATTGTTTCATGGTTTGTACTGGGCATTTTATGATTGTTTCACCGTTTGACTGAATTCAGTGTTGGAATATCATAGTATTTCAAAAGTTCTTGTCCCACATTGCTTAGCTCACAAACCTTTCATAGTATTTCATAATATTTCTATGTAACAGAATTATTTTTGGACTGTTGCAGCTTACCTAAAAACCATATTTTTCACATGTGCAGCGTCCAACCTTGATCTCTGTTGTGCTGCCGCCCATCTTTAAATTTCTGCCGCCCAACATTGATGGCTTGCCGCCTAGAAACTAATTTCCCACTGACCTTGAAACCTACAGAATTTTTCCCTATAAAAGGCAAACCTGTTTCTTCATGTTAAAAATTGCTTCTTGACTGCCCAAAATTGATTCATTGTTAATTCCTAATAATCATTTCATTTTTATTCATTGTTATATTTTTTGGAAATATAATGTTAGGAACAGATCAGAATTGCTTAGCAGCATATTACGCCCATAGGGCTCGGAGATGCATTGAATGCGATGTATCAAAAGCAGTTGGGAGCACAAGCAGGGGCACTAAAACCAGTTGAAGATGTTATGCTGCACTGCCCAACTTGTTTCATAGAAGTAACAAGATATTAGGATAGTTTCCTATAACCCATGTTTTAGTTAATTTCCCTTTTCTTGGGCATTGGGAAGTTAATTTCCCTTTTCCTATATGCATGTTATATATAGTTTATTTGGTAATTTGGTATTTATAGTTTCCCATAGACTATATTTTAGTTAATTTCCCTTTTCCTGGGCATTGGGCATTAAATTTCCCTTTTCCTGATATTATATTGTCAGGGTTGTTTCCATTGTATTGCAAGTCATGGTTATAATTTGTTTTCTATATGAATTGCATGTCTCTGATTGTACGTAGCACCAAAAAAAAAAACCACACATATTATCACGATTCTTACAGGAACCGAGGTAATAGAGGTTAAAAAAACCAAACTTATTACCCCGATTGTTAGAGGAACTATGGTGATAGAGCGACAAATTACCACAGTTCCTCTTGCAATCATGGTAACTGAGCCCTGTTATTACCACGGTTTAGCGTAGGATAGGGTATTTCAGAGGTATGATGTTACCACGATTCCGCCTTGAACCGTGGTAATTTATCTATTACTTGGACGCATGTTACCACGGTTTAACCGAGGTAACAGGATGCCTAGAACCGTGGTAACATGGAAATTCTGTAGTAGTTATAATCGCTGTAATAATGTTAGCCTGGAAATTATCCAAGTCTCGGTTTGTTCGAAGTACACATCAAGAGATGAGCTCGTCCAAAATGAGAAACACTTGGCAAAAGTTAGCAAGGCAGTTTCTGAGGTTCGATTGAAATAACGATGGCATATTGGGTCGAAGTCGAACGCACATTGGAGGCAAGACTGTGAAACGAACAAGTGTCAGAGCTTGTTCTCGATTGGAGCCCTGGTATGCATGAACCTGTCTTTCGACGGAGTGCATTAGAGCAGTTGGATCAACATGACACATGGAGAATGAAGAAGCAGACAGAAGACACGTGTAAAGACAAGAAGAAATGACTGTTGCAAGCAATTAGAAGGTTTTTCCTATAAATAGAAGAAATGAAGACAGATTCAGGGTCTTTCGCCCATATGACAACACGTCCGGTAGCGCTAACCCTCACCCCTACGCCATAAGTCCACTGGTAGCGACGCAGAGCAACAGAAATGAGATACACGTGAGTGATTGAGTGATGGTCGATTGGCCAAACATTTAAATTTCATGCAAATCTTTGTAATTTCCCCGCACTTTACAATTTAATGCAATTTATTTTCAATTTATTTTCCTTTTTTACTCTGCCTCTCCCCCTTCGACGCTTGGAAGCCCTTCCCTTTCAAGTCTCTTCTCTCAAACTCGCATGATCAATCCGCTCGAAACACTTTTGGCGGACTCACGCCATCCACTCCACCCACGCATTCCATGCACAGTTGGAAGATTTTCGTATTCCCGGGACCCGTAAGAGGATAGAATCCAGCCTCTTCATAAACATTCAGATTTTCTTGTGGTGTTACCCTGATTACCAAAAATCAGCGTAAAAAAATTCGCACGCCCAGTGGGACCAAGGGAGTATGTTTTCATTTGAAATCATCCCTGTACCTTGAACGAATTTTTCTAATTTAGAAAACTGTTTTGCAATTAAGGAAATTTAATTTAATGTATGATATTACGGAGTGGTAAAATGTCCAACTGTTCTAGATCAAACCAATCATCATGGTCCAATGTAGGTCCTAATATCAGTGAAGAACTGCAGATTAATACCTATAATGGTGTTAATCCCTCAGTAAATCCTTCACGTTTGGAAGCCGTTTTCGTTTCGGACATGGAAACTACAAATGCTCAAACAAGTCAAACTCAACTGCCAGTTTCGACTGGTCAGGATTTGACTCAGCCACAACCAGCGATGCCTGTTGGAACGCCAGTTAAGGCCCCGATTCCGATCCCAAGTCCGACAACTCCTGCGATTTCACAGGCTGTTGTTGGTGTCGTCCACCCAGGGTTTTGGGATAATTATCGAATTCCCCACAATCTTATAAATCAACCTTATGGGATTCCTTGGTCGATGATGCAAGGGATAGGATCTTATCCCATGATGTGTTTCGAAAATATGGTTTCGACGGGTTCCCCAGGAAACCTGGTCGTAGTATCAGGATCAGGGGCAGTTGGGTCAAGAAACATCGGACCCCCTCTCCCTAGTGTAGACGGATCCCCATTTTCCTTGACAAACAACACAATTGGTGTTCTTAGGAAAAAAATGGACAACAGTAACCATGAGTTAGTCAATTCATTGCCTACCGTTGCCTACCGACAATTGACGACTCAACTGGGTCGAATTGCGGATATTTTTGGCGCACCAGAACCTATAATGGGACTAATTGCTCAAGCTGGTCGACAAGTGCCTCATCCGACTAACCAACCCCATATGTTGGAGGTTCAACCTAATAAATAGGTTCATCATTATGAATCTGTCCACCAAGTCAATCTTGGTCGAAGCGAACAGGTTCCACAAAACGAGCCTGTTCACCAAGTTAACGTTGGTCGAATCGAACAGGTCCCAAAAAATGAGCTTGTTCACCAAGTTAATCTTGGTCGAAATGATGAGGTTCCTCATAATGAACTCATTCACCAAGTTAATCTTGGTCGAAATGAAGGAGCTCCGGTTTTGGTTAACAGAAACCAAAATGCTGAGAAAATCCTAGAGAGTGTTCGACAAAACAATTTTGGGGGGCAACATAATGTTGCCAATATTGTCAAACAGTTGTTGAATCAAAACGGATTCAATGTAGCCTATGCTAATAGACCACATTTCATCTCGGGTTTTCCTGAGTTGGTTCTTCAAACCGAATTGCCAAGGGGATGGAAAGTCCCTAAGTTCACTAAATTCTCAGGAGATGTCGAAGAATCCGTGATCGAACACATTGCCAGATACCAGGTTGAAGCTGGAGATTTGGCGAATAATGAACACTTGAAAATGAAGTGTTTCCCTAGTTCTTTGACTAAG
The DNA here is from genome assembly GCA_030819835.1 of Acmispon strigosus. Lineage (NCBI taxonomy): Eukaryota > Viridiplantae > Streptophyta > Magnoliopsida > Fabales > Fabaceae > Acmispon > Acmispon strigosus. Next base: position 16,962,508 of record JAUAMA010000007.1, on the reverse strand, counting down.
AACGCTTTCACTTGGTTCATAACGTTACCACCAAATTCTATTTTTGGTTGGAACCAATTGGAACGTGTTTTCCATGACCAGTACTTTAGAGCCGAATCTAAAGTTACTCTCAAAGAACTGAAAAGATTTAAAAGGGAGTTATCAGAATCAGTCGACGATTATCTGAAGCGGTTCCAACATATGAAGTCAAAGTGCTTCATACAAGTCCCTGAACATGAACAAGTCGAATTAGCCGCAGGTGGTTTAGAATTTTCGATCAGGAAGAAGATTGATACTCAACATATGCGAAATTTGACGCTATTAGCCGCCAGAATTCGACAAGTTCAGTTCCTTAAGTGAGAAAAGTCCAAAAAATATTAAATTGCCTAAGAAAAAGAAAGTGGCTTATATCGAAGCAAAAATATAGGTCGAGATGATCCCATGACGCTCAAACATAAAGAGAAAACCACCATGAAATGGGGGCCTTATATAGGCAGCCCCAGCGGCAGACGAAAAGGTGCATTAATTACCCACTGCGGAGACAGGTGCGAAGTCTCTCACCAGGGAGCACCTGCACGGTCACCTCAAAGGTCACCAACTCATTAATGAAAACGCATGCGAGCACACTACCCAAGACGAAACGATCTGCATCCCCACCTGACAAACGGTCACACGCCTCCTCACCTACCCCATGTAATCGACACGCACCCTTGAGTAACTAATCACGCCCGCTCGCCGGTGCATACCTGCCAACGACCGGTCTGGGGGCAACACACGGCCATTGGGAACGACGGACAGACAGAACCACAAATAAATTTTTCTCGCCTGCAGAACCCTTCAAGCCGGCAACGACCGAACCATGGACACCGAGGAGAGAAGTGACTTCTCACCATGCAACTATTTGCATGCTAGAGCAGGGGGCAACTGTTCCGATGTGACCTCCGGTCAACGCGAGTCCTGCCTGTCAACGCCACACAGGAGCCGACCGTGGGCGGAGACGAACAATGAAGGCTACATTGCATCAAACTTGATCGGACAAACTCCCACCACCAGACCGATCAGTCAGTAGAGCCGGGCCCACCAGGATAGCTTGAGACCCAGTGGGAGACAGCTGGGCTGCCTGACATCGCCTCTAACCTACATCTAGCCCCTAGACTACCCTGACACCCTCCTAGGTTTTCAGACCAAATGTCAATGGGCTCCCTCACTATAAAAGCCAACCTCACTGTTACATAAGGTACGTAATCTAACCACTTGGGATTATTAGCTCTCGAGACGATTACTGACTTAAGCTTCGGAGCGTCTTCACAGGTTTCTCCCCCGGAATACCACCAGGAGCTCTAGGACAACCACCGACACCACCACCACCGAAAGCGTCGTGCCCTTCCCGACGAACACCCCGGTCTGGGTGATTGAACGACCGGCCTCGTTCACCCTCCAATTTAAAAAAGGCACTGTCCCCATTTTTCATCTATTTTTCAATCACATCACGTCACATCATCTTCTATTTATCACTATCCTCTCATTTTTCTCTCTTTGCTTTTCTTATTTGTGGAGTCCTCACTGAATGTGGTGTTTAACTTCTATTTTCCATTTTAGTAGGTCCAAAGTTTAGCAGCGTATTTGGACAAAATATTTCATCATCATTAATATATATCAACAGAGAGAGGAGATGAATGAAATAAAGAAATAACATCCTTAGTAGTGGCATTAGCTCAATGAGAAGGGAATCTTTCTCTCCGGTGTGGCAAGTATTATTTTAATCTAATTGAACCAAACACGCAAGCATCGAATTTCCCGAACCATCAAAGCAGAGGCAAACTTACACAGCAAACCAATTCCCAATCACAAAAATTACTGCCTTTTCAAGACGGTTTCCCTTCAATTTCAATGACCCCACACAACTTACTACCCAAGTACCAAACCAAACACCTTTTCCTTCCACGTCTCAAACTGCATTCTTTCCTTCGAAATTCTCGAGATTAGTCAGTCCATCAAGAAATTAACCCATAACACCACCTGCACCAACCTCCTCATCATCATCATCATCACCACAGAAAGATTGGATTTTTAATGGGAGGCCAGCAAAAGAAGATTGGTCAAAGAGCAAGGAATGAGATTATGGGTTTCACAGTTTCTCACAAGCCTGCAGGGCTTGACCTCATGCAGAACTGCGATCTTCCTCCCCCTTCGAAGATTTTCATGGGTCCAGACAAGACAGTCATATTGTCCATGAATAGGGTCTGCAACATTACAGGTGAAGAACATGAGCAAGATAGCAAGCGCTTCCACAATTACGCGATCGAAAACGGTGATGACGACAGGGATAAAATGGAGCTTCTAAAGGCACTGCAAGCATCTCAAACGAGAGCAAGAGAGGCGGAAAAGAAGGCTGCAGTTCTGAGGAAAGAAAGGGACGGTCTCTCTATCGCGTTGTTAGAGGAGGCGATGCAGTTGTTTGCTTGTCGCCAACAGGTGAGATTGCTTGAGGTTCAAGCTCTGAAGTTGCAATCCAATGAAAATGGCTATGATGAAGAAGAGACTAGTGTCGCACGGATTCTGGCTTTGATTCTTTCTCTGGGAATTGGAGTCACCACTGCCCTTGCTTGCAGATACAAGCTGTGAGTAGCACAGCTACGATTGGAGTTGTGTTGATACATGGAAGTGGAACGCAATCTGCAATGCATATACAAATTTTTGCTTTGTATTTATCGTAATTTGTAACCAATTTCATATATATATTACTCCCTCCATACTTTCTATAAGCCTACAAAATATTTAGTGTCCCTTAATATAAATCACTCCAGTAGATTTCAGAAAAAATTATGATTGTATAAATCACTCTAGTAGTTTTCTTAATAAACACAATTATCTCAATGAGGTCTTATAATTAGAAAGAGGCTATATTTTGTGCCAAACGAGTATTAGTCATAGATATAATATGATTGCCCAGAAAAGACAATCGAGTATGAACGACAATTTATAGATATGATATGATTGCCCACAAAAGACAACCGACCGATATGAAGGACAATAATTTTATACAGGATAACCTCGTGCACAAAAGGGTAATGCAGGAGTGCTACTATATGTACACTAATTTAATAATAAGCTGCACACATCTTATAATGCCTATGTACATAATATGCACACCACTAAACTATAGTTATATCTCTTAAGTATATTAGTGAGCCACAGCAATCTAGATGATGGCCATGTGTATAGTTCTCAAATGGTTATAACATTCATCACTGCTCATAAAGATCTCCAAGCAAACCCAGCAGACATGCTTTCCACACTTGCATTCAACGTGATTGCAGCCATCTACCTTCTCAATTACATACCCACAGGCTGAACAGCTCTTAACTTGTTCTTTGCCTTTGCACCACTCCTTCAGAGACGAGTCTGGATCATCCTTCAATTCTTTATATCTCTCGCATGAAATGTATGGATGATACTCTAAGTGGCACCTGGTACATGTCTCTGAATAACATGCCCCACAACAAAATGGCTCACCACCGGTGCCGGGATCCGCGACTCGATATATTGACGGGCAGTCAGGAGAGGGGCAGAACCGGTAAGCTCCGCCACTCGATGTCACAAAAGCACCCAAAGAGGCCCTGAAAAGCTCCTCCAACTTGTCGTTTAATAAGAGAGATCTCAAATCTGTAAGCAGAATAGGATCTCCACAGCCCTCGTGAGAACAACATACTGGGAAAATGCCTTGGTTTTTTATAGCTGATTCACATTGCTCCACCAGACACAAACGGCAGAACAAATGACCGCAGCCTTCAAGCTGGTATCCATCCTCAACCTCACATAAGCAAATTGGGCAGCTAGGTCCAGTGTCATGTCTCCCAACCAAATCATTATTTCTTGAACGTCCAATCACAAGAATTTCTTCCTCCACTCTTGGTTTCAACTCCTTGTTACCATGAAGAAATATTAACTGGTTGCGTGTGTTCAGAGTAAGATCTATACCAGGTACCTTCTGCTTTAGTCCATGGAGATCTGGCCCGAAATTCTTAACCACTTGCTTCATTAAGTCAGGAGGTAGATCCCTCCCTCTCAGATGGATTACCAACTGCTTCCCTTCATGGACAGAGAGTAGGGACTGAACCACCTTCTCCTCAGCCAGAGCAATCTTGTCAGGGGAACCAAAAATCCGTAAATTCTGGTTGTGCCTGTCAAAAAGAATGTAAGTTCCTGTCTCTTGCTGTATTGAGCTTCTAAGATTACAGCCATCTCTGGAACACATGTGCTCTAGAACTGCAGGAGTGAGGCTGTTGTGCTCTATTGTTTTCCCTCTGGAAAGTTCTTCCAGAGGTCTCCTAACTTCTGCCACTGTCCTTGTTGCATTGGCTGTTATCTTCACTCGGTGGGAACCATTACCAATCCTGTCTAGGTTCCACTCAAGACCTTAAGAAGATGAATGGTTGTCAGTAATCAAATTGAAAATAAGAAACTTTAAGAAAATAAAGCAATTTAAGGTATCTCACAGCATCTGAAAGCTTCCAATTAATAACCATGGATAGCCACTTACAAAAATCAATGAATTCAAAATTTTATGAAACTCATCTACATAGAGTCTATGAATTATTTTCTGACCTGTTGTCAACGTAAAAATTCAAAGTATTTTACCAAAGTGCCACATCATTAGAATAGTCAACATTATACAAGTGCAGTGAAACAAGTAAAAGAAGAGAGGGGATCAATAATGAAAATGCATTACTCATATATCCTTTTATTATTCCCAAATTTCATTTTTGGGTCTTTTGTTTAGTTAAGGGAGGAAGGGGTGTATGAGAGCATACTAAAGTTACAATAACAGCAACTTCTATTACAATTTTTTTTGAAATAAAAAGATAGCAAGAATGAACAGGGTACGGAAAAATCAACAATTTTTTTTTTAAATATTATGTTGCAGTCATGTATATATGTAAGTGAATGCAGTGTTATTAATCACGGATCGCGGACTATAGCGGTAAGCTAAAAATCCGCTATTTCCAGCCCCTTAAAGCGGAAAATAGCGGAAAAAGCGGGAAAAAGCGGCAAATAGCGGAGTAGCGGTAAGCCAAAAAAGCGCTACGCTATAGCACTATAGCGCCGCTATAACCGCTATTTGATAACACTGAGTGAATGCGGCTTAGCCTTTTAAAAAATGCATCAAAAAATGAATTACAACCATCTGCAAAAGAAAAGGAGCAAAACAATAAAGTACCCTTTAAATTGTTGAAGCTTGCAAGTACTTTTTCCAGTTGTTCCTTAATCACACGATACACTGGATGAGGAAATGTCAAGGAGCTATTGAACAACTGCTGGCACTTTATCTTCTGCCATGAAAGAAATCCGGGCAACACCTTTCCTTCAATTGTCTCCAAAGCTTTTGCTGCCTCTAAATGTAATCTTCCATCGAAAGTGATTAAAGCTCTCATGAAAGCATCCTTCTGCTCAGGTGGAAACACCTGAACTCGACAAGAACCAATGAGGGGGTTCCTTTTGGGCATTAAGGGGGAAATTTCTTTAAGAAGTGCCTCTTCACAAGCACTGCATGGTGGATTTCCAACGGCCTCTCCTCTCACCAAGAAAAAATCCAAAATCCTTCTACTTGTAGCAGTTCTGATTACATCCCAAACTTCACCTTCTGAAAGCTCCTTGCTAAACCCAGTTATCACAACACTGTCCGCATACTTGTTACTAATTTGACATCGAACATACCTACCTCCAATAGCAAGGTTATAAAACTCTGTAAGGATGAATCTGACATCCTGTATATCACATTTAACTATGGCAACTCCTTTGCTAAGCCTACGAGGCCAATAAATTTTTGCTTTTACAGCAGGAAATGAAAATGTTTTATCCCCTAACGTAGGAGATTGTGAAGGAACAATTTTCAAGGACGAGCCAGAGAACTCCTCTCCATTCAACTCAGCAGCTCTTTTGGCCGCATCAGGGGACAGAAATGTTACCCTGCCCCACTTTTCTCCATCCTCAACATCCTTTGCCATGCCCGTGAACTTGTGCACAGAACAAATACAACATGAGGTATTCTTCTCAAAAAACATCAAGAGCTCCTTGTCGTCAATTGCATTTATGTTTGGGTGATACACGTCAACACTCAAAAAACGTTTCTCAAGTTCCAAATGCTTTATCTCAGCACCAGACCCAAACAAAGCTACAGGTGGTGAGAAACCAGACCCATGATACAAACATTTTTCTATACATTCAGCACGTATCCACTTTTTCTCACATTCTAAAACATCGTCAACCAACCTAAGGGCTGTATTCATATCATGTGAAGTGGCATATAACTGGACATTATTATGCTCAACATCCACTTGAATGAAGATACGTTCATCCATGCAAGCTTTCCTTATACGTGAAACAAGACCAAGCAAATTACTGTTTGATTTCCCACAAAATCTCCTGAGAAGAAGAGGGCCAAAACCAGTCAATGTCTTCATTTGCAACTTCCGTTCTTCCATCTTGGATACATCAAACAAGGGAGGAGGGCAGAGGTCATGCAACGATTGAAAGTCAAAAGCACTTACACACACCAAATATTCATTAGAAACTGAAAGAAGCTCGCCAAAAACCACCCAACTAGGTCTCTCAGCAAATACAAGCAAGGAACAAGAAGGATGCAGTTGAACACATTTCCCAGTCTGTGCTACTTCATAACCAAGTTGATTGCATCCAGAGTACATGGCCACATTCTCAGCAAGTGAGGACAGTATAACCTTTTTCATGTTTGTATCATGATAAGAGGGTTTATAAGGGTCCCAGCGCCAGTAAGATGGAGTAACAAAGCCAAGTTCACGCTCAAGACAAGATACTAACTCCAAATATGTGTCATGGCATCTCCTCATAGATTTGGCATTGATGCTGTTTTCCCAACACCATTTATTCTTCCTATCTGGAGGCAAAGCTTCCCATTCCTTGTACACAGACAGAAGAGTAAAGAGGTCACCATCACGATGGCAAAATTGCACTTTGTGACAATCAGATCTCTGTTTATCACCTTCATTACCAACTCTGCAAAATACGCTACTGGCATTGGCCATCATAGCAGCAAGGGCAATGCCTTCTCTACGCAAACAGTGTCGGAAACAGCCAAGAATAAGCTTACCAAGCCTCGGTTCGATACCCATTCTTACCAAGTATCTGCCTTCATCAGTTAATTCATGAAAATTATTGTTCAGTTTAATCACTCCTAATTGGATTAGATTTTTTATGGCCATCTCAGTAGAGCTAGGACTTGGAGCATCCACAAAATCAAAATCCTGCACATTCTTCACTCCTAAGGCAAGGATCCTCAAAACTGCTACACCGAGATGAACTCTTCGAATCTCAGGTTCTTGATTTAGTTCCATAGACTGATAATCAGCTTCTGAATACAGCCTATAACACTTACCGGGCTCAGTCCTCCCAGCACGACCAGTCCGCTGATCAGCAGAGCTCTTGCTGATCCAGCAAACCTTAAGTACATTCATCCCACTGCCAGGATCGAATCGACTGTCTTTTACCAACCCTGGATCTATCACATACTTAACACCAGGAATTGTAAGAGACGTCTCTGCAAGATTTGTTGAAAATATCACTTTTCTTTTCCCAGGGAAGCTCTGGAAAACTTGAAATTGCTCCTCAGGTGAAAGTTTACCATGTAAGGGCAAAGCAATAGCAGAGAGAGCTTCAAACTTTTCACAGGCCCATTCCACTTCTGCCTGTGAAGTCAAAAAGGCAAGAATAGTTCCCTCTTTCTCTGTTTTGTGAATCTCAGTTGCCATTCTAATGACTTCGTAAACATACATGGCCACAACAGCAGAAGAAGAATGCCCTGTATAGTCAGAAGGAGCATATCTCACCTCCACAGGAAATTTTCTCCCACGCACACCAAAAATTCCACAACCATAAAAGTAATCAGATAGCTGCTCCGCATCCGCCGTAGCAGACATAATGATAAGCCGCATTTCAACCCTCCTACAAAGTAAATTCTTTATTAGCGCCAACAGCAGATCAGTATTTAAGCTCCTTTCATGAGCCTCATCAATTACAATACACGAGACCCCAGACAAATTCTTATCGCTCATATAGTGCTGCAATAAACAGTGATCTGTCATAAATGTTATCCTGGAATCAAACTCGTGTGAGGATGAAAATGTGGAACAACACTGGATTGCATTGACTTCATAACAGCTGCTGCTTTCTTCCTGGACCCTTTGAGCCAATGATTTGGCAGCAATCTTGCGCGGCTGGGTGCACACGATGCACTCATCAGCACCAATGCCTGAATCGGCGAGAAACTGCACCAACTGTGTACTTTTGCCTGAACCAGTCTCTCCAATCAATACCATTATCTGTAAATGCACTAGTTAGAAGAACAGCCAAGAAAAACAATATCTACATAGCAATGTAATTTATAACATCCAGTATCCACTGGCAATAAAAGTCCATTTTTTGGTGCACAAAACACAATAATAGACCACAAAGTTGCAAACTTCAAAAATAAGCTTCGTGCAGCAACAAAAACTTCAAGTTACAAACTTTTATCCCTTCCTGTAAAACTAAACGCGCTTGAAAATTGCAACTATTTGTAAACAGAATTGCTACTTTATTCTATTCTATGTAGGAAACATGTTTACTTCGCAGTAATACTTTAAAAGCAAATAAGGTGAAAACATTATAATAGTTACCGAAGTCAGAAAATGAAAATAGATATCAAATAGTTTTGAAGTAAGCCCCAAATTAATCCCAAACATTACCACCAACTCCAAAGAAACATTTTTTAATGACTTAAAAAAATGGTGTTTCTTAAGTTTGGAGATTTATTAAATTGAAATTGGTGCCCAAAATTATGTGGGAAGGCACCTGTTGATGATGTATTTCACGAAGAATATCCCTCCGGTAAGCATAAATGGGCAATCCTTCTTCAAGCCTACGACGTTCCCTTATGATGAGGCTGTGAATGTGCTTCCAGTCCAAACTTCCATCAAACCTGAATATAGGGAGAAAATCTTCACCATCCTCCACGTTAGTGTCCTCCAGATACTGCAATATGCACCGCATTGCGCACTCAAACTCCTTGATTCTTCTTTCAACCAGATCCTTCTCGACCTCAAGCCCATTCCTCTTCTGTCGCTGCATGTCGATTTCGCCAATGGGCAAGGGGTTACGCAGCAACTTCGAAACGTGCGCAATCTCTTTGGACAACTTCTCTCTCTCCTCCATCCACCGCTTCACCTCCTTGCCCTCCATCAACCCCTTCACGTGGCTAGCGAAGAGGGACCGGAGGCGACCTTCGAGCTCGACCCTGTCGGAGGGTAGGAGGACATTCGACGAGAGCTCCGGCGTGAAATCGTGGGCTCCGGATAGGCGCGATTCCCATAGCCAGACGACGGCGTCGCGCGCGTCCGTCCACTGCTGGTAATTGAGGGACGCGGCAACGCGGTCGCAGGGGTAGAAGGTGAAATTCTCCGGCCTGGGGATGCAGCGGCTGATGAGGGACTCGACGTCGTCACGGCGGAGGGAGTCGAAGCCGTGGCGGAGGCGCTGGAAGCGGAGATGGACGACAAAATTGGGGGCGCGGAGAGGGGAATCACGCTCCGGAGGGCGGTCGAGGCGGTGGTGGGAGTGGAATCCGGGCTTCCGGTGGTGGTTGGAGTGGTGAACGACGGGACGGGGAGCCCACCTGGCGTGCGGTGGTTGACGGTTGAAATCGGGGCCGCGCCGGGCGGCGTTGGGGTGAGGGAATCTCCTCATGTGGACGGTACGACGAAACCCTAACCGGTGAAATGAGGGAAGTGTGAGTGTGAATAAGTCTTGGGTTTTGTGTGCGTTTTCTACGTGAGTCTCTGTTCTTTCTGCGTTTGTCTTCTCACTCTCGAACAAGCCAATGCTTATGCTATGAACTCTGTGCTGCGTCGCTCTTTTTCGCTTTTTATTTACTTATTGGTCTGCCCTTTCATATACTTTTTTCTTAGGAGTTGTTTGTAGAGAATTACTTGGAGGGGAAGTTCAAAAGAAAAATTACTTTTTAGGTTTCACTTAATATTAACTCCTACAAAAGAGGTTTAAATTTGCACCCTTTAATTTGACCTGTTACAGCAGATTACATATTTTACGTAAGAAAAAAAAAGTCGCAATTTTGATTTCTCTTCAGTACAACCGGTTCTCCTTTCCGGCAGTGACACAAAGCGCAAAAGAAGATTGGGAATTGCAAAGATGGGAAGCCAAGATAGGGGAAGACAAAGGTTGATGGGTGTTAGACCCTTTCACCGGTGACTGCAAACCGTAGAACACCAAGGAGGTTAAAATAATTGAAATAGTACCATTTAAACTAAGAAGGTTGTTGAACCATTTAACTAATTTCAAAAAAAGAAATTATCTCTATCTAGGATAGTGATTTCAAGTTGGTCTGTTAAGCATTTAAGATATGCGTCAGATGGCACAATAAAAACTTGGATTGTGCTTTTAATCATGAAGAGCGTGGACAGCCTCTAATTGATAATGAGAAAGTTGGACTGTCTACTTGGAGAGGCCCTGGGGGTGGAGAAGGAGTCGATGTCGAAGGTGAAGCCGAACTTCTTGTCGCAGTCGCAGTCGCAATTCTGGAGGATCTCGCGGATCTTGTCGGCCTAGGAGGTTGGTGACGTGGTGTTGGAGGCGTCGGCGCAGATTTTCAAGAGCGGTTTCTGAAGTGGGCTGAGGAGGTAAGGGGCAAACACGACACAGAAGGGAAGTCATGGTTGAGATTTGAGAGAAACCAAAATGAAGGAAGAAGAAAAAGTCTCCACACCTTTCATTACACTATTTTTTTAAACAAATAATAGTGTAATAAAATTTAACTCATTTACCATTTCATAATTTTTGTAATTATTAAATTTAATATTATTTTTTAAAAATAAAAAAATGTGTCCTCCCCTTAATTAAAATATATCTCCCGCAAAGAAGTCTTAATTAATTTTATTTAATGATTTGATTGGTGATGTAGATAAAAATTACTAATATGGTGAAATGCCTTGTTTGCTTGCTGGATAACTCCAAAGGGTGTGTTGTGACAGTGACTCACCTCTCACTATACTTCTTTTTTCTTTTTTTCTTTTCTTTATCTCTTCTTTTGCCAACCAATAATAATTCTTTTCGCATTCTTTTTGTTTTACAGTACTTTTGGCATGCCTTTTTGTAATATGAGATAGATGAAAATTTTCATGATCAAGTTGTTAGAAGTTATGATTTGATAAGATAAAATTATGGGTTGTTACTTCTAATTAAGTGATATAAAATTAAAAGATATAATTTCCTAATTTTATTTGTTAAGTCGGTTATTTAATGGACATATTAGAGTTTAAGATAAATACATATTAAGCCGGTTCTTTCTCGATCCTATAAATAGATATACGGTCTTATGCGTGTATGAAATACGGATAACGAGAGAGAAACTACCTTATTCAATTCCACTAATCAACTCCACTTAAAGGTTCTCAAGACAAATCATGGCTGCTAATCTGGATATGAAAATCATGACTTTTAAGATTCTAATTGTGATTGTATGCTTCCGTTTAAAGTTTCTTATGATTCATGATTTCTCGTTTTACATGTGCGGTTCACAAATTTATGATATCCTCCCATGATGTTTAATTGCTCACAAAGCCTAATTAACTTTACTATGATAAGATTATGAATGATTCAAACGGATGAAAGTTGGTTATGTGTTTGTCCCGTCCTCGCCATTGTTCATATTAGTGGTTATGATTATTAGTGTTGTTGTTTATGGACAATTGAATAGTATAAAGCTATTTTTAGAAGAAAAAAAACTGATGATTAAGTAAGATATAATTAAGGGCGATTGTCATATATATACCCTTATAGGGGCATGTTATTAAATGAGCTGGTATTGAGACGATTCAATTTTATAGGATATATGTACAGTTCTTATGACGTTTATATGTCCTGCAATCGTTATGCAACAATATCATGATTTAATTTAAGTAAATATGATTTAAGAATGTCCATATCACTTAGCGAATTGTAACTAATCTTGTTTTACGGTGTTTTTTATTGATGACTTGATATAAAATAAAAGAATAAAGGCTGGTTTTTTTTTTTCGCCTTACGCCCCTTCTTTTTAAAAATGCTCAAAATACCATTTTTAACAACAAAAAAAAGCTGAATAAAAAAATCCTAAATTTTTAAAAACTCATATTTCTTCCTCTTCAATTCATCACCATCAATATTTTTCCTACCCACTTCATTCTCATCCCCTTTTACATTATCCCGTAAAGAAAGGAAAATCAAGAAACCTTGGATTCTTAATGCGGAATGAAAAAAACGTATTGTTCACGAATCCTGGTTATTTTTCGCACAAAGATATGCGATTTCTATACCAAAATCGCATATCCGGGTGCGATTTCACCCTTTAAATTTTTTTTATATTCATTTAGAAATCGCGAGTTGGAATGCGATTTGAAGAAACTTGAATCGCATCCAGGGATGTGATTTTATGTTTAAAATTAAAAAAATAATAACGGCTGGTCGAGTGGTTTAAAACCACCCACGACCCCGTTCGACCCAGCATCTCTGTTTTACCCAAAAAAACCTAGTTTGCCTCTTGCTCTAAGCCTCCACGACTTACTCACTGACCCACGACCCCAGAAGCTAATCACCCACGTCGAGGGACAAGAAGTGGTGCCTGCAACCAGAATCTCCATCAAACAAAGCTCAAGGTAATGGGTTTTCTTCTTCTCTCTTTCTACTCTGTTTTCATGCCTTAAGAGCAATTGCTTGTGGATGGATTTTTGTAACCTATTCTTGTGATTTCTTGGTGTCCTGAAGTTGCATTGTGCTGTGTTCCTCGTCTCTACCCTTTTGTGTGTGAGAAAATTGGATTTTGGTGGGTTTGTAAGGGGATTTTTTGGGTTTTTCTGAACCTGTAAAAAAATCTCACCTTGGGGTGTGAATTTATGGTGTTGTTTAGCCTAAAGAATTGATTTTGGAATTTTATTGTTGTTCTGTTGTGAAAACTAAACATTTGCATAGTCCATGAGCCTGTTGGGTTTTATGGTGTTGCTTTTGGAATTTTGTTGCTGTTCTTTTGGATTTATTGGTGTTGATTTTTGAATGTTATTGCTGTTATGTTGTGGAAATTAAGCATTTGCATTTGGTGCTGTTGTGACAGATATGGCAAGGACTCGTGTCACTGGTCGACCAGTTGAAGATGAGGAAGATGGAAACCAGTTGGCTGACATTCGACAAAGGGGTCATGCGTCGCACCGTAGGCGGCGTGGAAAGGCTCTCGCACGTTAGGATGCGATTTCTAAATTGTATTTCAAAAATAAGTTAAACAATTACATTATTTTTATAAATTGAGAATCGCGTTTGGGTATGCGATTATGACTTTGAAATCGCATTCTATGGTGCGATATGTAAAATATATGAATTAAATAATGACAATAATTTTAATAAAATAAACAAATCGCATTCTTTGGTGTGATCTGGAGGTATGAATCGCATGCTAAGGTGCGATTCATAACTTAGCATAAGCCAACTATTTTCCAGGCAGTATTTTAATAACCTGGGAATGAAAGCAAACTGACAGTGTGTTATAATGCAATGACAATTCCAAAGTTAACCAACAAAGTGGCCATTGAAACATATGCAGATAGGTCGAAAAAGGCCCCTATAATCTATACAAAATGGTTATGCCAACAGCCATTAAACCTATACAAAAGGTAAACATTAGGCCATTAAAACCTATACAAAAGGTAAAAATTAGGCCATTAAAACCTATACAAAATATCGGCTGTATATATCTATACAATAGTCAACCATCTACTGTGAGATCAACCACAATTTGTTCCTTGCCTTTGTGTTTCTCCTCTAGCTCCTTTTGGTATTTGGCCATACGGTCCAAGTATGGGAATTCCCATGCAGTGGCATTTCCTTCACGATGATATCTCCATTGTGGTGCTGTCTGTGGCATTGGATGTCCATCCTTTAACTTCACCTACAAAGGTGGAAATAATGAGTATCCATATGTGAAAACCACTTTCATAAGATACGTTTGTGTAAATTAATACCTGCACCCAGTGATTTTTGTTAACATGGCCAAGCACAATAATGGGGTGTATCAATGGTACTGGTCCTGTGAGTGGGAAAAAAGTCGAGCACCCAGAACATGACAATGTGATTAGGACAACATTGAATGCGGTTGCAACGATGTAACCTATATCTGGAATAGTCAACCCTTTTTTTTCAATTACTAGCTCCTGAGGAGCCACAGTCAGTGCATTGCAAATGACCTGCGTCATCTTTGTTCCATACATAGATGAATACGTTTCTCCCTGTGTCATCAACTCCTGAACCATCATTTCACGAACCTTAGGCCACATGTGTTCACCCTTACCCAACATGGCTGCTATGGCTCGAAAACCACAATTACCATCTCCTTGAACGTCGATGATTTCGTCCACATAAGGTTGGAATCGGATGGGCAATTTGTGTAGCAGCGGCATTTCCTTCTGCTTCCTTGGACGTCCTCTCTTAGGCGTAAGCTTCTTCCGGCTAGTTGATGTAGGAGACGCCCATTTAGGAACAGGTGGTGTTGGACCAATAACGGTTGCCTTTGTGTTCACGGATGGCATTGTGGAGTTGCTACCGTGAATGGAGTTCATGTAATCATCAACAATTTCAAAGTACGAAGGATTACGATTGGTAGATCCTTTGGCTTGTCCCTTTTTCCTACCCTTTGTCTTTACCTTAACAGGAGGAGGACACATTGATGTGGAATCGGGGAATGCAAGCTCTCTCATTTTCTCCTTGAGTGCCCTTTTTGTATGGAGGTCACCATTATCAAATCTGTAGCAAATCTCTTTAATCTCTGACTTCAGGTTCAGATCGTTGACAGGATCCTGACCCGGGTCCACAGTTGCCCACGAAAGTCTCCTCCATAAATAATGAACTGAGTCCAACAGAACGCACGAGTACCTTGCAAGCTTACATGCACATGGTAATCCGTGCGTTCTCCTCAAGCTGCAACCACATGCATGTGAATCAACCCCCACTCTGCCAACCTTAGCCCTTTCTTTTACAAGTAACTCAAGCGCTTTCTTCGAAACAAAACCATGCAAGTTTTTGAAAAACCTGTCCTTGAACTTGTGATCCCTCAAGAAGATACTATGCTCAAACGACGACATAATCTTCGTGTGTTGCAACACGATTTTCTTGTTCATAGTCGTCCAACAAGAGCATAAATCCCCCTTGCTATCTTTAAGGATAAGCTTCAAAGATGCATGAGCGCCTTCAACCCTACATGCAAGAAACACAATTGTTATGGGATTACGTAATGTCAACATTAAGAAATAAGACTAGTTGCATATAAACTAACCTGTTAGTTGTTGTGTTTCCCAGGTGCATAGCAAGATCAATCCAGCATGTCACAAATTTTGTTCTATGATCATCCAACCAAGTCTTATGAACATACGAGATGAACTATGGAAAGGACTTACATGATCCTTCTAACTCTCGCAGATGGATATCGTACTCCTCTTCAGATATTGAGTCCATTAGAATGCCCCATGAATCTCTAACTAGATCCCAGACACCCTTGTCATAATACAACTTCATCTTTGCACTGACATTCTTGCTTATGTGAAACCTACATAGCAAGTGCTTTGCATTAAGGAAAACATCATGCATAGATAACATCAACACAGGGTCTTTGTCTGTCACAATCACTCCTGACAGATTTTCCTGATTATCTATCAACCCTCTGAGTTTCTGCAACGCCCACACAACATCGGGAGTTTTCTCAGTAGTCATGAAGGAAAACCTAATACTGAAAGTCATGTTGGTTGATGTCACGCCTACCATCTCAAGCAACGGAAACCCGTACCTATTGGTTTTGTAGGTACTATCTATGAGGACAATATTAGGGAAAATGCTAAACAACTTTATTGCACGAGGATGTGACCAGAAGATGTCATCAATAACAGCAGTGTCTTCATCCTTCATGTGCCAATGAACATATCTATCATATTCCAACAACTCCATTAAATGTTGCATCTCAGTCAACGGTCCCCTTTTTGATCTCTTGTACCTGGTACTTGCAGAGTATATTTGTGTTATCATCGTCACATTACGGGGATTGTTCTCCTTCAATGCAACAAGCACTTGTCCTGGTTTAACTCTGTTCTCCACCATGTCATGAAACATTTGTTTCTCCTCAAGACTCAATCGTTCGGCATACGCGTGCCCAACAAGTGAATGTGCCCTTGCATGGTTATGCTTGCCACATAACACGTTCAGCCTCCATAGTCCATCAACCTTCCTGGGTCTTTCTTTTATCTTAAAGGGACACTTACACTTTCTTGTCCCAGTGCTCTTATTTGTCAACTTCCCCTTGTACGGCCTGTATTTTCCACCACGCTCACAACCCAGAGTTAGGAATTCTTTCCTGTTTACACTTCCATAATCAGACTTCGCAGTTACAACAACAAAACCATTCTCCTTCCCAACTGCCCGAGCCCAATCAAAGAGTTCATGTCGAGTCTCGAATACCTACAAAAAATAAATTCACATAAGACCACTGTACGGTGGATACAGTAAATCATCTTAGCACAACACAAATACAAACCTTGTTAGTAGTAAATGCTTATGTACAGTCAATGTGGAAAGCAGAAGAAGACTCATTACCATCATCTTCAGTCTTGATGACAACTAATTCTTTCCCATTCCCATGGTCTTCAGCCACCTCTGACAGCAAGGTTTTCATGACTGAAATACAGCACCCAATACCACATATCAATGAACTACATCATTAAATCGCACTTAAACCAGCGAAAATAAATTTACCACAAAAGTCTGTTTCGAATTCTAAGGTGCGATATAATGCATTTTTTAACATATAATAAAATCACATCTTAGAGTGCGAATCTATACCAGTTCCATAATCGCACATGTTGGTGCGATTTGGACCTCGACCAACCCATCAAACAGCAGAAACAAAACACAAACAGCAGAAACAAAACAATAAGGGTTAGGGACTGTCAGCACCCAATTTTGTCCGGCTTTTTATTTTGTTATGTTTCCCTTTTATTAAAAAAATAAATAAATAAAAATAATAATAAGAGAAAAAGGAAAAAGAAGAAAAAGAAGAAAGGAAGAAAAATGGGCCGCGGCCCAAAGGAAAAGAGAGGAAGCAGAAGCAAGGAAAGGAGGGCAACATAGTCATTTCACCCCTCACTCAAACCCTAATGCTACCCTATTTAAGCCTACTCTCCCTAACCCTAAAAACATACTCATCATTCACTAGCCTCCACACTCCAAAAAAAAAAAAACAAAAAAAAAAAAAATCTGCAGCCCTTTTTTCTTCTCTTTTCCTTTTCCACTCAAAAACCCTAATCTCCCTCTCCACCACACACCACCAGCCTCCATCCCCCTCTCTCTACTCTCTCAAACCCTAGCCGCCCCTCAAACCCTCATCATCTCAGCCGCCACCTTCATTTCCTTGGCCGCCGCCATCCACAAACCATCCCTCTCTCTATAGCCGCTGCCATCCATGAACCTTCCCTCCCTCTCTCAGCCAAACGCGCCGCTGTTCCCTCTTACCACCACCGTCCCTCATCAAAACCGCCATCACCATCTTCTCCTTCAACCTCCTCGACCGCCACCACCTCTAGTCGCCGCACTTCCAATGAACCCAGCACCACGGCACCGCCATCATCATCTTCCCCTTCAACCTCCTCGACCGTCGCCGCTAGCACTACAGCACTGCCATCACCGTCGCTCCTCCTCCTCACTTCCCTGGCCGTCGCATCCGCTCCACCCTCTGCTCCCCTCCGTCCATAGCACCGCCACCACTTCCTTCTCTGCTATTTAATTTCTTCTTCTGTTCATATTATTGTACTTAGTTTACTGTTATTTTTAATCCTGTTTTATTGTTTATATTAGTTTTTTTATTATCCTGTTTTTGGTTTAAATCCTATTTCTTTTTATATTAGTGTTTTTATTTTTCTGTTTCTGGTTTAAGTTCTGTTTCTGTTCTGATTACTGTTTCTGTTTCTATTTCTGTTTCTGCTTCTGCTTCTGTTTTCTGTTTGCTATTTTCTGTTTTCTGTTTTCTGTTTTCTGTTTCTATTTTAGAACTACGTAAGCCTTGAGCCCTTCAATAGAGGTACGTAGGAGCGGGAACACTCTTGTCAGGCAACCCAATAAAAACTCCAAAAAAAAAACAATAAAAAATCTTTGCAAAATAAAAAAACATTAAAAAATTAATTTAAACTTTCAGAACTACGTGGCCTTGATCTTCCATTTGAGGGAAGTACGTAGGACTAGGTTCACACCTATTAGGCTAAATAAAATAAAATAAACATTTTTGTTTTGTAAATAATATCATTTTCTTTGTAAATAATAAGTCTTTTAATAATTATTTGCACAATCAATCTTTGGTACCGTCTTTAACGGGCGCTGTGGGGTGCTGCTAACACTTTCCCCACGCGTAACCGACTCCCGAACCTAGAATTTTAGGTTTCGTAGGCCATTTTATTTTCTTTTTAGGTTTTCTAGCGTTTTCCTCTTAAAAACGTTAGCGGCGACTCTGTCTGTTTACTATTTGATTTTATCACCGTCCCCGCCTTGACCCGGTTGTGACAGGGACCATACCTCCCATGTATGGCGAAAGGAAACCTGAATGCAGAAGATGTTGATCGATACTTGATTTTGCAAAGGATTGATGGTAAGTATGGAGGTAGGAAGAGTAAGGAGGTGGTGGTTGCAAGATGGTGATGTGGTTGCAAGAAGATGAAGAAGGTAATTGTTAGAAGATGAAGGTGGTGGTGGTTAAAAGATTGGAGGGGATGGTAGTCACAAGTTGGATGGGGTGAGGGGGGTGGTGGAGAGAATTGGAAAAGGGGGTGGGAAAAATGGTAGAGAGTGATGAAGAAGATGGATATATTGGGAGTTTTTTTAGGGGCAAAATGGTAAAATGACTGGGGGGGGGGGGGGCGAGCGTAAGGCGCAAAAGGGGGGGCGCCAAACGCGATTCCCATGTTTCTTTATGTATTCATTTTGGTTTAAGTTACATGTGAATATATTCAGCCAATATACGACAGCAGCGTCAACGTGCATGTCTGCTCTAGGGTTTCAACCCTTGACCTTTGGCGGCGGCGGCTCCCCCTTGCTGGCGGCACCTCCTTTCTCAACGGATCAATGGTGGCGGCTCCCCCTTTCCCTGCTGCCTTCAACCCGTAGGTCCCTACTACCTCGAACCCGCTACTCCCTGTTCTTGCTTCCGCCGTTGCTACAATGGCAACATGTCGGTATCGCCTCTGCGTGCGTCCTCCATCGCCGTGGTTCTCTGCGTCATCGACCATCATCTTCGGCGGCTCCTTCCAACTCGTCATCTACTACTGATTTTTTCTTCCATCGTTGTCGTAACGTTGTTGCGCCGGTGCCGTTTCTGCCGCAGACGCCGTGGGTTCTGCGACCATCATCTTCGGCCATGGCTGCGTTTTATCTCCATTGATTGGAGTCTGCAACCTGCTCCCACGCAGTTATGAATCTGTCTATGACCTTCATTGACGTGGTCCGCTACACTTCTGCGTCTTCGACAGTTGATATTTTTGGGTTGTTTTTCTGCGATGGCTACAAGGAAACAGTTCGTTCTCACCGGCTAAGAGGCTTGCGTGTTGAACGTAGCTAAGGTGCGAGCTGACACATCTGTGGCGTTGGGTGCATGGCTTGTGGGTAGGTTGTTGGCAAAACACCCCTCTAGCGTCTCTGGTTTTCGGTCATGGATGACCAAGTTATGGAAGCTTCCCAACGGGGTCGAAACCTGGGAGGTGGCGCCGATTATCTTCACGTTCCGTTTCTTCAGCAAGAGAGACATGAAGATGATCTTGAACACATGCCCTTGGTTTTTTGGAAAGTCTCATATGGTTTTGACAGAGCTTGATGTTAATGTCAACCCGTTGGCTGTGGTTCTTGATAAAATCCCGTTCTGGGTTCAGGTGCATGATCTTCCCCTGAGTTTCCGATCTGAAGCGGTGGCCTCGTCTATTGGCACAGTCTTCGCCGGCTATATGGGGTTTGACAAGAATGATATTCTGGGAAAATACTTGCATTTCAGGGTGTTGGTGGACACTGCTACGCCCCTGAAGAGATGCTTGATGATGACAGACGAAGGAGGGGAGCCCTTCCAGGCTAATTTCCTTTATGAAAAGCTTCATCACTTTTGCTTCCGTTGTGACCTCCTGGAACATACACTATGAGATTGCGACGCAACATCTATTGATAAGGATAAGGGGAAGGATTCGGCCGAGGACCTTCCTTATGGACCCTAGCTTCGGGCACCCACGGAGTGCTGGAAGGGTGATCGCCAAGGCACCGCCAAGCATGCGATTTTCACTGACTCTGTCCGTCCTAACGGGGCGGTTCCAGGTACTTCAAGAAGAAAGAAGGGTTCCTGTCGGGATAGGGCGGCTAATCGAGCGCCACCGCCACCCAAAGAACTTCACTTACACCCGGCTGCGGAAGTTGGTCCTGAACCGAATGACATTGCCGATGATCTTGACTACGCCTTGCCGGAGGATTTTTCAAGCCGTGGAGTTGAGGAGCAGCTTGATGATGGGGGGATGATAGTGGCCCCAAAGGCCGGTTTAAGCAGCCAAAAGTTTCCGCTCTGAAGCAAAACCGCAAGACTCTTGTTCCCGCTATTGTTGGCAACCAAAAGAAACGTACAATGGGTAATATGCTTATCTCAAACCTGGGTTCTACAGGTGTTTCTCCCCCGCTGAAGAGGGTCACTACTATTTCCGTGGTTGGAGCGGCGGAGGCTGCAGGGCAGCCTCGCCATGCCCAATGAGGATTTTTTCGTGGAACTGCCGAGGGCTTGGGAACCCAGGGGAAGTACGGGCTTTGGCAAAGCTCATCCACTCAGAAGTTCCCGATGTGTTCTTCGCCATGGAGACACGCAGTTATGGTCATGAGCTGAGGAGTATCCGGGGGATGGCAGAGTACCCCAGTGTCTTTTCGGTGGATTGTTCGGGTGATCGTCACTCTAGAGCCGGTGGCCGTTGTCTGTTCTGGAGGAGCTCCACTGACATCCAGGTACTTCACTCCTCTCATAACCATATTCTTTTTCTATTCAACTATTCTGAGATTTCTTTGCAAATGCATGTTCTTGCTATTTATGGTTTCCCTGAAGCGAGAAACAAGCATAAAACATGGGATCTTATTCAGCGCTTTCAGCCCTTGCCGGAGATCCCGTGGCTTTGTGTGGGTGACTTTAATGATGTTTTGAGCCCATCTGACAAGCTTGGGGGGACCCTCCTGATATCAGGAGACTCCAAGCTATTCACCAGATGTGTGCAAGTTGTGGTTTATTTGATGTGGGTAATTCAGGGTATAGGTTCACGTGGTCAAATAAAAGGAGCCATCCTTTTACCATAGAAGAATGTCTTGATTATGCCCTAGCTAATGATGCGTGGCATGACGCTTGGCCCCATACTTGGGTGTCTCATCGCCAATGGCATCAATCAGACCATAATCTCATTCTTGTTGAGTGCGCACTGAGCAACCGTCACCCAATCAAGCGGGAGCGCATATTTCGTTTTGAGGAGCTCTAGTTACAGAGTAAGGATGAGTGCACCGAGATTGTACCTCAATCTTGGTGTAGAACCCTTGCGGATCTTCCAACCAAGATGAGCGAGGTGAGTTCAGCCCTTGACTCTTGGGGTAAAAACAAATATGGTGACCTTCCTCGAAAGATATCAGATCAAAAGGTGGTTCTTTTGGAGCTCTAGAGGAAGGTGCAAACTGATGAGGTGCTTGTTGTGGTCCACGAGACCGAGAAGGAGATGGATAAACTCCTTGAGCAAGAGGAAATCCTCTGGTGCCAAAGGTCCCGTGCGAACTGGCTCAAGTATGGTGATAAGAACACCAGTTTTTTCCATAAGAAGGACACTCAAAAACAGAAGCGGAACTCTATTGTGCAGCTTTTGGATGATAATGGGACACATTTTGTCGAGGATGCTGATATTGCTCGGATCTTGAACTCTTATTTTCAGGATTTGTTCACTACCTCCTCGCCGACAGGTGCCCTTGAAGCGGTTTCCCTTGTTGTCGGGAGAGTAGGTGTTTCTCGACTCCAAGTCTTGAGTGAGCCTTTCACTAAGGACGATGTTGAAGAGGTGCTCTTCCAGATGCATCCTACTAAGGCTCTGAGAAGAGACGGCTTACCGGCGTTGTTTTACCAGAAGTTTTGGCATATTATTGGGGATGATGTCTACCACTTCTGTCAGCAGGTCCTTCAGGGTGACGTATCACCAGGTATGATTAATAATACTCTTCTTGTTCTCATTCCCAAGGTTAAGAAACCTAAGCATGCAAACCAATTTACACCTATTAGTTTGTGTATTGTGTTGTTTAAAATTATCACAAAAACCATTGCGAATAGGTTGAAAATTATTTTGTCTGATTTAATCTTGGATTCTCAAAGTGCGTTCGTCCTGGGTCGTCTGATAACGGATAATTCCTTGATCGCCTTTGAATGCTTCCATTTTATGAGGAAAAAAGCCTCGGGCCATAAGGGCATGATGGCCCTGAAACTGGACATGGCTAAGGCTTACGATCGTGTTGAATGGCCTTTCCTTCAGTTGGTTCTCAGTACTATGGGATTTCCACCCAGCTGGGTGAACCTTATTATGCGGTGTGTCACAACGATGGATTTTTCTATTTTGTTAAATGGTAACCCACAGGTGGCCTTCCTTCCTCAGAAGGGGCTGAGACAGGGGGACCCTCTATCCCCCTACCTTTTTATCATGTGTGAAGAAGTCTTGTCGGCCTTGCTCCAGCAAGCGGTGGCTAGATCCTCTCTATCTGGTCTCCGTATTGCTCGATCAGCGCCGGTTATCTCTCATTTATTTTTTGCTGACGACAGCGTCATCTTTGCCAGGGCCTCTGCAGAGGAAGCAAAATGTGTAAAATCCATTCTTGCGAACTATGAGCAGACCTCTGGACAAAAAATCAATCTTGACAAATCTACTCTCACATGTAGCTGAAATGTGCTTGCATCTACTTCATCTGAGCTTACTATGCTTCTGGGTGTTAAGGAAGTTGAGCGTTTTGACAAATATTTGGGTCTCCCGGCAATTGTGGGGAGATCTAAAACAGAAATATTTAATTTTTTCATTGATAGAGTTCTTAAAAAACTGAAAGGGTGGAAAGAACGATCCCTTTCCCGGGCAGGAAGGGAAGTTTTGATTAAAGCTGTGGCTCAAGCAATTCCGGCTTATGTTATGTATTGTTTTGCCCTGCCTGACTCTGTTTGCTCCCTATCGAATGGATGATTAGCAGGTTCTTTTGGAGCGGAGATACTGAGAAACGAGGTATCCATTGGCGGATGGTCAAGACTCTGCCGACCCAAGTGGTTAGAGGGGCTGGGTTTTCGTGATTTTAAGGCTTTCAACACGGATCTGGTTGCCAAAACTTGGTGGAGACTTAATTCATCTCCCCATCTTCTTGTTAGCCATCTTTTCAAGGCGGTGTATTTTCCTCGCGGGGACTTGTGGGATGCTAAAAAACGTTTTCTTCCTAGCTACACTTGGACAAGTATCCTGGGTTCCGCATGGATCTTTGAAAGGGGGGGTCAGTGGAAGATAGGGGATGGCACTAGTGTTCACATTTGGAAACACAGGTGGCTTTCTCATGGTACCCCTATCATCTCCCGTCAGGATTTGGCCGATGAGGCGAATGTCCAACAGGTAAGTGACCTTATTTCTGCTGGGAAGTGGAAATCTGATTTGATTGATATGATATTTCATCCTAATACGGCAAAGTATTTTTTTATCAATTCCTCTTCCTTGTGTTGCACATAATGATTATTTGTTTTGGCCTTTTAACGAAAATGGTATCTATTCTAAAAAATCTGGTTATAACTTTATCATGCAAGATCAGGTTACCTTCGTGGCCTCCTCTTCGGGGGTTCCATCGCTAACGGCTCAGGCTTGGAAGCGTCTGTGGTGGTCTCGAGCCTTGCCGCGGTGCAAAGAGTTGGTATGGCGTGCAGCTCTAGATATCTTGCCAATTAGAGGTCGTTTGCGGCACTAAGGTATGGATATTGACCCTTCCTGTCCATGCTGTGAGGTGGTGGAGTGTGAGACGGTTGCTCATGCGCTTCTTTATTGTCCTGATTCAGTTCAGGCTTGGTTTGGTTTGTCGCTTAGCTTACGGGTGTGTGACTGGATCGATCTTTCCTTTGCTGATTTCTTCCTTAGGTTCTTGGAGATTGCAGATGACCAGGCTCTCCTTTGTTTTATCACTACGGCCTATTATATTTGGGAGAGGAGAAATCAGATTGTCTTCCAACAGCGGCGGACTCCCACACCACTTATGATTGACCGTGTGGCTTCTCTTCTTGGGGCTACAGATTTGCGTGCAGCTCCCCGTCATACTACGATGTTGCTATCTAGTTGGTCCCGACCACCTCGAGGTACTTTTAAGCTTAGTTTTGATGCAGCTCTTTGAGACTCGACATTGGCTGGTTTTAGGATGGTGGCCAGGAACTTTGAGGGTGAGGTTCTAGTTTCGGCGACCGCTGCTACTATCATGGCCTCGTCCCCCATCATCGCTGAAGCTTTGTGCTTCCGTTGGGCGATCTCCACCGCTATTGACTTAGGTTTTAGAAGGGTTATGTCCGAGATTGATTGTCTGAAACTCTATGATCTTTGGCGTTGTCCGAAACCTGGGGGTTCTTATATTTTTTCTGTTATTAGGGATTGTCGTTCTTTTTCTTGTCATTTTGATTTACTGGATGTTTCTTTTGTTAGGCGGGGAGGCAACGTGGTTGCGGACTCCCTTGCCAAATTATCCTTCACTATGCTATCTTTTGTTTGGGTTAAGGATGCTCCTCAAGAAATTTTAACTGCTTTGCAGCATGATGTAGTGGCATCTGGCTCTGTTCTTGATTAATATATCTATTCAATTACATTAAAAAAAAATTACATGTTTTAGATTCAAAAGGAAGGTGAAAGAATTTGCTTTTTTTTCCTCTTTTTATATCATGTTCATAAAATAATAATATATAACCTATGAAAATATGAGTATGTGTAAGTCAATTAATGATTATGCTTGACTTTCCGTGATTGAAAAAAATAGATAAATTGTTTATTTTATGAAGCTTGTGAGAAATTATTATTATTTTATGTAGCTTTGATATGTTGTTTATGTGAGAAAATCTTGAACCATTAAGTCAATATGAAATTTCATTAGGATTTAGATTTTCGTATGTTAATTTATTATGCAAAGCTTGGGTACACCAAAGTGGCAAAGTTAGAACGATGTAAAATGTCAATAATGAATGTGTTTGTTTATTAATATAGGATTTAGATTTACCTAAAGGAAAATCACTTTTCTATGATTAAGAAAATAATGGTGAGAAAATTAATTATCTTAAATCAGAAATATATTTACCCAAAAATAATATATGTGTTTGGTTGCAAATTATTAATTATTCTATGATGATTTAATATGGTAATTATTTATGTTGGTATATTTTAGTTCTGCTTAAAGGAGATCTATAATATACTCTAATATTTCTGTCATCTGAGTGTAAGATAGAATTAATATGAGCACTGTATGATTATTTTGCAGCAATTTCTCTTCATTCCCATGCTTCATCTGTTAGTATTTTTAATGGTTCAAACTTCTCTAAATAGAGTGAGAAAGTCAAGTTTCATTTAGGTGTTCTAGACCTTGACTCGTCACTTTTGGAAGAAAAGCCTACTGTCACTGATGACAGTACTGATGAAGAGAAGTATATTAAGTTTGTGGAAGAACGTTTCCGCTCTGCTGATAAGTCACTCGCTGGTACATTAATGGCTCAACTCATGACCATAATGTTTGATGGGTCGAGGAGCATGCAAGAACATATCATTGAGATGACTAACATTGCAGTAAGACTAAAGTCATTAGGCATGGCAGTAGATGACTCATTTATGGTTTGGTTTATTCTGAAGTCATTTCCTTCTGAGCATGGAGCTTTCCAAATCAATTATAACACCATGAAGGATAAACGAGATGTGAATGAATTGGTTGGAATGCTCATTCAGGAGGAAACTGACTTAAGAATGAAATGAGTCATTCTGTGAACCTGGTTCAAGGAGATGATAAAGCATTGAAGCCAAAGGCCAAGAATTTTAAGAAGAAAGGACATGAAAATGATAATGTAAATGGCAAAGAATTAAATTTTTGTAAGAAGGAAGGACACTTCTAGAAAGATTGTCCTAAACGTAAAGCTTGGTTCGAAAAGAAAGGGATTACTTACGCAAACCACAAGCCAAAGTAAGATGTTTCTCTATTAGGGGAATCGTATGAAGGCTCCAATTGATGGCATTGAGACTAAACGTTTGATTCTAGATATTGGCCATAACTTGGACCTTCTTAAGACCCTTTATGTATCTTCTATTTTCTATTTCAAAGTTGGATACTTGTGGTTATGGTTTTAATGTTTGGACATGACTGTTTTAATTTATGTAAGAATTCTAAACTTATTGGTTATGGTATTCTTATTGATGTTTATATGGATTGAAACTTCATGGTCAATTTTTGAATCCGTACGTATTAGGCACCATAGTATTGGAATTAAGCATAACATGCTTAATAAAAGTTATGCATACTTGTGGCATAAACACTTGGTCCCATATCCAAGGAAAGATTAGAAGGATTAGTAAGGAATGGGATTTTAAAGAATCTAGATTTTACTGATCTTGGTTTGTGTATGATTTTCATTAAGGAAAAGCAAATCAGACATAACAAGAAAGATGCCACAAGGAGCAACTAGCTTCTTGAAATTATACACACTAGTAAATGTAGATCTTTTGACTCTCCACCTTTATTATGACTTTTCACTTTATAAGTATGTCTATTTGATTAGGGAAAAGTCTTAAACAGTTAATGCCCTTGAGATTTAGAACAATGAAGTTAAAAGACAATTAGATAAAAAAGTGAAAGTCGTAAGATCCGATAAGGGTGATGAATATTATGGAAAACTTGATGAAATGGGACAATGTCCTGGTCCATTTTGAAATCTTCTAGGAAGACAAGGTAATCAAGCGCAATACACAATATCAAATTCCTTGAAATTGGTGATGTTAGTGGGAGTGATGAACGATAAAATGTGGACATAAAGGAAATTAAGATCATGGTTCCTTTACCTATAAGTGTTTCTTCATCTTTAGCTGTTCCAAATGGTGTTCCAACGATTGCAAGACATCCTGACAATAATGAGCAATATATGAATGTTAACACACCCAATGAAGAAACTAACTCACAAATGTTTGAAAGAAATAAGTCTCTAGAAGTGCCTTTGAGGAGATCTCAAAGAGAAAGAAAGTAAGCTATTCCAAGCTATTATGGGACTTATTTGAAAGAATCAGCAAAGATGAAGATTCATTGTGTATAATTATGGTTTTAGTAGCCCATTACGATTTAGAGTTGCACCAAATGGATGTGAAAAACAATCTTCCTGAATGGTAATGTTATAGAGGAAGTTTATATGGACCAACTTGAAGGTTTTCCAATTGATGGAAAAGGTCATTTGGGGTGTAAATTTAAGAAATCAATGTATGGACTAAAACAAACCTCATGACTATGGTATATTAAGTTTAATGATACCATTACTTCTTTCGGTTTTGAAGAAAATATCGTTGACAAACGTATTTACCGAAATATCAGTGGGAGTAAGTTCATGTTTTTAGTCATATATGTTGATGATATCTTGCTTGCAACTAATGTTTAGAGTATGATGTATTAATAGAAAGAATATCTATCTTAGAACTTTGAAATGAAAGATATGGGAGGGACATCTTATGTGATCGGAATTGAAATATATCGTGATAGATCACACGGATTATTGAAATTGTCTCAGAAAGCTTATATC
Source organism: Acmispon strigosus (assembly GCA_030819835.1). Taxonomy (NCBI): domain Eukaryota; kingdom Viridiplantae; phylum Streptophyta; class Magnoliopsida; order Fabales; family Fabaceae; genus Acmispon; species Acmispon strigosus. The sequence goes on along the minus strand of JAUAMA010000007.1, from coordinate 16,934,598 downwards.
AATAAAGTTCTTGAGAGATTTAACATGGACAATTGTTTCACTAGAAAGTTGCAAAGAAAGTTTTGAGGTACCTTCAAGGAACTAAGGTTATATACAAACACTTCAAAAGCGGTAAAAATCAAAGAAAAGGTAAACTTGCATTGAATTGAAAATGCTGAAAGCATAAAGTTTGCATAAGTTTAAAAGGTGGTTGATCGATTTTGCTCAATCACGTACGTTCTAACTCGCGTTTTCTGTATGTCGCAGTCGTCGAACATGTAGCAGTGTGGGAGTGTAATGACGTTTGAGTGATGTGTTGCAAAATGAAGAACGAATCCCAATTCTGTGCCTGACTTCCTCTATTTATAGGCTAAGTTCCTAACTGCTTGCAACAGACAAATTCCTTGAGCTTTCCACGTGTCTTGTATTTGCTTCTTTTTTCTCCACGCATCCTGCTTGACTAACTGCCCAAAACCTTCCGTCGAAGAGCAACTTCCTTATGTGCCAAGCTTTTAGTCGAAACGAACCTTACACTTGTCTGATCTAAGGTTCGTTCTCAATATGGATCTGGCTTCAACCAAAATTCTCTTAAATTTAGTAAAATATCAAAATCATATCTTCTGATCAAATGGAGCAACTCGGAATTTGGTCGAAATTGGTTGTTGAGTGACTTTTGACCAAGTTAAAACTTGGGAAAAAATCCCAGGCTAACAAATGCCCCCCAAAATACTATGCTTTGATGAATTCTTCTTCTGAGAAGCATGATATTTTTAACAAAGCAAAAGATAAATTTAATAATCCTTTATTTAATTAATCAGTTTGAAACTGACGGCTTAATCATGATAGTGGAGTAGTTAATAGCCCACTATGCTAGTAAATAGACAATGATGGGTATTGGGTTTCCAAGGCATCAGACCATGTGACGCAAAAGATGATGTGAATTTAATTATTTTTAAATGGCTCTTCAATTCCATCAATCCAATCAAAGCCTTTTCGCTCCCCTCTTCTTATAAATAGAAACTCTTCGCACGTTTCTTCTTCTTTACACACTCCCTCTGTTTCATTCGTTTTCCTCTTTCTAGAAAACATCTCCCATTCATCTTTCAGAGACACGATTTGTTCTAAACTTCTTGCCTTCAAGCTTTGTTTTAATGGCTTCCGATTCATCAACACGTTCAATTCCTGTCCCTCTTGCAAGTCAAATTGAAGGTCCTTTACCTTCAGGCCACCGTCAATATATATTGTTTCCACCTCATGAAGCTAAAAAGCTAACTATTTGGAAATCTTAGTGTCGCAACCAGGGTCACGGCGGGGACGGCGCTAAAAACAAAATAAGCACAGACAGAGTCGCCACTAACGTTTTTTAAGAGGGAAACGCTAGAAAACCTAAAAAGAAAGTAAGAGGTCTACAAAACCTAAAATTCTAGGTTCGGGAGTCGGTTATGTGTGGGGAAGGGGTTAGCACCCCACAGCGCCCGTCAAAGACGGTACCTTTTGATTGATTGTGCAAAAATTATTAAAGGACTTATTATTTAAAAAAAAGATTTATTTATTATTTTTTTGAGATTTATTATTTACAAAGAAAAGAAAATGAGATTATTTACAAAACGAAAATATTTATTTTATTTTATTTAGCCTGATAGGTGCGAACCTAGTCCTACGTACTTCCTTCAAATGGAAGATCAAGGCTACGTAGTTCTGAAGGTTTAAATTGATTTTTTAAATGTTTTTAAATTTTGAAAAGATTTTCTTTGTTTTTTTAGAGTTTTTTCATTGGGTTGCCTGACGAGAGTGTTCCCGCTCCTATGTACCTCTATTGAAGGGCTCAAGGCTTACGTAGTTCTAAAGGTTATTTAAAGTGATTTAAAAAATGGGGTGCCTGGCAGGGTTGTTGCCCGGTCCTACGTATCTTCGAGGAGAAATCAAAGCTACGTAGTTCTTAAGGTTTAATTTTTTTATTTATGAAAACGAGCAAAATGGTACGAGGGACGACATCCCACTAGTGAACAGTCCATCCCTCGCATCACATCCGCATTTATTGATTACGCGCAGAAACAAAAATACTGAATATTGAAACAGAAATACAGAAATAGAAATACAGAAACAGAAATAGAGAAACAGAAACAGAAACAGAAATACAGAAACAGAGATACAGAAATAGAAATACAGAAACAGAAAAGAAACAGAAAAGAAATAGAAAAGAAAAGAAACAGAAAATAAATAGAAAAGAAACAGAAAAGAAACAGCGCGTCGGTGGAGGTGGTGATGAAGAAGAGTGGAGCAGCGGCGACGGCTGGGAGAAGGAGAGGAGCGGCGGTGCGGCTGGGAGGAGGAGCAGCGGCGGCGTGGTTGCTTGGAGGATGAAAGGAGCGGCGGTTTAGTGGGAGATTGAGGGAGGAGCGGCGGCCGAACGTGGTGGCATGATGGCGGTCGAGGTGTGCGAGGTGGCGACAGTGGTGGTGCGGCGTGGGGAGGAGAGGAGAAGTGGTGTCGCGATATGGGGAAGGAGGAGGAAGGTGGCGGCGGCTTGAGGATGGGTGAGAGGATGCTAGTGTGACGGCTAGGTTTAGGGGGAGTGAGGGAGTGTGCAGCTAGGGTTTGAGAGAGGGAGGGTTTGAATGGAGGCTGATAGTGTAGTGAGTGAATTCTATGCGGAAACCGAGGCAAGGAGGGGTTATATAGTGTTAGAATTAGGGTTTTCTGCATTGTTTTTTTTCTTTTTTTTTTCAATTTTTTTGCTTTGGTCCAATTAACATGTGGGAATTGAAGAATTGAAGAGGGAATTGATGGGAAAATGGTTGTTTCAGAATAAGAGGGATAAAATGGAGGCTACATGAAAGCACTTCAATGCCATCAAAGTGTGCCATCAAGGAGGAAAGAAGAGAGCATAGAATGTGAAGCATCAGACGAGCCCAACGCCTGAGCGTTGGGTCACTGGCAGAAAATTGTTAAATAGGCTGCTTTACTTCTTTGTAAAATACACTTGCTAGACTTAGATATTTTGTACCACTCTTGTTCTGAGCTTTGCCTGGACTTGTGGGAGGCCACCTTGAGTTTCCAATTCAGGTTTTATTTTATGTTTTCCTTAGCCATGCTTGGCTAAGCTTTCTTGTATTTGGGTTGTAGTCAATTTACCTTAGAACTATGTTTTAGGTTTCTGTTTGTATATGAATAAAAGTTTATGTTCTTAGTTTCTATTCTTTGTTTTAATATTATTCTTGTTGATCACAAGTCTTCATGCTTAATTCTTATGCAATGGTAATTGGTTGGATTTAAGGGAAATGGGAATAGAATGAACAATTGTATGCCACTTAGATATAAGGGTAGGAATTGTTAGTGTTGGCCTGAACTTAGAATTCATCTTCAATTTGATTAACTAATCACTAAGGTATTAGGTTTAGTAATTGAATTGGAAGTTCTATTTGATTAAGGTATTAACAAGTAGAAAATCTAGGCTAGAACACCTAAGAACATGTTTTGAATTTCATATATAGAATTGATTCTGAATACCTTAGCTAGAGGTAGTGAAACTCAACCCAAGTACTTGTTTTATTAAGTTTCTATTGCTTTTTTTTATATTTTTCTCTAAATAACCAAAATAAAAAAAAATTTATTTTCTCTTTTTCAAACTCTAAAAACCGATTTTAAATCAAACCAATCCCTGTGGAGACGATAATCTTTTATATTACGCGATAACCTCCGTACACTTACGGATTTGGCTATCAAGTTTTTGGTGTCGTTGCCGGGGATTGGCTCTTTAATTTTTGATTGGTTGTTTACGGTTTCTTTTATTTTTAATTTTTGCTGAGAACTGGTATTGCTAAATCTGTTTGCTGAGTTTTTTTTTTAAAGGTATGTCAATGGCTGAAACATTCGAGCAAAGGTTGGCAAAAATCTGGGCTGAACTTGAAAAGGAATATGAAAAGAAGAAGCAGGATGCCTTCACTCTAATTGACGAGTTTTACTCCGAATTAGATTGCAAGCACAATGCTGGATTTTTGCCAAATCCTGTGCAAGAATACAAGGCCAAGGAGATTCTGCAAGGAAGAATACAAAGCATTCTGAAGAGGCAACCGGTGAATGATCGACCTCCCATTAACCCTATATGTGAATCTATGGACCAAGGTGAGAAAGTTAAAAATAGGGAAAATGACATAGTGAATATTGCAAAAAGTTTTCTTCTTCCCACCCTAGAAGAGGAAGAACAAGACTCCCTGAAAATATTGTCCATAGGTGATCTTATATGGGAAAGTGGTGAGGTTAAGGCTGAACAAACATGTCTCAGTTTGATGACTAAATGTTGTCAAAATTTGCATGATCTAAGGGGTCTAATGCAATTTGTAATAGACCCTGGTTGAGTGGTGATTTTGAAGAATTCTATCAAAGACTATAAAATCGAGCTTCTTGGGAGACAACCCATGTTAAGTATCAAGTTTTAGTTGTTTTTAAGTTCTGTTATTTTGCTTTCTTAAAATAAAAGAAATTTTATGCTGCAGGAACCCAACGCCCAAGCGTTGGAGGCTCAACGCTCGTGCATTGAGCCCCTACCAAGTTGCCCAGTATTTCAAAAACTCCAACGTTAAGCGTTGGAGGGACCAATGCTCATGCGTTGAGCCCCTGGAATCCCAGAGTTTGTTTTTAATTCCAACGCTCATGCGTTGAGGCTCAGGCAGACCATAGTTTTTTTTTTATTATTTACCCTATTGTTTGTTCCCTCTTCTTGAATAAAAGGACAGGTTGCCCAAGAAGCAGGTGGTGCTGGTAAAGCTGGTGTTGATGAAGAAGAAGACCCCATGAATCCCTGAACATTGACCAGTAGTTTGTTTTTATTTTTTGATTTATTTTTATTTTTCTTTCTTTTTAGTTTATAATTTTAGCTTTTGTTTCTATTTGTAGGATTTTTATTTTAGGATTTTAAGTATTGCATTTGAGCCAATATCTGTATCCCAGAAAATTATGCCATGATACTTTAACTTTCAAGAAGTTTTACCCAACACTAAGTTGTTTTTGAAAATGATACAATTGCTTTTGTGTTGATAGAAATGCATGTTGTTAGGATATGAATGGATTCTAGTTGACTTGGTTTTGGTATGATCTTGATTGAGTTCTTAAAAGGGTACCACTTACCCTATTTTTCTGAGAGGTGTGAGAGAACTCTGAATACTTGTGATTGTACTTTTCTACCTTGTTTTGCATGTTGGCTGAATTCTTGCATGCTTTGTTATTTTGGAACAGACTTTAGGAAATTTTTGTGAACTCAGAATTGGATCTTCAATGTACTGATTTTTCCCTTAGTAGGTCCATTGGGCCTTGAAATAGAGTCCATTTTATTGGAGCCTACTTTTGGAATTGTTGTGAGTTGTTGAGTGATTTCTTTTTAAAAATAAAACTAAAAATGCTAGAGCTATGTATGTTTAGGTTCCTCTCTAAAAATGAAAAAAGAAAAAAATTATAATGAAGTGGTGGGGTGAGTAAGAGTATGAGGGTAGTAAAATTCATCCCATACATCTCACTACTTTGTTAGAAAAAAAAGAAAAAAAAAAGAGAAAGTGTTCTCGGAATAGAACAATATAGGAGAGAATAGAGACTATAATCTTATTAGAGAAAATGTGAACCCTTTTAAATGAGCCTCCCTTGGCTATTTATAGGGAGGAAAGCCATAAATGACATTTAATTAAGACTAAGCCTATGGGCCCCCAAGATTAGGCCCAATATATTACAAAGTTTGGCCCCCCGTGTGTATTACAAATGTACCCCTGGAGTCGTCAACTGAGGGCCCCTTCGTCAAGGTGGGGCGCCCGCTAGCAGTAAACGGGCACTTGCCCTGTCCACAAGCCCACAAGACACGAGCTTGAGACCTGAAATTGAAGTGTCTTTAACTAGTCTTTGAGAGATCCTCTCGATGATGAGTGCCAGCCCACAAGCCCACAAGACACGAGCTTGAAGCCTGAGAGTGAAGTGTCTACAAGGAACGCTCGCCCTGGAGTTCCTACCTATGCTTCCTTTGGGCGGTCACCCCTACAGGTTGTGCCTCGTTAAAACCTTCCCAGGAAAAACCCAGTGGGATTAAAATCTGGTGAAGGAAAAAGAGTGCAACATCCTATAGAGGAATGAGTCGCTTAAGGCGTGAACGCAGGGAATAAAGGAGTGATCGCGGAGTGTTCTGAGGCGTCAAGGAGTGATCGCCCCGTCCCCCTGTACTGCAGATAGCCCATACTCTTGAGTCTTGCCACTTTGCAGTTGTCTCTAACGCCAAGGTTCCCATTCGACGAAGAATTGCTCGTCTTACTGACAGAGGATGCTCGACCCGCCGCGCTCTTCATTTTTACCTGTGCTTATTCCCATCTGTGCTTTAAAAAGTAGCGCACCATTAACTTAAAAATAATAGCTCAGTGTTTAAAGTACCTTTGGTCGTGGCTCGCCATTTGGTTCTTGGTTGTCTTTGCTCGCCATATTGCTGCTTTGACTTGCCCCTTCGCTACGAGAGGCGCTTGCTTGATCCACACTCTTCCACTGACTCGTCATTTCTTTCTTGTCACACCAACTCATCTGACCCTTGATGTGCTTCTGCCTTTCTTTCTTGTCACGCCAACCCTTCTGTCCCTTGATGTGCTCTTGCCTAGGGTTCTGTACCCACGCACCATTTTGGCTTTCAATGTAATCATTTCCCTTGGAAACAGCATTTCATGGGGTAGCGTGTCGCAATGATGTGAAACATATCTTCCTCACTTAATTCCCACTCAGCCTGACACCTGTCCCACTACCCATCGCGTCCTTTCTTCTTCCTTTGAACAAGGCCTATAAAAGCCATCTTCCTCCTCCTTCATTGTTTACTTCTGCCTCTGCAAAACCTTCCTGTCCGATTTCCAGTCTTCCCCTCTCTTCAAACTTTCTAGTTCCACCGTGCCAGAGTTGTGCGTTTCCCCTTTCTGCCCTTTTACCAGTACGTTTTCTTGTTCCCTTCTTGCTTTTCCTTGTTTTTGTCTGTTTTAATGGAGTCTATACTGGAAAGTACTTCAACCTCCGGCGCCGGCAACGGCGGTGGATCACCAAAGCGACCTCTTTCCCCTTCCTCTAAACTTCAAGCTTCCAAGGAGTCACTTTCTCGGCCCGTGCAAATGGGACTGGTCACCCTAAGGTCTCATCCATCTTTCCCCTCTAGACACACCCTACCGTGCTAAACGCCTTTCGTAACAAAATAGGCGGGCTCTGTTCAGATAATTATGAGCCTGACTTAATAGTCCGTACCTGTTCCACAAACGAGCGTGTTTGTGACACCAAACATGTTAAAAGCGACCCTCGCTTTTTCCATGTATATTCTTTCATCTTTGACGACCTTGGCGTTCGCCTCCCTTTTTCCCCTTTTATCTGTGAAGTCTTAAAGGCCTTGTCGGTCGCCCCAAAATATGAATATTTTTTCTACTTTTACAAATGCTTTCCTCCGAACAAGAAGGGGTTGGACGTGGCGCCCACAAGTTCCTGGGTTGCCCTAACCGCCAAACCCTCTAAAGCCAGGTTCAAACACTGGAAAACTAATACACACGACCAGTGGAAAGGTTGTTTCTTCAAAATAGTAGATAGTACTTTAATCCCCCATCTTTTATGTCATGAAGACACTGGTCGCATGCGATTTCCCCCCTACTAGACCGAATCGCCCAAATTTTCTCTTACCATTGAGGATGATGCTCTTACTGCCGAAGATTGGGTGACTATTAAATTCTTAAGCAGGGCGGGGCCTATTCATATTGGCGAGCTCATTCTTGCCTATATGAAAGGGGACGCCACCTCCCACCTAAGTGAGTGTTTGTCTTTATTCATGGTATCCTTATATATGCATGCATTTCTGTGCTAACTTGTGCACCTCTCTTATTCTTATGCAATGGATAAGTATAGGCTTTCGAGGTATGACCTTGTGCGAGCTGCTAAAGAGGCCAAGGCTCAAGCCTCGAATGATCAAGACAACGTCGTCGCCCGTCACGCTCCGATGGAGAACCCTGCAACCAAAAAGGCGCGTTTGAACACGCCGCAACCCGGGCCCGACACCCAAGCTAGTGGTTCTAGAGGCGATCTTCCGGGCGGGGGCCCAATTCGGCAGACGGAAGTGTGGCGATCAGTCCATGCTGAACCTAAGCGAACCCGCCGTAAGTCTGGTGGGCGGTCTAAGAAGGTTGCTGAAGAGTGCACGCCCGCCGAGGAAGTTGAAACCGCCAATATGGTCGATGACGAAGTCGCCGATGATTTAGAGGACCTTACTTTTATGAAAAATAACTTGTCTTTTGACATTTATTTCGAAGACCCGGTGAGCAACAATGCTCGTGTGGTTGCAAACAATGTGATGAAGAACAATCTGTCGGCTGCTGGATGGAGTTTGGAGCTTCTGCGCAGATATGAGGAGGTGGTCAAAGCCCTTATCGCCCGTTCTAAATGGGTAAGGACTTTGGTCAGCGAAAACAAAGAGCTGGCGGCTACCGTGGACCAAATGGAGAAGGACCTTGCTGATGCCAACATCTGCCCCCAACTTGCCTGAGAGATGAAGGAAGAATTGGAGATGTTGCGCACTGATAAAGCCAAGTTGGAGAAGTAATTGTTAGATGCATAAATTCGCCATACTGAAGCTTTGTCTACTCAAAAGGCGTCTTTGCTGGTAGATTTTGAGACAAAAAAGAAAAGTCTGGAGGTGACTTTTTCGACTTCCTTGGCTGAGTCTGATGAAAAGAAAACAGCTGCTGAAAATAAAGTGTCTGAATTGACTGCTGAGTTAGCAAAGGTAAAGGCTGAGGCCGCCCTTACTGCTGAGGACTTAGCTACCTTGGAAAAGGGGTTTAGGTTGGAAAGCGTCAAACAGTACACTACTGAGTTTATTGTTCAATGTTCCCGCCCGCAATCCTTGCTTGAAGGTGTTCACACAAGTCTCCTGAGGCGGATCCTCAATCCCCACCAAAGTGGCATTAAACCTTGCCATGTACTGTTTTAGGGTTTCCGTCACGCCTTGACGGATGTTGAACAAAGCTGCAGTAGTCACCGTCTGAGTCCTACTTGATGAGTGGATTTTATATGATATTTTTAGGTAGTTTTTAGTCTTTTTATTTTATTATTTTTGAGTCACATATAGGTTTTTTTTGTTTTTAGGTAGATTTTATATTTATTTTGCATTTTGCATGTAGATTAGATTTTATTAGATTTTCTAGCTTTATTTTATATTTTAGGAATTTTTCTAGTTATTTTATATTTATAGAAAAAGCTGGTTTAGTTATCATTTTTGTCCAGGGACCAATGTGTAAAGTTGCAGGAAATCAGGGACCAAATTGTAAAAGTTCAAGAGTGGAGGACTAAAAGTGAAGATTGAGAGAATAAAAGGGCTTGAATTGAAGTGCTAATCAAGAGAGGACCAAAGTGGAAAAGAAGAATATGAAGAATCACTCTCTAAATTAGCACATGGGAAAAAGTTTGAAGGAATTGATGTTAGTGGAGGAAAGGTTTCAGAATTAAACAAGGGCTGAGTAGTGGCATTTTATGGCAATCAAAACCCACTACCATGAATGAAGAAGGAAGAAAAGCTTGAAGATGAAGAAGCAGCGTCCCAACGCTCCAGCGTTGGGATCCCAGCGCTCAAGCGCTGGGACTCTGAATAGGAAATGAGTCAGATTTTGTCCCAGCGCCCAAGCGTTGGAAAGCCAGCGCTCAAGCGCTGGGCCTCGGACAGAAAGTGGATTTTTAATGCATCCTAGCGCCCAGGCGTTGGTAATGCCAGCGCTCAAGCGCTGGAGGCTGGATTTTTACTATAAATAGGACCCTTTTCTTCACTTGTAAAGCACACCATCTTAGAATACAACAAGTATTCCCTCTTTCTCCCTCTTGAGCATTGTTCCTAGGACTTGTGGGAAGCCATATTTGAGCTCCTATCCAGGGTAATTCAATGTCTCCTTTAGCCATGCTTGGCTAAATTCTTTTTAAGTTTTTGGGTTGTTTTAGTTTATAATTCATGTACTAGTTTTCTTTTACATTTCTGAATAATATCTTCAATTCATGTTTTATTTCTTTGTTCTTCATTAATCTTGTGATCAAAAGATTTCTTGCTTTCTACTTATGTCATAAGGCCATTTGGTAAGTAGTAAGGGAAATAGGAAATAAAAAAGGTTATAAGTTTGCATTTCTTAAGGCTATAAGGATGTACGTTGATGAGTGGATTTTATATGATGTTTTTAGGGTCTTTTTAGTCTTTTTATTTTATTATTTTTGAGTCACATGTAGGTTTTTTATTGTTTTTATGTAGATTTTATATTTATTTTGCATTTTGCATGTAGATTAGATTTTTTGTGTTTTTCTATCTTTATTTTATATTTTTAGGGATTTTTCTAGTTATTTTATATTTTTAGGAAAAGCTGGTTTAGTTATCATTTTTGTCCAGGGACCAATATGTAAAGTTTCAGGAAGTCAGGGACCAAACTGTAAAAGTTCAAGAGTGGAGGACTAAAAGTGGAGTTTGAGAGAATATGAGGGCTTGAATTGAAGTGCTAACCAAGGGAGGACCAAAGTGAAAAAGAAGAATATGAAGAATCACTCTCCAATTTAGCACATGGAAAAAATGCTTAAAGGAATTGATGTTAGTGGAGGAAGGGTTTCAGAATTGATCAAGGCTGGTTAGTGGCTTTTTATGGCCATCAAAACCCACTACCATGAATGAAGAAGGAAGGAAAAGCTTGAAGATGAAGAAGCAGCGTCCCAGCGCTCAAGCGTTGGGATCCCAGCGCTCCAGCGCTTGGGGTTCTGACTAGATGTTGAGTCAGATGGTGACCCAGCGCCCAAGCGTTGGAAAGCCAGCGCTCAAGCGCTGGGCCTCGGACAGAAAGTGGGTTTTTAATGCATCCTAGCGCCCAGGCGTTGGGAAAGCCAACGCTCAAGCGTTGGAGGCTGGATTTTTACTATAAATAGGACCCTTTTCTTCACTTGTAAGACACACCTTCATAGAATACAACAAGTATTCTCTCTTTCTCCCTCAAAGATCATTGTTCCTAGGACTTGTGGGAAGCCATACTTGAGCTCCTATCCAGGGTAATTCAATGATTCTTTTAGCCATGCTTGGCTAATTCTTCTTTTAAGTTTTTGGGTTGTTTTAATTTATAATTCATGTTCTAGTTTTCTTTTACATTTCTGAATAATATTTTCTATTCATGTTTATTTCTTTGTTCTTCATTAATCTTTATGCGCAAAAGGTTTCATGCTTTCTACTTATTCATAAGGCCATTTGTTAAGTAGTAAGGGAAATAGGAAATAAAAAAGGTTATATGTTTGCATTACTTAAGGCTATAAGGATGTACGTAATCTTGTGTTGGCTCGGACTCCTTCTTCATCTTCTTCTCTAATTAACTAATAACCAATGCTATGGAGTTAGTAATTAGGAAAGGAAGTTCTACATTTCTTAAGGCCATTAGGGTGTAGAAACTTAGGCTATAGCACCATGAATTTGAATTTAAAGTTCAGAAATTTAGTAAGAGTTTTCTAGCATGTTTTATAGATTATGTAAATCAACCCAAGAGCTTAAATTCCTCTCATCTTATTTCTTATCATTTTATGCTATTGTTATATCTTTGTTCTAAACCAACTTCATATTTCTATCTTTTAATTTTTATGCTTAAGTACTAAATTTTATATCAATAAGAACACCTATCCCTTGGGTTCGATAATCTTTTATATTACGCGATAGTAAATTGTACACTTGCAATTTCATTATCAAGTTTTTGGCGCCGTTGCCGGGGATAGGTTCTTTCAAGTTCTTGTTTTTATTTTATTTAGTACTTTTTGTTTATATAAAAAAAAAATTCAAAAAAAAAAGAAAAAAAAAATATAAAAAAATTGTATTGAATAGGTGCTATTAACTTCTTTGGCTTGTTTGCATGGTAGGACATTTTGATTTGGACCCTGAAATTGAAAGAACTTTGCATCGCAGATTAGCGGAGCAAAGGAGATTAGCAAGGGCCATGGCTGAAACACAAGCACAAATGGAGGAGCGTCTCCTTGCTGAATACAATGCAAGGGTGGAAGATGAAGTCCAAGCTAGACTTCAAAGGCTGAGAGAGGAGGAGGAAGAGCAGAATGCCAATCGCTCTCTTCGTGATATCACAGCTCCCCAGGTAGATTACAATTTTGAAGGGAGTATTGTGGTTCCGGAGGATGCTTTGCCAAATTTCCAGATTCCTCCACACTTCATCTCATTGGTAAGTCAAAACCAATTTGGTGGAAGTGTAAATGAAGACTGCCATACACATCTGGAGCGATTCACTAGGCAATGCTCCACCTTAAGAAGAAATGATGCTCATTTGGATACGGTAAGACTAATGCTGTTTCCATTTTCCTTAAGAGATGTGGCAGAGGAGTGGCTTTCTTCTCAACCACTCAGAAGCATTACTTCATGGGATGATTTGGCTGAAAAATTCACGGCCAATTTTTTTCCATACAATCGCATAAGGAAGTTGAAGCAAGAAATCAACTCCTTCATTCAGCAAGATGCTGAAAACTTGTATGAGACATGGGAGAGGTTCAAGGGACTTCTCAGAAGGTGCCCAGGTCATAACATCTCTATCGCAGATCAGGTAGAGAAATTTTATGCTGCTTTGAATGATTATACCAGGGACAAATTGGATACTGCAGCAAGTGGGGCATTCGATGCTTTGCCACCACAAGGAGCTCTTGATCTTATCAACAAACTTGCTGCAAGAGCTGCTCATTCAAACCAGGACCGGGCAATCAGGAAAGGTATTTATGAGGTTGATTCTTTTGAGTCCATTGTTGCTTCAAATAAACTTTTATCCAGGAAAGTTGATGCAATGGTCAAAAGAATGGAGGGGGTTCAACTGAGCCCGGAGGAGGCTGAATTAGAAGCTGAGGTAAAAGCTATGGGGAATTTTCAGAATTCCTATGGCAACACTTATAACCCAAGCTGGAGGAACCACCCCAATTTTTCTTGGAGAGATCAAGGGGGTGGTCAAGGTGAAGCCAGGCAACAATTTCAGAGGCCATTCCAAAATCAAAGGCCACCAATGCCTTTGAATCCAAACCAGGGAAGGAAAAGTTTGGAAGAAATTGTTGGTGAAATAGGCCAACAAACTGTGCAATTTATGAATGAGACCCGGACAAGTGCTAAGAATCATGAAGCCTCCATTAGAAATTTGGAGGTCCAGGTAGGCCAACTGGCCAAGACCATCTCAGAAAGGATTCCAGGTACTTTTCCGTCTGATACTCTTGTCAATCCAAAAGAAAATGTTGAGAATGTTTCTGCCATCACTCTTAGGAGTGGTAAGATTATGCCCGAAAGGGTAGTGGAAATTGAACAAGAGGTAAGTGGTGAAGAGAAAGAAGAAGAAAGGAATGTGCCTATTGTTGTTGAAAAAATTGCTGAAAATATAATTCCTCCTTCTAAGAAAATTGGCAAAGTTCCTTTTCCTAAAGCTTTCAAAAAGAATTTGGAAAAACAATTCTCGAAATTTCTTGAGATTTTTAAAAGGCTTCAAATTAACATTCCATTTTCTGAAGCTTTGGAACAAATGCCAATTTATGCTAATTTTATGAAGGACATTTTATTTAGAAGGAGGAAATTAAGTGAGATGGATGAAACTGTGATGTTAACTGAGGAGTGTTCAGCTATGGTTTTGAAGAAGTTGCCCCAAAAATTGAAGGATCCAGGGAGCTTCACTTTGCCTGTGGAAATTGAGGGACTACCTAATGCAACAGCTCTTTGTGATTTAGGAGCTTCTATAAACCTCATGCCACTCTCCATGTTTAGGAAATTGGACATGGGAGAGGCCACTCCTACTTTGATGTGTTTACAATTGGCGGACAGGTCAATTAAGTACCCCTATGGGGTGGCTGAAGATGTTCTGGTAAGGGTTGACAAGTTTGTTTTCCCAGTTGATTTTGTGATACTTGACATGGAAGAAGACTCCAAGGTACCATTGATTCTTGGGCGGCCATTCCTTGCTACAGGAAACGCCAAGATTAATGTAGCAGAAGGCCTCCTATCTTTGAAGGTAGGAGATGAAAAAGTAAAGTTTTCTGTATTTCGTACTTGTAAGCACTATGAGTCTGAAAGTGAGGATGAGTTCAAAGATGATGTTTGTAACAAGAAAAGAAAAAGTACCCCCAATTGATTAAGGGGAAGGGTCTATCTCGGACCTTAACATTGAGCTGGTTGGGAGACAACCCAACTTAGGATAGTTTATTTTTATGTCTTTTTAATTTTCTGCACAACTCTTGTAAATAAATAAAAGAAAAGAATTCTATGTTGTTGCTGCAGGAGGGGCCAGCGCTTAGGCGCTGGAGGCTAACGCACGAGCGTTAGGCCCTTGTAAAAGCCCCTGGTTCCAGTTGATCCCAGCGCTTAGGCGCTGGAGGGCTAGCGCTCATGCGCTAGGCCCCTGGAATCCCAGTTTTTTTTTATTTTAATTTCCAGCGCCATAGCGTTGGAACCCAGCGCTTAGGCGCTGGGACCTCTGATGCCCAGTTTTTATTTTCTAATTCCAGCGCCCAAGCGTTGGCATCCCCAACGCTCAAGCGCTGGAGCTCGGGCAGTTTGCTGTTTTTACTTTTATTTGCTGTTTTTAATTTTTAATAAATTTTGTGTTCACCATTTTCTGAAAGTTTTAGATTCTATGAGTTTTCCCTTGTTTCTACACTGGTTTTAATTTTTGGGAACTCAAGAATTCTTGTTTTTAGGTGGACACAATTTTTCAACCCATGATCTTAAGTGTGCTGTTTTTGGGACTAACAAGTCAAGCAAGTTTCTACTTGTGAGACTTTTGTTTGTTCATTGTTACAGGATAGGTACCAAAAGGAGGAAGAACCCTCTTGAACTTGAGTGTTCAAAGTGATTTTTACATTGAGGTTCCCTTGGACCTTTGTGGGAAATTTGTTACTATACCAGCTTGTTAGTTTTTATTTTTCTTTTTATAGTTTTTAGTTTTATTTTTATTTTTAGTTTAGTTTTATTTTTGCATGAGTCTTGAGTATATTATCCATTCTGATGTTGCTTTAGCTTTGTGAATGCTTTATCTGATTGAACTGCTTTGTGAAAAATTCTATGTTTTTAAGCAGTTAGGATGGCATGCTGTAGAAAGGATTTTTGATGTCTTGATTGTTTTGGTTGTTGGCAAAGTCTTTTTCTGAGTTCTAAGGGTACCACTTACCCTATCTTTTTCTGAGAGCTGAGGACTCTGAATTCTTGATTGTGAAATTTTTCTGCCTTGTGTTGCATGTTGATTGGAGTTTTGTATACTTTGTGAGTTGAAAAGAGATTATAGGCATTTTTGAAAACTCAGATTTTTGCTTGAAATGTTATATCCACTAGTAGCCCCTTTTGAGCCTTAAAAGAGTCATTCTTTGGAGCCTACTTTGTGTGATAATTTTTCAGTTGTTATAGTGATGCATGTGCTGATTTGTTAGAGCTATGTTTGTTGGGTTTCTCTCTAAAAAAGAAGGAAAAAAGTTGAGAAAAAATAAGGTATGTGCCTTAGAAAAAATAATGAAGTAGTGGGGTGAGAAAGAGTATGAGGGGAGTAAAATTCAAGTCATTCATCCCATACATTCCACTACTTTGTTCAAAAAAAAAAAAAGAGAAAAGGAAAAAAATTGAGAGAACCCTTGTGTTGAATTGTTTAAGCTCTTAGTCAAGAAAATCACTTAACAACAAATTCTGAGTCAGCCAATAGAGTTGCCAAGTCTTGAAATCCA
Source organism: Acmispon strigosus (assembly GCA_030819835.1). Lineage (NCBI taxonomy): Eukaryota > Viridiplantae > Streptophyta > Magnoliopsida > Fabales > Fabaceae > Acmispon > Acmispon strigosus. The sequence continues at coordinate 16,918,896 of JAUAMA010000007.1, read as the reverse complement.
TACCTTAAATTGTTCAACCCTTTGGCCAAGTTACAACCTTCAAAAATCTCTTCAAAATCACTTGGTTGCTTTACTTCAGTTTTGATTTGAATGATAGGCAGGATTATTGAGCTTTCTTGTTTTCATGGAGAATATCATTTTGTGAGCTTAATTGTTGAACTCAAACATGTTAAAAGCCAAGCCTAAACTTTCTTGATTCTTTGTCTATAAAACATGCATGTCTTCCTTTTCTGCTAAGCTTTCTTTGAAAGGTTTCTGTGCTTCAAGTTGTAATCAGATAAAACTTTCTCAAAACCCAGGGACGAGTTTTTCTTTAAGTTTTGTCGCTTGAGGACAAGCTGTCGTTGGGTATAGTGGTGTGATGAGTGGATTTTATATGATGTTTTTAGGGTCTTTTTAGTCTTTTTATTTTATTATTTTTGAGTCACATGTAGGTTTTTTATTGTTTTTATGTAGATTTTATATTTATTTTGCATTTTGCATGTAGATTAGATTTTTTGTGTTTTTCTATCTTTATTTTATATTTTTAGGGATTTTTCTAGTTATTTTATATTTTTAGGAAAAGCTGGTTTAGTTATCATTTTTGTCCAGGGACCAATATGTAAAGTTTCAGGAAGTCAGGGACCAAACTGTAAAAGTTCAAGAGTGGAGGACTAAAAGTGGAGTTTGAGAGAATATGAGGGCTTGAATTGAAGTGCTAACCAAGGGAGGACCAAAGTGAAAAAGAAGAATATGAAGAATCACTCTCCAATTTAGCACATGGAAAAAATGCTTAAAGGAATTGATGTTAGTGGAGGAAGGGTTTCAGAATTGATCAAGGCTGGTTAGTGGCTTTTTATGGCCATCAAAACCCACTACCATGAATGAAGAAGGAAGGAAAAGCTTGAAGATGAAGAAGCAGCGTCCCAGCGCTCAAGCGTTGGGATCCCAGCGCTCCAGCGCTAGGGGTTCTGACTAGATGTTGAGTCAGATGGTGACCCAGCGCCCAAGCGTTGGAAAGCCAGCGCTCAAGCGCTGGGCCTCGGACAGAAAGTGGGTTTTTAATGCATCCTAGCGCCCAGGCGTTGGGAAAGCCAGCGCTCAAGCGTTGGAGGCTGGATTTTTACTATAAATAGGACCCTTTTCTTCACTTGTAAGACACACCTTCATAGAATACAACAAGTATTCTCTCTTTCTCCCTCAAAGATCATTGTTCCTAGGACTTGTGGGAAGCCATACTTGAGCTCCTATCCAGGGTAATTCAATGATTCTTTTAGCCATGCTTGGCTAATTCTTCTTTTAAGTTTTTGGGTTGTTTTAATTTATAATTCATGTTCTAGTTTTCTTTTACATTTCTGAATAATATTTTCTATTCATGTTTATTTCTTTGTTCTTCATTAATCTTTATGCGCAAAAGGTTTCATGCTTTCTACTTATTCATAAGGCCATTTGTTAAGTAGTAAGGGAAATAGGAAATAAAAAAGGTTATATGTTTGCATTACTTAAGGCTATAAGGATGTACGTAATCTTGTGTTGGCTCGGACTCCTTCTTCATCTTCTTCTCTAATTAACTAATAACCAATGCTATGGAGTTAGTAATTAGGAAAGGAAGTTCTACATTTCTTAAGGCCATTAGGGTGTAGAAACTTAGGCTATAGCACCATGAATTTGAATTTAAAGTTCAGAAATTTAGTAAGAGTTTTCTAGCATGTTTTATAGATTATGTAAATCAACCCAAGAGCTTAAATTCCTCTCATCTTATTTCTTATCATTTTATGCTATTGTTATATCTTTGTTCTAAACCAACTTCATATTTCTATCTTTTAATTTTTATGCTTAAGTACTAAATTTTATATCAATAAGAACACCTATCCCTTGGGTTCGATAATCTTTTATATTACGCGATAGTAAATTGTACACTTGCAATTTCATTATCATACGTAACTTTGTGTTGGCCCGAATTCTTTCTTCATCTTCTTTTCTAATTAACTAATAACCAAGGCTTTGGAGTTAGTAATTAGGTAAGAAAGTTCTACATTTCTTAAGGTTATTAGGTTGTAGAAATTTAGGCTATAGCACCATGAATATGAATTTAAAGATCAAAAATTTAGTAGGAGTTTTCTAGCATGTTTTATAGACTATGTAAACCAACCCAAGAGCTTAAATTCTTCTCATCTTATTTTGTTTTATTATTTTATGCTTTTGCTTTCATCTTGTCCTAAACCAAACATCAAACATATCATTTTATTTTTATTGCACAAGTACTAAATTATATATTAATAAGAACACCTATCCCTTGGGTTCGATCTTTTGTATTACGCGATAGTTAATCGTACACTTGCGATTTTCCGCTATCACTACTCGCCGCAAAGTGTAACAAAAATTTGAGTGAAAACTCCGTAAAGCTGTTTATTGAATGCGTAGGTAATTTCGAGAACCATGCCAACGCTGTCCCCTTCAACGTAGAAGGAAACAACCTGCACCTGACCGCATCAGACGCCTGGCTGATCACCATTTTAGTCATGAATGACTGCAAATGTTCCTTGGGATCAGTCTCGCCTGAATAAGTGTCTAGCAAGAGATGCTTCACTGCATCTGGTATGGGAACCGCCTGGATGGCGGGTGAAAAGGGCTGAAACTCTACCACACTTTCGGCCTCCTTAAAACTCTCCATTCCCGGATCCTTGCTAGCGAAAGTACTCCAGCTGAGCCTGCAAATGTTGATTTTGCTGTTGTACAAAGTCCAGAGCACCACACACCCTATTCCATTCAGCAAGGGATATGTTGAAAGGAGTCTGGTTTGGCACGCCACCACCCGGCGTCACCACCTGCGGCTGCTCGGAATTAGGGTTTGGACTCCGTGGGCGGGGAGGACGGACGGCGAGGGATCCACCCGTGCCGCCTCCCTCGCCACCACAGAGTCCAAACCATAATCCCGAGCAGCCGCAGGTGGTGACGCCAGGTGGTGGCGAGGGAGGCGGCGCGGGTGGATCCCTCGCCGTCCGTCCTCCCCGCTCACGGCCTCGCCCTCTTCTTGCGTTGCCTGACATAGCTTCTTCCCTCGTGAACGTGGGGTTTGGTTTACCTTTGCCCACAAACGACGCCAAATGTTCTCGGAATAGAACAATATAGGAGAGAAGAGAGACTATAATCTTATTAGAGAAAATGTGAACCCTTTTACGTGAGCCTCCCTTGGCTATTTATAGGGAGGAAAGCCATAAATGACATTTAATTAAGACTAAGCCTATGGGCCCCCAAGATTAGGCCCAATATATTACAAAGTTTGGCCCCCGTGTGTATTACAAATGTACCCCTGGAGTCGTCAGCCGGGGTCGCCCTTCGTCAAGGTGGGGCGCCCGCTAGCAGTAAATGGGCGCTCGCCCTATCCAGAAAGGAAAATTTGAGAGAACCTATGTGCTGAAATTGATAAAGCTCTTATTCAAAAGAAGCACTTAACATGAGTCATAGGCTGAGTCAGCCATTTGAGTTTCCAAGTTCTTGAAATCCATACTTGTTTTTGAACCCTTGGCCAAGTTTCAACCCTTGTTAGTCTCTCCAAAGTTGCATTGTTGTACTTGTTTGGTTTTGATTTGAATGATAGGCAGATTAGTTTCAATTCACTTGTTATTCATGAGCTGATTATTTTGTGAGTTTTAATTGGTGAACTCATTGTGCTATTTTGATCAATACCATGCTTAGTTTTCTTGATGAACGTTGTTTCCCTAACATGCATGTTTTCCAACCAGTTGTGCTTTTCTTGAAAAATGTATCTTGAGCTGTTCTGTGCTAGTTTGGGTAATTTGTTCTGAGCTTGTCCTCAAGCTATTCTCAAAGTGTTTTACGCTTGAGGACAAGCTATCGTTGGGTATAGTGGTGTGATGACTGAGATTTATATGATATTTTTAGTGTCTTTTTATTTTATTTTATTTTTATTGAGTCTCATATACTTTTTATTCCAATTTGTGAGAGTTTTCACTTTATTTTTGCATTTGCATTTAGTTTAGCTATTATTTTGTTTTTAGTCCTTTTAATTGTTTTTCATTAGTCTTTTATTGTAGTGTTAGTCCTTGTTAGAGTGCTGGTCATTATTAGGTGGTTATGGGTGATTTTATGGAAGAATTGATGAAGAATGGTGGCTGATTATTATGGAAGAAGAAGCATCAATCTCCTTTTGCTTGTTTAACATGTGGGAATTGAAGAATTGAAGAATTGAAGAGGGAATTGATGGGAAAATGGTTGTTTCAGAATAAAAGGGACAAAAGGGAGGCTACATGAAAGCACTTCAATGCCATCAAAGTGTGCCATCAAGGAGGAAAGAAGAGAGCAAAGAATGTGAAGCATCAGACGAGCCCAACGCCTGAGCGTTAGGAAGCCAACGCTCATGCGTTGGCTCTCTGCCAGACGAGCTATTTTAATATAAATTCCAACGCCTGAGCGTTGGGTCACTGGCAGGAAATTGTTATAAATAGGCTGCTTTACTTCTTTGTAAAATAGACTTTCTAGACTTAGATACTTTGTACCACTCTTGTTTTGAGCTTTGCCTGGACTTGTGGGAGGCCGCCTTTAGCTTCCAATTCAAGTTTTATTTTATGTTTTCCTTAGCCATGCTTGGCTAAGCTTTCTTGTATTTGGGTTGTAGTGAATTTACTTTAGAACTATGCTTTAGGTTTCTGTTTATATAAGAATAAAAGTTTATGTTCTTAGTTTCTATTCTCTGTTTTAATATTATTCTTGTTGATCACAAGTCTTCATGCTTAATTCTTCTGCAATGGTAATTGGTTGGATTTAAGGGAAATGGGAATAGAATGAACAATTGTATGCCACTTAGATATAAGGGTAGGAATTGTTAGTGTTGGCCTGAACTTAGAATTCATCTTCAATTAGATTAACTAATCACTAAGGTATTAGGTTTAGTAATTGAATTGGAAATTCTATTTGATTAAAGTATTAACAAGTAGAAACTCTAGGCTAGAACACCTAAGAACATGTTCTGAATTTCATATATAGAATTGATTTAGAATAGCTTAGCTAGAGGTAGTGAAACTCAACCCATGTACTTGTTTTATCAAGTTTCTATTGCGGTTTTTATATTTTTCTCTTAATATCCAAAATAAAACAAATATTTCTTTTCTCCTTTTCAAACTCTAAAAAACCGATTTTAAATCTAACAAATCCCTGTGGAGAGGATAATCTTTTATATTATGCGATAACCTCCATACACTTGCGGATTTGGCTATCAGTGCCAATGCTCAAGCGTTGACTTGCCAACGCCTAGGCATTGGGAATAAGTGAATTCTAGGCCCCCAAACAGAATGCCAACGCATGAGGGTTGGTTTCCCAACGCTTAAGCGTTGGCCTCGTTTGCTGCTTCAGATTCTTTTCTTTCTTCTTTTCTCTTGATGGCTATGATTTGATGACATTGAATGAATTTCAAGTGGCCTCCTTCTTGTTCTGAAATAGTTGAAACACTTAACCTCCATCTTCAATTCTCCTTTTGAGCACACGTTAAACAAGAAAGATGCATCACCTTTTCTTCTTCCATCCTTCAATCAGCCCTCTTCCTCTTCATTCCTTCTCTTCTTCTTTATCATCTCTCCATTGAATTTCCCAATAAACCAGAATTTTCCAACCAGAGCAATAAAAGAGAAATAAAGCTAATAAACTTAATAAAAATCATAAAAAACACAAAATAGCTACTAAACTATATGAAAATGCAAAAATGAATAACAACCTAACAAAATGATTAAAAATTATATGAGACTCAATAAAAATAAAATAAAATAAAATAAAAAGACACTAAAAATATCATACAAATCCCAGTCATCACTGAACTCGCTTGATCCAAAATTACCCGCATACATCATAGTTGTTGACCCATAATTGCACGATGATAGGATCACCCTTGTGGGGTATGACGCCTATGAAATCATCCCTTGTGAAACAATATCCGGGTGGTCAAAACCGAATGCCTCTTCTTGTACCGCATGAATAGCGGCGTGCGCCTCGCGAATATACCGCTTTCTTTACGCACTTAAGTCACCTCCCTATAAGAACCCTCTTGAAATGCAACCAACCCGCCTAGAAGGGTCGCCCATAGGATTTGTATCCTCATCTAACTCCTCTACATCAATTTCAGAATTTGACCCGCACATAGATCGATGATCCGGGCCTCGTTTCACATACTGCCTCAAATGTCCCATCTTAATCAATCTTTCTATCTCCCGTTGTAAAGTCATGCAATCATCCGTGTCGTGGCCCAAAGTCTTGATATTCACACCATCTTGTTATATCAACATTTTGAGGCGGCCGCCTAGCCGGTGGCGGGTGTATGATGAGATTTGCTTCTTCAGTTTCTCATAGAACATTCGATAGGCCCGTTGTCGAAGGAATCGTGGCATGATCCTGTACAGGCGAGTAATTTCTCATTCGCCTCGGAGGTACTTCCCTTCGCGTGTAATCTGGATGCTCGTGAAAGTTTCGCCATCCCATATTTGTCGATGGAGGTTGATATGGATACGCACGACCCCTCCTTGACTGCTGTTTTGGTGGCTCCTTATATCCATGCGAGTCATACTGTTTTCCCTTCTCATGCCTTCTTGTTGGCGTGTCAAGTGCATCCCTCTTCCATTTCTGCTCGTCATCCTCCTCCTCCAGGATAAACTCCTACGCTCTCACTCTCAACTCTGCCATGTCATGTGGCGGGCTCCTGCTTAACTTATTATTCAGGGCGCCCGCCCTTAATCCTTGTTTAAAGGCATGAACACATGTCTCTTGGGGCACATCCTCAATTTGCACCACAGTCGCGCTGAACCGCGCCATGTAGTGTTTTAAAGTTTCTGTTGGCTCATGGTGTATATTGAATAATGCATCAGTCATAAACTTCTGTACCATGCTCGCTGAGAAATGCATTCAAAATTTACGTGAGAAATTCGTAAAACTCGTCATAGAGTGTAACGACAGTTTTGCAAACCAAGCCAACACCGTTCCCTTAAATGTCGAAGGGAAAGTACGGCACTACAAAGCGTCGGACGCCTAGCTAATCACCATCTTCATGATGAAGTATTGCAAGTGTTCCTTCGAATCAGTGTCGCTTGAGTAAGTTTCAAGCGTTAGGGTTTTCAGCACGTCTCACATAGGAAACGCCACGACCGCCACTGAAAAGGGTTGAAACTCAACAACAGTTTCTGCCTCCCTTAAACTCATTAGACCGTAATCGTTTTGTTGACAAAAATATTCCAACTGAGCCTGGAGATGTTGGTTTTGTTGCTGAATGGCGTCAATTGTCCCACACATCCGGATCCACTCGTCAAGTGGGATCACCATCATGGTCGGCTAGCCATCACCCGCCGCCACCTGGGTTGCCTGGTTTAATGGTGGTGCGGAAGATAGAACCAGTGATGCTGGTGGTGGGGGTGGTGGAGGTGGTGGAGGAGGAGGTGGTTCCTGTTGCGCCCTCTCCATTCGCCTTCTCCCCCGTCCTCAACCCTACCCTCTTCCTTGGATGCTGACATAGCTTCTCACCTCACGGTCGCAAGGGTTAGTTTACCTATTCCCCACAGACGGCGCCAATGTTGTAGTAACATAGAACAGTAATAAAAGAGATCGAAAGTGAAAACGGCTCACTAGGTCAATAACCCTAGCAGCCAATCAGTATATTATTATTTAATGAGAGAAAAAAATACCCCTTTTACATGAACCCTTCTCTGCTATTTATAGAAGGGAAAAATGAGAACCCTAGATTTACACCTGAATGAGCTCATGGGCCTCAAGACATTTGGCCCAACAACCCCTATAGCCTTCTAAACCCCCTCCACGGTCGGATCCTCATTCCATCGCCTTGGTCGCCAATCGTCTTCTTAAGAGCTGCCGTGTCGCCCTTTTTAGCTACTGATTTAGCTCGCCAACTGGGCGAGGGGCTCACCCAGTACAGATATTAGCACAAATTGTACTCAATTGCATTGTTCCAAAAAAAGAGAGAAGATCATTACATGCATCTTTTAGATCTTGGTAAGAATGATGATTAATCAAGTGTAAGTTATTTTTTTCAATAATAAGAAAAATTATATCATAGTATTTTTTTTTTCAAATTCGCCATATAAACTGTAATACAATTTCACACAATCTGGGAGATACTCATGGCCCTAATGCATAGGATTGTGAAGTTTTATTCGACTACGGAGAAAATTTCAACCATGAAATTATTAGGTAATGAACGTATGTTTTAAATATTCTCATTTAAATTGTTATAAAATACTCTTAGACCCTTGTGATCTAATAGTTTAGTTACTATCACATGAAAAATGATTAAGTTATTATATTGCATTTAATACCAAATAATGTGTTATTATATAATTTACTACAAACCTTATTTATTTATATTTTATTAAAGCAATAGATCTTCATCATATATAATGATATGTAATTTACTTTTTGACTCATCATCATTTTTCAAACATTAAACTCATAATTATATTTTATATTATATTTTTTCCTAAATTTGATTATTTATTTTATTTTATTTTTAATAACATCCATATTAATGTTTATTTTTCTTTTCCTAATGTAACAAAAAATATTGATATTTCTTTTTTAACTTACTTATATTTTTCAAGTTTATTTGACTTTACAAAAATGTTCAACCATATTTAATTTAATAAAAAAACTAGAACTCAAAGCATAATTAAACATAGAAATTATAATTATAAATATACCTTTGTTATATAGCTAAAAATAATAGATCTACCTTACTAATGGTTGCATGATATGTAATTTAGTTTTATACTTATTATTTTTTGTTCAAAAATTAAATTGATATTATATTATGTGAAAAATAAGATATTTTATAGTGACTTATAATATAATTTTCGGATTCCATTTAAGCATACTTTTTTGACGTTGTAACATGACTTTTTTCAATTTTAACATGGGTTAATAGTTCAACAGGTTCCTGAAGTTGTACTAAAATTTGTGTTTTGTCCCTCATCAGAAAAATGACGTTTAGTGGCGGTAAAAAACCGCCAGTAATTATAAAAATACCGCCACTAAACGTCATTTTTCTGGGAGTGACCAAACACCGATTTCGATGCAACTTCAGGAACCTGTTGAACCATTAACCCTTTTAACATTATCATAGTCATATATACTATTGAGTTCCAAAAATTGGTTTGCGTCATGCCCACATTTTTGTGTTTTTGCATCGAAGAAATAAATATCCAAACCCTCATGACATTGACAAGATCATCACCGTAGAAATCCATGACCAAGATCCATACCCTATGTTATTTGACTCGGTTCCATCTTTAATGATACAAAGACCATGTGGCATTAAAAGCAAATATTTTCCGATGCGAAAGGGGAAATGCATTATATATTTTCCAAAAAAATTACATGCACAACACACAATCGAAGAGACAATTGAAATGTCATTAAAAATTGAAATTTGTCATTGAAAACAAACATGTTGCCCAATACAATTGTCGCTTATTGATAAGGTATGATGCACACATTAGGGTGGAGTAGTGCAACCAATCAAGGTCAACAAAATACCTTTCCAAGTGTGTTAATGCTTCGAACAATAACAATTCAGAGGTAATGGATGACATCAAACTTTATTATGATTGCAGGTATTTTATTTCACTTAAAACTGCTTAACTTATATTTTATTATAGAATACTTAGTTGTCAATTAACAAATATTAATTACTAATAAAAAAAGTTAGCTTTTGCAAAAATAGACTCTTTGTTGCAAAGTAACATGTCATTAGCTAACTTCTCCCAAATGCCTCATATTGATCGGTCTACAATATCAAATTCTCAAAATGAGCTTATTATGTATGAATCGTGTTATGATAAAGTAGCTCTAACAAAGAAGCGTTTACATCTTCTATCTAACATGACATCAGAACAAAAAAATTATGAAACAATCATGTTAGCAATTAGTCAAGACAAGGGGTTGTGTTTTCTATATGATTATGGAGGAACACGGAAAAATTTTATTTGGAGAGTATTACTAGAAACTATGAGATCAAAAGAGATATTTCTTTAACCACTGCATTAAGTAAAATTGCAGCTTTACTCATTACAGGTGGTCGTACAACATACTCTAGGTTCTGTATTCCAATTAAATTTGATGAGGATTGTACTATCATATTAAACAGGTAGTCCATTGGAAAAATTCATTATCAGAGATAAAGTAACTATATGGGATGAAGCACCCATGACTCACAAACATTATTTTGAAATTGTAAACCGAACTTTTAGAGGCATCATGAGATTTTCTAATAACAACAACTTCAACAAAACTTTTAGAGGAAACGTTTACCAGTTGTGCTTAAAGGTAGAAGACAAGCTATTATCCATGCCCTTATAAATGCTACTTATCTTTAGGTACTTTAAAATTTTCAATTTATTCAATCATTACCAAAGAGAATAAAGTTTAACCCATTAGAAAACATATATTTCTAACAAAAATTAATTTCATTTAAAGATTTTGTTATTGTCAATTTTGACCGAACAATATTTTAAAATGAAATTTTAAATAAATTTTTTACTATACACAAATATCAACAACACTAACAATTCTTCTTATCTTTGGAATCACTATCAAAGTACTCTCATTAACAAAAAAATATGTGGCTCCAAACTAGAAGTTTAGATACTGAAGTTTCTGATCTAACATTTTTTTTCAGAGTGAATTTTAAGCATTGGGGATGGGAACACGGGTGAACATGCAGACGTGAAATTAGCCTGAACATGCAGATGTGAATATTTTATCCCACATTCAAGTCATCTGATGACTTCTATAGTCCATTCTACTTATTCTTCTTTCCTTCAAAATATTATATATCTACAATTTTTTCAGCATCGTGCTATTTTAGCCCCTACAAAAGAGATTGTTGATAAATTTAATGAATATATGATGTCATTGTTGCTTGGAGAAAAGAAAACTCATCGCAATGCATATAACACATGTACCTTAGATACCAATTATGACAAATCGGATGATGTTCACACACCTGAGGTTTGGAATACAATATACTTTTTAGGTGTTCCTAATCATCAATTAAAGCTATAAAATTGGTGTCTCAGTAATACTTCTAAGAAACATTGATCAGTTGGTTGAAATGTGTAATGGTACACGTGTAATAGTTACTAGTATGAGAGCATATGTATTGGAAGCAAAGTTGGTATCTGAATTAAATGATGGACATAGAATGTTCGTACCAAAATTATCATTAACTCCATCAGATAGAAGAATCCCTTTCAAGTTTTAAAGGAGACAATTTCCAATAACACTTTCTTTTGCCATGACAATAAACAAAAGTTAAGGAAAATCATTGAAATATGTTGGTTTATATTTGTCAAAACTGGTGTTTTCAAAAGGCCAACTATATGTAACATTTTCCACTGTTACAAATCGTACATGATTAAAAATGTCATTTCCGACAATGATGGCAACAATTCTCAGTCTATTTTAAATGTAGTTTACAAAGAAGTTTTTCACAATATCATACGAGTAAATTCTTTTCATCTTTATATGCAAAAATCAAACAATATTTGAATCCATTAAATCATATTATATTCATATAAGTATTAATTTATGTTTTTCTTTTCATGAAATGTCAAACAATAATAGCAACTGTAAGTTTCGTCCTCCATGTAACTATTTTATAAAAAAATTCACTTAAATTAATGAATTCTATCAAAAAAAATTAAACCGCATTAAGCTAACTATTATTTTCCCTATTTATTTTCTTTTGATTTCATGAAATTCATCATGAAAATCATTCTTCTAAGTTTTATTTTCAATGTAATTATTTCAATTAAAAAAAAGATTTTCTCAATTTTTATTATTAGCTCATATATCTTACTTCAACTTTCCGCAATAAACTATTAAATATTTATATAAAAAACTAAACTAAATAATGCAACATTTAAATAAACAATGACAAAAACCATAAATAAATAAAATAATTGCACTTCTATAAAAAAATAAAAAACACATTCATCAAAAAAAAATACCTACAAATTTATGTTTTCTTATATCTAATATTAATTTTTTTCTTTCAATTCATGAATTACTTTTTAATAAACATAACTAAAATAACATATATATTAAAAAATTTCACGCGATAAAAAAAATATAACCCCGTGCATCATTTTTTTTTACTAAAATAAAAATGTTTGTACTCCTTTTTGTAAAACCCACTGGTTCAACTTTCTAATAAGTTAATTTATTCTATCCATCCTTCTGGAAAGCAAGTCACTGGTAGTGATAATTGTCAGTGGAAAAAAAAAGGGAAATATATATATGTGTGTGTGTGTGTGGGGAGATGAATTCAAACATGCTTAAATCAATACAGTTACTTAACTTTTACCTATCAAAAGTGCAAAATTATTATCACTTTCTTTATGTGTTTTTTTCAAAAAAGGAAAAATAAAATAATGTTTTAATATGAAAATAATAGAGATGTCCAGGTTGTGGTCTCAGTTTGGCTTATTATATATGAAATTGAAGATTTAGAATGTAAATTTTTAAGGTTTCATATTAAATCCAGTACGTGGCTAAAGTTGGAAAATCTTTCCAATATAACTTAGTGTAGGTTTGGCTCAGTTAGTAAACTTTTTGAACCCAATATGTGTTTTCCTCGTAATACCTTACTCGGTTAAAATCTTAAGTTTCCTTTAGTTATGATTCAATTCAATGGGTTACCTTACAGCATAGTTTATTTACTTGCGCTAAGGTTAATTATTACCTTGCAGGGAGAAAGATTTTCGGTACTTTACGGACTATGTATATGATGAATATCTGTGTAGGAATTAGTAAAGGGAATTGGTGTTTGCAAGTGATAAGAAATGACTTGATATTCACGCATGCATGACATGAACATATGAATTGACGGAACAAGAAGCTCATTTTTCGAAATGAGAATGGGCAGTAAGGTCTGATTACAGACGCTGGGATGCAATCTCGTGTATAATCTCACAAACAGTCAGGAATAGCTTCTTTGTACTATGGCATTATATTTACCACCGAGGCTATCCTTACTAGACACTATGTCATATTAGGTCGGTTGATGATGTTTTTTTTAATAATCTGACATTATACAGATTATGAGAATTAACGGTACAAACAAAAACATTTACTCTCATGTCGAGCTTATGAAGTATGATACTCTCCATGGAGTAGTTATTGGACCCATTGCATAAGATTATTTTACCGCAATAGCATTTGTGTGTAATCTTGAATGTTTATTATTTTTATCATATTTTTATTATTCCTAATTGGTATTAAGGATATTATGAACTCACTCGTTCTTTTGTATATCTTGGTTAAATTTTTATTCTCTCTTTCCCTAATTATAAGAGTCTTTTGAGAAGTTTCGGTGTACTTTAATATAAGACCCCCTACTAATTTCAAGAAAAAGTTATTATCTTTTTCCATATTTACTCATTCTATTTATTAAAATAGAGTGAGATAATATTAAAGTGATAGTAAGATAAAAGTAATATTATGAAGAAATAGTTAAAGGTAAATAAGAAATATTGTATAATTTCTTAAAATCGATGCATTAATTAGTCTCATTAAATGTTTTCTTAATAATAAGTATAATTATCTTCATGGGCCCTGTAAACTGGCCCCGTGAGGATCACTATTGTCTACCCCCACATGGATCCCATTCGATTACAGGGGAAACTTCTTTGACAATCATCTTTCTGCCTGATGAGCCATCAGCACCTTTCTATCACATTGCATCACCTGACTATTGAAACTATGGAGCTTTTAGGACTAAATAATCTAATAAGATGATTATGATGTAGAACTGACGTTGTCTAGTATATCTTGGCATAACTATGATCTTTTGTTGCAGTACTCTTAATTCGGGTTTGTAACCTTTGTGATGTAAAACTCATTATGGATGAATATATAAGAATAATGAAGTTTTATGTACGTTGACTGGTATCTAGGATTGTCTCAATACGTGTGTCTTTTAACATAATTTTTTTTACTATATTTAATATTATTTTTTAAATAATCTAATAATTTTTAAGTCGTAACCATAATGGTATCAAAGCCGGTTCATCTCAGCTCGACTTAGGGAACAGTCTGATCAGGTTTACAAGATTTAGTTGAAGTTAGTTATAAGATATACACACCATGTTTCAGATCTTCTTTATATAGGATCATGAACACAATGAATCTGATTTATATAGGAGCACAAAATTGAGCAATTGCAGATGCTCTCAGAATGGTTGCTGAGACGTTGCAGCAAATGTAACAAAATAATTGAGATGAAGGAGTTATTGAATTTCAAGTACTTGCAGAATTTAGGAAGAATAACCCTTCACACTTTAAGGTTGAGTATAAACCAGAGGGTGCACTGGATTCAGGAGATGGAGAAAATTTTCAGAGTTATGGCTTGTACCGATGAACAGAAGGTCACATTCGCTACTTATATGCTGATAGGGGATGCAGAATATTGGTGGACCGCCACTAGAAGGTTGTTAGAAGCTGTTGGGATACATATTACTTGGGAAATATTCAAATCAAAGTTTCTCGAAAAATATTTCCCTCAAGACATGAAGAATCAAAGGGAGCTTGGGTTCCTACAACCGCGGCAAGGAACCATGTTGGTAGGAGAATATACTGCAAAGTTTGAAGAATTGTTAAAATTCTCCCCACACTACCAAGGTAATCTTTATGAGCATAGAAAATTCTCAAAATTTGAGTGTGGACTGAAACCCAAGCTAAAAAGAGCAGTAAGGTATTTGGAAATTAGAGGTATTCCTCCCTTGGTGAATAAATGCAGGATATTTGAGGAGGATGGAAAATCAAGGGATACGAGGGAGAAATTCTATGGACCCCAGAAGTCTAAGCAAGGAGACTCCAAGTCTAGTAAGAAACTTTACAAACTCAGGTCTAAACCTCAGTATCCAGCCAAGTCTTATGGTGCAACAGGACAACCATCCGCAATTAGGCCCTTTTGTATGAAGTGCGAGAGAAGTCATGACATTGGATCTTGCCCTTAGAAGGAACCTATAAGTTTCAATTGTGGAAAACCTAGGCATTGTTTTTGAGAGTGCACCCAACCAAGGAATGTTCCCCTTCTCAAGAACACTACAATTGCTAGGCCCAAATCACGAGGAAAGATTAATGCTATGAAGGATAAAGAACCTGACCAGTCCACTGATCTGATACAAGGTAAGTGTCTCATCAATGGTGAACTTTTAAATGTACTGTATGACTCAAGTGCTTCTCATTCTTTTATCTCTTGGGAAAGTGTTAAGTTATTTCAGTTACCTATTACCAGCCTGCCATATGATCTAGTTATCTCTACTTCACACACGAACCAATAGTGACAACCCAAGCATGTTTAAACTACCCTGTAGCTATTGAAAATAAGAGTTTCTTAGTAAACCTAATATGTATACCCTTTAAACCAACTTGATGTTATTCTAGGCATCGATTGGTTTGTCTACTAATAATGTGGTGTTAGACTGTTCTTCTAAGAGTCTAATCTTTAGGTCTGAACCTAGTCATTTTCTTAATGTCAAAAGTCCTAGATATATAACTGCCAACAAAATTAATGCTTCTTTGAGAGGAGGAGCAGAACGATACATGATATTTTTCTCTCTGGAAGCTGAAAAGGAACGAAAAGTCATGGATTTACCAGTGGTGAGAGACTATCCTGAAGTTTTTCCTGAAGATATCCCATGGATGTAGCTAGAAAGAGAGATCAAATTTTTTATATATTTAATACTCGAGGCGCAACCAATTTCAATGGAACCTTTCCGAATGTCTCCACCAGAGCAAGCTGAGTTGAAAAAGCAATTAGAAGAATTGTTAGAAAAAACAATTTGTGAGGCCAAGTGTGTCATTGTGGGGAGCACCAATATTACTCGTAAAGAAGAAGGACGATGTAACACCCTGATTTTTCAGGGAGCTACAGTAGTGACTAAACAGTAATACAAACATGCTGACTGGTTTTCAAAACCTGGGAAATGCATATATAATTGTTTTCATAAACATGCTCTTGACATTATGCAATACATATAGTCGTATTCCCGACCATGACTTATTACAACACAATATAATTTGTATACATATCATCCATATGCAGACTCGTGCTCAAGCACCTATCAGCGTCGTGGAAGAGTCCTTCGTGTCCTTGTGTCCTTCGTCTTCACCGGATATTTCTCATCTTGCAGTTATTCGGCTAGCGACGGATCGCCCAAAACCCAAGCAACAAACAATATGCAAGGGTCAACTTCTTAATAATAAACTCCCCATGGGAGCACATACGTAGTAACAACAATAGTATACATAACTAAGCAGGTCAGGTAGTATACATTTCATCACAATCATACAAAGAAGTTCAAGAGTCAAGTAACATTTATCGTACAAGCAGAATTGCAACCCAAGCATTTCAAAAATACACCTAGCAATCATCTTAGAAATAGTCTAGATGTTATGCTCCTGCTACTGTCTACAATAACCCGGATATCTGTATTATTGCACTGAGCCAGCACTTAGCTGATTGGGGATAATCCTATTATTCCAATCGTACTGTCCATCCTCAGTTCACACAGTCTTTACACAGTTCACACAGTCTTCACACAGGCTGATGGATGGATAGACTTGCTATCCCAATCAGCTGGAAGAATGACGACTACGTCGTCTGGAGGAATGTTCATGCATGCATGACCCTACATGCTACGAACAAACAACTACAACAATACAAACGGAAATGTCTTGATGCGAGTCTGAGTTCCTCATTCCAGTTCCCCGACCTAGCGGAAACGTTTTTTACGAATCTGAGTTCCCTTTCGAATGCGGGGTGACCTTTGTTTGAGTGTCCGTCTTACATCGAAGAATTTTGGTCACATGGCCCTCTTGGGCTAGTGATCCCACATCGATACACATCATTGCGTAAATCGTTTGCTACTACCCACAAACACACTCCCCGAATAAGCTATCCTCTTTTCTTGAGAAAAACTCTCGTGAGATTCTTTTCACAAAGGTCATTTGAGGATTTTCAGAAAGCATGTCTTATGATTCCTTTTAAGGAAGATCTTATAGCTCTTTTTCTAAAGATATGTCTTATGTTTCTTTACAAGATGTGACTTGTAGAATGAAGAAGTGAAATCGTCCTTAATTTCATAAAAGGGTTTGATATATCCATTTAGTTGTTAGATTCAAATAATCAAATGAATTATTATGTTTTGATAATTAACAATTTCTTTAAGGTTTAATATCGTCAGAGATAGATTTCCTAACATAGTGAAATTTCTCATGTACAAGAATGATTATCTACTAAAATGACTGAATGAATCCCAAAGCATCATCAAGAAAACTAGTCCGCCAGAAGAGACCGTCCGGTCACCCTGAAGGAAATACTGTCAAAGATATACAAAGGAAAGCATTCATGTAAAAGACAGTCTGGTGACTCACGAGAGATAAAGCAGTAACTTCAAATAGCCAACATCCTCTCTCAAGGGCACTCCATCAAGCCTTGTACGCTCAAGTCAAAGTCTACTTCAAGAAGCTGAAACAGTCCGCTACCTAAACCTACAGTGATTAAAAGAAAGACTGCTTCATCTAAAGCTGAAAGAGCATGACAACTTATGAAGAAACAGCTTCGGCTTCGAAGCTTCTCTAGTATCATACAAAGAAGTTGTGGATCAACTCTCTCAGATGGAGAACTTCAGTGGAAGCAAAAGAAAAGAGAAGATTCAATCTTCTATAAGTCAAGAAGATCCTTAAGAAGAACTGAATGAAGAAAAATCGTCTGCCGATGCAAGACACTCAGTGACGGAATCTCAAACATTGTATGGAGACTGGGTCTGCCAAATTCTAAGGAAGAATCCGTCCGCTCAAGCATCAGAATGCACCTAAGGTACAAACATTAAGAAATGTGTTTTACGAGGATATTAGCTCAACAGAAGCATTAAAGAAAATATTCTCCTCATCCTGAATAATTGCTTCTTGGATCAAAAGACATGTACCTCGTCTGCATATTTACTAAAGTACTGGCAATGGCAGAAAGTAGAAAGGGACACAATTAATACAATATTCCTTGGTCCCACTACTTTTCTACTTTTCCTCAAATGAAGCTGACATCGCGAAATTAACGACAAGAATCTCTGAGCATCGTACACTTTCAACGGTCGAAATTCAAATATCTGACCAAAGCACTTGATGAGCATTAGCTGGCATGCACTGGGGTATAATGGTCAAAACAAATACCACAGCTGGAACTCCACACATTAAATACAGAAGACATAGCTCAAGGCTACTCGCTCAAATGAAGCCAGACGATGTCAACCCAGGCGAATCAATGCTTCTCAGATCGTGTCTCAGACCTGCTGAAAAATGCAGAACTAGCTGTTACTTACAGCTAAGAGGGGAAGAAGTACTTCAGACAGGTTTTCTCTCCTGCTGTGAAGGAAGAACAAAGATCTTCAACTGAAGATATATATAGAGATCCCTGCCTCTGGAACAACTTGGCAACTTAGACTTAAACTTCCATACTCCAACTAAGTTTGTCCCAAGAACCAAGGAACCTTGGTTCCAACTCAGGATGCTTCAAGCCAACCTCTACCTCTACCTGAGTTGATGTGCTTCTGTGTGAGAAATTCATAGAGTATTACTCTCATCTTATCCAACTCACACACCCTAAAAACAGAGAACCCAAACTCCTATCCTCTCTGTATAAACCGAGCCTCATTGTTTCTACCCACTCTTAGTTGAAGAGAATTTTTGTAGAAAAACCAAACCTTGTAAAAGGTGTCAGGAGAAGTCCTGTATAATACTTGTAAGGAGGAGTCCTAATAATACTTGTAAGGAAAAGTCCTTCGAATACCTAATAGGAGAAGTCCTTCGAATACTTGTTGGGAGAAGTCCCTGATAATACTTGTACTATTTGTTTAAATAGTGGAAAATCTTGGTGAAGCCAAGGACTGGACGTAGCCCTGTCGATTATGGGGGTGAACCAGGATAAAAATTATGTGTGCTTTATTTTTCATGTTATGTAATATTTCCGCTGCATGCATATTCATGTGCTTTATGAATAACTCTTGTTAAAAGTAAATAAATGATTAACATTCGAACTTAACGAAAGAAACTTTAAAAATGAGTCACACAATTCAAACCCCCCCTTTCTTGTGTGTTTCTTGCACCTTCATTAGTAAATTATGAATTTTCCCTCAAGAAGAGTTTAAGACAGATCCATTTTCTTTTTGAAAGCTTACAGTCATAACCGTAGGTTCTATTGAAAGCATGTTTCTGAAAGCGTTCATTTAGTTTTTTAAAAGAATGCTCCTCTTCTTATCATTTTCAAAACTATTAAGCCTCTTTTCCAAGCACAAGCCTTTATAACCAAGTACCAAAGGGAACCCCCGCCCCAATGGTAACTCACTTTATCTTCCCTCCGCTAGCGCACTCGAGGACAATCCGTGATAAAGCATAGCAATATTGCAACAAGCATATTATGAGGAAAGCATTAATTCAAACAACATATTATCAAACATAACATATCATACACTTCAAGTATGTCTTGGTCTTTTCATATGAACTAAATAGAATGCTTTCTTATAGTCAATCAACATATAGTCAAGCATCAATCAAAGATCAATCAACAACATCACAAAAGCAAGCAATGCTGCCAAAAATTCGAGTCATTCTCAGAACGCCGTCAGCTGCCAACTCCAAAGTCATAATATTAATTAGCTATTTATTCTATGATAGCTAATAAATAGCAAAGTGCCCTTACCAAAGTGGTTATCGATCCGGAAAGCTACGTTAGCTCCGCTCATTCCGAATGGTCCTATGCCCCGTAAACCTTCAAAACACATAGCCTAATTTAGAACTTATAAATTGGTGCAGGCATCTTACGAATGAACTTAGAGATTTTCCAAACTTATACAAATGGCCTCATCCACAAGAATTAACCCATGGGATTCATAATTCTTAGTAACTTTGCAACTTTTCAAAACATCGAAATTCTTAGAATACAATGTCAAAATTTAACCAAAACTTCAAAGTTTCAAATAAAACTTTCCCTTAATAATTTTAGCTGCCTAAAACAAGTTCTTGAAGACAAAAATCACCCTTAAACTCTTATAGCATGATTCGGCTTCAAGGTCAATTTCGGAGAGAAATTTCTATTTTTTCTCAAATCAACAAACAAGCTTTCTAATACACAATTTGATTAACCAAATTTAACTTTCTTTTCCAAAAACCTCAAAGCCATTTTTCCCAAAAGCTTGATTTTTAGTCATCCTAAAACTTACTTCCAATCAAGTTAAAACTCAATTTTTCCAACTTTCAAAACTCTTAAAGGCCCTCGGCCACTCCTAAAAACAGTCACTACTACAGAATTGCCATATTACCATGGTTCCGGGCAGTATATTACCACGGTTAAACTGTGGTAACAGACGGTGAAGTAATAGATAAATTACCATGGTTCAAGGCGGAACCGTGGTAACATCGCAGCTCTGTTACCACGGTTGAAGGTGTAACCGTGGTAACATTGCAGTTCTGTTACCACAGTTCCTTTCTAAACCATGGTAACGTCTCTTCCTATTACCTCGGTTCAGTGTTGAACCATGGTAATAGGTTTCATATTTTTTTTTGTTTTTGGATTTTCTTATGTTCTCTCACCTTAATTAATTGTACGCGCAAATAAAAATACAGTCTATTATATTGCCAAAATGCCAAATTAACAAAAACATGGTCTACAGGAAACTATAAATACCAAATTACCAAATAAACTATATATAACATGCATATGGGATTACTAAAACATGGTCTATAGGAAACTATCCTAATATCTCGTTACAATTCAATGCCAAAACAGTTCAGTAGTAGAACAACTCAATGCCAAAACAGTTCAACAGTCCATTAATTCTAAAAAAAATAAAATTGGACAGTAGATCACAGAAGTTGGATCATAAAATCTTCAACTGAACTTAGTGCTCCTTCTTGTGCTCCTAACTGCTTCTGATACATCGCCTTCAATGTATCTCCGGGCCCAAAATGCTGCTAAGTATGCGTAATATGCTGCTAAGCCATTCCTTATGTACATAATATACTACTAAGCCATTCCGAACAGTTCCTGGCATTATAATTCAAAAAAATATAACAATGAATAAAAAGAGGAGAGTTTTTAGGAATTAACAAGAGCAGCCATATAATAACTAGAAGAAAAATTTTATTCACTTGGAAAATTTTAATAATCATACAACCAAATTTAAAAAAGGTACAATATGTACTGCTTGGCTGAATTAAAAATCAGGGTACAGAATTGGAGCCCATCGATTCCAGATAATCATCGGAGGAGTCACCCGAAGAGGAGTCATCCGAGTTTTCGGAGGGTTCATCCAGTAGTGGCTCACCAATGTCAATACCCTTGACCGGAGGAATTCTACTCCGATCACCTGACAAGCCACCGCCTCTAAAGGGTTCCCAGAAAAATAGGGCAACCCATTTGGACCCGTAAGGAGTTTTGTTACGAGGAAACCATAGGAAATGGCTTCCTGGTTGTCAACCAGAGTAGAAACAAGGTGATTGTAGACGATGCCTACAACATTAAAATGCTCATTATTCATAATCATGTACATTATATATAGGTCGTGGTCAAGCACGTCTTCTAGACGATCGACTATTGGACACGACATTTTGGTGACCAATTGATGTAGCACTCTGGAACTGCAGGTGAGCGATGAGTAGAGACGACGCTCATAAACAGATGGATTTTCCATGATATATATGCTTTCATCTATATCTTCTCTATCGCATTCTTCTTTCCAAAATTCAGTGTACGTGTCTCCTTCGTCCTCACTGATGACTGGATTTTGTATGATAATTTTAGGGTCTTTTTAGTGCTTTTATTTTGTTATTTTTTAGTCTCATATAGGTTTTTTTTATTTTTTTTATTTTCTATTTATTTTGCATTTTGCATATAGATTAGCTTTTATTTGGTTTTTAAACTTTATTTTATATTTTTAGGAATTTTTATAGGTATTTTTTATATTTTAGAAAAGCTGGTAGAATTAGTCATTTTTGTCCAGGGACCAAATTGTAAAGTTTCAGGAAAGGAAGGGCGAAAGTACAAAAGCTCAAGAGTTGGGGGCTGAAATTGGAGTTTCAAGAGAATAAAGGGCAAGAAGTGAAGTGTTAACAAAGAGAGGACCAAATGTGAAAAGCAAGAATATGAAGCATCACCTCTAATTTGGCACATGTAAAATGATGGTTGAAGGCTTAATGGTAGTGGGGAAGCTGTTTCAGAAGTAAAGAGGAGGTATAGTGAAGGCCATTGAAGGCATTGAAGATCCACTAACTTGAAGAAGAGCAAAACAGCAAGAAGTGCAATCAGCAGACGAGCCAACGCTCAAGCGTTGGCACTCTGACTAGGATCCAAGTCTGCAGTTCTACCCAACGCTCAAGCGTTGGCAGCCAGCGCTCATGCGCTAGGCCTCTGTATGCAACGTCTGGAATTAATAGGACCCAACGCTCAAGCGTTGGGATCCCCGCGCTCAAGTGCTGGAAGGCAGACTTTTTGCTATAAATAGGAGTGTTTTTCCATTGTAAAAATCATCCCTTACTTCAGAATACAACAAGTATTCTTATTTCTCCCTTAAGAGCATTGTTCCTGAGAATTGTGGGAAGCCATTCTTGAGCTCCTAGTCCAGGGTAATTCAATGTTTCTATTAGCCATGCTTGGCTAATTTCTTTTTAAGTATTTGGGTTGTTTTAGCTTATATTTTATGTTTTAGTTTTCTTCTTCTTGTTTCTGAATAATACTACAAGTTCATGTTTTATTTCCTTGTTCTTCATTTCATCTTGATGTACACAAGTGTTTATGCTTACTTCTTATGTCAATGGAAATTGGTAATTAGTAAGGGAAATAGGATTTAAAAGAAGCAATATGGCATATCACTAAGGAATTAGGATAGACCTTGCTTTATGTTGGCCTGAACTCCATCTTCATCTTCTTCTTTAATTAACTAAATTGCAAGGAATTGAGTTTAGTAATTAGAAAGAAAGTGTTAGAATCAAATAATTTAATGAATTATTATATTTTGATCTTGTCAAAAATAGAATTCTTAACTTCTCAATGTCTATCATGCTCAGGAATATCCTTCTACTTGGAAAAAGCACTGCATGGACCTCTACAAAGCATTATCAAAAGCAGATGTTCAAGTTAAGGATAGAAGAAAAATTCGTCCGGCAACAGCCTTTGAGAATCAGTCCGCCAGTTGACAACGTCTGCCTTAGAGAGTCTGTCCGGATATGGTAAACGTCTGGTCACTCAGTCATTAGGTTCATCTGAAGGAAGGAACATCTAAATTCCAGACAGAATGTTTGGTTGAATAGTGCAAAAGAAAAATCAGGAGGTGATCGTTTTCTCAACCCAGGATGAGCTGTCAAGCACCACTTGTCTCTTCAGAGCATTAATGGCGAAAAGGAAAGAATTAAATTCTTTATTCCTTGCAAATTCAAATCTTCTGACATTCCTTAATTCAAGATGCTTTTGCGGAATCAGCGGCGAGCCTTTCTGATCATCGTATCTCCTCGACGTTCAAATTCAAATCTTCTGATCAGAACATTAATGGCTCCCTTAGCTGGAATGCATGAGCATTAATTACAGAATTTATAGCTCAAGGAAAAATGCATTGAAGAACTAGACGATATCAACCTCCGCCATTAAAGAATCATTAAATGCTTTGCAGATTGCATTTATTGAAGCAGAAGATGCAGAAGTATCCGTTACTCACACTAGAGGAGAAATTCAAACGGAACTATGTTCAGATCTTCAGCAAAGGTCCCATTGATCTTCCTACTAAATATATAAATAGAGGACTTGGCACCAGATTCAACTTGACGACTTTTACACGATCAAAGCATTTAAACTTTCTAAGTTTATCATTTGCGATCCAATCTCTCTAAGCCAAACACTCAGCAGTCTCAACTTATTTGTTATCTGAGTTCAGTCGCCAACTAGTGTGAAGATCTTCACATAGTGCTACTCTTATCCGCTTTCACACAAAGCCCTTCAGAGAATCAACTTGTTTACTCTCTCTGTAATTCGTTCTTCATATTGTCTACCCACTCTTACCGAAGAGATTTTGTAGAAACCAATTCTTCTTGAAAAAGAACTGGGAGGAGTACTGTCCAACACTTGAAAAGGAGAAGTCCTGCTAGAATACTTGTAAAGGAGTAGTCCTCAGAATACTGGGAGAAGTCCCTGTGAACACTTGTACTATTTTGATAAAATAGTGAAAATCTTGGTTAAGCCAAGGACTGGACGTAGCCCTGTCGATTAAGGGGGTGAACTAGGATAAATATCTTGTGTGCTTTATTGTTCAGTTTTAGAATAATTTCCTCTGCACTCATTAACAAACGTTTTCGAACTTATAGCTGTTGTTTTTCGAAAAAGAAGTCAAAAATCACACACACAATTCAAACCCCCCCTTTCTTGTGTGGTTTTATTACTATCAATTGGTATCAGAGCTTAACCGCTCTGAGATATACTAACATCTTAATAGGTGTATAGCACAAAGATCCATGGACAACATCGCTTACTCGACTAGAACTGCAACCAATAAGCCACCATTCTTTGATGGCTCCAACTATCCATACTGGAAGAAGCATATGCAACTCTTCATCGAATCAACTGACTGGAAGCTTTGGGACGTGATACCCAAAGGAAATCATGTCCCCAAAGATAGTGAAAATAAAGCCATTCCAGCTGAGAAGTGGACTGACGAACAGAAGACGGAAAATCAAAGAAATGCCAAAGCTAGGCTGTTCCTCATCTGTGCCCTGAGCAAAAACGAACACGACAAGGTAGACAGTCGGAGCACTGCCAAGGAAGTATGGGATACCTTAGCCATGGCTCATGAACGAACGTCAGCTGTACAAGACACCAAGATGAGCATGCTGGCTTCCCAGTATGAGACCTTCATGATGGAGGACAATGAGTCAATCGACTCCATGTTTGCTAGACTTCAGACCATTCACAATGGGATGAGGAATCTAGGAAAAAGCTTTACCAACAAGGAGCAAGTAATTAAAATTCTCAGGAGTCTCACTCCCAACTGGAGGACGTTCGTTACTGCCCAAAGAGCAAGAAAGAACTTCGATCACTATCAGGTAGAAGATCTTTTGGGTGAGCTGAAGATTCACGAGCAAGATCTTGCCAATGATGCTGTCATCATACGTGGAAAAGCGTCCGCCGCTAAAGATGTAGCCTTTAAGGCTAATAACTCAAAAGCACTGAAAGTCAAAGAATCTTCTGACGAATGTGTTGCACAGTCTGATCATTCTGATGATGAACAGGCTTTGTTCAATCGAAGATTCAGAAGAATGATGGGGAATAGGAAAAGCAGACAAAGAATCAGAAGCCCTGATGATCTCCATTGACCTATCCAACTACGAAGAGGATGACAAAGATGAGGTAACTCCCGAAATCTCCTCTGAGGATTATAATGAGCTATTAGAGTATTCCCATGCATTAGCAATTAAATATAGCATACTCAAAAAGAAGCATGATAAAATTGAAAAAGAACTGCATGCTTCAAAGGAAGTTTCAATCATGCTAACTAAGAAAAATCAAACACTTATGGAACAAGATGCAAATAAAGAAGTCAGATTTCTGAAACAAAGAGTAAATAGTTTGATTAAGGATTTATCCACTTTCACTCAAGGATATGATAATTTAATTAACCTAAGTGGAAATAACAGGTCAGCATATGACCGTAGAGGTCTAGGATTTGAAGAAGAAAATTAGGATATCACTGCTATAAAACATACTTCTTCTGCTGTTCCATACCTTTACCAACCTGATAAGAAATCTGTATCATCTCTACCTCAGAAAATTAAACCCAAGACATTTGTGGTCAAGGGTAAGGAGAAACAAACTCCTCAAAAAATAGTGTATGGGAGGAAGAGTCCACCCAAGATTATGACTAACAAGAAAGGACCCAAGAAAGTTTGGGTACCTAAATCGATGATTGTACCACTTGCAGATGTGCTTAACAGCTCAAAGCCAAAGAGAGCTATGGTACCTGGACAGTGGATGCTCATGACACATGACGGGAAAAAGGTCTTTATTCCCAAAGATTCGTGAGAAGAAAAACGGAGGTAACTAGAAGGGATTCATCGTTGGAGAAGGTGACGTCGGTAAGGTTCCCCTTCCGGTAATACGGAAGGTTCTGTTAGTTGAAGGATTAAAACACAATCTACTTAGCATAAGTCAATTATGTGATAGTCGACTCACTGTTTCCTTCAACAAAGTGAAGTGTAGAGTCACAAATGATGATGACAAAATTATCTTTGAAGCACAGAGACAAGGAGATCTATATAAGACCTCCTTGGAAAAACTTGCAAGACAAAAGGTAACATGTCTAGTGTCAGAAGAGGATGATAAATGGATATGGCACAGGAAGCTAGGGCATGCATCCTTAAAGACCATTGCGAAGATGATCAAGCACGATCTAGTAAGTGGTCTGCCAAATCTATCATTCAAATCTGATGACACATGCTCAGCATGCCTCCAAGGAAAGCAATTAAAAAGTTCTTTTCATTCAAAGAATGTTGTAAGTACTAAGAGACCTCTGGAGATGTTACACATGGACTTGTTTGGACCTACTAGAACGGCTAGTTGTTCTGCAAGGAGATTTTGCCTTGTCATCGTCGATGACTACACAAGATTTACATGGGTACAATTTCTTGGAACAAAGGATGAAACATTCAAATCATTCCTGATCATTGCAAAGAGAATCCAAAATGAAAAAGGTTATTGCATCACTAGTATACGGAGCGATCGAGGAGGAGAGTTCATAAATGAAGAATTCAAGTGCTACTGTGAGGAGAATGGAATATTTCATCAAGTCTCTGCTCCAAGAACTCCTCAACAAAATGGAGTAGCTGAAAGAAAGAACAGGTCACTTCAAGAAATGGCCAGAACTATGCTTAATGAAACCTCTCTACCCAAATACTTCTGGGCTGAAGCAATTCACACTGCATGCTATATTCAAAATCGAATATTCATGCGCCCCATCTTAAAGAAGACTGCATATGAACTGTGGAAAGAAAGAAAGCCAAGTATCACTTATTTTCATCCATTCGGATGCCCATGCTTTCTACTTAATACAAAAGATGATCTTGGGAAGTTCGATGCCAAGTCAGACAAAGGAATATTTCTGGGATATTCGCCTAACTCAAAAGCGTTTCGGGTCTACAACTCCAGAACAATGGCTGTAGAAGAATCTATTAATGTCAAATTTGAGGATAAGCATAGGTGTGAGAATCAAACCACACTGGAAGATAAGTTCGACGATCTGGAAATAAATGGAGAGCCCTCCTCAAATCTGGTTCAACCATCAACATCTGACAAAGCCACTGACTCAAGCATCTCGTCCTCAACTCCACCAGATGATGTTAATGTGACTCCGTCTAACGATATCTCCACAAATCAAATCATGAATTCCAGCGGTATCTCTTTACCCAGAGACTGGAGGTTCAAGCCAGACCATCCTCCCACACAGATAATTGGAAGCGTACATGAAAAGGTAAGAACTAGATCCACATTTAATGATTATGCTAACTGTGCACTCTTGTCTGAAATAGAACCAAGGACCATAGGTGAAGCCCTGCAAGATGAAGGATGGATCTTAGCAATGCAAGAAGAGCTAAATCAATTCGAAAGAAGCAAGGTTTGGGATATGGTACCTAGACCCGAAGAAAAGTCCATCATTGGCACCAGATGGGTATTCAGAAACAAGATGGATAAAAGTGGGAAAGTCACCAGAAATAAAGCCAGATTAGTCGCACAGGGATACAATCGGCAAGAAGGTATTGACTACACAGAGACCTTCGCCCCTGTTGCATGAATTGAAGCCATTCGCATCCTACTGGCATTCGCCTGTCAGCATTTTATAAAACTTTATCAAATGGATGTGAAAAGTGCATTTCTAAACGGGTATATTGAGGAAGAAGTATATGTAAAACAGCCTCCAGGGTTCGAAGATCCAGCCCTACCAGACCATGTCTTCAAATTACGAAAGGCGCTGTACGGACTAAAGCAGGCTCCACGTGCCTGGTGTGATCTCTTAAGCTCATTCCTGATGAGCAATGGATTCTCAAGGGGTAGCATTGATAATACTTTGTTCAGAAGAAAAACATCAAAGGACTTCATTTTAGTACAACTATACGTTGATGATATCATCTTTGGTGCCACTAATGAAACTCTCTGTCAAGAGTTTTCCAAGCTGATGCAGAGTGAATTTGAAATGAGCATGATGGGTGAGTTGAAGTTCTTCCTAGGACTGCAAATCAGGCAGGAAACTACCAGAACTTACATCCATCAGACGAAATATATTAATGATCTTCTGAAGAAATATAGCATGGAGAAGGCCAAGGCAATGAGTACTCTAATGCATCCTGGAGCTGTGCTAGACAAAGGTAACGAGTCAACGCCCGTTGACTCAACAAAATACAGAGGGATGATAGGATCATTATTGTATCTCACTTCAAGCAGACCAGACATTATGTATAGTGTCTTTGTATGTGCAAGGTTCCAGGTAAGTCCCCAAGAATCTCACCTAAGTGCAGTAAAACGTATATTTAGATATCTCATTGGGACCACTAACCTTGGTCTAGTCTATGAGAAAGGTGAAGATTTCAGGTTAAGAGGATTCTGTGACGCTGATTATGATGGAGATAGAATCGAAAGGAAAAGAACAAGTGGCGGTTGCCACTTTCTATGGCAATGTCTAATATCCTGGGCAAGCAAAAGACAAAGCACAATTTCACTTTCAACTGCTGAAGCAGAATATGTGGCGGCAGGTTCTTGCTGCACCCAGCTTCTATGGGTGAAGCATCGATTAGAAGATTATAATATTTTTTAGCATAATATTCCTTTGTTATGTGATAATACAAGTGCTATCAACATTGCAAAAAATCATTTTTTGCGTTCACGAACTAAACACATCGAGATAAAGCATCATTTTATTCGTGATCATGTAGCTAAAGGCAACATTGACATCTCATATATACACACCGATGATCAATTAGCTGACATATTTACAAAACCTCTCATTGAAAACAAGTTCACCTGCCTTATAGAGAGAATTGGGATGTTCCCTGCTTTATGATATGCTTGCATGTATTAGCTTTCTCTCATAGATACAATTGTTCACAGTTTTGAGTTCGTCTGTCTTAGTAATCTAAACATAAAACAATTATTATTTTTCTTTGCATTTAATGATGAATAGTTGAGTCATTTTGAAAAGATTGCTTACTAAGCACGTATTAACCACTGCTGGTACCTATTTATCTCTCTTCATTTAATGCCTTGGCATCAACGTTATTATTCATCATTACTTTAGTAAAATCAAGAAAACGTGTTGATTTTCAAGAAAGAAAATGAACGGACTTCTAATATTGCTTCCGGTGGAAACTCTAAACTATTCATATTTTCTTTTAAACTCTTTATCTTCATCGCACTTGTTCTTGCATCTATACTAACTTTTGCTACAGAGAACATGACACCCAAAAGACAGAAACAAGTAAAGACTCAGGAGCCTCTTAACGAAGATGCACATCGGATTGTCGAACTCCAAAAAAAAAAATTCGCATCCAGAATCGCAAGGAGCAAACGTCCAAAATTGGCCCTGTTAAGATTGAACGTCTAGGTGACAGAGAACTTGTCACTCCTAGATATCTTGATCTAAGCTATATCAACATGCAAAGGTTGCCGGTCTTGATCCGTTGCTATCTCAAGATTGGGAAAACTTGTTCAATATCTCTGCAACCCCAGCTCTCTCTCCCCTTGTGAAGGAACTCTATGACTGTGCCATCAAAGTTCATCCTAACCACATCCGAACACGATGTTTGTGACAAGTGATAGGTATTCAGTCCAGCGATGTGTCTGCCCTATTGAGCATTCCCCTCGACGGAGTCTGTTACTCCTCTTCCTGGGAAGCCTCTGAACGCAACCCTTTCACTATCTGGAAGGAAGTACCCAAGGGTTCTACGTCTCGCCGTGTGAAGAATCTTGTTGAGGAATGTATCTTCCCTTATGCTGTTCTTAGCAAGATTGTATTGCCAAATGAAGGTTCTCGGGACTTGGTCAACAAGTTCTCTCAATGGACACCATTCCAGATACAACATCGCAGGTAAGTCAATCTGCCTGATCTCATTGTCCAATATATGCTTCACACTCTGGAAAGCTCCAACACGAACCTTCCCTATGGCTCACTCATCACAGCTCTTCTACATCAAAAGAAGTTGCTCACTACCTCAACAAAAACAATAGAATTCATTGCACGTGACTTTATAGCTGCCACTCCCATCATGTTTGGAGATGTCCGTCGAATGAAACTCAGCATTTATATATCTGCGGTGCCTGAAGACATGTTAAGCAACTGGGCTAAGAAGAACAAGATAAGAGCACATCGAGATAATAGGAAGATTCCTGAACTGACACCGCCCGGCGACTGCACCACTACTATGGACCCAGCACTCAAACGTCATCGTTTGGTAAAGGATCCTCAATTGCAATCAGACATGTCTCACCAGACTAACTCTCAGGCAACATTGTCTACTACAGCACCCATATCTACAACTACTCCTTCTAAACCTCCTCCCGAGGTTGTACATACCACAGCTGAACTGATCTCGAACTCTCATGCACTATATCTGAAGTTCTTGCCTCCACTCTTTCACAAATATATTTCTGATGTCTTTGATGTCGAGGACGATGGCAATTATGTTTTCAGGTGTCTTGCTTAGTGGCTGGGTCATCCTCAAGACTATTGGTCAGAGATTCGCACATTGTTGATCAAGGAACTTCTCTCCAACAGAGAGCTTCCTTCTAGAACATTTAGCTCTGATGAAGATGTCGAAGCTGTTCGTCTGGCACTAACCCTTGGTGATGGTGAACCTGCCTATGAACACAAATGGTTTTCAGTTCCAGACATGGGACTACTAGTTGCTATTGCATTCCGCATTGTTCTGGTTACTTTAGCACCTAACCAGTGCTGCACTTACCTTCCTCTCTTAGGTCCTGTAGCTGAAGCACCTACCATTGTTGTTTTGAGAAATATCGCCAACAGGCACTGGGTTCGAGTCATGCTTTCCGACAATTCTCCCTTGCCAACCATATCACCTCAATGGAAACATCACTGCTCTGTTGATACTCGTGCCTGGGAAATTCCTCTTCAATAAAAATTTTTGCACTTCAAAGGGCTGCTGCAAAGCGAAGCTGAAAAGTTTCTCGACACGCTGTTTGAAGTTCCCAAAATTATTCATCACATTGATCTTGACGATGACTCTGAAGAAGAACATGCTCTCACCTCTCTTCAACATCCAGTTGGTACTTCCCCTCCAGTTGTGCTCATGCCTGAACGTTCCTCAAGTGCACCACCTGTTTAGTAGCACTTTGTTGCGCCCTCATCCACTGCATCTCAAAGTCTGGAAAACTTGCCTGAGTCTGCTCTTCAAAATGCTCTACTCATGCCTTCGAAGGCCTTCAACTGAATGATATTGATCTTTGTCTCCGTCTGGCTGTGGATCATAGTCAACATATTGCACCGTCTTCGAGGAAAGTAGATGCTCACATTAATACTAATATTAATGCATCCTATCTGTCACCAACTGTAACCTTCAATTCCTCCATACTTACCCCCTTACATAAAGATCTGGATGCTCCACCTCCATCTACTCACTTCATGCATCACCATATCAAAATGGTCAGGTCCAATTCCTTCATTGCCTCAGCTGGACATTATTCCCCTTCTCACAACCGGATCTCCTTCATGCCCAGATTTCCTCGTCGATCTCGATCCGCCTTGGGAAAACGCAAGCGTTCCCCAACTGCACAAAATGAACACATGCTTCCAGATGTATGTCTACAGGTTATTAGTCTGCCCTTTTTCTTCAATGCAGGTTTGTGGATCCCCACTGGATGCCATGACCTTCAGCTTGTTCAGTCTCTGCCTCAGTGCCGCATGTTCTTCCACTTCGATTGGCAGCTGGTCGTCTCTGGTGTCACTCATGTGGCCTCCATTCCTCTTCATTTGGCTGGTCAGGTAGATCCCTTGGTACTGCAGTTCAAGACCTGGGCATTGGTCCTCTTTCCTGTCCTGCCACCTGTGATGAAGACCTATGGTTTCGTTTTGCTCTGCATTCATCCCTCTCCATTGATACCTACTATGGCACCTTTTACTCCAATTCTTCCGTCGGTTCTTGTCAAACCGCAGGTCCTTGATACCTCCACTTCCAAGCAGTTACCTTCTGCTCCCAGTAAGCAGGCCGACATTCGCGCATTGGTCGCACTGCTCACTCAAGAGATTCAGGCAGTTCGAGCTATCACCTCTCAAGAGAGGCGTGATCTTTGTGATGATGTGCATGACTGTCTTGACTCCATGCAGCACAACCTCACCACCACCATGGACACTCACTTTGACCGGCTGCAGGACACCATGAGATTATTCTTTGAGCAATTGAATCTATCCCTCTCTCCCTGTCTCTTTCTTTTCTTGCTCTCTGTCTTGTTTTAATTTACTCTAATCTAATGATTATCTCCTTTGTCTGCTTACTCTGGTCTTATCTGCATTTACTCTGTTTTGTTTTGATAATGCCAAAGGGGGAGAAGAATAACTGAGAATGAAAAAGAAGAGCACAAATTTAGGGGGAGTAATTTTTAAAGAAATAAATAAATCTTAAACTTAGGGGGAGGAAGTTTAAAAATTTATTACTCTAAAAAACTTTTTCTTGAAAGGAAATTGTCATTATAAAAAAGGGGGAGATTGTTAGAATCAAATAATTTAATGAATTATTATATTTTGATGAATAACAATTTCGCTAAGTATTGATCTTGTCAAAAATAGAATTCTTAACTTCTCAATGTCTATCATGCTCAGGAATATCCTTCTACTTGGAAAAAGAACTTCATGGACCTCTACAAAGCATTATCAAAAGCAGATGTTCAAGTTAAGGATAGTAAAAAAATTCGTCCGGCTACAGCCTTTGAGAATCAGTCCGCCAGCTGACAACGTCTGCCTTAGAGAGTCCGTCCGGATATGGTAAACGTCTGGTGTAACACCCCAATTTTGGGTTGAGGGTTACATGGTAAAAACACTAAATTAAAACCTCTCAGAACAAACTCAATTTCTTAAAAGGTTTTTGTCACTCACAAGTTCTTATTAATAATATAAGTAATAATTTTCCCCATAAATAATAACGACTACGCAGAAGCGAAAACGAGGAAATATTATTACAAGGTCAAATGCTCAACAGCGAGCCCAAAAATAAATTAAAACAACAGAATATTATAACAACGTAGTTCGCAATCTTCTTCTGAATCTTCCACGCTTCCAATGCGCACTCTGATTCCGTAAAGCTCCTCAAGAGACGACGATCAACACCCTGTCTATTTTCTGGCGTTAAGCGCCGAAACATAAACAGAAAGGGTTAACTCTTAAACAAACAACAAATACCAAACAACATGTTGACGATAACATAACATAAGTGACAGCAACAATATTTCCAAAATACAACAACATCTTCAACAATATGCTCATTTCCTCATGAACAACAAACACAACCCATGCTTATGAGTCCTCAAATGCAACTACAAGTTAAGGCACAATCACATGGGACTAAAACCCATCTCATCGCCCTCAAGAACGATCACATGGGACTAACACCCATCTCATCGCCATCAGCCCCAAAAAGATGCATATGCCATGCCAACAGGTTCAACTTCATTATGAATGAACAATTGTCAATATAAAATAATCAACTTCATCATCTTCAACATAATCATGTAAACAATTCTTAATTCCAAGCATCACAATACCAACAATTCCATCATAACAAACAAAGTAATTTCCAACAGCAAAATCATATGTAAAGCACAACTGACTCTATCTAGACCCAGAGTTACCCTTACCTTTTATTCCTTTGCTTGGTCTTGTCCTCCAAACTATCATGATAACATGTGTGTACAATCATCAACAATCAAGGAAAAGACCAGAAACCGGCTCCTCAAGATTTAAATCCAAAACAAGCAAAACTGCAACTTGCTGTCAGTGACCTAGCGTCCAAGCGTTGGCTTCCAACGCTCAAGAGTTGGCTCCCTGTCTGGCAACACGAACTAAGCAGAACCTCAACGCCCAGGCGTTAGGAGTCCAGCGCTCATGCGTTGGCTCCCTACTAGAAACCCTGAAAACCATGTTTTTCACCCGAAACTCCATTTTTAACCAATTCTTTTCAAAACTAAAATTCTTCCTGTTAGTACAGATAGCAACTTGAGAGGGGGGGGGGTGTGAATCAGTGTTGCCCCGATTTTCGCCTTATTGAAAACGTTACTTTCAAGATGATGATAACCACAAGACGATTGTTGTGATTGCAGCGGAATTGAGTATTGCTTGAAAGTAAAAGATGAAGGATGAAGGAAATAACACACAGAGTTTTATCCTGGTTCACCTTCAATCCACCGGAGGCTACGTCCAGTCCCTCAAAGAAACCCTTTGAGGATTTTTCCACTATTGATAAAAATCTCTTACAAGTTCCTAACCCAAGGACCCCAAGAATTTCTACCAATACCCCGTGAAAGAAAACCACTTTCAACAGTCCCTGAAAGCAAACCACTTTCAGTTCCTGAAGGCAAACCACCCTCAGACCTTGAAGGCTAAACCACCTTCAATCAATACCCTGAAAGTATACCACTTTCAGTGACAACAACCCTTCACCGAATACCACGGTGAAAACTCAATCTTACAGAAAGAGATGAAGAAGAGTTTACAATTTGGCTGTATCAATCCTTTTAACATGAAAATGGATTGATCATGAGAATTTATGCTTTAAGGCTTTTAAGCATAATACAATTCTGAGTTCTTCAAGATATGAACAACTAAATTGTTCTTATAGACATGAAGATCATGAACTCAGAATTTAGGCTCTAAAATGTTTAAGTTCTAAAAGATGAACTAATTTTGACAAAGCTTTGGCCTAATGTTGTATTCTCATGTGTTGTATGTTGTCTCTTGTGTTCTGGACTCAAATGGACTTTATATAGGCAAGGGAAACGTCCTTGAACCATCACAACCTTTTCCAAAAGGTTTGGGACACAATGGTTCATGACAAGATGTAACTTTTCGTTCTGGTAATCGATTACATCACTTAGTGTAATCGATTACACTAATAGTCGTTTCAGTTTGAATTTGAATTTCAAACATGTAATCGATTACAAACAACAAGTAACCGATTACTTGCCTAGGTGTAATCGATTACCAGAATCCTGAAATCGATTACACTGAAGTCCATCTTCCAGAAACTTGATCCTTTGAGATCGGCTTAAGGTTTTCTACATCTTTTAAGTTATGAAAACACTTAGCTTGATTAGTTTAGGTGTTTTAAGAGCCTTTATGCTTTAATAGACCTTTAGAAGCATAACTCACCTAAACTAAGACTTCTAGACTATTGATGAACTTTGTAGCGTTGTTTCTTCGAAGTCTTCTTTTCTTCTTTTTGTTGATGAGTTTGTCGTCATCAAAACCACAGCCAGTGTCAGGAGCAAGACCTTCTTCACAATCTCCCCCTTTTTGATGATGGCAAACGCATTCTTGATACTTGAAGATCATATTGGTAATTTTGTTGAAGAACTCCCCCTGATTGATGTAATCTAGTATTTCTCCCCCTTTCTAATAGTCTTGTTGAAATCCTGCATATGATCTTTAATAGCACAGAACCTTTCTCCCCCTTTTGACGTCATCAAAAAGAATAAAAGGCCAAATATACAGGCATATATATCCATACAAGTATATATTGCAAAATAAAGCATGGGGGTATGGGGGTAAAGATGTAAAACAAGAATAAAGTACAAACATCCAAACATAGCAGAGAAAATAAGGAAAGTACAAGCAACACAAAAAGAAAAGTTACATAAAGAAGGTAGAGTCATCTGACACGTCTTCATCCATCATGGGTGGTGAGAGAGGAGGATCACGACCAGCGACATAAACAAGATAAGGAAGAGTGAAAATGCCAAAGTCATTTGTGATCCGGAGAGAGGGAAGAATTGAAGTATCAACCCGTTTGAGATGAGAAGACCGCTCATCATACTTTTTGGCAATAGGGACCCCGGAGTAAATGAGAATGTGAGAGATGACTGAAGCATAAGGGAAGGATTCCGCATGGTCACGGCATCGCAGCATGTGATTCATGACAAAAAATGCCCAGTTAATTTGATGGCAATTGAGTATGCCATACATAATTTCTAACTCTAAGTCGCTAACATGAGCGAGAAGAGTTTCTTCAGGCAGAAGCACTTGATTGATGAAATAGTGAAGTAGATGATTGTTAGTTGTGAGAACGTCAGTATTGTAGGGACAAGAGGTTGTATGGGGTGGATGGATTCGTTGAAGGTCGGATGACTGAAATCTGCAAAGTGATTTATAAAAGGAGTCCTGATTGTAGTCAGACCAGGGGCAGGGCAGGTTTGGACCTAAGAAGGCACCAGTTGAGGGGAGTCCAAGACATCGTCCAAAGGTTGTAAAGGAATGATGAATAAGAATCCCTTTAACAGAACTTTGAAATCCATCGCGCAAAGTCTCTAGGTTGCAGTAGAAGACTTTAACTAATTCAGGGTAATAGGGATTGCAGATAGAGATAAATTCCTCAAGGTCTTGATGTCTAAGATATGCAGGAAAAGTGTGACCAGCTTCTACAAAAGAGTCCAGATCACCGTACATAGGCTTACGAATGAGTTGATTTATGAACCTTGAAACAAACCGATTTCTTTGGTTTGTTGATGTAAGAAGTCTCGTGAGGTTCATTGGGCGAGTAGAATGAGAATGATAAGAGGCCATGATTAGGTGTAGGAAGATAGTATGGAGAAGAATGAGCAGAACTTCAGAGAAGGCTTTAAACCAAAGTTTAGAGTGATAGAGATGGAATTGGAAGATAATTTGGATCATCATCTAAGGCTGGTTTAAATAACTCGAGCATGTAATCGATTACAGCAGTTGGGTAATCGATTACAGAGCAGTTGTTCCAAGTTTGAATTTCAAAAAGATGGAGGGAAATTTGAAATTCTGGCAGTTTTTTGGGCAGGTAATCGATTACAACAGTTAGGGTAATCGATTACTGGAAGTTTGAATTTGAAAATATTCAAATTTTGAATAGGTAATCGATTACAGCAGTTAGGGTAATCGATTACGTATAGAATTCTAACAAGCACAAGGACTAAGATCAAGGATAATCGATTACTGAACCTAAGGTAATCGATTACACAATGTAACATATTTTAAACACATATTGAAGCACATAGTCAAGCTAAATGCATATAAAACATATATTATCACAATGATTATGCAACAAAACATGTTACTTTAAATGTCATGCTCATCTAATATTCCTAATTCTCTTCTAATCTTAAAGAATGAATCTTTAGGAAGAGGCTTAGTAAAGATATCTGCTAATTGATTATGAGTATCCACAAAAGAAATCTCAATATCTTTCCTCATAACATGATCTCGAAGGAAATGATGTCTTATATCAATATGCTTAGTTCGAGAATGCATGATGGGATTTTTAGTGAGATTTATGGCACTTGTGTTATCACATTTAATTGAAATGCAGCCCAGCTCTAAGCCAAAATCTTTGAGTTGTTGTTTGAGCCATAGAATTTGTGCACAACAACTTCCTGCAGCAATATATTCTGCTTCAGCAGTACTTAGAGCAACACATGCTTGTTTCTTGCAAGACCAAGAGACAAGAGCATTTCCTAACAAGTGACAAGTACCACTAGTACTTTTTCTTTCAGTTTTACAACCAGCATAATCAGAATCAGAATACCCAATCAAATCACAAACACTCCCTTTGGGATACCACAAACCAACATTTGTAGTTCCTCTCAAGTATTTGAAAATCCGCTTAACGGAACTCAAATGTGATTCCTTAGGAGATGCTTGATATCTAGCACATAGACACACACTAAACATAATATCAGGTCTACTTGCAGTTAAGTATAAAAGAGATCCGATCATACCTCTATATTTAGTAATGTCGACTGGAACACCGGATACATCTTGATCTAAATATGTATTAGACCCCATTGGTGTGGCTATGGCTTTGCAATCATCCATATCATATTTCTTTAATAATTCCTTGCAAAACTTTGATTGATTGATGAATATTCCATCATGTGATTGCTTGATTTGCAACCCAAGAAAGAAATTTAATTGTCCCATCATAGACATCTCAAATTCTTCTTGCATCATGTTAGAGAAATCCTTACAGAGAGATTCGTTAGTTGCACCAAAGATAATATCATCAACATAAATTTGAACTAATAAAGTATTACCTTTAGTTCTTTTGATGAACAAGGTTGTATCAGCCTTACCCTTTTGGAATCCTTTATCACAAAGGAATGTGCTTAATCTATCATACCATGCACGTGGGGCTTGCTTAAGACCATAGAGTGCCTTCTTTAATCTGAAGACATGTGAAGGGAACTTTGGATCTTCAAATCCTGGAGGTTGCTTCACATAGACTTCTTCTTGAATATACCCGTTCAGGAAAGCACTTTTGACGTCCATTTGATATAATTGAAAATTTAAAGAGCAAGCATACGCCAATATAAGTCTTATTGCTTCCAACCTTGCTACTGGTGCATATGTTTCATCAAAATCTATACCTTCTTCTTGATTATATCCTTGAGCAACTAATCTTGCTTTGTTCCTTACTATGATACCATTTTCATCTAACTTATTTCTAAATACCCACTTTGTTCCAATAATATGCTTATCACTAGGCTTTGGAACAAGTTCCCAAACTTGATTCCTTTCAAATTGGTTTAGTTCTTCCTGCATTGCTACAATCCAATACTCATCCTCCAGAGCATCATTTACTTTTGATGGTTCTATTTGAGAGACAAAGGCCATATTCAAAACTGAATCATTTAAGCGTAGCCTTGTAGAAACGCCTCTAGAAATATCACCAATAATATTATCAACTGGATGATCCCTATGGATTCTCCATTCCTTTGGAAGTTGATAAGTATCATCTTCAATGTGCTCTTCTTGTATTGGATTTTGATCTCTATCCTTTTGAGAATCTTTATTGATAATGATATCTTCTTCTTCATTGTCTGTTAGATTAACTTTATCTTCTATTGAAGATTTAGATTCATCAAAAGAGACATGTATGGATTCTTCCACAGATAGAGTTCTCTTGTTAAAGTCTCTATATGCTTTGCTTGTTAAAGAATAACCAAGGAATATACCTTCATCAGATTTTTCATCAAATTTACCAAGGTTTTCCTTTCCATTATTCAAAATAAAGCATTTTGATCCAAAAGCATGTAGATGAGAGATATTTGGTTTCCTTCCTTTGTAGATTTCATAGGGGGTTTTCTTCAGTATAGGTCTAATAAGAACTCTATTGGAAACATAGCAAGCAGTACTTACAGCATCAGCCTAGAAATATTTAGGAAGGCTTGATTCACTTAGCATGGTTCTTGCTAATTCTTCAAGTAATCTGTTCTTCCTTTCTACAACACCATTTTGTTGTGGTGTTCTCAGAGTAGAGAAATTATGTGATATTCCATTTTCATCACATAGGTCTTGAAATTGTTGATTCTGAAATTCTCCACCACGATCACTTCTAATAGAAGAGATCTTTAAAGACTTCTCATTTTGAACTAGCCTTGCATATCTCTTGAATGCATTGAAGGCTTCATTCTTATGAGGCAAGAATAACGTTGATACCCAAATCGCAAGTGCACGATTGACTATCGCGTAACATAAAAAGATCGAACCCAAGGGATAGGTGTCCTTATTATTAAATCACTTAGTGCTTAAACAGAAAAATAAAATGATATATTGATGATGGTTTGATTAAGGTGAGACAAGAAATAACAATAAAATAATAAAAGATAAAGATGATGAAGATTAAGCTCTTGGGTTGATTTACATAGTCTATAGAATATGCTAGCAAGTTCTTACTTAATTTCTGAATTTTAAATCTAAGTTCATGATGCTATAGCCTAGAATTTCTACAAGTTAATGGTCTTAAGAAATGTAGAACTTTCTTCCTAATTACTAAATCCAAGATCTTGTAATTTAGTTAACCAGAAAAG
This sequence comes from Acmispon strigosus, assembly GCA_030819835.1. Taxonomy (NCBI): domain Eukaryota; kingdom Viridiplantae; phylum Streptophyta; class Magnoliopsida; order Fabales; family Fabaceae; genus Acmispon; species Acmispon strigosus. The sequence goes on along the minus strand of JAUAMA010000007.1, from coordinate 16,878,764 downwards.
AAGATGAAGAAAGAATTCGGGCCAACATAAAGCTACGTCTATACTAATGATCTTTAGAGATATATACTTATAGCCTTTTTTATTTCCTAGTTCCCTTACTACTTACCAAATGGTCTTATGCCATAAGTAATAAGCAAAATTTCTTGTGTACAGCAAGATAACATTAAGAGCAAGGAAATAAAACATGAAAGGAAATATTATTCAAAAATGTAGAAAAAGACTAGAACATAAACTATAAACTACTACAACCCAAGAAACTTAAAAAAAATTAGCCAAGCGTGGCTAAAAGAGTCATTGAATTACCCTGGATAGGAGCTCAAGTATGGCTTCCCACAATTCCTAGGAACAATGATCTTAAGGAGGAAAGAAGAATACTTGTTGTATTCTGAATTGGTGTGATTTTTACAAAGGATGAGCACTCCTATTTATAGCAAAAATTTGTCTTTCAATGGTGGAGGAGTTGATGGCCATTATGGCCTTCATTGGCCACCAATTAACTTTTGAAAACTCCTTCCCACTACCATTAATTCTCCACTCATCCTTTAATCCTTATTTTCCATGTGCTTAATTTAGAGAGTGTTGGTTCATATTCTTGATTTCCACTTTGAGTCCTCTCTTTGCTAGCACTTCAATTCTGACCCTTTAACTCTTTGAAACATCACTTTTCAACCTCCACTCTTGAACTCTTACACTTTGGTCCTTCCTTTCCTGAAACTTACAAATTGGTCCCTGGACAAAAATGATAACTATACCAGTTTTCCTAAAAACATAAAAATAACTCTAAAAATTCCTAAAAATATAAAATAAAGTTTAAAAAACATATAAAAGCTAATCTATATGTAAAATGCTAAATAAATAGAAAATCTATATAAAAATAATAAAAATCCTATATGAGACTCAAAAATAATAAAATAAAAAGACTAAAAAAACCCTAAAAACATCATATAAAATCCGGTCATCAAACGTCCATGTAAATCTAGAGAAATCATCAACAATAACTAGTGCATAGAAATTACCTCCGAGGCTTTTTGTTCTTGAAGGTCCGAACAAATCCATATGTAGCAATTGAAGGGGCCTTGAAGTCGAAACTATGTTCTTTGGTTTGAAAGACATTCTGGTTTGCTTCCCTTTTTGACATGCATCACAAAGCTTGTCTTTTTCGAATCTTATCTTTGGAAGCCCAACAACTAGATCATGCTTGACTAGTTTGTTTAAATGATCTATGTGTATATGAGCAAGTCTTCTATGCCATAGCCATGAATCACTATTGTTCTTGGCCAAAAGGCATCTTACGTTTTGTGGAATTTCATCCAAGGAGATCATGAAGACTTTATTTACTTTATATCCAGAAAACTTAATTTCTTTAGTTTTCACATCTTTTACTACACATATATCATCAATAAACCCAACTTTCAAACCTTTGTCACATAGTTGACTGATACTCAGAAGATTATGCATCAAACCATCAACGTAAAGAACTTTATCGATGACTGTTTGAGGGGGTGTGCCTATTCTTCCAATACCGAGTATCTTTCCCTTTTGATTGTTACCATATGTGACAAAACCTTTTTCCCTAGGTATAAGAAAAGAAAACTTGGTTTTGTCTCCTGTCATGTGTGATGAGCAGCCACTATCAAGATACCATAAATCCTTTGCTTCTTTCATACACACCTACATGACAAAGTTCAGACATGGGTATTAGGAACCCAACAAGTTTTGGGTCCTTCTAAGTTAACATCCTTTCTTACCCAAATGTATTCCCTATTTGGTACTCCTACATGTTTGTAGTAACATCTACTAGAGGTATGTCCTATTTTGTTACAATAAGTACAAGAGTAATGATTGTAACTAGATGTTTGTCTAGAAGAGGAATGGATATTCTTAGGAGGTCTGTTTTGATTATTTTTCCTATTGTTCGTACTCCTAAAAGGATTGATCTTAATGTTACTAGAAGATCCTAATACATGGTTTGGTTTTACAGACACAGTTTTCTTAAGCTCTTTTGTCTTTGGGTGAGAGGTATATCCTAGACCTGACTTAATGTTTGAATGTCTTTGTACGCTTAGGTTATCATCTATCTTCTGTTTTCCTTTATTGAAGTTATTAACTCTTTGTTGAAGATTATCTATCTTTTCTTCTAAAGAACTACACTTAGTGCATTTATGAGTAATGTCTAACTTAGATTTTACTATGTCTAGTTCTTCTTGTAAGGTTCTACACTTACTTTCTAATGATGAAATCAACTCATTTTGCCTAGTGCTAACTTTAGAAAATTCTTGACATAATTTAAACATATTTTCCATGGTAAACTTTAAATCATGAAATGATATAGAGTTATCACTAACCTGGGAATCTTCAACATCTGAATCATGTGAGGCCATCAAAGCAACTTGTGCTTCTTCTTTATCAGAGTCTGATGATGAACTTACTTCATTATCATCCCAATCCAAATATGCTCTTCGTGTGAGTTGATCCTTTTTCTCGAATTTCTCTCTTAGACCATGTTTCTTCTTCTGAAGATTTGGACATTCTGACTTGAAGTGTTCCGGTTTTCCACATTCGAAACATGTGATCTTTTGAGAGGAAGATGATTCATTATTCTTTTGGAAAGATTTGTTGTTGTTGAATTTCACACCTTTTCTCTTAAGAAACTTTCCAAAATTCTTTACTAGAAGATTCACATTCCCATTGTCTTCTTCTTCAGAATCTGCATCATAATCTTCTTTGATGCTTTCTTTTGCTTTTAGGGAAATGGATTGATACTTCTTCTCATGTTGTTCATTCTCTTCCAAACGATTCAATTCCAACTCGTGTTCTTGGAGTTTTCCAAAAAGAGTTGCGAGAGTCATTTTTGATAAACTCTTCTTCTCTGAGATGGCTGTTACTTTTGGTTTCCATACTCTTGTAAGTGATCTTAGAACTTTCATGTTCAAGTCACTGTTTGAAAATTGTCTACCAAGAGCAATCAAATGATTAATTAAATGAGTGAATCGTTTTTGCATATCTAATACCTTTTCTCCTGGAAGCATTCTGAACATTTCATATTCCTGAGATAGAGTACTGATCTTTGATCTCTTGACTTCATTTGTCCCTTCATGAGTCACCATCAACGTATCTCATATTTCTTTTGATGTAGTGCACGTTGATACTCTGAAAAATTCATCCATTCCAAGGGCAGATGTAAGGATGTTCATTCCTTTGAGATCATATTGAACCTTCTTCTTATCTTCTTCACTCCATGAATTTTCTGGTTTTACTTGTGAAGTTCCTTCTACTTCTGCTACAGGAACAAAGGGACCTTCTTCAATGGCTTTCCAAATTCCTGCGTCTAATGACTTTATGAATATCTTCATCTTGATTTTCCAGAAGTCATAGTGTTCTCCATTGAAGAATGGTGGCCTGTTTATGTTGTGTCCTTCACTGGTTCCATGATTGGAAGAGGATGCCATCTTTTCCCGGATCTTAGGAATAACTTACCTAAACTTCCGCTCAGATACCAATTGTTAGTACAGATAGCAGCCTGAGAGGGGGAGGGGGTGAATCAATGTTGCCCCGATTTTCGCCTTATTGAAAACGTTACTTTCAAGATGATGATAACCACAAGACGATTGTTGTGATTGCAGCGGAATTGAGTATTGCTTGAAAGTAAAAGATGAAGGATGAAGGAAATAACACACAGAGTTTTATCCTGGTTCACCTTCAATCCACCGAAGGCTACGTCCAGTCCCTCAAAGAAACCCTTTGAGGATTTTTCCACTATTGATAAAAATCTCTTACAAGTTCCTAACCCAAGGACCCCAAGAATTTCTACCAATACCCTGTGAAAGCAAACCACTTTCAACAGTCCCTGAAAGCAAACCACTTTCAGTTCCTGAAGGAAAACCACCCTCAGACCTTGAAGGCTAAACCACCTTCAATCAATACCCTGAAAGTATACCACTTTCAGTGACAACAACCCTTCACCGAATACCACGGTGAAAACTCAATCTTACAGAAAGAGATGAAGAAGAGTTTACAATTTGGCTGTATCAATCCTTTTAACATGAAAATGGATTGATCATGAGAATTTATGCTTTAAGGCTTTTAAGCATAATACAATTCTGAGTTCTTCAAGATATGAACAACTCAATTGTTCTTATAGACATGAAGATCATGAACTCAGAATTTAGGCTCTAAAATGTTTAAGTTCTAAAAGATGAACTAATTTTGACAAAGCTTTGGCCTAATGTTGTATTCTCATGTGTTGTATGTTGTCTCTTGTGTTCTGGACTCAAATGGACTTTATATAGGCAAGGGAAACGTCCTTGAACCATCACAACCTTTTCCAAAAGGTTTGGGACACAATGGTTCATGAAAAGATGTAACTTTTCGTTCTGATAATCGATTACACCACTTAGTGTAATCGATTACACTAATAGCCGTTTCAGTTTGAATTTGAATTTCAAACATGTAATCGATTACAAACAACAAGTAATCGATTACTTGCCTAGGTGTAATCGATTACCAGAATCCTGAAATCGATTACACTGAAGTCCATCTTCCAGAAACTTGATCCTTTGAGATCGGCTTAAGGTTTTCTACTTCTTTTAAGTTATGAAAACACTTAGCTTGATTAGTTTAGGTGTTTTAAGAGCCTTTATGCTTTAATAGACCTTTAGAAGCATAACTCACCTAAACTAAGACTTCTAGACTATTGATGAACTTTGTAGCGTTGTTTCTTCGAAGTCTTCTTTTCTTCTTTTTGTTGATGAGTTTGTCATCATCAAAACCACAGCCAGGGTCAGGAGCAAGACCTTCTTCACACTTCCATGATTAAAATCCATATCAAGTTCTAATAAACAAGTTTCTTCCCCAAAAATCCAAAGGTTCCTAATTTCACCAAAACTCAGAAATTAGAAAGGATTGATCACTTACCGATAAAGCTAACCTCAAGGGTTATTGAGAGAGGGTTAGAGAGAGAGGTAGAACACCACAAGAAGAGAAGAGAGTCGACTCCAAGAAGCACCAAAGTCCAGCAACACTCCAAATGATTCAGCTCTAGAGTTCTAGGTTTCTCTAGCAAAAACTTATGTGTGAAACAAGCAAAGGAAGCCAACACTCCTAAGCTTTGAGTTTTCAGCAACTAGAGGGAGAGAGAGGGAGGAAGTGCACGACCAAGGCCCTCAAGATTCAGAATATATCACTTCATTTCTCATTAAGCCAATGGGCAAGACATTAACCTCACTTAACAACACCATTTGTAACTCCCGACAAAGCATTAAACTCACTTAACACCCTTCAACTCATTCAAATTCAGCTTGTAACTCCTCTCCTCCTCATTAAACTCTTGTCTACAACTTCAAATTTGAAATTAGCCTTAAAACCATCAAAAATCTGATTAAAATCAAAACCTACATCACTAGGATTCGAACACAAGCCTTACAAATCAAATGCTTAAGTCTTAACTACTAAACCACAACTCTTCTTGTTAAAACTCTTAACACAATATTCTTATAATCCTCTAACTCGAACCATCATGTTCCCATTTCAAATTTGAATTCCAAAACCTCCTTAAAAGCTCTTAAATGCGGAATTCCAATTCAGCCTTGACTAGTCCAAGGACTAAAACGCAAATATCCAAACTTAAAGGACCAAAACCTAATTATAAAATCTCGAAGGACCAAAGTATAATTACTCAAAACTTGAGGGTCTTACAATACCACCCCCCTAAAAAGAGAGTCTGTCCGGATATGGTAAACGTCTGCCTTAGAGAGTCCGTCCGGATATGGTAAACGTCTGGTCACTCAGTCATTAGGTTCATCTGAAGGAAGGAACATCTAAATTCCAGACAGAATGTTTGGTTGACTAGTGCAAAAGAAAAATCATGAGGTGATCGTTTGCTCAACCCAGGATGAGTTGTCAAGCACCACTTGTCTCTTCAGAGCATTAATGGTGAAAAGGACAGAATTAAATTCTTTATTCCTTGAAAATTCAAATCTTCTGACATTCCTTAATTCAAGATGCTTTTGCGGAATCAGCGGCGAGCCTTTCTAATCATCGTATCTCCTCAACGTTCAAATTCAAATCTTCTGATCAGAACATTAATGGCTCCCGTAGCTGGAATGCATGAGCATTAATTACAGAAGTTATAGCTCAAGGCAAAATGCATTGAAGAACCAGACGATATCAACCTCTGCCATTAAAGAATCATTAAATGTTTTGCAGATTGCATTTATTGAAGCAGAAGATGAAGAAGTATCCGTTACTCACAATAGAGGAGAAATTCAAACAGAACTATCTTTAGATCTTCAGCAAAGGTCCCATTGATCTTCCTATTAAAGATATAAATAGAGGACTTGGCACCAGATTCAACTTGGCGACTTTTACACTATCAAAGCATTCAAACTTTCTAAGTTTATCATTTGCGATCCAATCTCTCTAAGCCAAACACTCAGCAGTCTCAACTTATTTGTTATCTGAGTTCAGTCGCCAACTAGTGTGAAGATCTTCACATAGTGCTACTCTTATCCTCTTTCACACAAAGCCCTTTAGAGAACCAACTTGTTTACTCTCTCTGTAATTCGTTCTTCATATTGTCTAACCACTCTTACCGTAGAGATTTTGTAGAAACCAATTTTTCTTGAAAAAGAACTGGGAGGAGTCCTGTCCAACACTCGAAAAGGGGAAGTCCTGCTAGAATACTTGTAAAGGAGTAGTCCTCAGAATACTGGGAGAAGTCCCTGAGAACACTTGTACTATTTTGGTAAAATAGTGAAAATCTTGGTTAAGCCAAGGACTGGACGTAGCCCTGTCGATTAAGGGGGTGAACCAGGATAAACGTCCTGTGTGCTTTATTGTTCAGTTTTAGAATAATTTCCGCTGCACTCATTAACAAACGTTTTCGAACTTATAGCTGTTGTTTTTCGAAAAAGAAGTCAAAAATCACACACACAATTCAAACCCCCCCTTTCTTGTGTGGTTTTATTACTATCAGAAAAGTCTATAAGTGTAAGGAATTAACTTGTAGAAACCATAGGTTAAAGCATCATGAACTCTTGTTTTAAAATTCAGAAATAAAGTAGAAGGTTTCTAGCATATTTTATAAGTTATGTAATTCAACCCAAGTGCTTAATTTCCATCATCATCTTGTCTTTATTTATTTATGCTTTTTCAAGTATTTGTTCTACAACAAACCAACATCAAAACCAAATTTAGTTTGGTCAAATTTATAATATTTAGGCAGGAAAAATGGATCGTCAACAAGCCATCACAATCCAATTAGGACCGGGACAAATGATAGTGGATCTAGTCGCTAGTGTGGCTCTGTAGTACAGTGAGCCCATATGGAACACTATTGTCTACCCGCAGATGGAGCTCATTCTGATTATTGGGGAAACTTCATTGGCAATCATCTTTCCTCTTGATGACCCACCAACACCTGCACCCTTCTACCACATTGCATCACTTGACTATTGAAATGATGGAACTTTTTAGGATTGAATAATCTAATAAGATGATTATGATGTAGAACTGACGTTCTCTAGTATATCTTAGCATAGCTATGATCCTTTGGTGTAGTACTCTTGATTCAGGTTTGCAACATTTATGATGTAAAACTCATTATAGATGCATATCTAAGAATAATGAAGTTTTATTTACGTTGACTGGTATCTAGGACTAGGACTAGGAGTGTCTCGATATGTGTCTTTTAACATAAAATTTTTTTTTTTTACTATATCTAGAATTTTTTCTAAATAATTTAATAATTTTTAAGCCGTCACACCTTCTATTTCCTTTATGCTCGTCCTTGTGCCTTTGCTCGCCACAATGTGTATCTTTCTGAGTTCGCTTGCCAAATCGTGACCCTTACAAGGGGGCCCTTCATTTGGCTTATCCAATCTACAAGTCCGAGGCAGCCCTTCATCCGACTCGCCTAATCCACAATTCAAATATTTCCCCTACACTTTAGTTATCACCTATTATTTTCAAGTGGTAAAAGTTCTTATAAAATAAGCTTGTATGTAGAGGAGTGTAGAATATATAGTTCATTTAATTCTAAATTCAGTTCCAAAATTAACGGTGACGAGGATGAAAATACCATTCATCATTTTTCTTGGGAAAATGTGTAATATTACGAAATGAAAGACAAGAAGAATCGCATAGATTTTTTCCCCTGTAGATAAGACTATTGTGTTTTCCTTTTTAATACATATGTTTATTTTGAAAACAAATAAGAAAGAGATACGTATAAATTCTCGAGTTTCGTTAATCATTCACCCGTACCTAATAACACCACTCTTTTTCTTTTCATCATTTATCTGTTAATCTTCAAACAGAAAATCAAATATACTCCGCAACGTGGGTTAAGGCAAGGCGATCCTTTGTCTTTGTACTTGTTTGTGCTTTGTATGGAACGTCTTGCCATTCATATTCAATGACTTGTCCAAGAAGGTGTATGGCAACCCATTCGAGTTACAAACGAAGGTATCAGTATTTCACATTTGTTCTTTGTTGATGACGTCCTCCTCTTTTGCCATGCATCGAAGGAGCAAATGCGTTTAATCTCCAATACGCTTTCTGATTTTTGTCAAGCTTCTGGAATGAAGGTGAATTTAGAGAAGTCCCGCATGCTTTATTCAAGGAACATTGGCCAACAGAAACAGCAGCAATTATCAGACATTTCAGGGATTAGTAGGGCGGCAAATCTTTTAGGGACGTGTAACTCGGGATATTTTTGCTCCTATAATTGATAAGATGAACACCCGACTAGCGTCTTGGAAACATAAGCTTTTGAATAAGGCAGGGAGGTTATGTTTGGCCAAGTCTGCCATGTCTTCGTTGCCTGTGTATACTATGCAAGCTTTGTGGCTTCTTGAATCAGTTTGTGATCATATTGATAAGTTAGTTCAAACTTGTATTTGGTCCAGGGAAGGGTCAACTCGAAGTTGGAATTTAGTGCCTTGGCATGATGTGGTTCTACCCAAAGACAAGGGGGGGGGGGGGCTTGGCATTCGCAGTGCTCGACAGAATAACATTGCTTTCTTAGGGAAGTTGGGTAACAACCTCAAGTATGATATTGCCATGCTTTGGATTCAAGTGTTAAAACAGAGATATCTGGGAGCTGACTCGGTGTTGTCGGCGAAATATCACCCTGGGGACAATCCTTGCTTTGGTACTCTAACTGGCTTGGAACTGGGAGTTTGTGTCACCGTGTCCCTTACGTGCATATCTCGGATACATAGCTTAAGGTCTCTGATCTTTGGGTTCATGGTGCGTGGAGCTTCACTGCACTGTACACGCCTCTTCCACCAGCAGTTGTTAGTGAAATTGTTTGGGTCAGGATACCGCTGCTCTCTGATGCAGAGGACATGATTCGTGGTCAGAAACCAGTTCAGGAGTTTATTCGACAGCTTCCGCATACCACATGCTACAGCGTAATGATCAGCCAAGCTCTCGTGACTGGGAGGTGATTTGGACATCTCAGGCTCCGGAGAAGGTTCATTTTTTCCTTTGGCTGGTAGGTCGCAGCGCTCTCCTGACAAATTTGAAGCGTCGCAAGTGCCATCTGAGTTTGGCCGTGACTTTTCCACGGTGCGGCGAGCAGGATGAGGATGTTAAACATCTCTTGCGAGATTGTCGTTATTCACGCTTGATATGGAGCCACTTTCGAAGGTTGCTGCCAACCCCTCCTGTGGCGTATTCCTTCCATGATTGGTTTCAACACCTCCTCTAGGGACCGTAGCAGGCGTTTACGATTGCCACTCTCTGGTGTATTTGGCGTTGGCGGAATAGTGTGGTTTTCGATACACACCCGAGGCCTGTTTAGTTGGTTTTGTTAGAACAGATAGCAACCTGAGAGGGGGGGGGGGTGAATCAGTGTTGCCCCAATTTTCGCCTTATTGAAATGTTACTTTCAAGTTTATGATGATCACGAAATGGTCGTTGTGATTGCAGCGGATATGAACGATACTTGAAAGTAAATTGTGAAGGATAAAGAGAATCACACACAAGATTTTATCCTGGTTCACCTTCAATCCACCAAAGGCTACGTCCAGTCCCTCAAGAAAACCGCTTGAGGATTTTTCCACTATTGATAAGAATTTCTTACAAGTTCCTAACCCAAGGACCCCAAGAACTTCTACCAATATCCTGTGAAAGCAAACCACTTTCAACAGACCCTGAAAGCAAACCGCTTTCAATTCCTGAAGGCAAACCACCCTCAGACCTTGAAGACAAACTTGTCTTCAATCGAAACCCTGAAAGCAAACCGCTTTCAGTGACAACAACCTTTCACTGAATACCACGGTGAAGAACTCAATCTTACAGAAAGAGATGAAGAAGATGTTACAATTGGCTGTTTCAATCCTTTAACACACAATTGGATTGAACATGAGAAATTATGCTTTAAGGCTTTTAAGCATAATACAATTCTGAGTTCTCCAAGATATGAACAACTAAAGTGTTCTTATAAACATGAAGATCATGAACTCAGAATTTAGGCTCCAAAAGATTTAAGTTCTAAAAGATGAACTAATTTTGACAAAGCTTTGGCCTAATGTGTTTTTCTCATGTGTAATGTATATATTTCGTGTATGTTGTGTGCTGTGTGTTTTCTGGACTCAAATGGTCTTTATATAGGCAAGGGAAACGTCCTTGAACCATCACAACCCTTTTCAAAAGGTTTGGGACACAATGGTTCATGAAAAGATGCACTTTTTCGTTCTGGTAATCGATTACCATACTTAGTGTAATCGATTACACAAGTGACCGTTTCAGTTTGAATTTGAATTTCAAACATGTAATCGATTACAAGACATAAGTAATCGATTACTTGCCTAGGTGTAATCGATTACCATAATGGTGTAATCGATTACACAGAAGCCCATTTTCCAGAAACTTGATCTTTGAGACTGGCTTAAGGTTTTCTACTTCTTTTAAGTTATGAAAACACTTAGCTTGATTAGATTAGGTGTTTTAAGAGCCTTTATGCTTTAATAAACCTTTGGAAGCATAACTCACCTAATTCTAAGACTTCTAGACTATTGATGGACTTGAGTGCTTGATTCTTTGAAGTCTTCTTTTCTTCTTTTTGTTGATGAGTTTGTCGTCATCAAAACAACAGCCAGGGTCAGGAGCAAGACCTTCTTCACAATCTCCCCCTTTTTGATGATGGCAAACACATTCTTGATACTTGAAGATCATATATGAATTCTTGATGCTTAACTCCCCCTATTTGATGGAATCTAGTATTTCTGATATTTCTCCCCCTTTCTAATGTACTTGTTGAATTCCTGCATATGATCTTTAAGAGCACAGAACCTTTCTCCCCCTTTTGACTTCATCAAAAAGAAGAAAAGGCCAAAAATGTACAGGCATACACACAAGTATATATTGCAACATAAAGCATTGGGGAGTATAAGGGTAAACATGTAAAACATGAACAAAACAAAAATATATATAAGAGAGCAAATGCAGAATTTTACAAACAGCAACAGTGAATGAAGCAAAGGCGGATAAAACTAAGAGTCATCAGACATGTCTTCATCATCGGACAAGATGCCAATGCCGTCATAATGAAGTAACCAGGAAAGAGTATCAATTCCATAGTCATGAAATAAACCTAAGCTTGATAGTATCCGAGAATTAACACATTTGTAATTTGAAGAGCGAACATCAGAGGAGTCGGAAATGGGAACTCCAGATTGAAGGAGAAGACGAGTGATACTAGGAGCATAGGGAAATGACTGTGCTTTAGTTCTGCAAGTAAGCATATGGTGCATCACTAAGAAGGTCCAGTTAATAGCGTGACCATGAAGGATGCCATATAAAACTTGGAGTTCTAACTCACTAATATGAGCATGAAGGTCTTCTTGAGGCAGAAGGATGTGATGAACAAAATAATGAAGCAAGTGGTTGGTAGTGGTAAGAACATCAACATGAAAGGGACAAGTTTTGGTGCGAGGAGGATGAAGTTTCTGAACCTCTGAAGGAGTAAAGCGGCACAAAGTGCGATAAAAAGAGTCAGAGTTATAGTCAGACCAGGGGCAGGGCAAATTTGTTCCCAACTCAGCACCAGAAAATGGAAGGCCCAAGCATTTGCCAAGAGAAACAAGAGAGTACTGAATGGTAGTCCCTTTTACAGAAGAGGTAATACCGGTACCAGCAACTTGCAAGTTACAGTAGAATACTTTGACTAACTCTGGATAGTAGGGTGTGGTTGATGTAAGGAAAGTATCAACATATTGATTTCCGAGTAAAGCGGGAAACGTTAGACTAGCGTCGATGAAAGAATCTAAATCAGCATAAGATGGGGTTCGAACTGTTTGGGTGAGAAAGTGAGAAATAAATCGAGTTTTCTCATCAGAAGTGGGAAGAAGACGAGAAAAATTTAGTGGATTGTGAGGACAAAAGGCTGAGGATAGGCATGGAGAGAAAGACATGGTGTCTTGGATGGTAAAAATCAGAATGTAGAGGGATTTTGGAGGATATGACTAATCAATTCCTAAGGCTGGCTTAAATATCCCGAGCATGTAATCGATTACAGCAGTTAAGTAATCGATTACGAAGCAGCTATGTCAAGTTTGAATTTCAAAAGATGGAGGGAAATTGAAATTCTGACAATTTTTCGAGTATGTAATCGATTACTGCCGTTAGGGTAATCGATTACAGCAGTTACAAATTTGAGAAATTTCAAATTTTGAATATGTAATCGATTATGGCAGTTATGATAATCGATTACTCAGATATTTCTAACAGGCACGAGGACTTAGAACGTGGATAATCGATTACAGGGCCTATAGTAATCGATTACTAGGACATTTTTGTAAGTTCTAGGCTGTAGAATCCTATGCAACACACTTTCATATAAACACATAGGCATATAATGCATATGAACATATAATTATCATAAAGTTTATGCAAATAACATGTTACCTTAAATGTCATGCTCATCTAAAATTCCTAATTCTCTTCTTATCTTGAAAAATGATTCCTTAGGAAGAGGTTTAGTAAAGATATCTGCTAACTGATTATGTGTATCCACAAATGAAATCTCAATATCCTTCCTCATAACATGATCTCGAAGAAAATGATGTCGTATATCAATATGCTTAGTTCGAGAATGCATGATAGGGTTTTTAGTGAGATTAATGGCACTTGTGTTGTCACATTTGATTGGAATGCAGCCCAGCTCTAAGCCATAATCTTTGAGTTGTTGTTTGAGCCATAGAGTTTGTGCACAACAACTTCCTGCAGCAATGTATTCTGCTTCTGCAGTACTTAGAGCAACACATGCTTGTTTCTTACAAGACCATGAAACAAGAGCATTTCCTAACAAGTGACAAGTACCACTTGTACTTTTTCTTTCAGTTTTACAACCAGCATAATCAGAATCAGAATATCCAATCAAATCACAAACACTTCCCTTGGGATACCACAATCCAACATTTGTAGTTCCTTTCAAATATTTGAAAATCCGTTTAACAGAACTCAAATGTGATTCCCTAGGAGATGCTTGATATCTAGCACATAGACACACACTAAACATAATATCAGGTCTACTTGCAGATAAGTATAAAAGAGATCCGATCATACCTCTATATTTGGTAATATCAACTTGATTGCCGGATTCATCTTGATCTAAATATGTGTTAGACCCCATAGGTGTGGCTATGGCTTTGCAATCATCCAAATCACATTTCTTTAATAATTCTTTGCAAAACTTTGATTGGTTGATGAATATTCCATCACTTGATTGCTTGATTTGCAAACCAAGAAAGAAATTTAATTGTCCCATCATGGACATCTCAAATTCTTCTTGCATCATGTTAGAGAAATCCTTACAAAGAGATTCATTAGTTGCACCAAAGATAATATCATCAACATAAATTTGAACTAATAAGGTATTACCTTTGGTTCTTTTGATGAACAAGGTTGTATCAGCCTTACCCTTTTGAAATCCTTTATCACAAAGGAAAGTATTTAATCTATCATACCATGCACGAGGGGCTTGCTTAAGACCATAGAGTGCCTTCTTTAATCAGAAGACATGTGAAGGGAACTTTGGATCTTCAAATCCTGGAGGTTGCTTCACATAGACTTCTTCTTGAATATATCCGTTCAGGAAAGCACTTTTGACGTCCATTTGATATAATGGGAAATTTAAAGAACAAGCATACGCCAATAATAGTCTTATGGCTTCCAACCTTGCTACTGGTGCATAAGTTTCATCAAAATCTATACCTTCTTCTTGATTATACCCTTGAGCAACTAATCTTGCTTTGTTCTTAACTATAATACCATTTTCATCTAACTTATTCCTAAATACCCACTTTGTTCCAATAACATGTTTATCACTAGGCTTAGGGACAAGTTCCCAAACTTGATTCCTTTCAAATTGGTTTAGTTCTTCTTGCATTGCTACAATCCAATATTCATCTTCTAGAGCATCATTTACTTTTGATGGTTCTATCTGAGAGACGAAGGCCATATTCAAAACTGAATCATTTAAGCGTAGCCTTGTAGAAACGCCTCTAGAAATATCACCAATAATATTATCAACTGGGTGATCCCTATGGGTTCTCCATTCTTTTGGAAGTTGATAAGTATTACTTTCAATGTGCTCTTCATGTATTGGATTCTGATCTCCATCCTTTTGAGAATCTTCATTTGTATTGATATCATCTTCTTCATTATCTGGAAGATTGACTTTATCTTCTATTGAAGATTTAGATTCATCAAAAGAAACATGTATGGATTCTTCCACAGATAGAGTTTTCTTGTTAAAGACTCTATATGCTTTGCTTGTTAAGGAATACCCAAGGAATATACCTTCATCAGATTTTTCATCAAACTTTCCAAGGTTTTCCTTTCAATTATTCAAGACAAAGCATTTTGATCCAAAAGCATGTAGATGAGAGATGTTTGGTTTCCTTCCTTTGTAGAGTTCATAGGGTGTTTTCTTAAGGATAGGTCTAATAAGAACTCTATTGGAAACATAGCAAGCAGTACTTACAGCATCAGCCCAGAAATATTTAGGGAGACTCGATTCACTCAGCATAGTTCTTGCTAATTCCTCAAGTAATCTATTCTTTCTTTCTACTACACCATTCTGTTGTGGTGTTCTCGGAGTAGAGAAATTATGTGATATTCCATTTTCATCACATAGTTCTTGGAATTGTTGATTCTGAAATTCTCCACCATGATCACTTCTTATAGAAGAGATCTTTAAAGACTTCTCATTTTGAACAAGCCTTGCATATCTTTTGAATGCATTGAAGGCTTCATTCTTATGAGGAAGAAATAAAGTCCATGTAAATCTAGAGAAATCATCGACAATAACAAGTGCATAGAAATTACCTCCGAGGCTTTTAGTTATAGATGGTCCGAACAAATCCATATGTAACAATTGAAGGGGTCTTGAGGTCGAAACTATGTTCTTTGGTTTGAAGGATGTTCTGGTTTGCTTCCCCTTTTGACATGCATCACAAAGCTTGTCTTTCTCGAATTTTATCTTTGGAAGCCCAACAACTAGATCATGCTTGACTAGTTTGTTTAAATGATCTATGTGAATATGAGCAAGTCTTCTATGCCATAGCCATGAATCACTATTATTCTTGGCCAAAAGGCATCTCACATTTTGTGGAATTTCTTCCAAGGAGATCATGAAGACTTTATTTACTTTATACCCAGAAAACTTAATTTCTTTAGTTTTCACATCTTTCACAACACATATATCATTAATAAAACCAACTTTCAAACCTTTATCACATAGTTGACTAATACTCAGAAGATTATGCATCAAACCATCAACGTAAAGAACTTTATCGATGACTGTTTGAGGGGGTGTGCCTATTCTTCCGATACCGAGTATTTTTCCCTTTTGATTGTTACCATATGTGACGAAACCTTTTTCCCTAGGTATAAGAAAAGAAAACTTGGTTTTGTCTCCTGTCATGTGTGATGAGCAGCCACTATCAAGATACCATAAATCCTTTGCTGCTTTCATACACACCTACATGACAAAGTTCAGACATGGGTATTAGGAACCCAACAAGTTTTGGGTCCTTCTAAGTTAACATTCTTTCTAACCCAAATGTACTCCCTATTTGGTACTCCTACATGTTTGTAGTAACATCTACTAGGGGTATGTCCTATTTTGTTACAATAAGTACAAGAGTAATGATTGTTACTAGAGGTTTGCCTAGGAGAAGGATGAATCTTCTTAGGAGGTCTATTTTGATTATTCTTCCTATTGTTTGTACTCCTAACAGGATTAGTCTTACTGTTACTAGAAGATCCTAATACATGGTTTGGTTTTACAAACACAGTTTTCCTAACCTCTTTTGTCTTTGGGTGAGAAGTATATCCTAAACCTGACTTATTGTTTGAATGTCTTTGGAGACTTAGGATATCATCTAACTTCTGTTTTCCTTTATTGAAGTTATTAACTCTTTGTTGAAGATTTTCTATCTTTTCTTCTAAAGAACTACACTTAGTGCATTTATGAGTAATGTCTAACTTAGATTTTACTATATCTAGTTCTTCTTGTAAATTTCTACACTTACTTTCTAGAGATGAAATTAACTCATTTTGCCTAGTGCTGACTTTAGAAAATTCTTGACATAATTTAAACATATTTTCCATGGTAAACTTTAAATCATGAAAAGATATAGAATTATCACTAACCTGGGAATCTTCAATGTCTGAGTCATGTGAAGCCATCAAGGCAACTTGTGCTTCTTCTTTGTCACAATCTGATGATGAACTTACTTCATTATCATCCCAAGCCAAATATGCTCTTCGAGTAGGTTGATCCTTTTTCTCGAATTTTTCTCTTAGACCATGTTTCTTCTTCTGAAGATTTGGACAATCTGACTTGAAATGTCCCGGTTTGCCACACTCGAAACATGTAATCTTTTGAGATGAAGAAGATTCATTGTTCTTTTGGAAAGATTTGTTGTTGTTGAATTTCACACCTTTTCTCTTAAGAAACTTTCCAAAATTCTTTACTAGAAGATTCACATTTCCATTATCTTCTTCTTCAGAATCTGCATCATAATCTTCTTTGATGCTTTCTTTTGCTTTTAAGGAAATGGATCGATACTTCTTCTCATGTTGTTCATTTTCTTCCAAACGATTCAATTCCAACTCGTGTTCTTGGAGTTTTCCAAATAGAGTTGCGAGAGTCATTTTTGATAAACTCTTCTTTTCTGAGATGGCTGTTACTTTTGGTTGCCATACTCTTGTAAGTGATCTTAGAACTTTCATGTTCAAATCACTGTTTGAAAATTGTCTACCAAGAGCAATCAAATGATTAATTAAATGAGTGAATCGTTTTTGCATATCTAGTACCTTTTCTCCTGGAAGCATTCTGAACATTTCATATTCCTGAGATAGAGTATTGATCTTTGATCTCTTGACTTCATCTGTTCCTTCATGAGTCACCATCAACGTATCCCATATTTCTTTCGATGTAGTGCACGTTGATACTCTGAAAAATTCATCCATGCCAAGAGCAGATGTAAGGATGTTCATTCCTTTGAGATCATGTTGAACCTTCTTCTTTTCTTCTTCACTCCAAGTACTTTCTGATTTTGGTTGTGAAGTTCCTTCTTCATCTGTTGTTACAGGCACAAAGGGACCTTCTTCAATGACTTTCCATATTCCTGCGTCTAATGACTTTATGAATATCTTCATCTTGATTTTCCAGAAGTCATAGTGTTCTCCATTGAAGAATGGTGGCCTGTTTATGTTATGTCCTTCACTTGTTCCATGATTGGAAGAGGATGCCATCTTTTCCCGGATCTTAGGAATAACTTACCTAAACTTCCGCTCTGATACCAATTGTTAGAACAGATAGCAACCTGAGAGGGGGGGGGTGAATCAGTGTTGCCCCAATTTTCGCCTTATTGAAATGTTACTTTCAAGTTTATGATGATCACGAAATGATCGTTGTGATTGCAGCGGATATGAACGATACTTGAAAGTAAATTGTGAAGGATAAAGAGAATCACACACAAGATTTTATCCTGGTTCACCTTCAATCCACCGAAGGCTACGTCCAGTCCCTCAAGAAAACCCCTTGAGGATTTTTCCACTATTGATAAGAATTTCTTACAAGTTCCTAACCCAAGGACCCCAAGAACTTCTACCAATATCCTGTGAAAGCAAACCTCTTTCAACAGACCCTGAAAGCAAACCGTTTTCAATTCCTGAAGGCAAACCACCCTCAGACCTTGAAGACAAACTTGTCTTCAATCGAAACCCTGAAAGCAAACCGCTTTCAGTGACAACAACCTTTCACCGAATACCACGGTGAAGAACTCAACCTTACAGAAAGAGATGAAGAAGATGTTACAATTGGCTGTTTCAATCCTTTAACACACAATTGGATTGAACATGAGAAATTATGCTTTAAGGCTTTTAAGCATAATACAATTCTGAGTTCTCCAAGATATGAACAACTAAAGTGTTCTTATAAACATGAAGATCATGAACTCAGAATTTAGGCTCCAAAAGATTTAAGTTCTAAAAGATGAACTAATTTTGACAAAGCTTTGGCCTAATGTGTTTTTCTCATGTGTAATGTATATATTTCGTGTATGTTGTGTGTTGTGTGTTTTCTGGACTCAAATGGTCTTTATATAGGCAAGGGAAACGTCCTTGAACCATCACAGCCGTTTTCAAAAGGTTTGGGACACAATGGTTCATGAAAAGATGCACTTTTTCGTTCTGGTAATCGATTACCATACTTAGTGTAATCGATTACACAAGTGACCGTTTCAGTTTGAATTTGAATTTCAAACATGTAATCGATTACAAGACATAAGTAATCGATTACTTGCCTAGGTGTAATCGATTACCATAATGGTGTAATCGATTACACAGAAGCCCATTTTCCAGAAACTTGATCTTTGAGACTGGCTTAAGGTTTTCTACTTCTTTTAAGTTATGAAAACACTTAGCTTGATTAGATTAGGTGTTTTAAGAGCCGTTATGCTTTAATAAACCTTTGGAAGCATAACTCACCTAATTCTAAGACTTCTAGACTATTGATGGACTTGAGTGCTTGATTCTTTGAAGTCTTCTTTTCTTCTTTTTGTTGATGAGTTTGTCGTCATCAAAACCACAGCCAGGGTCAGGAGCAAGACCTTCTTCACAGGTTTGACGGTAGATTTTGAAAACGACGAATGAATTTGTGAGGTGGGGGAAGATAATGCCGAATCCTCGAGAATCCATGTTTGTCAAGGGTCCGAATTGGATCCATCTTCATACGGATGGAAGTTGGGTTTCTGGGCCATATTAGATGGGTGGTGGCGGTGTAGTGAGGGACTCCACTGGTCGATGACTTTCGGGTTTTGATTGTCCTTATGGGGCTGGTAGTGCTTTTCATACGGAGCTTCTGGCGCTTCAAACTGGTTTGAAGCTTGTCTGGGATTTGGGCTTCCGGGAAATTGTCTTCTATATGGATTGTAAGGATATTTTGGAGCTTCTGAGACAAAACAGGGACACCCGAATTTATTGGCAACGAGACATTATTGCTTCTATTCGGGCAATGTTGGCTAATGATTGGAAGGTTCAATTCTCATATCTCTTGCGGGATAGAAATGTTGTGGCGGATGCGTTGGTGAGAGAAATTTCTCAATTAGGGTATCCGATGCGTATTTGGAAGAAATCTCATTCTTTTGTGATTCCACTCTTATACAAAAATGTGGTAGCTTAGTTAATTTCTTCTACTGTTTGCTTTCATTCCTTATGTAAAAAAAAAAAGGGTTAATGGTTAAATTAGTCCCTGAATTTGTAAGGGAGTTTGATTTTAGTCCCTCGGGGGGAAAATAACGTTTAGTGGCAGTTAAAAACTGCCAGTAATTGTAAAAATGACCGCCGCTAAACGTCATTTTTCCCCCGAGGGACTAAAACCAAACTCACATACAAAATCAAGGACTAATTTGACCATTAACCCAAAAAAAAAATATAACAACATTACCACCATAATGAAAACATAATCAATTTTCAGAGTTTATTTAGTTAACCGGTCACTTTCAATTCCAGCTATTGTGACAAATTAGCTCATAATAGAAAAACTAAAACATCTAGAAGATGGATTACATTGCATTGAACGCAGTCATACAAAATAACACAAGAACCTCGTTCTTATATTTATTATACACAATAATCAATTTTCCTGAACAACCTGATAGAGACAATATCATTTAATTAAGAGCAGCTAAACGAGAAACACGGTTGTATTAAGCAAACTCCTACGCTACCATCTTTGACTTATGAATCTAATCAATCTATAAATCACAGCACGCACGAACGATCGAGAACCCAAGCAAGCAGAAAAGAAATTGAAAGCAGCAGCTATAAAGTTAAGATCATAGTTATAAATTGCTATCTGCAACCGCAACTTAAAGAAAATTCGCGGGGTGGTGCAACAAGGAATTTCGGTTAAGATGATGATTTTGTCAGAGTTAGAAGCAACAAGAGCAGGGTGGTGCAAGGAGCATCGAAATGATCATAAACAAGTGCCAGGTGTTTGTTCCTTTTGCTTAAGAGACAAGCTCTCTCAGCTCTACACCACTAACTCACCCGTTGACCCTTTCTGCTACTCTCCTCCTATTTCATCGCCTGATTCACCTTCTGCCGCGGATCACGCCTTGTCAAATCGCGACGATGCGTCTTCTTCGGTTCATCGAAAACGATTCCGGCGGAACGCTTCTCATGGAATGGGTTCCGGCGGTTCCTGCATTATGGGGTTTAACAACTTGAAGAAGAGCAGGTCGCTTGCGTTTGCTTCGAGAAACAGGGGCAGAACAGAGAGGGATGGTTTTTGGTCCAAGGTTCTCAAACTGAAGAGAAAAAACACAGAGGAATCTGACGTGAATTCCATGGTGGCTTGTTGATGATTGATGTGTCGCTTAGGTGTATGTATGTATGATAATTGAGCGACGTTCCTATTGTTGCTCATTTCAGGAATTTCAGTGTTTTGTTTAGATTAAGAACTTTAAGGAAGGATTGCATTTATACTGTGTAATTAAATTAATTTTGTAATGAAATTCATTGTCTAGATATGAAGTGCGTAAATTTTGTAAAAGAAACTGAAGGATTCCACTCTTCCTGGCTATGGATGTTTTGGAGCCTAAAAATGTTCTCTTCACACTCTTCCACCTCACACATTTTGAGAGAGATAAAAATAAAAGAGAGAGAAATTAGTGATGTGATGAACGATGAGATAGAAATGGAGGAGTGAGATAGGAAGAAAACAGAGGGAAATTGAGATGTAAGAGAAATAAGAGTGTAAACGTATCAAAATTCATTTTAAGCCTGTTTGATTTGGTGAGAACCCATATCCACAACCTTCTTCTCACCATGGAGTCTTATTGAATCAAGGTGATTTAGTTTGTGTTCTAGGGGCTATAAGGGACGACCAGACCCACCTAGTTGGCCACCCCCTCGACGATCAATGGCCCACCAGCTGACCAGCGTCTAAGCGCTTCAAAAGAAGCTCTTACAAGGGCCCACTGAACCACCTGGCACTCTCCCTTATCCTATTTCCTGCCATGCTGATGCAATCCTCGGTTAAGGGACCTAATAAGGACAGGTGCTAGGACCCCCTCTATAAAAGGCCAGACCCATCACCTCACTAAGGTACACAATTCTAACCTCACTAAGGCTACTTCCTCCCATTGCTATTGGCTTTGACATCGGAGAGTCTTCGCAGAGATCCCTCCAGGACGTTTACCAAGACAGAGTGCGGTAATCGTCTAGCTAGCCACCATCGGGAGCACTATTACCCTCCACAGCAAACACCCCTTCCGGGTGATTGAAAGGCTAGGTACGTTCATTGGCGCCGTCTGTGGGAACGGTAAAGCTTCCGCAACTCCACATCATGGTACAAAAGAAAGCAACCCAGCAAACCTTGAAGGCATAACAAGAAGGTTCTGTCCAAGTAGAGACGATTGGAGAAAATGAAATCTCAACAAAGAAAGAACAAGTCCAGCAGGTTGAGCAACAACAAGTGATCCAGATAACACCTTCCACACCTCAGCCTCAAGCTCAAACGATCATGCAAGCACAGAACAATCGGGAGGCTTTGATCTGTTCCGTTTAGAGGAACGGATGGCGGCGATGGAGAGACATCACAAACAACGAGTTGAGGATCAAAACGTTACTATCCAACGGCTGAGAGACCACATCTGACGGCTGGAAGAGGAACGTAACCAGGGTTGGAGCCAGAGTCATACACAAATATCCCCAACAGGGCAAGAGATGGTCGTGGACTAGTCGGTTCAAACCATTGGTCCTCCACCGCCTCGGGCCGAGCCAGTAAGGGACCCACGTTCAGGAAACCCCCTCAGCCAGGCCATCATGCAGGAATCCACGCAACCAAACTTCATCTGACCACCCAAGATGCAACAGTATGATGGGATGGACGATCCTCGGGCACCTTTAGACTTCTTCCACAACACCATGCAATGTGAAGGGGAAACCAATCTATTTTGCTATCGTTTCATTCATATGAGTTTGGGACGAGTTCCCCAACGCTAGTTTAACTCCCTGCTGACCGGGTCAATTCAACAATGGAGTGATATTATTGTCCTCTTCACCCAACACTTCGCTTCTGATAAATAAAGAAATGACACAAGAAAGGGGGGTTTGAATTGTGTTCTTATAAAAACTTAGTTTTCAAAACTAATGTGTGTTTTCGAAACCGTTTCGTAAATGATAGCAGCGGAATGATAAAAAGAGTGTAAACGATTTAATGCAACAGACAATAAGTGTGCAATAGTGTAGAGGGTGCAAGCAGTAAATGTGTAGACGGTGCAAGTAGTAAACGATGCAAGCAGTAAATGATGCAAGCAGTAAAAGCGTAAATGATGCAAGCAGTCAAAGCTTAAACGATGCAAGCAATAAAAACAACACACACAAGATTTATCCTGGATCACCCCTTGAACGATAGGGCTACATCCAGTCCTTGGCTTCACCAAGATTTTCACTATTCAACCGAATAGTACATGCATTTGACACAGGACTTGTCCAGAGTATTAGACAGGACTTCTCCCAAGCGAACAGACTAAGTATGCTCGGGTGTAGTGATCGGTAGACTGTTGGTCGGTGTGCCTGAGGGTGATGATCTTCCGTTGTTCCTGGGTCCGGGAGGGGTTCCTGCAAAGACACTCCGATGCTAAAGATAGAGATCGGTGTCAGAGGGTTTTCCCGAGGGGGTATAGGTTAGAAGATATGTGCGTACCTTATGGTTCGAGGAAGTCCTCTTTATATAGGGGTTTGAAGGGGGGGCGACCTTCGAGGACAGCTGGCGGTGATCTAACCAGTGGACCTCCCTAGGCTGTTGGATCCTCAGCCGTGTCAGGTCAATCGGGCAGTCCGCGTTAGTCCTGGCTCGGCGTGCTCTCTAGCGCAGCTCCGTAGTGGGACCATTGATTAGACGTCTAGGTATGATCACTCGGTAGGGTTATTGTAAGTCTCTGGGTCGAGGTCCGACGGGTGGGGAGATGAAGGGCGTTTTGGTCGGTTGTGTTGACGGTGTCCGTACGGTAGACGTGGATGGTGGTAGTGGTTCCGAGAGGGTAGTAGGTTCTAGCAGATCTACTCCCGAAATAGTAGCCCCCCAGCCTAGGCTCTCGGCTACGAGGGCTTACGGTTAGAGGGCCTATTAGGGGGTTTTCTGAGTGTCGCAACGTGTTTTTGGTCAAGATTATGGTCACCGGAATAGTAGCCCCCCAGCCCAGGCTCTCGGCTACGAGGGCCTAGTGTTAGAGTGTTCGATCATTGTTTCGTCTCTATGTGGTAAGTGGGGTTACTATTTTATTTTGAGGTGAACTATATGGTCTTCCGCCCCCCTAGCTCTCTCGCTCGGAGAGGGTCGAGAGATGAGGAAGAGTTTTGAGTGTTCAGGTAACTGATTGGCTTCTCGGAACTATATGTTTATGAATTTCACCCGCTTGTCGTGTTCGGTGAAAGTGAAGGGTCAGGTGGAGAGGCACGTGTTTCTGCAGACGGACGCGTGGCATGGTTCAATTGGGCATGTCATTCCAGTTGCCCAAGCTCCTTCGTGGGCAGGTGGAAGGTCTGTCCGATGGGACGTGTCCGGTCCTGACCAGACGCGTGGCATAGTACGATTGGGTGTGCCGCTTTGGGGTTCGTGAAGTGTGCTTGAGGGGTTGGGGACTGTTCAGCGCACCCAGTTTTCCTATAAATACCCTTCCCTTTCAGTTCATTGTTACTTGCAATCTTTGTGCTGAAACTCTGCTGAAATTCTTCCTCCACCGTCGCCGCCGTTGGTGCTTGCTATTCTTCCTTGTTTGCGGTTGTTTCTTCTTCTTTCCTTGAGGTAACTTCCTTTCCTTGTACGTAGCCTTTCATTATTTTCTATTTGTGCTTTCCTGGAATTTCCTGGGGTGGTGAAGAGGCATTTTGGTGGAAGTGTCGTGGCGGCGGTGGTTGCGTCGCGCCACGTTCTGCGGGGGTGGGGCTGATGGCCTCACCAGTACCCTTCCATTGTCATTAGTGGTAAGGGTTCTAATGTGGTGTCCTTCCCTTGCAGATTCGTGGCTGTCTGAAAAAATTGGTGAAGAAAAGTTCCAAACCCGAGTTTGGTGGTCCTTCTCGGGATCACAAATTCCGAAGAGTGAGATTCCCGTGAAGCTGTCCAAGAAGCAGCGAGAGATGAAGGAGAAAGCGGGGGGCCTCCCGACAAGATGGATGTCGTACGATTGGGTGTGCCGGTGTGTTGTCATAGGAGTCTTACTGGGCTTATGACAAGGACCCCTATCGTATCCGGAAAGAAGGGCCCATCTATGAACATCATGTAGGTGAGGGGTATGAGATCTTTTCTCCCCGAACGGACGAACGGATTTGTTTCAAGGTCGGGAGCGGGATGTTTATGCATATATATACTATGTGTAAACTCAAAGTTTGGTTCCCCCTCACTCGGTTCCAGATGGATGTGTTGCGGTTCTTGGGGGTTGCCCCCTCTCAGCTACATCTCAGCAGGTGGGCCTTTGTGAAGGGTTTCGAATGGGCGTGCCATATGTTTGGTTACCGAGAGGCCTCCATTAATCTCTTATTCCACCTTTACGAGCCTCTTCATACGAAGGCTCTTGGTGGATTTGGTGTTGTGAGTACAAGGGGTCCAGGGAGGCTGGGGGGTATATTGTACCCATATACAAATTCTTATAAAGATTTTAAGGATCTGTATTTTAAGGTTTGTCGGGAGGAAGGTGTGACGCCGTTTTGGCACTCTTATCGGGAAGACAGGAGTATATGCTCCTGGTTTCCCTTGGCTTGGTGCGAGAGGCATTTTGAGCATGGGACAACTTGGTATAACATTGAGGAGAATGAGTTTTTGGAGACTGACGTTGAGCTTATGAATTTACTTAGTAAGACTGTGGTCGAGTGTGAAGGTCAGAGCAAGTACACTCAGTTGTTGAAGTGCTATGGCCTTATTTCCATGGGAGTGACCAAGTACCGTAAATATTTCATTGCCGAATATGGTAATGGCGATTGGGTCTTATCTGCAAACCTTTTGTCTTTTCTTGTTTTGTATTTTATTGTCTTCCTGACTATACTTGTTCGTTTTCTTTGCAGAAAAAATGCCTGGCCTTGATGCGGATTTGTTCGTGTTCTTGAAGCAGGTTGACCCGAGAGGGGACCTTGTTCAAGCTGCTCCAGAGGTTCCGAGGTTTTGGGGCTCTACCCTGTCCGAGTAAGAGGAGGAAGGGGGTCTGGTGTCGACTGGCCCCGGGGGTGATTTTCCCGCAACTCTGTCGATGGGGGTTGGATCCAGTTTTGGTCGCCGTTCGAGTAATCCCACTTTGACTGAAGCGAATGTGTTGGAGAGTCTGAGGCCTCCTACTTCGAAGAAGAAGAAAATATATGCAGAGGACAAAGGCAAGTCTACCCAAGGTCGTGTGTCGACTCCAAAGCGTCCTCCTGTTAAGCAATCGGCTGCTCCTGGGCCTTTTGTACTTGGAGCTAAGTCCGCGGCAAGGGTGAGGATGTCGACCGCGGGGTCAAAGTCGAGCAAGGAGGGTGCTCGGGTTTCCGTGTCGAACGAGGCATCGTCTCTTTGGCCCCAGGTGATGGATAGGGTGGACAAGGCTTTGGTCACCCGAGAGGATCATGAGATTCTTCACTTGAGTGCTGAATCTCGGGTGGATGAGGTTCGGTCGCAGTTACCGAGGGCCTATAGCTTGGTCGGGTACCTTGGTTCTGGTTCCGCAGTGGCCAAGTCCCAACGGGTGGCTGATATAGAAAGTGAAGTGAGTAAGCTGAAAGGGGATCTCGCCAAGAGCGAGAAGGTGGCGAGGAGCTTGGCCAGTATCAACGAAGAACTGCTGGTTAAAGTCCACGACGCTCAAGAGGCCGAGAAAGTCTGTGCGAGTAAGCATGAGACGGAGATAAAGAAGATGTCTGGCGATGCGGCCACTCTTCTAGTTAAATTGGCGAGTAAGCATGGAAGAATCTTGGTTATGAAAGAGTTTGATTAAAAATGGATTTTCGGGTGAAAAACATGGTTTTTAGGGTTTTTGGCAGGGAGCCAACACATGAGCGCTGGACTACGAACGCCTGGGCGTTGAGGTTCTGCCCAGTTCGTGTTGCCAGACAGGGACCCAACGCTTGGGCGCTAGGCCCTAGCAGCAAGTTGTTGCTTTGCTTGTTTTGAGTTTAAATCTTGTGGAGTTGGGTTCTGGCCTTTTTCTATGGTTGTTGATGATTGTGAAATGTGTTATCATGATAGGTCAGAGGACAAGATCATGCAAAGGAGTAAAAGGTAAGGGTAACTCAGTTCTAGATCGTCTTCAGAAGAACTCCAAGCCGGACGAACTCCTCAATTCTAGCCATACGAACTCCTTGAGCTCTGGCCAGACGAAGTCACCATAATGAGCCATACTCAACAATCTCCACCTTGGCGAATTTTCAAGCCCTTGTGAAAAACAAACCATCTCTTCTCAGAATCTCGATTTTTCGGATTGCGCTCCCCATATGCTTAACACTTCGAAATGTGCAGCAGTTCCAAGCAATGCTTGAACTTCTCGTCGGTGACTGGTTTGGTCATCATATCTGCCACGTTTTCAAAGGTATGAACCTTCTCAAGTCGAATCTGCCCTGACACAAGCAACTCTCTGATCTTGTGAAATCTCACATCAATGTGCTTTGTCCTCTCATGATACACTTGATTGTTCGCCAAGAAAATAGCACTCTGACTATTGCACTGCAGACGAACTCCACCTTGCTCAATACCCAACTCTTGCACTAACCCTGTTAGCCACAATGCTTCTTTTGCTGCTTCAGCCACAGCCATGTACTCAGCTTCAGTTGTGGACATTGCCACTATGGACTGGACAGACGACCTCCAGCATATGGGTCCACCAACCAGAGTAAAGACATACCCTGTTGTAGACCGTCTGTTGTCAATGTCTCCTACATAGTCTGAATCAACATATCCACCGACTACTAGATCACCTTGTTCCTTACTGAACATTATCTCGTGACCAGTTGTACCCTTTAGGTACCTGAGTATCCACTTGATTGCCTCCCAGTGACGTTTCCCCGGTCTTGCCATAAACTTACAGACTTGGCTCACTACTTGTGCCATATCTAGTCTAGTGCAAACCATAGCGTACATTAAACAACCAACTGCACTGGCGTAAGGAACTTTCGACATACCTTCGACCTCTTCAGCTGTCTTTGGACACTGATCAACGGAGAGTTTGAAGTGACTTTCCAACGGTGTACTCACAGCTTTCGAATTGCTCATGTCGAATCTGGCTAACACGCCTTCAATATAGCTTTTCTGAGAGAGCCACAGCTTTCGTGCTCGTCTGTCCCTGTGAATCTCCATTCCAAGAATCTTCTTAGCAGCCCCTAGGTCCTTCATGTCAAACTCATTTCCCAGCTTGGTTTTCAAATCACGCACGTCACTTGAGTGATTTGCAGCAATCAGCATGTCATCCACGTACAGTAACAAGAAAATTACTGAATTATGATCAAGGCTTTGAACGTAAACACAGCAGTCATAGCCACACCTTCTGTAGCCAATCCTTTGCATGTATGAGTCAAATCTCTTGTACCACTGCCTTGGTGACTGTTTCAACCCATACAGAAACTTCTTCAATTTACATACCAGACGTTCCTGACCGGACTCTGTAAATCCTTCAGGTTTCTGCATGTACAATTGCTCATTTAGATTCCCATGAAGAAACGCCGTCTTCACATCCATTTGTTCTAAATGCATGTCTCGGAATGCTACCAGAGCCAATACTGCCCTTATAGAAGTGTGTCTAACCACTGGGGAGAAAATTTCATCATAATCAATCCCCTTCCGCTGTGAATAGCCCTTTGCTACTACGCGAGCCTTGAACCTTTCCCCTTCATTTTCTTTTACTGGTGGCTTCTTCTTGAATACCCACTTGCAGCCAATTGCCCTCTTCCCTTCCGGAAGTTTGACGAGATCCCATGTCTGATTCGTTTTCAGGGACTCCATCTCCTCCACCATGGCTCCAATCCACTTCTCACGGTCTTGGCTTCCCATAGCGTCACGAAAAGTAGAAAGATCTCCAGAACTTGTAAGAAGAGCATAAGCAGCTAAGTCTTCAAACCCACATCTGAGTGATGGTCCTCTTGTACGAGGCTCCTTGTCACGTGCGAGTACATAATCCTGTACTCCACCTGAATCAACTGGTTCGTCTTCTGACTCACTGTCAGAGTCTGCAATGGCCTGCACATTGGGCATCGTCTGCCTAGGATTGTGTGGATCAGACATTTCATCATCATCCGATGTGAAACCGTCTGCGAAACGAGGTTGCAATCGTCTGGTTGGCTCGACAGCAATCTGAATCTTCCCAGCAGTGGAAGTTCCAGCCTTTGAAGTAGTCTCTTCCCTTGGATCTGACTCCTTCAGCATGCACTGTTCATCAAATACAACATCTTTACTATGAACTGCCTTTTTCAAAGCTGGGTCCCATAATCTGAACCCCTTCACACCCATGGTGTAACCAAGAAAAGTACATTTCCTGGACTTGGGATCCAATTTGGACCTCTCATCACTGGAGATATGCACGTAAGCTGGACAACCAAAAATCCTCAGATTATCTAGGTTAATTGGCTTACCTGTCCACACTTCTTCTACAACCTTTCCATCCAATGAAGCTCTTGGAGACCTGTTTATAAGATAACATGCCATGCTCATTGCTTCTTCCCAAAATCCCTTTGACAATCCTGCCTGCAACTGAAGGCACCTTGACTTCTCCGTGAGGGATCTATTCATCCTCTCAGCAACACCATTCTGCTGTGGTGTTTTCTTCACTGAATAATGCCTCTGGATCCCGTGTTCTTCACAAAACTGCTTGAATTTTGCCTCTGTGTATTCTGTCCCATTATCTGACCGTAGATACTTGACCTTCCTCCCTGTATGGTTTTCCACCTCTGCTTTCCACAATCTGAACTTGCTAAACACTTCAGACTTGTGCTTTAGGAAATAAACCCAGACCTTCCTGGAGATGTCATCGATGAAAGTAACAAAGTACCTGGAACCTCCAATGGAGGCCTCCCTAGTAGGCCCCCAGACATCTGAATGAACGTAGTCGAGGATCCCCTTTGTTTCATGCTTCGCGGTCACGAAACGGACACGACACTGTTTGCCCAACACGCAAAACTTGCAAAATTCCACCTTGCAGCTTCGAACACCCTTCAAAAGATTTCTCTTATGAAGTGCCATTAACCCCCTTTCACTGGGGTAACCCAGACGCATATGTCAAAGCCTCGTTGCATCATTGTCAGCTTCAACTGATGCAACGTCATCTACCACGGTGCCTCCCAACAAGCGATAGATATTCCCTGCAGTCCGCTTTGCTGTCATTACTGTCCGTGCACCCTTGCTCACCTTCATGGTATCCTTCCCACCATCAGAATGGCAGGAGTAACCATTCTCCTGGAGAGTACCCAAGGAAATTAGATTCTTCCTCAAATCTGGGACATATCTCACATTACCCAGCATACGCGTGCCACCATGGTCCATGGCAATTTTAACTTGTCCTATTCCAATGATCTCACACGTCTGGTCATCACCTAAATAGACAAATCCGAACTTGCCCGCCTTAAACGAATTGAACCACTCCCGGTGTGGCGTCATATGGTAAGAGCACCCAGAGTCTAGAATCTAAACATTTGTGCACTTAGCAGACGAGACACAAAGCATGTCCCCTTCCCAGCCGGAATCATTCATCTGAGCTACGTTTGCAGAGTTAGAGAGATTAGGGCAATCCCTCTTCCAGTGACCAACCTTCTTGCAGTTGAAACATTCCGCTGTCGACCTAGCCTGCTTGGATTAAGAACGCTTCTTCTTTCCAGCAGCTTTTCCCTTGTTCCTTCCACGGTCTTGTCCTCCTCCCTTAGCAAACAGACCTTCACATTGGCTACTGCCTTTTGCTTTCTCTGTGAGTGAGACAAAAGGGCAGACATGATGGCATCAAGCGTGATAGCGTCCTTCCCATACGTAAGAGTGGTGACCAAGTGTTCGTAGGAACTTGGTAACGAGCACAGCAAAATAACCGCCTTGTCCTCGTCATCCACCTTCACCCCCAGTCGCAGCAAGTCTGCAATTATTGTGGTAAAGTGATTAACGTGACTTTGAAGGTCACTTCCCTCCTGCATCCTCAGACTGTAAAGCCTCTGCTTTGCAAATAGCTTGTTCATCAACGTTTGGGACTGATATTGGCTCTCTAACTTGTCCCAAACGGCTTTTGGAGTCGTGAGATCCGCGATATGAAACATCACCTCATCAGAAACACAGAGACGAATCAATCCAGCGGCCTTCTCTTGTATCTCCAACCAGTCTATGTCTAACATCCCTGTTAGTTTCTCCTCTCGTTGCGCCTTTTGCAATCCTTGTTGAGCCAACAAATCCTTGACTCTGCGTTGCCATAAACCGAAGTTTCCTATTCCATTGAACTTTTCAACGTCGAACTTAGCTCCACCAGCAGCCATGGAGGCTCTGATACCAATTGTTGGGCTCGAACACCTGAATCGCACAGAGTAACTCGAGAGAGAAAGAGATCGAAAGCACACAAAGACTTTGTTCACGCAGTTCAGCCAAATTGCTTACGTCTGCGGCTATAGATAGCTATAGCACTGTTTCATTCAAAACTTAGGGCGAAATGAACGAACAACGGAGTTTTAGTGTTACAGCATATTTATACTAGGATACAATGTTAAAACGGCAACGTCTTAATTATATCCTAACGCAATCCTATCAACCAATCAGATTCTGGATTACACGGATATTACATAATGAGTGCTCATTAGCTGTCCTCAACTGACCACGTAATTACTCTAGCCAGACACGGTCCAACAGCTCCCGCCAGACGATCTCTTACGTGTCAGTTGCGAACGGACTCTTCAGAAGAACTCCAAGCTAGACAAACTCAGCAGCTCCAAGCCGGACGAACTCAACAGCCGGATTCTAGCCATACGAACTCCTTGAGCTCTGGCCAGACGAAGTCACCATAGTGAGCCATACTCAACACAACATAAGAAATTTGGTGAGCAGAGCTCAATTTTCATCCTATGATCATTACTAACATAATTGAATACATTTTATTGTTGGACTCAGTTCCAAAAGGCAACGGATGTCTTACAACTTACAAGTGACTCAAATCCTTACCAAATTAGTGCTTTTAACTCCACAGCTTGGCTGAAGCAATGGAGTGGGTAAGCTGGCCAAATATGAGTTTTTGGATAAATCTAAGGGTCAATAAAGCAGGTGACTGCAGTGATGGTAGGAAATGGTGACTGCAGCCTATCCGGCCAAGCTGAGAAAAACAGTAAAACACAACTCAGGGACTGCTTCATAATTTAGGGACTGCTTCATAATGGGCAAGGGATCAAGACCAAGGTCATTTTGCTTTTACTCTAGCACATCATCTCCACTGAGTCCTAAATCTCCTTAGTATTGTAACAAAATAAAATAAAGGCTACCTGAATATGTTATTTTTTCATATCTAGAAATAAAAATGAACACGGAGTAATTTCGCAAGCAAAACATTTAAGACATTCCACAAATTAATTCAATTCAATCTAAGTAATTCATCAGTGGAAAAAATTATGAATTCAAGCCTGGCAAAACATCGGTAAATGCTGTCTACTGGCACAATTTTAAGTATATACTACTGTCTAAGGATCAGCTAGCTTTTGTGTGTGATTGCTTTCTAACGTGAAGTTTGTGTTAAGAGAATTCCATCTTCAGCCTGCATTCGGGAGTTAAGTATATTTTTTTGTCTAAGCAGTGTTTAAAAGTTATCCATTTCTATACAAAGATAATATGGACCTGCATTATCAATCCTAGAACACTTTACACTTTAAGCTCTTGCCAAATAATGGACGTCATCTAGAGGGATCTTAAGTATCGTAATGGCCTCCCTCTTAGTCCTCGCCATTGTAAGTATTTTGGTCCAAAGAAGGCCCTCTGAGTCTTTGAAATATCTCATCAAGGGACTCAGAAGAGGAAACACGAGATACATTATTTTCCTGTATTTGCCGTATTGGTAAGAACTTCTTGGCCCCTATGTTGGCCTTGAAACTCTGAAATCCTGTCTTCATATTTCGCCACGTCGAAGACAAACCGGAAGCTGGCGCTCCAGCTGAACTGCCTTTATCAAGCACGGAATAGGCAGAGGCTACATTTTTATCTTCCACCTTCCGTTTGGATGCTGGCCCGCCCTGCTCTCTAATGGCAGCATATTTGTTGCTGATCGCTTCCCTACTCGAAACATATCTGCTTGTCTCTTCCTTCAAACTTCTAGACATACTTCCATTCATTTCTTCGGTAATTAAATCGGAAGCTGTCTTCAATTCAACATTCCGCTCCTGAATATTTAAGGTACAGAATGATTAAACTATAAAGCCATAAGAAAGTAGTAGTCACAGATGTCATATGTTGCAGCTGTCAAAACCATGAGAGGCTAAATCTGATGTTACAGGACATAATAAATTACTGAGACAAGATTGCTTTCAATTTTTTCGGAGTTTGTCTACATACCGTAAAATTGTTGGCCGATTCAATATCGACACCATTGAAATTCCTTGCCAGGGGAACAACTTGTTCCCCAACTTTGTGTCCTTGTTCAAGCCAATACCGCTCTACAAACAATGCAAAATCAATCAAACATAAGTATGACAAAGTCAGTATTCACAAATTCAGATGCGATTTTCAACGAGTAACTTGAACTATAGTTTTAACAACGGAAATTTGTTTCAGACCTTTTTGTAAAATAATTACTCCTGATGGATCAAGACCATCCATATCATCATCTTCAGTTTTGAAAATATATCTCTTCCAGCTTCCCAGAAAATCAAATACTTTGTCAAAGAAGTTGCTTGCAACCAAAAGGGTATATGTAACCATAATAAGTGGATAGATTTTGTTAAACTTATCCCGAAAGAAAGGAACAGCTTTGTCAATATTCCCCATTCTCTGCAGTCATGGCCAAATCATGCACCAAATTACAATAAATAAAAAATACAAAGGAGAGGGAGCAAATATGTTCTGATGCTAAAATTCAGATAATTTAGCAGTTACTAACTAGCTTAGCAGAAAAATTATCATAAAAGAATATACAGAAGGCATGTGAGTCTAAATACAACTATACAAGACAACAAAATCATAGACCGGTATTACAACCATGAAATGGCAATTTCTAGGAATATTAGGAAATAATTTAATATGGATGCCAAAATTATAAGCAAGAAAAAGACATATCACAGTAAGCAATATATGCAACTCCACCCAGTGCCCAAGATTTTGTCAGAATATCATTTTAAAGAGAATCAACAATCAAATGGATTCGTTAGATAAGAATACCTTTTCAAATATAGTGGTTTTATTAGAACCAAGACGAATGAG
Source organism: Acmispon strigosus (assembly GCA_030819835.1). Classification (NCBI taxonomy): domain Eukaryota; kingdom Viridiplantae; phylum Streptophyta; class Magnoliopsida; order Fabales; family Fabaceae; genus Acmispon; species Acmispon strigosus. The sequence continues at coordinate 16,844,860 of JAUAMA010000007.1, read as the reverse complement.
ATTAAGAAAGTTGTACGAAACAGGGGGAGCATATCGAGCAACCATCCTGTCATCAAGAATAAAATATAACTGGTATTCATTTGAGAGCACAGGCAATTCAAGAAGCAAACATAAAGTAGTCATAGTAGCAGCAGCAGTAGTAAATGAATAAAAGCTTACGAGCATATCATAAGCAAGTTAACTGAGCTAGTCTGTCTGGGTGTTAATGAGTAAAACATCAACATTCCAATTTTGAACAAGGAATAGTATGTGCACATGCACATGTACATGAGAGGAACAAAAGCAAACACCTGGGAAAGAAATGAAGGTGAGTGATTTATACAACCTATCAAATAACAGAGAGTGAAGAAAAAACGAAATAAAAAGTATATGGGATACTAAACGCTAAATTAACATGAATGCAATAGCTTTGTATGTGTGCTATAGAACAGATGAACAGAACATTGTGATGAGATTTATAAAGGATCTTGTCTTTATTTCACAATAATATAGTAGCAACTAAGAATCAAAAGCAATTTATAGAAGCAATGACACAACGTCATATTCTATAGGCAATTTGTTTGCATTTGGTGCAGCCTTAAGCCAAAAGGCATGGAAGTTTATTTTAATAAAAAGGAGAAAAGACTGCCCATATTTATAGAAAAAAGACATATCCCATTGACTGATATACAAACAGAAGCCCATCATACTCATCGTAAAGAAGTTCATATGAGATAGTTCTTTGACATATTAAAGATTTCCAAAACATCTGGAATGAAATCTTCATCCAGAACTCCTAAAATCAATTTTCTTTAAAATGTTAATAGATTCCCAAAAATTCCAGAATGAAATCTTCATCCAAAACTTTTAAAAGGGTAAAAAAAGTATTCTAAACATATATTCAGCATCTCAATGTCCATTATACAAAGAATCTCTAACAATCTTGGTCTACCTGCACAAGCATCTCCTGTGTTCCCACAGATTTTATAAGAATGGAGAAAAGTGACAGATCAACGCTAGGCAGCAGAGTTGCCTCTGCTAAAAGTATTGCAACAGACATGATACCAAGTAGAACAGCCAAGCCTTTTTCAACTTGTTTCCTTAAAATGCATCTCCAGCAAAATTCTGTGAAGAAGTATCATTTATTTAGAAGCCCGAATCCAATGCCTCTGACCAAAATAGGATTAATCATAAAAGAAACGAGAATGTGAAGTTATCCTAGCATGATTAAACAATGCAACATAAAATGTAGCAAGAAACTAATTGAGAAAGTAAGACGAAAGTCAGATGAAATTCAATATATTTTTAAGCAAAAAACAACATATGTATGAGGAAATTAGATTGACTTCCACCAGGTTTGTCAATACTATATTCAGAATCTCTCCTTTCAAAACCTAGGGAGGTCGTAATTTGCTATATATTTATATGCAATTGTTTACATCAAAATAAAAAATTATGTAGAATAGAGTTAATATCGAGGTCTCTTTACATAGGAAGCAACTGAGCAAGTAGAGTATGGAGAATTATATTTTTCATAAATATCTTGATAACGAGAAAGGGTAAAATGCTCATGAGGCATCATGGAAAACTGATAGGTCTCAGCACTAAAGAAGAAAGGAATGCTGATATTATTGAGTTTCCAGGTTATTCAAGAGAGGTCTCTCCCAATTTCCAATAACAAATTATCTCAAAAGATTATAATCCCCCTAAACTTCCTCTCCATTGCTTCCAACCTTTCTTCCAGTTTCTTGTGATCTATGATTGCTCTTCCGGTAACCACAGGTCCTGGATGGAGCTCTAATACTATTTGATAGGTTCCAGCGCTAAAGAAGAAAGAAAAATTGATATTATTGAGTTTCCAGGCTATTCAAGAGAACCTAGCCTTCCCAATTTCCAATTACAATTGATCCCAAAAGATGATAATCCCACTAAACTCTATTATATACAATATTCCCTCCCGTGCACCCTAACTAACTCTCTCAAACTAAACTACTAATATGTAGTTATCAGTATCTTACGATGCATATCTCGATACAATACAAATTCTTGAGGCAGCGATGTGTATCGCAGAGCGAATCTAAAATGAACCTGAAACTCATATTGTATCTGTGTCAAAGATGAATCTTACAATTCACGATTCGTTGCTGAATCTTATGTTTCAAAGTTGCGTGCAGGTTGCACTTTAGTCAAGTCAGGTTGTGTCCTACTTAAAGGTTTCTTGTGCTTTATGGGCTGACTTTTTAGGATTTTTACAAAAAAGACCAGAAATAGCGACTTATATTCCTCTAAAAGACCTACATCAAATTCTCAGAAAAATCAAACCCTACTTTGGTATTCACTACTATCGAGTCACGTGACATTTATAGCTCGTCAAAGAAACGTGACTCCTTGGTTGTTTTTTATCCGTTCCAGTCCTAATGTGCTTCTGGACACTTCTTTCCATCTAATAACGCGTTTCCTACTGTAATATTTGTTTACTGTTGTTCTATTTTTTTATTGTTGCACGTTAGTGTTAACCTTGAGCATGATGAATGATTCAATTAGTTAGATTATGATTATTTACCAGGATCTAAGTATAGGAAGTAGGAAAGTAATTTGCATTGTCATCTTATTGAAGTTTTTTGGAGGGGTTGAATACTTAAGCTTTGTGTAAGCACACACTATTTTTCTTCTTATTTTAAGGTTTATTATATATCAGCTTAATTTTTTTGTATCATGTACCTTACGATACATAGAAAAATTCGATTCACGATTCAGAAAATAGATCTTCCGATTCACCATTCGAATCTCAACTAACCATGTAGTCATGTACTAATACCCTAACTAACAAAACCTACTAACTAACAAGGGGTGCCTATCTAATTAATAGAAACAGCATTATAAATTAAAAATAATCAATTTCAGTAAAGCAAATAACTGTTCAGTGAAGTTAGGAAGAAATAGATTTAATAATAATTCTCATAATTACCTAAAGTATCAAATACAGACCCCAACTTGCCAGTCCGAGCAGGTCTAATGCTCGAATTATATTCCCTGAAATTATAACATAAAAAACTATGTTATATGAGCTGGAAGAACCTGCAATATATTATAGAAGGATATTGAAGTCGGGCAAACCAACAAAATAGAAAACAAAATTAGAAGCAAACCATCCAGTTGAGTTGCGGCGTTCATAATTATTTATTGTATCTTCCAATTCAAGGGCTTCCAGTACATAAGTCATATACTCACTGCAAAAGCAACAATCCCAAATAAAGTTTGGCTACCGCATAAGGAAAAATCTAAGAGAACTTATTTGTACAGATTTGACAGAAGTAAGAGCTACAACTAAGTAATAAAGCTTCCTAATATATCTTATTAACATATATCAATCAGCCTAAACAAGGCAAGAAGGAATCTATGTTACCATAGGATAAATCAGAAAGCTAGATTTCACAAGGTCTTTCATATTAATAGATGCTAGGAGCCTAGGAAGCAAAGATTAAACTCTTCCAGGTCCAAGTAAAACCAAAGGATTGAAATTAATGGGCACTGGGCAGAACTATTAACCAAACCAACTTTGATAACACATGTAATTGACCTAGTTAAGTAATATGTCAGGGCCATGTAACGAAACAGCAATTTAATTTTTCACTAATCTAATGAATACGCTCAAGGACATTGACCTGAACAAAAAAAAATACGTCTAATAAATGTTCTCACTCATCGTGAGTATATAAGAATTGAATTTACCGCAAATGCTGTACAGGATTGAAAAACTTTTCAAATGAATACTACCTCAAACACAATTGATTATGTGCTTACCTTTTATATCTGTAATACTCCTCACGAGCTTTCCGAAGATGACGCCGTAGTGTTGCCATTGATTTCTCATCTGTATCATAATCCATATCATTTTCCCCTAATTGGCCACCTTGTGGTTTGAAGGATGGGTCTTCCCTAAACTGAAAATTTGAAGGTTATATCTAAACAAAGAAAACAATCTAGGTTTTGAATTGAAATCCTTAATCACATAAAGTATGCCCAATACCATTTGAGAAAGCATATCATCAATGACACTCATATGAGGTCTCAAAGGATCACGCTTGGACATCTGCTTGGATGTTGCTTGAGCAACCTATACAAATAAACAACCATTCAGCTCCATGTTTTTTTTTCTTTGTTGAGTGAGTGTGTGTGTGAAGGGGTGTTGTAGAGTAACAATTTTAATTAAAAGCAACTCATTCTTATTTTGCATAGTGCCCCCTACCGGCAAAAACAAGAAAAACATAATAGACATGAGATATTCCAAATACAGAAAAGTAGAGCAAATCCAATAGTACATAGTTTCTTTTGGAGAGAGATAACAAAAGCCCCAATGATGCATGGCTGACACAAGTTATACTTCCCCGAAATGGCAAAGACATGTAGAATTGATGGAGATGCCCAATTGTAAATTGGAATGTCCCTTAAAAGCTTATTATGACTAGCCAGTAGCCACAAACAAACTATTAGTATTGTATTTTTAATAAGAGAAGGAAAGGAACAAGACATTAGACAGTGCATAAATTCAGCTCCATGATGCATATTTTCTGCTCTGCATGCAAGTTTCAAAATTTATATATTTTCGATGTATCCAGAACTTAAAATAAAGCCAATTGGAGAAATACAACTCGAGGAAGGTGTTCTTTTATAAGTTTTTTTTTTTCATTTTAATAAAATGAGACACAAATGACAAGCAACAAAAGGTGGTTCCATCTCACTTCCAAGTGAAAGATTAACAAATTTCCAAAATTGTAAATAGGCACTCGGAAAACAGGGAAACCAAGCCTCCCTCTAGGTGGGTTCATCACATGTACCATATAATCACATTGAACACCATCAAAAATATATTAAAAAAAAAAAAACTAATCAATTTATAGTAACTTCTTCATCAGTAAAATTAGAAATGAATTTTACAGACACTTGAATGAACCACTTACAACAATGGCATTTGAAAGTTCTTGGTGAGCATCATCGAGTTTGACAGCCATTTGGGCAATTTTGTGGGAAAGTACTTTCTGGCGGGTGGTCCAGTCAGCATTTCTCCAAATGCTTTTAGGAATTTCACTCAAACCAAAGCCAAGAAGAAATGCACCAGTAACAAGTCCAAAAGTATTTGAGCAAGCCATGGCAAATCCCAGAAGACTTCCAGTCCTGCTTCCAGAAGTATGAATCAATTAAAAATTTTCAAAATAAAAGGGTATTGCGTCACATAAAACCGAAAAATAAACATATACATGTAAATGAAGAAAGCCTTATTGCATATTAACTTGTCAACCACGAACATCATGACAAGGAATAGACAAAACAATTGGACAACGAGCATATATTTGTGTCAATGACTTGAGTTACAAGCTATTAATTTTTGAAAAGCTGCAACTTACATGTAAAATTTAAACCTGTAATTTCTTTATCCTGTCAGCCTAGTTCACTTGGTTGAGACATTTTCTTGCAAGTTCGTGGTAGGTAGTTCAAAACTCTGATGTTACACACCCTCACTTTCCCCTTCTCCCCTCCTTAGGTACCCTAGTGGGAATCCTTAGGCATCACTTGAATGTTGGTGGCCCTGCTGTGGTCTACGACCCAATAAAATTAAATGTGTCATGTGAGCCTAGTTCACTTGTATTAGAATTTGGGAGGCCTCACTCAACCTCAAAAGCTAGCTTAAGAGTTGAGGATTACCTTTCTCATATACAAGGATTATATTGGTCATATCTCTGGTCAATGTGTGATTTCTCAAAACACCCCCTCACACCCAAGACTGGACATCTGGAGCGTGGAATATGCAGGACTGGACATCTGCAGGGTGACCCAAATACAGGAGGCCTCCACCAACTAACGGATCTAGGATAGGCTCCGATACCATATTAAAATTTGGGAGAGGCCTAACTCAACCTCAAAAGCTAGCTTAAGAGTTGAGGATTACCCTTCTCATATATAAGGACTATCTTGCCATATCTCTGGTCAATGTGGGACTTCTCAACAACTTGGTTGGGAGTTGAGACATTTTCTTGCAAGTTACTGGTAGGGGATTCAAAAGTCTGATGTAACTGATAGGTACTCAGGATTAGCTAGTTTGTTGTTAAGTGGTCTTAGTAGTTTGTTAGTTAGTTAGAAGGTTTAAGAGGCATGTTGCCTATAAATAAGAGCGATTAGATAGCATTAGGATTTATGTTTTTATTAGTATCTTTTATCCAGTCAGCATTCGATTTTATATTTTATTATTATATTTTATTGGGTTATTTGGTTTAGCATAAATAGAGGTGAGTGTACCTTTATTAGGAGTAGTTTTTGAGAGAATTAGGTTTTGGTGGCTGACTATTGGTGTCCAGATTGTAATTCTTCTCAGGAACGACATTTTTCTAATAATAATAATTTCAGTTTCCCATCTTCTCCTTGCTGCGCGATTGATTGAGAATTACCAGGGAAACTTGCACTCTCTCTTCCTAAAAGGAGAGGCGCGACTTCTGCTGGCTAGGCTGCGATTGTGCGGCTTCCCTTGCTGATTGGTACCAGTTCTAACAGTAACACACCATTACTGTCCCCTTCCCTCCTCCTTAGGCACCCTAGTGGGAGTCCTTAGGCACCACTCAAATGGTGGGGCTCTACTCGGCCTTGCCATGGTCTACAACCCAATAAAATTAACTGAACTTTCTTACAAATGACCTCACAATTTCTTAGTATCCATATTATTGTATACCAACATCTTGCACAGATGTTATATTGAGAGTCCTTTATTTCCTGAAATGTCCTCACAAAGGCAATGTGAAATCTGAACTTTGCAAATCAATTGCTTAATCAGATAGAGTAGTTTATTAAATAAGGCCCCGTTTGGAAGAGCTCATATGAGCTGAACTTATAGTATAAGTGCTTATGCAAGCGTTTGGGAGAGCTTATGTAAATAGCTTATGACCTACCTATAAGCTGTTTTGAGCTTATTTTCATAAGTTATTCAGAGTAGCTTATGAAAAAGAGCTTATGCTTATATATAGCTTATTTTCAATTCATTATAATAAATATCTTAAAAAAGCTTATTAATAAGCGCTTATGCCATAAGCTCTTATGGTCATAAACGCTTAATTAAGCCGTTTTCCCAAACGGGGCCTAAGTCCACAACACACACACAGCGCATGTGTGCTTGATATCTGTGTGTGTGTGTGATATATATATATATATATATATATATATGTATGTATGTATGTAAGTAATTTTACACACACACACATATATATATATATCGAGAGAGAGAGAGAGAGTCCAGGCAACAAGAACTTGGACCAAACATCATACTACAAAAAAAAAAAAAAAACTATCAGCATAAAAATAAGGTTTGGAGGATGATAACCAACCAGCTTCTGTGCATCATAATGAGAAGAACAAGTCCGAAAAGGCCAATGGATCCCACAATTAGATAGAAAACCAAGTTAACATGTACACTAGTCTTCAATCTGTCAGCTACAGTGAAATCCCCAGCATCTTCAAAACCCTGAATAAGGGGCACCACAGCCCTGCTTAGGATAAATAATTTAAATATATGAGGAAATTTGCATCTCTGATCTAAAAAAACCATTTAAATACTTCCTTGCAATATTTGTGCTTAGTATGTAGGCAAGCACAAATTAGAAACATGAACATATATCAAATCACCTAAATTGTATAATTATACATAATAACTTTATCATGCATTATTGATTATCACTTCTAGTGTAGCTCAAAGTCTGTTCTGTAGGGTAAAAATCTTAACATGCATGCATGCCTTATGAATTATGAAATTTAATATCAGAGGTACCAATAGATAATGTCGGCTGTCAATCAATAGAGAATAATATTGATATAATCAAATATACGTTGATTTTATGAAACAGCCATTCACATTAAAGAGTTACAGCAGCTCAAACCCATTACATATCAGGCAATGAGAGAGCAAAGCAAGTATTTCACATGGTAAACTCAACAAGCTCATAGCAATTTGGATAATCAACCAACATGTGGAGGCGAAAATTGGCCTTCATTACTAAGCCTTACAGCTCAGTTGATGTCAACAGAAGGGTGTGAAAATGGTGGAACATATAATCATAAAAATTTTACAAGATAACAAGAAGTGTACCAGGTAAGCAGAAATGTACTCCAATATGACCAGCTCCAAAAGAAAGAGATACCTCCATTCTCAGAGAGAGAAGACATCGTCTGTATTTATTACAAGCACCATTAATGTATGAAATAAAGCAATTTTAGTTCTTCAATTGACCAAACAAAGTTCCAAAAATCTTCCTTTTGAATGAGAAGAAAAAATAGTTTATGTATTAGCCAAAGAACTGTCAAACTAATTAAATAGTAAAGAAGACACAATAACAACCTTGATTTAATTGACACAAGCTTAACTAAAGAATAAAAAGCCATAAAACTACCCTGTCCATAATATGGAGGTAGAATAATATTTTTGTCAAAACTTTGCACACCATTTCACTAACAAAAGGTAAATCTTTCTTCCAGTCCCTAAATTCAAACCTAGTTGTGCCTATTTACTCCATATCCAAGACCGTTTTGATGAGGACATTTGTTTGGGCAGTGTTACTCATAATCTATGCATTTGTCACTTGCCTTTTATATGCTTTTATCAGCATGTAAAGCTCTCATATAACGCAGGCATTCATTAGTCAATTGTAAAGCAATTTTCTCCATCACCACAATGGTATGGCAATAAAGAGATCAGGAAAGAACTAGCCATGTGTGAGAATCTTAATTCAGTTTTTACTTCTATACTAATCACACATCCTACCCAATTAGTATATTTGGTTACACTTTTAAACTTCATAGAATCACTTCACTCTCCACAAGAGCTACTAGCAGTAGCTTCGCGAAGAATAACTTCTTCCCTCAACGTACTGCAGTACTGGGTACTGGGTTTCCAAACACACATTGTTTCTCTATCAATGTCCAGCTTCAGATCCTTCGCCAGTAATGATTAAAGAAGCATGTATAGAACAGCATAGCCTTCAAAATGAATGCTGTGAAGAACATTCCTAAAAATTCTGTTACGCAACCCTAACTGTCTAAGCTGAATTAAACACATATGCACCATAACAGATTATAGCAGAACAATTGGAACTACTAAGAATAAAAACGAAATCCGTTAATGTGAATTAAACAAAAACTGAATTGGAGATCAAGGAAGTTGCAGGCAAACAGAAGAATCGGAAGAGGAAATGAAACGGTACCGCCCAAATGTCCGCGGGGACGAGGATGATGACGGAGAGGGAACAGAACCACGTGTATCCAACAGTGAAAAGCACGTAGCGAGGAACCTCAGGGCCAGCGAAGTACCTCAACGTGAAAAGCACCATGCCCGTTGTAAGAGGCAGCGAGATCAGGTAAAACACCCACATCTCTTATCTTCTTCTTCTTCTTCTTCTTCTCTCTTTCAATGATCAGAGAGATAGATCATAGATCGGTTTCGAATTCGGAAACGAAGACCGCGCGTTGAGTTCTTCAGGTGAAGTATGTGACGCGCACCTCTTAGGTGCGCCACACGTCACTTCAAGTGGGAACCAGCACAGGCTTTGTTTAATAGATTTCTTGTGTTTGAAGCTCAAGCTCCTATGGGGTTTTAAGTTAAGATGGTTGCCGCCGCCACGGCCACCTTCGTCTCTGGCGAGAAAAGCAGCTCAGTTTCGCTTATGCTCAGAGTGATTTTCCCGTGCTTCAAGTTTTGCTTTCCCCTGACATAAGACCTGCTTTCGGGTAAGGATTTCAATCTTAATTGAGTTATTTCAATACCAATTTATCACGCATAAAACGCTTTTTTAGACCGAGAGTTATTTATATATAAATTTATTGAGTTTTTATAAAGGGTAAATATGTTTTCTTTCTCCCAAAAACAGAAAATTATTGATTTTAGTTCCTCTTTAAATAGAAATAGAAATAGAAATACATCAAAAGAGCTCTCCATTCCCCATTGCTCTACAATCGTCTAGCATCATGTGCAGATAGGACCCCTCACCCTTGCTCCTTTGCCAAGCATTCACCATAATCAGAGAATCTGACTCAAAAATCACTTGTCTAAACAAGATGCATACTTAGTTGAATTGCCTACCTGAAAGCCATTACTTCAGCTATAATTGGGGATGGTGGACACAAGCATGAAGAACAAGTTGAAGCAAGAGGTTTACCAACACAATTACGAAATACACAACCCAAACCTGCCTTCTGCAAATTTGCTACTGCAGCATCTATATTTATTTTCACTAAATTTTCTGCAGGTGACTTCCAAAGGTGTAAATTTGAAAGAACATGAGGATTGTGTTCTTGGGCGTTATCAGCATCAATATTTGGCAAAAGAGCATAGCAATACTGCAAATTCGATTGTTGGGGCGTTTGCTATTGGCGCCACCCCAACGACTATTGGCGCCATCCTAATTTTTGGAAAAACTAAAAATTCCTTTTTTTAAAAAAATTAAACAACTCTCCACCACCCCACTTTCTGTCTATCTTCTCTTCTTCCCCACGACTCACTCATTTCACCATCCTCTCTTCTTCACTTTCAATTTCAAATTTCCCTCCTCAAAAAATCTCTTCTTCTTCCTCATTGCTGTTCTGACTTCCCCATTTCCCCTTCCCTTCACCATTTCTGTTCTGACATCCCAACCGCCGCTATTGTTGGTCCGCCGCTCTCCGTCGTCATCGCATCCTCTGTCGCCGTCACTTGCTCCGCCTCGCCGTGCTCCTCAACCGTTATGCGACAGTAAGTCCCCCCATTTCCGTTCTGGTTTTTCCACAATTTTAAAGTGCGGATCTGTATTTATTTCCTGGATCGTGTTTTTAGACGCAATTGTAACTGCGTAGGCATGCAGTTTAAACTGTGGATATTCTGCGTTGTTGACTTATTGGTCCTGATTTGTTACATTCATGCGTTGTCAGATACGGCAAGGACAAAAGGAACAGCTCGTCTACCTGCAGCTACAGGAAAACCAAACAAAAAAGGTCATCAACCTCCTGTATCAACAAGTCAGCCTGTGATAGGAACAGAACGTAAGCTGGTTACAGCATTATAATGGAAAAAGCGTGTGGAAGCTCGTAAGCCTGTGGAGATACATGAACCACAGCAGGTGCCTCCCCCAGATTTGCATGTTGAGGAGGGTGATGAGAAGGAGGAGGATGATATTCTTAAGGAGGGTTCAGATGAGGAGGAATCGGGTGAGGAGGGTTCAGATGAGGAGGGTTATGACGAGGAAGGTGATGATGAGGAGGGTGATGATGAGGAAGGTGATGATGATGATGAGGATTCTGATGAGGATGAGGGTCGGGAGGATGATGGTGAGGACACTATGATGGGTGAGGAGGAAGTTGAGAAGCATGTTTACTTTAAGGGCGGCCCTTATGATTTGAGCCTTCTACGTTCCTTTGAGACTCACGTTGCACTTGCTATTTGGGAAGCTTATGAGACAGGCTCTGAGGGTCGAGGACCACTGCAGGTGTACCACCATGGGAGGTCCTGCAACAAGGCACTCGTATACTACCATGCTGACATAGAGAATGGGTATGTAGGTCTGGTCTTCAGCCTCTTCTGGCGTGTTGTGGTGGTTCAATGGACAGGGCCATGTTGTCTGCATTTGTGGAGAGATGGCAACCAGAAACCTCATCTTTTCATTTGCCATTCGGCGAGATGACCATCACACTAGACGATGTGGCTTCCTTGCTACACATCCCACTCATGGGGATCTTCTACACACTTGTTAAACTGAGCCGAGAGGAAGCTGCACAAGTGTTAGTTGAGTTGATTAGTGTGTCCTGTCGTGTGGCAACTGATGAGCTCAAGTCTGCTAAGGGTCAAGTGAGGTTTAATTGGCTACTTGAGATGGTGCAAGCATAGGTAGCAACAGGGAACATTGTGGGCGCTGCTAGAGCATTCTTGCTACGGCTTGTGGGCATGACACTCTTCAGTAGCAAGAGTAATGACTAGATTGATGTAGGGTACTTGCAGATGTTCCAAGACCTCAATGCTGCTAGCAATTATGCTTGGGGCGCAGCTACATTGGCCTTTCTATACGACCAGTTGAGGGATGCCAACAGGAAACACATGACGAGCTTAGCAGGGTGCATGACGTTGTTTCAGGTTAGTGACTTTATTTGTTAATATCTACTTTGTCTTTTTTTTCCATAGATATTTAATATGAATTCTGTAGTACACTTGTTAAACATATATTGTTTGGCATGAATGTTTGAGTATAGGCCTGGATATTTGAGCACTTTGCCACATCAGTGTTTGAGAGGAAGCGGAACCATGATTACACAGAGGACATGTCTAGGGCTAGGCGATGGCTAACTTCTAAGGGTAATACGCTGATGAATCAGAAGAGGATTGCCTTGGATAACGTTCATGCAGGCTCTGTGATATGGATGCCATAGTTCACACCGGCAATATACAATACTACAAAAATGCCTTTTAACCACGCCCCTGTTACCACGGTTTCGTGTCTGACCGTGGTAAAATGGTGCCCGGAGCTTTGTTACCACAGTTCCGTGTCGAACCGCGGTAACTGAGGTTCTCTATTACCACGGTTCCTTGTCACCCGTGGTAACTGACAGTTTTTATTATTTTTTAATTAAAAAAGACTATTACCACGGTTACACGGTGAACGAGTTTCTAATTTTTTCATCTGACATTGTCTATTACCTCGGTTGTCAGGCGACCGTGGTAATAGGTATTATTTTATTAAAAATATGGTCATTTTTTCGACTAGCGCCTGTTATAGCAATAAGAAACCCTTCTCTTGAGAAAAAACTTTTGTCTTCCTGCTTCTCTGTCTCGACTCCATTGATCTTTAACATCGTCACTACCACTCGACATTCCTTCCTTCTGCACCCCATTACCTCTACTCCTTTCCACCTGCCGCTGCACGTCATCACTGACGCTCGTTCTCTCCGCATTCGCTCTGTAACTGCATGTTTTGCTCATCACGCTAATCCTTCTCTTGCTCGCGGCCTCCCTCTTTGTGTGCTCATTAAGCTCGTTCCTCCTGCTACTCAGCTCGTTCATCTTGCTTCCACACATCACCTGTGAGTCCTCTTAACCTACTTCTACTTCTAGGGTTTTCTTTCTTTTTAAGATTTTTGTTGTTTAGTACCTTTGCATGGCGTTTTAATTATTGTGATAGTTAAGGAGCTTATCTGTTTGATAATTACCAGTTCTTTTGCCTTTGCTGATGTTGTTCAGTACATTTTGTGGAATGTGTATTCTGTTGAAGATTTTTGTTGTTGCTCAGTACATTTCGTGGAATATATGTGTACTCTATTTTGTGAGGTCATGTTCGATTGTAAGGATTATGTGAGGATACTAACTTGTAGCTTTTTATTGAACATTAACTTTTGACATGTTGTTTCAGGAAAATGGATCCTTCACAGCAAGGCAGTGGTGAGACTGGTGAGAACAGGACAATTAGGTGCGGACGGACCATCATGAAAGCAGTCCGTGTTATGAGGAGTAAAGGACTGAAGTTTGAGGTAACAATTTAAGGCAATGTTGAAAGTGCATTTTTTATTAAGGTCTTTTTGGATCCGCTTCCTTCTTTGCTCTCGACCTTCCTTCCTCTCTTTCTTTGTTTTCTGGATTAATAGAATTTTGTTAGAATGAAGAAAGGGCTGCCAAATGCTCTGTTTTCTTCTTGTTTTGCAGCAATGGCCCTTCATTCTTCATTCCTATAGCATGGATTCTAAGCAATTTAATAAGTTTACACTCTACTAACTTGTTTAACATTTACATGTATTAGGTTGGTTGGGATTCGGATGGTGTACCCGTTAACCCCAACAAGAAATATTTCGTAGGCTATATTGAGTTCCTTGCTCGCACAATGGTTCCAATTACTGAAAATTGATAGCCAGGTGTGGACGACGAACTCAAAAAACACATATGAGAAGAAGTTGAGGTTAGATACATAGTACTCTTACAATTTGTGCATTAAACTATTTATTGAAACATACTTAACATCAGTAGAACTTGTGTTATTGCAGGCTGGCTTTCATATTGATCCAAAGCGCAGAGACTATGTGCTCAAGGAAACAAGTGCTTTGGCTAGATATTTTCGCACGCAAATAGCCAAACACATCTTCGATAAAGATGGTAATCTAATTGACCATCCACCGCGCACTTATGCCCGAGTGATCGATGATAGCCAATGGAGGGAATTTGTTGCCCAACACCAAACCGAAGAGTTCAAGGTGAAATATCTATTCGTGAGGTGTGCCATGCTTACGTTATGTTTTGAATATAATTATGCAATGATACATATATTGTGTTTTGAAATAGAAACTCAGCGAAGCAAACAGGAAACGAGCATTGAAGCCGAAGTACCCATACAGATTATCGCGTATGGGATACGCTTGCCTAGCACAACAGATGGTATACAGACACACATAATGCATTTTAATTTCAACTATCGTGTATTAAATTTAAACAATTAAGTGTTATTTGTGATTTTTTTGCTTCTCTTAATATAGTTGTAGGAGTCTGGATCGGACACCACATCCATTCCTCGCCATCTCTGGTGGAAGCGTGCTCATGTTTCCAAGAAGGAGAAAATTAGAGATGAATCTGTTGAAGAAGTGATCAGCACATGTGTAAGTACGAATTCCCAAATAAATAATAATAATTTATTATACACATAACTGAGAATTTTTATATTTGCTTTAGGAGGCTATCTCACAATCTGTCTCCCAAGAGGACTTGGCCAAGCGTATTGTAACACCCCGATTTTCAGGGCATTACTGTAGCAAATGAACAGTAAATAAACATGCGGAAATCCTTCAAGATTACGAAAATGCAAGTGTATTGTTTTTCAAATCATTCTAAGAACTTCATGCATTACTTATATATAGATACCTTATTTAACAAAACATATATGGTACATAATTAAGTGAGCAACGTCGGTGATATAGTTTTGAAATCAACAGACTCGTTTATAAAAGAAAAACCTGCTGTCACAATTAAAACCCAACCCAGACATCCTACTCCGTCATACCTCCTACGATGCCACGCAGGGCGACCGCATAAAGGTACATTATCCCAAAACTCTACCCTACCCTGGGCATGCTCATGTACAGACACAAAATCAAATAACTATCTCTAGTCTTCAAGTGACAAGATATTTGTCCTACTCCCTCGAGCTGTCTTTAGTTCGGCATCCTCCGGGTACTCTTCGGCTAACAATTGTCCAGCTAGCGACAAATCGCCATGAAATACAAACAGCAAACAGGTGCAAGGGTCAACTTCCAAAACAAGCAGTACCAATAAGCAATTCACGTCATTATATAGAATATTAGCAGAAGGGAAACCACATCGCAAGGACATAGTCAAATAAGGCTAATGGGCATACAAGCAAGCAGTCCAATCAAGTAACAAGCAACAAGTACAGATTATAGTTATAAGACTCGGGTGGTCAAAGACCCTAGGACTCCTATATGAACGCACAACTCTAGTTGTACAAAAAGTTTTTATCCAGATATGACACCAACTCCCGCAGGCAGGTGGGACACTCTTCCGAACTCCGTACGAACTAGAAAGTAGGATGGTCAGTCGAGAGTTTCCTCTTACACGAGAACGCTCTGTAATAACACCCTGATAGGGTGCATCTTCCAGTCCGTGACTCTGTATAGCCCCAAACCAAGATGACTTCAAAGAATGCTTGACACGACATGAAGACAACAACTCAAACTAGGACTTAGTCATCTAAAGACGTGGCCTAACATAGCTTCATAATTAACAATAATCATGTAGAGCATACGCACATATCTAAGAATATATAAATCATGTCGAAAAGGAATCATGCTTACAATTATCAATATAGCAAGAAACATCCAATAAGTCAAGCCACAATTTCACATCAAATTCAACGATGTCACACATCAAACAATTCTAATTCAGTATATCAGATGCCTTCAGATACTTGCATTAATATCACAATCAATACAGTTTTAAATCAGGTCGTTCTCAGAAGCCATCAACTACAATTTCAGAAATCATAGTGCATACGTTCACATAAATTTATACTTATTCTAGTAGCTAATGAAACGAAGTGCCCTTACCTTAATGACCTGTAAGACCCCGAATTTATTGTAATTGTAGTTTAGTCCTTGAACTTGTTTGTAATTGCTTTTTAGTCCTTGGACTTCTTTTATTTGTGAATTGACCCCTGAGTTAAGTAATGAAATTATATCCTTGGGATATTTAATTTATTGGTTGGGTCATGATTGCATGCCTTGAGGAACATCTAAATAGTTTTGCTTGATTTGTAACAAGAATGACTTGGGCTTAGCGGTTAAGATTTTTGTGTACGGTTACATGGCACAGGTTCGAACCTTCGTGAGAAAGGTTTTGTTTTAATTCTGAATTTTTGAGTGGTTAGACATTTTTGAATTTCAAATTCAAAATTAGGTTAATGAGTGTTAATAGAGCTTTAAATCAGATTTTTAAGAGAGAGTTATGGGTATTAAGGGGGAATAATGGTGGTTAATGGTTCTCTAAGGCTTTAATGAGTGTTGAAGGAGAATCATGGCTAATGGTGATGGTATGGGCGGCTCCACCTCTCCCTTTTGATGCTGAAAATCTGATCAGCTCAAGTATTAGAGACTCTCTTTTGAAATTGAAAACCAACAAGAGAATTAAGTGGTATTAAGGTGATTTATGAGAGTTATTATCTTGTCCTTTGCTTTGATGAGCTTTGAAGGCCAAATATTCTGAATCAAGGAGGCATGGGGTGTGCTCTTCCTCCCTACTAGTTTCTGGAAACTCAAACTTAAGAGTGTTGGCTTCCATTGCTTGGTGCACACAAGAAATTGCAAACAGAAACCTAGAACACTAGAGCAAGGAAACCTTTGAAGTTTTGCTGCACTTTGGAGTATATTGTCAACCTTCTCTCTTCCTTTTTGTGGTGTTCAAGATCTTCTCTCCTCCCTCCTCTTGGTGTTCAAACCTTGCTCCTTAGTCCTTTTCAAGTGCCTTGTGTCGGTTCAATCGGTAAGAGACTAGACCCTTCTAAATTCTGAGTTTCTTGGAGATCAATCTCTTGTTTCCTTCTAGGGTTAATTGGTCTTGTTTTAACCTTTTTTTTTCATCAAGCTCGAGGTCCTCTATATTCTGGAAGAGCTAGGGTCGTGCTACACGTAAGCTTGATCAACTCTATCAACAAGGTTGGTATCTCCTCTCATCTTTCGTTGAAAACCTCGTGACCTTTCTTGTTCAAAATGAATTTTGATGAAATTAGAAACCTTTGAATTGTTGAGTAGGAAACTTGTTTATTAGGTTATATTATAGGTTCTAATCATTGAAGAATTTTAGTTCTGAAAGGATTTGATTAAAAATGAATTTTCGGGTGAAAAACTTTGTTTTTAGGGTTTCTGGCAGGGAGCCACCGCATGGGCACTGGACTCCCAACGCCTGGGCATTGGAATTCTGCCTAGTACGTGTTTCCAGACAGAGTCCCAACGCTCTAGCGTTGGAACCTAGTGCTCAGGCGCTAGGCCTCTGCCAGCAAATTATTGTTTTTGCTTTGTTGTTCTAAAATTCTTTGGAATTGTTTTCCGACCTTTCCCATGATTGTTGATGGAGGTGTACATGTTTGTTTTGTCTTACAAGGTTTGGATTCACTTGCATGAAACCCTCTCGGAGGTAAGGGTAACTCGTCTTTGGATTTACCTATGTCAGTTGTGTTTGTTGCATTCTGTTTTGTATTCTCTATTGAGTTTGTGTTTGAAGAAGCTTGATTCTGGATTTTGATAGAATATACAGTATGATGGTTATATTTGTGAAATGATGGTTTATTTGAAGATAATGGTTTGTGTTATTTGAAGATAACATGGTGCTTTTTGAGAAGAAGAATTATAACATGCATATGATAAACTATGACTGAGGATTTTGTGTTAACTGTTTGTTCATGAGAATGTTAATTTATATTGTCATAACATATGCATTATTGTTAGGATTTTTAGGTTGATGTGACGGTACTTTGTCCCGTGGGATCAACTGAGGATTTTTAAGTTGATGTGACGGTAATTTGTCCCGTGGGATCAACCAAGGGCAATGTGGTGGTACTTTTTCCCACGTGATTGTCCTGACCCGGTTTAGGGTGAATATTCACCATGTTTATGCATATAGACATTGAGGACCTTGCATATACTTATTTGATCTTGCAAATTGAGAAAATATGTTGTTGATATCATTGTTGTATGGTGTTGATTCTGTTTTGTAAATTCTCTTGTTGCTGTTTTTTTTTATCACAAATTGTTGTATGTTATTTTCTTGATTTTCGAGTTAACCCTTTCTTCTTGTTTTGTTTGACTTGTTTGGGCGCTTAACGCCGTAGATGTCCAGGGAAATGAGGCTCAAGAAGGATGACTCGGAAGTTAGACAAGTGATGGAGAAGACTCAAAGAAAATGAAGAACATTGAAGAAGAATAATTTCTGTTTTTACGCCGTTTGAATTTTTAGCACATGTTGTGCCACTTTAATTATTTTGGAACTATGTCGCGTTGTTTGAGATAATTATATTTTATTATGGGGCGATTATTATTTATAATTATTGAGAGACGGTGTTTTTGAACACTTGAGTTTTTTGAGAGGTTTCAAGTATAATTTCTGCATTTTTACTATGTGACCCTCAATCCAAAAATTGGGGTGTTACATTTGTGGTATCAGAGCAATGGTTAAGATAACCAGCGTTGTTGGGTAATATTATTCTGATTTCGATCGATGGGGTGTCGAACGAAAGAAGAATTTTATGTTATTAAATGGTTGTGATTATTGTTTTAAGATTGTCTTAAGTGGACGATCTAAATATTTATGATTGACTAACATCTTTTGCTTTTTTTCTTTTCTGGATTAACCGTTAATTATTCTTACAAGCAGGAGTAAGAGATTAACGAGTTTAGATACAGAAATGGCTGAGCAGTACGTGGGGAATCTGAGGTCGATCGCTATCGCTAACTTAGTCAAGTTGGTAACGATTCACGAGAATGCTGTTGCGGCTCGTGCGGAAGAGGAAGCAAACCATTCTGTTGCGGATGCTGTTGCACTGATGAGGGCGGTGTAGTGGTTAGGCCTCGAATGTTACCTGACGATGGAGGTGAAGGCAGTAGACATCGAAGCGACCAACAAATGCATTAAGGAACTGCGAACAAGAGGTGGACCAATTAGGTCGCATCAAGAAAAGAACGACAAGGGCAAGGAACCGTATCAACGCACCCCGACCAAGGAGCACATTGCTGATTCAGACCGACATGCTGGAGATAGACGAGGCATCCGAGGAGTGCTAAGGCCACTAGAGGAGGTCGAATATTTTAGATGCAGGAAGATGGCACTACGCCAACAAATGCACGGAGAGCCCGATGGTGTGCTGGAATTGCAAAAAGCCGGGACACACCACAAAGAATTGCCAGACTGCAAAAGTTGGAGAGGTGAGCAATGTCGTGGAAGGACGAGATGAAGGCGCAGTACTCTGAACTATCCCTTGACCTTAGGCTTTGAGGACGAAACTCTTTTGGGAGTAGTATGATTAGATCGTCGTTTTCTAATGTTATGAGTAGACACTTTGTTATCTTTGATGCTATGTTTTAGTTTTGGTTGACCTTGTTTGACTCTATTATTATTGAAATAAGCCTTGTGCCAGTTAATAACTTTTGTATTTATCACAAAGATTTAGAAGATCATATTTTCTTGGTTTGTTTAAAAATATAAGGAGGTAATAGATCATGTTTTACAGATGTCTGAGTTTCTGGACTTCTATCTTTCAAAGTCCTCCTTAAGAAGAGGAGCTTTGAAGGTCTTGTTAGCAGCTAGCGTTGGAGAATCATCGACAGATGATGTGCAGGATATTCCTATCGTTTGTGATTTTGCAGATGTATTTCCTAAAGATGTGCCAAGAATACCCCCTGCTCACGATATCGAGTTCTCGGTCGATTTGGTTCCTGGAATCGGACCTATCTTTATTGCACCTTACCGGATGGCACCAGCGGAGCTAGCAGAGCTGAAGAGCCAGATGGATGATCTCATGGGGAAAGGATTCATTCGACCTAGTGTTTCTCCATGGGGAGCGCCTGTATTGCTTGTAAGGAAGAAGGATGGCAGATCCCGACTTTGTGTGGATTACAGGCAGATAAATAAAGTGACAATAAAGAATCATTATCCTTTGCTAAGGATTGACGACCTGATGGACCAGCTTTGAGGAGCGACGATTTTCTCGAAGATCGATATGTGATCTGGTTATCACCATATTCGAGTTAAGGAAGCAGACATTCAGAAGACAGATTTTCGTACTCGCTATGGACACTATGAGTATGTAGTGATGTCGTTTGGAGTTACGAATGCGCCAACGATATTCATGGATTACATGAATAGGATTTTTAATCCCTTCCTCGACAGGTGTGTGTTTGTGTTTTGTTGTTGATCTTGTGACTAGTGTGTGTGGTTTACAACTTGTCTTTACAGGTTCGTGGTCGTTTTTATCGATGATATCTTGATCTACTCGAGGAGTAGAGAGGAGCACGAGGAACACTTGCGTCAGGTGTTGTCCGTTCTTCGCGACTCATTATGCGAATGCGTCTAAGTGTGAATTCATGTTGGAAGAAGTGAAGTTGCTAGGCCATGTCATTTCTAAGGAAGGCATTGTTGATCCTAATAAGGAGGATGAGGTGACGAAGTGGGAATAGCTGAAGATTGTGACAGATATTCAGGGCGCGGAGGATAAATATGTCGCCAATCCCAGCATGAAAATCTCTGTGTGAGGTCGACATGCCTAGCATGGAACAATGTGATCACCATATTAACTGAAGCCGGCGAGAAGAAGTCACTCGCCCCACAGGAGTTGCTGCCATCCTACAAGTCCAACTGAGCCCAGCAACATGAAACAACTCGCCATACCGCAACTTGATCACCAATCTAGAAAGTGTAAGTCGGATGAAGAATCACTCGCCAGGTTGGGTTGGGGTACTCGCCCAACCGTGCCTCATGCTTTCCTCCTCCTGTTACCTGTTTTATATATTGCTCAACTGCAAACACAATCATTAGTTCTCAAAGTCGCCACTAGACCATAGTTTTGAAAGAAATAATTTCAAGGTCGCCACAGGGCCATTATATTGAAAGAAATAATTTTTGGGGTCGCCATTGGACCATTGCTTTGAAGAAATAATGCTTTGAAGAAATAAAGTTTAAGGGCGCTTCTAGGTCACTGTTTTGAAAGAAATAAAGTTTAAGGGCGCTTCTACGCCACTGTTTTGAAAGAAATAAAGTTTAAGGGTGCTTTTAGGCCACTGTTTTGAAAGAAATAAAGTTTAAGGGCGCTTCTGAGCCATTGTTTTCAAAGAAATAAATTTGAGGGCGCCTATGGGCCATTATTTTTGAAAGAAATAATACTTTAAGCCGCCACTGGACCGTTTTGATAAAAGTGGTATTCTAGGCCGCCACTGGACCGTTATATACTTTGCACGCATGGTTTCCGCTCGCGTAACGAGCCGTACTCGCATGGCTCTTCTAACGAGGCTTGGGGTTGCTGAAGGTGCAAGAAACACAAAAGAAAGGGGGGGTTTGAATTGTGTGACCCATTTTTTGATTTCTTTTCTCAAGAGTTGTATGTTAATTATCTATCAGCTTTCATTTATATTTAACATAAGTCATTCTTGGAAATATGTGAGACTGCATGAAATTCATTTAATAGATTCTGAAGGATGATTACTTATTTTTCAAGATTGTTTGTTAGTTATAAACGCATGAATAAGTATGCAGCGGAAAAGCAATATAACATGGAAATAAAACACACATGGTTTTTATCCTGGTTCACCCCCATAATCGGTAGGGCTACGTCCAGTCCTTGGCTTCACCAAGATTTTCACTATTTAAACAAATAGTACAAGTATTTTCAGGGACTTCTCCCAACAAGTATTCTAAGGACTTCTCCTATCAAGTATTAGAAGGACTTCTCCTTGCAAGTATTATGAGGACTCCTCCTTACAAGTATTATCAGGACTTCTCCTTACAAGTATTCTACAGGACTTCTCCTGACACCTTTTTCAAGGGTTGACTTCTCTACATGGTTCTCTTCTTAATAAGAGTGGGCAGAGGAAATTAAGCTCGGTTTACAGAGAGGATAGGAGTTTGGGTTCTCTGTTTAGGAGGGTGTGTGAGTTGGGAAACATAAGAGTAAAACTCTATAAATTTTTCTCACACAAGCTCATATACTCAGGCAGGGATAGGCTTGAGGCATCCTGAGTATGAACCAAGGTTCCTTGGCTCTTGGGACAGACTTAGTTGGCATATGGAAGTTTAAGTCTAAGTTGCCCAAATACTTCGGAGGCAGGATTTTCTATTTATATCTTCAATTGCTTCTTCTTCTTGAGAAAGAGAGAAAAACTGTCTGAAGTGCCTCTTCCTCTCTGAGCTGCGCGTAACGGCTAGTTCTGCATCTTTCAGTAGGCGTAAGTCAATATCTGAGATTTCTCTGCAAGCGTAAGATATGATCTGCAAATCATCAGTTCATCTGGGTTGATGTCGTCTGGCTCCATGCTGAGCAAGTAGCTTCGAGCTATGACTTCAGTATTTAATGCGTGAAGAAATAGCAGTGAAGCTTGCTTTGACCATTTTGCCCCAGTGCTTGCCAGCTAATACTCATTATGTGCTTTGGTCAGATATTTGAATTTCGACCGTTGAGAGTGTACGATGCTCAGAGATTCTTGCCGTTGATTCCGCAATGTCAGCTTGATTTGAGGGAAAGTAGAATATCAGCGGGACCAAGGAATATTGTATTAATTGTGTCCCTTTCTACTTTCTGCCACAGCTAGTATGTTAATAAATGTGTAGACGAGGTAGGAGTCTTTTGATCCACGAAGTAATTACTCCAGATGAGGAAAATAAATTCTTTAATACTTCGATAATCCTAATGTCCTCGAAAACCACATTTCTTGATCTCTGTACCTTTGGCGCAATTGATACTTGAGCGGACGGATTCTTCCTTGTAGCTTGGCAGACGTAGTCTCCATTCAATGCTTGAAATTCCGCTGCAAAGTAGTTGGTATTGGCAGACGAACTTTCCTTCATTCAGTCTTTCTTATGTATTAGGATCTTCTTGTCTTGTAGATGACTGATTCTCTTCTTTTGATCTCATTGAAGTTCTTTCATTTGATAGAATTGATTCACAACTTCCTTTTGTGATGCTAGAGAACCTTTGAGGCTGAAAGAGTTTCTTCATAGATTAACCTGCCCTTTCAATTCTGACTGGAGCAGTCATCTTAAGTGGCAGACTGCTTTGTCTTCTCAAGATAGGCTTTGACTCGAGCGAGCAGATTCTGATGAAGTGTTCTCAGATGTTGGATGTTGTTGCCGCTTTAGCTCTCATGATTCACCGGACTGTCTCATGCAAGAGTACTTTCCTCCGTATATTTTTGACATAGTCTTCTTCATGGTGACCGGACGAACTCCTCTGATGGACTAATATTCTTGATGATGCTTTGAAGTTTACTCAGTCCTTTTAGAGATAGTTATTCCTGTACATGAGAGTTTTCACTGTGTTAGGAAATCCAGTTTAAAACGATATTGAACCTTAAAGAAATTGTTGATTATCAAAACATAATTATTCATTTAATTGTTTGAATCTAACAATCTCCCCCTTTTTGATAATGACAATTTCTTTCAGAAAAATGTCTATTTGAGATTTTGATTTGTCATTTAATTACTGTAAAAAAAAATGAATGTTATGAATTTTCTTCAGAAAGGTTCAGTGTATAGAAAAACATTATCGCAGGACTTAGACAGAGATATTCTTGTTTTAGGCGGACGATTTTGATTAACTGGATTTGCCTACTTTTGCTCCCCCTAAATATGATATTCCCTAGTTGAGATTTTTGTGTAACACATATTTATCTAAATAAGCTCCCCCCAAGCTGATGCGGGATATGTTTAATAGCAGCCAGCCTTTGCCTAATTCTTTATGTTTTTCTTAATTCTTAATTCTTTACTCTCACCCTACTCACTCCTTTTTCTTTACTTAAATCTTATCTTCTCCCCCTTTGTCATTATCAAAAAAAAAAAATTTAAGTAATAGAGAAGGGGATCAGGTGAATTAAGCAATAATAAGAAACAAAACAAGGTATAATGGAGATGCTCAATAAGAGATATATATAAAGATAAGTGCAAATAGCGTGCATAAAAGAAATGAACAGAGAGAGTAGTAGAAAGAGGAATAATCAGTCAGTTTTCTTCTGCCGAGACTCGTAGTCTTTGCGAATCATTTCTTCAATGATTTGGAGGTGAGCCTCCAACTTAGCAGAGAGGGACTGTTCCATCGTGTCAGCTCGTTTGAAGATGTCGCTGCGCAGTGTCTGATTCTCTTTGGAGTTGTTGGAGAAGGATCTTGCAACTTCTTCAGACAACTCTTTTATGGCAGTTCTAGCATCGAAGGGCTCTTCAGTGGATGGCATTGCATGCGACTCCTTTTGCTTGGGGATTTCCTCAGTTGAGGAGGGATGATCATTTGAGGAGGTAATGGTGGGTTGAGCCACTGTAGTTTCAATCTCCACGGTTTTGTTTAAATTATCAACAGCAGGGATTCCTCTTGGAGATAATGATAGAACATCATCTAGACTTTCCTCAGAGTCTGAGGAGATGACAACTACTTCTTTAGAATCAGTTAAAATATGAATTTGATGAGCGACTGATTCGTGCTGTGAGTAGACAACTATTTTATGAGTCACGTAATGACCCGCACACCCTATGTTTGTGCTATTTGTCTGTTATGAGGCTTTGGCCCACCTGAACGGGGCTTTTGCTCGACCTTATTCCGGTGAGACTTTGGCTTGATTTAATTCGATCAAGGCTTTGGCTCGCATAGCGAGGCTTCTGCTCAGTGAGACTTTTTGCTCGGATCCTAGTGGACGCTGGGGTTGCCCAAGGCTTGGCTCAATAGACTGGCTCGATTTAATTCGATCAAAGCTGGGCTTTCTTCGCCGTATTGCACAAGGGTTGCGCATAGTAATTTCATAGGTCACATCTCTAGACCACTCTTCTATTTGGATTTTTAAAATTAGAATTTAGACCGCCACTGGGCCTTGTGTTATAAAAAACCCTTTAATAACCTCAAATTGCCTCTTTATTGAATTGAACTAGATCGCCACTAGACTTTTATTCGGACGCCCCACATTTGTGCCAATTTGCATAATATTGACATGTGAGGCGGGCGAATGTTGCCGCCAGGGACGCCTCTGTAGAATTTTTTCATAGGGATAATTCTCCACGCCCTTGATTTGTACTACCTTACCTGCTACATTATGCGTACCTCGAGTTTTCTTCCTAACAGGTAATTTCTGCACAACAACAAAAGCTTCTGTCATCTTTTGAGTGCACTGGACAATATTCAGGACTATGATCTTCTAAACCGTGGAAAATAGTGAAATATTCCCTAAAGTCTGCTTGAAAGGTATCTTTGCTATATTGAGTAGTTAAATAAAGCAAACGATGTCCTTTGATATTTCTAGCAACAAAACTTGAAATTTCAACTCCAATCAAAATTTTAAACTTAAACATAGAATTCAACCAAAGTTGAAGAAGCCATAGAGGACCAGTAGCAAGAAAATAATGGTCAGGATCAGATTCTTTTTGAAGGGTACAAATAGCTTCACCAAGATATTGGTAAAAAGAGCCTAAAATAAGTTTGCTAAGACAAATGCCAGTACCTTCATGAAGTATTTGAGTTAAGTTCAAAAGCTTCAAAGGAATTCGAAGAAATCTAGTGCAAAAGACATAATTAGAAAGCCAAATAAGAAGAAAATCCACATGCCCTTCATCAGAAACTTCGTTAGAATCTGGCTTATAATTTTAATAAATAAAGGAACTGAAAGCCAAAGATTTTGTGACAAGAGAAACATAAGATTTTTGTTCAATATTGAGTCGATAAACAACTCCAATTGGTTGAAGACCAATGATAACTGCTATGTCGAAAAGAGCTGGGGTAATCATCCCAAAAGGAACATGGAAAGAGTTGGTTGAGCGTTCTCAAAAGAAAAAGGAACTCAATAACATAGCAGGATTGTAGAGAATTTTTTACTCAGAAAGTTGAATAAGATCGAAAATACCTAGCTTTTTCCAAATCTCACTTTTTCTAAACTCTACCTTAGCTAACCATTTGAGGTAAATTTCAGAATCAGTTGTGGGAACAGACCAAAAAGCCCTAGCAGGATTAGATAAAAAGGAAAGATGATATTTATCCCTAAAAGCAAGAATCAATTTAGTTTCTTTCTCACAAGGGTGAAACACATCAACAAACTTATGACGTTTCAATTTGAAAGGACCAAGAGTGGCATGAGTTTTACCTTTGAGAGAGAAAGGAATGAGTACCTAAGACTTCCAAATCTCAAGCTTCGAAGCTTCTTTGGGAGGTTCTGGAATGTATTAACAGTGGCCCTCTTGAATTAGAACATCAATGTTGGCAGCCAAAGGAACTTGGTTTTCTTCAGTGGTATGGTTTGTTAAAGATGTGGCCATTGTAGAGATTGAGAGAGCAATATGATCGTGATATGAAACCAGAGAAACGATTTGAAAAGAAGAAGAAGTGGTTGAGGTTTGCAGAAAAGTAAAGGGAAAGGAATTGATGTATATATAGGCTTATAGGGCTTTCAAGGTGAAAGGTTGTGGATTTCAAAATAAATCCAATTATGAGAATTTTGGGATCCACCAAGTGAACTTAATTTAATATTAAATTCCTTTCACTGTGCACGTTTCCAAGATACTAATGATGGAATTTACTGCTGCAAAACGTGGGTACACACGTTAAAGTTTGTGGAGATCGTGGGTAGTAGAACCGTTTTGGAATGGTTTGATTTTGAAGAACAAATTTCGACTAAAATGTCACCT
The DNA here is from genome assembly GCA_030819835.1 of Acmispon strigosus. Lineage (NCBI taxonomy): Eukaryota > Viridiplantae > Streptophyta > Magnoliopsida > Fabales > Fabaceae > Acmispon > Acmispon strigosus. The sequence goes on along the minus strand of JAUAMA010000007.1, from coordinate 16,817,979 downwards.
TTCTTCAGAGATGTTATCATTCAAAAAATGACATTTTTGGGGGGCATCTGTTAGCCTGAAATTTTACTAAAGGTAAAATTAGAATATTTGTATTTTCTCGACATAAGTGATTGATTTTCAACAAAGAAGTATGATGAAAAATTGGCTACGTGTTAGTAAAGATTTCGCATTTATGTTTCTCGACCAGTGGATGGTCTAGTCGAAATAAGACATCAGTCTTGGCCAAGATTCACTTATAGTGTGCTACATCAGTCGAGAAAGAGTCAACTTGATCAACAGTTGTGCAGTTGAAGAAAATTTAAGATCGAGGACATGTGGAGTGGCTGAAGACCGTCGATGAAGACAAGTTAAGGACATGCGTGTGTTTTGTAATATTTAGTCGCTGTCGGTAGTTAATTTCTTAGGTCTATAAATAGTACTTTGCTGGCTGTAATTGATTTTTTTTATAAGCTAAAGAACTGCATTGAAAGGGGGCGCTAGGGGTGCCCCAACCCTTAATACAAATGAAGGGGAAAAGAAGGAAAACAAAAGAGAAGATTACAAAACCAGAGCAAAAGTCATAGACATAAATCAGTCTAAAGATGATAGCACCAGTATTGTAAAACCTGGAAATTTCCCTAGAAATTAAATAATTATTTAATTATTCCAGGGTACTGTTTGGATCCGCTCGGCGGCATCAGCAAGCGTTATCGACGAGCGAAGTACTGGTGAAGCACCTTTTACAGCACTTGGTAGGAAACCAAGCTAGACCAGACTTTGAGTTCGGACGAGAATAAGACGTTCCCACTATCACCATGACGTTCAGCGAAGAATTTTGTGAAGAACGACTGTAATATTGATATGGTTTCCTCTCGGAGCCCGGGAACGATTTTTCGAGCTAACGGGACTTTTAGCTGAAACTTTAGTAGGCGAAACGGACGACTTCGGGACCTCGGATCGAGAATCTAAAAAGCTCCAAAAGATTTCTTTTGGCGTTTCGAGAAAAATCGACCCGGCCCCGAATTGTGCGGGCCCGGTACCCCGAAACCAATAAACGACCACGGGGCAGATATTCTCAGTGACACTGTGGTACTCACTGATGACCAGAACCTGATGATGACCGGTGACTTGACACACTGACGCAATGACGCATTAACGCACTGACGCGTCATGATTAAGAATTTATTAATAAACAAACCTAGATGTTTATTAGAACTTTCTACGCTTAGAGTTTAGTCCCTGAACTTTGAAAACCTTACGGTTTGGTCCTCGAACAGTAAAAGTTTTTTTTTTACCTTAACCATTTACCATTTTCACTTAGGTCCTTAAGGTAAGAAAAAAATTAAAACCCCACCCCATTTTTCCCTCCAAACCCACGGCCAAGGGCCACTAAAGGGGTGAAACCCCACCCTTAATTCACTTAATGAGTCATAAGTGAAAATTTTGAGTGTTAAGACTTGAAAATTTGCTCTTGAAAGCTTAGGAAATTTGGGAATTGAATGTGTGGAAATTTGAGTTTTTGGGCAAATTGGATTTTGAAACTAATAGTTGAGATTAGGGTTTTTTTACATTCTGAAACTTGGGGAAAATGAAGTGGAAATTTGTATTAGAAGTTATATTTTTGGTTGTGAAATTGATTTGGAAAATTTAGAGAAGTGTTGGGTGAAAATTTGAGAAATTTAGGGTTTTTAGAAGCTTGGACAGAATTGAACTTGGTGTTATTTTTGTGTGCTTTTGCTTTCAAAAATCTTGATTAAGGCCTCAAAATGGTTTGTAAGCATCTAGCCTTGATGCTCTTTAATTGGTTTGAAATTTCGGAAAAGTTAGGTTTCATAAGTTAGGGTGAAGAAGCGGTATGCTATGTTAGATCAAATAATTAAATAGATTATTATGTTTTGATAATTAACAATTTCTTTTCAATAACGTTCTAACATAGTGAAAATTATCATGTACAGGAATAACCATCTCTGAAAGGAATGAATAAACACCATTGCCTTATCAAGAGAATTAGCTTGCCAGAAGAGTTCGTCCGGTTCGTATAAATCAGTTTGATGGCGCTAGAAAGAAAGATATTCAAAGTACAAGATTGTCTGGTAAATCAAGAGAGATGAATCAACAAGCTTCAAATGACCAGCGTCTCTTCTTACGACCACCTGATGGAAATCTTCTCACCCAAATCAAGCCTACTTGAAGCAGCTGAATCAGTCCACCACCCGAATCTACAAAGATCAAATGTAAAGACTGTATTGTTTTAAGGTGAAAGAGTATAACAATCTTGAAGAAACTCCGTCTGCCTTGAGTTTGAATCCTTCTTTTCAAACTTCTCCTTTAGTCCATGCTTCTTCTTTTGAATGTATGGACATTCAGACTTGATGTGACCAGATTTTCCATACTCAAAACATGTGATCTTTTGTGAAGAGGAGGAGGGTTCATTTCCCTTTTGACAACTTCTAGATTTCATATCTTTCCTTTGTGAGAATCTTCGAAAATTCTTGACTATTAAGTCCATGTTCTCATCATCTTCTGACTCTGCATCATATTCATCATTGATGCTTTATTTGGCTTTTAGAGCAATAGGCCGATGTATCTTTTCATTGTTTTCATATTGCTCAAGTCTGTTTCACTTCAAATCATGTTCTTGAAGTTTTCCCAAAAGAGTAGCCAGAGTCATGTTGGAGAGACTCTTCTTCTTTGAGATAGCAGTGTCCTTTGGTTGCCATGTTCTTGTAAGGGATCTTAACACTTTCAGGTTTATGGCATAATAAGAGAATTCCTTACCACGAACAATCAAGTGATTCAATATACGTGTGAACCGCTTTTGCATATCAAGTATGCTTTCTCCAGGTAACATTCTGAACATCTCATATTCTTGTGATAGAACATTGATCTTGAATCTTTTGACTTCATCAGTCCCTTCGTGTGTAACCATTAGCCGTTATGTGCTTTCCGGAGAGGAAGAAGCACTGCGGGCAGGTTTTCACTCCTACTGTGGAGAATGTACGAAGATCTTCAACTGAAGATATATATAGAGAACCTTGCTCCCGTAGCAACTTGGCGACTAGAACTAAATTATACACAACTCAATCTAGTTCGTCCAAAGACCAAGGCAACCTTGGTCTCAGCTCAGAAAACTTCAAGTCACATCTAAACCTGAGCTGTGTTGCTTATGTGTGTAGAAACCTTATAGAGTGTTACTCTCATCATACTCTACACACATAACTTAGGACAAGAGATCAGCTTGCTTATGATCTCTCTGTTCATTAAGCTTCATTTCTTCTACCCACTCTTATCAAGAAGAGATTTTTGTAGAAAAGAAAAATCCTGAAAAGGTGATAGGAGAAGTCCTGATAATACTTGTAAGGAGGAGTCCTAAGAATACTCGTAAGGAGAAGTCCTTCAAATACTTGTAAGGAGAAGTCCTTCGAATACTTGATAGGAGAAGTCCTTAGAATACTTGTCGGGAGAAGTCCCTGATAATACTTGTACTATTTGTTGAAATAGTGAAAATCTTGGTGAAGCCAAGGACTGGACGTAGCCCTGTCGGTTTGGGGGTGAACCAGGATAAAATCATGTGTTTTATTTTCATTTTATTGCATTTCCGCTGCATGTCTTTCTTTTTGTTTGTATCTTGCAAACATTTGTGGAAACCAAATAAATGTTGTTCATAACTTATAAAATGAATTTCATGACTTCTTACATAAATGATCCATGTCAAATATAGATGAAAGATGATGAATAAGTTATATGTAATACATGGTAAAAGAATTTTGTAAAATGATACACACAATTCAAACCCCCCCTTTCTTGTGTATTTATCGCACCTATATTTGGTATCAGAGCTTAACTCTCTGAAAAATACCAACATCTTAACAAATGGAGAGTATAAAGATCCAAGGAAGCACATGATGTTCTCAACCAAATGCAATCTCTACCCACTTTACAATGGCAGGAGAACATGACAAGGAAGCCTATTTAAGAAAGGAACCAATTTTTGTTTACAGGTAAATGAAGATAAAAAGGAAAGAAATTCATGCTGATCCAAGAAGAAGAAACAAGCAAGGACTCTCACTCTTACTACCATCAAGAGAGCACCTAACGATTTTTTTTAAAGGGAGGATAAACTATGTAGCTACAAGAAATACAAATGAGGTAACTCTGATCTCATAAATATTCAATACTGCTCATTTCTTCTTCTCTGCTTAAAGTCGATCAAATGACATATCAAAAAAAAAAAAAAACTGAGCTTCCTCACTCTAGAAATAAACGATCTCAGCATATGACAAATTAACAGTCATTTGAAAGAAATTGAAATTGTGTAAATTTTCAAATCTTTATGAGTCATTCCCTCTGAAGAATCATTAAAATCACTCAATTACTTTTATGTATACTCACCCTTATATATATATTCATATACATGCATAAACTTTCAAGTCCTAAAGTTTCACTGTTAGTACAGATAGCAACCTGAGAGGGGGGGGGTGAATCAGAGTTGCCCCTATTTTCGCGTAATAGTACCAAACGACTTTCAGCGCAATTAGAGTTGTAACGTACGAGCGTTGTTGCAGCGGAATATTGTAATTGCTTGAAAGTAAAATATGAAGGAGAAGGAAATGACACAGAGAGTTTTATCCTGGTTCACCTTCAATCCACCGAAGGCTACGTTCAGTCCCTCAAAGAAACCCCTTGAGGATTTTTCCACTATTGATAAAAATTACTTACAAGTTCCTAACCCAAGGACCCCAAGAATTTCTACCAATATCCTGTGAAAGCAAACCACTTTCAACACCCCCTGAAAGCAAACCGCTTTCAGTTCCTGAAGGCAAACCACCCTCAGACCTTGAAGACTAACCCGCCTTCAATCGAACAACCCTTCACCGAATACCACGGTGAAGTTAGAATCCCTCAGAAAGATTACCACTTTCTGAAGAACCACTCCACTGAATTCCACAGTGAAGATTTCCCATGATCGAGTACTCTTACGGATACTTGCACCAAGGACCCTAAGATATCTTATCAATCTTCCTGAAGCAACCCACTTCTGATTGATCAAGTCTTCTTAGCAATACTTGTGCCAAGGACCCTAAGAGGACCCATCATGCCTCAGAAAGCAAACCACTTTCTGATGACAGCGTATTACCACGGTGGACTTTGAATCAAACCTGATTCATAGGGCCTTTTTACAACCACCGAAAACCACGGTGAATGAATCAACATGATTCAAATAGAAGAAGAAGAAGATGCCTTTTCTATGCATGATTCAATCCTTTAGACAAGAAGGATTGATCTTAGTTTGTATGCTCCAGGCAATTACAATGAAGGCTCTTTCATTCTGAGTTTCTCAAATGTTGAACATCATGAGTGTTCTTATGAAAATGATAGAACCGAAACTCAGAATGATGACTTTAATGAATATGAAAATTATGGAACAAGTCATTGATGTTTCTGAGTGTCTAAGGACTTTATATAGGCACTACAGGTCGTCCATGAACCAACACAACCTTTCCCAACCGGTTTGAGACACAATGGTTCATGAAAAAACACATCTGTCGACCTGGTAATCGATTACCACAGTTAGTGTAATCGATTACACCATGCCGTTGAAGTTTGAATTTGAATTTCAAACTTGGTAATCGATTACACACTTGTGGTAATCGATTACACACATCCTGTAATCGATTACTCACATCTGTAATCGATTACAGACAGTCCAGAACTCAGTTTTAACCATCTTAAACCCTAATTGAGTGTTCCTACCAAGTTTAACTTGTGAGAACATATCGTACTCAATTAGTTGATCTTTTATGAGCCTTCAAATGCAATATGAACCTTAATAAAGCATAGCACACTAAGTTGACAAGACTTACTTAAAACTAGAACCTTCATGTTTTGATCTTGACGTTCTGAGCCTGGTTCTTGAAGTCTTTCTTCTCTTAAGTCTTCTTGAAGTCTTCTTGAAGTCTTCTTGAAGTCTTTCTTCTTTTTGTTCCTTTCTTTCTTGAAGTCTTCTTGAAGTCTTCCTTTTTACTTCTGAAGTCTTTCTTCTTTTTGTGATGTGTTTGTCTTCATAAAAACCTCAGTCGAGTCCAAGGACGAGACTTGATTTACGATCTCCCCCTTTTTGATGATGACAAACATCATGCTTGAACATTGATGGATCATTAGACTTTCTTTCTTGTCTTGTATCTCCCCCTTGGTTTTGCAATTATATCTCCCCCTTTGTTTTGCAAATGAAGCACAGTATCCTGAAAATGATCAAGCATACACAAGACTTTTCTCCCCCTTTTGACATCATCAAAAAGAAGATAAAGCCACACCAAATTTTCCAGGATAATAGAAATAAAGAGAGACATGCATAACTTTTCTCCTTTTCTCCCCCTGAACTTTTCTCCCCCTTTTTGTTCCACTTGTAGCCTTTTCTTGTAAACAATCTTTACAAAGCACAGGACCCTTTCTCCCCCTTTTGACTTCATCAAAAAGGAAGATGAGTCCAAGCATAATCCACACATGCTAACAAGTAGTATAGATATTTAAGACATGGGGAGTGGGGTAAGCAAGACAATATATAGAAACTTATGCATCACACGTAATTTAAAGCATAACTAGTTAAGTTCAGAATACATAGTTAAACGTGCAAGCAATAACCAAAAACATGTGATGAGTGGATATTATATGATGTTTTTAGGTAGTTTTTAGTCTTTTTATTTTATTATTTTTGAGTCACATATAGGTTTTTTTAGTCTTTTTATATTGATTTTATATTTATTTTGCATTTTGCATGTAGTTTAGATTTTATTTGTTTTTCTACCTTTATTTTATATTTTTTTTAGGAATTTTATAGCTATTTTATATTTTTAGGAAAAGCTAGTTTAGTTATCATTTTTGTCCAGGGACCAATTTGTAAAGTTTCAGGAAATCAAGGACCAAATTGTAAAAGTTTAAGAGTGGAGGACTTAAAGTGAAGATTGAGAGGATATGAGGTCTTGAATTGAAGTGCTAACCAAGAGAGGACCAAAGTGGAAAAGAGGAATATGAAGAATCACTCTCTAATTAGCACATGGAAAATAATGTTTAAGGAATTGATGTTAGTGGAGGAAAGGTTTCAGAATTAAACAAGGCTGAGTAGTGGCATTTTATGGCAATCAAAACCCACTACCATGAATGAAGAAGGAAGAAAAAGCTTGAAGATGAAGAAGCAGCGTCCCAACGCTCCAGCGTTGGGATCCCAGCGCTCCAGCGCTGGGGTTCTGACTGGCTGATGAGTCAGATGTTGACCCAGCGCGCAAGCGTTGGAAAGCCAGCGCTCAAGCGCTGGGCCTCGGACAGAAAGTGGATTTTTAATGCATCCTAGCGCCCAAGCGTTGGGAGTGCCAGCGCTCAAGCGTTGGAGGCTGGATTTTTACTATAAATAGGACCCTTTTCTTCACTTGTAAAACACACCTTCTTAGAATACAACAAGTATTCTCTCTTTCTCCCTCTTGAGCATTGTTCCTAGGACTTGTGGGAAGCCATATTTGAGCTCCTATCCAGGGTAATTCAATGACTCCTTTAGCCATGCTTGGCTAACTTCTCTTTTAAGTTTTTGGGTTGTTTTAGTTTATAATTCATGTTCTAGTTTTCTTTTACATTTCTGAATAATATCTTCAATTCATGTTTTATTTCTTTGTTCTTCATTAATCTTTATGCGCAAAAGATTTCTTGATTTCTACTTATGTCATAAGGCCATTTGGTAAGTAGTAAGGGAAATAGGAAATAAAAAAGGTTATATGTTTGCATTTCTTAAGGCTATAAGGATGTACGTAACTTTGTGTTGGCTCGGATTCTTTCTTCATCTTCTTTTCTAATTAACTAATAACCAAGGCTATGGAGTTAGTAATTAGGTAAGAAAGTTCTACATTTCTTAAGGCTATTAGGATGTAGAAATTTAGGCTATAGCACCATGAATATGAATTTAAAGTTCAGAAATTTAGTAAGAGTTTTCTAGCATGTTTTATAAATTATGTAAATCAACCCAAGAGCTTAAATTCTTCTCATCTTATTTGTTTTATTATTTCATGCTATTGCTCTCTTCTTGTCCTAAACCAAACGTCAACCATATCATTTTATTTTTATTGCACGAGTACTAAATTAAATATTAATAAGAACACCTATCCCTTGGGTTCGATCTTTTGTATTACGCGATAGTTTAATCGTACACTTGCGATTTTCCTTATCAACATCCAGAAGATAAAACTAAACTATTACAATCCCAAAATAAATAGTCTGAATAAAAATAGAGATGGTCTAAGTAAAGATAGAAATAGTCTAGAAATCTTCAGAATCATCAGAGAGATCAAAAGAGTCATGGGTAGAGGGAGCCATGCGATCAACACGAAGACTAAGACGATCCATATCCGCACGAAGAGTGGTGTACATGGATTCGATTCGTCCTTCCATGTGATCAAACCTCTGATCAAAGTGTGCCCGCATGTCAGCCAGATGAGAAAGGATGAGTTGTGTAGAGGCATCCGTACCAGCAGATGATGAAGGAACACTCTCAGAAGGAGGAAAGAATGCTGCAGGAGTAGGAGCAGGAGGATCCTCAAATGGTAGATCAGATTTGTTCCTGAAGAACCCATCATCATCCTGAATGAATCCCATCTTGTTCAGGATGTTCAGATCAATGCGCTGAGCCTTACCATCCATTTTAACAGAATATTCACCATGAGTAGGAACACCCTTCTTCTTTAGAATGATAGAAATTGCAGAAGCAAATGGAAGAGGGCTAGTTCTTTCCTTGTGCATCATCATGTGAATCATTACCAAATAAGCCCAATTAATAGACTTTTGATTAACCATGCCATATAGAATTTGTAACTCTAGATCGCTTATCTGAGCATGATTAGAACTTTGAGGTAAGATCACATAACTGAGCAAGTAGTGAAGCATTCTGTCTTCAACAGTGAGAAACCCAACAGCAAGGTTGTCTCTAGAACGGTTGGCATCAACTCTCTGCTTTTTAGACTGAATTTGCTCTTCAGTGAAGCAACATAAAGATAAATAAAATGATCTCTTATCATAATCTTCCCATGGGCAAGGCAATTCAGAACCTAATTTTGCTCCGGTGCTAGGAATAGACAAACATTCTCCCAACTCATCAAGTGTCAGAGATATGTCGATACCCTTGACAGATGTGCATATTTTGCCACCACGCTTAATCAGATTACAGTAAAAGACTCTGACAAGTTCGGGAAAGAATTTACCTTTAATCTCAATGAACGAGTCAAGTCCCTGATGATTAAGCAGAGTTGGAAATGTCATCCCTGCTGTCAAGAAGGAATCTAGAGCACCATACTTTGGTGTAAGAACTGGTCGATCAAGAAAATGAGCAAGAAATCGTTGCTTCTGTTCTTCAGTTGCCAACATCCTTGAGAGGTCCAAAGCATCCATGGATGGGTTCTTAGAACAAAGAGGTTTACGTGAGGAAGAGGCCATGGAAGCTGAATTTGAGAATTTTCGAGTTCTAGGGTTTAGCAGAACCGAATAGGGGCTTTTTGATACAGACCAATTCAACAACAATTGGTAGTATGAATAGATGGAGATGGATATTAGGAGCAAAACCCACAAAGAATTCTTGAAAACGAACAAGAATTGTGGAAGATATGGGGAAAACAGAGGTGCTAGTATCGCACGAGAGAGAGAAGGAACCAGAGGGGATGTAATCGATTATTAACATAAAACCCAGAAAAATATATATTATCGGGCATGTAATCGATTACTACCCTTTATGTAATCGATTACATACTGCAAAATTTGAATAATGATTCAAATTCGAGGAGGTAATCGATTACACTGCATGGGTAATCGATTACCCTCCTTTCTGGAAAAGGAACAGGGCCAGAATAATCCCTGTAATCGATTACTGATCCTATGTAATCGATTAATATGACTAAAAACTTGAAAATTCAGACATGATAAGTTCTAAATGAAAGATATATCTATCAAAGAACTATGATGTAAATGCAAATGTCTAAGAGTGCATTACTATTCTACTTAATACCCCTTTTAAAAGACATAAGGTTGTTTTTAGAAATTTATTGCTAATACCATATTCTAATATTGTGACTTTGTAGACCATCCTTTGTATATGACAATCCTAAACACAAGGTCTTCATGCACATTTGCTCAAATAGACTTAATGGTATTTTTCTCGATACCCAATTTCCTTTGGGTCCTTTTGGGTTAGTATCCCATATGATTCTTTAATTGGGGATTCCCTGGTTTCTTTAATGACTTTGTTTTATCACTTGGGTTAATTCATCAATTCTTGACTTAAGGCTTATGCATGGACCTAAGTATGTAAAATCACTTTGAACATCTTATTCTAGATCTATCTTATCTTGCATGTTTTTAGTTTTATTTTGTAAAGATGAGATGATCCTACTTTTATGTGCATAAACTTCATATATGTTCAAGAGACTATCATACAATCAAACAAAGATACTTTATAATTTTAACATATGAAATTGCATTACTAACCTCATTATCAGAATAATGTGTTGCCATTAAAGCGTGACATGCTTCCCCATTTTTTTGAGTTGAATGATGAACTTGCTTCATTGTCTTCCAAGTTTGTCTTCTTTGTTTTGGAAACCTTTTTTTTTTTTTTTTCATATTCCTTCTTCAAGCTTATAACCTTGTGCTACTAATCTAGCCTAATTTTCTATCTGTGATTTCATGTTCATCTAATTTGTTCCTAAACATCTATTTGGCTTCAATGATATACTTACCATTTAGGTTAGGGAACCGATATACATACTTGATTTTTCTCAAACAAGTTCAACTCTTGTTGCATGGCTTGAATCCAGTACTTATCTCCTAAAGCATTATGTACTCTAGATGGCTCTATTTAATATGGTTTGAGAAGGTTTACCTATTTTTCTTATGCTAAGAAATTACCCCTTTTTCATTATTCTCATATAAGATATAAAGATTTTGTTTTGTTTCCAATCATGTGTGATGTGCAGCCATTATCAAGATATCATAAATCCTTTGCTGTTTTTCATACACACTTACAGAACAAATTCTTATGAGGGAATGTTAAAAGCCTAAATTGCTTTGGGTTCTAGGTTATTGTTTGTCTTATTCACCTACATACATTGCCCACTTGATATTCCTATAATAACTTCTACTAGAAGTATGTCCTATTCTATTGCAATAACTATGAGCATATAGTCTAAAACCTTCATATAATATCTAAGCATATCATAATGTCTCTTAGGTTGTCTTGGAACAATTAGAGAATAATTCCTATTGAAACTTCATGCTCTGATTATATAGCATGAGCATGTAATCGATTACAGCAGTTATGGTAATCGATTACAGCAGTTATGGTAATCGATTAGAGCAGTTATGTTAATCGATTACTTAGTAGATTCTAACAGGCACGAGGACTGAGAGCAGAGGTAATCGATTACAGAATCTATGGTAATCGATTACAAGGACATTTTTATAGGTTTTAAACTATAAATTCCTATGTAATACAATTCTAGACGAACATTTAAGCATATAATCAATTTAAATACATGCAATCAAATAAGTTCACACCAAGATTATGTAAATACCACATTATTTTAACTATCATGTTTATCTAATATATCTAATTCTCTTCTAATCTTAAGAAATGAATCTTTAGGATTGTTTTGGGACATTTTGTGGATAGTTCCTATAGTTCATATTTCTAGAAGAACTAGCATGCATGTGTAACATCTAATTAAGATTTAACATCATCTAATTCCTTTTGAAGCATTTGACATTTTTCTTCTAAAGATGAAATAATAGCATTTTAACACTAACTTTAGAAGTATTATGACACATCTTAAAAAGACTTTCTATAGCGTATTCTAACTCATTAAAAATATAAGTGTTGGTACTAACCTGGATATTTTCCTTGTCAGAATTCTGAGATGCCATTAATGCAAAGTGTGCTTCTTCCTTCTTTGATTCTGAGTCTGAGCCTACGTTATTATCATCCCAAGAGATGTATGCTCTTCTTGAGTTTGAATCCTTCTTTTCAAACTTCTCCTTTAGTCCATGCTTCTTCTTTTGAATGTATGGACATTCAGACTTGATGTGACCAGATTTTCCATACTCATAACATGTGATCTTTTGTGAAGAGGAGGAGGGTTCATTTCCCTTTTGACAACTTCTAGATTTCATATCTTTCCTTTGTGAGAATCTTCGAAAATTCTTGACTATTAAGTCCATGTTCTCATCATCTTCTGACTCTGCATCATATTCATCATTGATGCTTTATTTGGCTTTTAGAGCAATAGGCCGATGTATCTTTTCATTGTTTTCATATTGCTCAAGTCTGTTTCACTTCAAATCATGTTCTTGAAGTTTTCCCAAAAGAGTAGCCAGAGTCATGTTGGAGAGACTCTTCTTCTTTGAGATAGCAGTGTCCTTTGGTTGCCATGTTCTTGTAAGGGATCTTAACACTTTCAGGTTTATGGCATAATAAGAGAATTCCTTACCACGAACAATCAAGTGATTCAATATACGTGTGAACCGCTTTTGCATATCAAGTATGCTTTCTCCAGGTAACATTCTGAACATCTCATATTCTTGTGATAGAACATTGATCTTGAATCTTTTGACTTCATCAGTCCCTTCGTGTGTAACCATTAGCCGTTATGTGCTTTCCGGAGAGGAAGAAGCACTGCGGGCAGGTTTTCACTCCTACTGTGGAGAATGTACGAAGATCTTCAACTGAAGATATATATAGAGAACCTTGCTCCCGTAGCAACTTGGCGACTAGAACTAAATTATACACAACTCAATCTAGTTCGTCCAAAGACCAAGGCAACCTTGGTCTCAGCTCAGAAAACTTCAAGTCACATCTAAACCTGAGCTGTGTTGCTTATGTGTGTAGAAACCTTATAGAGTGTTACTCTCATCATACTCTACACACATAACTTAGGACAAGAGATCAGCTTGCTTATGATCTCTCTGTTCATTAAGCTTCATTTCTTCTACCCACTCTTATCAAGAAGAGATTTTTGTAGAAAAGAAAAATCCTGAAAAGGTGATAGGAGAAGTCCTGATAATACTTGTAAGGAGGAGTCCTAAGAATACTCGTAAGGAGAAGTCCTTCAAATACTTGTAAGGAGAAGTCCTTCGAATACTTGATAGGAGAAGTCCTTAGAATACTTGTCGGGAGAAGTCCCTGATAATACTTGTACTATTTGTTGAAATAGTGAAAATCTTGGTGAAGCCAAGGACTGGACGTAGCCCTGTCGGTTTGGGGGTGAACCAGGATAAAATTATGTGTTTTATTTTCATTTTATTGCATTTCCGCTGCATGTCTTTCTTTTTGTTTGTATCTTGCAAACATTTGTGGAAACAAAATAAATGTTGTTCATAACTTATAAAATGAATTTCATGACTTCTTACATAAATGATCCATGTCAAATATAGATGAAAGATGATGAATAAGTTATATGTAATACATGGTAAAAGAATTTTGTAAAATGATACACACAATTCAAACCCCCCCTTTCTTGTGTATTTATCGCACCTATATTTGGTATCAGAGCTTAACTCTCTGAAAAATACCAACATCTTAACAAATGGAGAGTATAAAGATCCAAGGAAGCACATGATGTTCTCAACCAAATGCAATCTCTACCCACTTTACAATGGCAGGAGAACATGACAAGGAAGCCTATTTAAGAAAGGAACCAATTTTTGTTTACAGGTAAATGAAGATAAAAAGGAAAGAAATTCATGCTGATCCAAGAAGAAGAAACAAGCAAGGACTCTCACTCTTACTACCATCAAGAGAGCACCTAACGATTTTTTTTAAAGGGAGGATAAACTATGTAGCTACAAGAAATACAAATGAGGTAACTCTGATCTCATAAATATTCAATACTGCTCATTTCTTCTTCTCTGCTTAAAGTCGATCAAATGACATATCAAAAAAAAAAAAACTGAGCTTCCTCACTCTAGAAATAAACGATCTCAGCATATGACAAATTAACAGTCATTTGAAAGAAATTGAAATTGTGTAAATTTTCAAATCTTTATGAGTCATTCCCTCTGAAGAATCATTAAAATCACTCAATTACTTTTATGTATACTCACCCTTATATATATATTCATATACATGCATAAAATTTCAAGTCCTAAAGTTTCACTGTTAGTACAGATAGCAACCTGAGAGGGGGGGTGAATCAGAGTTGCCCCTATTTTCGCGTAATAGTACCAAACGACTTTCAGCGCAATTAGAGTTGTAACGTACGAGCGTTGTTGCAGCGGAATATTGTAATTGCTTGAAAGTAAAATATGAAGGAGAAGGAAATGACACAGAGAGTTTTATCCTGGTTCACCTTCAATCCACCGAAGGCTACGTCCAGTCCCTCAAAGAAACCCCTTGAGGATTTTTCCACTATTGATAAAAATTACTTACAAGTTCCTAACCCAAGGACCCCAAGAATTTCTACCAATATCCTGTGAAAGCAAACCACTTTCAACACCCCCTGAAAGCAAACCGCTTTCAGTTCCTGAAGGAAAACCACCCTCAGACCTTGAAGACTAACCCGCCTTCAATCGAACAACCCTTCACCGAATACCACGGTGAAGTTAGAATCCCTCAGAAAGATTACCACTTTCTGAAGAACCACTCCACTGAATTCCACAGTGAAGATTTCCCATGATCGAGTACTCTTACGGATACTTGCACCAAGGACCCTAAGATATCTTATCAATCTTCCTGAAGCAACCCACTTCTGATTGATCAAGTCTTCTTAGCAATACTTGTGCCAAGGACCCTAAGAGGACCCATCATGCCTCAGAAAGCAAACCACTTTCTGATGACACCGTATTACCACGGTGGACTTTGAATCAAACCTGATTCAAAGGGCTTTTTTACAACCACCGAAAACCACGGTGAATGAATCAACATGATTCAAATAGAAGAAGAAGAAGATGCCTTTTCTATGCATGATTCAATCCTTTAGACAAGAAGGATTGATCTTAGTTTGTATGCTCCAGGCAATTACAATGAAGGCTCTTTCATTCTGAGTTTCTCAAATGTTGAACATCATGAGTGTTCTTATGAAAATGAGAGAACCGAAACTCAGAATGATGACTTTAATGAATATGAAAATTATGGACCAAGTCATTGATGTTTCTGAGTGTCTAAGGACTTTATATAGGCACTACAGGTCATCCATGAACCAACACAACCTTTCCCAACCGGTTTGAGACACAATGGTTCATGAAAAAACACATCTGTCGACCTGGTAATCGATTACCACAGTTAGTGTAATCGATTACACCATGCCGTTGAAGTTTGAATTTGAATTTCAAACTTGGTAATCGATTACACACTTGTGGTAATCGATTACACACATCCTGTAATCGATTACTCACATCTGTAATCGATTACAGACAGTCCAGAACTCAGTTTTAACCATCTTAAACCCTAATTGAGTGTTCCTACCAAGTTTAACTTGTGAGAACATATCGTACTCAATTAGTTGATCTTTTATGAGCCTTCAAATGCAATATGAACCTTAATAAAGCATAGCACACTAAGTTGACAAGACTTACTTAAAACTAGAACCTTCATGTTTTGATCTTGACGTTCTGAGCCTGGTTCTTGAAGTCTTTCTTCTCTTAAGTCTTCTTGAAGTCTTCTTGAAGTCTTTCTTCTTTTTGTTCCTTTCTTTCTTGAAGTCTTCTTGAAGTCTTCCTTTTTACTTCTGAAGTCTTTCTTCTTTTTGTGATGTGTTTGTCTTCATCAAAACCTCAGTCGAGTCCAAGGACGAGACTTGATTTACATTCACAAGCGTAACGCTCACACCTCTGTGAGTAACTTACTAACCCACTGTACTCAGCTGAAATCTGGGTACCACACAGAGTATACTATAAACCCCTACTGCAGGAATTCATAGGAAAGAAGCTCTCTGAGGAAGGAAGTTGGGAGAATCTGACGGAGCATGGAGATCAAAAGAAGGAGAAAAACTGATGGATAATCCAAAACACGTGTCAGTTGATGAAGTATGTACACAATGGAGAGATGGCCTCTCCGAGTAAATGGAAAGGAAATAAAGTCTGTCATCAAGGATAATCAAAGTTAAGGGAAATCACCGTCTGATAGCTACACGTCAACGTGAGAACGTCTAGGCCCACTCGAAAGGACACTATCAAAATAGTTCGTCTGGGGCCACAGGTAAACAGCTGTATCATTCCACCTGATAAAAGCGTCCGCAACACGCATTAAATCCTTAACTGCCATAACTGCACATTTTCCTATTATTATTTAATACGCATGTGATCCCGGATATCTCGAATCAAATGCTATGCAATCATTTCATCCCACTAAACGAGCAAAAACTGTCTGGTATCCAATCAACTTAAACAAAAGCAACTGAAAGCAAGAGCCTCACATTCACTTAGCACCTGCATCCCAAAACTCTTGCTATTCTCTGTTTGTGTTCTCTAACCCTTCTGTGCAGAATCATCAAATGGCACCCAAGAAGCAAACCGTGGTTAAGCCAAAACTCACTCAGGAACAAGAAGCTATCCTTCAACTAAGAAAGAAGAACGTCGAAGCCAACCGCCTAGATCAAGTCTCGAAGATTGGGGCTCAGAAGCTTGCTGATCTGGGTGAACGAGAATTGGTGTCACCAAGGTATCTTGAACTGAACCGCTTCCAGTATGCAAGGGTTGCTGGACTAAATTATGTTCTCTTCCAAGATTGGGAAAAACTTATGAAGGTGTCTGAGACGCCTGTTCTTGAACCACTGGTGAAGGAGTTCTACCAGTGTGCTGTGAAAAAAAACCCTCGAACAATCACAAGCAGATGTCTAAGGGTGATAACAGAAGTCTGCCCGAGTGATATTGCCTTAGCACTGGACGTTGATGTGAAGGACGGAGTTCACTATTCACCTAAGTGGGAAATCTCTGCAGTCGACGGTGATCGCATCTGGAAGGAAAACCTAAAAATTCATGGGAACGCTGTCAACAACTTAGTAGAGGAATTCAAGTTCCCTCATGCCGTTCTTAGTAAAGTCGTCATTCCCAAAGAAGGAGCCAGAGATCTTGTGAACAAGATGGCTCACTGGGCACTCTATCAAATGAGTCACATGCAGAAGATCAACCTTCCATCACTGATTTTTCATCACATGGCAGGGACGATTGAAAGTCCAGTGAGAAACCTTCCCTATGGGTCTCTCATTACTAAAATTATGGGTATGAAAAGATTGGTAATAGATGAAAAACTCCAAAGTGAGTTCATGGCTCATGATTACGTCTATCCTACTCCCATTCGATTTGGAGATGTTAAGCGAATGAACCTGAAGATTGACATCTCCAAGGTTCCGAAGAATTTGCTATCCAGCTGGGAAAGAAAGCAAGTAGAAGACAATAAAGAAACTGATCAGGGGAAGGAAGTTCAACCATCTCCTCCAAGAACAAGAGCCTCAAGAGCTAGGAAACAAACTATCCCCACAACACCATCGCCAGCCAAGAAGCGTGATGCTTCACAATCAGATGAACGGCTCAAGGCCCTACCAACACAAGCACCCCCAGCAAAAAGAAGACGTCTTGTAAAGGCAGTATCCAGGCAAAACACGACTCCGTCTGGAGATGATGAAGACACCCTGCCAATAGCCAAATTGGTCAGGAAGTTAAGAAAAGAACCTTTGAAGGTTGCTCCAGAGGATGATCAATCTTCATCCTCTCTGCTGAAGTATCTCCAGAGGATGATCAACTCTCTCCGATGAAGAACTTCAGTGAAAGAAAGAATTCAGACAAGAATATTCTGTTTCTTAGAAAAGAACTGACTGAAGGAAATTCGTTTGGCAATACGGGCCAATCACGGAACTTCAAGCATTCAATGGAGACTGCGTCTGCCAAAGCTGAATGAAAGAATCCGTCCACCGAAGTATAAATCGCGCCAAAGATACAAAGATGAATGAGTACGTCTTTTGAGGAGATCAAGTCAACAGAAGTATTAAAGAAATTATTCTTTTGAATAATTACTTTTATCCCCGTCTGCACGGTTATCAAAACCTGGCAATCACAGGAAGAAAGATGGGACTCAGTAAAATCAATACCTCTTGGTCCCACTACTTCTCTGATTTTCCTAAAATCAAGCTGACATCGCTAAATCAACGGCAAGAATCTCTGAGCATCGTACACTCTCAACGGTCGAAATTCAAAAATCTGATCAAGGCACGTGATGAGTATTAGCTGTCAAGCACTGGGGTAAAAGAGTCAAAGCAGTCCTCACCGCTGAACTTTTACACGTTATATACGAAGAAATCAGCTCAAGGCTACTCGCTCAACATGGAGCCAGACGACATCAACCCAGATGAAGTGATGATTTCCAGATCATATTTTATGCTTGCGGAAAAGTCTCTGATCGTGACTTACGCATGCTGAGAGATGCAGAATTAGCCGTTATGTGCTTTCCGGAGAGGAAGAAGCACTGCGGGCAGGTTTTCACTCCTACTGTGGAGAATGTACGAAGATCTTCAACTGAAGATATATATAGAAAACCATGCTCCCGTAGCAACTTGGCGACTAGAACTAAATTATACACAACTCAATCTAGTTCGTCCAAAGACCAAGGCAACCTTGGTCTCAGCTCAGAAAACTTCAAGTCACATCTAAACCTGAGCTGTGTTGCTTATGTGTGTAGAAACCTTATAGAGTGTTACTCTCATCATACTCTACACACATAACTTAGGACAAGAGATCAGCTTGCTTATGATCTCTCTGTTCATTAAGCTTCATTTCTTCTACCCACTCTTATCAAGAAGAGATTTTTGTAGAAAAGAAAAATCCTGAAAAGGTGATAGGAGAAGTCCTGATAATACTTGTAAGGAGGAGTCCTAAGAATACTCGTAAGGAGAAGTCCTTCAAATACTTGTAAGGAGAAGTCCTTCGAATACTTGATAGGAGAAGTCCTTAGAATACTTGTCGGGAGAAGTCCCTGATAATACTTGTACTATTTGTTGAAATAGTGAAAATCTTGGTGAAGCCAAGGACTGGACGTAGCCCTGTCGGTTTGGGGGTGAACCAGGATAAAATCATGTGTTTTATTTTCATTTTATTGCATTTCCGCTGCATGTCTTTCTTTTTGTTTGTATCTTGCAAACATTTGTGGAAACCAAATAAATGTTGTTCATAACTTATAAAATAAATTTCATGACTTCTTACATAAATGATCCATGTCAAATATAGATGAAAGATGATGAATAAGTTATATGTAATACATGGTAAAAGAATTTTGTAAAATGATACACACAATTCAAACCCCCCCTTTCTTGTGTATTTATCGCACCTATATGCTAGTTCTTCAAGTCCGAGTTCGACTGGAAGGAGTAAAACCTTTTGACATGTGATTTCAAGGGAAGGAATCACAGTCGACCCAGCCAAGTGGAATGAGGGTTAGCATGGGAACGGCTGAAGACAGCGATTGAGACGAAGAGTTGCTTCGACCTAGATGGTTACTATCAGTGCTCCACCGAAGGATTCTCGAAGCTAGTGGGACCGCGAATGCTGTAAGTATAGATAGCAACCTGAGAGGGGGGGTGAATCAGGTTCTTCCAATTTTTGCCTTTACAAAACTAGTTACTTCCAAGATAATGATAATCACAATTGATGATTGTCAATGCAGCGGAATAAAGCGTTTCTTGAAAGTAAAAGATGAAGGAAGAGAGAACCACACAATGATTTTATCCTGGTTCACCTTCTATCCACCGAAGGCTACGTCCAGTCCCTCAAGAAACCCCTTGAGGATTTTTCCACTATGATCAAGATTTCTTACAAGTACTTACACCAAGGACCTTAAGAAATCTTGTCAACCCTCAGATGGCAAACCACCAACTGATGACGCCGAACCCGATGGCGGACATTGAATCAAACCCGATTCAAAGGACCTTTTCCACAACCATCGAACACTACCATGGACCTTTTTACAACCACTGAAAACCACGGTGAATGAATCAAACCGATTTAAGAGATGAAGAAGAAGTTCTTGCAGTGGCTGATGTAATCCTGTAATCTAGTTGGATTGCTCTTAGTTTGTATGCTCCTGGAAATTACAATGAAGGCTCTTTTATTCTGAGTTTCTCAAAAGATGAACAACATGTGTGTTCTTATGACAATGAGAGAACAAAAACTCAGAATGATGACTTTAATGAATATGAAAGTTATAGACCAAGTCATTGCTGATTCTGAGGGTCTATGGACTTTATATAGGCACTAGAGGTCGTCCATGAACCATCACAAGGCTTCCCAAACGTTATGAGACACATTGGTTCATGAAACAACACCTCTGTCGACCTGGTAATCAATTACAGAAACCTGGTAATCGATTACACTTAGCCGTTTCAGTTTGAATTCAAAATTCAAACTGTGTAATCGATTACATGAATGTGGTAATCGATTACTTACAACCTGTAATCGATTACAGAAAGTCCAGAACTCAGTTTTTGATAGATCAAGACCTAATTGAGTGTTCCTACCAAGTCTTACTTGTGAGAACATATTATACTCAATTAGTTGATCTTTTATGAGCCTTCAAATGTAATATTAACTGATGATCGGATTTTATATGATACTTTTAGGGTGTTTTTAGTCTTTTTATTTTATTATTTTTGAGTCTCATATAGGATTTTTATTATTTTTATATATAATTTCTATTTATTTTGCATTTTGCATATAGATTAGCTTTTATTTGTTTTTCTAACTTTATTTTATGTTTTGTAGGGATTTTTATATTTACTTTTATATTTTTAGGAAAGCTGGTATAAGTTATCATTTTTGTCCAGGGACCGATTTATAAGTTTTTAGGAAAGGAAGGATCAAAGTGTAAAAGTTCAAGAGTGGAGGATGAAAAGTGAAGTTTCAAGGACTTGAAGGACTGAAATTGAAGTGCTAGCGAAGAGAGGACTTAAAGTGGAAATCAAGAATATGAAGCAACACTCTTTGATTTGAGCACATGGAAAATAAGGTTGAAAGATTAATGGTGGTGGAATGGAGGTTTCAGAACTTAATAGAGGCTGAATGGAGGTTAATTAAGCCATTCAATTCCACCATTGAAGAAGAAAAAGAATCCAAGAAGAGCTGCCAGTGTTCAAGCCAACACTCAAGCGTTGGAAGTCCCAACGCTCAAGCGCTAGAACTCTGACTAAGAGCTGAGTCAGAAGTTGCACTCAGCGCCCAAGCGTTGGAAGCCAGCGCTCAAGCGCTGGGCCTATATCTGAACATGGGATTTTAATGCACCCCAACGCCCAAGCGTTGGGGATGCCAGCGCTCAAGCGCTGGAAGGCAGATTTTTAGTATAAATAGGGGTCTTTTCTTCACTTGTAAGACACACCTATTCAGAATACAACAAGTATTGTTCTTTCCTCCTTAAGAGCATTGTTCCTAGGAATTGTGGGAAGCCAAACTTGAGCTCCTATCCAGGGTAATTCGATGTTTCTTTTAGACATGCTTGGCTAATTCTTTTAAGTATCTTGGGTTATTGTAGTTTATATTTTATGTCTTAGTTTATTTCTACATTTCTAAATAATATTTCCAGTTTATGTTTTATTTCCTTGTCCTTAATTCTATCTTGATGATCACAAGTGTTTATGTTTTCTACTTATAACAAAAGGCCATTTGGTAAGTAGTAAGGGAAATAGGATTTAAAAAAGGCTATAAGTATATATCACTAAAGGACATTAGGATAGACGTAGCTTTATGTTGGCCTGAACTCCATCTTCATCTTCTTTTCTGGTTAACTAAATTACAAGGACTTGAATTTAGTAATTAGGAAGAAATTTCTACACTTTTAAGGAATTAACTTGTAGAAATACTAGGCTATAGCATCATGAACTTGGTTTTAGAATTCATAAATTAAGTAGGAATTTTCTAGCAAATTTTATAGACTATGTGATTCAACCCAAGTGCTTAATGTATATCAGAACTATTCTCCCCTTTTTTGTTCCACTTGTAGCTTTTCTTGTAAATAATCTTTACAAAGCACAAGATCCTTTCTCCCCCTTTTGACTTCATCAAAAAGAAAAAGTGTCCAAGCATATTCCATACATGCTAACAAGTAGTATAGACATTTAAGTTGTAGGGAGTGGGGTTATCCAAGACATAATTTAAAATTCATGCATCATACGTAATTGAAGCATAATCATATGAGTTTAAAGTACATAATTAATCAAACAAGCAGCATCCAAAGAAAAACATCCAAAAGTTACATCTAAACTATTACAACCCAGAACTGTAAATAGTCATGATAATAAGCAAATGTCTAAAGGTCATTAAACCCGTCAGAAAGATCAGAGAGGTGTAGAGGAGAACGGGTCATATGATCAACACGGAGGCTCAGACTATCCATATCCGCACGCAAAGTGGTGTACATGGATTCTATCCGGCCTTCCATGTGATCAAAGCGCTGCTTGATGAATTGCTTCATGCTATCAATGTGTGAAAGAATAAGCTGTGTAGAAGCATCAGTACCATCAGATGACGAAGGAACACTGTCAGAAGGAGGGAAGTAGGCTGCAGGAGTAGGAGCAGGAGGACCCTCAATGGACATGTCAGACTTGTGCCCGAATGATCCATCAACATCCTGAAAGAATTCCATCTTGTTCAGAATATCCAGATCAATGCGTTGAGCCTTACCATCCATAGTAATGGAGTACTCCCCATGAGTAGAGACACCTTTACGCTTCAGAATAATGGAAATTACAGAAGCAAATGGAAGAGGGCTAGTTCTCTCCTTGTGCAGCAACATATGTGTCATTACCAGATAAGCCCAATTAATAGACTTTTGATTAATCATGCCATATAGAATTTGAAACTCTAGATCGCTGATCTGAGCATGATTTGAACTCTGAGCTAAGATCACATAACTGAGTACGTAGTGAAGCAGTCCGTTTTCAACAGTGAGAAACCCAACAGCAAGGGTATCTCTGGAACGGTTTGCATCAACCCGCTGCTTCTTAGACTGAATTTTCTCTTCAGAGAAGTGACATAGAGATAGGTAGAATGATCTCTTATTGTATTCTTCCCAAGGGCAAACCAATTCAGAACTTAATTTTGCTCCGGTGCTGGGAATAGAAAGACATTCTCCCAACTTATCAAGGGTCATGGTGATGTTAATACTCTTGACAGATGTGCAAATTTTGCCACCACGTTTAATCAGATTACAGTAGAAAACTCTGACAAGTTCGGGATAGTATTTACCATTTATTTCGACGAATGAGTCAAGTCCCTGATGATCAAATAGAGTGGGGAATGTTATCCCTGCTGCCATGAAGGAATCCAGAACACCATATTTTGGTGTGAGAACTGGCTGATCAAGAAAATGGGCAAGGAAATGTTTCTTCTGTTCTTCGGTTGCCAACAACCTTGAGAGGTCCAAAGCATCCATGGACAGGTTCTTAGAACGATGAGGTTTGCGGGAAGAGGAGGCCATGGAAGCTGAAATTTAGAATATTTCGAGTTCTAGGGTTTGAAAGGACCAAATTGGGGCTTTTTAATCCAAACCAATTCAAAAACAATTGATTGGACGAATGGATAGAGACTGAAATGAGGAACAAACCCCACAAAGAATTCTTGAAAATGAACAAGAATTGAAGGATATATGGGGGAATGAAAGTCTCTGGTATCGCAGTCGAGAGAGGAGAAAGTAAGGGACTGTAATCGATTAAGAAAAGAAACCCAGGAATATATACTATCGGGCATGTAATCGATTACTCCTTCCATGTAATCGATTACATGCTGGAAAATTTGAATACATATTCAAATTTTGAGGAGGTAATCGATTACACTATCTGGGTAATCGATTACCCACTTTTCTGGAAAGAAAACAGGGCTAAAAATAATCCCTGTAATCGATTACGGATACTATGTAATCGATTAACATGTCTAAAAACTTGAAATTCCAGAATAGATAAGCACTGCATGAAATAAATATCTAACAGAGATATATGATGTAAATGCAGATGCTTATGAATGCATTACTCTCCTACTTAATATTATTTGAAAGATATAAAGTTTTAGAATTTCTCTTACCAATACCATATTCTAATATTGTGTCATGAAAGACCATCCTTTGTATATGTCATTTCTGATCACAAGGTCTTCAAGCACATTTTCACAATAGGCTTAATGGTATTTTCGAGGTACCCAATAGTCTTTGGGTCCTTTTGAGTTAGCACTTTTCACATCCCATATGAATCTTTCATTGGGATCTCCATGAAAACTAGGAGTATAGTGAAAGCACTTTGGCTTCATGTTAGTTACTTTCGCTTTAGAATAATGGAATGTTTTGATATATCCCTTTCTAAGTTGAGCACCATCATGTACTCTCCTTGTGTGACCAAATTTATATGAACTACTTGGTCTAAAAGTGATTTTCTTAACATCACTAGGATGACTGTGATCAGATAAACCTAAATCACTTTTATGAAAGGCATGTCTTTGATTACATGACAACTTATCCATATCATCTGTACCTTTGTTTACCACTTGAGTTAATTCATCAATCTTTGACTCAAGGGTTATGCACGGATCTAAAGATGTAAAATCACTTTGAATATCTACTCTAGATTTTACTTGATCTAACTCATCTTGCATGCTTTTAGTTTTACTTTGTAGAGATGAGATGATCCTACTTTGATATGCATATACTTCATAAATATTCAAGAAACTATCATGCAATCTATCAAAGGTACTTTGTAATTTATCATATGAAATTGCATTACTAACCTCTTCATTTTCATCATCAGAATGATGTGTTGCCATCAAAGCGAGATATACTTCTCCATTTTCTGAATCGGATGATGAACTTGCTTCATTTTCTCTCATGTAAGCCTTCTTTGATTTGGAAACCTTTTTCTCAGATTTCTTCTTCAAGCCATGCTTCTTTCTTTGAAGATTAAGACAATCTTTCTTTTTGAGGATTTTTCAAAGATTCTTCACAATGATTCTTATATCCTCATCATCATCATCATCACTATTGGATTGAGAATCTTCCTCTTGTGCACTATCATATCTTGTATCTTTAGTTCTTAATGCAATAGGTCGAATGTACTTGTCAATGGCTTCTTGTTGTTCCATCTTTTTGAGTTCAAGTTCATGTTCTTGCAACTTGCCAAAAAGTGAAGCCAATGTCATTTTTGAAAGACTATTCTTTTCTGAAATTGCTGCTACCTTTGGTTGCCATTATCTTGACAATGATCATAAGACTTTTAAGTTCATATCACTGTTGGAAAAATTTCTTCCAAGAGAAATTAGATGGTTGATCAAGAAAGTGAACCTTTTCTGCATATCTAGCACCGTTTCCCTTGGTAACATTCTGAACATCTCATACTCTTGTGAAAGAGTATTGATCTTTGATCTCTTGACTTCATCAGTGCCTTCAAGAGTCACCATTAGAGTATCCCATATTTCCTTTGATGTTTTGCATGTGGATACTCTGATGAATTCATCCATGCCAAGAGCAGATGTAAGAATATTCATTCCTGTAAGATCATACTGAACCTTCTTCTTTTCTTCTTCACTCCATGTGTTTTCTGGTTTTGGTTGTCTGCTATCACCCACTTCATTCATAGGTATAAACGGACTTCTTCAATGGCTTTCCAAATTTCCACGTCCAATGACCTTATAAAGATTTTCATCTTAATCTTCCAGAAGTCATATTGGTCTCCATTGAAGTATGGTGGCCTATTTATGTTGAATCCCTCACTAGTTCCATGACTAGAAGAGGATGCCATCTTTTCCCGGATCTTAGGAGAAAATTACCTAAACTTACGCTCTGATACCAATTGTAAGTATAGATAGCAACCTGAGAGGGGGGGTGAATCAGGTTCTTCCAATTTTCGCCTTTACAAAACTAGTTACTTCCAAGATAATGATAATCACAATTGATGATTGTGAACGCAGCGGAATAAAGCGTTTCTTGAAAGTAAAAGATGAAGGAAGAGAGAACCACACAATGATTTTATCCTGGTTCACATTCTATCAACCGAAGGCTACGTCCAGTCCCTCAAGAAACCCCTTGAGGATTTTTCCTCTATGATCAAGATTTCTTACAAGCACTTACACTAAGGACCTTCAGAACTCTTGTCAACCCTTAGATGGCAAACCACCAGCTGATGACACCGAACCCTACGATGGACTTTGAATCAAACCCGATTCAGAGGACCTTTTCCACAGACGCCGAACCCTACGACGGACTTTGAATCAAACCCGATTCAGAGGACCTTTTCCACAACCATCGAACACTACGATGGACCTTTTTACAAACACCGAAAACCACGGTGAATGAATCAAACCGATTCAAGAGATGAAGAAGAAGTTCTTGTAGTGGCTGATGCAATCCTTTAATCTAGTTGGATTGCTCTTAGTTTGTATGCTCCAGGCAGTTACAATGAAGGCTCTTTTATTTTGAGTTTCTAAAAAGATGAACAGCATGTGTGTTCTTATGACAATGAGAGAACAGAAACTCAGAATGATGACTTTAATGAATATGAAAGTTATGGACCAAGTCATTGCTGATTCTGAGCGTCTATGGACTTTATATAGGCACTAGAGGTCGTCCATGAACCATCACAAGGCTTCCCAAACGTTATGAGACACATTGGTTCATGAAACAACACATCTGCCGACCTGGTAATCGATTTTAGAAGCTTGGTAATTGATTACACTTAGCCGTTTTTCAGTTTGAATTCAAAATTCAAACTGTGTAATCGGTTACATGAATGTGGTAATCGATTACTTCCTTCCTGTAATCGATTACTTACAACCTGTAATCGATTCCAGATATTCCAGAACTCAGTTTTTGATAGATCAAGACCTAATTGAGTGTTCCTACCAAGTCTTACTTGTGAGAACATATTATACTCAATTAGTTGATCTTTTATGAGCCTTCAAATGCAATATTAACCTTAATAAAGCATAGCACACTAAGTTAAAAAGACTTAGTAATAGCAAGAACCTTGAAGATTGATCTTGACGTTATGAGCCGGTTCTTGAAGTCTTTCCTTTTTGTTCTGAAGTCTTCTTGAAGTCTTTCTTTTCTTTTCTGAAGTCTTTCTTCTTTTTGTGATGTGTTTGTCTTCATAAAAACCTCATCCGAGTCCAAGGACGAGAACTTCTTCACAAATGCGACTCACTAGGAATGACCAACCTTTTGCAAGGACCAAGAGGGATGAGTCCGGTTATCGACGAATGGAGAAACAGTGGATGACTTCGTCAACACTAGTTACCATAGCAGGAAGCAAAATACGTAGTCGATGATGATACGTATACCAAAGGATAGGCCGTGACCTAAAGCAGGACCTTAGAGTAGTGGTGCCTGTTTGGAAACGGTTAGAGACACTTGAGCAGAGCTACCCAGAATATCAGCTGGAATTAGCCGTAGTGGATTTTGCGCTCAAGATATGAAGACGCCACCTTTATGAGGGTGCTACACTACTTTTAGTTATCATGAGGAATTTGGGATACTCGTTGGATTTGAAGGAGGAAGCTGAAGTAGCGTGAATGGGCAAAGCCCATGAGGAAGTATGGCCTTACCCCATAGTACCATCTGAGGAAGTTCATCGTGGTTGCCAGGTCTTGGATCAACCAACAATGAATGCCTCCCCCATGACTGTGAGAAAGATGGAATTGTTCAAAAAGTTTAAAGGTCTGAAGTTGGATCAGGCTATCATGAACAAGGAAGCAGACAGACTGAGTGTGATGGCATACCTTTCTTGTCAGAAGGCAAGGACGGAACATGAGGAGCTGGCGGAAATGTTTCAGCCCCTTGATGTCCCCGAGTGGAAGTGGGATGGTACATCGATGGATATGGGTATTCGAGGATTGATCAAGTCAGCTCACCTCTACCTGCAAAGAAAATCTTCAACGTACAACAGACGTCAGAAGTATGCTTTCAAAGGATGCTTAACTGCATAGAACGTGCCGAGCATCACCTCGGGTATGGAACGATATTTCAATCGCCCTTGAGGGAATGAATCCAAGGAGCTTAGAGTTGAAGCCCTCTCGTCGAAATCGAGCAATTTGAAGTCGTTACCGTTAGGGTTAAGCAGCACCCTAGACCGGAGATGTAATCTTTCGGGAATGTTATGCGAAACGTACCCGTGTAAGTGACAACTCCCGACTGTCCGCGGCACTTTTTCGCATGGAAATCGGTTGAGTGTCCCACCAACCTACGAGGTTTGGTGCTATCGTTTTAATGGAATTTTTGTACAACTGGGAGTTGTACGTGCACATAGGAACAGTAGAGCCATCAACCACACTGTTTATTTATTTCTGTGTGGAATGCGCCTTACGTGGAAATTTGAATGTTACTTACGTCCTTGACTGCCTAGTTTATGCCTGACGGTAACTGAAAACGGACCAAGATTCTTCTGTCACCCTTCGACGGCAAAGTAGATTTAAACAGATATTGGGATCACTAGAGGATTTTCAAGGCTTGTGTCTTGGACCATTGAAAAAGCTGGAGGGAACAACTACCTTTGATGGAGTTTATCTTCAGCGACGACTATCGTGCAACCCAGGGATGGAACCCTGCGAAGCGAAGTATGGACGCGAGATGTTTCGAGCTACACCGAGGCGGTGGAAGCCGGTAATTGGAGTAGACTTTCTTGGCAAACTATGGAAGGGTTTGAGTCGAGTAAAGAAAGATGAGAGCTTCTCAGAGCAAGCGTAAGGACTACGCCAGTAGGAGGTTTGGAGCATGAAACAAGGAACATGCCTACCTCGAAAGACCCTGACGACGGGAGTCGGGAAGGCAATTAAGCCAGGAAGGCTTATGCATAGTTGTTGAGTAAGAGCACTCGCAACTCAAGGATAGCCTATCACTCATAGTCTCATCTATGAATACCGAGGACAGGGACGGTAAGAAGTTCCAAGGGGAAAAAGTTTCCCTAGAAAAGTAGGAATGGACGAACCACGGAAGGAACAACACCGGAAACCCGAAAAGAAAGTAGCAGAAAACCTTGCTCAAGCACTTCGCCGACCTATAGTTTCGAGGACGAAACTAATTTAAGGGGGGGGTAGGATTGTAACACCCGGAATTTTCCCTAGAAATTAAATAATTATTTAATTATTCCAAGGTACATTTGGACCCGCTCGGCGGCATCGGCAAGCGTTATCGACGAGCGAAGTACCGGTGAAGCAGCTTTTACAGCACTTGGTAGGAAACCAAGCTAGACCTGACTTTGAGTTCGGATGAGAATAAGACGTTCCCATTATCACCATGACGTTCAGTGAAGAATTTTGTGAAGAACGACTGTAATATTAATATGGTTTCCTCCCGAAGCCCGGGAAGGACTTTTCGCGCTAACGAGACTTTTAGCCGAAACTTCAGCAAGCGAAATGGACAACTTCGGGACCCCGGATCGAGAATCTAAAAAGCTCCAAACGATTTCTTTTGGCGTTTCGAGACTGGATTCATGAAGAGGAATTTCGTGAATAGTGACTCGATGAATAGTGTTTTCGGGCAGCGTGTCGCAGACTTCGAGAAAAATTGACCCGGCCCCGAATTGTGCGGGCCCGGGACCCCGAAACCAATAAATGACCACGGGGCAGATATTCTCAATGACACTGAGGTACTCACTAATGACCAGAACCTGATGATGACCAGTGACTTGACGCACTGATGCATTGACGCACTGACGCACTGACGCACTGACGCACTGATGCACTGACGCGTCATGATTAAGAATTTATTAATAAACAAACCTAGATATTTATTAGAACTTTCTAAGCTTAGAGTTTAGTCCCTGAACTTTGAAAACCTTATGGTTTGGTCCTCGAACAGTAAAAGTTTTTTTTTACCTTAACCATTTACCATTTTCACTTAGGTCCTTAAGGTAAGAAAAAAATTAAAACCCACGGCTAAGGGCCACTAAAGGGGTGAAACCCCACCCTTAATTCACTTAATGAGTCATAAGTGAAAAGCCTTTGAGTTTTTGTGAGATTTAGAGAGATAAAGAGCTAAGGAACTATTCATCATCTTCCTCATCAAGCTCTCTTGGCCGCCCCTCCCCTCCTCCATGGCAGCCACTTCTTCATCTCATTTCCTCTTGATTCTTTGAGGTAAAGTGATCCCCTCCCCTTGATCTATATTGCTACCGACTCGGTTTTTCATTTTGTTGAATTTCCATTTTATGCATGTACTAGGATTGGAAAGTCCCTTCACAAATGTTGTTCCCACTACCTTTAGCTTCATTTTAAACCGATTGGATTTTTGATTGAATGAGCTTTGGTTCTTTGAAAATATTTTAAGTTGGGTTTTTGTTAGGGTTCCTTTTGGAAAAGTTATTCCCATTGGATTGATCTTTGAAAATCACCAATTAGTTTTCTTGGAAGTTTTGTTTTTGAAATATTGATTACTAGGAAAAAAGTGATTTTCAAGCTTTAAGTAATTATTCGTCATAGTTTTCTTATTACCTTTGATGTGTACAAATTAGATTTCGAAGAAAAAATTGTTCTTGAATTAAGGGTTTTGGCCGAATTGACTTATGTTTTGGGACAAAGGATGATTGATTTTCTAACAAGCTTTTGGGTGTGTTAAAATGGTTATAAATGAATTTGGGTATTGAGGATATGCTTTGTCACAATTGTTGTACATTGGCCTAGAAAATTTTGAGTGTTAAGACTTGAAAATTTGTTCTTGAAAGCTTAGGAAATTTGGGAATTGAATGTGTGAAAATTTGAGTTTTTGGGCAAATTGGATTTTGAAACTAATAGTTGAGATTAGGGTTTTTGTACATTCTGAAACTTGGGGAAAATGAAGTGGAAATTTGTATTAGAAGTTATATTTTTTGTTGTGAAATTGATTTGGAAAATTTAGAGAAGTGTTAGGTGAAAATTTGAGAAATTTAGGGTTTTTAGAAGCTTGGACAGAATTGAACTTGGTGTTATTTTTGTGTGCTTTTGCTTTCTAAAATCTTGATTAAGGCCTCAAAATGGTTTGAAATTTTTCAACTACTTGCGTCAACTAATTGTATGCGTACTTGTTATTTGCTACCTGTTGATTGCTTGGATAACGTTTGCTAGCCGTATGCATTATTTGTATCCAATGTTTTATTTTGAGTTGACCCTTGCATCTGTGTGTTGTTTGTATTTTCTGGTGATCCGTCGCCAGTCGGACTACCCTTAGCCGGAGGTTGCAGATGGATGCCGTTACAGGAAAACCATGACAAGAAGCCGGGCGCATAGAACTGGAAGACTTGTGCCGCCGCTTTTATTATTATGTAATAATATTTTGTATGCTTACGTGTCAGGGTAGGAGTTTTAGGTTGCTTTTTATAACTGATAGCAGGGTTTTTGAAAATAAGTTAGGTGTTTTGTAAATTATCTCTAAACTGCTGGTCGGTCTTTTTATGCCATATGTTTGGCTATTTGCGAATTATGTATTTATAATACTAATGCACTTCAGCATGGCATGTTTCGAAAAGGAAAATGATTTCAAAAAATATATATACTCTGTTTTCCAAGTTTTGAAAATGCACCTGCATATTTATTTATGATTTATTTGCTACAGTAACGTCCTGGAAATCGGGGTGTTACAAGTATTACCAGTCCTGTTCCTATAGCAATGAACCTTCTGCTTATATGTGAGATTTTGGTTGAAATAATGGATTTACTTTATGACTGCTCCACAGGAAGAAGTCATTTTTTGGTTGTAATCGAGGTTTGAAAAAATTTAACTCAAAACACTCGTATATGCTTGTGATAGTCCAGAACAACGCGACCCAACAACGATTACTGGGAACACTCAGTATGTGTTATCGAAACCATTCTTATTCAATGCAATGTTATGAATTTCTACAAATTTTCTTTGCTTTCTTTATGTTTCATATAATTTTATTATTCTGTTGTTTTAATTTATAAGCATGTTCATTTGATTTTGGGTCAAAATCCTTTATCTTGTAAATTTAATGTGCTTTGTTCCTCATAGTTTCTGGATCGAAATCCGTATATTTTGATTCTTAGACTTTTTTCTTTTTGCTTTAACAGTTTTGAAAAATGTTTTAATAAAAAACTCACAATTAGACTTAAATCCAATTTTAATATTGATATTATTTATTTATCAAATTTTTGTGTAAACAAGGAGTGCAATTCACCAAAATTAATTTATAGTCTTATTCTCACGTCATATTCTTAACGATGAAGTACATTGGTTAGTTCGAGTAGATTCCGTCCAATGTCTGCCGACGATTTCGTACAATTACAAGGCTTCTTGCGTTGACGTCTTCATTCAGCAAATACAGCATACTATTCTAAATGCAAAATCAATTCATCTTAAAATATATATAAGGAAGTTTAAAAATAACATTATTTCATAATTTATGTGCTAAAATTTTGAAGTGGCACCTATATAGAAACGGACGGAGTATATATGATATGATATATGGATGTGCGATCGTAAATATTACAATGTTTTTTTCTGTTCAAATAAATTATTAGATGTCTTAGAGGGTTTTTTTACACATTTTCAATTGTCAGAATAGATTCTTTAAGGTCAAAATTAATTTTTACATTTTCTTTCATCATTAATCTACCTCTACTTCTAGGAAGAAAACTGTCAAAAAAAATATATTCTAGGAAGAAGAAACAATCAATTGAGATTCTCACATGAATTTCAAAACTTATAAAAATCACTTTTCTCACCATAATTTCAACAACATTGATTCATTCACATTCCAAATTTTCTCCACTTCATTTTCATAGAATTTTATTTTTAATTATGTTTATTTTTCTATCATATCACATTTCATACTTTCTTTCTCTTTTCTTTCTATCTCTATCTCTCTCCACCTTTTTCCTAGTGTGAACAAAATATTCTTATAATCTAAATATAAATCACTCTATTTTCAACTCTACCCAGTTTTATAATAATTAATTTCTCAAAATTAATCCTATTGACAATAAATGAATTATATATGATAACAATGATTCGTACATACATTAAATATTTTTTTTTACAATTAACACTATCTACAAATTAAATTATGGAATAAAACGTTCATCCTGCAACAAAAAAATTATTATGGAATAAATCATCTTCCAAGTGTACTAAAAAATATTATAGAATAAACCTACGCCATATAACTTTGGCAATTGATTACAATCAATTCTTTAGATCTTATAATATGATAGATAAATATATACTCTCTCCATTCCTTTTTATAAGAGTTAAATGAGGGCGTTGGTCGTTCCTTTTTATAAGAACCATATAAGAGTTTGTGCCATATTAATTATTTTTTCACATTTTTATCCCTATTCAATTCTGGAAATATAGAATTACATTAATGATGGAAAAAGATTAAAAAGAAATATGTTAAGGACAATTTTGAAAATTCAATAAAATTTTAGAACAAATTTAATACAAAAAACTACACTACCTAACTTTCTTAAGGGGTGTGTAAAGTCGGTTTAACTCTTATAAAAAGTCACGAGAGTATAATGCATCCAAATATTAAATCATTTTAACTTCAACTCATTTTTGTCGCAAATGAAATTGTTCAAACTCTTCTCGAAACGAGCAATTCACATCTAACATTGCAGTTTTTCTGCTCCCGGTTCATATGGAAAACCCCGTCAACCTCGGACTTTACTAAAACTAAACCCCTCTTTAACTCTGATCATGCGATTTTCCCGTCTTATTGTTCTTACATTCTAATAATAGTGCAGGGTTATCCACCATCAAACATTTCAACTACCATGCATGTCCTTTTTCCCGTTGACTCCTCTTACACAATATTTCGTAATCGTCATCTTCTTCTCCAATCCATTTTCTTAACCTAATGCACTCAATTCATTTTGGAACAACAACAACAACTCCACCAAATCCCTGTAAGTCTCCAATTCATTTTTTACTCTAATCATGATGATGATTGTTGAAACTTGAAACGTTTGTGTTTATCCTATTTTGAATTTTTCTTTTCTAACATGGTGTTGGTTATTATTGAAAAGGGTAGCTCGTGATTATTAAAATTGGCAAGGTTCCGAAGATGCAGCAACTGCACCCAATGGAGCAATATGATGAGAAGATGAATCAAATGAAGGAGCAGATGAAGAAAGCTGAGGAAGAGAAAGGTCGAGCCTTCAATGACCTCATGGATGTGAAAAGGCTAGCTGAGGAAACTAATGTCATGGTTGATGAAGTATTGGCCACAAAGAGGAACTCAGACCCAAATACAAGAGAACAAAAGGGTATAAAACATAACAATAGCAAAAAAGGGATGGAATTGGAGCTCCAATTGTTGGAGAAAGATTCTGAATTGGAAAAACTGAGGAAGGAGATGGATGTTCTTCGATCCACCGAGGCGAATTCCATGGCCTTGTCTTTTGATTACAAGAGGAAAGTTCAGGAATTGGAGGCCGAATTGGACAAGCGAAGAGAATCAGAAGCGAATTTGTTTGACACGTTGGTGATGCAAACGAAACAGCTAGAGCAGAACAAGATTTTGCTTGAAGAGTCAAAGCTGGAGATTGCTTCTCTTGAAGAAAGAATCAAGGCGCTTGAAGAAGGTGGTGCCACCCAAATCATGAAAACTCCTTTTGAATATGAGTCTAGCATCGGGGATACCACACCTGAGAGTGTGGAATCGGATATAGAGTATCCGAGAAAGCAGCTAGTTAATGTGGGATTTTTCAACAATGCCGATACGAAGGCACAAACTCTGCTTGGAGAATTGAACTCACTCAAAAGTGAATTGAAGCTAGCAACACAGGCAGAGGAGAATAGCAAGAAAGCAATGGATGATTTGGCATTAGCATTGAAAGAAGTAGCAACAGAAGCTAACCAGGTGAAGAACATTTATGATAAAGCACATACACTTTGTTTTTCGTCTCTCTTCTCTTATTTTCTCACTCGAGGTGTTTATATCTATTGCGTGTCTACCCAACATTTTTCAGGTGAAGGCAAAGCTGACCTTAAGCCAAGTGGAGCTAGAGCACACGAAAGGCGACGCGGACCGTTGGAGAGCAATGTTAGAAACCACAGAGGAGAAGTACAAAGAGCTTCTCGACGTAACCAGAAAAGAAGCTGATCGGTACAAAAACACCGCCGAGAGATTGAGAATGGAAGCTGAGGAATCGCTTTTGGCATGGAACGGGAAAGAAACGGAGTTTGTGAATTGCATTAGAAGAGCTGAAGAGGAAAGGTTGCTTGCACAGAAAGAAAGCAATAGAGTACTTGAGATGCTGAATGAAGCAGAGAACAAGACAAAGGTTTCAAAGGAAGAGAACCAAAAGCTGCGTGATATACTCAAACAGGCTTTGAATGAAGCCAATGTGGCCAAAGAAGCTGCAGAGATTGCAAAGGCTGAAAACGCTAGATTGCAAGATGGCCTCACCCTGCTTGTCCAAGAGAATGAAATGTTAAAGATTCACGAGGCTGCATCATTTGAGAACATCAAAGAGTTGAAGCGAATGCTCTCAGAATCATCAATAAAAGAGTTCAAGAATGATGATGTAGACAAATTGTCGGATAAGGAATCAGGGAAAAAAACAAAGGCACCACAACCACATTTGCATAGCTCAGCAGAGAAAGACTCGAAGAATCTGAACAAGACTTTTAGTTTTAATCTGAAGGACATGATAACACCCAATAATAAGCAACAACACAAGGTGACAGGAACAATAGGAAAAGAAGAAGAGGCAAACAAGGAAACAACAGACGTTGATGACACGCTGAGGGGTTCGATATTTGATGAAGTGGATTCATCTGATTCAGAATCCCGACATGATGAAATGCCTGAAGATTTTGATCATCTCGATGAGTCCCACTTTGATGACGCAGAAAATGACAGGAACAATAGGAAAAGAAGAGCTTTGCTGAGGAGATTTGGAGATCTTATAAGGAGAAGAGGTTATCATTATCACCGGAAAGAACCATCCAATGAAGAACATTTACAAACGTAACGCAAATTCCATAGTAAAGGACTCATACATTGATTAGACTATTGTGTTCATATTGTTTTGCTGTGCATTTGTTTAGAGAATCTCAAATATTACGTACCCCTCATTTTGAGGCCCTCTTTTTTCCTACTCCGTTTTAATTTTCTCTACTGTTTTTTCAACTGTGTGAAGAGTGGCATATTATAACTGTTAATTTTTCTGTTAGTGTTCTTCCTGAATCTGAATCTTGATTGGCGAAATCTCTCTGTCTTCGATGGTCCTGCACAGACCTAGAAGATTCTTCTAGCACGGTGGAACTGTAGACACTCCAAAGCTCGAGTCAGTAAGAGAACATAGAGAGAGAATCTCAAAGTCATAAAAGAATAATGAGTTATAAAAATGAGCAATGCTTGTGTAAATGAATAACAAAAGTTATATTCATAGACATGATGATCGTTACTCTTGCAAATCAAGGCCTTCGTAGAGTCTTAGTGAAAGACTTCTTAGACCATGGTTATTTCTAGATAGCCTTGTGAGGTTTAATTAATCAAGTTGGCTGTGTCCGCTCGACTGCTCTCTGTACGAGATGTTCCTTGCCTTAGTCATCTTAGCCAACCAACATGTTGTTCACTTAGTTGTGAGACTTTTGGGCTGGCTAAGATGCTATTGGGGCTTGTCGCTATTGGGACCAGCCGGAAAAAGGAGCCCTCAACTTTGCATGTAATGGATTGCAATGTCAAGTTATGATGAGTTCATGCTAGTTACATATACAGTGATCAAAGTAGAATACATCTATTCTGAATATAATGCATATAATGTGAGATTGGTTCAAAATTCCCACTTCCCTTTGGGTAAATATAGTCAAATGTTCTTTCGACCGTTCTAAGTCCTTTAAGTTTTTGTAATCATGATTTCAGTCATATAAGGGTGTGTTATGTTCCGGTTGGCTCTTCAGCCATATGACCCGACGGCGTAGCAGCTGCCCCACTAGGGATGCTCTTCAGCATACACCCAAGAGGCAGCATGCACGACCTGAGCTAGGGACGAGCACTCCTGGCTTAGTGTCCCTTTATCCGACCGGCCTGGAAAAAGGTGAAGGAAGCGCTATGGAGCCGATCGACTCACAGCTACTCCCGCTCGGAAGCCTCACTTAAGAGCTTCCCTCCAACACCTACAGAGGACCTTCGACGCCTATAAATACAGGTTCCACCATTCCTTCTAGGACGATTCCCACTCATTACTTAAATTACAAGTTTGCTATGCATTCTTACATGTTTGAGCTGAGTTCTTAGATGCTCTCATTGCTCCAACACTGACTTGAGCATCAGAGTGTCTTTTGCAGGTCCCCCGATGCACTGCAACTGCAACGCAGAGGCTCCACCTTAATCATGACAAAGAAAGGCTAAGCTCCGCCATTGCTCAATGAGAGCACCTTCGTCCAAAGATTCACGCACGAACATTTGGCTCCATCTGTGGTGAAGATTGGACAAATCTTCGTCGTTCTTCCTCTATTTCAAAGGAGAAGCTCACAGTGATTCAACTTTATTTTGTCATATTACTTAGAAGCCATCTCTATCATTGAATTAGCAATCAAGAAATCTTCAAAGCTTCGTGATGGTGAAAACACGAAGGTAGCAGGAAGTCAATTCGAAAGGAATGATAGCGCAAGATAACAATTCACAAAGAATTTCTTCGCCATTGCAACGCACCCTAAACCAGAGAGAACCTTCACAACATGAGGAGGCTTCCCATGGAAGAATTCCATGACATCAAACGTGGACAGATGCAGAGGAATTCTTGCGAAACATGGAAGGAGCGATTCATGAACAGGAAAGACCTCTCCATGAATCACAGCATCAAACTGCCAGTAGGCATGTTGTTGATTCTTCAAATCGTAAATGATGACAAGAAAGAGAGAATAAACCTCAAGAACTAGTGCATAGTTAGGCGCATGAAGGAGATAAGGATTTGGAAGGAGAATTTTTTTTGAAGGAAGGAGTCAATGCAAGGCTACCAACTCCATTATGAATAGAAATCATGAATATTAAGATTCCTAAGGATTTCAAAGATGTCGATCGGAGTCGAGGCTTACATTGGGGAAACTGATCCAACGGAACACTTGGACACATTTGTCACAGCAGTCACGCTCCTTAGAGCAACCAATGCACTAATGTGCAGGATTTTCCCTCTGACATTTAGGAAAGCGGCTCTACGTTGGTTTCAATCATTGGCTCCGAACTCAATAAGAATTTGGAAGGAGTTACCGCAGCTGTTTGTGCATTGTTAGTACAGATAGCAACCTGAGAGGGGGGGTGAATCAGTGTTGCCCCGATTTTCGCCTTATTGAATATGTTACTTTCAAGATAATGATGATCACGAAACAATAGTTGTGATTGCAGCGGAATTAAGCGTTGCTTGAAAGTAAAGATGAAGGATAGAAGAATTCACACACAGAGTTCTATCCTGGTTCACCCTCAATCCACCGAAGGCTACGTCCAGTCCCTCAAGAAAACCCCTTGAGGATTTTTCCACTATTGATAAAAATCTCTTACAAGTTCTTAACCCAAGGACCCTAAGAATTTCTACCAATTTCCTGTGAAAGCAAACCACTTTCCACAGCCCCTGAAAGCAAACCACTTTCAGTTTCTGAAGGCAAACCACCATCAGACCTTGAAGGCTAAACCACCTTCAATCAACACCCTGAAAGAATACCACTTTCAGTACCAACAACCCTTCACCGAATACCACGGTGAATACTCAATCTTACAGAAAGAGATGAAGAAGAGTTTACAATTGGCTGTATCAATCCTTTAACATACAAGTGGATTGATCATGAGAATTTATGCTTTAAGG
Organism: Acmispon strigosus; assembly: GCA_030819835.1. NCBI lineage: Eukaryota > Viridiplantae > Streptophyta > Magnoliopsida > Fabales > Fabaceae > Acmispon > Acmispon strigosus. The sequence goes on along the minus strand of JAUAMA010000007.1, from coordinate 16,779,228 downwards.
CTTTTAAGCATAATATGATTCTGAGTTCCTCAAGATATGAACAACTAAAGTGTTCTTATAAACATGAATATCATGAACTCAGAATTTAGGCTCTTGAAGGTTTAAGTTCTAAAAGATGAACTAATTTTGACAAAGCTTTGGCCTAATGTTGTATTCTCATGTGTTATGTGTTGTCTCTTATGTTCTGGACTCAAATGGACTTTATATAGGCAAGGGAAACGTCCTTGAACCATCACATCCCTTTTCAAAAGGTTTGAGACACAATGGTTCATGAAAAGATGCAACTTTTCGTTCTGGTAATCGATTACATCACTTAGTGTAATCGATTACACTAATAGCCGTTTCAGTTTGAATTTCAAATTCAAACATGTAATCAATTACAAGAAATGGGTAATCGATTACTTGCCTAGGTGTAATCGATTACCAGAAGACTGAAATCGATTACACTGAAGTCCAACTTCCAGAATCTTGATCCTTTGAGATCGGCTTAAGGTTTTCTACTTCTTTTAAGTTATGAAAACACTTAGCTTGATTAGTTTAGGTGTTTTAAAGAGCCTTTATGCTTTAATAGACCTTTAGAAGCATAACTCACCTAAACTAAGACTTCTAGGTATATGATAGACTTTGTAGCGCTGTTTCCTCTAAGTCTTCTTTTCTTCTTTTTGTCGATGAGTTTGTCGTCATCAAAACCTCAGCCAGGGTCAGGAGCAAGACCTTCTTCACAATCTCCCCCTTTTTGATGATGGCAAACACATTCTTGATACTTGAAGATCATATACGTATTTCTGTTGAACAACTCCCCCTTTTTGATGTAATCTAGTATTTCTCTTGAACAACTCCCCCTGTTTGATGTAATCTAGTATTTCTCTTGTATATCTCCCCCTTTCTAATGGACTTGTTGAATTCCTGCATATGATCTTTAAGAGCACAGAACCTTTTCTCCCCCTTTTGAGTTCATCAAAAAGAAGAAAAGGCCAACAATACAGGCATGCATCCTACAAGTATAGAATTCGAAATAAAGCATAGGGGTATGGGGGTAAAGATGTAAAACAAGGATAAAACCATAACCATACAAACATAGCAAGTAAACGAAAACATCCAACAGTGCAGTAAAGAGTTTTTAGACTAGGCTATGACAAACCAAATAAACCAAGATGTCAAATGAAAGCATAAACAAGTCTAAAGATCAAATTCATCAGAGGAATCAAGAGAGTCATGAGGAGAGGGAGCCATGCGATCAACACGAAGACTGAGACGATCCATATCCGCACGGAGAGTGGTGTACATGGACTCGACTCGACCTTCCATGTGATCGAACCTCTGATCAAAGTGTGTCCTCATATCAGCCAGATGAGAGAGGATGAGTTGAGTAGAGGCATCAGCATCCGCAGAGGACGAAGGACCTCCCTCAGAGGATGGTGGACAGAAAGCAGCAGGGGCAGGAGCCTGGGTAGTATCAGGACCCAAATCTGATTTGTGCCTGAAAGCACCATCAATATCCCTGAAAATCCCCATCTTGTTCAGAATTTCCATATCTATCCTCTGAGCCTTAGCACCCATGACCTGTGCATACTATCCATGTGTAGAAACTCCAAAGTTCTTCAGAATAAGAGTAATAACAGGAGCATAAGGAAGAGGGCCAGTTCTGTCCTTGTGAAGTAGCATGTGTATCATGACCAAGTAAGCCAAATTAATAGATTCATTATGCTTCAGACCATATATGATTTGTAATTCCAAATCACTAATCTGAGCATGGTTAGAGGTTTGAGGGAGAAGAACATAGCTTATCAGATAATGGAGCAAACAATCCTCTACAGTGAGATATCCGACAGCAAGGATATCCCTAGAACGGTTAGCCTCCGTTCGCTGCTTCTTCAACTGTATCTCTTCCTCAGAAAATCGACACAGAGATAGATAAAAAGACTTCTTATCATAATCAGCCCATGGACATGTAATTTCAGGGCTAAGTCGTGCTCCAACATAGGGAATTGTCAGTAGAGTCCCCAATTGCTCTTGAGTCAAAGAAATATCAACCCCTTTGACTGATGAGCAGATTTTTCCACCCCTCTTAACCAAATTACAATAAAAGACTTTGACCAATTTAGGATAATACGTACCCGTCAAGCCAACAAATTCATCAAGGCCTTGGAAGTCAAGGAGAGATGGGAAGAGAAGTCCAGCATTGATGAATGAGTTCATGTCAGCATACTTGGGAGGAAGAATCGGCCTTTCAAGGTAAAAAGCCAAGAATCGTTCCTTTTGTTCCTCCGTGACGAGAAGATGTGAAAGGTCAAGGGTATTCATGGATAGGTTCTTCGACCGGTGTCTGCGAGAAGAAGAAGAAGAAGCCATTTTCGGATTTGGAAAGGTTAGGGTTTGAAAAAGGGTTTTTGGGTAGAGACCAAATTGGAAAATCTGAAAGAGTTGAGAGGCAAGAGAGGGTAAGTACGAGCAAAACCCACCAATTGGTTCTGAAATTGAGCAAGAAACAAGGGAGAATAGTGGAAAATACTGGTTCGGCGTCGAGGAAAGGAAAGGGAAGAAAAGCAGTGTAATCGATTATAAAATCTGACCAGAGATACTTATATTATCGAATTGGTAATCGATTACAGGTAGTTGTGTAATCGATTACCACTATTTGAATTTTAAGTAAAATTCAAAATTTCAAGGGTAATCGATTACAGCAGTTGATGTAATCGATTATTGGCAGTCCAAAATTTGAAAATTTCAAATTTCGACTATGTAATCGATTATACCAGTTAATGTAATCGATTACTCAGAGAGATCCAATAATCATGAGAGCTAAGAACAGGGGTAATCGATTAACAAACCTATGGTAATCGATTTCAAGGATATTTTATAAGTTCTAACTCTTAGTACCGATAGCAACCTGAGAGAGGGGGGGGGTGAATCAGTGTTGCCCTAATTTTCGCCTTATTGAAATTGTTACTTTCAAGATGATGATGATCACGAAACGATCGTTATGATTGCAGCGGAATTGAGCGATGCTTGAAAGTAAATATGAAGGATAAAGGAAATCACACACAAGATTTTATCCTGGTTCACCTTCAATCCACCGAAGGCTACGTCCAGTCCCTCAAGAAAACCCTTGAGGATTTTTCCACTATTGATAAAAATCTCTTACAAGTTCCTAACCCAAGGACCCCAAGAATTTCTACCAATATCCTGTGAAAGCAAACCACTTTCAACAGCCCCTGAAAGCAAACCGCTTTCAGTTCCTGAAGGCAAACCACCCTCAGACCTTGAAGACTAACCAGCCTTCAATCGAAACCCTGAAAGTAAACCACTTTCAGTGACAACAACCCTTCACCGAATACTACGGTGAAAACTCAATCTTACAGAAAGAGATGAAGAAGAGTTTACAATTGGCTGTATCAATCCTTTAACATACAAGTGGATTGATCATGAGAAATTATGCTATAAGGCTTTTAAGCATAATATGATTCTGAGTTCCTCAAGATATGAACAACTAAAGTGTTCTTATGAACATGAAAATCATGGACTCAGAATCTAGGCTATTGAATGTTTAAGTTCTAAAAGATGAACTAATTTTGACAAAGCTTTGGCCTAATGTGATTTGCTCATGTGTTGCGTGTTCTCTTGTGTATGTTATGTGTTTTGGACTCAAATGGACTTTATATAGGCAAGGGAAACGTCCTTGAACCATCACAACCCTTTCCAAAAGGTTTGGGACACAATGGTTCATGAAAAGATACAACTTTTCGTGTTGGTAATCGATTACATCACTTAGTGTAATCGATTACACTAATAGTCGTTTCAGTTTGAATTTCAAATTCAAACATGTAATCGATTACAAGAAAGTGGTAATCGATTACTTGCCTAGGTGTAATCGATTACCAGAAAGCTGCAATCGATTACACAGAAGTCCATTTTCCAGAAACTTGTTCCTTTGAGATCGGCTTAAGGTTTTCTACTTCTTTTAAGTTATGAAAACACTTAGCTTGATTAGATTAGGTGTTTTAAGAGCCTTTATGCTTTAATAGACCTTTGGAAGCATAACTCACCTAATACTAAGACTTCTAGACTATTGATGGACTTTTGTAGCGCTTGTTTCTTCGAAGTCTTCTTTTCTTCTTTTTGTTGATGATTTTGTCATCATCAAAACCACAACTAGGGTCAGGAGCAAGACCTTCTTCACAATCTCCCCCTTTTTGATGATGGCAAGCACATTCTTGATACTTGAAGATCATATATGCATTCTGGATGCTGAACTCCCCCTGTTTGATGGAATCTTGTGTATCTAGCATTTCTCCCCCTTTCTAATGTACTTGTTGAATACCGAATCAAATCACAAACACTTCCTTTGGGATACCACAAACCAACATTTGTAGTTCCTTTCAAATATTTAAAAATACGTTTAACAGAACTCAAATGTGATTCCCTAGGAGATGCTTGATATCTAGCACATAGACACACACTAAACATAATATCAGGTCTACTTGCAGTTAATTATAGAAGAGATCCGATCATACCTCTATATTTGGTAATATCAACTTGAACACCGGATTCATCTTGATCTAGATATGTGTTAGACCCCATTGGTGTGGCTATGGCTTTGAAATCATCCAAATCATATTTCTTTAATAATTCCTTGCAAAACTTTGATTGATTGATGAATATTCCATCATGTGATTGCTTGATTTGCAAACCAAGAAAGAAATTTAATTGTCCCATCATGGACATCTCAAATTCTTCTTGCATCATGTTAGAGAAATCCTTACAAAGAGATTCGTTAGTTGCACCAAAGATGATATCATCAACATAGATTTGAACTAATAAGGTATTACCTTTGGTTCTTTTGATGAACAAGGTTGTATCAGCCTTACCCTTTTGAAATCCTTTATCACAAAGGAAAGTACTTAATCTATCATACCATGCACGAGGGGCTTGCTTAAGACCATAGAGTGCCTTCTTTAATCTGAAGACATGTGAAGGAAACTTTGGATCTTCAAATCTTGGAGGTTGCTTCACATAGACTTCTTCTTGAATGTATCCGTTCAGAAAATCACTTTTGACGTCCATTTGATATAATGGGAAATTTAAAGAACAAGCATACGCCAATAACAGTCTTATGGCTTCCAACCTTGCTACTGGTGCATAGGTTTCATCAAAATCTATACCTTCTTCTTAATTATAACCTTGAGCAACTAATCTTGCTTTGTTCCTAACTATGATACCATTTTCATCTAACTTATTCCTAAATACCCACTTTGTTCCAATAACATGTTTATCACTAGGCTTAGGGACAAGTTCCCAAACTTGATTCCTTTCAAATTGGTTTAGTTCTTCCTGCATTGCTACAATCCAATACTCATCCTCTAGAGCATCATTTACTTTTGATGGTTCTATTTGAGAGACAAAGGCCATATTCAAAACTGAATCATCTAAGCGTAGCCTTGTAGAAACGCCTCTAGAAATATCACCAATAATATTATCAACTGGATGATCCCTATGGGTTCTCCATTCCTTTGGAAGTTGATAAGTATTATCGTCAATGTGCTCTTCTTGTATTGGATTTTGATCTCCATCCTTTTGAGAATCTTCATTGACAATGATGTCTTCTTCTTCATTATCTGGAAGATTTACATTATCTTCTATTGAAGACTTGGATTCATCAAAAGAAACATGTATGGATTCTTCCACAGATAGAGTTTTCTTGTTAAAGACTCTATATGCTTTGCTTGTTAAAGAATAACCAAGGAATATACCTTCATCTGATTTTTCATCAAACTTTCCAAGGTTTTCCTTTCCATTATTCAAGACAAAGCATTTTGATCCAAAAGCATGTAGATGAGAGATATTTGGTTTCCTTCCTTTGTAGAGTTCATAGGGAGTTTTCTTAAGAATAGGTCTAATAAGAACTCTATTGGAAACATAGCAAGCAGTACTTACAGCATCAGCCCAGAAATATTTAGGGAGACTTGATTCACTTAGCATGGTCCTTGCTAATTCTTCAAGTAATCTGTTCTTCCTTTCTACAACACCATTTTGTTGTGGTGTTCTCGGAGTAGAGAAATTATGTGATATTCCATTTTCATCACATAGTTCTTGGAATTGTTGATTCTGAAATTCTCCACGATGATCACTTCTAATGGAAGAGATCTTTAAAGACTTCTCATTTTGAACTAGCCTTGCATATCTCTTGAATGCATTGAAGGCTTCATTCTTATGAGGCAGAAATAATGTCCATGTAAATCTAGAGATTGTGAAGAAGGTCTTGCTCCTGACCCTGGCTGTGGTTTTGATGACGACAAACTCATCAACAAAAAGAAGAAAAGAAGACTTCAAAGAAACAAGCACTACAAGTCCATCAATAGTCTAGAAGTTTTAGTATTAGGTGAGTTATGCTTCCAAAGGTCTATTAAAACATAAAGGCTCTTAAAACACCTAATCTAATCAAGCTAAATGTTTTCATAACTTAAAAGAAGTAGAAAACCTTAAGCTAGTCTCAAAGAATCAAGTTTCTGGAAAATGGGCTTCTGTGTAATCGATTGCAGCTTTCTGGTAATCGATTACACCTAGGAAAGTAATCGATTACCACTTGTCTGTAATCGATTACATGTTTGAAATTCAAATTGAAACTGAAACGGTCACTAGTGTAATCGATTACACTAAGTGTGGTAATCGATTACCAGAACGAAAAAGTGCATCTTTTCATGAACCATTGTGTCCCAAACCTTTTGAAAAGGGTTGTGATGGTTCAAGGACGTTTCCCATGTCAATAAGAACACTTTAGTTGTTCATATCTTGAAGAACTCAGAATTGTATTATGCTTAAAAGCCTTAAAGCATAATTTCTCATGATCAATCCAATTGTATGTTAAAGGATTGATACAGCCAATTGAAACATCTTCTTCATCTCTTTCTGTAAGATTGAGTTATTCACCGTGGTATTCGGTGAAGGGTTGCTGTCACTGAAAGTGGTTTACTTTCAGGGTTTCAATTGAAGGTGGTTTAGCCTTCAAGGTCTGAGGGTGGTTTTCCTTCAGGAACTGAAAGCGGTTTGCTTTCAGGGGCTGTTGAAAGTGGTTTGCTTTCACAGGATATTGGTAGAAACTCTTGGGGTCCTTGGGTTAGGAACTTGTAAGAGATTTTGATCAATAGTGGAAAAATCCTCAAGGGGTTTTCTTGAGGGACTGGACGTAGCCTTCGGTGGATTGAAGGTGAACCAGGATAAACTCTTGTGTGTGATTCTCTCTATCCTTCATATTTACTTTCAATTATCGCTCAATTCCGCTGCAATCATAACGATCATTTCATAATCATCGTAAACTTGAAAGTAACAATTTCAATAAGGCGAAAATTGGGGCAACACTGATTCACCCCCCCTCTCAGGTTGCTATCTGTACTAACAATTGGTATCGGAGCGGAAGTTTAGGTAAGTTATTCCTAAGATCCGGGAAAAGATGGCATCCACTTCCAATCATGGAACAAATGAAGGATTCAACATAAACAGGCCACCATTCTTCAATGGAGAACATTATGACTTCTGGAAAATCAAGATGAAGATATTCATAAAGTCATTAGACGCAGGAATATGGAAAACCATTGAAGAAGGTCCCTTTGTGCCTGTAACAACAGATGAAGAAGGAACTTCACAACCAAAATCAGAAAATACTTGGAGTGAAGAAGAAAAGAAGAAGGTTCAATATGATCTCAAAGGAATGAACATTCTTACATCTGCCCTTGGCATGGACGAATTTTTCAGAGTATCAACGTGCACTTCATCAAAAGAAATATGGGATACGTTGATGGTGACTCATGAAGGAACAGATGAAGTCAAGAGATCAAAGATCAATACTTTATCTCAGGAGTATGAAATGTTCAGAATGCTTCCAGGAGAAAAGGTATTAGATATGCAAAAACGATTTACTCATTTGATTAATCATTTGATTGCTCTTGGAAAACAATTTTCAAATAGTGACTTGAACATGAAAGTTCTAAGATCACTTACAAGAGTATGGCAACCAAAAGTTACAGCCATCTCTGAAAAGAAGAGTTTATCAAATATGACTCTTGCAACCCTTTTTGGAAAACTCCAAGAACATGAGTTGGAATTAAATCGTTTAGAAGAGCATGAACAACATGAGAAGAAGTTTCGATCTATCTCCCTAAAAGAAAAAGAAAGCATCAAAGAAGATGAAGATTCTGAAGAAGAAGAAGACAATGGAAATTTGAATCTTCTAGTAAAGAACTTTGGAAAGTTTCTTAAAAGGAAAAATGTTAAATTTAACAATAATAAAGCCTTCCAAAGGAACAATGAGTCTTCTTCGTCTCAAAAGATTACATGTTTCGAGTGTGGCAAATCGGGACATTTCAAGTCAGATTGTCCAAATCTTCAGAAGAAGAAACATGGTCTAAGAGAGAAATTCGAGAAAAAGGATCAACCTACTCGAAGAGCATATTTGGCTTGGGATGATCATGAAGTAAGTTCATCATCAAATTCTGACAAAGAAGAAGCACAAGTTGCCTTGATGGCTTCACATGACTCAGATGTTGAAGATTCCTAGGTTAGTGGTGATTCTATGTCTTCTCATGATTTAAAATTTGCTATGGAAAATATGTTTAAATTGTGTCAAGAATTTTCCAAGATTAGTACTAAGCAAAATGATTTAATTTCATCCTTAGAAAGTAAGTGTAGAACCTTACAAGAGGAATTAGACATAGTAAAATCCAAACTAGAAATTACACAAAAATGCACTAAATGTAGTTCTCTAGAAGAAAAGATAGATAATCTTCAACAAAGAGTAAAAAAATTCAATAAAGGAAAACAGAAGTTAGATGATATTCTAAGTGTGCAAAGATATTCAAATAACAAATCAGGTCTAGGATATACTTCTCACCCAAAGACTAAGGAAGTCAAGAAAACTGTGTTTGTAAAACCAAACCATATGGTAGGATCTTCTAGTAACAAAAGGATTAATCCTAGTAGAAGTACAAACAATAGGAAGAATACTCAAGATAGACCTCCTAAGAAGATTCATCCCTCTCCTAGACAAACCTCTAGTTACAATCATTACTCTTGTACGTATTGTAACAAAGTAGGACATACCCCTAGTAGATGTTACTACAAACATGTAGGAGTACCAAATAGGGAATACATTTGGGTTAGAAAAGATGTTAACTTAGAAGGACCCAAAAACTTGTTGGGTTCCTAATACCCATGTCTGAACTTTGTCATGTAGGTGTGTATGAAAGCAGCAAAGGATTTATGGTATCTTGATAGTGGCTGCTCATCACACATGACAGGAGACAAAACCAAATTTTCATTTCTTATACCTAGGGAAAAAGGTTTTGTCACATACGGTAACAATCAAAAGGGAAAGATACTCGGTATTGGAAGAATAGGCACACCCCCTCAAACAGTCATCGATAAAGTTCTTTACGTTGATGGTTTGATGCATAATCTTCTGAGTATTAGTCAACTATGTGATAAAGGTTTGAAAGTTGGTTTTATTAATGATATATGTGTTGTGAAAGATGTGAAAACTAAATAAATTAAGTTTTCTGGGTATAAAGTAAATAAAGTCTTCATGATCTCCTTGGAAGAAATTCCACAAAATGTGAGATGCCTTTTGGCCAAGAATAATAGTGATTCATGGCTATGGCATAGAAGACTTGCTCATATTCACATAGATCATTTAAACAAACTAGTCAAGCATGATCTAGTTGTTGGGCTTCCAAAGATAAAATTCGAGAAAGACAAGTTTTGTGATGCATGTCAAAAAGGGAAGCAAACCAGAACATCCTTCAAACCAAAGAACATAGTTTTGACTTCAAGGCCCCTTTAATTGTTACATATGGATTTGTTCGGACCATCTAGAACTAAAAGCCTCGGAGGTAATTTCTATGCAGTTGTTATTGTTGATGATTTCTCTAGATTTACATGGACATTATTTCTGCCTCATAAGAATGAAGCCTTCAATGCATTCAAGAGATATGCAAGGCTAGTTCAAAATGAGAAGTCTTTAAAGATCTCTTCTATTAGAAGTGATCATGGTGGAGAATTTCAGAATCAACAATTCCAAGAACTATGTGATGAAAATGGAATATCACATAATTTCTCTACTCCGAGAACACCACAACAAAATGGTGTCGTAGAAAGGAAGAACAGATTACTTGAATAATTAGCAAGAACCATGCTAAGTGAATCTAGTCTCCCTAAATATTTCTGGGCTGATGCTGTAAGTACTGCTTGCTATGTTTCTAATAGAGTTCTTATTAGACCTATTCTTAAGAAAACTCCCTATGAACTCTACAAAGGAAGGAAACCAAACATCTCTCATCTACATGCTTTTGGATCAAAATGCTTTGTTTTGAATAATGGAAAGGAAAACCTTGGAAAGTTTGATGAAAAATCTGATGAAGGTATATTCCTTGGTTATTCTCTAACAAGCAAAGCATATAGAGTCTTTAACAAGAAAACTCTATCTGTGGAAGAATCCATACATGTTTCTTTTGATGAATCTAAATCTTCAATAGAAGATATAGTTAATACTCCAGATATTGAAGAAGATGATATCATTGTAAATGAAGATTCTCAAAAGGATGAAGATCATAATCCAATACAAGAAGAGCACATTGAAGATAATACTTATCAACTTCCAAAGGAATGGAGAACCCATAGGGATCATCCAGTTGATAATATTATTGGTGATATTTCTAGAGGCGTTTCTACAAGGCTACGCTTAAATGATTCAGTTTTGAATATGGCCTTTGTCTCTCAAATTGAACCATCAAAAATAAATGATGCCCTAGAGGATGAGTATTGGATTGTAGCAATGCAGGAAGAACTAAATCAATTTGAAAGGAATCAAGTTTGGGAACTTGTCCCTAAGCCTAGTGATAAACATGTTATTGGAACAAAGTGGGTATTTAGGAATAAGTTAGATGAAAATGGTATCATAGTTAGGAACAAAGCAAGATTAGTTGCTCAAGGTTATAATCAAGAAGAAGGTATAGATTTTGATGAAACCTGTGCACGAGTAGCAAGGTTGGAAGCCATAAGACTATTGTTGGCGTATGCTTGTTCTTTAAATTTCCCATTATATCAAATGGACGTCAAAAGTGCCTTTCTGAACGGATACATTCAAGAAGAAGTCTATGTGAAGCAACCTCCAGGATTTGAAGATCCAAAGTACCCTTCACATGTCTTCAAATTAAAGAAAGCACTCTATGGTCTTAAGCAAGCCCCTCGTGCATGGTATGATAGATTAAGTACTTTCCTTTGTAATAAAGGATTTCAAAAGGGTAAGGCTGATACAACCTTGTTCATCAAAAGAACCAAAGGTAATACCTTATTAGTTCAAATTTATGTTGATGATATCATCTTTGGTGCAACTAACGAATCTCTCTGTAAGGAATTCTCTAACATGATGCAAGAAGAATTTGAGATGTCCATGATGGGACGATTAAATTTCTTTCTTGGTTTGCAAATCAAGCAATCACATGATTGAATATTCATCAATCAATCAAAGTTTTGCAAGGAATCATTTTTCAAGATAAGAAGAGAATTAGGCATATTAGATGAGCATGACATTTAAGGTAACATGTTATTTGCATAATCTTTATGATGATTATATGTTTATATGCATTTAGATAGATTATGTGCTTAGGTGTTGATATGAAAATGTGTTACATAAGATTCTAGAGCCTAGAATTTATAAAATTGTCATAGTAATCGATTACCATAGGTCCTGTAATCGATTATCCATGCTCCAAGTCCTCGTGCCTGTTAGAACTATGTGAGTAATCGATTATCATAACTGCCATAATCGATTACATGTTCAAAATTTGAAAATTTTCAAATTTGCAACTAATGTAATCGATTACCATAACTGCAGTAATCGATTACATGCTCGAAAAAAATGCCAGAATTTCAGTTTTCCCTCCTCCTTTTGAAATTTAAACTCAGGATAACTGTCCAGTAATCGATTACCCAACTGTTGTAATCAATTACATCCTCGAGTCTATTTAAACAACAGCTTTAGTTGATCCAATTCCGTTCCTATCATTCTATATTTTGTTCATCACATCCTTCTGCCTCAGGAAGATCTTCATGCTCATATTAGTGAGTTAGAACTCCAAGTTTTATATGGCATTCTTCATGGTCATGCCATTAACTGGACCTTCCTGGTGATGCATCATATGCTTGCCTGCCGGACTAAAGCACAATCATTTCCCTACGCTCCCAGTATCACTCGTCTTCTCCTTCATTCTAGTGTTCCCATTGCAATATCACATGATGTTCGTTCTGTAAACTACAAATGTATTAATTCTAGGATACTGTCTAGTTTAGGCTTATTTCATGACTATGGAATTGATACTCTTTCATGGTTGCTTCATTATGACGGTATTGACACAGTGTCCGATGATGAAGACATGTCTGATGACTATTAGACTTATAGGCTATTATCTACTTCACTGCTGCTGCTTGTAACTTATGCATTTGCTTTCGTCTATATATATTATCAGTCTTTATCCTTGATTTCCATATTTACCCCTACCCCCCATGCTTTATGTTACCATATACTTGTATGGATATATGTTTGCCTGTACATTTTTGGCCTTTTCTTCTTTTTGATGACGTCAAAAGGGGGAGAAAGGCTCTGTGCTCTTAAAGATCATATGCAGGAGTTCAACAAGTACATTAGAAAGGGGGAGAAATGCTAGATATACTAGATTCCATCAAACAGGGGGAGTTCAGTATCAAGAATGCATATATGATCTTCAAGTATCAAGAATGTGTTTGCCATCATCAAAAAGGGGGAGATTGTGAAGAAGGTCTTGCTCCTGACCCTGGCTGTGGTTTTGATGACGACAAACTCATCAACAAAAAGAAGAAAAGAAGACTTCAAAGAAACAAGCACTACAAGTCCATCAATAGTCTAGAAGTCTTAGTATTAGGTGAGTTATGCTTCCAAAGGTCTATTAAAGCATAAAGGCTCTTAAAACACCTAATCTAATCAAGCTAAATGTTTTCATAACTTAAAAGAAGTAGAAAACCTTAAGCTAGTCTCAAAGAATCAAGTTTCTGGAAAATGGGTTTCTGTGTAAACGATTGCAGCTTTCTGGTAATCGATTACACCTAGGCAAGTAATCGATTACCACTTGTCTGTAATCGATTACATGTTTGAAATTCAAATTCAAACTGAAACGGTCACTAGTGTAATCGATTACACTAAGTGTGGTAATCGATTACCAGAACGAAAAAGTGCATCTTTTCATGAACCATTGTGTCCCAAACCTTTTGAAAAGGGTTGTGATGGTTCAAGGACGTTTCCCTTGCCTATATAAAGTCCATTTGAGTCCAGAAAACATAACATACACAAGACACAACAAGAGACAACACATTACACATGAGAAAACACCATTAGGCCAAAACTCTGTCAAAATTAGTTCATCTTTTAGAACTTAAATCTTTTGGAGCCTAAATTCTGAGTTCATGATCTTCATGTCAATAAGAACACTTTAGTTGTTCATATCTTGAAGAACTCAGAATTGTATTATGCTTAAAAGCCTTAAAGCATAATTTCTCATGATCAACCCAATTGTATGTTAAAGGATTGATACAACCAATTGAAACATCTTCTTCATCTCTTTCTGTAAGATTGAGTTATTCACCGTGGTATTCGGTGAAGGGTTGTTGTCACTGAAAGTGGTTTACTTTCAGGGTTTCAATTGAAGGTGGTTTAGCCTTCAAGGTCTGAGGGTGGTTTGCCTTCAGGAACTGAAAGCGGTTTGCTTTCAGGGGCTGTTGAAAGTGGTTTTCTTTCACAGGATATTGGTAGAAATTCTTGGGGTCCTTGGGTAAGGAACTTGTAAGAGATTTTTATCAATAGTGGAAAAATCCTCAAGGGGTTTTCTTGAGGGACTGGACGTAGCCTTCGGTGGATTGAAGGTGAACCAGGATAAACTCTTGTGTGTGATTCTCTCTATCCTTCATATTTACTTTCAAGTATCGCTCAATTCCGCTGCAATCATAACGATCATTTCACAATCATCGTAAACTTGAAAGTAACAATTTCAATAAGGCGAAAATTGGGGCAACACTGATTCACCCCCCCTCTCAGGTTGCTATCTGTACTAACAGAGAAATCATCAACAATAACAAGTTCATAGAAATTACCTCCGAGGCTTTTTGTTCTAGATGGTCCGAACAAATCCATATGTAACAATTGAAGGTGCCTTGAAGTCGAAACTATGTTCTTTGGTTTGAAGGATGTTCTGGTTTGCTTCCCTTTTTGACATGCATTACAAAGCTTGTCTTTCTCGAATTTTATCTTTGGAAGCCCAACAACTAGATCATGCTTGACTAGTTTGTTTAAATGATCTATGTGAATATGAGCAAGTCTTCTATGCCATAGCCATGAATCACTATTATTCTTGGCCAAAAGGCATCTCACATTTTGTGGAATTTCTTCCAAGGAGACCATGAAGACTTTATTTACTTTATACCCAGAAAACTTAATTTCTTTAGTTTTCACATCTTTTACTACACATATATCATCAATAAAACCAACTTTCAAACCTTTATCACATAGTTGACTAATACTCAGAAGATTATGCATCAAACCATCAACATAAAGAACTTTATCGATGACTGTTTGAGGGGGTGTGCCTATTCTTCCAATACCGAGTATCTTTCCCTTTTGATTGTTACCATATGTGACAAAACCTTTTTCTCTAGGTATAAGAAATGAAAACTTGGTTTTGTCTCCTGTCATGTGTGATGAGCAGCCACTATCAAGATACCATAAATCCTTTGCTGCTTTCATACACACCTACATGACAAAGTTCAGACATGGGTATTAGGAACCCAACAAGTTTTGGGTCCTTCTAAGTTAACATCCTTTCTAACCCAAATGTATGTTAACATCCTTTTTGGGTACTCCTACATGTTTGTAGTAACATCTACTAGGGGTATGTCCTATTTTGTTACAATAAGTACAAGAGTAATGATTGTAACTAGAGATTTGTCTAGGAGAGGAATGAATCTTCTTAGGAGATCTATTTTGAGTATTCTTCCTATTGTTTGTACTTCTAACAGGATTAATCTTATTCTTACTAGAAGATCCTACCATATGGTTTGGTTTTACAAACACAGTTTTTCTAACCTCTTTTGTCTTTGGGTGAGAAGTATATCCTAAACCTGATTTATTGTTTGAATGTCTTTGAACACTTAGGATATCATCTAACTTCTGTTTTCCTTTATTGAAGTTATTTACTCTTTGTTGAGGATTATCTATCTTTTCTTCTAAAGAACTACACTTAGTGCATTTATGTGTAATATCTAGTTTTGATTTCACTATGTCTAATTCCTCTTGTAAGGTTCCACACTTACTCTCTAAAGATGAAATCAAGTCATTTTTCTTAGTACTAATCTTGGAAAATTCTTGACACAATTTAAACATATTTTCCATAGAAAACTTTAAATCATGAGAAGACATAGAGTTATCACTAACCTGGGAATCTTCAACATCTGAGTCATGTGAGGCCATCAAAGAAACTTGTGCTTCTTCTTTGTCTGAATCTGATGATGAACTTACTTCATTATCATCCCAAGCCAAATATGCTCTTCGAGTAGGTTGATCCTTCTTTTCGAATTTTTCTCTTAGACCATGTTTCTTCTTCTGAAGATTTGGACAATCTGACTTGAAGTGTCCAGGCTAGCCACACTCGAAACATGTAATCTTTTGTGACGAAGAAGACTCATTGTTCCTTTGGAAGGATTTATTGTTGTTGAATTTGACACCTTTTCTTTTAAGAAACTTTCCAAAGTTCTTTACTAGAAGATTCAAATTTCCATTGTCTTCTTCTTCAGAGTCTGCATCATAATCTTCTTTGATGCTTTCTTTTGCCTTTAGGGAAATTGATCGATACTTCTTCTCATGTTGTTCATGCTCTTCTAAACGATTCAATTCCAACTCATGTTCTTGGAGTTTTCCAAAGAGAGTTGCAAGAGTCATATTTGATAAACTCTTCTTTTCAGAGATGGCTGTAACTTTTGGTTGCCATACTATTGTAAGTGATCTTAGAACTTTCATGTTCAAGTCACTATTTGAAATTTTTTTTCCAAGAGCAATCAAATGATTAATCAAATGAGTGAATCTATTTTGCATATCTAATACCTTTTCTCCTGGAAGCATTCTAAACATTTCATATTCTTGAGATAGAGTATTGATCTTTGATCTCTTGACTTCATCTGTTCCTTCATGAGTCACCATCAACCTATCCCATATTTCTTTTGATGAAGTGCACGTTGATACTCTGAAAAATTCGTCCATGCCAAGAGCAGATGTAAGGATGTTCATTCATTTGAGATCATATTGAACCTTCTTCTTTTCTTCTTCACTCCAAGTACTTTCTGATTTTGGTTGTGAAGTTCCTTCTTCATCTGTTGTTGCAGGCACAAAGGGACCTTCTTCAATGGCTTTCCATATTCCTGCGGCTAATAACTTTATGAATATCTTCATCTTGATTTTCCAGAAGTCATAATGTTCTCCATTGAAGAATGGTGGCCAGTTTATGTTGAATCCTTCATTTGTTCCATGATTGGAAGAGGATGCCATCTTTTCCCGGATCTTAGGAATAACTTACCTAAACTTCCGCTCTGATACCAATTGTTAGTACAGATAGCAACCTGAGAGGGGGGGGGGGTGAATCAGTGTTGCCCCAATTTTCGCCTTATTGAAATTTTTACTTTCAAGATGATGATGATCACGAAACGATCGTTATGATTGCAGCGGAATTGAGCGATGCTTGAAAGTAAATATGAAGGATAAAGGAAATCACACACAAGATTTTATCCTGGTTCACACCTTCAATCCACCGAAGGCTACGTCCAGTCCCTCAAGAAAACCCTTGAGGATTTTTCCACTATTGATAAAAATCTCTTACAAGTTCCTAACCCAAGGACCCCAAGAATTTCTACCAATATCATTTGAAAGCAAACCACTTTCAACAGCCCCTGAAAGCAAACCGCTTTCAGTTCCTGAAGGCAAACCACCCTCAGACCTTGAAGACTAACCAGCCTTCAATCGAAACCCTGAAAGTAAACCACTTTCAGTGACAACAACCCTTCACCGAATACTACGGTGAAAACTCAATCTTACAGGAAGAGATGAAGAAGAGTTTACAATTGGCTGTATCAATCCTTTAACATACAAGTGGATTGATCATGAGAAATTATTCTTTAAGGCTTTTAAGCATAATATGATTCTGAGTTCCTCAAGATATGAACAACTAAAGTGTTCTTATGAACATGAAGATCATGGACTCAGAATCTAGGCTCTTGAATGTTTAAGTTCTAAAAGATGAACTAATTTTGACAAAGCTTTGGCCTAATGTGATTTTCTCATGTGTTGCGTGTTCTCTTGTGTATGTTATGTGTTCTGGACTCAAATGGACTTTATATAGGCAAGGGAAACGTCCTTGAACCATCACAACCCTTTCCAAAAGGTTTGGGACACAATGGTTCATGAAAAGATACAACTTTTCGTGTTGGTAATCGATTACATCACTTAGTGTAATCGATTACACTAATAGCCGTTTCAGTTTGAATTTCAAATTCAAACATGTAATCGATTACAAGCAAGTGGTAATCGATTACTTGCCTAGGTGTAATCGATTACCAGAAAGCTGCAATCGATTACACAGAAGCCCATTTTCCAGAAACTTGTTCCTTTGAGATCGGCTTAAGGTTTTCTACTTCTTTTAAGTTATGAAAACACTTAGCTTGATTAGATTAGGTGTTTTAAGAGCCTTTATGCTTTAATAGACCTTTGGAAGCATAACTCACCTAATACTAAGACTTCTAGACTATTGATGGACTTTTGTAGCGCTTGTTTCTTCGAAGTCTTCTTTTCTTCTTTTTGTTGATGAGTTTGTCGTCATCAAAACCAAAGCCAGGGTCAGGAGCAAGAACTTCTTCACACTAACCTATATAATCCTATGTAACACACTTTCAAATAAATACTTAAGCACATAATCAACTATGACATGTAATCATGCAAGAAAGAATTATACAAGTATCTATTTGATAAGACCTATATGAACACGTGTTTAAGTACATAGGTAAATTAGATATATATAAATCTAAGACATGAATATATAAGCATATATGTTCTCCTAAACTTTATGCAAGCATTTTAATTCATATAAACATAATTCTAGAAAATTATCTTCTTAAAGATCATGTTTGTTATTTTCATAATTCCTACTGTTTTTCCTATGATTTTCTAGACATTGGGCTTAGGAGCAAGTTCCCAAACTTGATTTCTTTTTAACTGGTTTAGTTCTTCCTGCATTGCTACAATCCAATACTCATCTTCTAGAGCATCATTTACTTTTGAGGGTTCGATTTGAGAGACAAAGGCCATATTCAAAACAGAATCATTCAAGCGTAGCCTTGTAGAAACGCCTCTAGAAATATCACCAATGATATTATCATCTGGATGATCCCTATGGATTCTCCATTCCTTTGGAAGTTGATAAGTATCATCTTCAATGTGCTCTTCTTGTATTGGATTTAGATCTCTTTCCTTTTGAGAATCTTCATTGATAATGATATCTTCTTCATTATCTGGAGGATTGACTATATCTTCTATTGAAGACTTAGATTCATCAAAAGATACATGTATGGATTCTTCCACAGATAGAGTTTTCTTGTTAAAGACTCTATATGCTTTGCTTGTTAGAGAATAACCAAGGAATATACCTTCATCAGATTTTTCATCAAACTTACCAAGGTTTTCCTTTCCATTATTCAAGACAAAGCATTTGGATCCAAAAGTATGGAGATGAGAGATATTTGGTTTCCTTCCTTTGTAGAGTTCATAGGGGGTTTTCTTCAGAATAGGTCTAATAAGAACTCTATTGGAAACATAGCAAGCAGTACTTACAGCATCAGCCCAGAAATATTTAGGAAGGCTTGATTCACTTAGCATGGTTCTTGCTAATTCTTCAAGTAGCCTGTTCTTCCTTTGTACAACACCATTTTGTTGTGGTGTTCTCGGAGTAGAGAAATTATGTGATATTCCATTTTCATCACATAGTTCTTGAAATTGATGATTCTGAAATTCTCCACCATGATCACTTCTAATAGAAGAGATCTTTAAAGACTTCTCATTTTGAACTAGCCTTGAATATCTCTTGAATGCGTTGAAGGCTTCATTCTTATGAGGCAGAAATAAAGTCCATGTAAATCTTGAGAAATCATCAACAATAACAAGTGCGTAGAAATTACCTCCGAGGCTTTTTGTTCTTGAAGGTCCGAACAAATCCATATGTAGCAATTGAAGGGGCCTTGAAGTCGAAACTATGTTCTTTGGTTTGAAAGACGTTATGGTTTGCTTCCCCTTTTGACATGCATGACAAAGCTTGTCTTTTTCGAATTTTATCTTTGGAAGCCCAACAACTAGATCATGCTTGACTAGTTTGTTTAAATGATCCATGTGTATATGAGCAAGTCTTCTATGCCATAGCCATGAATCACTATTGTTCTTGGCCAAAAGACATCTTACGTTTTGTGGAATTTCTTCCAAGGATATCATGAAGACTTTATTGACTTTATAACCAGAAAACTGAACTTCTTTAGTTTTCACATCTTTTACTACACATATATCATCAATGAAACCAACTTTCAAACCTTTGTCACATGGTTGACTGATACTCAGAAGATTATGCATCAAACCATCAACGTAAAGAACTTTATCGATGACTATTTGAGGGGGTGTGCCTATTCTTCCAATACCGAGTATCTTTCCCTTTTGATTGTTTCCATATGTGACAA
This sequence comes from Acmispon strigosus, assembly GCA_030819835.1. Taxonomy (NCBI): domain Eukaryota; kingdom Viridiplantae; phylum Streptophyta; class Magnoliopsida; order Fabales; family Fabaceae; genus Acmispon; species Acmispon strigosus. Next base: position 16,759,395 of record JAUAMA010000007.1, on the reverse strand, counting down.
AACCTTTTTCCCTAGGTATAAGAAAAGAAAACTTGGTTTTGTCTCCTGTCATGTGTGATGAGCAGCCACTATCAAGATACCATAAATCCTTTGCTGCTTTCATACACACCTACATGATAAAGTTCAGACATGGGTATTAGGGACCCAACAAGTTCTGGGTCCTTCTAAGTTAACATCCTTTGTAACCCATATGGACTCCCTATTTGGTACTCCAACATGTTTGTAGTAACATCTACTAGGGGTATGTCCTATTTTATTACAATAAGTACAAGAATAATGATTGTAACTAGAGGTTTGACTAGGAGTGGGATGAATCTTCTTAGGAGGTTTATGAGGATTACTTTTCCTATTGTTTATTCTCCTAAAAGATTTGGTCTTAGTGTCTTTAGAAGATCCTTCCATATTGTTTGGTTTTACAAACACGGTTTTCTTGACTTCCTTTGTCTTTGGGTGAGAAGTATATCCTAGACCTGACCTATTGTTTGAATATCTTTGTACACTTAGAATATCATCTAACTTCTGTTTTCCTTTATTGAAGTTATGAACTCTTTGTTGATGATTATCTATCTTTTCTTCTAAAGAACTACACTTAGTGCATTTATGTGTAATATCTAATTTAGATTTTACTACATCTAGTTCTTCTTGTAAAATTCTACATTTACTTTCTAAGGATGAAATTAAATCATTTTGCCTAGTGCTAATCTTAGTAAATTCTTGACATAATTTAAACATATTTTCCATAGTAAACTTTAAATCATGAAAAGACATAGAATTATCACTAACCTGGGAATCTTCAATATCTGAATCATGTGAGGCCATCAAAGCAACTTGTGCTTCTTCTTTGTCAGAGTCTGATGATGAATTTACTTCATTATCATCCCAAGCCAAATATGCTCTTCGTGTGGGTTGATCCTTCTTTTCGAATTTTGCTCTTAGACCATGTCTCTTCTTTTGAAGATTTGGACATTCTGACTTGAAGTGTCCAGGCTTGCCACATTCGAAGCATGTGATCTTTTGAGAGGAAGAAGACTCATTGTTCCTGTGGAAAGATTTGTTGTTGTTAAATTTCACACCTTTTCTTTTAAGAAACTTTCCAAAGTTCATTACTAGAAGATTCAAATTCCCATTGTCTTCTTCTTCAGAATCTGCATCATAATCTTCTTTGATGCTTTCTTTTGCCTTTAGGGAAATGGATCGATACTTCTTCTCATGTTGTTCATGTTCTTCTAAACGATTCAATTCTAACTCGTGTTCTTGGAGTTTTCCAAAAAGAGTTGCAAGAGTCATATTTGATAAACTCTTCTTCTCTGAGATGGCTGTAACTTTTGGTTGCCATACTCTTGTAAGTGATCTTAGAACTTTCATGTTCAAGTCACTATTTGAAAATTGTTTGCCAAGAGCAATCAAATGATTAATCAAATGAGTGAATCGTTTTTGCATATCTAATACCTTTTCTCCTGGAAGCATTCTGAACATTTCATATTCTTGAGATAGAGTATTGATCCTTGATCTCTTGACTTCATCTGTTCCTTCATGAGTCACCATCAACGTATCCCATATTTCTTTCGATGAAGTGCACGTTGATACTCTGAAAAATTCATCCATGCCAAGAGCAGATGCAAGAATGTTCATTCCTTTGAGATCATATTGAACCTTCTTCTTTTCTTCTTCACTCCAAGTACTTTCTCGTTTTGGTTGTGAATTCCCTTCTACTTCTGCTATAGGCACAAATGGACCTTCTTCAATGGCTTTCCAAATTCCTGTGTCTAATGACTTTATGAATATTTTCATTTTGATCTTCCAGAAGTCATAGTGTTCTCCATTGAAGAATGGTGGCCTTTTTATGTTGAATCCTTCACTGGTTCCATGATTGGAAGAGGATGCCATCTTTTCCCGGATCTTAGGAATAACTTACCTAAACCTCCGCTCTGATACCAATTGTTAGTACAGATAGCAACCTGAGAGGGGGGTGAATCAGTGTTGCCCCGATTTTCGCCTTATTGAAAATGTTACTTTCAAGATAATGATGATCACGAAACAATAGTTGTGATTGCAGTGGAATTAAGCGTTGCTTGAAAGTAAAGATGAATGATAGAAGAATTCACACACAGAGTTTTATCCTGGTTCACCCTCAATCCACCGAAGGCTACGTCCAGTCCCTCAAGAAAACCCCTTGAGGATTTTTCTACTATTGATAAAAATCTCTTACAAGTTCTTAACCCAAGGACCCTAAGAATTTCTACCAATTTCCTGTGAAAGCAAACCACTTTCCACATCCCCTGAAAGCAAACTGCTTTCAGTTCCTGAAGGCAAACCACCCTCAGACCTTGAAGGCTAAACCACCTTCAATCAACACCCTGAAAGAATACCACTTTCAGTACCAACAACCCTATACCGAATACCACGGTGAATACTCAATGTTACAGAAAGAGATGAAGAAGAGTTTACAATTGGCTGTATCAATCCTTTAACATACAAGTGGATTGATCATGAGAATTTATGCTTTAAGGCTTTTAAGCATAATATGATTCTGAGTTCCTCAAGATATGAACAACTAAAGTGTTCTTATAAACATGAAGTTCATGAACTCAGAATTTAGGCTCTTGAAGGTTTAAGTTCTAAAAGATGAACTAATTTTGACAAAGCTTTGGCCTAATGTTGTATTCTCATGTGTTGTGTGGTGTCTCTTATGTTCTGGACTCAAATGGACTTTATATAGGCAAGGGAAACGTCCTTGAACCATCACAACCCTTTTCAAAAGGTTTGAGACACAATGGTTCATGAAAAGATGCAATTTTTCATTCTGGTAATCGATTACATCACTTAGTGTAATCGATTACATCACTTAGTGTAATCGATTACACTAATAGCCGTTTCAGTTTGAATTTCAATTTCAAACATGTAATCAATTACAAGCAATGGGTAATCGATTACTTGCATACGTGTAATCGATTACCAGAAGACTTAAATCGATTACACTGAAGTCCAACTTCCAGAATCTTGATCTTTTGAGATCGGCTTAAGGTTTTCTACTTCTTTTAAGTTATGAAAACACTTAGCTTGATTAGTTTAGGTGTTTTAAAGAGCCTTTATGCTTTAATAGACCTTTAGAAGCATAACTCACCTAAACTAAGACTTCTAGGTATATGATAGACTTTGTAGCGCTGTTTCCTCTAAGTCTTCTTTTCGTCTTTTTGTCGATGAGTTTGTCGTCATCAAAACCTCAGCCAGGGTCAGGAGCAAGACCTTCTTCTCATGCATTATTTCATAACAAGCAAAAGTTTACCAAAAACATCTCACACTCTAGGCTAGACGAGACAAGCAAAAGGTGAACCGCTAAGGGATTTCTCAACAAAGTTCTACAAAGAAGCAACGCTAGTGCCTAATATAGCTGAAAATGGGAAGTTGCACTTGGCTTGTGAGGCTATCCGAGTTGGAACACTTTTCCACACTTCATTGGAAAAGTCGCCACTAGTTGACATGGATGAATTTCTCAGACGATCAGCGAAATATGTCAACATGGAGGGTAGCTTGGCTAGAACGAGCTGATTGAAGGATGAATCGTATGAGAACAAAAATCCGGAGAAAAAGGAAAAGGAGTATGACTGTAAAGGCAGTGACAAGAGAAACTTTGTGAAAAATTATGGGAGAAAGTACGAGAATTACTCAATTCTCAATACTAGTCCAGCTCGGATTTACAAGGAGGTTGCACATACTGTCTTTGCTAACATGCCTCATCCTTTGTTGCTAAGGAAAAAAAACAAGTATCTGGACATGAAAAAGTATTGTTCTTACAATGAGAGCCATGGACACAACACTGATGATTTGTACAACGGAGAGATGCAACTGAGCAACTTATTTGAGAGGGAAAGCTGAAGAATTCTGTGTACAAAGACACTGATGCAGACAGTCGGAATGATTACAAACGACGGTTGTGAAGTACAGTCTCCAGGGAATCTTACCGATCGGGTAAGAATTTATACCCAAGTAAGCATGAAAATTCTGAAGCTGCGCCTCATCAAGAAGGCAAGGACAACTCTAAAAAGAAGACCAAACGCAATAGAGGATCTTCATCCTCTGATGACGAATACAATGACACAACGGTTAGAGCATTTGTAAGCTCTATCACAAGGGGATTCTCTGGAGGAGGAAGCACTTCTAATGCAAGGAATAAATACCCGAAATCTATTTTGAAAGTCTCGGCCTCGGAAAATCCGGTCGGTACCACACGAGGAAACCTGCATGTCCCAGAACCCGACATCTCTTTCGAGGAGCAAGACCAGGGGAATATACAACTAGACCACGATGATCCCATAGTGGTCATAGTTGTGGTGGAGAACATTGAAGTGAGGAGGGTATTTTTGGACCCAAGAAGTTCCGCTGACATCATGTTCTACAAGTGCTTCAAAGCCTTGGATTTCTCTAAGAAGGATCTAATTCCTTTTAATAGTGAGCTGGTAGGGTTCACAGGAGATACTTTCTCACCTAAAGGGTACATTGAGGCCCACATGAGTCCCAAGAAAGGAAGGTTGAGCAAGACTATAAAGGTCAGGTTTCATATGGTGGACTGTTCGTTTGCGTACATCTTATTGGGACACCCGTCTCTGAACGACCTAAGGGCTCTGATCTCAACTAAGTACTTGATATTGAAGTTTGTCAACAAGCACGAGGATGTAGTCTCGATGCAGGGAAGTCAAGAGGTTGCTCAGGAATGCTAAAACTGAGCTTGAACATTATGAAAGGAAGTTCCGTCGGAAAAAGAGTTCGATCTTGCTACTCCATTGGCTACGGGAGCTCCGAGGGGAGGTGCTTTTGAGAAAAGCAACTCCCGACTGTACTCAGGCGAAAAAGCAACTGAAAGACAGAGCACTGCGCATCAAAATTGTCAGCAAGTATCCACACTATCTACACCTTGTGAAAGCACATCAATAATGCAAGATTGAGCAAAGGACTAACGGAAGAAAACTGCCTCGGGAATACCCTAACCATGATTCAGTGAACTTCTTCTCTTGACCTTCTTAGATCTCTTTTTTCATATGTCATTGTTGTCGTAATCACTTTTATGATTGAATAAAGTTGATAATATTCTACAAGTTTTGCAAGCATTTTTGTGTATGTAGCACAAGACAAACATAAGTAACCCTTTTTTAGGGGTACTGTCTCGTTCAAATCAAGCGGTGGGTGTAAGTAACCCTATTCAGGGATACAATCCCGACAGCCTTGAAGAGCATTTTGGATCCAGGATATAAGTAAATCTTTTAAGGGATACAGCCCGCTAGAAGAAAGGTGTAAGTATCCCTTTTCAGGGATACGATTGTTAAGAACTAAGGGTTCTAAGAAAAAGGAAAAACTTGAGAAATCGAAGATACACAAATGACCTTTCTATTCTGAATAATTCACGGTTACAAGCTTTGTATTTATACAGAGAGAAAACAGACAAACAGACAAGATCCCGGATATTCCAGGTCAATATAAACAGTGGGTCACAATCATATAAATGAGAGCTGAAACCTATCACGCATAGTCACGTATCACGCATGGTCAACTTATGTGGCTGACATGACTACTGAACAAACGATGCTTAATGCAGTTGGTTCAGTTAGACAGACGATCTTTATGGCAGACGATATAGTGCTGGGTAGAGCAGACGATCCTGTATATCTCTAACAGCCCCCAACAAACTCAAGGTGGGTGTAGAGGAGTAGCCTGTGCAAGCACATTGAGTTTGTTGCGCATTGCGTGAAAGTATTGAGGCGAAAAAGGTTTGGCGAAGATATCAGCCAATTGATCTTGCACAGGAATGTGATGCGCCACTAGTGACTTGTTTTGAACTTCCTCACGAACAAAGAAGATATCTAATTCCATATGTTTGGTTCTGGTGTGCAAGACAGGATTGTGATTCAGTGCTACGGCTCCCATGTTGTCACAGTACAAGGTCGGCACATGGAAACGAATTTTGAGTTCTGTGAGAAGAGACTGAATCCAAAGAAGTTCAGCAGTGGTGTTGGCTAAGCTTCGATATTCTGCTTCAGTGCTTGACCGGGCTACAATCATCTGCTTTTTGGAGCTCCAAGAAATTAAGTTAGGCCCCAAGAAAAAAATAGGAACCGGAAGTGGAATGTTTGTCATCTGGATCGGAACCCCAATCAGCATCACAATAGGCAATTAAGGGAACATCAGTGTTGGAATTGCTAGGACGGAGAAGCAGACCATGAGAGATAATGCTTTTTCTTATAAAAAAAAATAAGTTTCAAATACTTTTCAAAGACTAGTGCAGGGGAAAATTAATCAGAGCTAAAAAGTAAAGCACACAGAGTATTTATCCTAGTTCACCCCCTTAATAGGCAGGGCTACGTCCAGTCCTTGGCTTCACCAAGATTTTTCACTATTTACTCCAAATAGTACAAGTATTATGCAGGACTTCTCCTAGTATTTGAAAGACTTCTCCTTACAAGTTTTCTATAGGACTTCTCCTCACTAGTATTGGACAGGAATGCTCCCAGTTTTTTTACAAAGAAGGTTTAGTTTTCTACAGGATCTCTTCAACAAGAGTAGGGTAGAAATATTAAGTGCAAGTTACAAAGAGGATATGAAAGTGGGTTCTCTATTTTGATAGTGTAAGAATGATGAGAGTTTTCACTCTTTGAAGGTTTCACACTAAGGGCAGACGACTTAGAAAGACTTAGAAAGCTTGTGAATTTTGTTCGTAGGAAGTCGTCACTGGTTCCAGTGTCTAAGTCCTCTATTTATATCTTCAATAGGATTTACGTTGATGAAGATTGTAGAGTTCCGTTTGAATTTCTTCTTCTGATTGACTCTTCATCATCTTCTTCTTCTTCTTCCTCAGATTCTTCATTTTGGCTTGAAAGAGCCATCTTTTTATTGTGATTCTTCTGAGTTGGTCTCTTTGATAGATGAGGACTATCAGCCTTGATGTGGCATGGCTTTCTGCACTCAAAGCAGACTATTGATCCTTTTCTTGAGTTTTTCTCTCCACCTCTTCTAGAGTTGGAAGTGAGTTTTCCTTTAGCTTGATCTCTTCTAGGCTCATGCTTGGTCTGTTTTCTTTTGGCCCACATCTTTTTGAACCTTCTGTTGAAGAGGGCTTGTTCATCGTTTGTGTTGTCAGATGATGCTTCAGCTTCGTCAGATGATTCCACGACATTTAGAGCCTTTGAGGAGCTAGATTTAAAATCCACAGATTTGCTGGCCGCAGACATGCTTCATTCAGCCTCAGCATCTTCTGCAAGTTCCATCTCATGGTTTTTCAATTCTCCCAAGAGATCTTCCACTTGCTAGGTCGAGAGATTCTTGTCAACTTTGGGCTGTTACAAAAGATCTCCACTTTGGTGGGAGGCTTTTGAGGATCTTTGTTACTTTCTCCTTACTGGTAAAAGATCTTCCAAGATTTCTCAAACCATTGAGAATGATTTGAAATCTGGAGTACATATCATCTATGGACTCATTATCCTTCATTTTGAAAGCTTTATATTGTGCAGTAAGCATGCTTACTTTGGTCTCCTGCACACCTGAGGTTCCTTCATGGGCCATGGCTAATGTGTCCCATATCTCCTTTGCAGTGCTCAGACTGTCGAATTTTTCATGCTCATTTTTTCTGAGAGCACATATGAGAAATAGTCTAGCTTTTGTGTTGCGCTGATTCTTAATGTGGTGCTCGTCTGTCCATCTGTCTTTAGGAATAGCTTTATTTGCATCATCCTTTGGCACATAGTCACCTTTTGCCACAACATCCCATAGTTTCCAGTAAGTTGACTCTATGAAAAGCTGCATGTGCTTCTTCCAGTAGGGATAGTTGGTGCCGTCGAAGAAAGGTGGTTTGTTGGTAGCCATGCCAGCTAGGAAAGCGTTGTTTTCCATGGATCCTTTAACTCTACACATGTTAAGATTTTAGTATTCTCAGAGCTGTTAAGCTCTTATACCAATTGATAATAGTAAATCAACACAAGAAAGGGGGGTTTGAATTGTGTGTGTGATTTTTAAAACCTTTTCTTATAAACAAATATAAGTTTCAAATACTTTTCAAAGACTAGTGCAACGGAAAATTAATCAGAGCTGAAAAGTAAAGCACACAGAGTATTTATCCTAGTTCACCCCCTTAATCAACAAGGCTACGTCTAGTCTTTGGCTGCACCAAGATTTTTCACTATTTACTCCAAATAGTACAAATATTATGTAGGACTTCTCCTAGTATTTGAAGTACTTCTCCTTACAAGTTTTCTACAGGATTTCTCCTCACAAGTATTGGACAGGACTACTCCTAGTTCTTTTACGAAGAAGGTTTAGTTTTCTACAAGATCTCTTCAACAAGAGTAGGGTAGAAATATTAAGTGCAAGTTACAGAGAGTATATGAAAGTAGGTTCTCTGTTTTGATAGTGTAAGAAGGATGAGAGTTTTCACTCTTTGAAGGTTTCACACTAAGGGCAAACGACTTAACTCAGGAAAATATAACTTATGAATTTCTGAGTTTTCTTTATTGCTATCTGTAGATGAAAGACATAGAAAGCTTGTGAATTTTGTTCGTAGGAAGTCGCCACTGATTCCAGTGTCGAAGTCCTCTATTTATATCTTCAATAGGATTCACGTGGATGAAGATTGTAGAGTTCTATTTGAATTTCTTCTTCTGATTGTGCAACGGATACTTCTGGTAGTTCTATAGCAGCATTAAATGCAACTTGCTACGAATTAATTGCAGCATTAAATGCTCTTGCAAGAGTCATCTGGTTCTTCAATGTAGTTTGCTGAAGTGCTCGTCTGAGCATTAAATGTAGAGGAAGACAGCAAAGAGAATTTCCTTTTTCTGATCATCGAGATTTGTCAAATATAATACCAAAAAAAAGCATCAACTTCGAAGACGAGATGATTATAAAAGAAAATACCTAAATTTAGACTATGCGTAGAAAGATTATAACTCTTAAGGAAGTTTTATTTAAATAAACACATCTCTTAAATTTGTATAAAAAGAAACCTAAAATGCAAAACACAAAAACCCAAAAATTCTATATAAAAAAAAAGCTAAAATTTCAATAAATGTTCACTATCAAATGAAATAAGTCAAAGAGCCACGCATGGATGGAGGAAAGAGGTTTCCCCAACCATGTTACTTACTCAAAGAAAGGATCATGATTAATCTCCCTGCTTAGAAAAAGCACAAAGGTTAACAGATAAAATGAGGGCATCGAAGCAAAATTAGCAAGAAAAGGTACCCAAAATAAAAAACACTTAAACCCAATCAAAAGTCTACCAAAGTTACAAGATAAGCAAAATTTCAATAAATTTTCAACATGAAATTAATTAGATGAATATCCTACGAATGGATGGAGGAATGATGTTTTCGCAACCATATATCTATCCAAATAAAAGATCTTGAGTAATATCCCTACTCAGAAAATGCACTAAGGTCAACGAATAAAATGAGGGCATAGCAGAAAAGCTTACTTGTAGCACCTACATGCATATTATTGACCCAAACATGGCATCCCCAACATTTGTGACAATAGGCCACTGCCCTTATGGCCTTATGTCCAGGGGGTCGTGGTTCCATAAGGCAATAGCACAATAACTCAGGCATAGCTAGTAAATCGAATCACCTTCAATTGCTTCACCAGGATGTATCATAACTCACAAGGATGTTAATGCATACCTATAAATCATTAAAGAAGTGTTCAAAATTAATGAGTTGAGAAAGGATAAATTATTCTTTGAATGTTTGGGAATATGGAGTATACATAGATCATTAATTCATATTTATTGATGATTTAAGCCATCGTCGCTAGCATCTACATATATGTACCTATTTGAATCTGGTAGGCTTATGAACAACAAAAGGAATTTATAGTAATAAATTACAAAAAAATATATATTGGAAAATGAAAACGCCATGGCATCACTAATACTCAGACACACACGAAGCCCCAATTGAAATTAGTTTAAGGATAAAATAGAATGACAAGAAGGGACGAATTCATCAATGTTCTTTCATGAAAAAGTGATGAAAATACTTAATTTCCTTAGATGTTTAGTAAAAGTAATATTTTCATCTAAATCACCTTTCTAGATTTTTTTCTAAAAACAAAATTCTGATTTGCATTTTAGTTTTCTGGTTATTATTGGGTTGGAATGAGGTGTTAATAGAGCCATGATGAAAGAAAAAGTGCATTGAAAAAGAGAATGAAGGATGAATGGTTTTGAATTGATGGAGGATATGAAGAATCAAGCTTGTTTAACATGTGCTAAAATGGAGAAATGATGCAGAGAATGATTGTTTCAGCTATTTCAAACCCTCCTTGAAGCCACCATAAAGCCTCATCAAAGCATTGATGAAAGGAATCAAAAGAGAAGGTCAAAAGCAAGAAAATGAGGAGTCTGTCATGCTCCCAACGCCTGAGCGTTGGGAAGCCAACACTCGTGTGTTGTCTCTGATGAGTAGATTTTATATGATATTTTTAGTCTTTTTCTTTTATTATTTTTGAGTCACATATAGGTTTTTTATTGTTTTTAGGTAGATTTTATATTTATTTTGCATTTTGCATGGAGATTAGATTTTATTAGATTTTCTAGCTTTATTTTATATTTTTAGGAATTTTTCTAGTTATTTTATATTTTTACGAAAAGCTGGTTTAGTTATCATTTTTGTCCGGGGACCAATTTGTAAAATTTCAGGAAATCAGGGATCAAAATGTCAAAGTTCAAGAGTGGAGGACTAAAAGTGAAGATTGAGAGAATTAAAGGGCCAGAATTGAAGTGCTAACCAAGAGAGGACCAAAAGTGGAAAAGAAGAATATGAAGCAACTCTCTTCAAATTAGCACATGGAAAATAATGTTGAAGGATTGATGGTAGTGGGAAGAAGGTTTCAGAATTGATTAAGGGCTGAGTAGTGGCTTTTTATGGCATTCAAAACCCACTACCATGAAGAAGGAAGAAAAGCTTGAAGATGAAGAAGCAGCACCCAGCGCTGCAGCGCTGGGAACCCAGCGCTCAAGCGCTGGGCCTCGGTCTGGAAGTGGGATTTAATTGCTGAGGCCAGATTTTTGCTATAAATAGGGAGGCAACTTGCACTTTTAACACACACCATTACACCTTCATAGAATACAACAAGTATTCTCTCTTTCTCCCTCTTGAGCATTGTTCCTAGGACTTGTGGGAAGCCATATTTGAGCTCCTATCCGGGGTAATTCAATGTCTCCTTTAGCCATGCTTGGCTAAATTCTTTTTAAGTTTTTGGGTTGTTTTAGTTTACAATTCATGTTCTAGTTTTCTTTTACATTTCTGAATAATATCTTCAATTCATGTTTTATTTCTTTGTTCTTCATTAATCTTTATGCGCAAAGGATTTCTTGCTTTCTACTTATGTCATAAGGCCATTTGGTAAGTAGTAAGGGAAATAGGAAATAAAAAAGGTTATATGTTTGCATTTCTTAAGGCTATAAGGATGTACGTAACTTTGTGTTGGCCCGGATTCTTTCTTCATCTTCTTCTCTAATTAACTAATAACCAAGGCTATGGAGTTAGTAATTAGGTAAGAAAGTTCTACATTTCTTAAGGCTATTAGGATGTAGAAACTTAGGCTGTAGCACCATGAATATGAATTTAAAGTTCAGAAATTTAGTAAGAGTTTTCTAGCATGTTTTGTTTAGTACTTTTATATATATAAAAAAAAAAGAAAAAAAAATATTATTTGTGTGATGAACTGGTGCTGCTAATTTTGTCTGCTGATTTTTGTAAGGAATTATGGCTGGAACATTTGAAGAATGGCTGGCAAAGATCCGGGCATATCTTAAAAAAGAAGATGGAAAAAAGAAGTGTGATGCTCTCAATTTAATTGATGAGTATTACTCTGAATTGGATTGCAAGCATGCTTTGGGATCTTTGCCCAACCGAGTGCAGGAATGGAAGGCCAGAATGATCTTGCAAGGGAGGCTGAATGACTTTCTAAGGAGGCAGCCCAGGGATGAACAACAACCACTTGTTCATGAAAATGAACTCGTGGTTCAAAGAAAAGAGGTGAAAGAAACCTTCATTTTTGAATTTGTCTTTGAAGATAAATTGGAGGTGGAGGAAGAAGAACCTCAAGGAACCTATGTTATAGGTTCAGAAGAGCAAGGCAAAGAACAAGGAAGGAAAAATTTACTTATTCCTTCCATTTTTAATTTGATTATTGTTGCCTTGTTGGCTGAAAATTCATGTGGCACCATGTTGCTTTTGTGCCAAAATATACATGATTTGCGGGGTCTAAAGAATTTTGTAATAGACCCCGGCTGAAAAGTGATTATTGAAGAAGTCTATCAAAGACTATAAAATTGAGCTGGTTGGGAGACAACCCAACTTAGGATTAGATTAATTTTTCTGCTTTATTTTCTGTTTTAAATAAAAAAAAAAAACTTGCAGGGGGACCCAACGCCAAGGCGTTGGTGGCTCAACGCTCATGCGTTGAGCCCCTGCCTAAAGTCCCAGTTTCCAGTTTTTACCAACGCTGAAGCGTTGGGGGCCAGCGCTCATGCGCTAGGCCCCTGGAAGCCACTGGTTTGTTTCACTTACCAGCGCTCAAGCGTTGGCATTCCCAACGCTCCAGCGCTGGAGCTCGGGCAGATTTGCTGTTTTGTTTTTTATTTGCTGTTTTGCTGTTTTTAATAAATTTTGTGTTCACCATTTTCTTAAAGGTTTTAGATTCTATGAGTTTTCCCTTGTTTCTACACTGGTTTTAATTTTTGGGAACTCAAGAATTCTTGCTTTTAAGGTGGACCCAATTTTTCAGCCCATGATCTTATTTGTACTGTTTATGGGACTAACAAGTCAAGCAAGTTTCTACTTGTGAGACTTTTGTTTGTTCAATGTTACAGGATAGGTACCAGAAGGAGGAAGAACCCTCTTGAACTTAAGTGTTCAATTTGATTTTTGCATTGAGGTTCCCTTGGACCTTTGTGGAAAATTTGTAACTATGCCAGCTTCTTAGTTTTTGTTTTTGTTTTTATAGTTTTTAGTTTTATTTTTAGTTTAGTTTTTCTATTTTATTTTTGCATGAGTCTTGAGTATATTGTCCATTCTGAATGTTGCTATAGCTTTGTGAAATGCTTTATCTGATCGAACTGCTTTGTGAAAAGTTCTATGTTTTTAAGCAGTTAGGATTGCATGCTGTAGAAAGGATTTTTGATATCTTGATTGTTTTGGTTGTTGGCAAAGTCTTTTTCTGAGTTCTAAAAAGGGTACTGCTTACCCTATCTTTTTCTGAGAGCTGAGGACTCTGATTGCATGATTGTAAAATTTTTCTGCCTTGTGTTGCATGTTGATTGGAGTTTTGTACACTTTGTGAGTTGAGAAGAGATTATAGGCATTTTTGAAAACTCAGATTTTTGCTTGAAATGTTAAATCCACTAGTAGCCCCTTTTGAGCCTTAAAAGAGTCATTCTTTGGAGCCTACTTTGTGTGATAATTTTTAAAGTTGTTATTGTGATTCATGTGCTAAATTGTTAGAGCTATGTTTGTGGGTTTCTCTCTAAAAAAAGATGAAGGAAAAAAAAAGTGAAAAAAATAAGGTATGTGCCTTAGAGAAAATAATGAAGTAGTGGGGTGAGAAAGAGTATGAGGGGAGTAAAATTCAAGTCATTCATCCCATACATTCCACTACATTGTTCAAAACAAAAAAAAAACAAAAAAAAAACAAAAATTGAGAGAACCCTTGTGTAAATTGTTGAAGCTCTTAGTCAAGAAAAATCACTTAACAACAAGTTTCTGAGTCAGCCACTAGAGTTGCCAATTTCTTGAAATCCACACCTTGAATTGTTCAACCCTTTTGGCCAAGTTACAACCTTAAGAATCTCTTCAAAATCACTTGGTTGCTTTACTTCATTTTTGATTTGAATGATAGGCAGAATTATTGAGCTTTCTTGTTTTCGTGGAGAATATCATTTTTGGTGAGTTTAATTGATGAACTCAAACATGTTAAAAGCCAAGCCTAACTTTCTTGATTCTTTATCGGTAAAACATGCATGTCTTCCTTATCTGCTCAGCTTTCTTTGAAAGGTTTTTGTGCTTCAAGTTATAATCAGATAAACTTTCTCAAAACTTAGGGACGAGTTTTTCTTTAAGTTTAGTCGCTTGAGGACAAGCTGTCGTTGGGTATAGTGGTGTGATGAGTGGATTTTATATGATGTTTTTAGGTTGTTTTTAGTCTTTTTCTTTTATTATTTTTGAGTCACATATAGGTTTTTTTATTGTTTTTAGGTAGATTTTATATTTATTTTGCATTTTGCATGTAGATTAGATTTTATTAGATTTTCTAGCTTTATTTTATATTTTTAGGAATTTTTCTAGTTATTTTATATTTTTAGGAAAAGTTGGTTTAGTTATCATTTTTGTCCGGGGACCAATTTGTAAAGTTTCAGGAAATTAGGGATCAAAATGTCAAAGTTCAAGAGTGGAGGACTAAAAGTGAAGATTGAGAGAATTAAAGGGCCAGAATTGAAGTGCTAACCAAGAGAGGACCAAAAGTGGAAAAGAAGAATATGAAGCAACTCTCTTCAAATTAGCACATGGAAAATAATGTTGAAGGCTTGATGGTAGTTGAAAGAAGGTTTCAGAATTGATTAAGGGCTGAGTAGTGGCTTTTTATGGCATTCAAAACCCACTACCATGAAGAAGGAAGAAAAACTTGAAGATGAAGAAGCAGCACCCAGCGCTGCAGCGCTGGGAACCCAGCGCTCAAGCGCTGGGCCTCGGTCTGGAAGTGGGATTTAATTGCTGAGGCCAGATTTTTGCTATAAATAGGGAGGCAACTTGCACTTGTAACACACACCATTACACCTTCATAAAATACAACAAGTATTCTCTCTTTCTCCCTCTTGAGCATTGTTCCTAGGACTTGTGGGAAGCCATATTTGATCTCCTATCTGGGGTAATTCAATGTCTCCTTTAGCCATGCTTGGCTAAATTCTTTTTAAGTTTTTGGGTTGTTTTAGTTTATAATTCATGTTCTAGTTTTCTTTTACATTTCTGAATAATATCTTCAATTCATGTTTTATTTCTTTGTTCTTCATTAATCTTTATGCGCAAAGGGATTTCTTGCTTTCTACTTATGTCATAAGGCCATTTGGTAAGTAGTAAGGGAAATAGGAAATAAAAAAGGTTATATGTTTGCATTTCTTAAGGCTATAAGGATGTACGTAACTTTGTGTTGGCCCGGATTCTTTCTTCATCTTCTTCTCTAATTAACTAATAACAAAGGCTATGGAGTTAGTAATTAGGTAAGAAAGTTCTACATTTCTTAAGGCTATTAGGATGTAGAAATTTAGGCTATAGCACCATGAATATGAATTTAGAGTTCAGAAATTTAGTAAGAGTTTTCTAGCATGTTTTATAAATTATGTAAATCAACCCAAGAGCTTAAATTCTTCTCATCTTATTCTGTTATATTATTCTATGCTTTTGCTCTCATCTTGTCCTAAACCAAACATCAAACACATCATTTTATTTTTATTGCACAAGTACTAAATTATATGTTAATAAGAACACCTATCCCTTGGGTTCGATCTTTTTGTATTACGCGATAGTTAATCGTACACTTGCGATTTTCCTTATCAGTCTCTCTGCCAGAAGGCAAGAAATTCATCCTGTTCCCAACGCCAAACCGTTGGAATCCAACGCTCGAGCGTTGGCTTGCTGTCAGAATTGGCTATAAATAAAGAGTTGGCTTTTCTTTTGGATCAACCTTGGAACCTTGTACTTGCCTGAGTTCCTTCCTTTGTAGCTTTGTTCTTGAGGCTTGTAAGAGGACTTTGGAGCCCTTGTATCCAGGTTTATGTTATTAGCTGTATGTTTAATCTAGCCATGCTAGGCTAGTTTCTCTTTAGCATTTGGGTTTGTAGTGAATCCTTTCTCCATTTATGTTTTAAACATCTGTTTTCATATGAATAAAAGTCATTGTTCTCTCTATCTTCTTCCCCATGCTTAATTATGCTTGGTGCACACAAGTTTATCATGCTCTCTCTTGCAAAATGGTAGTTGGTAAGATTAAAGGGAAATGAGATTAGATTAATCAGTTTATCCGCCACTTAGGTATAAGGGTGGGAACTTGTTGTGTTGGCCATAAATAAGAACACTAATGCTTCAATTGGATAAACTAAACACTAAGGTATTAGGTTTTGTAATTGTAATTGAAAGTTCTATTTGATTAAGGCATTAACAAGTAGATATTCTAGGCTAGAGCATCATAGAACGATTTCCGAATTCATATGAAAATCTTTTTGTGAGAAGCTTATTTTGGTTAGGTGAAACTTGAACCCAAGTGCTATTTCTATCATAGTTTTCCATTTTCTTTTACTCTTGCTTTATGTTATCAATCATCACAAAAACTCAAAATATTTTTCTTTTTATTTTCTGCTCTAACGATTTAGTTTAAGTCCAAAATAAATTCCTATCCTTGTGGAGAACGATATCTTTTATATTAATTTGATATATTCTGTACACTTGCAGAATTGCTATCAGGTTCAGTTGAGTAGGGGCGACCTGGAGGGCTTTTAGAGTTTCACAGATAAAAGGGAAAAAGGGAAGTTTGATCCCAAAATATTCAAATAGAAAAGAATAAAAGTAGAAAAAGTGGGGTTCGCCCTCCTCTTGTTTAGCAATCACCCACACGCTCGTAGGTGGTGTAGGGAACGACGACCAAGTCAGGGTCATAATTATCCGAACAAAGCCCGCCTACTTTGTTGCAGAAGAACTCTATCATAAATGGGCTCAGCCACGTGGGGCTGGCTGATGACTGGATTTTGTATGATAATTTTAGGGTCTTTTTAGTCTTTTTATTTTGTTATTTTTGAGTCTCATATAGGTTTTTTGTTATTTTTATGTAGATTTTCTATTTATTTTGCATTTGGCATGTAGATTAGTTTTTATTTGGTTTTTAAACTTTATTTTATATTTTTAGGAATTTTTATAGGTATTTTTGTTTTATTAGGAAAGCTGGTAGAAATTATCATTTTTGTCCAGGGGCCTATTTGTAAAGTTCAAGAATGAAGGACCAAAGTCTAAAGGTACAAGAGTTGGGGGCTGAAATTTGAAGTTGCAAGAAATAGAAGGGCCAGAATTGAAGTGCTAGCTATGAGAGGACCAAAAGTGGAAAAAAGAATATGAAGAGTCACTCTCTATTTAGCACATGGAAAATAATGCTCAAAGAATTGATGATAGTGGGAAGAAGGTTTCAGAAATGATCAAGGGCTGAATGAAGGCCATTGAAGACATTAAAAACCCACTATCATGAAGGAAAGAAAAGCTTGAAGATGAAGCAGCAACGACCCAGCGCTCAAGCGTTGGGATCCCAGCGCCCAAGCGCTGGGACTCTGACTAGGATCTGAGCTGGAAATCTCACCCAGCGCTGCAGCGCTAGGAAGCCAGCGCTCAAGCGCTGGCCCTCGATCTGAAAGTGGGATTTAAATGCTTCCCAGCGCCCAAGCGCTGGGAAAGCCAACGCTCAAGCGTTGGAGCCCAGAATTTTGCTATAAATAGGGAGGCAATTTGCACTTGTAAAGCACACCATCTTAGAACACAACAAGTGTTCCTCTTTCTCTCTCAAGAACATTGTTCCTAGGAATTGTGGGAAGCCATATTTGAGCTCCTAGTCCAGGGTAATTCAATGCTTCTTTTAGCCATGCTTGGCTAATTCTCTTTAAGTATTTTGGGTTGTGTTAGCTTTTTTATTTATGTTTTAGTTTTCTTTTATTTGTTTCTGAATAATATCCAAAGTTCATGTTTTATTACCTTGTTCTTCATTAATCTTAGTGCACAAAAGATTTCATGCTTTCTACTTATTCGTAAGGCCATTTGTTGAGTAGTAAGGGAAATAGGAAATAAAGAAGGTTATATGTTTGCATTACTTAATGCTATAAGGATGTACGTAATCTTGTGTTGGCTCGGATTCCTTCTTCATCTTCTTCTCTAATTAACTAATAACCAATGCTATGGAGTTAGTAATTAGGAAAGGAAGTTCTACATTTCTTAAGGCCATTAGGGTGTAGAAACTTAGGCTATAGCACCATGAATCTTTGTTTGGAATTCAGAAATAGAATAGAAGTTTGCTAGCATAAATTATAAGTTATTCAATGCAACCCAAATGCTTATTTTTTTATCATCATCTTTTCTTTTATATTTTATGCTTTTTATGTTCTTGTTTCAGAAACCAAAATGCAAAACAAATCCTTTTATTTTTCTACTTGAGCTCTAAACAAATTAGTAATCAGACACCTATCCCTGTGGGATCGACAATCTTTTATATTACGCGATAGTAAATTGTACACTTGCAATTTCATTATCAAGTTTTTGGCGCCGTTGCCGGGGATAGGTTCTTAAGTCTTGTTATTATTTTGTTTAGTGTTTTTTCTTTTATATAAAAAAAATTTTTTTTTAAATATTTGTAAAGAACTGGTGCTGCTAACTTGGGTGCTGAGTATTTTCAGGTACAGCTATGGCCGAAACATTGGAGCAAATGGAGGCAAAAATCCGGGCTCGGCTTGAAAAGGAATATGAAAAGAAGAAACAAGATGCCTTCACTCTAATTGACGAGTTTTGCTCCGATTTAGAATGTAAGTACAAAACCGGATTTTTGCCAACTCCTGAGCAAAAATGTAAGGCCATGGAGGAGCTACAAGTCAAGATACAAGGTATTTTGAAGAGGCAGCCAGTTAGTGATCAACCATCCACAATCCCAGTAAGTGAACCTATGGACCAAATTGAAAAATTCAAAGTTGGGAAAAAGGAGAATTATGTTGTGATTGTAAAAATTTCTTCTCTTCCCACCCCGGAGGTGGAAGAACACAACTTCCCAAAAGAAATGTCCATAGGTGATCTTGTGCAGAAAAGTGGTAAGGTTAAAGTTGAATATTTGTGCATCATTTTGATGTGTAAGTGTTGTCAAAATTTACATGATCTGCGGGGTCTAAGGAATTTTGTAATAGACCCCGGTTGAAGTGATTATTGAAAAAGTCTATCAAAGACTATAAAATTGAGCTGGTTGGGAGACAACCCAACTTAGGATTAGATTAATTTTTCTGTTTTATTTTCTGTTTTAAATAATAATAATAAAAAATAATAATAATTTGCAGGGGGACCCAACGCCAAGGCGTTGGTGGCTCAACGCTCATGCGTTGAGCCCCTGTTTAAAGTCCCAGTTTCCAGTTTTTACCAACGCTCATGCGTTGGGGGCCAGCGCTCATGCGCTAGGCCCCTGGAAGCCACTGTTTTGTTTCACTTACCAGCGCTTAAGCGTTGGGCAACCCAACGCTCATGCGCTGAGGCTCGGGCAGGGGCTTTTAAATTCAAATTTCTACTCACTTTTCACTTTTTATTCCTTCATCTCTTAAACCCCTTTCTTACCCACGAACCCAGCACCTCTTTTTCACCTCTCATTCTCACATTTCACTCCTTTGAACTGCAACCCACTTCCTTCAAGTGCTTGTTCGAAACAATCTCAACTCCTTCCTCTTGTTTGTGTGCAATTTTTGGAGCTTCAAGGTCTGTTTCTGGTTTTCTCAAAGTTTTTCCTTTTACCTTGTTGTTTAAAATTTGCACATATTAAGTAGGATGTAGTTGATATGGTTTATGGGTTGTAGTTATTTGCTGGGTCTTGGTGAAATTTCTGTTTTTGCATGTTGCTTTTGCCCATAATCTTTGCTGTTTTTGGCTTGCCCACCAAGTGTTCGGTAAAATGTCTGAATGAAGTTCTTGTTTCTTTTCTGGTTTTTAAGCTTTGATTCTTGCTTTGCATGATTAATGGAAGACTCAAGGATGGTTTTTATAAACTTGGTGGGCAATTTGCTATTTTTGGTTGTAATTTTGGAGGGTGTTCAAAGAGAGGATGTTGGAGTTGTATTTGAACTAACATTTTAACAAAGTGGTTTGCTTGTGGAATTGTTTGCTTATTTTTGCAGATTATGGCACCCAAAAGAAGGGCAGTAGAGGAAGTACTTGAAGAGGAGGAGGAGCAATATGATTTTAACCGCTTCCTCTCCCTTGAAAAGGAAAATTTTTTCAAGGGGAAGCTTTTGCAGAAGGAGCTGGTCCGGGAGAGGCCTCTCCATTTTGATCGGGTGGATCCTTGGGGGATTCAAGAAGCTGTGCTCGAAAGGAAGTGGGAGCAACTCTGTGCTCCAATCCATGATGCTTGTCAAACTCTCGTGAGGGAGTTTTATGCCAATGCCCTCTATGATTCTGATGAGGAGATCCCCGCCATTCCCACCTACAAATCATGGTACCGGGGAACCACGATCAACTATAGTGCGGAAGTGATTAGGAGGCTTCTGAAGCTTCCAACTGAGGCCCAGGATCGGGCTAAGTTTGGGCAGAATGGGGCCAGCTTTAATGAGATGCTGAACAACTATCCTCACGCTGATATTTTGGAAGCTCTTGCTGTACCAGGGGCTAAATGGGAGACTGAAGCGGATAGGGTCACTCCAAGCTACATTTACAGGAAATTTGTGAAGCCAGAGGTCCAAGTTTGGGACCATTTCTTGGGAGACACTCTCTTCCCTAGTTCTAACAAAACAGAATTAAGGAGGCAGAGTGCTCTATGCATTTACTGTTTGCTGAACAAAAGACCTATCGATGCTGCCAGGATCATTGCTTGGAGGATCCACTATTCTGTTAATTTGGACAAAAAGGGTAAGAGGTTTGGTTATCCTTCATTGATTACTAAGCTTGTGCAGGCTAAGCTTGGGGTGGCTGCCATGCCCCCTATTGAGATTTATATCCATCCTCTTCCCGTTATGACTGTTGATGGTGCTGAGAGGATCTACAGAGAGCATGCTGCTTCCCTTGAGAGGCAAGGGGATCCTTCTGAAGCCCGGTATGCAGAGCCCAGGCCCAGAACCAACACTAGAGCCCGATCCAGAAATGTAGGGGAATCATCTCAGTCCTCCACCAACACTTGGCAGGGGGAAGCTTTTGGAACTATGTTCCAGCATATGCACAGGATATCTCATAACCAGCAGCTGATGTGGGATTATGCAGGTTATAGTGATCCCAGCTGGCAGAGGTGTCCTGCCCCGACTGATCTGGAGAGGAGATTGATGGGTTTGCACATCACTGAACAGGCTGAAGGTTCAGGAGCTGCTGCAGAAGAGGAGGCCCCGATGCATTTAGATTGAATTTGACTAATTTTTACCAGCTTGTAGTTTTTTTTGGATAATTTTTGGTTTTTATTTTTCTGCTTTTATTTTTTGTTTTTAGGATTTTAAAACTGCATGGTTGAGTACTTATCCAGTTATTCTGCTACTATTGCTATTGCTGATTGCTTGTGGGGTTTTATCCAGTGAACTAATATTGCTTTCAAAAAGATAATATGTTTTTGAATGCGGTTTAGGATTGCATGTTGCTAGGATGAACTGAAATCTTGATTGGGAAGTTTTGGCAAAATATTTCTGAGTTCGAAAAGGAGTACCACTTACTCCAATCTTGTGAGTGTTGAGAACTCTGATGCATGACTTGTAAAATTATTCTGCCTTGTGTTGCATGTTGGTTGAATCTTGTTAACTTTTGTGAATTTGTGAAGAGATATTAGGCTTTCTTTGAAAACTCAGATTTTTGATTGAAAATGAAAAATCCATTAGTAGCCCCTTTGAGCCTTAAAAGAGTCATTTTTGGAGCCTACTTTTGTGAGATATTTTAAAAGTGTTAGTGTGATTCAATAAAATGGAAAATTCTAGAGCTATGTATGTTTAGGTTTCTCTCTAAAAAAAAAAAAGAAAATAAATAAAAAATATAAGGTATGTGCCTTAGAAAAAATAATGAAGTAGTGGGGTGAGAAAGAGTATGAGGGGAGTAAAATTCAATTCATTCATCCCATACATTTCACTACTTTGTTTAAAAAAAAAGAAGAAAAAGAAAAAAAATTCAGAGAACCTTTGTTGTTGAAGCTCTTAGTCAAAAGAATCACTTAGCACAAATTCTGAGTCAAGCCATTAGAGTTGCCAAGTTTTTCTGAATCCATACCTTGTCTGAACCTTGGCCAAGTTTCAACCTTCAAGAATCTCTTCTTAAGTTGCATAGTGCATGATTTCAACTTTGATTTGAATGATAGGCAGAATTTTTGAGCTTTCATGTTTTCATTGAGGATACCTTTTTGTGAGCTGAAGTTGATGAACTCAATTTGTTACAGGTGCCAAGCTTAACTCTCTTGATCAAGTTCTTTTGAAACATGATTGTTTTCCAAATCCGCCATGCTTTCTTGAAAATTATCATCTCTTTTTGGATAAAACTTTCTCAAAACTCGAGGACAAGTTTTTCTTTAAAGTTTTGTCGCTTGAGGACAAGCTGTCGTTGGGTATAGTGGTGTGATGACTGGATTTTGTATGATAATTTTAGGGTCTTTTTAGTCTTTTTATTTTGTTATTTTTGAGTCTCATATAGGTTTTTTATTATTTTTATGTAGATTTTCTATTTATTTTGCATTTGGCATGTAGATTAGTTTTTATTTGGTTTTTAAACTTTATTTTATATTTTTAGGAATTTTTATAGGTATTTTTGTTTTATTAGGAAAGCTGGTAGAAATTATCATTTTTGTCCAGGGGCCTATTTGTAAAGTTCAAGAAATGAAGGACCAAAGTCTAAAGGTACAAGAGTTGGGGGCTGAAATTTGAAGTTGCAAGAAATAGAAGGGCCAGAATTGAAGTGCTAGCTATGAGAGGACCAAAAGTGGAAAAAAGAATATGAAGAGTCACTCTCTATTTAGCACATGGAAAATAATGCTCAAAGAATTGATGATAGTGGGAAGAAGGTTTCAGAAATGATCAAGGGCTGAATGAAGGCCATTGAAGACATTAAAAACCCACTACCATGAAGGAAAGAAAAGCTTGAAGATGAAGCAGCAACGACCCAACGCTCAAGCGTTGGGATCCCAGCGCCCAAGCGCTGGGACTCTGACTAGGATCTGAGCTGGAAATCTCACCCAGCGCTGCAGCGCTAGGAAGCCAGCGCTCAAGCGCTGGCCCTCGATCTGAAAGTGGGATTTAAATGCTTCCCAGCGCCCAAGCGCTGGGAAAGCCAACGCTCAAGCGTTGGAGCCCAGAATTTTGCTATAAATAGGGAGGCAATTTGCACTTGTAAAGCACACCATCTTAGAACACAACAAGTGTTCCTCTTTCTCTCTCAAGAACATTGTTCCTAGGAATTGTGGGAAGCCATATTTGAGCTCCTAGTCCAGGGTAATTCAATGCTTCTTTTAGCCATGCTTGGCTAATTCTCTTTAAGTATTTTGGGTTGTGTTAGCTTTTTTATTTATGTTTTAGTTTTCTTTTATTTGTTTCTGAATAATATCCAAAGTTCATGTTTTATTACCTTGTTCTTCATTAATCTTAGTGCACAAAAGATTTCATGCTTTCTACTTATTCATAAGGCCATTTGTTGAGTAGTAAGGGAAATAGGAAATAAAGAAGGTTATATGTTTGCATTACTTAATGCTATAAGGATGTACGTAATCTTGTGTTGGCTCGGATTCCTTCTTCATCTTCTTCTCTAATTAACTAATAACCAATGCTATGGAGTTAGTAATTAGGAAAGGAAGTTCTACATTTCTTAAGGCCATTAGGGTGTAGAAACTTAGGCTATAGCACCATGAATCTTTGTTTGGAATTCAGAAATAGAATAGAAGTTTGCTAGCATAAATTATAAGTTATTCAATGCAACCCAAATGCTTATTTTTTTATCATCATCTTTTCTTTTATATTTTATGCTTTTTATGTTCTTGTTTCAGAAACCAAAATGCAAAACAAATCCTTTTATTTTTCTGCTTGAGCTCTAAACAAATTAGTAATCAGACACCTATCCCTGTGGGATCGACAATCTTTTATATTACGCGATAGTAAATTGTACACTTGCAATTTCATTATCACTGGCCCCTGCAACTTTATAGGCGACAAGTCCGATCTGGACTGGTCGAGGGAGTGACTCCTCAAAGTTCCGAGCATGGGTGGCCGGAGACATGGAGGTGGTTGTTGGGTCTCAGCGGTGCTAGTGGCAGGGTTCATATTTGAAACTTATACAAAATCACAGAAAAGAGTAGGGAAGGAGAGAACGTACTGGTAACAAAGGAAGACAAGGAGGGGACAGGGCAGTAATTGCAGTGGAAGAGATGGATCATCGGAGTTTGCGGCAGAGCAGGGAAGCACAAAAGAGTAGGGATCACCAAAAATCGCAAGAGGAGAAACTCAGGAGAAGCAAAGGTGAAAATTCAAGGAGTGAGGTTGTTTATATAGGGGAAGAAGGGAAGAAGGAAAGTCTGGAAAGGCAGACACAAAAAACAAGTCAGTGGGAAATCAAATCTCATCAAATCCCATCATTGGTCACATTGTTTCACCCCGCGTCATTTCGTGTTAAAGTGATGATTTCACATTTAATGAGAAACGGCGCGTGGCTCCAAAATTCTAGAGAGAAGACAGGGCACATCAAGAGGCAGAGCAGTTGCGAGAAAAACGGAATTTGAACAGACAAGACAGGCTGGCACCAGCAAGGCCACCCTGGAGAAGGGGAAAGGTTACTCAAGGCGCTACAATGTGTTAAAAAAATGACAAGAGTACGTCGCCATTGAGTGAGTCGTTAGGTGATGGACGTGTGGCGAACGATCAGGAGCGTCAGCGAGAACGTCAAAAAGAATTTGCAATACCTTCAGTTGTTTTGAACTAATAATTGCGTTGGCTCTAGAAGAATATAAATAGGTGGAAGGTGGCGATCACTTAGAGAAATGGTGAGCTATTAAATACTTGTGGGCTGGCTACAACTACTGTGCAGCAAGTGACTTCTTTCTGGTGAGCGGGTGACCACTTCATTCCACGCTGAAACGCCCCAATTTTGGGTTGCGGGTTACATAGTAAAAACACGGAAATTAAAACCTCTCAGAAAAACAACTCAATTTTTCAAATATGTTTCGTCTCTCAAAAATAATTAATCAATAATATTCCCATAAATATTAATTATAACTACGTGGATGAAGAAACGAAGGAATATTATTAAAAATATAAACGCTCAATAAATGAGCCCAAATATAAAACAAAACAGCGGAAGTTCATTAACATTGTTCATCTTCTTCTGAATCTTCCACGCTTCCAATGCGCACTCTGATTCCATAATGCTCTTCAACGGGTACAGAAATCCTCGCCCTGTTTGTCTCTGGCGTTAAGCGCCCAAACGCAAAAAAAAAGGGTTAACTCTTAAAACAAACATCAAATACCAATCAACATGCAGAACATAAATAACAGTAACAATATTTTCAACATACAATAACAACAACTTAACGGCAAATACAACAACAACAACAACAACAATAATAAATCAATTCAACTTCCTCAAATTCTATATGCAAGACTCTTGGCCAAAACTTCACCTCAAACTGGCGAAAACGGTCGTAGGGGAAAAATTACCCTCTCACCGAACTCAAGATAGATCGCATGGGACAAATTACCATCTCATCTACCTTAGGCATGATAACATGGGACAAATTATGATCTCATCATCCTTCCAAAACTCATCGACTAGGCATGATCACATGGGACAATTCCCTATCTCATCATCCTTCCAAATGCACATGTCATAACCCATAACAACCAACACACGAAACAACAGTTCATTGTACAACATAAATTGTCCATTTTCCAAAATCCAGTTCATAACATCATCAACAACATATCATAAACATCAATTCTCAAATCCAAGCATGTATCGCAACAATTTCATGATAAAAAACAGAATAGTCTCCAATACAAAATCATAGGTAAAACACCACTGACTCGATCTAGAACTGAGTTACCCTTACCTCCTCTTCCTTTGCATGAACTTGTCCTCCGACCTTATTAATAAAATTGATCTAGAAGGTATATGGCACGACCGTAGACCTCCAAGAATGCAAGAAAACTCGAGCTTGGTGGAAAACAAAGGAAGAAACAAGACTAGTTACACCCTAGAAAGAACGGGTGGTTGATCACCAAAACTCAGAATTTTGAAAGGATCGATCACTTATTGATAAAGCTAACCTCAAGGGTTCTTGAGAAAGGATTAGGAAAGAGGTATAACACCACAAGAATTAAAGAGAGTAGACTCGAAGAAGCACCAAAATCCAGCAACACTCCAAAGGATTCACTCTAGCGTTCTAGGTTTCTCTAGCAAGTTTGTTTTAAGAAAGAACAAGGAGATAACCACTATGCTTCAAGGAAAAATAGTTTCAAAGGGAAGGGAGAGGGAGCACGACCTAAGCCTCATTCTTATTCAGAATTTACCCTCTTTATTGCTCATTTACTCATAGACCAAGCCATAAACTCACTTTACACCCCCTTATTAGCCATTTGTAACTCCTGACAAGCATTAAACTCTCGTAACACCACTTGTTACTGATGAGTGGATTTTATATGACAATTTTAGGGTCTTTTTAGTCTTTTTATTTTATTATTTTTGAGTCTCATGTAGGTTTTTTATTTTTTTTATGTAGATTTTATATTTATTTTGCATTTTGCATGTAGATTAGATTTTATTAGATTTTCTAGCTTTATTTTATATTTTTAGGAATTTTTCTAGTTATTTTGTATTTTTAGGAAAAGCTGGTTTAGTTATCATTTTTGTCCAGGGACCACTATGTAAAGTTTCAGGAAACCAAGGTCCAAAATGTGAAAGTTCAAGAGTGGAGGGCTAAAAGTGAAGATTGAGAGAATTCAAGGGCTTGAATTGGAGTGCTAACCAAGAGAGGACTAAAAGTAAAAAAGAGGAATATGAAGCAACTCTCTAAATTAAGCACATGGAAAAAAAGGATTAAAGGATGAGTGGAGGATTGATGATAGTGGAGGAGAGGTTTCAGAATTGATTAAAGGGCTGATAAGTGGGTTTTTATGGCATTCAAAACCCACTACCATGAAGAAGGAAGGAAAAGCTTGAAGTTGAAGAATCAGTAGCCAGCGCTGCAGCGCTAGAACCCAGCGCTCAAGCGCTGGGCCTCGGCCTGGAAGTGGGATTTAATTGCTGATGCCTGATTTTTTTGCTATAAATAGGGAGACAACTTGCACTTGTAAAAGACACCTTCTTAGAATACAACAAGTATTCTCTCTTTCTCCCTCTTGAGCATTGTTCCTAGGACTTGTGGGAAGCCATATTTGAGCTCCTATCCAGGGTAATTCAATGACTCCCTTAGCCATGCTTGGCTAACTTCTCTTTTAAGTTTTTGGGTTGTTTTAGTTTATAATTCATGTTCTAGTTTTCTTTTACATTTCTGAATAATATCTTCAATTCATGTTTTATTTCTTTGTTCTTCATTAATCTTTATGCGCAAAGGATTTCTTGCTTTCTACTTATGTCATAAGGCCATTTGGTAAGTAGTAAGGGAAATAGGAAATAAAAAAGGTTATATGTTTGCATTTCTTAAGGCTATAAGGATGTACGTAACTTTGTGTTGGCCCGGATTCTTACTTCATCTTCTTCTCTAATTAACTAATAACCAAGGCTATGGAGTTAGTAATTAGGTAAGAAAGTTCTACATTTCTTAAGGCTATTAGGATGTAGAAACTTAGGCTGTAGCACCATGAATATGAATTTAAAGTTCAGAAATTTAGTAAGAGTTTTCTAGCATGTTTTATAAATTATGTAAATCAACCCAAGAGCTTAAATTATTCTCATCTTATTCTATATTATGATTCTATGCTTTTGTTTTCATCTTGTCCTAAACCAAATATCAACCATATCATTTTATTTTTATTGCACAAGTACTAAATTAAATTTTAATAAGGACACCTATCCCTTGGGTTCGATCTTTTTTAATACGCGATAGTTTAATCGTTCACTTGCGATTTTCCTTATCAGTTACCATCCAAATTAAGCTTGTAACTCATAACAACCTCATTTAAATCATTAATATCCTTGTCTCAACTTCAAATTAGAAATATTCAGCCACAACACTCAAAATATGCGTAAAATAAAAATCTACCTCACTAGGATTCGAATACAAGACATGCCAATCAAACACTTAAGCCTCAACCACTAAGCCACAACTCATCTTGTTAAAACTCTAAAAAAACTATTCTTATGATCCTCAAAGACAAACCAACATGTTCCCAATCTGAATTCAAAACATCATTAAAGCTCTTAATACTAAATTCCAATCCAATTTTGACTAGTCCAAGGACTAAAATTCAATTATCCAAACTTAAAGGATGAAAACCTAATTATAAAATATCCAAGGGCCAAAACATAAATACTCAAAACTTGAGGGTCTTACAATACCACCGCCTAAAAAGAGTTTCGTCTCCGAAACTAAAAGTCGGGAAACAAAACGGATTTCTCAAACAAACCAAAACAACAATCACTTAATTGGCCATTTCTATATCTTGACTTGCTAACCTCTTACTTCTACTTGTAAGAAAGTCAACTTTAAATCTAGAAACAGAAAAGCAAGAGTCAAACAACTTCAAACAATTCAAATCAATAATCTCAGAAAAAACACGGAAATTAAAACCTCTCAGAAAAACAACTCAATTTTTCAAAAAGGTTTCGTCTCTCAAAAATATTTAATCAATAATATTCCCATAAATATTAATTATAACCACGTGGATGCTGAAACGAAGGAATATTATTACAAAAATAAACGCTCAATAAATGAGCCCAAATATAAAACAAAACAGCGGAAGTTCTTTAACATTGTTCATCTTGTTCAGAATCTTCCACGCTTCCAATGCGCACTCTGATTCCATAATGCTCTTCAAGGGGTACATAAATCCTCGCCCTGTCTGTCTATGGCGTTAAGCGCCCAAACACATATAGAAAGGGTTAACTCTTAAAACAAACATCAAATACCAATCAGCATGCAGAACATAAATAACAGTAACAATATTTTCAACATACAGTAACAACTTAACGGCAAATCCAACAACAACAACAGTAATAAATCAATTCAACTTCCTCAAATTCTATATGAAAGACTCTTGGCCAAAACTTCACCTCAAACTGGCGAGAACGGTCGAAGGGGACAAATTACCCTCTCACCGAACTCAAGATAGATCGCATGGGACAAATTACCATCTCATCTACCTTAGGCATGATCACATGGGACAAATTACCATCTCATCATCCTTCCAAAACTCATCCACTAGGCATGATCACATGGGACAATTCCCTATCTCATCATCCTTCCAAATGCACATGTCATAACCCATAACAGCCAACACACGAAACAACAGTTCATAGTACAACGTAAATTATCCATTTTCCAAAATCTAGTTTACAAAATCATCAACAACATATCATAAACATCAATTCTCAAATCCAAGCATGTATCACAACAATTTCATCATAAAAAAACATAATAGTCTCCAATACAAAATCATAGGTAAAACACCATTGACTCGATCTCGAACTGAGTTACCCTTACCTCCTCTTCCTTTGCATGAACTTTTCCTCCGACCTTATTAAGAAAATTGATCTAGAAGGTATATGGCACGACCCTAGACCTCCAAGAATGCAAGGAACCTCGATCTTGGTGGAAAACAAAGGTAGAAACAAGACTAGTTTCACCCTAGAAAGAACGAGAGGTTGATCACCAAAACTCCGATTTTAGAAAGGATCGATCACTAACCGATAAAGCTAACCTCAAGGGTTATTGAGAAAGGATTAGGAAAGAGGTAGAAAACCACAAGAATAAAAGAGAGAAGACTCGAAGAAGCACCAAAATCCAGCAACACTCCAAAGGATTCAGCTCTAGCGTTCTAGGTTTCTGTAGCAAGTTTGTTTGAAGAAAGAACAAGGAGACAACCACTATGCTTCAAGGAAAAATAGTTGCAAAGGGAAGGTAGAGGGAGCACGACCTAAGCCTCCTTCTTATTTAGAATTCAACCTCTTTATTGCTCATTTACTCAAAGACCAAGCCATAAACTCACTTTACACCCCCCTTATTAGCCATTTGTAACTCCCGACAAGCATTAAACTCTCTTAACACCACTTGTTACCATCCAAATTCAGCTTATAACTCCTAACAACCTCATTTAACTCATTAATATCCTTGTCTCAACTTCAAATTCAAAATATTCAGCCACAACACTCAAAATATGCATAAAATAAAAACCTACCTCACTAGGATTCGAATACAAGACATGTCAATCAAACGCTTAAGCCTCAACCACTAAGCCACAACTCATCTTGTTAAAAATATTACAAAACTATTCTTATAATCCTCAAATCCGTTCCTAATCTGAATTCAAAACATCATTGAAGGTCTTAATACTAAATTCCAATCCAGTTTTGACTAGTCCTAGGTCTAAAATTCAATTATCCAAACTTAAAGGATCAAAACCTAATTATAAAATGTCCAAGGGACAAAACATAAATACTCAAAACTTGAGGGTCTTACACACTCTAGGCGTGTCGACTTAGTTCAGAATCTTATTCGCGCACGTCTTCATTCTATGATGGGCGACATATTTATCCCCCACACCTAGGCCTTAGGCGATTCGTTTCTCTATAGGATGTTGTACTCTTTTTCCTTCGCTAGGTTTTTATCCCACAGGGTTTTTGCTAGGAAGGTTTTAACGAGGCACGTTCTATAGGGATGACTGCCCAAAGGAAGTGTGGGTTAGGATTCCATGGCGTGCACTCTATGAAGACACACTTCATCTTTGTGCCTCAGACTCGGTGTCTTGTTGGCTTGTGGACCAGGAGAGTACCTTTCCCCTGGTGGCGAGCTATGAAGACATGAAGACACACTTCATGTTTGTGCAACCGACTTGGTGTCCTGTGGGCTTGTGGACCGGGCGAGTACCTTCCCCCAGTGGCGAGCTATGAATACATGAAGACCCACTTCATCTTTGTACCTTAGACTCGGTGTCTGGTGAGCTTGTGGACCGGGCAAGTACCTTCCCTCTGATGGCGAGCTATGAAGACATGAAGACACACTTCATCTTTGTGCCTCAGACTCGGTGTCTTGTGGGCTTGTGGATCGGGCGAGTACCTTTCCCCTAGTGGTGAGCTATGAAGACATGAAGACACACTTTGCTTTCACGCTTCAAGCTTGGTGTCTTGTGGGCTTGTGGACTGGGCGAGCACTTCGCCCAGTACAGAGGCGGCCTAGCGACCGAAGATGAGATTGATGTGTAGCAAGCTAGGCGAGCTATGTGATAGTCAATCTGCAAGTGCACGAAGGATATCGTGTAATATAAAAGATGTCGAACCCACATGGATAGGTTGAATTCCAAGACCCTAAATCAATTGTTCACAGCTTAAAAAGAAAAGCATAAAAGGTTTTGATTGTTGGTTGTTTATAGGAACAAATGAACAGCAAAATGACAAGATGATAATGTGTTAAAATAAGTGCTTGGGTTGAGTTTCACTACTTCTAACATAAGCTATCGGAATGAATTCAATATACGAATTTAAACACATGTTCTTAGGTGTTCTAGTCTATGGTTTCTACTTGTTAATACCTTAAGAAAATAGAACTTCCAATTCAACTACTAAGCCTAATGCCTTAGTGATTCGTTAATCAAATTGAAAGTTAATTTATGAGTACAGGCCGACACTAACAATGTCTACTGATGACTGGATTTTGTATGCTGTTTTTAGGGTCTTTTTAGTTTATTTTATTTTATTTTTATTGAGTCTTATATACATTTTTATACTTTTTATTTAGATTTTCTATTTATTTTTGCATTTGCATATAGATTAGCTTTTATTTGTTTTTCAATCTTTATTTTTATTATTTTAGGAATTTTTTGTTAGTATTTTAGTCTTTTTGAAAAGCTGGTAGAAATAGTCATTTTGTCCAGGGAGCAAATTTTAAACTTCAAGAAAAGAAGGGCCAAAAATGCAAAGTTCAGAAGAGGAAGGACCAGAAGTAAAGTCTCAGCAAATAAAGGATCAAAAGTGAAGAGTTGTAAGAGGAAGCACCAATTCAAATTGAGCACATTGGAAAAGGGCTTGAGTGGAGGAGTAATACCAATTGCTATTTCAGAATTAATAGGGGGACAAAAAGGAGGCTAATGAAGGCCCTCAATGTCCACAACTTGAAGAGAAAAATAGCCAAGAAGAGTAACCATCAGACGCACCAATGCTCGTGCGTTGGCATTCTGACTTGGAGCCCAGTATTCAGGTTGACCCAACGCCCAAGCGTTGGAAGGGCCAACGCTCATGTGTTGGGCCCCTGACTTATCACATTCTTTTAATCAATTCCAACGCCCAAGCGTTGGAGGGCCAACGCTCAT
Organism: Acmispon strigosus; assembly: GCA_030819835.1. Taxonomy (NCBI): domain Eukaryota; kingdom Viridiplantae; phylum Streptophyta; class Magnoliopsida; order Fabales; family Fabaceae; genus Acmispon; species Acmispon strigosus. Next base: position 16,727,177 of record JAUAMA010000007.1, on the reverse strand, counting down.
GCGTTGGGCCCCAGTTTGCAACGTCTGGTATTAATAATCCCAACGCCAAAGCGTTGGGATCCTAGTGCTCAAGCGCTGGGAAGCAGTCAGAACACTATAAATAGGATTGCATTCTTCTTTTGAAAAACACACCAGAATAATCCAAGTTATTCTTTCTTTCTTCCTTAGAGCATTATTTCCTGAGAATTGTGGGAAGCCTTTCTTGAGCTCCTAGTTCAGGTTAATATAATGTCTCTCTTAGCCATGCTTGGCTAAGTTCTTTTTAAGTACTTGGGTTGCTTTTAGCTTATGTTTATGTTTTAAGCTTTTTTTTTATATCTGAATAATATTGCATTTCATGTTTCATTTCCTTGTTCTTCATCCATCTTGTTGTACACAAGGGTTTTTACTTATTTCTTCCTCAATGGCAACTGTTAAGTAATAAGGGAAATAGAAATTGAAAGAACATTTTGCATATCACTAAGGAATTAGGATAGACTTTGTTCATGTTGGACAGTTTTAAGAACTTCATCTTCTTCTTAAATTAACTAATAATCTAAGGAATTAGACTTAGTAATTTAGAAGGAAGCTTTGCATGTTTAAGGAATTAACTTGTAAAGAAACTAGGCTAGAACATCATGAGTTCCTTGCTTTAACTTCAGATATAAAATTGATTCTAAGAGCATAATTCATAAGCTATTTACGCAGCCCAAGTTCTTAATTTTTATCATCATATTTACATAGTGAATTTTGTTTTCAAGTTCTTACTCAAACCTGAATCAAACAAAACAATTTATTCTTCTTGCACTAATTCTATACTATTTAAAAATAGATTTTGAAACACCTATCCCTGCAGAGAACGATAATCTTTTATATTACTTCGATTACCTCCGTACACTTGCGGATTTGGTCATCATCTACCCTTATACCTAAGTGGCATGCAAATGTTCATTCTATTCCCATTTCACCAGATTCCCAACAACTACCATTGCATATAAATTGAGCATAAACACTTGTGTACAACACGATAAATAATAAGCATGGAATAGAGACTAAGAACTTGAACCTTTATTCATATATAAACAAAACCTAGAACATAGTTAAGGAGTACATTCACGACACTCCAAGATACTAGAAAGCTTAGCCAAGCATGGCTAAGAAAGACATGATAAAAACCTAAATTGAGAGCTCAAGGAAGGTTTCCCACACCCCAGGTATTGCTCAGCAAAGTGTATTACAAAGTATCAAATGTTATCCAAGTGTGTTTTCTAAAGAAACAAAGTAGTGTATTTATAACATTTTCCAGACTTCCTCCCAACGCTCAGGCGTTGGGATCCCAACTCTTAGGCGTTGGGTTTAAGTGTCACAAGACGTGCTAAATAGGGGCTCAACGCATGAGCGTTGGACCTTCCAACGCTTGGGTGTTTGAATTAAATTAAAACTGGGCACAAGACAGGGGCTCAACGCATGAGTGTTGGCCCTCCAACGCTTGAGCGTTGGAATTACAATAGTTTTGGAACCCAATCAGGGAGCTAGCGCATGAGCGTTGACATGCCAACGCTCAGGTGTTGGACACGCTTGATGCTTGATTGCTTTTTGCTTCTTGCTGTTCTCTCTTTGATGGCTCTTGATTGCCATTAATGCTCTTCATGGGGCCTCTTCTTTGCCCCTTGAATCTGAAACAACTCCTACATCAATTCCTTCTTCAATTTCCTTTTCCACATGTTTAAATCAAGGAAAAGAACTTGTTGCGTCATCATCTTCATTAAATTTCAGCCACCATTTTCCTCTATTTGCATCAAGATCCCCACAAGTGTACCTCCATTGACCAGAACCTCTAACAAGGACTAAAGTCTAATAAAAACAACTAAAAAGGACTAAAAACTAAATAAAAGAAAAACTAAATGCAAATGCACAAATAAAGAAAGAACTCTAACAAATCAAATAAAAAACTACATGAGACTCATATTAAATAAAAAAAAAAGACACTAAAAAGATCATACAAATCTCAGTCATCACACCACTATACCCAATGACAGCTTGTCCTCGAGCGTAAAACACTTAAAGAAAGCTTGTCCTCAAGCTTTGAACAAATTACCCAAACTAGCAAAAGATACATTTCTCAAGAAAAGCACAGCTGGTTGGAACACATGCATGTTAGGGAAACAAAGTTCATCAAGAAAAACTAAGCATGGTATTTGATCAAAACAGAAGAATGAGTTCACCAATTAAAGCTCACAAATAAATAGCTCATGAATAACAAGTGAATTGAAACTAATCTGCCTATCATTCAAATCAAAACTAAACAAGTACAACAAAGCAACTTCGGAGAGACTATAAGGGTTAAAACTTGGCCAATGGTTCAAAAACAGGTATGGATTTCAAGAACTTGGCAACTCAAGTGGCTGACTCAGAACATGACTCGTGTTAAGTGGTTCTTCTTCAATAAGAGCTTAAACAATTTAGCTCATAGATTCTCTCAATTTTTATCTTTTTTTTTTCAATTTTTTTCCTTCAATTTTTTTTTCATTTTTTCCTAAGGCACATACCTCATATTTTTTTCAATTTTTTTTCAGAGAGATACCAAATCATACATGGCTCTATACAAAACTAGACTCAATTTCAAGGCTCAATGGGGCTACTAAGGAAAAAATCAACATTTTCAAGATCAAACTCTGAGTTCTCAAGAATTCCTAAAGTCTCTCTCAAGATAACAAAGCATGCAAGAATTCAGTCTCCATGCAATACAAGGTAGAAAAGTACAATCACAAGTAATCAGAGTTCTCTCAAAGCACTCAAAAAAAAAAAAAAAAAACAGGGTAAGTAGTACCCTTTAAGAACTCACTCAAGATCATACCAAAGTTCAGTCAACTACAATCCCTTCATATCCTAACAACATACAATTCTACCCAGCAAAAGATCAAATGTATCAATTTCAAAAACAGCATAGCATAGGGTAAAACTACTTAACAGTTAAGTAACATGGAATAATTTGGGATGCAGATCACTGACTCAAATGCACACTTAATATCCTAAAATAAAAATCCTAAAAATAAAAATTAAAAACTAACATTAAAAACTAAAAAAGAAAGAAAAAAAACAACCTATGGTCAATGTTCAGAGATGTTTGTACAGATAGCAACCTGAGAGGGGGGGGGGTGAATCAGTGTTGCCAAAATTTTCGCCTTAATGAAATTGTTACTTTCAAGTTTATGATGATCACGAAATGATCGTTGTGATTGCAGCGGAATTGAGTGATACTTGAAAGTAAATATGAAGGATAAAGAGAATCACACACAAGAGTTTATCCTGGTTCACCTTCAATCCACCGAAGGCTACGTCCAGTCCCTCAAGAAAACCCCTTGAGGATTTTTCCACTATTGATAAAAGTTTCTTACAAGTTCCTAACCCAAGGACCCCAAGAATTTCTACCAATATCCTGTGAAAGCAAACCACTTTCAACAACCCCTGAAAGCAAACCGCTTTCAGTTCCTGAAGGCAAACCACCCTCAGACCTTGAAGGCTAAACCACCTTCAATGGAAACCCTGAAAGTAAACCACTTTCAGTGACAACAACCCTTCACCGAATACCACGGTGAAAAACTCAATCTTACAGAAAGAGATGAAGAAGATGTTACAATTGGTTGTATCAATCCTTTAACACACAATTGGATTGATAATGAGAAATTATGCTTTAAGGCTTTTAAGCATAATACAATTATGAGTTCTTCAAAATATGAACAACTAAAGTGTTCTTATTAACATGAAGATCATGAACTCAGAATTTAGGCTCCAAAAGATTTAAGTTCTAAAAGATGAACTAATTTTGACAAAGCTTTGGCCTAATGTGATTTTCTCATGTGTAATGTGTTGTCTCTTGTGTATGTTGTGTATGTCATGTGTGTGTTGTGTTTTCTGGACTCAAATGGTCTTTATATAGGCAAGGGAAACGTCCTTGAACCATCACAACCCTTTTCAAAAGGTTTGGGACATAATGGTTCATGAAAAGATGCACTTTTTCGTTCTGGTAATTGATTACCATACTTAGTGTAATCGATTACACAAGTGACCGTTTAAGTTTGAATTTGAATTTCAAACATGTAATCGATTACAAGACATGAGTAATCGATTACTTGCCTAGGTGTAATCGATTACCATAATGGTGTAATCGATTACACAGAAGCCCATTTTCCAGAAACTTGATCTTTGAGACTAGCTTAAGGTTTTCTACTTCTTTTAAGTTATGAAAACACTTAGCTTGATTAGATTAGGTGTTTTAAGAGCCTTTATGCTTTAATAAACCTTTGGAAGCATAACTCACCTAATACTAAGACTTCTAGACTATTGATGGACTTGTAGTGCTTGATTCTTTGAAGTCTTCTTTTCTTCTTTTTGTTGATGAGTTTGTCGTCATCAAAACCACAGCCAGGGTCAGGAGCAAGACCTTCTTCACAATCTCCCCCTTTTTGATGATGGAAAACACATTCTTGATACTTGAAGATCATATATGCATTCTTGATGCTTAATTCCCCCTATTTGATGGAATCTAGTATATCTAGCATTTCTCCCCCTTTCTAATGTACTTGTTGAATTCCTGCATATGATCTTTAAGAGCACAAAACCTTTCTCCCCCTTTTGACTTCATCAAAAAGAAGAAAAGGCCAAAAATGGACAGGCATACATATATCCATACAAGTATATTGCAACATAAAGCATGGGGGGTAGGGGTAAATGTGTAAATCATGATCAGAACAGAATCATCCAAACATAGCAAGTCAATCGAAGAAAGAAAACAAAAGTATCCAACAGTGCAGAAATTAGTCATAGTCTAGACTATTACAAATCAAATAAAGCAAATAGTCAATGAAAGAAATAAACAAGTCTAGAGGTAAAATTCATCAGAGGAATCAAAGGAATCATGGGGAGAGGGAGCCATGCGATCAACACGAAGACTCAGACGATCCATATCAGCACGGAGAGTAGTGTACATGGATTCAACCCGTCCTTCCATGTGATCAAACCTCTAATCAAAGTGAGCCCTCATATCGGCCAGATGAGAGAGAATGAGTTGAGTGGAGGCATCAGCAAGCATAGAGGATGAAGGTCCTTCCTCAGAAGATGGTGGATAGAATGCAGCAGGGGCAGGAGCCTGGGTGGTATCAGGACCTAAATCTGATTTGTGACGGAAAGTGTCATCAATATCCCTGAAAATCCCCATCTTGTTCAGAATTTCCATATCAATCCTTTGAGCCTAAGTATCCATGACCTGAGCATACTCCCCATGTGTAGAAATGCCAAAATTCTTCAAAATGAGAGTAATAATAGGAGCATAAGGAAGAGGACCAGATCGATCCTTGTGTATCAACATGTGTATCATAACCAAATAAGCCCAATTTATGGGTTCATTATGTTTTAACCCATAAATAACTTGCAATTCTAAATCACTAATTTGGGCATGGTTAGAGGATTGCGGAAGAAGAACATAACTTATCAGATAATGAAGCAGACGATCCTCTACAGTGAGATATCCAACAGCAAGGATATCCCTAGAGCGATTGGCTTCCGCTCGCCGCTTCTTCAATTGTATCTCTTCCTCAGAAAATCGACATAGAGATAGATAAAAAGATTTCTTATCATAATCAGCCCATGGACATGCATTCTCCTGAGTAAGTCGTTCTCCAACATAGGGAATTTTCAGAAGAATTCCCAATTGCTCTTGAGTCAACGAAATATCAATTCCCTTGACTGATGAGCAAATTTTCCCACCTCTCTTCACCAAATTACAGTAAAATACTTTAACCAATTCTGGATAATATGTACCCGTCAATCCAACAAATTCATCAAGTCCTTGGAAATCAAGGAGAGAAGGGAAGAGAAATCCAGCATTGATGAATGAGTTTATGTCAGCATACTTTGGAGGAATAATGGGTCTCTCCAAGAAGTAGGCTAGAAACCGTTCCTTTTGCTCCTCTGTGACAAGAAGACGAGAAAGATCAAGAGTGTTCATAGATACGTTCTTCGAGCAGTGTCTGCGGGAAGAGGAGGCCATTTTTCGGACTTGAAAATTTAGGGTTTGTGAAAGGGGTTTTTGGGTGAAGTCCGAATTGAACAATTTAAAGGGATGGAGCAGAAGGAGAGGGTAAAACCGAGCAAAACCCACTATTTTGTTCTGAGTTTGAGCAAGAAACGAGAGAGAATGATAGGAAGAACTGGTTCGGCGACGAGGGAAGGAGAAAGAGGAAAAGCAGTGTAATCGATTAAGAGTTCTGACCGAAAGAACTTATACTATCGAGTTAGTAATCGATTACAGGTAGTTGTGTAATCGATTACCGCTATTCGAATTTTGAATAAAATTTAAAATAGCAGTTGTAATCGATTACAGCAGTTGATGTAATCGATTACCTGCAGTCCAAAATTTGAAATTTCCAAATTTCAATTATGTAATCGATTATAGCAGTTAAAGTAATCGATTACTTAGAGGAATTCAATAATCAACAGGACTAAGAGCAAGGGTAATCAATTCATAAACCTAAGATAATCGATTTCATGAACATTTTTTATAAGTTCTATCATATGTAATGCATGTTCATATAAATACTTCAACACATAATTGATTATGACAAGCAATCACATAAGAAATATTTAATCAATTATAAAGAGGCTTATGTTAGGGCATTTCTAGTGGTATAATAAGTCATATGTCTTAAGCTTATTAAAGAATATAACTGTAAGACATGAATATATGAATTTATATGTTCACTCAGACATTGGGCTTTAGGAGCAAGTTTTTAGACTTGATTCCTTTTTAACTGATTAAGTCTCTTCTGCATTGCTATAATCCAATATTCATCCTCTAGAGCATCATTTACTTTTGATGGTTCTATCTGAGAGACGAAGGCCATATTCAAAACTGAATCATTTAAGCGTAGCCTTGTAGAGACGCCTCTAGAAATATCACCAATAATATTATCAACTGGATGATCCCTATGGGTTCTCCATTCCTTTAGAAGTTGATAAGTATTATCTTCAATGGGCTCTTCTTGCATTGGATTATGATCTTCATCCTTTTGAGAATCTTCATTTACAATGATATCATCTTCTTCAATATCTAGAGTATTAACTCTATCTTCTATTGAAGATTTAGATTCATCAAAAGAAACATGTATGGATTCTTCCACAGATAGAGTTTTCTTGTTAAAGACTCTATATGCTTTGCTTGTTAGAGAATAACCAAGGAATATACCTTCATCAGATTTTTCGTCAAACTTTCCAAGGTTTTCCTTTCCATTATTCAAAACAAAGCATTTTGATCCAAAAGCATGTAGATGAGAGATGTTTGGTTTCCTTCCTTTGTAGAGTTCATAGGGAGTTTTCTTAAGTATAGGTCTAATAAGAACTCTATTTGAAACATAGCAAGCAGTACTTACAGCATCAGCCCAGAAATATTTAGGGAGACTTGATTCACTTAACATGGTTCTTGCTAATTCTTCAAGTAATCTATTCTTCCTTTCTACTACACCATTTTGTTGTGGTGTTCTCGGAGTAGAAAAATTATGTGATATTCCATTTTCATCACATAGTTCTTGGAATTGTTGATTCTGAAATTCTCCACCATGATCACTTCTAATAGAAGAGATCTTTAATGACTTCTCATTTTGAACAAGCCTTGCATATCTTTTGAATGCATTGAAGGCTTCATTCTTATGAGGAAGAAATAAAGTCCATGTAAATCTAGAGAAATCATCAACAATAACAAGTGCATAGAAATTACCTCCGAGGCTTTTAGTTCTAGATGGTCCGAACAAATCCATATGTAACAATTGAAGGGGCCTTGAAGTCGAAACTATGTTCTTTGGTTTGAAGGATGTTCTGGTTTGCTTCCCCTTTTGACATGCATCACAAAGCTTGTCTTTCTCGAATTTTATCTTTGGAAGCCCAACAACTAGATCATGCTTGACTAGTTTGTTTAAATGATCTATGTGAATATGAGCAAGTCTTCTATTCCATAGCCATGAGTCACTATTATTCTTGGCCAAAAGGCATCTCACATTTTGTGGAATTTCTTCCAAGGAGATCATGAAGACTTTATTTACTTTATACCCAGAAAACTTAATTTCTTTAGTTTTCACATCTTTCACAACACATATATTATTAATAAAACCGACTTTCAAACCTTTATCACATAGTTGACTAATACTCAGAAGATTATGCATCAAACCATCAACGTAAAGAACTTTATTGATGACTGTTTGAGGGGGTGTGCCTATTCTTCCAATACCGAGTATTTTTCCCTTTTGATTGTTACCATATGTAACAAAACCTTTTTCTCTAGGTATAAGAAATGAAAACTTGGTTTTGTCTCCTGTCATGTGTGATGAGCAGCCACTATCAAGATACCATAAATCCTTTGCTGCTTTCATACACACCTACATGACAAAGTTCAGACATGGGTATTAGGAACCCAACATGTTTTGGGTCCTTCTAAGTTAACATCCTTTCTTACCCAAATGTATTCCTTACTTGGTACTCCTACATGTTTGTAGTAACATCTACTAGAGGTGTGTCCTACTTTGTTACAATACGTACAAGAGTAATAATTGTAACTAGGGGTTTGTCTAGGAGAGGAATGATTCTTGTTAGGATGTCTATTTTGAGTTTTCTTCCTATTGTGTGTACTTCTAACAAAATTAATCCTTTTGTTACTAGAGGATTCTACTATATGGTTTGGTTTTACAAACACAGTTTTCTTGACTTCCTTAGTCTTTGGGTGAGAAGTATATCCTAGACCTGATTTGTTATTTGAATATCTTTGAACACTTAGGATATCATCTAATTTCTGTTTTCCTTTATTGAAGTTATTTACTCTTTGTTGAAGATTATCTATCTTTTCTTCTAAAGAACTACACTTAGTGCATTTTTGTGTAATATCTAGTTTAGATTTCACTATGTCTAATTCCTCTTGTAAAGTTCTACACTTACTTTCTAAGGATGAAATCAAATCATTTTGCTTGGTACTAATCTTGGAAAATTCTTGACATAATTTAAACATATTTTCCATAGCAAACTTTAAATCATGAGAAGACATAGAATTATCACTAACCTGGGAATCTTCAACATCTGAGTCATGTGAAGCCATCAAGGCAACTTGTGCTTCTTCTTTGTCAGAATCTGATGACGAACTTACTTCATTATCATCCCAAGCCAAATATGCTCTTCGAGTAGGTTGATCCTTTTTCTCGAATTTCTCTCTTAGACCATGTTTCTTCTTCTGAAGATTTGGACAATCTGACTTGAAATGTCCCGGTTTGCCACACTCGAAACATGTAATCTTTTGAGATTAAGAAGACTCATTGTTCCTTTGGAAGGTTCTATTGTTGTTAAATTTAACGTTTTTCCTTTTAAGAAACTTTCCAAAGTTCTTTACTAGAAGATTCAGATTTCCATTGTCTTCTTCTTCAGAGTCTGCATCATAATCTTCTTTGATGCTTTTTTTTGCCTTTAGGGAAATTGATCAATACTTCTTCTCATGTTGTTCATGCTCTTCTAAACGATTCAATTCCAACTCATGTTCTTCGAGTTTTCCAAAAAGAGTTGCAAGAGTCATATTTGATAAACTCTTCTTCTCAGAGATGGCTGTAACTTTTGGTTGCCATACTCTTGTAAGTGATCTTAGAACTTTCATGTTCAAGTCACTGTTTGAAAATTGTTTTCCAAGAGCAATCAAATGATTAATCAAATGAGTGAATCGTTTTTGCATATCTAATACCTTTTCTCCTGGAAGCATTCTGAACATTTCATACTCCTGAGATAAAGTATTGATCTTTGATCTCTTGACTTCATCTGTTCCTTCATGAGTCACCATCAACGTATCCCATATTTCTTTTGATGAAGTGCACGTTGATACTCTGAAAAATTCGTCCATGCCAAGAGCAGATGTAAGGATGTTCATTCCTTTGAGATCATATTGAACCTTCTTATTTTCTTCTTCACTCCAAGTATTTTCTGATTTTGGTTGTGAAGTTCCTTCTTCATCTGTTGTTACAGGCACAAAGGGACCTTCTTCAATGGCTTTCCATATTCCTGCGTCTAATGACTTTATGAATATCTTCATCTTGATTTTCCAGAAGTCATAATGTTCTCCATTGAAGAATGGTGGCCTGTTTATGTTGAATCCTTCATTTGTTCCATGATTGGAAGCGGATGCCATCTTTTCCCGGATCTTAGGAATAACTTACCTAAACTTCCTCTCTGATACCAATTGTTAGTACAGATAGCAACCTGAGAGGGGGAGGTGAATCAGTGTTGCCCCAATTTTCGCCATAATGAAATTGTTACTTTCAAGTTTATGATGATCACGAAATGATCGTTGTGATTGCAACGGAATTGAGCGATACTTGAAAGTAAATATGAAGGATAAAGAGAATCACACACAAGAGTTTATCCTGGTTCACCTTCAATCCACCGAAGGCTACGTCCAGTCCCTCAAGAAAACCCCTTGAGGATTTTTCCACTATTGATAAAAATTTCTTACAAGTTCCTAACCCAAGGACCCCAAGAATTTCTACCAATATCCTGTGAAAGCAAACCACTTTCAACAGCCCCTGAAAGCAAACCGCTTTCAGTTCCTGAAGGCAAACCACCCTCAGACCTTGAAGGCTAAACCACCTTCAATGGAAACCCTGAAAGTAAACCACTTTCAGTGACAACAACCCTTCACCGAATACCACGGTGAAAAACTCAATCTTACAGAAAGAGATGAAGAAGATGTTACAATTGGTTGTATCAATCCTTTAACACACAATTGGATTGATCATGAGAAATTATGCTTTAAGGCTTTTAAGCATAATACAATTCTGAGTTCTTCAAGATATGAACAACTAAAGTGTTCTTATTAACATGAAGATCATGAACTCAGAATTTAGGCTCCAAAAGATTTAAGTTCTAAAAGATGAACTAATTTTGACAAAGCTTTGGCCTAATGTGATTTTCTCATGTGTAATGTGTTGTCTCTTGTGTATGTTGTGTATGTCATGTGTGTGTTGTGTTTTCTGGACTCAAATGGTCTTTATATAGGCAAGGGAAACGTCCTTGAACCATCACAACCCTTTTCAAAAGGTTTGGGACACAATGGTTCATGAAAAGATGCACTTTTTCGTTCTGGTAATCGATTACCATACTTAGTGTAATCGATTACACAAGTGACCGTTTCAGTTTGAATTTGAATTTCAAACATGTAATCGATTACAAGACATGAGTAATCGATTACTTTCCTAGGTGTAATCGATTACCATAATGGTGTAATCGATTACACAGAATCCCATTTTCCAGAAACTTGATCTTTGAGACTAGCTTAAGGTTTTCTACTTCTTTTAAGTTATGAAAACACTTAGCTTGATTAGATTAGGTGTTTTAAGAGCCTTTATGCTTTAATAAACCTTTGGAAGCATAACTCACCTAATACTAAGACTTCTAGACTATTGATGGACTTGTAGTGCTTGATTCTTTGAAGTCTTCTTTTCTTCTTTTTGTTGATGAGTTTGTCGTCATCAAAACCACAGCCAGGTTCAGGAGCAAGACCTTCTTCACAAGAGATTCATGGGGTCTTCTTCTTCATTAAGACCACTTGCTCTTTTTTTACCAGCACCACCTGCTCTCTTATTCAAAAAGAAAAACAAACAAAGTAATTGAAAACAAAAACAAACTAATAATGGCCTACCTGAGCCTCAACGCTTGAGCGTTGGAATTAAAAATAAATTCTGGGATTCCAGGGGCTCAATGCATGAGCGTTGGCCGCCCAAACGCTTGGGCGTTGGGTTTTATGAAAATCTGGGCATCTTGGCAGGGGCTCAATGCACGAGCGTTAAGCCTCCAACGCCTAGGCGTTGGGTACCTGCAACATCAATTGTTTTTTTCTTTCTTATATACAAGTGCAAAAACATAAAAACAGAAAATTAATAAAAAATCACTAAACCAAACCTGACATTGGTTGTCTCCCAAGCAGCCCAATGTTATAGTCTTTGGTAGACTCTTCCCATTTTAATCAATTGAGGGAAAATTTCCTTCCCTTGATGCCCAAATCATCATTCAACTCATCTTCCTCATCGAACTCAAAATGTTTTAGAGTCCGAAACACTGAGAACCTGACTTTTTCTTCTCCTACCCTCAAGGATAGGAGACCTTTTGCCACATTGATCTTGGTATTACCTATTGCAAGGAAAGGTCTTCCATGAATCAATGGCACTTTGGAGTCCTCCTCCATATCCAAGATTACAAAATCAACAAGGAAAACGAATTTGTCAACCCTCACAAGTACGTCTTCTGCAACACCATATGGGTGCTTGATCAACCTATCCGCCAACTGCAATGACATAAGAGTGGGAATTACCTCTCCTATGTCCAACCTTCTGAACATAGAGAGCGGCACGAGGTTAATTCTAGCTCCTAAATCACATAGAGCCTTAGCATGTGGTAATCCCTCAATGTCAACTGGAATTGTGAAGCTTCCCGGATCTTTCAGCTTTTGGGGAAGCTTCCTTTGAACAATAGCAGAACATTCCTCAGTTAACATTATAGTTTCCTCTACCTCACTCAACTTCCTCCTCCTAGACAAAATATCTTTCATAAACTTAGAATAAACCGCATTTGTTCCCAAGCTTCTGAAAAAGGTATGTTAATTTGGAGTTTTTCGAAAATATCCAAGAATTTAGAAAACTGTTTCTCCAAATTTTTCTTTACCAAAGCTTTGGGATAAGGAACTGCCCCACAAATTTTGTTAGGCGGAGGTTTCTCACTCACTCTTTTCTTTTCTTCCTCACCCTCATTCTCAATCATTTCAGCCTCACCCCCATTTTCCTTTGTTGTCACTACCCTATCCGGCATAATCTTTCCACTCCTAAGAGTGACAACAGACACATTTTCAAGATTATTATCTTTTGGGTTTACCAAAGTGCCTGAAGGAAACATACCTGGGATCCGCTCAGTAATGGTTTTGGCTAACTGGCCAATTTCAGTCTCCACATTCCTTATGGAGGCCTCATGATTCTTTAACCTTGTCCTGGTCTCGTTCATGAAATTAGTGGTTTGTTGGGCCATTTCCCCAAAAAATTCTTCAAAAATATTCTTACCAAAATTTGGATTCTGAGGCATTGGATGTCTTTGAGCAGGATAAGGCCTCTGAAATGGTCTCTGAGCACCGGCTTCTCCTTGGCCGCTTTGGTCCCTGATACCCAAATCGCAAGTGCACGATTCAATATCGCGTAATAAAAAGATCGAACCCAAGGGATAGGTTTCCTATTATTATATTATTTAGTACTTGTGCAGAAAATTTAAAAGATGAATATTTGATGTTGGTTTTTATAGCAAGCAAGAACAATAGCATAAAATAATAAAGAAATAAGATGATGAGAATTAAGCTCTTGGGTTGATTTACATAATCTATAAATATGCTAGCAAGTTATTACTTATTTTCTGAATTTTAAGTCCAATTCCATGGTGCTATAGCCTAGATTTTCTACAAGCTAATTGCCTTAAGTCATGTAGAACTTTCTCCCTAATTACTAACTCCATAGCCTTGGTTATTAGTTAATTAGAAAAGAAGATGAAGAAGGAATTCAGGCCAACACAAAGTTACGTCCATCCTAATTGCCTTAAGAAATGTATACTTATAACCTTTTTTATTTCCTATTTCCCTTACTACTTACCAAATGGCCTTATGACATAAGTAGAAAGCATGAAATCTTTTGTACACAAGATTAATGAAGAACAAGGAAATGAAACATGAAATGGATATATTATTCAGAAAGGTAAAAACAATACTAAAGCATAAAATTATAAATTACTACAACCCAAGAAACTTAAAAAGAATTAGCCAAGCATGGCTAAAAGAGTCATCGAATTACCCTGGATAGGAGCTCAAGTATGGCTTCCCACAATTCCTAGGAACAATGATCTTTAAGAGGGAAAGAAGAACACTTGTTGTATTCTGAGTAGGTGTGTCTTACAAGTGTAGAAAAGCTCCCTATTTATAGCAAAAATCAGCCTTCCAGCGCTTGGGCGCTGGCATTCCCAACGCTTGGGCGCTGGGAAGCATTAAAATCCAACGGGCAGAAATAGGCCCAGCGCTTGAGCGCTGGCTTCCAACGCTGCAGCGCTGGGTGCAACCTCTGACTCACATCCTAGTCAGAGGTCCAGCGCTTGAGCGTTGGGAATTCCAACGCTGCAGCGCTGGGACGAACACTGGCAGCTTCTTCTTGGATTCCTTTCTTCTTCAATGGTGGAATTGATTGGCTTAATTAGGCTCATTCAGCCCCTAATAAGTTCTGAAACCTCCCCTTTACCACCATTAATCTTCCAACCTTATTTTACATGTGCTCAAATAAAAGAGAGTTGCTTCACATTCTTCAATTTCACTTCAAGTCCTCTCTTTGTTAGAACTTCAATTCTGGCCCTTTGACTCCTTCAAACTTCACTTTTCATCCTCCACTCTTGAACCTTTACACTTTGATCCTTCAATTCCTGAAACTTTACAAATCGGTCCCTGGACAAAAATGATAACTATACCAGCTTTTCCTAAAAATATAAAATAGCTATAAAAAATTCCTAAAAATATAAAATAAAGTTAGAAAAACAAATAAAAGCTAATCTATATGCAGAATGCAAAATAAATATAAAATCTATGTAAAAATACTAAAAATCCTATATGTGACTCAAAAATAATAAAATAAAAAGACTAAAAACAACCTAAAAACATCATATATTATCCTGTCATCAGTCCCTCCATGCGAAATTAGGGTGATTCCTCCAATTAGGATTATATGTGTTACCATAGGGGTTATTCTGATTCCCCATGGCCTTCACTTCAGCTTCTAACTCAGCCTCCTCAGGACTCAACTAGACTCCCTCCATCCACTGGACCATGGCATCAACCTTCCTAGATAGTAATTTATTGGAAGCTAAAATAGCATCAAATGCTTCCACCTCATACATGCCTTTTCGTATGGCCCTGCCTTGGTTGGAATGAGCAGCCCTGCAGCAAGTTTGTTGATTAAATCAAGGGCTCCCTGAGTCGGTAGAGCATCAAAGGCTCCACTAGCTGCAATATCAAGCTTGTCCTTTGTATAATCATAGAGGGCTGCATAAAATTTCTCCACTTGGTCAGCAGTGGATATGTTATGGCTTGGGCAGCATCTTAGAAGTCCTTTGAACCTTTCCCAAGTCTCATACAAGTTCTCCGAGTCTTATTGAATAAAGGAGTTGATTTCCTGCTTTAACTTCCTTATCCTGTTGTAGGGAAAGAATCTAGCTATAAATTTCTCAGCTAGCTCATCCCAAGAGGTGATGCTCTGGTGTGGTTAAGAGGACAGCCACTCCTCAGGTACATCCCTGAGAGAGAATGGAAACAACATCAACCTTACCGTATCCAAATGCACATTATTCCGCCTCAAGGGGGACCAATGCATGGTAAACCTCTCCAGGTGGGTGTGAACATCCTCATTTGCACTTCCTCCAAACTGGTTTTGGCTAACCAGCGATATGGAATGTGGAGGAATCTGGAAGTCCGTCAATGCATCGGCCGACACCACAATGCTCTCCTCAAAATTATAGTCCACTCGAGGAGCTATGAGGTCACGAAGAGAACGATTAGCATCCTGTTCCTCAGCTTCTTGCTGCTGTCTAGTGAGTCATGCATCGACCTCTGCAGCAAGACGTTCTTCAAACTCGGCACAAAGACGTGCCTCCATCGCAACTTGTGTTTCTGCCATTGCTTGTGCTAGTCTCCAGAGTGCAAGTCTGTGATGAAACGTTCTCTCAATTTCAAGATCAAAATTAAAATCACCTAGCATGTAGAACAAACAGTCAAGAGCACCTATGCACAACTCAGCAAAAATTCTAGTAACCAAAAAGCTCTAAACAATCAACAAGAAGGTCTCAAAATCAGAAACCTCTCCCCGGAAACGGCGCTAAAAACATGATAGCCAATCCGCAAGTGCACGGAGGATATCGTGTAATATAAAAGATGTCGAACCCACAGGGATAGGTTGAATTACAAGACCCCAAATCAATTGTTCACAGCTTAAAAAGAAAAGCATAAAAGGTTTTGATTGTTGGTTGTTTATAGGAACAAGTGAACAACAAAATGACAAGATGATAATATATTAAAATAGGTACTTGGGTTGAGTTTCACTACTTCTAACTTAAGCTATCAGAATCAGTTCTATATACGAATTTCACCACATGTTCTTAGGTGTTCTAGTCTATGGTTTCTACTTGTTAATAACTTAAGCAAATAGAACTTCCAATTCAACCACTAAGCCTAATGCCTTAGTGATTAGTTAATCAAATTGAAGAATAATTTCTAAGTTCAGGCCAACACTTCTAATGTCTACCCTTATACCTAAGTGGCATGCAATTGTTCATTCTATTCCCATTTTCCCTAATTCCCAACAACTACCATTACATATGAATTACGCTTAAACACTTGTGTGCAGCAAGATAAATAATATGCATGGAATAGAAACTAAGAACTTGAACCATTATTCATATATAAACAAAACCTAGAACATAGTTAAAGAGTTGATTCACTACAACCCAAGATACTAGAGAGCTTAGCCAAGCATGGCTAAGAAAGACATGATAAAAACCTGAATTGAGCGCAAGGAAGGCTTCCCACACCTTAGGTATTGCTCAGCAAAGTGTATTACAAAGTATCAAATGTTATCCAAGTGTGTTTCCCAAAGAAAGAAAGCAGTCTATTTATAACATTTTCCAGGCTGCCTCCCAACGCTTAGGCATTGGGTTTAACTGTCACTAGACGTGCCAAACAGGGGCTCAACACATGAGTGTTGGACCTTCCAACGCTTGGACGTTGGAATTAAATTAAAACTGGGCACAAGTCAGGGGCTCAACGCATGAGCGTTTGCCCTCCAACGCATGAGCATTGGCCCTCCAACGCTTGAGCGTTGGCCCTCCAACGCTTGAGCATTGGAATTACAATAATTTTGGAACCCAAGTCAGGGAGCCAACGCATGAGCGTTGGGTTGCCAACGCTCAGGCGTTGGATACGCCTGATGCTTCATTGCCTTTTGCTTCTTGCTCTTCTCTCTTTGATGGCTCTTGATTGCCATTAATGCTCTTCATGGGGCCTCTTCTTTGCCCCTTGAATCTGAAACAACTCCTTCTACATCAATTCCTTCTTTAATTTCCTTTTCCACATGTTTAAATCAAGGAAAAGAACTTGTTGCGTCATCATCTTCATTAAATTTCAGCCATCATTTTCCTCTGTTTGCATCAAGATCCCCACAAATGTACCTCAATTGACCAGAACCTCTAACAAGGACTAAAGTCTAATAAAAACAACTTAAAAGGACTAAAAACTAAATAAAATCTAAACTAAATGCAAATGCACAAATAAAGCAAAAACTCTAACAGATCAAATAAAAAACTACATGAGAATCAAATAAAATAAAATAAAAAGAAATAAAAAGACACTAAAAAGATTACACAAATCCCAGTCATCACTATGAATAGTGAGTTTGGTCGAAGGTCCCAAGGCTCGGTGGCCCGTAATCTGTATCCTAGGGGTTTAATGGGGTTTCAGTGCCATTTATGATGCTTAAAGGCCATTTATGGCTTCCCCCTCTTTATATAGCTAGAGGGGCTCATGTAATAGGGATCTCTCTCACATTTTTATCTGACTAAATAAAGCGATTGCTCTTTTCCCATCTCTGTTTGTTATCCTTTCCCTCCCCCTGGTTCTTTTATCGGAACATGTTTAGTTTAGGAAACATCATTCCTTTGAATCTCATTCTTTGGTATTTTTGAAATTCATTTAGATCTCGTGTAAGTAATATAACTTGCAGGTGAACCTTTAAAACCTAAATCTTGATAGGCAACGCAGGTGGGGGGTTAATTTGACATTCTATTCGATGTAAACTTGATCAGAAGTTCCTCATTTTCACACTATCCTTCGGTCTAGTTGTTCACCAAATACAGTTCACCATAGAAATATGGGAAATTAGAGCTTTTGTCACTCTCATTCTCTCTCATAGTTAGAATTCCCACAAACTTTTATAATCACCCTCCCTGGAGTTCTATTCATGCTAATTTTCACAGCAAGATTCCCTCCTTTTAATTTCTAATCAAGGGACGAAACTTTTTTTTCCACCTTCAGGGTTCTCTTCCTCACCTATATATACCAAGGAGTAATTATAGCAGGTTTCGGACAACAACTAGTTGCTTGTTATTTCTGTCCATTTTTTAGTGTTGCGCTCCGTAAGTCTAGAGTTCAAAATACTATTGAAAAGGTTGACATTCGAGTGATGCTTCAAAAAGTTCGTATCTCCTACAAGAGTTCCTTAAGTCTAGTCCAAAGTAGGAAATTTCCTACATGAAAACAATTTTTGTGTTGAGTCAACTGATGAAATTTCATCTGGATGTTCCTAAGAATTTAACAACAAGTTTTTTTTACATTTATCTAAAATTTTACTTGGAAATTTTGCTATCAAAATCTTGTCAATTTGATAAAACAAATATTTATAGAATAATAAAAAAATATTTAAAAATGAAATTATATATATAGGGTATTTAAAAATAAGAAGAGAATATTTTTCAAAAAAAAAGAAGAAAATAAAATTCACATAAATAAAATATTAGATTTATTAAAAAAATAATAAAATTAAAGTAAAGAAGAAATGAAATAAAAAGTTACCTCGATGCCGAGCACTCGCAAAGTCTCTAACTGCATAGGTCTCCTTGGACTTTGACCTTGTCGCACATCAACAACACTCCAAAAATTTACACTCGCACATAGGTTAATGCAAAGCAAAAAACCCAACGGATATAAAATAGATCTCTAAAAATCTTGAACTATGCTACAAACTCTGTATTTTTACACTATGTCTGTGTGAACCAAAACATTCAAAGTAATTTTAATCTTAGACCTTAGTCTTAGAATTTTTTTGATGATCAAACATGAGAAGAAGTTCCCTTTATATAGAGGAAGGAGAAGACAAAACGGGAAAGCTTCAGCAATGTGGGACTAACAACAGTTGACAAATTATTCCTTTAAACTAAAATATCTATTGTTAAAACAGATAGCAACCTGAGAGGGGGGGGGGGTGAATCAGTGTTGCCCCAATTTTAGCCTTATTGAAAATGTTACTTTCAAGATAATGATGATCACGAATCGATTGTTGTGATTTGATGAGTGGATTTTATATGATGTTTTTAGGCTATTTTTAGTCTTTTTATTTTATTATTTTTGAGTCTCATATAGGTTTTTTATTGTTTTTATGTAGATTTTATATTTATTTTGCATTTGGCATGTAGATTAGATTTTATTAGATTTTCTAGCTTTATTTTATATTTTTAGGAATTTTTTCTAGTTATTTTATATTTTTAGAAAAAGCTGGTTTAGTTATCATTTTTGTCCAGGGACTAATATGTAAAGTTTCAGGAAGTCAGGGACCAAATTGTAAAAGTTCAAGAGTGGAGGACTTAAAGTGGAGATTGAGAGAATATGAGGGCTTGAATTGAAGTGCTAATCAAGGGAGGATCAAAGTGAAAAAGAAGAATATGAAGAATCACTCTCCAATTTAGCACATGGAAAAAATGTTTAAAGAATTTATGTTAGTGGAGGAAGGGTTTCAGAATTAAACAAGGCTGAGTAGTGGCATTTTATGGCCCTCAAAACCCACTACCATGAACGAAGAAGGAAGGAAAAGCTTGAAGATGAAGAAGCAGCGTCCCAGCGCTCAAGCGTTGGGATCCCAGCGCTCCAGCGCTGGGGTTCTGACTAGATGATGAGTCAGATGTTGACCCAGCGCCCAAGCGTTGGAAAGCCAGCGCTCAAGCGCTGGGCCTCGGACAGAAAGTGGATTTTTAATGCATCCTAGCGCCCATGCGTTGGGAATGCCAGCGCTCAAGCGCTGGAGGCTGGAATTTTACTATAAATAGGACCCTTTTCTTCACTTGTAAGACACACCTTCATAGAATACAACAAGTATTCTCTCTTTCTCCCTCAAAGATCATTGTTCCTAGGACTTGTGGGAAGCCATACTTGAGCTCCTATCCAGGGTAATTCAATGATTCTTTTAGCCATGCTTGGCTAATTCTTCTTTTAAGTTTTTGGGTTGTTTTAATTTATAATTCATGTTCTAGTTTTCTTTTACATTTCTTAATAATATCTTCTATTCATGTTTTATTTCTTTGTTCTTCATTAATCTTTATGCGCAAAAGATTTCATGCTTTCTACTTATTCATAAGGCCATTTGGTAAGTAGTAAGAGAAATAGGAAATAAAAAAAGTTATATGTTTGCATTTCTTAAGGCTATAAGGATGTACGTAATTTTGTGTTGGCTCAGATTCTTGCTTGATCTTCTTCTCTAATTAACTAATAACCAAGGCTATGGAGTTAGTAATTAGGTAAGGAAGTTCTACATTTCTTAAGGCTATTAGGGTGTAGAAACTTAGGCTATAGCACCATGAATTTGAATTTAAAGTTCAGAAATTTAGTAAGAGTTTTCTAGTATGTTTTATAAATTATGTAAATCAACCCAAGAGCTTAAATTCTCTCATCTTATTTGCTTTATTATTTTTATGCTATTACTCTCTTCTTGTCATAAACCAAACATCAACCATATCATTTTATTTTCTTTGCACAAGTACTAAATTATATAAATATAAGAACACCTATCCCTTGGGTTCGATAATCTTTTATATTACGCGATAGTTTAATCGTACACTTGCGATTTCATTATCAAGTTTTTGGCGCTGTTGCCGGGGATAGGTTCTTTTAAGTTCTTATTTTTATTTTGTTTAGTACTTCTTGTTTATAATTATATATAAAAAAAAGAAAAAAAAAGAAAAATATAAAAAATTGTATTGAATAGGTGCTATTAACTTCTTTGGCTTGTTTGCATGGTAGGACATTTTGAATTGGACCCTGAAATTGAAAGAACTTTGCATCGCAGATTAGCGGAGCAAAGGAGATTAGCAAGGGCCATGGCTGAAACACAAGCACAAATGGAGGAGCGCCTCCTTGCTGAATACAATGCAAGGGTGGAAGATGAAGTCCAAGCTAGACTTCAAAGGCTGAGAGAGGAGGAAGAAGAGCAGAATGCTAATCGCTCTCTTCGTGATATCACAGCTCCCCTGGTAGATTACAATTTTGAAGGGAGTATTGTGGTTCCGGAGGATGCTTTGCCAAATTTCCAGATTCCTCCACACTTCATCTCATTGGTAAGTCAAAACCAATTTGGTGGGAGTGTAAATGAAGACTGCCATACACATCTGGAGCGATTCACCAGGCAATGCTCCACCTTAAGGAGAAATGATGCTCATTTGGATACGGTAAGACTAATGCTGTTTCCATTTTCCTTAAGAGATGTGGCAGAGGAGTGGCTTTCTTCTCAACCACTCAGAAGCATTACTTCATGGGATGATTTGGCTGAAAAATTCACGGCCAAATTTTTTCCTTACAACCGCATAAGGAAGTTGAAGCAGGAAATCAACTCCTTCATTCAGCAAGATGCTGAAAACTTGTATGAGACATGGGAGAGGTTCAAGGGACTTCTCAGAAGGTTCCCAGGTCATAACATCTCTATCGCAGATCAGGTAGAGAAATTTTATGCTGCTTTGAATGATTATACCAGGGACAAATTGGATACTGCAGCAAGTGGGGCATTCGATGCTTTGCCACCACAAGGAGCTCTTGATTTAATCAACAAACTTGCTGCAAGAGCTGCTCATTCAAACCAGGACCGGGCAATCAGGAAAGGTATTTATGAGGTTGATTCTTTTGAGTCCATTGTTGCTTCAAATAAACTTTTATCCAGGAAAGTTGATGCAATGGTCAAAAGGATGGAGGGGGTTCAACTGAGCCCGGAGGAGGCTGAATTAGAAGCTGAGGTAAAAGATATGGGGAATTTTCAAAATTCCTATGGCAACACCTATAACCCAAGCTGGAGAAACCACCCCAATTTTTCTTGGAGAGATCAAGGGGGTGGTCAAGGTGAAGCCAGGCAACAATTTCAGAGGCCATTCCAGAATCAGAGGCCACCAATGCCTTTGAATCCAAATCAGGGAAGGAAGAGTTTGGAAGAAATTGTTGGTGAAATAGGCCAACAAACTGTGCAATTTATGAATGAGACCCGGACAAGTGCTAAGAATCATGAAGCTTCCATTAGAAATTTGGAGGTCCAGGTAGGCCAGCTGGCCAAGACCATCTCAGAAAGGATTCCAGGTACTTTTCCGTCTGATACTCTTGTCAATCCAAAGGAAAATGTTGAGAATGTTTCTGCCATCACTCTTAGGAGTGGTAAGACTATGCCCGAAAGGGTAGTGGAAATTGAACAAGAGGTAAGTGGTGAAGAAAAAGAAGAAGAAAGGAATGTGCCTATTGTTGTTGAAAAAATTGCTGAAAATGTAATTCCTCCTTCTAAGAAAATTGGCAAAGTTCCTTTTCCTAAAGCTTTCAAAAAGAATTTGGAAAAACAATTCTCGAAATTTCTTGAGATTTTTAAAAGGCTTCAAATTAACATTCCATTTTCTGAAGCTTTGGAACAAATGCCAATTTATGCTAAGTTTATGAAGGACATTTTATTTAGAAGGAGGAAATTAAGTGAGATGGATGAAACTGTGATGTTAACTGAGGAGTGTTCAGCTATGGTTTTGAGGAAGTTGCCCCAAAAATTGAAGGATCCAGGGAGCTTCACTTTGCCTGTGGAAATTGAGGGACTACCTAATGCAACAGCTCTTTGTGATTTAGGAGCTTCTATAAACCTCATGCCACTCTCCATGTTTAGGAAATTGGACATGGGAGAGGCCACTCCTACTTTGATGTGTTTACAATTGGCGGACAGGTCAATTAAGTACCCCTATGGGGTGGCTGAAGATGTTTTGGTAAGGGTTGACAAGTTTGTCTTCCCGGTTGATTTTGTGATACTTGACATGGAAGAAGACTCCAAAGTACCATTAATTCTTGGGCGGCCATTCCTTGCTACAGGAAACGCCAAGATTAATGTAGCAGAAGGCCTCCTATCTTTGAAGGTAGGGGATGAAAAAGTGAAGTTTTCTGTATTCCGTACTTGTAAGCACTATGAGTCTGAAAGTGAGGATGAGTTCAAAGATGATGTTTGTAACAAGAAAAGAAAAAGTACCCCCAATTGATTAAGGGGAAGGGTCTATCTCGGACCTTAACATTGAGCTGGTTGGGAGACAAGCCAACTTAGGATAGTTTATGTTTCTGTCTTTTTAATTTTTGCACAACTCTTGTACATAAATAAAAGAAAAGAAATTTTATGTTTCTGCTGCAGGCGAGGCCAACGCTCATGCGTTAGGCCCCTGCTTCACAACCTCTGATTCCAGTTGATCCCAGCGCTTAGGCGCTGGAGGGCTAGCGCTCATGCTCTAAGCCCTTGGAATCCCCAGTTTTATTTTCTATTTTCCAGCGCCATAGCGTTGGAACCCAGCGCTCAGGCGCTGGGACCTCTGATGCCCAGTTTTTATTTTAATTCCAGCGCCCAAGCGTTGGTATCCCCAACGCTCAAGCGCTGGAGCTCGGGCAGTTTGCTGTTTTTGCTTTTGTTTGCTATTTTTAGTTTTTAATAAATTTTGTGTTCACCATTTTCTGAAATTTTTAAGGTTCTATGAGTCTTCCCTTGGTTCTAAACTGGTTTTTATTTTTGGGAACTCAAGAATTCTTGTTTTTAAGGTGGACACAAATTTTTCAACCCATCTTTTGTGCTGATTTTGGAACTAACAAGTCAAGCAAGTTTCTACTTGTGAGACTTTTGTTTGTTCATTGTTACAGGATAGGTACCAAAAGGAGGAAGAACCCTCTTGAACTTAAGTGTTCAAATTGATTTTTACATTGAGGTTCCCTTGGACCTTTGTGGAAAATTGTTACTATACCAGCTTGTTAGTTTTTGTTTTTCTTTTTATAGTTTTTAGTTTTATTTTTATTTTTAGTTTAGTTTTTCTGTTTTATTTTTGCATGAGTCTTGAGTATATTATCCATTCTGAAGTTGCTATAGCTTTGTGAATGCTTTATCTGATTGAACTGCTTTGTGAAAAATTCTATGTTTTTAAGCAGTTAGGATTGCATGCTGTAGAAAGGATTTTTGATGTCTTGATTGTTTGGTTGTTGGCTAAGTCTTTTTCTGAGTTCTTAAAAGGGTACCACTTACCCTATCTTTTTCTGAGAGCTGAGGACTCTGAATGCATGATTGTAAAATTTTTCTGCCTTGTGTTGCATGTTGATTGGAGTTTTGTATACTTTGTGAGTTGAGAAGAGATTATAGGCATTTTTGAGAACTCATATTTTTGCTTGAAATGTTATATCCACTAGTAGCCCCTTTTGAGCCTTAAAAGAGTCATTCTTTGGAGCCTACTTTGTGTGATAATTTTTAAGTTGTTATTGTGATTCATGGTGAAATTGCTAGAGCTATGTTTGTGGGTTTCTCTCTAAAAAAAAGATGAAGGAAAAAATTGAAAAAAATAAGGTATGTGCCTTAGAAAAAATAATGAAGTAGTGGGGTGAGAAAGAGTATGAGGGGAGTAAAATTCAAGTCATTCATCCCATACATTCCACTACTTTGTTCAAAAAAAAAAAAGAAGAAAAAAGAGAAAAATTGAGAGGACCCTTGTGTTGAATTGTTTAAGCTTAGTCAAGAAAATCACTTAACAACAAATTCTGAGTCAGCCAATAGAGTTGCCAAGTCTTGAAATCCACACCTTAAATTGTTCAACCCTTTGGCCAAGTTACAACCTTCAAAAAAATCTCTTCAAAATCACTTGGTTGCTTTACTTCAGTTTTGATTTGAATTATAGGCAGGATTATTGAGCTTTCTTGTTTTCATGGAGAATATTATTTTTGGTGAGCTTAATTGATGAACTCAAACATGTTAAAAGCCAAGCCTAACTTTCTTGATTCTTTGTCTATAAAACATGCATGTCTTCCTTTTCTGCTAAGCTTTCTTTGAAAGGTTTCTGTGCTTCAAGTTGTAATCAGATAAAACTTTCTCAAAACCCAGGGACGAGTTTTTCTTTAAGTTTTGTCGCTTGAGGACAAGCTGTCGTTGGGTATAGTGGTGTGATGAGTGGATTTTATATGATGTTTTTAGGCTATTTTTAGTCTTTTTATTTTATTATTTTTGAGTCTCATATAGGTTTTTTATTGTTTTTATGTAGATTTTATATTTATTTTGCATTTGGCATGTAGATTAGATTTTATTAGATTTTCTAGCTTTATTTTATATTTTTAGGAATTTTTTCTAGTTATTTTATATTTTTAGAAAAAGCTGGTTTAGTTATCATTTTTGTCCAGGGACCAATATGTAAAGTTTCAGGAAGTCCGGGACCAAATTGTAAAAGTTCAAGAGTGGAGGACTTAAAGTGGAGATTGAGAGAATATGAGGGCTTGAATTGAAGTGCTAATCAAGGGAGGATCAAAGTGAAAAAGAAGAATATGAAGAATCACTCTCCAATTTAGCACATGGAAAAAATGTTTAAAGAATTTATGTTAGTGGAGGAAGGGTTTCAGGATTAAACAAGGCTGAGTAGTGGCATTTTATGGCCATCAAAACCCACTACCATGAACGAAGAAGGAAGGAAAAGCTTGAAGATGAAGAAGCAGCGTCCCAGCGCTCCAGCGCTGGGGTTCTGACTAGATGATGAGTCAGATGTTGACCCATCGCCCAAGCATTGGAAAGCCAGCGCTCAAGCGCTGGGCCTCGGACAGAAAGTGGATTTTTAATGCATCCTAGCGCCCATGCGTTGGGAATGCCAGCGCTCAAGCGCTGGAGGCTGGAATTTTACTATAAATAGGACCCTTTTCTTCACTTGTAAGACACACCTTCATAGAATACAACAAGTATTCTCTCTTTCTCCCTCAAAGATCATTGTTCCTAGGACTTGTGGGAAGCCATACTTGAGCTCCTATCCAGGGTAATTCAATGATTCTTTTAGCCATGCTTGGCTAATTCTTCTTTTAAGTTTTTGGGTTGTTTTAATTTATAATTCATGTTCTAGTTTTCTTTTACATTTCTGAATAATATCTTCTATTCATGTTTTATTTCTTTGTTCTTCATTAATCTTTATGCGCAAAAGATTTCATGCTTTCTACTTATTCATAAGGCCATTTGGTAAGTAGTAAGGGAAATAGGAAATAAAAAAAGTTATATGTTTGCATTTCTTAAGGCTATAAGGATGTACGTAATTTTGTGTTGGCTCAGATTCTTGCTTGATCTTCTTCTCTAATTAACTAATAACCAAGGCTATGGAGTTAGTAATTAGGTAAGGAAGTTCTACATTTCTTAAGGCTATTAGGGTGTAGAAACTTAGGCTATAGCACCATGAATTTGAATTTAAAGTTCAGAAATTTAGTAAGAGTTTTCTAGTATGTTTTATAAATTATGTAAATCAACCCAAGAGCTTAAATTCTCTCATCTTATTTGCTTTATTATTTTTATGCTATTACTCTCTTCTTGTCATAAACCAAACATCAACCATATCATTTTATTTTCTTTGCACAAGTACTAAATTATATAAATATAAGAACACCTATCCCTTGGGTTCGATAATCTTTTATATTACGCGATAGTTTAATCGTACACTTGCGATTTCATTATCATGATTGCAGCGGAATTAAGCGTTGCTTGAAAGTAAAGATGAAGGATAAGAAGAACACACAGGGATTTTATCCCGGTTCACCTTCAAACCTAGAAGGCTACGTTCAGTCCTCTGATCACACAGAGATTTTCCACTATACCAGAAAGCAAACCACTTTCTGAAAAACCACTCCAGTGAATCCCACAGTGAAGATTTACAATGATCGAGTGCTCTTAACGAATGCTTGCACCAAGGACCCTAAGATATCTTATCAATCTTCCTGAAGCAACCCACTTCTGATTGATCAAGTCTTCTTAACGAATGCTTGTGGCAAGGACGCTAAGAGAACCCATCAATCCCCAGAAAGCAAACCACTTTCTGATGACACTGTATCACCACGGTGGACTTTGAATCAAACCCGATTCAAAGGGCCTTTTTACAACCACCGAAAACCACGTTGAATGAATCAACTTGATTCGAGAGATGAAGAAGAAGATGCCTTTACAATGGCTGATTCAATCCTTTAGACAAGATGGATTGATCTTAGTTTGTATGCTCCAGGCAATTACAATGAAGGCTTCTTAATAATTCTGAGTTCTCAAAGGTTGAACAGCATAAGTGTTCTTTGATATTTAGAGAACAAGAACTCAGAATGATGACTCTAATGAATGTGAAAGTTGTGGCACAATGTCATACTTGTTTCTGAGTATTCATGGACTATTTATAGGCACTAGTGATTGTTCATGAACCATTGAAATGCTTCTCAAAAGACTTGGGATGCATTGGTTCATGAAACAACACATCCAATGCACTAACGGTTGTTCATGAACCATTGCAATGTTTCCCAAATGACTTGGGACATGTTGGTTCGTGAAACAACATGTATTATGCACTAGAGGTTGCCTATGAACCATTTCAATGCTTCCCAAACATTGTGAGACACATTGGTTCATTACAAAGCACTTTTGTCGTGCTGGTAATCGATTACAGCAGTTGGTGTAATCGATTACAGTAGCCGTTGCAGTTTGAATTCAAAATTCAAACTGTGTAATCGATTACACACAATCTGTAATCGATTACAGATAGTCCAAAACTCAGTTTTAACCATCTTAAACCCTAATTGAGTGTTCCTACCAAGTCTTACTTGTGAGAACATATTATACTCAATTAGTTGATCTTTAATGAGCCTTCAAATGTAATTAAACCTTAATAAAGCATAGCACACTAAGTTGCCAAGACTTACTTAAAACTAGAACCTTCATGTTTTGATCTTGACGTTCTTCTTGAAGTCTTTCTTCTCTTAAGTCTTCTTGAAGTCTTCTTGAAGTCTTTCTTCTTTTTGTTCCTTTCTTTCTTGAAGTCTTCTTGAAGTCTTCCTTTTCTCTTCTGAAGTCTTTCTTCTTTTTGTGATGTGTTTGTCTTCATCAAAACCTCAGTTGAGTCCAAGGACGATACTGAATTTACAATCTCCCCCTTTTTGATGATGACAAACATCATGCTTGAACATTGATGGATCATTAGACTTTCTTTCTTGTCTTGTATCTCCCCCTTGGTTTTGCAATTATATCTCCCCCTTTGTTTTGAAAATGAAGCACAGTATCCTGAAGATGATCAAGCATACACAAGACTTTTCTCCCCCTTTTGACATCATCAAAAAGATGAAAAAGCCATACAAAGAATTTCAGGATAATCGAAATATTCTCCCTCTTTTTGTTCCACTTGTAGCTTCTCTTGTAAACAAACTTTGCAATGCACAGGACTCTTTCTCCCCCTTTTGACTTCATCAAAAAGGAGGGTAATCGATTAACCATGTAGTGTAATCGATTACCTCCTCAAAATTTGAATTAGCATTCAAATTTTCCAGTATGTAATCGATTACATAAGAGATAGTAATCGATTACATTCCCGATAGTATAAGTATTTCTGGGTTTTTCTACTCTTAATCGATTACAGCCACCTTCTGGTTTCTTCTCTTTCGTGCGACACCAGCACCTCTGTTTTCCCCATATCTTCCACAATTCTTGTTCGTTTTCAAGAATTCTTTGTGGGTTTTGCTCCTAATATCCATCTCCATCTATTCATACTACCAATTGTTGTTGAATTGGTCTGTATCAAAAAGCCCCAATTCGGTCCTGCTAAACCCTAGAACTCGAAAATTCTCAAATTCAGCTTCCATGGCCTCTTCCTCACGTAAACCTCTTCGTTCTAAGAACCCATCCATGGATGCTTTGGACCTCTCAAGGCTGTTGGCAACTGAAGAACAGAAGCAACGATTTCTTGCTCATTTTCTTGATCGACCAGTTCTTACACCAAAGTATGGTGCTCTGGATTCTTTCTTGACAGCAGGGATGACATTTCCAACACTGCTTAATCATCAGGGACTTGACTCGTTCATTGAGATTAAAGCACTGGAGCAAAATTAGGTTCTGAATTGCCTTGCCCATGGGGAGATTATGATAAGCGATCATTTTATTTATCTCTATGTCGCTTCACTGAGGAGCAAATTCAGTCTAAAAAGCAGAGAGTTGATGCAACAAAATATGTTACTTTAAATGTCATGCTCATCTAATATGCCTAATTCTCTTCTAATCTTAAAGAATGAGTCTTTAGGAAGAGGCTTAGTAAAGATATCTGCTAATTGATTATGAGTATCCACAAAAGAAATCTCAATATCTTTCTTCATAACATGATCTCGAAGGAAATGATGCCTTATATCAATATGCTTAGTTCGAGAATGCATGATGGGATTTTTAGTGAGATTTATAGCACTTGTGTTGTCACATTTAATCGAAATGCAGCCCAGCTCTAAGCCATAATCTTTGAGTTGTTGTTTGAGCCATAGAGTTTGTGCACAACAACTTCCTGCAGCAATATATTCTGCTTCACCAGTACTTAGAGCAACACATGCTTGTTTCTTGCAAGACCAAGAGACAAGGGCATTTCCTAACAAGTGACAAGTACCACTAGTACTTTTTCTTTCAGTTTTACAACCAGCATAATCAGAATCAGAATATCCAATCAAATCACAAACACTTCCTTTGGGATACCACAAACCAACATTTGCAGTTCCTCTCAAGTATTTGAAAATCCGTTTAACGGAACTCAAATATGATTCCTTAGGAGATGCTTGATATCTAGCACATAGACACACACTAAACATAATATCAGGTCTACTTGCAGTTAAATATAAGAGAGATCCGATCATACCTCTATATTTAGTAATGTCTACTGGAACACCGGATACATCTTGATCTAAATATGTATTAGACCCCATTGGTGTGGCTATGGCTTTGCAATCATCCAAATCATATTTCTTTAATAATTCCTTGCAAAACTTTGATTAATTGATGAATATTCCATCACGTGATTTCTTGATTTGCAATCCAAGAAAGAAATTTAATTGTCCCATCATAGACATTTCAAATTCTTCTTGCATCATGTTAGAGAAATCCTTACAGAGAGATTCGTTAGTTGCACCAAAGATGATATCATCAACATAAATTTGAACTAATAAAGTATTACCTTTAGTTCTTTTGATGAACAAGGTTGTATCAGCCTTACCCTTTTGAAATCCTTTTTCACATAGGAATGTGCTTAATCTATCATACCATGCACGTGGGGCTTGCTTAAGACCATAGAGTGCCTTCATTAATCTGAAGACATGTGAAGGAAACTTTGGATCTTCAAATCCTGGAGGTTGCTTCACATATACTTCTTCTTGAATATACCCGTTCAGGAAAGCACTTTTGATGTCCATTTGATATAATGGGAAATTTAGAGAACATGCATACGCCAATAGAAGTCTTATAGCTTCCAACCTTGCTACTGGTGCATAGGTTTCATCAAAATCTATGCCTTCTTCTTGATTATATCCTTGAGCAACTAATCTTGCTTTGTTCCTAACTATGATACCATTTTCATCTAACTTATTTCTAAATACCCACTTTGTTCCAATAATATGCTTATCACTAGGCTTTGGAACAAGTTCCCAAACTTGATTCCTTTCAAATTGGTTTAGTTCTTCCTGCATTGCTATAATCCAATACTCATCTTCCAGAGCATCATTTACTTTTGATGGTTCTATTTGAGAGACAAAGGCCATATTCAAAACTGAATCATTTAAGCGTAGCCTTGTTGAAACGCCTCTAGAAATATCACCAATAATATTATCAACTGGATGATCCCTATGGGTTCTCCATTCTTTTGGAAGTTGATAAGTATCATCCTCGATGTGCTCTTCTTGTATTGGATTTTGATCTTCATCCTTTTGAGAATCTTCATTGACAATGATGTCTTCTTCTTCATTATCTGGAAGATTTACTTTATTTTCTATTGAAGATTTAGATTCATCAAAAGAGACATGTATGGATTCTTCCACAGATAGAGTTTTCTTGTTAAAGACTCTATATGCTTTGCTTGTTAAAGAGTAACCAAGGAATATACCTTCATCTGATTTTTCGTCAAACTTACCAAGGTTTTCCTTTCCATTATTCAAAACAAAACATTTTTATCCAAAAGCATGTAGATGAGAGATATCTGGTTTCCTTCCTTTGTAGAGTTCATAGTGGGTTTTCTTCAATATAGGCCTAATAAGAACTCTATTGGAAACATAGCAAGCAGTACTTACAGCATCAGCCCAGAAATATTTAGGAAGGCTTGACTCACTTTGCATGGTTCTTGCTAATTCTTCAAGTAACCTGTTCTTCCTTTCTACAACACCATTTTGTTGTGGTGTTCTCAGAGTAGAGAAATTATGTGATATTCCATTTTCATCACATAGTTCTTGAAATTGTTGATTCTAAAATTCTCCACCATGATCACTTCTAATAGAAGAGATCTTCAAGGACTTCTCATTTTGAACTAGCCTTGCATATCTCTTGAATGCATTGAAGGCTTCATTCTTATGAGGCAAGAATATTGTCCATGTAAATCTAGAGAAATCATCAACAATAACAAGTGCATAGAAATTACCTCCGAGGCTTTTTTTTCTTGAAGGTCCGAACAAATCCATATGTAGCAATTGAAGGGGCCTTGAAGTCGAAACTATGTTCTTTGGTTTGAAAGACATTCTGGTTTGCTTCCCTTTTTGACATGCATCACAAAGCTTGTCTTTTTCGAATCTTATCTTTGGAAGCCCAACAACTAGATCATGCTTGACTAGTTTGTTTAAGTGATCTATGTGTATATGAGCAAGTCTTCTATGCCATAGCCATGAATCACTATTGTTCTTGGCCAAAAGGCATCTTACGTTTTGTGGAATTTCATCCAAGGAGATCATGAAGACTTTGTTTACTTTATACCCAGAAAACTTAATTTCTTTAGTTTTCACATCTTTTACTACACATATATCATTAATAAAACCAACTTTCAAACCTTTATCACATAGTTGACTGATACTCAGAAGATTATGCATCAAACCATCAACGTAAAGAACTTTATCGATGACTGTTTGAGGGGGTGTGCCTATTCTTCCAATACCGAGTATCTTTCCCTTTTGATTGTTACCATATGTGACAAAACCTTTTTCCCTAGGTATAAGAAAAGAAAACTTGGTTTTGTCTCCTGTCATGTGTGATGAGCAGCCACTATCAAGATACCATAAATCCTTTGCTGCTTTCATACACACGTACATTACAAAGTTCAGACATGGGTATTAGGAACCCAACAAGTTTTGGGTCCTTCTAAGTTAACATCCTTTCTAACCCAAATGTACTCCCTATTTGGTACTCCTACATGTTTGTAGTAACATCTACTAGGGGTATGTCCTATTTTGTTACAATAAGTACAAGAGTAATGATTGTAACTAGAGGTTTGTCTAGGAGAGGAATGGATCTTCTTAGGAGGTCTATTTTGATTATTCTTCCTATTGTTTGTACTCCTAACAAGATTAATCTTACTATTACTAGAAGATCCTAACATATGGTTTGGTTTTACAAACACAGTTTTCCTAACCTCTTTTGTCTTTGGGTGAGAATTATATCCTAAACCTAACTTATTGTTTGAATGTCTTTGAATACTTAGGATATCATCTAACTTCTGTTTTCCTTTATTGAAGTTATTAACTCTTTGTTGAAGATTTTCTATCTTTGGCCAAGTTACAACCTTTAAAATCTCTTCAAAATCACTTGGTTTCTTTACTTCAGTTTTGATTTGAATTATAGGCAGGATTATTGAGCTTTCTTGTTTTCATGGAGGATATTATTTTGTGAGCTTAATTGATGAACTCAACATGTTAAAAGCCAAGCCTAACTTTCTTGATTCTTTGTCTATAAAACATGCATGTCTTCCTTAATCTGCTAAGCTTTCTTTGAAAGGTTTTTGTGCTTCAAGTTGTAATCAGATAAAACTTTCTCAAAACCCAGGGACGAGTTTTTCTTTAAGTTTTGTCGCTTGAGGACAAGCTGTCGTTGGGTATAGTGGTGTGATGAGTGGATTTTATATGATGTTTTTAGGCTATTTTTAGTCTTTTTATTTTATTATTTTTGAGTCACATATAGTTTTTTTAGTCTTTTTATATAGATTTTCTATTTATTTTTCATTTTACATGTAGATTAGATTTTATTAGATTTTCTAGCTTTATTTTATATTTTTAGGAATTTTTCTAGTTATTTTGTATTTTTAGAAAAAGCTGGTTTAGTTATCATTTTTGTCTAGGGACCAATATGTAAAGTTTCAGGAAGTCAGGGACCAAATTGTAAAAGTTCAAGAGTAGAGGACTTAAAGTGAAGATTGGGAGAATATGAGGGCTTGAATTGAAGTGCTAACCAAGAGAGGACCAAAGTGAAAAAGAAGAATATGAAGAATCACTCTCCAATTTAGCACATGGAAAAAATGTTTAAAGGAATTGATGTTAGTGGAGGAAGGGTTTCAGAATTAAACAAGGCAGAGTAGTGGCATTTTATGGCCATCAAAACCCACTACCATGAATGAAGAAGGAAGGAAAAGCTTGAAGATGAAGAAGCAGCGTCCCAGCGCTCCAGCGCTGGGGTTCTGACTGGATGATGAGTCAGATGTTGTCCCAGCGCCCAGGCGTTGGAAAGCCAGCGCTCAAGCGCTGGGCCTCGGACAGAAAGTGGATTTTTAATGCATCCTAGCGCCCAGGCGTTGGGAATGCCAGCGCTCAAGCGCTGGAGGCTAGAATTTTACTATAAATAGGGCCCTTTTCTTCACTTGTAAGACACACCTCTTAGAATACAACAAGTATTCTCTCTTTCTCCCTCAAAGATCATTGTTCCTAGGAATTGTGGGAAGCCAAACTTGAGCTCCTATCCAGGGTAATTCAATGATTCTTTTAGCCATGCTTGGCTAATTCTTCTTTAAGTTTCTTGGGTTGTAGTAGTTTATATTTATGTTTTAGTTTGTTTTTACCTTTCTGAATATTATTTCTATTTCATGTTTTATTTCCTTGCTCTTCATTCATCTTATGCGCAAAAGATTTCTTGCTTATTACTTATTCGAATGGAAATTGGTAAGTAGTAAGGGACCTAGGATCTAAAAAAGGTTATAAGTATACTTCACTAAGGAATTAGGAAGGACGTAACTTTATGTTGGCCTGAATTTCTTCTTCATCTTCTTCTCTAGTTAACTAAGTTGCAAGGAATTGAATTTAGTAATTAGAAAGAAAGTTCTACAATGTGTAAGGAATTAACTTGTAGATAATTAGGCTATAGCATCATGAAGTTAGATTTATAATTCAGAAATTAAGTAGGAACTTGCTAGCATATTATATAGACTATGTAAACCAACCCAAGAAGCTTATTTGCTATCATCTTTTCTATTTTATTGCTATTTCCATGTGCTACCTTAAACAAACTTCCAACAAATACATCTTTTTATCTTTTCTGTTTAAGTACTAAACTTTATATTAATAAGAACACCTATCCTTTGGGTTCGAACTTTTTTATTACGCGATAGTAAATCGTACACTTGCAATTTCATTATCAAGTTTTTGGCGCCGTTGCCGGGGATAGGTTCTTTCAAGTTCTTGTTTTTATTTTAATTTAGTACTTCTTGTATATATAAAAAAATATAAAAGAAAATATATTTTTTGCCTAACAGTTTGTTGCCATGTGGAAAGAAGATCCTTTAGAGACTATAATCTCTGAGGGGTTGGATTTTGAAGATATAGACAGCAATGACGAACAGGTCATTGAAATGGCAAGATATCTGGAAGCTGCCCATTTTTTCCCTTCAACAAAAAATTGGGTAGAGGAGCTGAAAAGAGAGGAAGAAGTTCAAGAGGAAAAGAGAGAATTGAAGCCCTTACCTTCCACCCTTAAGTATGTATTTCTTGAGGAAGGTAATAATAAGCCAGTCATTGTGAGTAGTTCCCTCTCTCCTCTTGAAGAAGAAAAACTGGTAAGAATTCTTAGAGCTCATAAATCTGCTTTGGGTTGGACTATAGAGGATATTAAGGGCATAAGCCCCACTGTTTGTATGCATAAAATTTGTTTAGAAGAACAAGTTAAACCTGTAGTCCAACCCCAAAGAAGACTTAATCCTGCCATGAAAGAGGTGGTAAGGAAAGAAGTGATTAAGTTGCTTGATGCAGGGATCATCTATCCCATTTCTGATAGTGAATGAGTTAGCCCCGTTCAGGTAGTTCCCAAGAAAGGGGGAATTACAGTGGTTCCTAATGAAAATAATGAATTGATCCCTACCAGGAAGGTAACTGGTTGGAGGGTTTGTATAGATTACCGGAGGCTAAATTCTGCCACCCGGAAAGATCATTTCCCCCTTCCCTTTATTGATCAAATGCTTGACAGGTTGGCTGGCCATGAGTACTATTGTTTCCTGGATGGATATTCAGGATATAATCAAATTGTTGTTGATCCTAAGGATCAAGAAAAAACTGCTTTTACTTGCCCCTTCGGGGTGTTTGCTTATAAAAGAATGCCTTTTGGCTTGTGTAATGCTCTAGGAACCTTCCAAAGATGTATGTTTGCTATTTTTTATGATTTAATTGGTGAATGTATGGAAGTGTTCATGGATGATTTTTCTGTATATGGCCCCAGCTTTGACAAGTGTTTGAGCAATTTGGAAAGGATTCTAGTTAGGTGCCAAGAAAAGAATTTGGTACTTAATTGGGAAAAGTGTCATTTTATGGTAAAAGATGGCATTGTGCTTGGGCACAAGATTTCTGAAAAAGGGATTGAGGTAGATAAAGCTAAAACTGAAATCATTGAAAATCTACCTCCTCCCACTAATATTAAAGGTATAAGAAGCTTTCTTGGTCATGCAGGTTTTTATAGGCGATTTATAAAAGATTTTTCTAAAATTGCTAAGCCTATGACAAATCTCCTTGAAAAAGAGGCTCCTTTTATCTTTAATGATGAGTGTTTGGCTGCTTTTAAATTATTAAAAGAAAAACTTGTTTCAGCCCCTATCATTGTTGCTCCCCGATGGGATTTGCCTTTTGAAGTTATGTGTGATGCTAGTGATAATGCAATAGGGGCTGTTCTTTGTCAAAAAAATGGAAAAATGTTGCATGTAATTTACTATGCTAGTAAGGTTCTGAATGAAGCTCAAAAAAATTATGCTACAACTGAAAAGGAGTTGTTGAGTGTAGTTTATGCTTTAGATAAATTCAGACCTTACGTTTTGGGTACTAAAGTTGTTGTGCATACTGACCATGCTGCATTGAAGTACTTGTTTGCTAAGCAGGAAGCTAAACCCAGGTTGATTAGGTGGATCTTACTCTTGCAAGAGTTTGATCTCGAGATTGTGGACAGGAAAGGGAAGGACAATGGTGTAGCAGACCATTTGTCAAGGCTTGAAGAGGGGAACTCCGATCCAATTCCTATTCAAGAGGAGTTCCCAGATGAGAGGCTTTTAGCTGTCCAAGAGATAGCTCCATGGTATGTACATTTGGCTAATTTTAAAGCTGCTGGTGTGTTGCCTTCTGATTTGACTTGGCAACAAAAGAAGAAATTTTTGCATGATGCTAAATTCTTTTTCTGGGATGAACCTTATTTGTTTAGAGAATGTTCTGATGGGATTATTAGAAGGTGTATTCCAGAAAAAGAATTTGAGGCTATTTTATGGCATTGCCATGGCTCCGATTATGGAGGCCATTTTTCAGGTGAGAGGACTGCAGCTAAAGTCCTCCAAAGTGGTTTTTATTGGCCTACTATCTTCAAAGATAGTAGAGCATTTGTGGTAAGGTGTGATCGCTGTCAACAAACTGGTAATATCTCAAGAAGGAATGAGATGCCCCAAAAAATGATTTTGGAAGTTGAGCTTTTTGATGTTTGGGGCATTGATTTCATGGGACCCTTTCCACCTTCTTTTGGTTGCCAGTATATTTTAGTTGCTGTTGACTATGTTTCTAAGTGGGTTGAAGCATCAGCCCTTCCCACAAATGATGGAAAAGTTGTTCTGGATTTTCTGAAGAAAAAGATTTTTACTAGATTTGGGGTGCCAAGAGCAATAATCAGTGATGGAGGTAAGCATTTTTGTAATAAAGCTTTTGAAACTCTTTTGAAAAAATATGGTGTTAGTCATAAAATTGCTACCCCCTATCACCCCCAAACTAGTGGACAAGTAGAGGTTTCTAATAGGGAGTTAAAAAGGATTTTAGAAAAAACAGTTGGTACCTCAAGGAAGGATTGGTCAAAAAAATTAGATGACACCTTGTGGGCTTATCGAACTGCGTTTAAAACTCCTATTGGAACCTCTCCTTACCAGTTGGTTTATGGTAAGACTTGTCATTTACCTGTGGAACTTGAGCATAAAGCCTTTTGGGCTTTGAAATATTTGAACATGGATCCCAAGGAAGCTGGGGATAAAAGACAGGTATAGGTACATGAGCTGGATGAATTTAGACTCCAAGCATATCACAATGCTAGGATCTACAAAGAGAGGACCAAGAAGTGGCATGATAAGAAAATTGTGCCAAAAGAATTGAGTCCAGGACAGCTTGTGTTATTATATAACTCAAGACTGAGATTGTTTCCTGGAAAGTTGAGGTCCAAGTGGACAGGACCATTCAGGATCACCAAAGTCTTCCCCCATGGTGCGGTAGAAATAGAAAATGAAGTTACAAAGAATGCATTCACTGTCAATGGACAAAGATTGAAACCATACTTGGGAGGAGATTTTGACAAACAAGATGTTTTTGCTTTGTTAGATGCCCCCAATTGATTAAGGGGAAGGGTCTATCTCGGACCTTAACATTGAGCTGGTTGGGAGACAACCCAACTTAGGATAGTTTATGTTTCTGCCTTTTTAATTTTTGCACAACTCTTGTACATAAATAAAAGAAAAGAAATTTTATGTTTCTGCTGCAGGCGAGGCCAGCGCTCGAACGCTGGAGGCCAACGCTCAAGCGTTAGGCCCCTGCTTCACAACCTCTGATTCCAGTTGATCCCAGCGCTTAGGCGTTGGAGGGCTAGCGCTCATGCGCTAGGCCCCTGGAATCCCAGCTTTTTATTTTTTAATTTCCAGCGCCACAGCGTTGGAACCCAGCGCTCAGGCGCTGGGACCTCTGATGCCCAGTAATTGTTTTAATTCCAGCGCCCAAGCGTTGGTATCCCCAACGCTCAAGCGCTGGAGCTCGGGCAGTCTTGCTGTTTTATTTTAATTTGCTGTTTTTAGTTTTTTTTTTTTTATAAATTTTGTGTTCACCATTTTCTGAAAGTTTTAGATTCTATGAGTTTTCCCTTGTTTCTACAATGGTTTTGATTTCTGGGAACTCAAGAATTCATGTTTTTAGGTGGACACAAATTTTTCAACCCATCTTTTGTGCTGATTTTGGAACTAACAAGTCAAGCAAGTTTCTGCTTGTAAGACTTTTGTTTGTTCATTGTTACAGGATAGGTACCAAAAGGAGGGAGAGCCCTCTTGAACTTAAGTGTTCAAATTGATTTTTACATTGAGGTTCCCTTGGACCTTTGTGGAAAATTTGTTACTATACCAGCTTCTTAGTTTTTGTTTTTATAGTTTTTAGCTTTATTTTTAGTTTAGTTTTTTTTTTCATGAGTCTTGAGTATATTATCCATTCTGAATGTTGCTATAGCTTTGTGAAATGCTTTATCTGATTGAACTGCTTTGTGAAAAGTTCTATGTTTTGAAGCAGTTAGGATTGCATGCTGTAGAAAGGATTTTTGATGTCTTGATTGTTGGGTTGTTGGCAAAAGTTTTTTTCTGAGTTCTAAAAAGGGTACCACTTACCCTATGTTTTTCTGAGAGCTGAGGACTCTGAATGCATGATTGTGAAATTTTTCTGCCTTGTGTTGCATGTTGATTGGAGTTTTGTACACTTTGTGAGTTGAGAAGAGATTATAGGCATTTTTGAAAACTCAGATTTTTGCTTGAAATGTTATATCCACTAGTAGCCCCTTTTGAGCCTTAAAAGAGTCATTCTTTGGAGCCTACTTTGTGTGATAAATTTTAAGTTGTTATTGTGATTCATGTGCTGAATTTGTTAGAGCTATGTTTGTGGGTTTCTGTCTAAAAAAAGAAAAGAGAAGGAAAAAGTTGGAAAAAATAAGGTATGTGCCTTAGAAAAAATAATGAAGTAGTGGGGTGAGAAAGAGTATGAAGGGAGTAAAATTCAAGTCATTCATCCCATACATTTCACTACTTTGTTCAAAAAAAAAAAAAGAGAAAAATTGAGAGGACCCTTGTGTTGAAATTGTTAAAGCTCTTAGTCAAGAAAAATCACTTAACAACAAGTTTCTAAGTCAGCCATTAGAGTTGCCAATTTCTTGAAATCCATACCTTTAAATTGTACAACCCTTTGGCCAAGTTACAACCTTTAAAATCTCTTCAAAATCACTTGGTTGCTTTACTTCAGTTTTGATTTGAATTATAGGCAGGATTATTGAGCTTTCTTGTTTTCATGGAGGATATTATTTTGTG
The DNA here is from genome assembly GCA_030819835.1 of Acmispon strigosus. Lineage (NCBI taxonomy): Eukaryota > Viridiplantae > Streptophyta > Magnoliopsida > Fabales > Fabaceae > Acmispon > Acmispon strigosus. The sequence continues at coordinate 16,687,730 of JAUAMA010000007.1, read as the reverse complement.
AGCTTAATTGATGAACTCAACATGTTAAAAGCCAAGCCTAACTTTCTTGATTCTTTGTCTATAAAACATGCATGTCTTCCTTAATCTGCTAAGCTTTCTTTGAAAGGTTTTTGTGCTTCAAGTTGTAATCAGATAAAACTTTCTCAAAACCCAGGGACGAGTTTTTCTTTAAGTTTTGTCGCTTGAGGACAAGTTGTCGTTGGGTATAGTGGTGTGATGAGTGGATTTTATATGATGTTTTTAGGCTACTTTTAGTCTTTTTATTTTATTATTTTTGAGTCACATATAGTTTTTTTAGTCTTTTTATATAGATTTTCTATTTATTTTTCATTTTGCATGTAGATTAGATTTTATTAGATTTTCTAGCTTTATTTTATATTTTTAGGAATTTTTCTAGTTATTTTGTATTTTTAGAAAAAGCTGGTTTAGTTATCATTTTTGTCCAGGGACCAATATGTAAAGTTTCAGGAAGTCAGGGACCAAATTGTAAAAGTTCAAGAGTAGAGGACTTAAAGTGAAGATTGGGAGAATATGAGGGCTTGAATTGAAGTGCTAACCAAGAGAGGACCAAAGTGAAAAAGAAGAATATGAAGAATCACTCTCCAATTTAGCACATGGAAAAAATGTTTAAAGGAATTGATGTTAGTTGAGGAAGGGTTTCAAAATTAAACAAGGCTGAGTAGTGGCATTTTATGGCCATCAAAACCCACTACCATGAATTAAGAAGGAAGGAAAAGCTTGAAGATGAAGAAGCAGCGTCCCAGCGCTCCAGCGTTGGGATCCCAGCGCTCCAGCGCTGGGGTTCTGACTGGATGATGAGTCAGATGTTGTCTCAGCGCCCAGGCGTTGGAAAGCCAGCGCTCAAGCGCTGGGCCTCGGACAGAAAGTGGATTTTTAATGCATCCTAGCGCCCAGGCGTTGGGAATGCCAGCGCTCAAGCGCTGGAGGCTGGAATTTTACTATAAATAGGGCCCTTTTCTTCACTTGTAAGACACACCTCTTAGAATACAACAAGTATTCTCTCTTTCTCCCTCAAAGATCATTGTTCCTAGGAATTGTGGGAAGCCAAACTTGAGCTCCTATCCAGGGTAATTCAATGATTCTTTTAGCCATGCTTGGCTAATTCTTCTTTAAGTTTCTTGGGTTGTAGTAGTTTATATTTATGTTTTAGTTTGTTTTTACCTTTCTGAATATTATTTCTATTTCATGTTTTATTTCCTTGCTCTTCATTCATCTTATGCGCAAAAGATTTCTTGCTTATTACTTATTCGAATGGAAATTGGTAAGTAGTAAGGGACCTAGGATCTAAAAAAGTTTATAAGTATACTTCACTAAGGAATTAGGAAGGACGTAACTTTATGTTGGCCTGAATTTCTACTTCATCTTCTTCTCTAGTTAACTAAGTTGCAAGGAATTGAATTTAGTAATTAGAAAGAAAGTTCTACAATGTGTAAGGAACTAACTTGTAGATAATTAGGCTATAGCATCATGAAGTTAGATTTATAATTCAGAAATTAAGTAGGAACTTGCTAGCATATTATATAGACTATGTAAACCAACCCAAGAAGCTTATTTGCTATCATCTTTTCTATTTTATTGCTATTTCCATGTGCTACCTTAAACAAACTTCCAACAAATACATCTTTTTATCTTTTCTGTTTAAGTACTAAACTTTATATTAATAAGAACACCTATCCTTTGGGTTCGAACTTTTTTATTACGCGATAGTAAATCGTACACTTGCGATTTCATTATCAGCCATCAAAGCAACTTGTGCTTCTTCTTTATCAGAGTCTGATGATGAACTTACTTCATTATCATCCCAAGCCAAATATGCACTTCGTGTGGGTTGATCCTTTTTCTCGTATTTCTCTCTTAGACCATGTTTCTTCTTTTGAAGATTTGGACAAACAGACTTGAAGTGTCCCGGTTTGCCACCTTCGAAACATGTGATCTTTTGAGAGGAAGATGATTCATTGTTCTTTTGGAAAGATTTGTTGTTGTTGAATTTCACACCTTTTCTCTTAAGAAACTTTCCAAAATTCTTTACTAGAAGATTCACATTCCCATTATCTTCTTCTTCAGAATCCGCATCATAATCTTCTTTGATGCTTTCTTTTGCTTTTAGGGAAATGGATCGATACTTCTTCTCATGTTGTTCATTTTCTTCCAAACGATTCAATTCCAACTCGTGTTCTTGGAGTTTTCCGAAAAGAGTTGCGAGAGTCATTTTTGATAAACTCTTCTTGTCTGAGATGGCTGTTACTTTTGGTTGCCATACTCTTGTAAGTGATCTTAGAACTTTCATGTTCAAATCACTGTTTGAAAATTGTCTACCAAGAGCAATCAAATGATTAATTAAGTGAGTGAATCGTTTTTGCATATCTAATACCTTTTGTCCTGGAAGCATTCTGAACATCTCATATTCCTGAGATAGTGTATTGATCTTTGATCTCTTGACTTCATCTGTTCCTTCATGAGTCACCATCAACGTATCCCATATTTCTTTTGATGTTGTGCACGTTGATACTCTGAAAAATTCATCCATTCCAAGGGCAGATGTAAGGATGTTCATTCCTTTGAGATCATATTGAACCTTCTTCTTTTCTTCTTCACTCCATGAACTTTCTGGTTTTACTTGTGAAGTTCCTTCCACTTCTGCTACTGGTACAAAGGGACCTTCTTCAATGGCTTTCCAAATTCCTGCGTCCAATGACTTTATGAATATCTTCATCTTGATTTTCAAGAAGTCATAGTGTTCTCCATTGAAGAATGGTGGCCTGTTTATGTTATGTCCTTCACTGGTTCCATGATTGGAAGAGGATGCCATCTTTTCCCGGATCTTAGGAATAACTTACCTAAACTTCCGCTCTGATACCAATTGTTGGTTCAGATAGCAACCTGAGGGGGGGGGGTGAATCAGTGTTGCCCCGATTTTCTCCTTATTTAAATTGTTACTTTCAAGATGATGATGATCACACGATGATTGTTGTGATTGCAGCGGAATTGATTGTTGCTTGAAAGTAAACGGTGAATGATGAAGGAAATAACACACAAGGATTTATCCTGGTTCACCTTCAATCCACCGAAGGCTACGTCCAGTCCCTCAAAGAAACCCTTTGAGGATTTTTCCACTATTGATAAAAATCTCTTACAAGTTCCTAATCCAAGGACCCCAAGAATTTCTACCAATACCCTGTGAAAGCAAACCACTTTCAACAGCCCCTGAAAGCAAACCGCTTTCAGTTCCTGAATGCAAACCACCCTCAGACCTTGAAGGCTAAACCACCTTCAATTACAACCCTGAAAGTATACCACTTTCAGTGACAACAACCCTTCACCGAATACCACGGTGAAAACTCAATCTTACAGAAAGAGATGAAGAAGAGTTTACAATTTGGCTGTATCAATCCTTTATCATAGAAATGGATTGATCATGAGAAATTATGCTCTAAGGCTTTTAAGCATAATACAATTCTGAGTTCTTCAAGATATGAACAACTAAAGTGTTCTTATAAACATGAAGATCATGAACTCAGAATTTAGGCTCCAAAATGTTTAGGTTCTAAAAGATGAACTAATTTTAACAAAGCTTTGGCCTAATGTTGTTTTCTCATGTGTTGTGTGTTGTCTCTTTTTGTGTCATGAGTTCTGGACTCAAATGGACTTTATATAGGCAAGGGAAACGTCCTTGAACCATCACAACCCTTTTCAATAGGTTTGGGACACAATGGTTCATGAAAAGATGTAACTTTTCGTTCTGGTAATCGATTACATCACTTAGTGTAATCGATTACACTAATAGCCGTTTCAGTTTCAATTTGAATTTCAAACATGTAATCGATTACTTGCCTAGGTGTAATCGATTACCAGAATCCTGAAATTGATTACACTAAAGTCCATCTTCCAGAAACTTGATCCTTTGAGACCGGCTTAAGGTTTTCTACTTCTTTTAAGTTATGAAAAAACTTAGCTTGATTAGATTAGGTGTTTTAAGAGCCTTTATGCTTTAATAGACCTTAACTCACCTAAACTAAGACTTCTAGACTATTGATGAACTTTGTAGCGTTGTTTCTTCGAAGTCTTCTTTTCTTCTTTTTGTCGATGAGTTTGTCGTCATCAAAACCACAGCCAGGGTCAGGAGCAAGACCTTCTTCACAGTTCATACTCCTAAAAGGATTGGTCTTAATGTTACTAGAAGATCCTAATACATGGTTTGGTTTTACAAACACAGTTTTCTTAATCTCTTTTGTCTTTGGGTGAGAAGTATATCCTAGACCTGACTTATTGTTTGAATATCTTTGTACACTTAGAATATCATCTAACATCTGTTTTCCTTTATTGAAGTTATTAACTCTTTTTTGAAGATTATCTATCTTTTCTTCTAAAGAACTACACTTAGTGCATTTATGAGTAATATCTAACTTAGATTTTACTATGTCTAGTTCTTCTTGTAAAGTTCTACACTTACTTTCTAAAGATGAAATCAAATCATTTTGCCTAGTGCTAACTTTAGAAAATTCTTGACATAATTTAAACATATTGTCCATGGTAAACTTTAAATCATGAAAAGATATAGAGTTATCACTAACCTGGGAATCTTCAACATCTGAATCATGTGAAGCCATCAAAGCAACTTGTGCTTCTTCTTTATCAGAGTCTGATGATGAACTTACTTCATTATCATCCCAAGCCAAATATGCTCTTCGTGTGGGTTGATCCTTTTTCTCGAATCTTTCTCTTAGACCATGTTTCTTCTTCTAAAGATTTGGACATTCTGACTTGAAGTGTCCCGGCTTGCCACATTCGAAACATGTGATCTTTTGAGAGGAAGATGATTCATTGTTCTTTTGGAAAGATTTGTTGTTGTTGAATTTCACACCTTTTCTCTTAAGAAACTTTCCAAAATTCTTAACTAGAAGATTCACATTTCCATTGTCTTCTTCTTCAGAATCTGCATCATAATCTTCTTTGATGCTTTCTTTTGCTTTTAGGGAAATGGATCGATACTTCTTCTCATGTTGTTCATTCTCTTCCAAACGATTCAATTCCAACTCATGTTCTTGGAGTTTTCCAAAAAGAGTTGTGAGAGTCATTTTTGATAAACTCTTCTTCTCTGAAATAGCCGTAACCTTTGGTTGCCATGCTCTTGTAAGTGATCTTAGAACTTTCATGTTCAAGTCACTGTTTGAAAATTGTCTACCAAGAGCAATCAAATGATTAATTAAATGAGTGAATCGTTTTTTCATATCTAATACCTTTTCTCCTGGAAGCATTCTGAACATTTCATATTCCTGAGATAGAGTATTGATCTTTGATCTCTTGACTTCATCTGTCCCTTCATGAGTCACCATCAACGTATCCCATATTTCTTTTGATGTAGTGCACGTTGATACTCTGAAAAATTCATCCATTCCAAGGGCAGATGTAAGAATGTTCATTCCTTTGAGATCATATTGAACCTTCTTCTTATCTTCTTCACTCCATGAACTTTCTGGTTTTACTTGTGAAGTTCCTTCTACTTCTGCTACAGGCACAAAGGGACCTTCTTCAATGGCTTTCCAAATTCCTGCGTCTAATGACTTTATGAATATCTTCATCTTGATTTTCCAGAAGTCGTAGTGTTCTCCATTGAAGAATGGTGGCCTGTTTATGTTGTGTCCTTCACTGGTTCCATGATTGGAAGAGGATGCCATCTTTTCCCGGACCTTAGGAATAACTTACCTAAACTTCCGCTCTGATACCAATTGTTAGTTCAGATAGCAACCTGAGAGGGGGGGGGGTGAATCAGTGTTGCCCCGATTTTTGCCTTATTGAAAATGTTACTTTCAAGATGATGATAATCACAAGACGATTGTTGTGATTGCAGCGGAATTGAGTATTGCTTGAAAGTAAAAGATGAAGGATGAAGGAAATAACACACAGAGTTTTATCCTGGTTCACCTTCAATCCACCGAAGGCTATGTCCAGTCCCTCAAAGAAACCCTTTGAGGATTTTTCCACTATTGATAAAAATCTCTTACAAGTTCCTAACCCAAAGACCCCAAGAATTTCTACCAATATCCTGTGAAAGCAAACCACTTTCAACAGCCCCTGAAAGCAAACCGCTTTCAGTTCCTGAAGGCAAACCACCCTCAGACCTTGAAGGCTAAACCACCTTCAATCAATACCCTTAAAGTATACCACTTTCTGTGACAACAACCCTTCACCGAATACCACGGTGAAAACTCAATCTTACAGAAAGAGATGAAGAAGAGTTTACAATTGGCTGTATCAATCCTTTAACATAGAAGTGGATTGATCATGAGAAATTATGCTTTACGGCTTTTAAGCATAATACAATTCTGAGTTCTTCAAGATATGAACAACTAAAGTGTTCTTATAGACATGAAGATCATGAACTCAGAATTTTGGCTCTTGAAGGTTTAAGTTCTAAAAGATGAACTTATTTTGACAAAGCTTTGGCCTAATGTTGTATTCTCATGTGTTGTGTGTTGTCTCTCGGGTTCTGGACTCAAATGGACTTTATATAGGCAAGGGAAACGTCCTTGAACCATCACAACCCTTTTCAAAAGGTTTGGGACACAATGGTTCATGAAAAGATGTAACTTTTCGTTCTGGTAATCGATTACATCACTTAGTGTAATCGATTACACTAATAGCCGTTTCAGTTTGAATTTTAATTTCAAACATGTAATCGATTACAAACAACAAGTAATCGATTACTTGCCTAGGTGTAATCGATTACCAGAATCCTGAAATCGATTACACTGAAGTCCATCTTCCAGAAACTTGAACCTTTGAGATCTGCTTAAGGTTTTCTACTTCTTTTAAGTAATGAAAACACTTAGCTTGATTAGTTTAGATGTTTTAAGAGCCTTTATGCTTTAATAGACCTTTAGAAGCATAACTCACCTAAACTAAGACTTCTAGACTATTGATGAACTTTGTAGCGTTGTTTCTTCGAAGTCTTCTTTTCTTCTTTTTGTTGATGAGTTTGTCGTCATCAAAACCACAGCCAGGGTCAGGAGCAAGACCTTCTTCACAGTCAGTTGGGAGGTTTAGGGGAGGAGTTCATGGAAAGAGCCACTATGAGAAGAGAACTTCAAACCCTGCGTTCTAGTGAATCCATGTAGGATGAAAATCATTGGAACACCTAAGCGAAATGCACTGGAATTAGACACCTAGGAGAAAGGTTCTTGGAACTCTTAATTGTATAATATAGAGACTTTTTTAAATAAATTCAAATTGTAAATTTAAAATAAAATATATAAAATTTCATATATTAATATTAAAATATAATTTTCTAAATTGAAATTTTTTAATAGATTTTAAATTTCTTTTTCAAAATTATTAGTTGTAGGACACAATCTTTTGGGAAAAGCTTGACTTTTTTAAATATCTAAAGAAGTGTTTGCAATAATCGATTGCATGAAAAGTTGACGCATGTACTAATTTTTCCTAAAATGGACTCTAAATTGTTAAGTTCAAATGATCTCAAGACGTTTATCAGATTTTGAATAATAACAATTTTGTGATCAATTATGATAGATACAAATTTCCTAAACTTTGTGTACTAGTTTTTGACCCGTGCCATGCACAAGAGAGTTTAATTTAGATGAAACATATCAATTGACAAGTATAGATGTTTATAAACCGAAATAATAATTTACTTGGATGTTTTGGTACATAGATTTTCATATTTTAACTGAACAATAAAAGCATGGGGTAAATATTGATATATGAAAATAAAAACTTGAGAACCATTTTTCACTTATTGATTACACTAACATGTATTACATAAGGATCCTTCTTATCAATTCCCTATTTGATCCAGCTCTGATCTTTGTATCTATTTTCTTTGATGAAGTCTATCCGACCAATTGTCACGATACAAAACATTCACAATAAAACCTTCGCTTACTTGCATCTCTTAATACACAAAATGAAGGTTTATCCGGAAGCAATGCATGCTACACCAACGCTGCTGGCAAAGTCTGGATTAAGGCATAAATATTAAAAACAATCATAGCTCTTAAAAAAATAGTTACTAACAACTAAGTAATATAAAATAACCTAAGTAAATAGATATGACCCACCATTCTGTTCGTAATGATGTGCGATGGTGAAAGCTGGCTTTTCGTAGTAAGACATTGTATTTTCTTCTTCGTTGTCAGGTCCACTATCATAGTCAGTTTCTACAACTTGCTTTGGCATCCATCCGAAATAAAAGTTATTTCCTTCATGTTCAGTAGAGATTGATCTAAAATCTCTGTCTTTAATTTTAATATGAAACTCACATCCCCCTAAATAACACACCTCGGGCCATCCTCCTTCATGTTGAAGACCATAATGAACTATAAGTCCTTCTATTCCATCTGTAAATTCGGATACAGGGCCACAATCTTCCAACATAATGTGGAACGTGTTTTTTTTTTTGTTGTCTTTCAAAACAACAGTCTTTGTAACACATTTTTGAAATTCTTGGTGCCAATAGCACGAAACTGGGGCCCACCCCTGTAAAGCATAAGAAAATTGAGAGTTTTTTCTAAACATTATAATTGCGTAGTTATAGAATAAGACAACAGCAAAACAATAGAACATTATATATACTTTGTTAGGTACCAATTCTACAATGAAAGATTTGGAAAGCCCTAAAAACATCATATGAAATCCAATCATCAGGCATCAAAGCAAAATTAACAAGAAAAGGTACCCAAAATAAAAAGCACTTAAACCCAATCAAAAGTCTATCAAAGTCGCAAGATAAGCAAAACTTCAATAAATGTTCAAGATAAAATTAATTAGATGAATATCCTATGAATGGATGGAGGAAAGATGTTTTCGCAACCATATATTTAGTCTAGCCAAATAAAAGATCTTGAGTAATATCCCTACTCAGAAAATGCACTAAGGTCAAAGAATAAAATGAGGGCATAGCAGAAAAATTTACTTGTAGCACGTACATGCATATTATTGACCCAAACATGGCATCCCCTACAATTGTGACAATAGGCCACTACCCTTATGACCTTATGTCAAGGGGATCGTGGTTCCATAAGGAACTAGCACAATCACTCAAGCATAGCTAGTAAATCCAATCACGTACAAGTGCTTCACCAAGACGTATCACAACTCACAAGGAAGTAAATGCATACCTATAAATCATTAAAGACGTGTTCAAAATTAATGAGTTGAGAAAGGATAAATTATTTTTCGAATGTATGGGAGTATGGAGTATACATAAATCATTAATTCATATTTATTGATGATTTAAGTTACCGCTAGCATCTACATATATTTACCTGTTTGAATCAAGTAGGCATATGAACAACAAAAGAAATTTATAGTAATACATGCAAAAATAATATATATTGGAAAATGATAAGGCCATGGCGTCACTAATACTCAACACACACACAAAGCCCCAATTAAAATTAATTTCAGGATAAAATAGAATGACAAGAAGGGACCAATTCATCAATGTTCTTTCAACAAAAAGGGATGACAATACTTAATTTCCTTAGTTGTTTAGTAAAACTAATATTTTCATCTAAATCACCTTTATATATTCTTTTCTAAAACAAAAATTCTGATTAAATACTAAGGTTATGAAAGTTAAATACGTAGCATATAAATACACTATCATGAGAACTACAAGAGATAGATTATGTGTTTACCAAGTATTTTCTTTATTTAGAAGACAAAACTAAGATGTTTGTGCATAATGTACATGAAGGAGTATACAAGAACGCATATCCATAGTTGTAGATGTTGGTTTTCTATGAAACTTGAGACATTTGAAATATAATGTGGTCACCTACAATTATTTTTTAACAAAACAAGATGTTATTCCATTCTTTGGATAGTTAATAAACAATTAAAGTTGCCATGAAATTTGATATCTCACAACAAAGTAAAGCACTGATCAACTGTTTTAGTCTCACATAGCTAAAGCTTGGAGAAATATACGAGAACTCATATCCAAAGTTGTAGATGTTAGTTTTGTATGAAACTTGAGGCATTTAAAAGATTATGTTGCCACCTACAATTTTTGTTAGAGAGAGCAATACGTAATACCAATATTCGGATAGAAAAAAAACACCTAAGGTTGCCACACGAAATATGTATTTTAGTTTAAAGGAATAATTGGTCAACTATTTTTAGTCCCACATTGCTTAAACTTCCCCGTTCTTTCTTCTCCTTCCTCTATATAAAGGGAACTTCTTCTCATGTTTGATCATCCAAAAATTCAAAGACTAAGGTCTAAGATTAAAATTACTTTGAGTGTTTTGGATCACACATACATAGTGTAAAAACACAGAGTCTGTAGCATAGCTCAAGATTTTTAGAGATCTATTTTATATCCATTGGGTTTTTTGCTTTGCACTAGCCTACGTGCTAGTGTAAACTTTTGGAGTGTTGGTGATGTGCGACAAGGTCAAAGTCCTAGGAGACGTACGCAGTTAGAGACTTTTCGAGTGCTCTGCATCGTGGTAAGTATTTATTTCATTTCTTCTTTATTTTAATTTTATCATTTTTTAATAAATCTAATATTTTATTTATGTGGATTTTTTTTTCTTCTTTTTTTTTTGAAAAATATTCTCTTCTTAATTTTAAATACCCTATAAACATAAAATCATTATTAAATATTTTTTCATTACTCTATAAATATTTGTTTTGTCAAATTTACAGGATTTTTATATCAAAATTTGCAAGTAAAATTTTAGATAAATCTAAAAAAATAACTTGTTGTTAAATTCTTAGGGACATCCACATGAACTTTCATCCAATGACTAAACACAAAAATTATTTTCTAGTAGGAAATATCCGTTTTTGGACTAGACTTCAGGAACTCTTGTAGGCGATCTAAACTTCTTGAAGCATCACTCGAATGTCCACTTTTTCAATAGTATTTTAAACTCTAGACTTAAGGAGCGCAACACTAAAAAATGGACAGAAATAACAAGAAACTAGACGTTGTGCCGAAACTTTCTGTAATGGCTCCTTGGTATATATAGGTGAGGAAGAGAACCCTGAAGGTGGAATGAATGTTTCATCCCGTGATCAGAAATTAAAAGGAGGGAATCTTACTTTGAAAATCTAGCATGCATGCTAATTTTAAAACACTCAAAGTAATTTTAATCTTAGACCTTAGTCTTTGAATTTTTGGATGATCAAACATGAGAAGAAGTTCCCTTTATATAGAGGAAGGAGAAGAAAGAATGGGGAAGTTTTAGCAATGTGGGACTAAAAATAGTTGACCAATTATTCCTTTAAACTAAAATACATATTTCGTGTGGCAACCTTAGGTGTTTTTTTTCTATCCGAATATTGGTATTACGTATTGCTCTCTCTAACAAAAATTGTAGGCGGCAACATAATCTTTTAAATGCCTCAAGTTTCATACAAAACTAACATCTACAACTTTGAATACGAGTTCTCGTATATTTCTCCATGAACATGTTGCGTCAATGTCTTGAGTTTGTCTTCTAAATAGAAATCCACTTAGTTAACATATAATTTAGCAGTTGGAGTTCTAATGAGAGTTGTATAACTTTGTTCTAACTTTCCGACAAGATAAACATTTCCTCAATATAATTTTTTAAACAGCACAAATTTCCTTTATCAAAAACTTGTGCAATTCATTCATATTTAATTCCTTTTTAGCTGAAATTTATAAACGGAGACAAATGCCAGTCAAATAAGGTTATAAAGTGATGAAGTCATTTTACACCTTCCTTTTTTGTCATTTTATAGATTTATTCTTAATTTCGGTTTTATACTTTAAATTTGTTTCATTTTAGTTATTTCAATAAAAAGGAAAATTAAGAGATAAAATAAAAATATTAAAACAGATTAAAAGTAAAATAAAATAAAAGTCGGTTTAAATTGAAAGCTGAGACATAGTTACGTATTTATGAAGAACATGTTCAATAAAAAAGCATTTTAACGGCAACAATGTTAAACTCAGTTTTACATTTTACATATTCATACCTTTCAGAAAGATGGTGATAATATCACTCTAGATCTTCAAGACCACACATGTTCTAGAACAACAACAGGTGTCGTTTACTTGTATCCAAAAGGGAAATCATAAATAGATCTGATGCGCGTGTGAGTTGCATGATAAATGTCTTATTTTGTCAAAAGTCAAGTGTTTTTTGATAGATGAGCCACTTGTGTACCAAATAATATACATTGAATTAATAAGAGTAACCAATTCACCCTTATCAACATACAACTTCAGTATCCAGAATGTAAGATCACGTCATATCCAGAATGCTATACTTTCTGTTGCATTAAAAAGGAATAATGCTAACTTGTCTCTAGTTTGGATGTCGGCAAAAGTTATTGCCCCTACTCGAGAGGATGTGATTGATGTCTTAAATAGTCTCCTTATTAGTGAACTGATGACAGGATTTTATATGATATTTTTAGGGTGTTTTTAGTCTTTTTATTTTATTATTTTTGAGTCACATATAGGATTTTTATTATTTTTGGAGGGATAAACGACATAAACTTCTTTCTGGTGTGCTCCATATACAACTTTTTCCTCCACTTAGGTGGCATTCTGAAAAATACTTCATATCTTTCTTCTTTGATTCATCAAGTTTTCTGAAACTCCACGGTTAATAATCTTAATTTGCCTCACACTCATATAATCCAATTAATGTAACTGTTTCAATAACCATTTCAAAAAAATACAACTATATTGAGCTTTTTATTTTTCCATTGTTTGACCAAAATAAGAGAGGCCAATTTTTATGATTATGAAAGAATTCAACGTCTAACCATATCCTTTAAATTCCTTCCTAAGCTACCTTATAGTGCAAAATATTGTGTCTGCTTTTCCACTTGTAAAGATCATAGCATAAAACAGAACTACAGTGGTGTGTGCGTCATTATTGTGTACGAAAGAATTTCTATTTCATATGGTCAAATATAATACCAAAAAATAGCATCAACATCGGAGACGAGTTGATTCTAAAAGCAAACACCTAAATTTAGACTATGCGTAGAAAGATTATAACTCTTAATGAAGTTTTATTTTAACAAACACATCTTTGAAATTTGTACGAAAAGGAACCTAAAATGCAAAGCACAAAAACCCAAAATATTCTATCTAAAAAAAGTTAAAATTTCAATAAATTTTCAATATCAAATGAAATAAATCAGTGTGCCGCATGGATGGGGGAAAGAGGTTTCCCCAACCACGATACCTACCCAAAGCAAAGATCATGATTAATCTCCCTGCTTAGAAAAAGCACAAAGGTTAACGGATAAAATGAGAGCATTGATAAGCCAAATCCGCAAGTGTACGGTTGATTATCGAAGTAATATAAAAGATATCGTCTCCACAGGGATTGGTTGATTTTATAATTGGTTTTTCCGAGTTGGTAAAATAAAAGATGTTTTGTTTTGATATTGTGATAGAAAAAGACTAAAAGCAATAAAATGATAAAAATGATAAAACAAGTATTTGGGTTGAATTTCACTTCACTTAACTTAGCTTTTCAGAATCACTTTTACACATGAAATTAGAATTAGTTCTTAGGTGCTTTAGCCTAGGATTTCTATTTGTTAATGCATTAATCAAATAGAACTTTCAATCCAATTACTAAGCCTAATACCTTAGTGATTAGTTAATCAAATTGAAGCATTAGTGTTCTTAGTTCTAGCCAACACAATTGTTTTCCATCCTTATACCTAAGTGATGAATAATCCATTAATTTAATCTAATTTCCCTCAAATCCTACCAATTACCATTGTGTAAGAATTGAGCAAAGTGAACTTGTGTGCACCAAGATTAATTAAGCATGGGAAGAAAATACTAAGAACAAGAACTTCATTCATATATAAAGATTAAGACTTACAGCATAGTTTTATGAAGATTCGTAACAACCCAAATATAAGAGAAATTAGCCAAGCATGGTTAAGAGAATCATAAAGAGAAAAACCTGAATTGGGAGCTCAAAGAGGCTTCCCACAAGTCCAGGAAATTGCTCTGAACCAAGAAGAAAGATGGTATGAAGGGTGTGAAAGGTGTGTTTATGAAGGAAAGCAAAGGCCTTATTTATAATAAAACCAGCCACGTCCCAACGCTCCAGCGTTGGGTTGCCAACGCTCCAGCGTTGGCACGGCTGATGCTTCATCTCCTTGCTGTTTTGTTTTCCCTCTTGATGAGGTTTCATGGCCCTCAATGGCATTGATGTAGCCACATTCTTCTCCCTTATTAACTTCTGAAACCTCCCTTCCTCATCAATTCTCCACTATTGGCATGTTTCACATGTGCCAATTAGAAATGGTGCTTCATTTTCAGTCCTTCATTTCTTGCAATTTGCACCTTGGTCCCCACAAATATGCTTAATTTAACCAGTCTCCTAAAAAGACTAAAAACTAATAAAAATACCTAAAATTATATAAATAAAGCTTGTAAACAAATAAAAGCTAATCTACATGCAAATGCAAAAATAAATAGAAAATCTAAATAAAAAGAATAAAAACCTATATGAGACTCAATACAAATAAAATAAAATAAACTAAAAAGACCTTAAAAACATCATATGAAATCCAGTCATCAGGAATCAAAGCAAAATTAACAAGAAAAGGTACCCAAAATAAAAAGCACTTAAACCCAATCAAAAGTCTATCAAAATCGCAAGATAAGCAAAATTTCAATAAATGTTCAACATAAAATTAATTAGATGTATATCCTATGAATGGATGGAGGAAAGATGTTTTCGCAACCATATATCTAGCCAAATAAAAGATCTTGAGTAATATGCCTACTCAGAAAATGTACTAAGGTCAAAGAATAAAATGAGGGCATAGCAGAAAAGTTTACTTGTAGCACCTACATGCATATTATTGGCCTAAACATGGCATCCCCAACAATTGTGACAATAGGCCACTACCCTTATGACCTTATGTCAAGGAAATCGTTGTTCCACAAGGAACTAGCACAATAACTCAGGCATAGCTAGTAAATCCAATCACCTACAAGTTCTTCACCGGGATGTATCACAACTCACAAGGATGTTAATGCATACCTATAAATCATTAAAGACGTGTTCAAAATTAATGAGTTGAGAAAGGATAAATTATTCTTCGAATGTTTGGGAATATGGAGTATACATAGATCATTAGGTATACTGGAATCAGGTAGGCTTATGAACAACAAAAGGAATTTATAGTAATACATGTCAAAATAATGTATATTGGAAAATGATAATGCAATGGCGTCACTATTACTCAAACACACACGATGCCCCAATTGAAATTAGTTTAAGGATACGATAGAATGACAAGAAGGGACCACTTCCTCAATGTTGTTTCAACAAAAAGGGATGAAAATACTTAATTTCCTTAGTTGTTTAGTAAAAGTAATATTTTCGTCTAAATCACCTTTATAGATTTTTTTCGAAAACCAAAATTCTGATTTCATACTTAGATTATGAAAGTTAAATATGTAGCGTCTAAATAACCTATCATGAGAACTACAAGAGATAAATTATGTGTTTACCAAGTATTTTCTTTATTTAGAAGACAAAACCAAGATGTTTGTGCAATATGAACATGAAGGAGTATTCAAGAACGCATATCAATAGTTGTAGATGTTAGTTTTCTATGAAACTTGAGGCATAATATTTCTTACTTATGTTTTATCTACTCTCATCTCTTTCATGTGAATGTGAGTGAAATGAATTTGAACTCATCTTTTTCCAAAGTACAAAACAATGAGGATACTGATTATTTTGTGGGGGAAATTATTTACTGAATATTCTAAAAATGTAGAGTATATGTAGTATTTTTTCTTGAAAAATGAAAAATCTAAGGGGGGAACTTGCCCCCCTCAAGTCCTATGTGGATCCGTCCCTGCTTATTACTCCTCCGTCCCAAATTATTAGGTTCTTTAGAGACAAACTTCGTGTCCCAAATTATAAAACCCTTCTAGATTTCAAAAAAAAAATTAAGTTTTTCCTTTTTTACCCCTTGCATTCATTATATTTTCAATTCCAAAACTTAAATTATGACATCTACTAATTACTTCTCTTTCATGTTTCCCAACCAACCTTTGATATATCCAATACTAACATAGGGGCATATATGGAAGATTTGTACAAAAAATAACAAAACCAAGATATTAATTAGCTTATTACATGTTTTCTTAATAAGCGTGATTTTCTGAACAAGTCCTTATAATTTGGAACGGAAGAGTAGCATAAATCTTTGTAACCAATTTTGTTGTTGACATCTATATGTAAAAATTTTAATTACGGAAAGTAAAAGTCATTAAGTTTTCCATCAGTAATGTAAAAAATTAATTTGGGTTATTATAATTGATATATGAGAGTAAAATCAATGTGTACGAAAAGTTACTAAACAGGTAAATTTTTTCTTTTGAAAATAAGTTTGGATCTAAACCATTATAAAGAAAAAATATGACCATTTCAGAAGGTTTACTTAATTACAAATTACACTTGCGGAATTTAGGAATAGTTTTCAAAATCTTTAGCAAATGAGGTTTAAATTAAAATTAAGAAAAAGCTAACGAATATTTAAAGATATTTAATAAATACGTGGTTTGAATTTAACATAAATGAGCATCTATTTCATAATTAGGTTATTAATATATTACTTTAAAGTAAAATTTATTTCTTGCAACTACGAAGGAAGAAAATGGCTTGGAATGAATTGCTTATATTTAACCCCAAAAAGAATGAATTGCTTAAATTGTTTTATCCATCATGTAAATACTTTTTATGGTTACAAAGGCAAATACTATAAAAAAATAAGTTTAATATATTTAAAAAAATTGAGTGCATGAGGATAAAAAATAAAATTCATTAGTAGAACATAAAGAAATATTAGAATAATAAACGGTGATATTTAATTAATGAAAATAGATGCAAAGTTACAACATATATGTACCATGGCTAAACTCATTGAAAATGATTGAGTAGTTTTTAAACTATTTAGCAAAAGAGATTTAAATTTAAATTAAGAATAACTAACAACTATTTATTGAAAATGAGGATTTGGTTTAAGATATATGAACAATTATTTGATTGTTGTGTTAAACATATATATTACATTGAAGTAAAATATAGTTATAGAACGGGGCAAGAGGAAAAAGAATTGGAAAACTTCTACATTTTAAAATATTTTAGTGAATGAAGATTGAATGATGATTATGGTTAAAAAGGAAAATACTATCACAAAATCATTCGTTCATAGATCAAAATAAGAAACCAATATCAAAAAAATAAGTGAATGATAAACGGCGAGATAATAACATCATCAACCATTACTAAAAAAATTATTATCGACGACAGTCTTTCATAATTAATGCGCAAAATTTAAAAGCTAAAATATTGCCAAAAAAAGGCCGCAAAATTAAGGCCAAGATTAAAGAGATCCACAAATTATCATGAAAACATATAGTTTTTTCATCATCAATAACAACAACATCACTGATCAAGTCCTGCAAAATGAGACTGATTTAATTAAATAACTTTTTAAAACAAACAATAAATAAACACAATCTTTGAAGTGGGAGATTAAACCTAATGGTCAACAGTTTCATCACCCTTAGTAAGCAACAAACCTTCATTTTAAATTATTTTAAATCATCTAAAAATCACAGTATGCCAAAATGTGAAAACAAATCAAGATTATTATTATATTCACCCTAGGTTCAGCAGTCATGGTATTGAACTGGTTGATTATCTCACGTTCCTTACAATTTTTCTTGACACGATAGGATTGCTCAAACTTGGAGTTGGAAGACATCTTGACATCAATCTTGAACAAAAACGTCTTGTCCAGAAGGTTGTTTAGCTCATCAGGAAGCTTTGCATCCTTAGATTTTTCAGCATTCTAATTAAATCATATCAAAAAACATGCACATGAGAACTCAAATTGACAAAGCGACTTTAAAGGAAGATTAATAATATAAATTGCAGCCACCATGTTGTGGTGGTAAAAAATGAAGTCGGTAATTGTAAAATGACGGAAAAATGAGTTTGATTTCCAGTAACCCTATAGGACAAACCATCTTGTTGCATTTACAGGATGGATACCACTAGTCACCATTCTCTGGCAGCACCTTAATCGTTCCAAGCACCACACAAGTACAGTTCTACAGGAATAACAAAACAACATTATGGAAATTTTGCAACACAAAAAAGTCCGTTAAACATAATATAGAAATTATAAAAGAAACCTCCTGACTATCTTTGATTTTTCAATTGTCTATGGAGAAGATATGATAAGAAAATCTTCTCGTGTAGTTTTGCTTAGATCTGGAAGTTGGCTCATAACTAGAGAGCCTAACTCAGTTGAATCATAGAACCTAATGAAAACGTAAAAATCATTAATATTATTTCACGGTAATGAAAAAATAAAGTTTGGACATGGAATTTACTTTTTCTTGATGGCAGCAATTCCTGAATATCAGGGTGAAATAAAACCTTTGTTGCACCATAAGCAGAATTCAGACATGGGGTGTCTACATTTAAAATACGCACAAGCATTATTTAAATTAAATTACCCAAACTTAAGGGAAATCAGAAAATAAAAATTTAAATAAACATTATTACCAATCAGCCGTGAGCTCAATCTTAATAATCTTGTCACTCTTTCCATCTTTCTTGAACTGCTGCTCAGTTCCAACGCCAGTGAGAATCCCAATCACATGGTGGAAAAAAAAACACAAATTGTGAAAATGGGTATATGAAAAAACAAATACTGAGTGTAAAAAAATCAACTCAAACTATGAAATCTGACCAGCTAAATATTTCTTGTCGTAATCCTTGAACAATATGTCAGATATTGAAACAAAAGAGAAAGGACATTCAGTTGGTGGACATCAGTTCTAAGCTGAAAGTTCAGCTTAAAAGCATGTCTGGTGGTACGAAACTCACCAGTATTATTAACAACTCCAAAATGAGACATGGTAAAAGTAGAACCCTCAGAGATCAATCGCTTAAACTTGTAGCTTAGGGTTTTGCGGGCAGATGCATGAATCCTGTCACCATTTTCATCCATCAGAACCATCTCAATACTAAAAGGTAACCTCGGATTATCAAAGCTTGGAACTTTTCGCAGATGAACAACCTTTACATTGATCCTCCATGTCTCTTTTTTGAGTGAAATGCTGGAAAGAGAATCAAAGTTCATGGCCATGGCTATAAGAAATTCTGGTAGACAAAGAATGAAGAATTGGTGAATAACAAAACATTGGAATAACCTATTTATAGAGAAACCACAAAGTATTTCATGAATGGCGCCATAATAAATTAGGGTTTCGAATTCAAATCTAACAAACAGCACTGGAAAGCAAAAAATTGCATTGAGAAGGAGAAATAATTAGGGTCTTGAGTGGAAAAGGATAAAAAAACCTAGGGAAATCAATTAGTGAGGTAAAGTGGGAAGATAAAAAAGGTTCAAGTATTAGCTGCAGCTAGATGATTAGGTTTCATGCATAATGCAATAGTGGAAAAAGGTTCATGTGATTGGTCAGTTGGGAGGTTTAGGGGAGGAGTTCATGGAAAAAGCCACTATGAGAAGAGAACTTCAAACCCTGCGTTCTAGTGAATCCATGTAGGATGAAAATCATTGGAACACCTAAGCGAAATGCACTGGAATTTGACACCTAGGGGAGAGGTTCTTGGAACTCTTAATTGTATAATATAGAGACTTTTTTAAATAAATTCATATTGTAAATTTAAAATAAAATATATAAAATTTCATATATTAATATTAAAGTATAATTTTCTAAATCGAAATCTTTTAATAGATTTTAAATTTCTTTTTCAAAATTATTAGTTGTAGGACACAATCTTTTGGGAAAAGCTTGACTTTTTTAAATATCTAAAGAAGTGTTTGCAATAATCGATTGCATGAAAAGTTGACGCATGTACTAACTTTTCCTAAAATGAACTCTAAATTGTTAAGTTCAAACGATCTCAAGACGTTTATCAGATTTTGAATGATAACAATTTTGTGATCAATTATGATAGATACAAATTTCCTAAACTTTGTGTACTAGTTTTTGACCCGTGCCATGCACAAGAGAGTTTAATTTAGATGAAACATATCAATTGACAATTATAGATGTTTATAAACCGAAATAATAATTTACTTGGATGTTTTTGTACATAGATTTTCGTATTTTAACTGAACAATAAAAGCATGGGGTAAATATTGATATATGAAAATAAAAACTTGAGAACCATTTTTCACTTATTGATTACACTGACATGTATTACATAAGGATCCTTCTTATCAATTCCCTACTTGATCCAGCTCTGATCTTTGTATCTATTTTCTTTGATGAAGTCTATCCGACCAATTGTCACGATACACTTTGATTGTTTTTTTTTTATTCCCGGAACATTCACAATAAAACCTTCGCTTACTTGCATCTCTTAATACACAAAATGAAGGTTTATCCGGAAGCAATGCATGCTTCACCAACGCTGCTAGCAAAGTCTGGATTAAGGCATAAATATTAAAAACAATCATAGCTCTTAAAAAATAGTTACTAACAACTAAGTAATATAAAATAACCTGAGTAAATAGATATGACCCACCATTCTGTTCGTAATGATGTGCGATGGTGAGAGCTAGCTTTTCATAGTAAGACATTGTATTTTCTTCTTCGTTGTCAGGTCCACTATCATAGTCAGTTTCTACAACTTGCTTTGGCATCCATCCGAAATAAAAGTTATTTCCTTCATGTTCAGTAGAGATTGATCTAAAATCTCTGTCTTTAATTTTATTATGAAACTCGCATCCCCCTAAATAACACACATCGGGCCATCCTCCTTCATGTTGAAGACCATAATGAACTATAAGTCCTTCTATTCCATCTGTAAATTTGGATACAGGGCCACAATCTTCCAACATAATGTGGA
This sequence comes from Acmispon strigosus, assembly GCA_030819835.1. Classification (NCBI taxonomy): domain Eukaryota; kingdom Viridiplantae; phylum Streptophyta; class Magnoliopsida; order Fabales; family Fabaceae; genus Acmispon; species Acmispon strigosus. The sequence continues at coordinate 16,666,806 of JAUAMA010000007.1, read as the reverse complement.
ACGTGTTTTTTTTGTTGTCTTTCAAAACAACAGTCTTTGTAACACATTTTTGAAATTTTTGGTGCCAATAGCACGAAACTGGGGCCCACCCCTGTAAAGCATAAGAAAATTGAGAGTTTTTTCTAAACATTATAATTGCGTAGTTATAGAATAAGACAACAGCAAAACAATAGAACATTATATATACTTTGTTAGGTACCAATTCTACAATGAAAGATCTGGAAAGCCCTAAAAACATCATATGAAATCCAATCATCAGGCCTCAAAGCAAAATTAACAAGAAAAGGTATCCAAAATAAAAAGCACTTAAACCCAATCAAAAGTCTATCAAAGTCGCAAGATAAGCAAAACTTCAATAAATGTTCAACATAAAATTAATTAGATGAATATCCTATGAATGGATGGAGGAAAGATGTTTTCGCAACCATATATTTAGTCTAGCCAAATAAAAGATCTTGAGTAATATCCCTACTCAGAAAATGCACTAAGGTCAAAGAATAAAATGAGGGCATAGCAGAAAATTTACTTGTAGCACCTACATGCATATTATTGACCCAAACATGGCATCCCCAACAATTGTGACAATAAGCCACTACCCTTATGACCTTATGTCAAGGGGATCGTGGTTCCATAAGGAACTAGCACAATCACTCAAGCATAGCTAGTAAATCCAATCACCTACAAGTGCTTCACCAAGATGTATCACAACTTACAAGGAAGTAAATGCATACCTATAAATCATTAAAGACGTGTTCAAAATTAATGAGTTGAGAAAGGATAAATTATTTTTCGAATGTATGGGAGTATGGAGTATACATAAATCATTAATTCATATTTATTGATGATTTAAGTTACCGCTAGCATCTACATATATTTACCTGTTTGAATCAAGTAGGCATATGAACAACAAAAGAAATTTATAGTAATACATGCAAAAATAATATATATTGGAAAATGATAAGGCCATGGCGTCACTAATACTCAAACACACACAAAGCCCCAATTAAAATTAATTTCAGGATAAAATAGAATGACAAGAAGGGACCAATTCATCAATGTTTTTTCAACAAAAAGGGATGGCAATACTTAATTTCCTTAGTTGTTTAGTAAAACTAATATTTTCATCTAAATCACCTTTATATATTCTTTTCTAAAACAAAAATTCTGATTAAATACTAAGGTTATGAAAGTTAAATACGTAGCATATAAATACACTATCATGAGAACTACAAGAGATAGATTATGTGTTTACCAAGTATTTTCTTTATTTAGAAGACAAAACTAAGATGTTTGTGCAAAATGTACATGAAGGAGTATACAAGAACCCATATCCATAGTTGTAGATGTTAGTTTTGTATGAAACTTGAGACATTTGAAATATAATGTGGTCACCTACAATTATTTTTTAACAAAACAAGATGTTATTCCATTCTTTGGATAGTTAATAAACAGTTAAAGTTGCCATGAAATTTGATATCTCACAACAAAGTAAAGCACTGATCAACTGTTTTAGTCTCACATAGCTAAAGCTTGGAGAAATATACGAGAACTCATATCCAAAGTTGTAGATGTTAGTTTTGTATGAAACTTGAGGCATTTAAAAGATTATGTTGCCACCTACAATTTTTGTTAGAGAGAGCAATACGTAATACCAATATTCGGATAGATAAAAAACACCTAAGGTTGCCACACGAAATATGTATTTTAGTTTAAAGGAATAATTGATCAACTATTTTTAGTCCCACATTGCTAAAACTTCCCCATTCTTTCTTTTCCTTCCTCTATATAAAGGGAACTTCTTCTCATGTTTGATCATCCAAACATTCAAAGACTAAGGTCTAAGATTAAAATTACTTTGAGTGTTTTGGATCACACAGACATAGTGTAAAAACACAGAGTCTGTAGCATAGCTCAAGATTTTTAGAGATCTATTTTATATCCATTGGGTTTTTTGCTTTGCACTAGCCTACGTGCTAGTGTAAACTTTTGGAGTGTTGGTGATGTGCGGCAAGGTCAAAGTCCTAGGAGACCTACGCAGTTAGATACTTTTCGAGTGCTCTGCATCGAGGTAAGTATTTATTTCATTTATTCTTTATTTTAATTTTATCATTTTTTAATAAATCTAATATTTTATTTATGTGAATTTTTTTTCTTCTTTTTTTATGAAAAATATTCTCTTCTCAATATTAAATACCCTATAAACATAAAATCATTATTAAATATTTTTTCATTACTCTATAAATATTTGTTTTATCAAATTTATAGGATTTTTATATCAAAATTTGCAAGTAAAATTTTAGATAAATCTAAAAAAATAACTTGTTGTTAAATTCTTAGGGACATCCACATGAAATTTTATCCAATGACTAAACACAAAAATTATTTTCATGTAGGAAATATCCGTTTTTGGACTAGACTTCAGGAACTCTTGTAGGAGATCTAAACTTCTTGAAGCATCACTCGAATGTCCACTTTTTCAATAGTATTTTGAACTCTAGACTTAAGGAGCGCAACACTAAAAAATGGACAGAAATAACAAGCAACTAGACGTTGTGCCGAAACTTTCTGTAATGGCTCCTTGGTACATATAGGTAAGGAAGAGAACCCTGAAGGTGGAAAAAATGTTTCGTCCCGTGATCAGAAATTAAAAGGAGGGAATCTTACTTTGAAAATTAGCATGAATGCTAGAACTCCAGGGAGGGTGATTATAAAAGTTTGTGGACATTCTAGCTATGAGTGAGAATGAGAGTGATAAAAGCTCTAATTTTCCATATGTCTACGGTGAACTGTATTTGGTAAACAACTAGACCGAAGGATAGTGTGAAAATAAGGAACTTCTAATCAAGTTTACATCGAATAGAATGTCAAACTAACCCCCACCTGTGTTGCCCATGTAAATTTAGGTTTTAAAGGTTCACCTGCAGGTCAAATTGGGGTTAATTTGACAGGTGGGGGGTTAATTTACCCCCCACCTAGTTATATAACTGGCAGGTGAACCTTTAAAACCTACACCTACATGGGCAACGCAGGTGGGGGGTTAATTTGACATTCTATTCGATGTAAACTTGATTAGAAGTTTCTCATTTTCACATTATCCTTCGGTCTAGTTGTTCACCAATTACAGTTCATCGTAGACATATGGGAAATTAGAGCTTTTGTCACTCTCATTCTCTCTCATAGCTAGAATTTCCACAAACTTTTATAATCACCCTCCCTGGAGTTCTAGCATTCATGCTAATTTTCAAAGTAAGATTCCCTGCTTTTAATTTCTGATCACGGAACGAAACATTCTTTCCACCTTCAGGGTTCTCTTCCTCACCTATATATACCTAGGAGCCATTACAGAAAGTTTCGGCACAACATCTAGTTGCTTGTTATTTCTGTCCATTTTTTAGTGTTGCGCTCCTTAAGTCTACAGTTCAAAATACTATTGAAAAAGTGGACATTCGGGTGATGCTTCAAGAAGTTTAGATCGCCTACAAGAGTTCCTGAAGTCTAGTCCAAAAACGGATATTTCCTACATGAAAATAATTTTTGTGTTTAGTCATTGGATGAAATTTCATGTGGATGTCCCTAAGAATTTAACAACAAGTTACTTTTTTAGATTTATCTAAAATTTTACTTGCAAATTTTGATATAAAAATCCTGTAAATTTGACAAAACAAATATTTATAGAGTAATGAAAAATATTTGATAATGATTTTATGTTTATAGGGTATTTAAAATTAAGAAGAGAATATTTTTAAAAAAAATAAGAAGAAAAAAAATTCACATAAATAAAATATTAGATTTATTAAAAAATGATAAAATTAAAATAAAGAAGAAATGAAATAAATAATTACCTCGATGCAAAGCACTCGAAAAGTCTCTAACTGCGTACGTCTCCTAGGACTTTGACCTTGCCGCACTTCACCAACACTCCAAAAGTTTACACTGGCACGTAGGCTAGTGCAAAGCAAAAAACCCAATGGATATAAAATAGATCTCTAAAAATCTTGAACTATGCTACAAACTCTGTGTTTTTACACTATGTCTGTGTGATCCAAAACACTCAAAGTAATTTTAATCTTAGACCTTAGTCTTTGAATTTTTTGGATGATCAAACATGAGAAGAAGTTCCCTTTATATTGAGAAGGAGAAGAAAGAACGGGGAAGTTTTAGCAATGTGGGACTAAAAATAGTTGACCAATTATTCCTTTAAACTAAAATACATATTTCGTATGGCAACCTTAGGTGTTTTTTATCTATCCAAATATTGGTATTACGTGTTGCTCTCTCTAACAAAAATTGTAGGTGGCAACATAATCTTTTAAATGCCTCAAGTTTCATACAAAACTAACATCTACAACTTTGGATACGAGTTCTCGTACATTTCTCCATGAACATGTTGCGTCAATGTCTTGAGTTTGTCTTCTAAATAGAAATCCACTTAGTTAACATATAATTTAGCAGTTGGAGTTCTCATGAGAGTTGTATAACTTTGTTCTAACTTTCCGACAAGATAAACATTTCCTCAATATACTTTTTTAAAACAGCACAAATTTCCTTTATCAAAAACTTGTGCAATTCATTCATATTTAATTCCTTTTTAGCTGAAATTTATAAACGGAGACTAATGCCAGTCAAATAAGGTTATAAAGTGATGAAGTCAGTTTACACCTTCCTTTTTTGTCATTTTTTAGATTTATTCTTAATTTCGGTTTTATACTTTAAATTTGTTTCATTTTAGTTATTTCAATAGAAAGGAAAATTAAGAGATAAAATAAAAATATTACAACAGATTAAAAGTAAAATAAAATAAAAGTCGGTTAAAATTGAAAGCTGAGACATAGTTACGTATTTATGAAGTACATGTTCAATAAAAAAGCATTTTAACGGCAACAATGTTAAACTCATTTTTACATTTTACATATTCATACCTTTCAGAAAGATGGTGATAATATCACTCTAGATCTTCAAGACCACACATGTTCTAGAACAACAACAGGTGTCGTTTACTTGTATCCAACAAGGAAATCATAAATAGATCTGATGCGCGTGTGAGTTGCATGATAAATGTCTTATTTTGTGAAAAGTCAAGTGTTTTTTGATAGATGAGCCACTTGTGTACCAAATAATATACATTGAATTAATAAGAGTAACCAATTCACCCTTATCAACATACAACTTCAGTATCCAGAATGTAAGATCACGTCATATCCAGAATGCTATACTTTCTGTTGCATTAAAAAGGAATAATGCTAACTTGTCTCTTGTTTGGATGTCGGAAAAAGTTATTGCCCCTACTCGAGAGGATGTGATTGATGTCTTAAATAGTCTCCTTATTAGTGAACTGATGACAGGATTTTATATGATATTTTTTGGGTGTTTTTAGTCTTTTTATTTTATTATTTTTGAGTCACATATTGGATTTTTATTATTTTTGGAGGGATAAACGACATAAACTTCTTTTTGGTGTGCTCCATATACAACTTTTTCCTCCACTTAGGTGGCATTCTGAAAAATACTTCATATCTTTCTTCTTTGATTCATAAAGTTTTCTGAAACTCCACGGTTAATAATCTTAATTTTCCTCACACTCATATAATCCAATTAATGTAACTGTTTCAATAACCATTTCAAAAAAATACAACTATATTGAGCTTTTTATTTTTCCATTGTTTGACCAAAATAAGAAAGGCCAATTTTTATGATTATGAAAGAATTCAACGTCTAACCATATCCTTTAAATTCCTTCCTAAGCTACCTTATAGTGCAAAATATTGTGTCTGCTTTTCCACTTGTAAAGATCATAGCATAAAACAGAACTACAGTGGTGTGTGCGTCATTATTGTGTACGAAAGAATTTCTATTTCATATGGTCAAATATAATACCAAAAAATAGCATCAACATCGGAGACGAGTTGATTCTAAAAGCAAACACCTAAATTTAGACTATGCGTAGAAAGATTATAACTCTTAATGAAGTTTTATTTTAACAAACAGATCTTTGAAATTTGTACGAAAAGGAACCTAAAATGCAAAGCACAAAAACCCAAAATATTCTATCTAAAAAAAGCTAAAATTTCAATAAATGTTCAATATCAAATGAAATAAATCAGTGTGCTACGCATGGATGGGGGAAAGAGGTTTCCCCAACCACGATACCTACCCAAAGCAAAGATCATGATTAATCTCCCTGCTTACAAAAAGCACAAAGGTTAACGGATAAAATGAGGGCATTGATAAGTCAAATCTGCAAGTGTACGGTTGATTATCGAAGTAATATAAAAGATATCGTCTCCACAGGGATTCGTTGATTTTATAATTGGTTTTTCCGAGTTGGTAAAATAAAAGATGTTTTGTTTTGATATTGTGATAGAAAAAGACTAAAAGCAATAAAATGATAAAAATGATAAAACAAGTATTTGGGTTGAATTTCACTTCACTTAACTTAGCTTTTCAGAATCACTTTTACACATGAAATTAGAACTAGTTCTTAGGTGCTTTAGCCTAGGATTTCTATTTGTTAATGCCTTAATCAAATAGAACTTTCAATCCAATTACTAAGCCTAATACCTTAGTGATTAGTTAATCAAATTGAAGCATTAGTGTTCTTAGTTCTAGCCAACACAATTGGTTTCCATCCTTATACCTAAGTGATGAATAATCCATTAATTTAATCTAATTTCCCTCAAATCCTACCAATTACCATTGTGCAAGAATTGAGCAAAGTGAACTTGTGTGCACCAAGATTAATTAAGCATGGGAAGAAAATACTAAGAACAAGAAATTCATTCATATATAAAGATTAAGACTTACAGCATAGTTTTATGAAGATTCATAACAACCCAAATATAAGAGAAATTAGGCTAGCATGGCTAAGAGAATCATAAAGAGAAAAACCTGAATTGGGAGCTCAAAGAGGCTTCCCACAAGTCTAGGAAATTGCTCTGAACCAAGAAGAAAGATGGTATGAAGGGTGTGAAAGGTGTGTTTACAAAGGAAAGCAAAGGCCCTATTAATAATAAAACCTGCCACGTCCCAACGCTCAAGCGTTGGGTTCCCAACGCTTGAGCGTTGGCACGGCTGATGCTTCATCTCCTTGCTGTTTTGTTTTCCCTCTTGATGAGGTTTCATGGCCCTCAATGGCATTGATGTAGCCACATTCTTGTCCCTTATTAACTTCTGAAACCTCCCTTCCTCATCAATTCTCCACTCTTGGCATGTTTCACATGTGCCAATTAGAAATGGTGCTTCATTTTCAGTCCTTCATTTCTAGCAATTTGCACCTTGGTCCCCACAAATATGCTTAATTTAACCAGTCTCCTAAAAAGACTAAAAACTAATAAAAATACCTAAAATTATATAAATAAAGCTTAAAAACAAATAAAAGCTAATCTACATGCAAATGCAAAAATAAATAGAAAATCTAAATAAAAAGAATAAAAACCTATATGAGACTCAATACAAATAAAATAAAATAAACTAAAAAGACCCTAAAAACATCATATGAAATCCAGTCATCAGGAATCAAAGCAAAATTAACAAGAAAAGGTACCCAAAATAAAAAGCACTTAAACTCAATCAAAAGTCTATCAAAGTCGCAAGATAAGCAAAATTTCAATAAATGTTCAACATAAAATTAATTAGATGTTATCCTATGAATGGATGGAGGAAAGATGTTTTCACAACCATATATCTAGCCAAATAAAAGATCTTGAGTAATATGCCTACTCAGAAAATGTACTAAGGTCAAAGAATAAAATGAGGGCATAGCAGAAAAGATTACTTGTAGCACCTACATGCATATTATTGGCCTAAACATGGCATCCCCAACAATTGTGACAATAGGCCACTACCCTTATGACCTTATGTCAAGGGGATCGTTGTTCCACAAGGAACTAGCACAATAACTCAGGCATAGCTAGTAAATCCAATCACCTACAAGTTCTTCACCGGGATGTATCATAACTCACAAGGATGTTAATGCATACCTATAAATCATTAAAGACGTGTTCAAAATTAATGAGTTGAGAAAGGATAAATTATTCTTCGAATGTTTTGGAATATGGAGTATACATAGATCATTAGGTATATTGGAATCAGGTAGGCACAAAAGGAATTTATAGTAGTACATGTCAAAATAATGTATATTGGAAAATGATAACGCAATGGCGTCACTATTACTCAAACACGCACGATGCCCCAATTGAAATTAGTTTAAGGATACGATAGAATGACAAGAAGGGACCATTTCCTCAATGTTGTTTCAACAAAAAGGGATGAAAATACTTAATTTCCTTAGTTGTTTAGTAAAAGTAATATTTTCGTCTAAATCACCTTTATAGATTTGTTTCGAAAACCAAAATTCTGATTTCATACTTCGATTATGAAAGTTAAATATGTAGCGTCTAAATAACCTATCATGAGAACTACAAGAGATAAATTATGTGTTTACCAAGTATGTTCTTTATTTATAAGACAAAACCAAGATGTTTGTGCAATATGAACATGAAGGAGTATTCAAGAACGCATATCAATAGTTGTAGATGTTAGTTTTCTATGAAACTTGAGGCATAATATTTCTTACTTATTTTTTATCTACTCTCATCTCTTTCATGTGAATGTGAGTGAAATGAATTTGAACTCATCTTTTTCCAAAGTACAAAACAATGAGGATACTTATTATTTTGTGGGGGCAATTATTTACTGAATATTCTAAAAATGTAGAGTATATGTAGTATTTTTTCTTGAAAAATGAAAAATCTTGTGGGGGAACTTGCCCCCCTCAAGTCCTATGTGGATCCGCCCCTGCTTATTACTCCTCTGTCCCAAATTATTAGGTTCTTTAGAGACAAACTTGGTGTCCCAAATTATAAAACCCTTCTAGATTTCAAAAAAAAAATTAAGTTTTTCCTTTTTTACCCCTTGCATTCATTATATTTTCAATTCCAAAACTTAAATTATCACATCTACTAATTACTTCTCTTTCATGTTTCCCAACCAACCTTTGATATATCCAATACTAACATAGGGGCATATATGGACGATTTGTACAAAAAATAACAAAACCAAGATATTAATTAGCTTATTACATGTTTTCTTAATAAGCGTGATTGTCTGAACAGGTCCTTATAATTTGGAACGGAAGAGTAGCATAAATCATTGTAACCAATTTTGTTGTTGACATGTATATGTAAAAAATTTAGTTACGGAAAGTAAAAGTCATTAAGTTTTCCATCGGTAATGTAAAAAATTAATTTGGGTTATTATAATTGATATATGAGAGTAAAATCAATGTGTACGATAAGTTACTAAACAGGTAATTTTTTTCTTTTGAAAATAAGTTTGGATCTAAACCATTATAAAGAAAAAATATAACCATTTCAGAAGGTTTACTTAATTACAAATTACACTTTCGGAATTTAGGAATAGTTTTCAAAATCTTTAGCAAGTGAGGTTTAAATTAAAATTAAGAAAAAGCTAACGAATATTTAGAGATATTTAATGAATACGTTGTTTGAATTTAACATAAATGAGCATCTATTTCATAATTAGGTTATTAATATATTACTTTAAAGTAAAATTTATTTCTTGCAACTACGAAGGAAGAAAATGGCTTGGAATGAATTGCTTATATTTAACCCCAAAAAGAATGAATTGGTTAAATTGTTTTATCCATCATGTAAATTACTTTTTATGGTTACAAAGGCAAATACTATAAAAAAAATTAAGTTTAATATATTTAAAAAAATTGAGTGCATAAGGATAAAAAAAAATTCATTCGTAGAACATAAAGTAATATTAGAATAATAAACGGTGATATTTAATTAATGAAAATAGATGCAAAGTTACAACATATATGTACCATGGCTAAACTCATTGAAAATAATTGAGTAGTTTTTAAACTATTTAGCAAAAGAGATTTAAATTTAAATTAAGAATAACTAACAACTATTTATTGAAAATGAGGATTTGGTTTAAGATATATGAACAATTATTTGATTGTTGTGTTAAACATATATATTACATTGAAGTAATATATAGTTGTAGAACGGGGCAAGAGGAAAAAGAATTGGAAAACTTCTACATTTTAAAATATTTTAGTGAATGAAGATTGAATGATGATTATGGTTAAAAAGGAAAATACTGTCACAAAATCATTCGTTCATAGATCAAAATAAGAAACCAATATCAAAAAAATATGTGAATGATAAACGGCGAGATAATAATATCATCAACCATTACTAAAAAAATTATTATCGACGACAATCTTTCATAATTAATGCGCAAAACTTAAAAGCCGAAATATTGCCAAATAAAGGCCGCAAAATTAAGGCCAAGATTAAAGAGATCCACAAATTATCATGAAAACATATAGCTTTTTCATCATCAATAACAACAACATCACTGATCAAGTCCTGTAAAATGAGACTGATTTAATTAAATAACTTTTTAAAACAAACAATAAATAAACACAATCTTTGAAGTGGGAGATTAAACCTAATGGTCAACAGTTTCATCACCCTTAGTAAGCAACAAACCTTCATTTTAAATTATTTTAAATCATCTAAAAATCACAGTATGCCAAAATGTGAAAACAAATCAAGATTATTATTATATTCACCCTAGGTTCAGCAGTCATGGTATTGAACTGGTTGATTATCTCACGTTCCTTACAATTTTTCTTGACACGATAGGATTGCTCAAACTTGGAGTTGGAAGACATCTTGACATCAATCATGAACAAAAACGTCTTGTCCAGAAGGTTGTTTAGCTCATCAGGAAGCTTTGCTTCCTTAGATTTTTCAGCATTCTAATTAAATCATATCAAAAAACATGCAAATGAGAACTCAAATTGACAAAGCGACTTTAAAGGAAGATTAATAATATAAATTGCAGCCACCATGTTGTGGTGGTAAAAAATGAAGTCGGTAATTGTAAAATGACGGAAAAATGAGTTTGATTTCCAGTAACCCTATAGGACAAACTGATAGCGGAAATCGCAAGTGCACGATTGTCTATCGCGTAGTAAAAAGATCGAACCCAAGGGATAGGTGTTCTTATTATTATAATATTTAGTACTTAAATAGAAAAAATAAAATGATATATTGTTGATGGTTGAAACAAGATATAGCAATGAAATAAAAAGAAATAAAGATGATGAAGCTTTAAGCATTTGGGTTGGTTTACATAGTCTATAAAAACATGCTAGCAATCTCTTACTAAATTCCTGAATTATAAATCCATTATCATGATGCTATAGCCTAGTGTAACTACAAGTTAATTCCTTAAGCATTGTAGATCTTTCTTTTTAATTACTAAACCCAATTCCTTGGCACCTAGTTAACTAAAGAAGAAGATGAAGAAGATGTTCAGGCCAACATAAAGTTGCGTCCTTCCTAATTCCTTAGCGAAGTATACTTATAACCTTTTTTATTACCTAGTTCCCTTACTACTCACCAAATGGCCTTATGTAATAAGCAATAAGCAAAACCTCTTGTGATCATCAAGATAGAAATAAAGCATAAGGTAATAAAACATGAATGGAAATAATATTCAGAAATGTAAGAAAAACTAGAACATGTATTATAAACTAAAACAACCCAAAAACTTAAAGAAGAATTTAGCCAAACATGGCTAAAGGAGACATTGAATTACCCTGGATAGGAGCTCAAATATGGCTTCCCACAAGTCCTAGGAACAATGCTCAAGAGGGAGAAAGAGAGAATACTTGTTGTATTCTAAGATGATGTGTTTTACAAGTGCAAGTTGCTTCCCTATTTATAGCAAAAATCTAGCCTCAGCAATTAAATCCCACTTCCAGACCGAGGCCCAGCGCTTGAGCGCTGGGTTCTAGCGCTGCAGTGCTGGCTACTGCTTCTTCAACTTCAAGCTTTTCCTTCATTCTTCATGGTAGTGGGTTTTGAATACCATAAAAACCCACTTATCAGCCCTTTAATCAATTCTGAAACCTCTCCTCCACTATCATCAATCCTCCACTCATCCTTTAATCCTTTTTTTCCATGTTCTTAATTTAGAGAGTTGCTTCATATTCCTTTTTTTTACTTTTAGTCCTCTCTTGGTTAGCACTCCAATTCAAGCCCTTGAATTCTCTCAATCTTCACTTTTAGTCCTCCACTCTTGAACTTTCACATTTTGGACCTTGATTTCCTGAAACTTTACAAAGTGGTCCCTGGACAAAAATGATAACTAAACCAGCTTTTCCTAAAAATACAAAATAACTAGAAAAATTCCTAAAAATATAAAATAAAGCTAGAAAATCTAATAAAATCTAATCTACATGCAAAATGCAAAATAAATATAAAATCTACATAAAAACAATAAAAAAACCTACATGAGACTCAAAAATAATAAAATAAAAAGACTAAAAAGACCCTAAAATTATCATATAAAATCCACTCATCAGACCACTATACCCAACGACAGCTTGTCCTCAAGCGACAAAACTTAAAGAAAAACTCGTCCCTGAGTTTTGAGAAAGTTTTTATCCGATTGAAATATGATAATTTTCCAGAAAGCTTAGCGGATAAGGAAGACATGCATGTTTAATAGACAAAGAATCAAGAAAATTAGGCTTGGCTTTTAACATGTTTGAGTTCATCAATTAAGCTCACAAAATGATATTCTCCATGAAAACAAGAAAGCTCAATAATTCTGCCTATCATTCAAATCAAAATTGAAATAAAGCAACCAAGTGATTTTGAAGAGATTTTTAAGGTTGTAACTTGGCCAAAGGGTTGAAAAATTTTAAGGTATGGATTTCAAGAAATTGGCAACTCTAGTGGCTGACTCAGAAATTTGTTGCTAAGTGATTTTTTTCTTGACTAAGAGCTTCAACAATTCACACAAGGGTTCTCTCAATTTTTCCTTCTCTTCTCTTTTTTTTTTTTTTTTTTGAACAAAGTAGTGGAATGTATGGGATGAATGACTTGAATTTTACTCCCCTCATACTCTTTCTCACCCCACTACTTCATTATTTTTTTCCTAAGGCACATACCTTATTTTTTCCATTTTTTTTTTTTTTTTAGAGAGAATCCCTCAAACATAGCTCTAACAATTTCAGCACATGAATCACAATAACAACTTTTAAGAATTATCACACAAGTAGGCTCCAAAGAATGACTCTTTTAAGGCTCAAAAAGGGGCTACTAGTGGATATAACATTTCAAGCAAAAATCTGAGTTTTCAAAAATGCCTATAATCTCTTCTCAACTCACAAAGTGTACAAAACTCCAATCAACATGCAACACAAGGCAGAAAAATTTCACAATCAAGAATTCAGAGACCTCAGCTCTCAGAAAAAGATAGGGTAAGTGGTACCCTTTTTAGAACTCAGAAAAAGACTTTGCCAACAACCAAAACAATCAAGATATCAATAATCCTTTCTACAGCATGCAATCCTAACTGCTTTAAAACATATAACCTTTTCACAAAGCAGTTCAATCAGATAAAGCATTTCACAAAGCTAGAGCAACATTTAGAATGGATAATATACTCAAGACTCATGCGAAAAGAAAACAGAAAAACTAAACTAGAAATAAAACTAAAAACTATAAAAAGAAAAACAAAAACTAAGAAGCTGGTACAGTAACAAATTTTCCACAAAGTTCCAAGGGAACCTCAATGTAAAAAATTCAAATTGAACACTTAAGTTCAAGAGGGTTCTTCCTCTTTTTGGTACCTATCCAGTAACATTGAACAAACAAAAGTCTCACAAGTAGAAGCTTGCTTGACTTGTTAGTTCCAAAATCAGCACAAAAGATGGGTTGAAAAATTTGTGTCCACCTTTAAAAACAAGAATTCTTGAGTTCCCAAAAAAAAAATAACCATTGTAGAAACAAGGGAAAACTCAAAGAATCTAAAACTTTCAGAAAATGGTGAACACAAAATTTATTCAAAACTAAAAACAGCAAACAAAAACAAAACAGCAACACTGCCCGAGCTCCAGCGCTTGAGCGTTGGGGATGCCAACGCTTAGGCGCTGGATTAAAACAGAAACTGGGCAATCAGAGGTGCAAAGCAGGGGCCTAACGCTTGAGCGTTGGCCTCCAGCGCTGGAGCGCTGGCCTCTCCTGCAGCAAAAACATAGAGTTTTTTTCTTTATTTATTTACAAGAGTAGTACAGAAAATTAAAAGACAGAATTGAAACTATTCCTAAGTTGGGTTGTCTCCCAACCAGCTCATTGTTAAGGTCCGAGATAGACCCTTCCACTAATCACTTTTCAACCGGGGTCTATTACAAAATTCATTAGACCCCGCAAATCATGCATATTTTGGCACAAGTACAACATGGTGCCAAATGATTTTTCAGCTAACAAGGCAACAATATTCAAATTAAAAATGGAAGAGATAAATAAATTCTCCCTTCCCTGTTCTGTTCCTTGCTTTTTTGAACCTATAGCATAGGTTCCTTGAGGTTCTTCTTCCTCCATCTCCAATTTGTCTTTAAGGACAAATTCTACAATGGAGGTTTCTTTCACCTCCTCTTTTTGAACCACAAGTTCATTTTCATGAACAAGTGGTTGTTGTTCATCCCCGGGCTGCCTCATTAGAATGCCTTGTATCTTTACTTGTAGAATCTCCCTGGCCTTACATTCTTGCTCAGGACTTGGCAAAAATCCGGTTTTTCTCTTGCAATCTAAATCGGAGTAAAACTCGTCAATTAGAGTGAAGATATCCTGCTTCGTCTTCTCATATTCCTTTTCAACCTCAGCTCGGATTTTTGCCTCCCTTTGTTCGAATTTTTCAGCCATTGCTATACCTGCCAATACTCAGCAAACAAAATTAGTAGCACCAGTTCTTCACACAGATAATATTTTTTTTTTCTTTTTTCTTATATATACAAAAAGCACTAAACAAAATAATAAAAAGAACAAAACCTATCCCCGGCAACGGCGCCAAAAACTTGATAGCGGAAATCGCAAGTGCACGATTGTCTATCGCGTAGTAAAAAGATCGAACCCAAGGGATAGGTGTTCTTATTATTATAATATTTAGTACTTAAATAGAAAAAATAAAATGATATATTGTTGATGGTTGAAACAAGATATAGCAATGAAATAAAAAGAAATAAAGATGATGAAGCTTTAAGCATTTGGGTTGGTTTACATAGTCTATAAAAACATGCTAGCAATCTCTTACTAAATTCCTGAATTATAAATCCATTATCATGATGCTATAGCCTAGTGTAACTACAAGTTAATTCCTTAAGCATTGTAGATCTTTCTTTTTAATTACTAAACCCAATTCCTTGGCACCTAGTTAACTAAAGAAGAAGATGAAGAAGATGTTCAGGCCAACATAAAGTTACGTCCTTCCTAATTCCTTAGCGAAGTATACTTATAACCTTTTTTATTACCTAGTTCCCTTACTACTCACCAAATGGCCTTATGTAATAAGCAATAAGCAAAACCTCTTGTGATCATCAAGATAGAAATAAAGCATAAGGTAATTGGACAGGGCGACCGCCAAAGACTGCATAATAGGGGCGGTTAGGTTTCGGTTGGGGGCTTAGACTTTATAATGTATTGGGCTGATCCCGACGGCCCATAGAGTTTTACTCCCTATAAATAGCTAGGGGAGGCTACTGTAAAAAGGGGTGAACAACTTTTAATAAACAAAGAGAATATTCAGCTCTCGACTATTGTGTTATTTTCCTAGAACATTTTTGGCGCCGTCTGTGGGGAAGGTAAACCAAACTTTACGCACTCAACAACTAGCTATGTCAGGCACTGGCCGTCGTAGGGGAGGCCGCGGGCGTGGAGGACGAACGGTGGGCCGTCAGCCTGAACCGTCTCCCACGCCTCCGCCGACTCCTATCCCAAATCCAGGTTCGCCGCAGGGGGACGCGCAGGGTGACGGTGCGACCAGCCAGATTCCCTTCGCTGTTTCTATGGCTAAATGGAATCGGGTGTGTGGCGCCCTGGATTTTGTCCAACAGCAGAATCAGCATCTACAGGCCCAGTTGGAATATTTTCGTCAACAAAAGGACCCTGGTGTGGAGAGCCTTAGAGAAGCTGAGACTGTGGTCGATTTTCAACCCTTTTCGCCCGCCATTCAGGCGGTCCCTATCCCGGACGTGGTAAAACACTTGGTGTTAGACACGTACTCTGGTGACTCGGACCCAAAGGAACACTTACAGGCGTTTATGACCAAAATGGTGATTAGTCAGGCGACTGATACGGTACGCTGCAGATTGTTCCCATCAACACTGAAGGGGACGGCCTTGGCATGGTTTTCTAAATTACCAACACATTCCATAAGTAGCTTCACCGAGTTTTCATGTAAGTTCCTCTCACATTTTGCGGCAAGTAGGAGTCAGAGGGTAACGACGGGTGCATTATTCAACATTCGTCAGGGTGCGTCAGAAACACTGAAACAGTATATGGCGAGGTTCAACGCCACATTGGTACGAATCGAGGACCCCCCTCAAGAAACATGTGTGAATGCCTTTAAGCAAGGGTTGCGGGCGGGTGCGCTGAACAATAAGCTTAGTAGGCGCCCGCCACGCGACATGGCGGACCTCCGAGCTCGTGTCCACGACTTCATATTAGAGGAAGAGGATGACGAGCAGAAGAGAACACGGGATATGATGGACGCGCCACCTAGGAGGCAGGACGGGAAAGGAAAACAGGGGGAAGTGTTTGTGCAACGAGATGCTCCAAGGTCCAACCGAAGTAACCCATACCAAACTGCCGCCTTCGCTAATCAGCAACGCCGGAACTATGTAGCTCGCCCAGCAGCTGGGACACGGCCAGCGCCTCAACGCTAGGCGCCGCGGCCATTGGCGTCAGTACCTCGTTATTCTCCGGTAGCTCACCGGGCAAAGGTACCATTGGCGGTTGGACTCTCACAGATACTGACAGACAATAGAGAGACTAATTTGATCGCTCGCCCCTATCCTCCCAAGCGTCCCCCACCTAATGTCGATACTCGAAGATGGTGTGATTATCATGGCGTCCTGGGTCATGATACGGACGACTGCGTTACCTTACAGCGTGAGGTTGAGAGGTTGATAAAGGCGGGTCACCTGGGCCAGTATGTCAAGACAGTGTCCACTCCAGATGTAGGACGATCTGCGCAGACTTCTAGGCGTGGGAATTATGGTGATGCGGATGGAGAGGCGACAATAAGAGACCCGGCGGGAACTGTCAACTGCATCTCTGGAGGCTTCAATGATGAATCTAATGCAAGTCGCAAGAGGCATGTACGCTTGGCACATGCCGCAGTGCATACCGTTCAAGAGGAGAAATTCGGCTTCCAACACCCCAACATAATTTTCACCAGCGAGGATTTCAAAGGGGTGCTTCCACATAAGGGCGACCCGGTCGTAGTGCAGTTGCGAATCAACAACTATGATGTGAGACGAGTGCTTCTGGATCAAGGGAGTTCGGCAGACATAATATATGGCGATGCATTTGAGAAGATGGGTCTTACGGAAAGCGCGCTAACGCCTTATACGGGGTCGTTAATTGGGTTCACGGGCGAGCGGGTGGTACCTCGAGGATGTGTGGAGTTGAAGACAGTCTTCGGATCAGAAGGATTCGCTAAAACGGTCTTCGTTAAATACATCGTCCTATCGTGTAAGTCTTCTTATAATGCTTTAATCGGGCGTGACACTTTAAATCAGATCTGTGCAGTGATCTCAACAAAGCATCTCAAGGTGAAGTATCCATTGTCCAATGGGCGCGTCGGAACCCTGGCGGTTGACCAAATACGAGCGCAAGAGTGTTACAGGGAGAGCATGGTAGATTACGGGAGTTGATTTAGTCGGGCCATTCCCGCCCGCAAGGTCGCAATTTAAATACATCTTGGTGGTTGTGGATTATTTCACTAAATGGATAGAAGCAGAGCCTCTAGCAGCCATCACCTCTGAGAAGGTTAAAAAGTTTTATTTTCAAAGACTCATTTGCAGGTTTGGCGTACCTCAGGCAATCATCTCTGATAATGGGACTCAATTCTCTAGTCAAGCGACCAAGGATTTCTGCGAGGAGTGGGGAATTCAGAACCGCTTCACTTCGGTCGAGAACCCCCAGACCAATGGCCAGGCAGAGGCCGCCAATAAAGTTGTTCTAGCAGGATTAAAGAAACGTCTTGATGAAGCAAAGGGGCGTTGGTTGGAGGAATTGCCTATAGTTCTCTAGTCGTACAACACCACGCCTCAGTCGACTACTGGAGAAACGCCCTTCAGATTAACCTGTGGTACAGACGATATGCTGCCGGTCGAGATAAAAAACAAGGCATGGCGAGCGGTAGCTACCGACCCAGAACATAATCAAAATAACTTACTGGTTAGTCTGGACCTGGCTCCAGAAGTGAGGGAAGAGGCTCGCCTCAGGGGTGAAGCCATGAAACAGCGTATATCCAGGAGATATGATTCACGGGTTGTTCCGCGAGTAATGCGCGTTGGTGATTTGGTCTTGCGCAGGCGAACAGGTACCTCGGATGTCAACAAGCTAACACCTAATTGGGAAGGTCCTTTTAAGATCACAGAATCTCTGGGCAATGGGGCGTACCATTTGGCAGATTTGTTCGGCAAAAGAATCCCAAGGTCTTGGAATGCCACTCATCTTAGGCATTATTACAGTTAATTATGTATTTAGTTGGCGCCCTAGCTTTGGCGGCCAAGCTCTTCGCTCACAGTTATTTTATTTCTGACATCTCATTCCATTCAATAAAGGTAGCATTCTCAGTTTATGAAAGGATATAATTTTGGGCCAAAAGAAGGCCCAGCCCAAACATCTAAATTTCTTGCAGGTACAAAACGAGGGTGCGGAGGACTTTCCTAATAGTCTTACGGACTACCAAGGGCAAAGTCTGACGAGGTGACCCTCGTAACAAAATTCGGCCGCCCCATAGGTCAATATAATGCAAATGGGCGCTAATATGGGAGCGCCCGAATAAGCACGTTAGAAATCCGAGGCCCAGTGGCGGTCTAAATCCCAAGGCCATAAAATGGTCTAAATCTCAAGGCCCAGTAGTGGTCTCAATTCCAAGGCCCAGTGGCGGTCTAAATCCCAAGGCTCATAGAGGGTCTAAATTACATTTACCGATTAAGTGGTCCAGTAGCGACAAAATATATCTTTTCGCCGCTTCCAAGATGCCAAGGGGGAAATTGCACTCTCTAGCCTGGTGCACTGTCCCGTTTTCCAGGCGGGACGACGCGGTGCGTGAACGGTGGCTCTCTTGGAACGGTGGGGCGCGACCCTTGTGCAATACGGCGAAGAAAGCCCAGCCTTGATCGAAGACGATCGAGCACGTCTATTGAGCCAAGCCTCGGGCAACCCCAGTGGCCACTGGGATCTGAGCAAAAGTCTCACTGAGCAGAAGCCTCGCCAAGCGAGCAAAAGCCTTGATCGAATTAAATCAAGCCAAAGTCTCACCGGAATAAGGTCGAGCGAAAGCCCCGCCTTGAGCGGGCCAAAGCCTCATAACAGACAACTAGCACAAACACAGGGCGTGCGGGTCATCACGTGACTCATAAAATTTCTAGCCTCTGGCCGCCCTAGCTGCGTAAGACCGAGCACCCCCAAGCCTCGTTAGAAGAGCCATGCGAGTACGACTCGTTACGCCAGCGGAAACCATGCGTGCAACAAAGGTCCTATGGCGGCCTAGAGTATCACTTTTACCATGGCTCGTAGAAGCGCCCTCAAAGTTATTTCTTTCAAAACAATTTCCCCAGTGGCGATTTCAAACTTTATTTCTTTAAAAATAGTGGCCACGAGGCGCCCCTCAACTTTATTTCTTTCAAGATAATGGCCTAGAGGCGCCACCAAACTTGGTTTCTTTGAAACAATGATCCGAGGCAACTTTAAATTATTTCAAAATGGTCTAGTGGCGACCCAAAAGTTATTTCTTTCATCATAATGCCCCTGTGGCGCCTTCAAAAGTTATTTCTTTCAAAAAAAATTTTTTTTCGCTTAGTGGCCTAGACGCGCCCTCAATCTTCGTTCAAAGTAGTGGCCTAGAGGCGCCTTTCAACCTTATTTCTTTTACGATGGTCTAATGTTTTATAGTTTACGCCTATCCTCAATGGTTGATTTTAAACGTATGTTGAACAGATGTTGAGTTTCACGAGCAGATAGGTTGTGTAAACAACATGTGTTGGCAATTTAAGAGCATTATTTTACCAAGTGTTTTGACCAAATATGACGTGCTGTGCAAAAAAAAAAAAGTAGAGTGGACTAGACGGAAGAGATAACGAAAGAGATAACATTTCATTGCAGTTCATTGTAGTATGCAGGAAAGTACAAGGAAGAACATAGAAGGTAAACAAAACAAAGCAAACAATAGAAAGCAAGGCGACCGCCCATCAAGGTTGCTCAAGACTGCTCGCCATGCTCGCCTTCGGCTGGCCCATCAGAGGCTTCATCTTCTGAATCCTCGCCCTCAATTCCAGTATCGGTGACATTTTTCCACTTTCCCATTGCTGAGAGATCAGCTTTTTGAAAAAGGAATCGCACCTGAGCCTTAGCAACATTGAAGCCAATGACGTATTGCTTCAAACTTTCAGCTTCAAAGTCTTTTTCCAGAGTGGCTAAGTCTGCAGCGATTAAGGCGGCTTTCTCGTCGGCGACCCTTATCTTCTCCTCCGCCTCGGCGACCGTCTTGCCAGCATCTACCTTCATTTGTTATGCGCTCGCCTTGGCCTTGGCAACCGACTCTTCTAGAGCTTTGTTCTTGTTCCGAAACATGGCTTCTAAGTCTTGCTTCATTGCCAAGAACTCCGCGTCTCGCGTGGTCTTTTCGGCGGCCAAAGCCTCCTGGTGGCGAGCCTCCACATCAGCCATCTTTTTCTACCACTCAGCCTTTTCTGCCCTTAGAATTTCCAGTTCCGAAACCATTTCCCGGGAGAGGTTGGGGCAGATATTGGCATCCTCCAAGTCTTTCCGCTGCTGTTCAATGGTCGCTGATAATTTGGCAACCTTTGAGTTTAGAGACTGGACTTGTTGGGTGCGTTGGGCGAGCGCCTCTTGTGCTTCTTCATACTTTCTGATCGCTGTGTAACTCCAACTAATAGAAGCAAGATGGCCGCGCATGATCTTATCGCCCACGCCGCGCGGTACGGCGCTCACAGGGTGCGCCAAATACTTGTCGAAGCGCAGCGTATCCTCAAAATAGGAAAAGTCTTCAAATTTGGCGGCCTCCTCCGCCACGCCTACCGGCTGATCTTCCGTGGCGACAGCGTCATCGCCCTCTTCAGCGGCCTGCTCTTCAGTGACCACCTCTTTACCCTTGGGGGCGCGCTTAACTTTCCTCCGCTTCGCAGGCGGCCCGGTCTGGTCAGGAACAGATTTCCTCACTATCGCTTCAGAGTTTGGCATGGCCGAAGAAGGGGCACTTCGTGAAGGGACTTGGCGCGACCTCGTGGCAACAGTGGTGGTAGGGATCGCCGCGGGTATGGTGGATTCTTCAGCCGCCTTCTTTTTGGCTTCCTTAGCCAAACGGGCGAGATCAGCTCGAGAAATTTGGTGTCTTGTCACTGCAACAAACAAAACGATGAGAAAAATGTTAAGGGTGAAAAAGTATGTCAGACTAAAAGTTGTCGTATATGAAGATAAACTCACTTAAGTGATCCTCGGCGGTGCCTTTACTCTCTGCGTAAAGCAGCTCGCCGAGGTCGATCAGGGAGACGCCCCCCAAATACTTTATGATTGCCCAATCCTCCCAGGTAAGATGCCCGTCCTCTACACTAAGGGTGTACTTGGGCGACTGGTCCAGTATGGTGGGAATCGCATGACCCCATCATCGTCATGGCGAAGAAGACGAGGAATATCAGGGCTGTCGACGACCTTAAAAAATCGCGACTTCCACTGATCATGTGTGTTACTCTTCCAAGCCTTGATCCGGGCTTTCGAGGGCTTGGCGGTTAGGCCAACCCAAGAGCTGGTGGGTGCTACTGCTAATCCTTTCCTATTAGGCGGGATACATTTGTAAAAATAGAAAAAATACTCGTATTTAGGGATGATTCCTAAGGCTTCACAAAGGATTTCAAACCCTCGGATAAATCCCCAAGAGTTTGGAGTTAATTGAGATGGGGCGACTTGAAGAGCGTCAAGCACAGCGCAGAGGAAGGGTGAGAAGGGAAGGCGAATACGGAAATCTTCAAACATATAAAAATAAGCAAAGAAGAAATGTGGGGAACGGGCGGTCGCCCGGGCGTCACAGACGCGATCAGTTATGGCACAAGGGCGGGTAATAAGATTTGTGTCATAATTGTCATTACAGATACCGCCAAGGCGAGTAATGAAATCTTTCAGGTGTTGGGCGTCAGTAAAACAAGGCGGTACGGAGGTGACCTTCGTCGAGACAAGACCTTTTTGGACGAGCCTAGGAAGCGAATCCTCATAATTAAGGAGTTTGGTTTTAGGTGACAATGGCGCCTTGTTGGTGGGTGCCGCGGAGGTTCCGGCGCCGGATTGGTCACCGGAGGTGGCAAAAAGGGGTGTTTGTTCTGGAGTTGGGTGGTCATCGCTACTGGAAGAGGATGGGTTGACCGTTTCAGGGTCCATTCTAGGCTTCAAAGTGTGAAAGTAACAATTAAAGCAAGAAAAAGATCAAAGGAAACAGAAAACGTACTAATGGCTGAGAAGAAGAGAGTTTTGCGAGCAAGGTTGCACGTTGGCGCAACTCCGGCACGGAGGAAACAAGAAGCAGGGGCTGAAAGAGGAGTTAAAATTAGAGTTCGCGTACGGACAGACGAAATGCCAAGAAAGGAGAAAGCTCTGGTTAGGCAAGGTTTTATAGAGGAAAGGAGGAAGACGAAAGGGTGTAACGGTTGGAGCCCGCGAAAAGGAAATCAAGAGGGGATGTGAATTTCGAGGCATAGTTAAGTCCCATCATTGAAGTTACGTTTCCGAGGGTAATGATGGCTATTAAGGCAGAGACGGCGCGCGTGGGGTAGAACCCTAGGTGAGAAATCTTGGGATTGCCAAGGGTTGCAAGCATACAGTAAAGGAGGAAACGATGACGCGTGAGTAAGGCGATTGGAATTCCTTAAAATATCGGGCGAGGTGCAAATTAAGGTAAGTAATTCGAATTAATTGAGATTATTTAAAGATGATGGTGCGTTACTTTTGTAGCTGACACAGAAACAGGAACCAAAAGAGGGAGTAATTCGAAGAGACATTGCGTAAGGCGAGCCCCCTCTCGAAGTTCACAACGCTTCACAGCGGAGGATCTAAAGAAGCACTTACATCACTCACTACGTTCAAACCCGAGGCGACTCATTTCCTTATAAAGATGTACTCTTTTTCCTTCACCAGGTTTTTGTCCCACTGGGTTTTACCTGGGAAGGTTTTAACGAGGCATGCTTTATAAGGATGACCGCTCGAGGGAAATGCTAGTTGAGCTCATGTGGTGATCCCCACTATAGATTGATGTCAGTACAAGGCACGCGGCAAATATACAACACCCAGGGCGAGTCAAAGACACCTCACTCTCAGTTTTCGAGATCGTGTCTGGTGGGCCTGTGGGCTGGTGCTCACGGTTCGAAAATGTCAAAGGCGTTCTCTGAAGGCAGTGTGAAGACACTTCTCTTTCGCAACTCAAGATCGTGTCTTGTGGGCTTGTGGACAGGGCGACCGCCAAAGACTGCATAATAGGGGCGGTTAGGTTTCGGTTGGGGGCTTCCCTTGTTGAGCGGCGCGGAAAGCGCGTCGTGCGCCCACGACCGGTTAGAGCTTATCTAGACGGTAGGGGAAAACCTGTAATAGGCATAGGGCTTAGACTTTATAATGTATTGGGCTGATCCCGACGGCCCATAGAGTTTTACTCCCTATAAATAGCTAGGGGAGGCTACTGTAAAAAGGGGTGAACAACTTTTAATAAACAAAGGTTTCGGTTGGGGGCTTCCCTTGTTGAGCGGCGCGGAAAGCGCGTCGTGCGCCCACGACCGGTTAGAGCTTATCTAGACGGTAGGGGAAAACCTGTAATAGGCATAGGGCTTAGACTTTATAATGTATTGGGCTGATCCCGACAGCCCATAGAGTTTTACTCCCTATAAATAGCTAGGGGAGGCTACTGTAAAAAGGGGTGAACAACTTTTAATAAACAAAGAGAATATTCAGCTCTCGACTATTGTGTTATTTTCCTAGAACAGTAATAAAACATGAATGGAAATAATATTCAGAAATGTAAGAAAAACTAGAACATGTATTATAAACTAAAACAACCCAAAAACTTAAAGAAGAATTTAGCCAAACATGGCTAAAGGAGACATTGAATTACCCTGGATAGGAGCTCAAATATGGCTTCCCACAAGTCCTAGGAACAGTGCTCAAGAGGGAGAAAGAGAGAATACTTGTTTTATTCTAAGATGATGTGTTTTACAAGTGCAAGTTGCTTCCCTATTTATAGCAAAAATCTGGCCTCAGCAATTAAATCCCACTTCCAGACCGAGGCCCAGCGCTTGAGCGCTGGGTTCTAGCGCTGCAGCGCTGGCTACTGCTTCTTCAACTTCAAGCTTTTCCTTCCTTCTTCATGGTAGTGGGTTTTGAATGCCATAAAAACCCACTTATCAGCCCTTTAATCAATTCTGAAACCTCTCATCCACTATCATCAATCCTCCACTCATCCTTTAATCCTTTTTTTCCATGTGCTTAATTTAGAGAGTTGCTTCATATTCCTTTTTTTTACTTTTAGTCCTCTCTAGGTTAGCACTCCAATTCAAGCCCTTGAATTCTCTCAATCTTCACTTTTAGTCCTCCACTCTTGAACTTTCACATTTTGGACCTTGATTTCCTGAAACTTTACAAAGTGGTCCCTGGACAAAAATGATAACTAAACCAGCTTTTCCTAAAAATACAAAATAACTAGAAAAATTCCTAAAAATATAAAATAAAGCTAGAAAATCTAATAAAATCTAATCTACATGCAAAATGCAAAATCAATATAAAATCTACATAAAAACAATAAAAAAACCTACATGAGACTCAAAAATAATAAAATAAAAAGACTAAAAAGACCCTAAAATTATCATATAAAATCCACTCATCACAAACCATCTTGTTGCATTTACAGGATAGATACCACTAGTCACCATTCTCTGGCAGCACCTTAATCGTTCCAAGCACCACACAAGTACAGTTCTACAGGAATAACAAAACAACATTATGGAAATTTTGCAACACAAAAAAGTCCGTTAAACATAATATAGAAATTATAAAAGAAATCTCCTGACTATCTTTGATTTTTCAATTGTCTATGGAGAAGATATGATAAGAAAATCTTCTCGTGTAGTTTTGCTTAGATCTGGAAGTTGGCTCATAACTAGAGAGCCTAACTCAGTTGAATCATAGAACCTAATGAAAACGTAAAAATCATTAATATTATTTCACGATAATGAAAAAATAAAGTTTGGACATGGAATTTACTTTTTCTTGATGGCAGCAATTCCTGAATATCAGGGTGAAATAAAACCTTTGTTGCACCATAAGCAGAATTCAGACATGGGGTGTCTACATTTAAAATACGCACAAACATTATTTAAATTAAATTACCCAAACTTAAGGGAAATCAGAAAAAAAAAATTTAAATAAACATTATTACCAATCAGCCGTGAGCTCAATCTTAATAATCTTGTCACTCTTTCCATCTTTCTTGAACTGCTGCTCAGTTCCAACGCCAGTGAGAATCCCAATCACATGGTGGAAAAAAAAACACAAATTGTGAAAATGGGTATATGAAAAAACAAACACTGAGTGTAAAAAAATCAACTCAAACTATGAAATCTGACCAGCTAAATATTTCTTGTCGTAATCCTTGAACAATATGTCAGATATTGGAACAAAAGAGAAAGGACATTCAGTTGGTGGACATCAGTTCTAAGCTGAAAGTTCAGCTTAAAAGCATGTCTGGTGGTACGAAACTCACCAGTATTATTAACAACTCCAAAATGAGACATGGTATAAGTAGAACCCTCAGAGATCAATTGCTTAAACTTGTAGCTTAGGGTTTTGCGGGCAGATGCATGAATCCTGTCACCATTTTCATCCATCAGAACCATCTCAATACTAAAAGGTAACCTCGGATTATCAAAGCTTGGAACTTTCCGCAGATGAACAACCTTTACATTGATCCTCCATGTCTCTTTTTTGGGTGAAATGCTGGAAAGAGAATCAAAGTTCATGGCCATGGCTATAAGAAATTCTGGTAGACAAAGAATGAAGAATTGGTGAATAACAAAACATTGCAATAACCTATTTATAGAGAAACCACAAAGTATTTCATGAATGGCGCCATAATAAATTAGGGTTTCGAATTCAAATATAACAAACAGCACTGGAAAGCAAAAAATTGCATTGAGAAGGAGAAATAATTAGGGTCTTGAGTGGAAAAGGATAAAAAAACATAGGGAAATCAATTAGTGAGGTAAAGTGGGAAGATAAAAAAGGTTCAAGTATTAGCTGCAGTTAGATGATTAGGTTTCATGCATAATGCAATAGTGGAAAAAGGTTCATGTGATTGGTCAGTTGGGAGGTTTAGGGGAGGAGTTCATGGAAAGAGCCACTATGAGAAGAGAACTTCAAACCCTGCGTTCATGGAAAGAGCCACCCCTGTAAAGCATAAGAAAATTGAGAGTTTTTTCTAAACATTATAATTGCGTAGTTATAGAATAAGACAACAGCAAAACAATAGAACATTATATATACTTTGTTAGGTACCAATTCTACAATGAAAGATCTGGAAAGCCCTAAAAACATCATATGAAATTCAATCATCAGGCATCAAAGCAAAATTAACAAGAAAAGGTACCCAAAATAAAAAGCACTTAAACCCAATCAAAAAGTCTATCAAAGTCGCAAGATAAGCAAAACTTCAATAAATGTTCAACATAAAATTAATTAGATGAATATCCTATGAATGGATGGAGGAAAGATGTTTTCGCAACCATATATTTAGTCTAGCCAAATAAAAGATCTTGAGTAATATCCCTACTCAGAAAATGCACTAAGGTCAAAGAATAAAATGAGGGCATAGCAGAAAAATTTACTTGTAGCACCTACATGCATATTATTGACCCAAACATGGCATCCCCAACAATTGTGACAATAAGCCACTACCCTTATGACCTTATGTCAAGGGGATCGTGGTTCCATAAGGAACTAGCACAATCACTCAAGCATAGCTAGTAAATCCAATCACCTACAAGTGCTTCACCAAGATGTATCACAACTTACAAGGAAGTAAATGCATACCTATAAATCATTAAAGACGTGTTGAAAATTAATGAGTTGAGAAAGGATAAATTATTTTTTGAATGTATGGGAGTATGGAGTATACATAAATCATTAATTCATATTTATTGATGATTTAAGTTACCGCTAGCATCTACATATATTTACCTGTTTGAATCAAGTAGGCATATGAACAACAAAAGAAATTTATAGTAATACATGCAAAAATAATATATATTGGAAAATGATAAGGCCATGGCATCACTAATACTCAAACACACACAAAGCCCCAATTAAAATTAATTTCAGGATAAAATAGAATGACAAGAAGGGACCAATTCATCAATGTTTGTTCAACAAAAAGGGATGACAATACTTAATTTCCTTAGTTGTTTAGTAAAACTAATATTTTCATCTAAATCACCTTTATATATTCTTTTCTAAAACAAAAATTCTGATTAAATACTAAGGTTATGAAAGTTAAATACGTAGCATATAAATACACTATCATGAGAACTACAAGAGATAGATTATGTGTTTACCAAGTATTTTCTTTATTTAGAAGACAAAACTAAGATGTTTGTGCAAAATGTACATGAAGGAGTATACAAGAACGGATATCCATAGTTGTAGATGTTAGTTTTGTATGAAACTTGAGACATTTGAAATATAATGTGGTCACCTACAATTATTTTTTAACAAAACAAGATGTTATTCCATTCTTTGGATAGTTAATAAACAGTTAAAGTTGCCATGAAATTTGATATCTCACAACAAAGTAAAGCACTGATCAACTGTTTTAGTCTCACATTGCTAAAGCTTGGAGAAATATACAAGAACTCATATCCAAAGTTGTAGATGTTAGTTTTGTATGAAACTTGAGGCATTTAAAAGATTATGTTGCCACCTACAATTTTTGTTAGAGAGAGCAATACGTAATACCAATATTCGGATAGATAAAAAACACCTAAGGTTGCCATACGAAATATGTATTTTAGTTTAAAGGAATAATTGATCAACTATTTTTAGTCCCACATTGCTAAAACTTCCCCGTTCTTTCTTCTCCTTCCTCTATATAAAGGGAACTTCTTCTCATGTTTGATCATCCAAACATTCAAAGACTAAGGTCTAAGATTAAAATTACTTTGTTGTGAGGTGCGGCAAGGTCAAAGTCCTAGGAGACCTACGCAGTTAGATACTTTTCGAGTGCTCTGCATCGAGGTAAGTATTTATTTCATTTCTTCTTTATTTTAATTTTATCATTTTTTAATAAATCTAATATTTTATTTATGTGAATATTTTTTTCTTCTTTTTTTTTGAAAAATATTCTCTTCTTAATATTAAATACCCTATAAACATAAAATCATTATTAAATATTTTTTCATTACTCTATAAATATTTGTTTTGTCAAATTTATAGGATTTTTATATCAAAATTTGCAAGTAAAATTTTAGATAAATCTAAAAAAATAACTTGTTGTTAAATTCTTAGGGACATCCACATGAAATTTTATCCAATGACTAAACACAAAAATTATTTTCAGGTAGGAAATATCCGTTTTTGGACTAGACTTCAGGAACTCTTGTAGGAGATCTAAACTTCTTGAAGCATCACTCGAATGTCCACTTTTTCAATAGTATTTTGAACTCTAGACTTAAGGAGCGCAACACTAAAAAATGGACAGAAATAACAAGCAACTAGACGTTGTGCCGAAACTTTCTGTAATGGCTCCTTGGTACATATAGGTGAGGAAGAGAACCCTGAAGGTGGAAAAAATGTTTCGTCCCGTGATCAGAAATTAAAATGAGGGAATCTTACTTTGAAAATTAGCATGAATGCTAGAACTCCAGGGAGGGTGATTATAAAAGTTTGTGGACATTCTAGCTATGAGTGAGAATGAGAGTGATAAAAGCTCTAGTTTTCCATATGTCTACGGTGAACTGTATTTGGTAAACAACTAGACCGAAGGATAGTGTGAAAATGAGGAACTTCTAATCAAGTTTACATCGAATAGAATGTCAAATTAACCCCCACCTGTGTTGCCCATGTAAATTTAGGTTTTAAAGGTTCACCTGCAGGTCAAATTGGGGTTAATTTGACAGGTGGGGGGTTAATTTACCCCCCACCTAGTTATATAACTGGCAGGTGAACCTTTAAAACCTACACCTACATGGGCAACGCAGGTGGGGGGTTAATTTGACATTCTATTCGATGTAAACTTGATTAGAAGTTCCTCATTTTCACACTATCCTTCGGTCTAGTTGTTCACCAAATACAGTCCATCATAGACATATGGGAAATTAGAGCTTTTGTCACTCTCATTCTCTCTCATAGCTAGAATTTCCACAAACTTTTATAATCACCCTCCTTGGAGTTCTAGCATTCATGCTAATTTTCAAAGTAAGATTCCCTGCTTTTAATTTCTGATCACGGGACGAAACATTCTTTCCACCTTCAGGGTTCTCTTCCTCACCTATATATACCTAGGAGCCATTACAGAAAGTTTCGGCACAACATCTAGTTGCTTGTTATTTCTGTCCATTTTTTAGTGTTGCGCTCCTTAAGTCCAGAGTTCAAAATACTATTGAAAAAGTGGACATTCGGGTGATGCTTCAAGAAGTTTAGATCGCCTACAAGAGTTCCTGAAGGCTAGTCCAAAAAAGAATATTTCCTACATGAAAATAATTTTTGTGTTTAGTCATTGGATGAAATTTCATGTGGATGTCCATAAGAATTTAACAACAAGTTACTTTTTTAGATTTATCTAAAATTTTACTTGCAAATTTTGATATAAAAATCCTGTAAATTTGACAAAACAAATATTTATAGAGTAATGAAAAAATATTTGATAATAATTTTATGTTTATAGGGTATTTAAAATTAAGAAGAGAATATTTTTAAAAAAAAAGAAGAAAAAAAATTCACATAAATAAAATATTAGATTTATTAAAAAATGATAAAATTAAAATAAAGAAGAAATGAAATAAATAATTACCTCGATGCAAAGCACTCGAAAAGTCTCTAACTGCGTACGTCTCCTAGGACTTTGACCTTGCCGCACTTCACCAACACTCCAAAAGTTTACACTAGCACGTAGGCTAGTGCAAAGCAAAAAACCCAATGGATATAAAATAGATCTCTAAAAATCTTGAACTATGCTACAAACTCTGTGTTTTTACACTATGTCTGTGTGATCCAAAACACTCAAAGTAATTTTAATCTTAGACCTTAGTCTTTGAATTTTTTGGATGATCAAACATGAGAAGAAGTTCCCTTTATATTGAGAAGGAGAAGAAAGAACGGGGAAGTTTTAGCAATGTGGGACTAAAAATAGTTGACCAATTATTCCTTTAAACTAAAATACATATTTCGTATGGCAACCTTAGGTGTTTTTTATCTATCCAAATATTGGTATTACGTGTTGCTCTCTCTAACAAAAATTGTAGGTGGCAACATAATCTTTTAAATGCCTCAAGTTTCATACAAAACTAACATCTACAACTTTGGATACGAGTTCTCGTATATTTCTCCATGAACATGTTGCGTCAATGTCTTGAGTTTGTCTTCTAAATAGAAATCCACTTAGTTAACATATAATTTAGCAGTTGGAGTTCTCATGAGAGTTGTATAACTTTGTTCTAACTTTCCGACAAGATAAACATTTCCTCAATATACTTTTTTAAAACAGCACAAATTTCCTTTATCAAAAACTTGTGCAATTCATTCATATTTAATTCCTTTTTAGCTGAAATTTATAAACGGAGACTAATGCCAGTCAAATAAGGTTATAAAGTGATGAAGTCATTTTACACCTTCCTTTTTTGTCATTTTTTAGATTTATTCTTAATTTCGGTTTTATACTTTAAATTTGTTTCATTTTAGTTATTTCAATAGAAAGGAAAATTAAGAGATAAAATAAAAATATTAAAACAGATTAAAAGTAAAATAAAATAAAAGTCGGTTAAAATTGAAAGCTGAGACATAGTTACGTATTTATGAAGAACATGTTCAATAAAAAGGCATTTTAACGGCAACAATGTTAAACTCATTTTTACATTTTACATATTCATACCTTTCAGAAAGATGGTGATAATATCACTCTAGATCTTCAAGACCACACATGTTCTAGAACAACAACAGGTGTCGTTTACTTGTATCCAACAAGGAAATCATAAATAGATCTGATGCGCGTGTGAGTTGCATGATAAATGTCTTATTTTGTGAAAAGTCAAGTGTTTTTTGATAGATGAGCCACTTGTGTACCAAATAATATACATTGAATTAATAAGAGTAACCAATTCACCCTTATCAACATACAACTTCAGTATCCAGAATGTAAGATCACGTCATATCCAGAATGCTATACTTTATGTTGCATTAAAAAGGAATAATGCTAACTTGTCTCTTGTTTGGATGTCGGAAAAAGTTATTGCCCCTACTCGAGAGGATGTGATTGATGTCTTAAATAGTCTCCTTATTAGTGAACTGATGACAGGATTTTATATGATATTTTTAGGGTGTTTTTAGTCTTTTTATTATATTATTTTTGAGTCACATATAGGATTTTTATTATTTTTGGAGGGATAAACGACATAAACTTCTTTTTGGTGTGCTCCATATACAACTTTTTCCTCCACTTAGGTGGCATTCTGAAAAATACTTCATATCTTTCTTCTTTGATTCATCAAGTTTTCTGAAACTCCACGGTTAATAATCTTAATTTTCCTCACACTCATATAATCCAATTAATGTAACTGTTTCAATAACCATTTCAAAAAAATACAACTATATTGAGCTTTTTATTTTTCCATTGTTTGACCAAAATAAGAGAGGCCAACTTATAGTGCAAAATATTGTGTCTGCTTTTCCACTTGTAAAGATCATAGCATAAAACAGAACTACAGTGGTGTGTGCGTCATTATTGTGTACGAAAGAATTTCTATTTCATATGGTCAAATATAATACCAAAAAATAGCATCAACATCGGAGACGAGTTGATTCTAAAAGCAAACACCTAAATTTAGACTATGCGTAGAAATATTATAACTCTTAATGAAGTTTTATTTTAACAAACACATCTTTGAAATTTGTACGAAAAGGAACCTAAAATGCAAAGCACAAAAACCCAAAATATTCTATATAAAAAAAGCTAAAATTTCAATAAATGTTCAATATCAAATGAAATAAATCAGTGTGCTACGCATGGATGGGGGAAAGAGGTTTCCCCAACCACGATACCTACCCAAAGCAAAGATCATGATTAATCTCCCTGCTTACAAAAAGCACAAAGGTTAACGGATAAAATGAGGGCATTGATAAGCCAAATCTGCAAGTGTACGGTTGATTATCGAAGTAATATAAAAGATATCGTCTCCACAGGGATTCGTTGATTTTATAATTGGTTTTTCCGAGTTGGTAAAATAAAAGATGTTTTGTTTTGATATTGTGATAGAAAAAGACTAAAAGCAATAAAATGATAAAAATGATAAAACAAGTATTTGGGTTGAATTTCACTTCACTTAACTTAGCTTTTCAGAATCACTTTTACACATGAAATTAAAACTAGTTCTTAGGTGCTTTAGCCTAGGATTTCTATTTGTTAATGCCTTAATCAAATATAACTTTCAATCCAATTACTAAGCCTAATACCTTAGTGATTAGTTAATCAAATTGAAGCATTAGTGTTCTTAGTTCTAGCCAACACAATTGGTTTCCATCCTTATACCTAAGTGATGAATAATCCATTAATTTAATCTAATTTCCCTCAAATCCTACCAATTACCATTGTGCAAGAATTGAGCAAAGTGAACTTGTGTGCACCAAGATTAATTAAGCATGGGAAGAAAATACTAAGAACAAGAAATTCATTCATATATAAAGATTAAGACTTACAGCATAGTTTTATGAAGATTCATAACAACCCAAATATAAGAGAAATTAGGCTAGCATGGCTAAGAGAATCATAAAGAGAAAAACCAGAATTGGGAGCTCAAAGAGGCTTCCCACAAGTCTAGGAAATTGCTCTGAACCAAGAAGAAAGATGGTATGAAGGGTGTGAAAGGTGTGTTTACAAAGGAAAGCAAAGGCCCTATTTATAATAAAACCTGCCACGTCCCAACGCTCAAGCGTTGGGTTCCCAACGCTTGAGCGTTGGCACGGCTGATGCTTCATCTCCTTGCTGTTTTGTTTTCCCTCTTGATGAGGTTTCATGGCCCTCAATGGCATTGATGTAGCCACATTCTTGTCCCTTATTAACTTCTGAAACCTCCCTTCCTCATCAATTCTCCACTCTTGGCATGTTTCACATGTGCCAATTAGAAATGGTGCTTCATTTTCAGTCCTTCATTTCTAGCAATTTGCACTTTGGTCCCCACAAATATGCTTAATTTAACCAGTCTCCTAAAAAGACTAAAAACTAATAAAAATACCTAAAATTATATAAATAAAGCTTAAAAACAAATAAAAGCTAATCTACATGCAAATGCAAAAATAAATAGAAAATCTAAATAAAAAGAATAAAAACCTATATGAGACTCAATACAAATAAAATAAAATAAACTAAAAAGACCCTAAAAACATCATATGAAATCCAGTCATCAGGAATCAAAGCAAAATTAACAAGAAAAGGTACCCAAAATAAAAAGCACTTAAACCCAATCAAAAATCTTTCAAAGTCGCAAGATAAGCAAAATTTCAATAAATGTTCAACATAAAATTAATTAGATGTATATCCTATGAATGGATGGAGGAAAGATGTTTTCGCAACCATATATCTAGCCAAATAAAAGATCTTGAGTAATATGCCTACTCAGAAAATGTACTAAGGTCAAAGAATAAAATGAGGGCATAGCAGAAAAGATTACTTGTAGCACCTACATGCATATTATTGGCCTAAACATGGCATCCCCAACAATTGTGACAATAGGCCACTACCCTTATGACCTTATGTCAAGGGGATCATTGTTCCACAAGGAACTAGCACAATAACTCAGGCATAGCTAGTAAATCCAATCACCTACAAGTTCTTCACCGGGATGTATCACAACTCACAAGGATGTTAATGCATACCTATAAATCATTAAAGACGTGTTCAAAATTAATGAGTTGAGAAAGGATAAATTATTCTTCGAATTTTTTGGAATATGGAGTATACATAGATCATTAGGTATATTGGAATCAGGTAGGCATATGAACAACAAAAGAAATTTATAGTAATACATGCAAAAATAATATATATTGGAAAATGATAAGGCCATGGCATCACTAATACTCAAACACACACAAAGCCCCAATTAAAATTAATTTCAGGATAAAATAGAATGACAAGAAGGGACCAATTCATCAATGTTTGTTCAACAAAAAGGGATGACAATACTTAATTTCCTTAGTTGTTTAGTAAAACTAATATTTTCATCTAAATCACCTTTATATATTCTTTTCTAAAACAAAAATTCTGATTAAATACTAAGGTTATGAAAGTTAAATACGTAGCATATAAATACACTATCATGAGAACTACAAGAGATAGATTATGTGTTTACCAAGTATTTTCTTTATTTAGAAGACAAAACTAAGATGTTTGTGCAAAATGTACATGAAGGAGTATACAAGAACGGATATCCATAGTTGTAGATGTTAGTTTTGTATGAAACTTGAGACATTTGAAATATAATGTGGTCACCTACAATTATTTTTTAACAAAACAAGATGTTATTCCATTCTTTGGATAGTTAATAAACAGTTAAAGTTGCCATGAAATTTGATATCTCACAACAAAGTAAAGCACTGATCAACTGTTTTAGTCTCACATTGCTAAAGCTTGGAGAAATATACAAGAACTCATATCCAAAGTTGTAGATGTTAGTTTTGTATGAAACTTGAGGCATTTAAAAGATTATGTTGCCACCTACAATTTTTGTTAGAGAGAGCAATACGTAATACCAATATTCGGATAGATAAAAAACACCTAAGGTTGCCATACGAAATATGTATTTTAGTTTAAAGGAATAATTGATCAACTATTTTTAGTCCCACATTGCTAAAACTTCCCCGTTCTTTCTTCTCCTTCCTCTATATAAAGGGAACTTCTTCTCATGTTTGATCATCCAAACATTCAAAGACTAAGGTCTAAGATTAAAATTACTTTGTTGTGAGGTGCGGCAAGGTCAAAGTCCTAGGAGACCTACGCAGTTAGATACTTTTCGAGTGCTCTGCATCGAGGTAAGTATTTATTTCATTTCTTCTTTATTTTAATT
Organism: Acmispon strigosus; assembly: GCA_030819835.1. NCBI lineage: Eukaryota > Viridiplantae > Streptophyta > Magnoliopsida > Fabales > Fabaceae > Acmispon > Acmispon strigosus. The sequence goes on along the minus strand of JAUAMA010000007.1, from coordinate 16,631,369 downwards.
TTATCATTTTTTAATAAATCTAATATTTTATTTATGTGAATATTTTTTTCTTCTTTTTTTTTGAAAAATATTCTCTTCTTAATATTAAATACCCTATAAACATAAAATCATTATTAAATATTTTTTCATTACTCTATAAATATTTGTTTTGTCAAATTTATAGGATTTTTATATCAAAATTTGCAAGTAAAATTTTAGATAAATCTAAAAAAATAACTTGTTGTTAAATTCTTAGGGACATCCACATGAAATTTTATCCAATGACTAAACACAAAAATTATTTTCAGGTAGGAAATATCCGTTTTTGGACTAGACTTCAGGAACTCTTGTAGGAGATCTAAACTTCTTGAAGCATCACTCGAATGTCCACTTTTTCAATAGTATTTTGAACTCTAGACTTAAGGAGCGCAACACTAAAAAATGGACAGAAATAACAAGCAACTAGACGTTGTGCCGAAACTTTCTGTAATGGCTCCTTGGTACATATAGGTGAGGAAGAGAACCCTGAAGGTGGAAAAAATGTTTCGTCCCGTGATCAGAAATTAAAATGAGGGAATCTTACTTTGAAAATTAGCATGAATGCTAGAACTCCAGGGAGGGTGATTATAAAAGTTTGTGGACATTCTAGCTATGAGTGAGAATGAGAGTGATAAAAGCTCTAGTTTTCCATATGTCTACGGTGAACTGTATTTGGTAAACAACTAGACCGAAGGATAGTGTGAAAATGAGGAACTTCTAATCAAGTTTACATCGAATAGAATGTCAAATTAACCCCCACCTGTGTTGCCCATGTAAATTTAGGTTTTAAAGGTTCACCTGCAGGTCAAATTGGGGTTAATTTGACAGGTGGGGGGTTAATTTACCCCCCACCTAGTTATATAACTGGCAGGTGAACCTTTAAAACCTACACCTACATGGGCAACGCAGGTGGGGGGTTAATTTGACATTCTATTCGATGTAAACTTGATTAGAAGTTCCTCATTTTCACACTATCCTTCGGTCTAGTTGTTCACCAAATACAGTCCATCATAGACATATGGGAAATTAGAGCTTTTGTCACTCTCATTCTCTCTCATAGCTAGAATTTCCACAAACTTTTATAATCACCCTCCTTGGAGTTCTAGCATTCATGCTAATTTTCAAAGTAAGATTCCCTGCTTTTAATTTCTGATCACGGGACGAAACATTCTTTCCACCTTCAGGGTTCTCTTCCTCACCTATATATACCTAGGAGCCATTACAGAAAGTTTCGGCACAACATCTAGTTGCTTGTTATTTCTGTCCATTTTTTAGTGTTGCGCTCCTTAAGTCCAGAGTTCAAAATACTATTGAAAAAGTGGACATTCGGGTGATGCTTCAAGAAGTTTAGATCGCCTACAAGAGTTCCTGAAGGCTAGTCCAAAAAAGGATATTTCCTACATGAAAATAATTTTTGTGTTTAGTCATTGATGAAATTTCATGTGGATGTCCCTAAGAATTTAACAAGTTACTTTTTTAGATTTATCTAAAATTTTACTTGCAAATTTTGATATAAAAATCCTGTAAATTTGACAAAACAAATATTTATAGAGTAATGAAAAAATATTTGATAATAATTTTATGTTTATAGGGTATTTAAAATTAAGAAGAGAATATTTTTAAAAAAAAAAGAAGAAAAAAAATTCACATAAATAAAATATTAGATTTATTAAAAATGATAAAATTAAAATAAAGAAGAAATGAAATAAATAATTACCTCGATGCAAAGCACTCGAAAAGTCTCTAACTGCGTACGTCTCCTAGGACTTTGACCTTGCCGCACTTCACCAACACTCCAAAAGTTTACACTAGCACGTAGGCGAGTGCAAAGCAAAAAACCCAATGGATATAAAATAGATCTCTAAAAATCTTGAACTATGCTACAAACTCTGTGTTTTTACACTATGTCTGTGTGATCCAAAACACTCAAAGTAATTTTAATCTTAGACCTTAGTCTTTGAATTTTTTGGATGGTCAAACATGAGAAGAAGTTCCCTTTATATTGAGAAGGAGAAGAAAGAACGGGGAAGTTTTAGCAATGTGGGACTAAAAATAGTTGACCAATTATTCCTTTAAACTAAAATACATATTTCGTATGGCAACCTTAGGTGTTTTTTATCTATCCAAATATTGGTATTACGTGTTGCTCTCTCTAACAAAAATTGTAGGTGGCAACATAATCTTTTAAATGCCTCAAGTTTCATACAAAACTAACATCTACAACTTTGGATACGAGTTCTCGTATATTTCTCCATGAACATGTTGCGTCAATGTCTTGAGTTTGTCTTCTAAATAGAAATCCACTTAGTTAACATATAATTTAGCAGTTGGAGTTCTCATGAGAGTTGTATAACTTTGTTCTAACTTTCCGACAAGATAAACATTTCCTCAATATACTTTTTTAAAACAGCACAAATTTCCTTTATCAAAAACTTGTGCAATTCATTCATATTTAATTCCTTTTTAGCTGAAATTTATAAACGGAGACTAATGCCAGTCAAATAAGGTTATAAAGTGATGAAGTCATTTTACACCTTCCTTTTTTGTCATTTTTTAGATTTATTCTTAATTTCGGTTTTATACTTTAAATTTGTTTCATTTTAGTTATTTCAATAGAAAGGAAAATTAAGAGATAAAATAAAAATATTAAAACAGATTAAAAGTAAAATAAAATAAAAGTCGGTTAAAATTGAAAGCTGAGACATAGTTACGTATTTATGAAGAACATGTTCAATAAAAAGGCATTTTAACGGCAACAATGTTAAACTCATTTTTACATTTTACATATTCATACCTTTCAGAAAGATGGTGATAATATCACTCTAGATCTTCAAGACCACACATGTTCTAGAACAACAACAGGTGTCGTTTACTTGTATCCAACAAGGAAATCATAAATAGATCTGATGCGCGTGTGAGTTGCATGATAAATGTCTTATTTTGTGAAAAGTCAAGTGTTTTTTGATAGATGAGCCACTTGTGTACCAAATAATATACATTGAATTAATAAGAGTAACCAATTCACCCTTATCAACATACAACTTCAGTATCCAGAATGTAAGATCACGTCATATCCAGAATGCTATACTTTATGTTGCATTAAAAAGGAATAATGCTAACTTGTCTCTTGTTTGGATGTCGGAAAAAGTTATTGCCCCTACTCGAGAGGATGTGATTGATGTCTTAAATAGTCTCCTTATTAGTGAACTGATGACAGGATTTTATATGATATTTTTAGGGTGTTTTTAGTCTTTTTATTATATTATTTTTGAGTCACATATAGGATTTTTATTATTTTTGGAGGGATAAACGACATAAACTTCTTTTTGGTGTGCTCCATATACAACTTTTTCCTCCACTTAGGTGGCATTCTGAAAAATACTTCATATCTTTCTTCTTTGATTCATCAAGTTTTCTGAAACTCCACGGTTAATAATCTTAATTTTCCTCACACTCATATAATCCAATTAATGTAACTGTTTCAATAACCATTTCAAAAAAATACAACTATATTGAGCTTTTTATTTTTCCATTGTTTGACCAAAATAAGAGAGGCCAACTTATAGTGCAAAATATTGTGTCTGCTTTTCCACTTGTAAAGATCATAGCATAAAACAGAACTACAGTGGTGTGTGCGTCATTATTGTGTACGAAAGAATTTCTATTTCATATGGTCAAATATAATACCAAAAAATAGCATCAACATCGGAGACGAGTTGATTCTAAAAGCAAACACCTAAATTTAGACTATGCGTAGAAAGATTATAACTCTTAATGAAGTTTTATTTTAACAAACACATCTTTGAAATTTGTACGAAAAGGAACCTAAAATGCAAAGCACAAAAACCCAAAATATTCTATCTAAAAAAAGCTAAAATTTCAATAAATGTTCAATATAAAATGAAATAAATCAGTGTGCTACGCATGGATGGGGGAAAGAGGTTTCCCCAACCACGATACCTACCCAAAGCAAAGATCATGATTAATCTCCCTGCTTACAAAAAGCACAAAGGTTAACGGATAAAATGAGGGCATTGATAAGCCAAATCTGCAAGTGTACGGTTGATTATCGAAGTAATATAAAAGATATCGTCTCCACAGGGATTCGTTGATTTTATAATTGGTTTTTCCGAGTTGGTAAAATAAAAGATGTTTTGTTTTGATATTGTGATAGAAAAAGACTAAAAGCAATAAAATGATAAAAATGATAAAACAAGTATTTGGGTTGAATTTCACTTCACTTAACTTAGCTTTTCAGAATCACTTTTACACATGAAATTAAAACTAGTTCTTAGGTGCTTTAGCCTAGGATTTCTATTTGTTAATGCCTTAATCAAATATAACTTTCAATCCAATTACTAAGCCTAATACCTTAGTGATTAGTTAATCAAATTGAAGCATTAGTGTTCTTAGTTCTAGCCAACACAATTGGTTTCCATCCTTATACCTAAGTGATGAATAATCCATTAATTTAATCTAATTTCCCTCAAATCCTACCAATTACCATTGTGCAAGAATTGAGCAAAGTGAACTTGTGTGCACCAAGATTAATTAAGCATGGGAAGAAAATACTAAGAACAAGAAATTCATTCATATATAAAGATTAAGACTTACAGCATAGTTTTATGAAGATTCATAACAACCCAAATATAAGAGAAATTAGGCTAGCATGGCTAAGAGAATCATAAAGAGAAAAACCAGAATTGGGAGCTCAAAGAGGCTTCCCACAAGTCTAGGAAATTGCTCTGAACCAAGAAGAAAGATGGTATGAAGGGTGTGAAAGGTGTGTTTACAAAGGAAAGCAAAGGCCCTATTTATAATAAAACCTGCCACGTCCCAACGCTCAAGCGTTGGGTTCCCAACGCTTGAGCGTTGGCACGGCTGATGCTTCATCTCCTTGCTGTTTTGTTTTCCCTCTTGATGTGGTTTCATGGCCCTCAATGGCATTGATGTAGCCACATTCTTGTCCCTTATTAACTTCTGAAACCTCCCTTCCTCATCAATTCTCCACTCTTGGCATGTTTCACATGTGCCAATTAGAAATGGTGCTTCATTTTCAGTCCTTCATTTCTAGCAATTTGCACTTTGGTCCCCACAAATATGCTTAATTTAACCAGTCTCCTAAAAAGACTAAAAACTAATAAAAATACCTAAAATTATATAAATAAAGCTTAAAAACAAATAAAAGCTAATCTACATGCAAATGCAAAAATAAATAGAAAATCTAAATAAAAAGAATAAAAACCTATATGAGACTCAATACAAATAAAATAAAATAAACTAAAAAGACCCTAAAAACATCATATGAAATCCAGTCATCAGGAATCAAAGCAAAATTAACAAGAAAAGGTACCCAAAATAAAAAGCACTTAAACCCAATCAAAAATCTATCAAAGTCGCAAGATAAGCAAAATTTCAATAAATGTTCAACATAAAATTAATTAGATGTATATCCTATGAATGGATGGAGGAAAGATGTTTTCGCAACCATATATCTAGCCAAATAAAAGATCTTGAGTAATATGCCTACTCAGAAAATGTACTAAGGTCAAAGAATAAAATGAGGGCATAGCAGAAAAGATTACTTGTAGCACCTACATGCATATTATTGGCCTAAACATGGCATCCCCAACAATTGTGACAATAGGCCACTACCCTTATGACCTTATGTCAAGGGGATCATTGTTCCACAAGGAACTAGCACAATAACTCAGGCATAGCTAGTAAATCCAATCACCTACAAGTTCTTCACCGGGATGTATCACAACTCACAAGGATGTTAATGCATACCTATAAATCATTAAAGACGTGTTCAAAATTAATGAGTTGAGAAAGGATAAATTATTCTTCGAATGTTTTGGAATATGGAGTATACATAGATCATTAGGTATATTGGAATCAGGTAGGCTTATGAAAAACAAAAGGAATTTATAGTAATACATATCAAAATAATGTATATTGGAAAATGATAATGCAATGGCGTCACTATTACTCAAACACGCACGATGCCCCAATTGAAATTAGTTTAAGGATACGATAGAATGACAAGAAGGGACCATTTCCTCAATGTTGTTTCAACAAAAAGGGATGAAAATACTTAATTTCCTTAGTTGTTTAGTAAAAGTAATATTTTCGTCTAAATCACCTTTATAGACTTTTTTCGAAAACCAAAATTCTGATTTCATACTTAGATTATGAAAGTTAAATATGTAGCGTCTAAATAACCTATCATGAGAACTACAAGAGATAAATTATGTGTTTACCAAGTATGTTCTTTATTTAGAAGACAAAACCAAGATGTTTGTGCAATATGAACATGAAGGAGTATTCAAGAACGCATATCAATAGTTGTAGATGTTAGTTTTCTATGAAACTTGAGGCATAATATTTCTTACTTATTTTTTATCTACTCTCATCTCTTTCATGTGAATGTGAGTGAAATGAATTTGAACTCATCTTTTTCCAAAGTACAAAACAATGAGGATACTTATTATTTTGTGGGGGCAATTATTTACTGAATATTCTAAAAATGTAGAGTATATGTAGTATTTTTTCTTGAAAAATGAAAAATCTTGTGGGGGAACTTGCCCCCCTCAAGTCCTATGTGGATCCGTCCCTGCTTATTACTCCTCTGTCCCAAATTATTAGGTTCTTTAGAGACAAACTTGGTGTCCCAAATTATAAAACCCTTCTAGATTTCAAAAAAAAAATTAAGTTTTTCCTTTTTTACCCCTTGCATTCATTATATTTTCAATTCCAAAACTTAAATTATCACATCTACTAATTACTTCTCTTTCATGTTTCCCAACCAACCTTTGATATATCCAATACTAACATAGGGGCATATATGGACGATTTGTACAAAAAATAACAAAACCAAGATATTAATTAGCTTATTACATGTTTTCTTAATAAGCGTGATTGTCTAAACAGGTCCTTATAATTTGGAACGGAAGAGTAGCATAAATCATTGTAACCAATTTTGTTGTTGACATCTATATGTAAAAAATTTAATTTCGGAAAGTAAAAGTCATTAAGTTTTCCATCGGTAATGTAAAAAATTAATTTGGGTTATTATAATTGATATATTAGAGTAAAATCAATGTGTACGATAAGTTACTAAACAGGTAATTTTTTTCTTTTGAAAATAAGTTTGGATCTAAACCATTATAAAGAAAAAATATAACTATTTCAGAAGGTTTACTTAATTACAAATTACACTTTCAGAATTTAGGAATAGTTTTCAAAATCTTTAGCAAGTGAGGTTTAAATTAAAATTAAGAAAAAGCTAACGAATATTTAGAGATATTTAATGAATACGTGGTTTGAATTTAACATAAATGAGCATCTATTTCATAATTAGGTTATTAATATATTACTTTAAAGTAAAATTTATTTCTTGCAACTACGAAGGAAGAAAATGGCTTGGAATGAATTGCTTATATTTAACCCCAAAAAGAATGAATTGGTTCAATTGTTTTATCCATCATGTAAATTACTTTTTATGGTTACAAAGGCAAATACTATAAAAAAAATTAAGTTTAATATATTTAAAAAAATTGAGTGCATGAGGATAGAAAAAAATTCATTCGTAGAACATAAAGAAATATTAGAATAATAAACGGCGATATTTAATTAATGAAAATAGATGCAAAGTTACAACATATATGTACCATGGCTAAACTCATTGAAAATAATTGAGTAGTTTTTAAACTATTTAGCAAAAGAGATTTAAATTTAAATTAAGAATAACTAACAACTATTTATTGAAAATGAGGATTTGGTTTAAGATATATGAACAATTATTTGATTTTTGTGTTAAACATATATATTACATTGAAGTAATATATAGTTATAGAACGGGGCAAGAGGAAAAAGAATTGGAAAACTTCTACATTTTAAAATATTTTAGTGAATGAAGATTGAATGATGATTATGGTTAAAAAGGAAAATACTATCACAAAATCATTCGTTCATAGATCAAAATAAGAAACCAATATCAAAAAAAATATGTGAATGATAAACGGCGAGATAATAACATCATCAACCATTACTAAAAAAATTATTATCGACGACAATCTTTCATAATTAATGCGCAAAATTTAAAAGCCAAAATATTGCCAAATAAAGGCCGCAAAATTAAGGCCAAGATTAAAGAGATCCACAAATTATCATGAAAACATATAGCTTTTTCATCATCAATAACAACAACATCACTGATCTAGTCCTGTAAAATGAGACTGATTTAATTAAATAACTTTTTAAAACAAACAATAAATAAACACAATCTTTGAAGTGGGAGATTAAACCTAATGGTCAACAGTTTCATCACCCTTAGTAAGCAACAAACCTTCATTTTAAATTATTTTAAATCATCTAAAAATCACAGTATGCCAAAATGTGAAAACAAATCAAGATTATTATTATATTCACCCTAGGTTCAGCAGTCATGGTATTGAACTGGTTGATTATCTCACGTTCCTTACAATTTTTCTTGACACGATAGGATTGCTCAAACTTGGAGTTGGAAGACATCTTGACATCAATCTTGAACAAAAACGTCTTGTCCAGAAGGTTGTTTAGCTCATCAGGAAGCTTTGCTTCCTTAGATTTTTCAGCATTCTAATTAAATCATATCAAAAAACATGCAAATGAGAACTCAAATTGACAAAGCGACTTTAAAGGAAGATTAATAATATAAATTGCAGCCACCATGTTGTGGTGGTAAAAAATGAAGTCGGTAATTGTAAAATGACGGAAAAATGAGTTTGATTTCCAGTAACCCTATAGGACAAACCATCTTGTTGCATTTACAGGATGGATACCACTAGTCACCATTCTCTGGCAGCACCTTAATCGTTCCAAGCACCACACAAGTACAGTTCTACAGGAATAACAAAACAACATTATGGAAATTTTGCAACACAAAAAAGTCCGTTAAACATAATATAGAAATTATATAAGAAATCTCCTGACTATCTTTGATTTTTCAACTGTCTATGGAGAAGATATGATAAGAAAATCTTCTCGTGTAGTTTTGCTTAGATCTGAAAGTTGGCTCATAACTAGAGAGCCTAACTCAGTTGAATCATAGAACCTAATGAAAACGTAAAAATCATTAATATTATTTCACGATAATGAAAAAATAAAGTTTGGACATGGAATTTACTTTTTCTTGATGGCAGCAATTCCTGAATATCAGGGTGAAATAAAACCTTTGTTGCACCATAAGCAGAATTCAGACATGGGGTGGCTACATTTAAAATACGCACAAACATTATTTAAATTAAATTACCCAAACTTAAGGGAAATCAGAAAATAAAAATTTAAATAAACATTATTACCAATCAGCCGTGAATTCAATCTTAATAATCTTGTCACTCTTTCCATCTTTCTTGAACTGCTGCTCAGTTCCAACGCCAGTGAGAATCCCAATCACATGGTGAAAAAAAAAAACACAAATTGTGAAAATGGGTATATGAAAAAAACAAACACTGAGTGTAAAAAAATCAACTCAAACTATGAAATCTGACCAGCTAAATATTTCTTGTCGTAATCCTTGAAAAATATGTCAGATATTGGAACAAAAGAGAAAGGACATTCAGTTGGTGGACATCAGTTCTAAGCTGAAAGTTCAGCTTAAAAGCATGTCTGGTGGTACGAAACTCACCAGTATTATTAACAACTCCAAAATGAGACATGGTATAAGTAGAACCCTCAGAGATCAATTGCTTAAACTTGTAGCTTAGGGTTTTGCGGGCAGATGCATGAATCCTGTCACCATTTTCATCCATCAGAACCATCTCAATACTAAAAGGTAACCTCGGATTATCAAAGCTTGGAACTTTCCGCAGATGAACAACCTTTACATTGATCCTCCATGTCTCGTTTTTGGGTGAAATGCTGGAAAGAGAATCAAAGTTCATGGCCATGGCTATAAGAAATTCTGGTAGACAAAGAATGAAGAATTGGTGAATAACAAAACATTGCAATAACCTATTTATAGAGAAACCACAAAGTATTTCATGAATGGCGCCAAAAAATTGCATTGAGATGGAGAAATAATTAGGGTCTTGAGTGGAAAAGGATAAAAAAACATAGGGAAATCAATTAGTGAGGTAAAGTGGGAAGATAAAAAAGGTTCAAGTATTAGCTGCAGTTAGATGATTAGGTTTCATGCATAATGCAATAGTGGAAAAAGGTTCATGTGATTGGTCAGTTGGGAGGTATAGGGGAGGAGTTCATGGAAAGAGCCACTATGAGAAGAGAATTTCAAACCCTGCGTTCTAGTGAATCCATGTAGGATGAAAATCATTGGAACACCTAAGCGAAATGCACTGGAATTTGACACCTAGGAGAGAGGTTCTTGGAACTCTTAATTGTATAATATAGAGACTTTTTTAAATAAATTCATATTGTAAATTTAAAATAAAATATATAAAATTTCATATATTAATATTAAAGTATAATTTTCTAAATCGAAATTTTTTAATAGATTTTAAATTTCTTTTTCAAAATTATTAGTTGTAGGACACAATCTTTTGGGAAAAGCTTGACTTTTTTAAATATCTAAAGAAGTGTTTGCAATAATCGATTGCATGAAAAGTTGACGCATGTACTAACTTTTCCTAAAATGGACTCTAAATTGTTAAGTTCAAACGATCTCAAGACGTGTATCAGATTTTGAATGATAACAATTTTGTGATCAATTATGATAGATACAAATTTCCTAAACTTTGTGTACTAGTTTTTGACCCGTGTCATGCACAAGAGAGTTTAATTTAGATGAAACATATCAATTGACAATTATAGATGTTTATAAACCGATATAATAATTTACTTGGATGTTTTGGTACATAGATTTTCATATTTTAACTGAATAATAAAAGCATGGGGTAAATATTGATATATGAAAATAAAAACTTGAGAACCATTTTTCACTTATTGATTACACTGACATGTATTACAAAAGGATCCTTCTTATCAATTCCCTACTTGATCCAGCTCTGATCTTTGTATCTATTTTCTTTGATGAAGTCTATCCGACCAATTGTCACGATACACTTTGATTGTTTTTTTTATTCCCGGAACATTCACAATAAAACCTTCGCTTACTTGCATCTCTTTATACACAAAATGAAGTATTACCCGGAAGCAATGCATGCTTCACCAACGCTGCTGGCAAAGTCTGGATTAAGGCATAAATATTAAAAACAATCATAGGTCTTAAAAAAATAGTTACTAACAACTAAGTAATATAAAATAACCTGTGTAAATAGATATGACCCACCATTCTGTTCGTAATGATGTGCGATGGTGAAAGCTGGCTTTTTGTAGTGAGACATTGTATTTTCTTCTTCGTTGTCAGGTGCACTATCATAGTCAGTTTCTACAACTTGCTTTGGCATCCATCCGAAATAAAAGTTATTTCCTTCATGTTCAGTAGAGATTGATCTAAAATCTCTGTCTTTAATTTTAATATGAAACTCGCATCCCCCTAAATAACACACCTCGGGCCATCCTCCTTCATGTTGAAGACCATAATGAACTATAAGTCCTTCTATTCCATGTGTAAATTCGGATACAGGGCCACAATCTTCCAACATAATGTGGAACGTGTTTTTTTGTTGTTGTCTTTCAAAACAACAGTCTTTGTAACACATTTTTGAAATTCTTGGTGCCAATAGCACGAAACTGGGGCCCACCCCTGTAAAGCATAAGAAAATTGAGAGTTTTTTCTAAACATTATAATTGCGTAGTTATAGAATAAGACAACAGCAAAACAATAGAACATTATATATACTTTGTTAGGTACCAATTCTACAATGAAAGATCTCGAAAGCCCTAAAAACATCATATGAAATCCAATCATAAGGCATCAAAGCAAACTTAACAAGAAAAGGTACCCAAAATAAAAAGCACTTAAACGCAATCAAAAGTCTATCAAAGTCGCAAGATAAGCAAAACTTCAATAAATGTTCAACATAAAATTAATTAGATGAATATCCTATGAATGGATGGAGGAAAGATGTTTTCGCAACCATATATTTAGTCTAGCCAAATAAAAGATCTTGAGTAATATCCCTACTCAGAAAATGCACTAAGGTCAAAGAATAAAATGAGGGCATAGCAAAAAAAATTACTTGTAGCACCTACATGCATATTATTGACCCAAACATGGCATCCCCGACAATTGTGACAATAGGCCACTACCCTTATGACCTTATGTCAAGGGGATCGTGGTTCCATAAGGAACTAGCACAATCACTCAAGCATAGCTAGTAAATCCAATCACCTACAAGTGCTTCACCAAGATGTATCACAACTCACAAGGAAGTAAATGCATACCTATAAATCATTAAAGACGTGTTCAAAATTAAGGAGTTGAGAAAGGATAAATTATTTTTCGAATGTATGGGAGTGTGGAGTATACATAAATCATTAATTCATATTTATTGATGATTTAAGTTACTGCTAGCATCTACATATATTTACCTGTTTGAATCAAGTAGGCATATGAACAACAAAAGAAATTTATAGTAATACATGCATAAATAATATATATTGGAAAATGATAAGGCCATGGCGTCACTAATACTCAAACACACACAAAGCCCCAATTAAAATTAATTTCAGGATAAAATAGAATGACAAGAAGGGACCAATTCATCAATGTTCTTTCAACAAAAAGGGATGACAATACTTAATTTCCTTAGTTGTTTAGTAAAACTAATATTTTCATCTAAATCACCTTTATATATTCTTTTCTAAAACAAAAATTCTGATTAAATACTAAGGTTATGAAAGTTAAATACGTTGCATATAAATACACTATCATGAGAACTACAAGAGATAGATTATGTGTTTACCAAGTATTTTCTTTATTTAGAAGACAAAACTAAGATGTTTGTGCAAAATGTACATGAAGGAGTATACAAGAACGCATATCCATAGTTGTAGATGTTAGTTTTGTATGAAACTTGAGACATTTGAAATATAATGTGGTCACCTACTATTATTTTTTAACAAAACAAGATGTTATTCCATTCTTTGGATAGTTAATAAACAGTTAAAGTTGCCATGAAATTTGATATCTCACAACAAAGTAAAGCACTGATCAACTGTTTTAGTCTCATATTGCTAAAGCTTGGAAAAATATATGATAACTCGTATCCAAAGTTGTAAATGTTAGTTTTGTATGAAACTTGAGGCATTTAAAAGATTATGTTGCCACCTACAATTTTTGTTAGAGAGAGCAATACGTAATACCAATATTCAGATAGATAAAAAACAACTAAGGTTGCCATACGAAATATGTATTTTAGTTTAAAGGAATAATTGGTCAACTATTTTTAGTCCCACATTGCTAAAACTTCGCCATTCTTTCTTCTCCTTCCTCTATATAAAGGGAACTTTTTCTCATGTTTGATCATCCAAAAATTCAAAGACTAAGGTCTAAGATTAAAATTACTTTGAGTGTTTTGGATCACACAGACATAGTGTAAGAACACAGAGTTTGTAGCATAGCTCAAGATTTTTAGAGATCTATTTTATATCCATTGGGTTTTTTGCTTTGCACTAGCCTACGTGCTAGTGTAAACTTTTGGAGTGTTGGTGATGTGCGGCAAGTTCAAAGTCCTAGGAGACCTACGCAGTTAGAGACTTTTCGAGTGCTCTGCATCGAGGTAATTATTTATTTCATTTCTTCTTTATTTTAATTTTATCATTTTTTATAAATCTAATATTTTATTTATGTGAATTTTTTTTTCTTCTTTTTTTTTGAAAAATATTCTCTTCTTAATTTTAAATACCCTATATACATAAAATCATTATTAAATATTTTTTCATTACTCTATAAATCTTTGTTTTGTCAAATTTACAGGATTTTATATCAAAATTTGCAAGTAAAATTTTAGATAAATCTAAAAAAATAACTTGTTGTTAAATTCTTAGGGACATCCACATGAAATTTCATCCAATGATTAAACACAAAAATTATTTTCATGTAGGAAATATCCGTTTTTGGACTAGACTTCAGGAACTCTTGTAGGAGATCTAAACTTCTTGAAGCATCACTTGAATGTCCACTTTTTCAATAGTATTTTGAACTCTAGACTTAAGGAGCGCAACACTAAAAAATGGACAGAAATAACAAGCAACTAGACGTTGTGCCGAAACTTTCTGTAATGGCTCCTTGGTATATATAGGTGAGGAAGAGAACCCTGAAGGTGGAAAAAATGTTTCGTCCCGTGATTAGAAATTAAAAGGAGGGAATCTTACTTTGAAAATTAGCATGAATGCTAGAACTCCAGGGAGGGTGATTATAAAAGTTTGTGGAAATTCTAGTTATGAGTGAGAATGAGAGTGATAAAAGCTCTAATTTCCCATATGTCTACGGTGAACTGTATTTGGTAAACAACTAGACCGAAGGATAGTGTGAAAATGAGGAACTTTTAATCAAGTTTACATCGAATAGAATGTCAAATTAACCCCCACCTGTGTTGCCCATGTAAATTTAGGTTTTAAAGGTTCACCTGCAGGTCAAATTGGGGTTAATTTGACAGGTGGGGGGTTAATTTACCCCCCACCTAGTTATATAACTGGCAGGTGAACCTTTTAAACCTAAACCTACATGGGCGACGCAGGTGGGGGGTTAATTTGACATTCTATTCGATGTAAACTTGATTAGAAGTTCCTCATTTTCACACTATCCTTCGTTCTAGTTGTTCACCAAATACAGTTCATCGTAGACATATGGGAAATTAGAGCTTTTGTCACTCTCATTCTCTCTCATAGCTAGAATTTCCACAAACTTTTATAATCACCCTCCCTGGAGTTCTAGCATTCATGCTAATTTTCAAAGTAAGATTCCCTCCTTTTAATTTCTGATCACGGGACGAAACATTCTTTCCACCTTCAAGGTTCTCTTCCTCACCTATATATACCTAGGAGCCATTACAGAAAGTTTCGGCACAACATCTAGTTGCTTGTTATTTCTGTCCATTTTTTAGTGTTGCGCTCCTTAAGTCTAGAGTTCAAAATACTATTGAAAAAGTGGACATTCGAGTGATGCTTCAAGAAGTTTAGATCGCCAACATGAGTTCCTGAAGTCTAGTCCAAAAACGGATATTTCCTACATGAAAATAAGTTTTGTGTTTAGTCATTGGATGAAATTTCATGTGGATGTCCCTAAGAATTTAACAACAAGTTATTTTTTTAGATTTATCTAAAATTTTACTTGCAAATTTTGATATAAAAATCCTGTAAAAATTTGACAAAACAAATATTTATAAAGTAATGAAAAAATATTTAATAATGATTTTATGTTTATAGGGTATTTAAAATTAAGAAGAGAATATTTTTAAAAAAAAAAGAAGAAGAAAAATTCACATAAATAAAATATTAGATTTATTAAAAAATGATAAAATTAAAATAAAGAAGAAATGAAATAAATAATTACTGTAACGCCCCGATTTTGAATTGAGGGATCACATTAATTACGCAGAAATAAGTTTCATAAAACCTCTCAAAAGGGTCCCTCATTTTTTTTTAATTCAAATTCGTCACTCAAATAAATATTTAACAAGTATTAACCCATAGTTAACATAAAATCTAACGGAAAATAAAATAAAGTATCAATAACATAAAGTTCATCTAAGCATTTGAAATCAAAACAAAATTCCAAGTCATCTTCTCAACTTCATCTTCACTTCTTCGCCCCACTTCGCCTCTTCAATCTACGCTTCACGTCGTTCCTCTGTGGCATTAAGCGCCCAGACAACATATACCCAAGCAGAAAAGGGTTAACTTCGAAAACAAATATCAATCCACAATAATTAATAATTATTAAATACAATAAATAAACAAATCAGAAATAAAAATAAAATAATAGATAAATAAAAAGAACAAACAGGGCAGCACGCCCACTCATCACCTCAACAGATATATATATTATTAAATACAATAATAACAAATTGGAAATAACAATAAAGTAAAATCAAACAGAACAGCACAACACGTTTTTTTTATTTGAAACATCTATATTTATAATAAATTATTTTCTCTTTATTATGCAATTCACTCTAGAATGTTGACATGCATAGCTATGGCCAGATTTTCCTCGAACAGAGGCAGGACAGTCACGTGGGACAAGCACCCACCACATTGCCCTAATTCACCCTAATCGGGTCAGGACAATCACGTGGGACAAGCACCCACCACATTGCCCTCGACCTGATCCCACGGGACAAGCACCCGTCACATCAGAGCCTAAACAAAACCTAAGTAATGCATATGTTATGACTCAAGTGATTTTCAACATCATGAACAACAGTTCCCACATCAATCCAAAGTAGTCATAATATCATATGCCAATACCTTTAAATTTCTCTTAACATATGAATATGTTATATCAAATATTCACTTCAATTACTCATCACACAGTAGCGAGTGAATAAATCATGCAATTAATCAAGCCAACACAACAAGCTTTCAAGAACCAATTGATTAATGGCAAACACAACACAACAAGATTTCAAGAACAAATAGATTAATGGCAAACACAACGACAATCAATTCCTAGCGAGAAGTTACCCTTACCTTTGATTATTTTGTATCAACTTCAAGCCCAACCTCGAGTAAGACCCCGAGATTGAGTGTAGAATTTTGTGCTCGACCTCGACACTCCAAAGTCCGTCCTAGTCTCAGAAGTGAAGAGAATTTCGTGCTCAAGCTCTGGCTTTGGAGAGGAATTCCGAACCCAGAATAGACACCGTTTCGGGTTAAAACCGAGCTTACAGCCAAGGATAAAACTCAGGGATGGAATGAGAGGAAAGAGCTTACCAAGAACAAGTGGGAAGCCTTTGAAGGAGAGTGTTAGAGAGTCCTAGGCCTTCTCCAAGAGGAAAGATAGAAGCAACGGAAAGAGGTAGCAATATGAGAGCACAGACGAGACTTGGCAACAGCAACAAAGGAAGTGGTTTTCTCTGAAAGTTTTTGACGTGCTAAGGTGCACGATATTTAGGGTCAAGTGGGAGGTTATGTTTCAACTCTTTTTTCCTATTTTCAAGCAGCATTTTCCACTAAAATCTATTCTTTTTTTTTTAATTTTCTTTTATTTAAAATTTGAATTCAAAAAGAGTGGAAACAGAAAGGAATGAGGGCAAGGAAATATTCTCTCTAACCAGCATATAACATGCCCCCCTAGCACACAACAAGGCTGACTTCTACCTCTTTTTACTCCTCCAAAACAGAAAATGAACCGGGTCTTGATTCTGGTTTAAGTAAATTTTGTTATTTAATTTTATTAGTCTCAAGTAATTAAATTCAGAAGGCTTCTTCAAAAATAAGAGAATATTCCCTCTCTACTCTTTAATTTCAAAAATGAAGGGGAGAATGATAACAACTTCTTCCTCTAAGAGCTTCAGCACTAACAAAACGTATGTAGTCGCGTTTTCGGTTAGAACAATCTCTGTTACTAAATCCTTTTAATTATTTCTTCACATTAAATTTTAAAAACTATTCCTAAGCACAAAGGAATATTCTCTCTTCATTCCTCTCTAAAATTTCAAAATTAATAAGGAAAAGAAGAAGAAATAAAATCAGCTCTAACTAAGATTTGAATTTCAAATATACAGGAACAGAAAATAGGTAAAGCAAGAGAATATGCTTAGCCACATGGCTGAGTGGTGCGTCCCCTTAGAGAGAAAATAGGGAATGAGGCTGAATTATTCTTCTCTTGGAAGTTCCTTTAAAACAGAACGTATCCGATCTTGTTCGGCGTTGAAATTGGTTCGATTACTTTATTTATTTATTCCTTTAATAAATCAGAATTTATCAGGGCATAAAAGAATATTCCTTCTTGTTCCAACCTCTCAAAAATCCTAAATTAATAAAGGGAAGGAAAAGAAAATTAATCCTACATTAGATAGGACTCGAACACTAGCCTTATTAGTCAAATATCTAAGTCTCCACCACTAAACCACAACTCATTTTGTTATAAATCAAGCAAATATATTCTTTAATCAAGTACCAATCAATCTATTAGGATTTCATTCATATCAAATCTCAAAAGACAATACCAACAAAAAAATAATTCGAACAAAGGTCTAGCAGGGACTAAAACTGAACTATAGAATAGTTCAAGGACCAAAGCATAATAATTCATACTCCAGGGACCAAAAATATAAATACCAAAAATAGAGGGTCTTACAATACCACCCCCTTAAAAGAGTTTCGTCCTCGAAACTACAAGTCGAGAGACAAAATAGAATATCTCAAATCAGAGAATCCAAACAGACAAGCAGTTATCAGGAAATCCAAACAATTTCAAAATAGTTGTTTAAATCATAAAATCAAAACAGAAAGTTTAACAGATTACCATAACTAAAAAAAAAATACCAACCGAGTATTATATTTTCAAATCAAAATGTGATTCCACGTAAGAATAGGAATTTAAATTGAAGAGTCAAAACTGTTGATAAAACTAATATTTAAAACAGATAACTAATAGATAATAGATCTTCAAACAATTATCAAAATAGCTATTTAGGATAGGGAATTAAAAATTGAATTTCGAATATTTGTACGTCGCATAAAAAAGGTAAGGTGTTCGTCTAAATTTTTAAATCAAGACTCCATAATTTGTGATAAGATAAAATGATATTCATGTCAAAATTAGGCTCACGGCCAAAATATAACAAAATAAAAATATCTATACATATATATAAAATTCCCGCAACAGGAAGTCCAAGTAGATATCAGGCAATCATCAAGATGGTATTTAAATCAGAAAAATAAAAACATAAATCACAAACTGAACATCATCTTTCTAAAAGAGAAATTGAATTAATGATCAAACGGAAATTTGAAACGGAAAGGCAAAACAGTTGATAAAACTGACATTCAAAACAGATAGACTACGCGGATAATAAAACAATTATCAAAACCTTTTTTTAAGACTAAGAATTAAAATTGAGATTTGAAACAAATATTGAAACATATTTACAACAACTATTAAAATTAAATGTCAAATTAGATATCCAAATCAATCCCCTTTTTTCCTTTTTTCAAAACATAACATAGAGACAGATATTTAAAACAGATTCTGAGAAAGACAAAAAGACATGAAAAACACAATAGATTTTTAATACAATAATAAATCTAAAAACAAAACAGATACTGAAAATCAAAACAGATATAAAACAAAATAATAAAAACAGAAAACAAAATAGGAAACAAAACCGAAACAGAATTTACATTGCAGATATTAAAACAGAGAAAAAGAAAGAAAAAATCCAAAACAGGAGATCAAACAGGTTTTTAAAACAGACAAATAAAACAGAAATGAAAACAGATATAAGACAGAATGCAAAACAGACATTGAACAAAAAAACAGAAAAGAAAAAAATCAAAACAGTTATTATTTTTCAAAACAGAAAAATTTATCTAAACAGAACAGATTATTTAAACAGAAAATCAAAATATTTCTAAAACAGATATGAAAACAAAAGCAGCAAATTAAAACAGATTATTCAGAATAGAAAACAGAAAATTAAAACAGAAAATAGATTATCAAATCAGCAAAACAGAAAATCAAAACAGAAGGCAGAAAATCAAAACAGAATAACAAAAAATCGAGACAAATTACAGAAAGTCAAAACCAAAAAAAAATAAAAATAAGCAAAAACAAATCAAAATATATTTATATATATAGCAGGCACGTATGCGTCCTAATAATTTTTTTTTAATAACAACCTAATATATATATAAAAATTATTTCTTTAATATTATATATATATATTATGTATCTAATATAAGTTCTAAAATAATTTAACCAAAAATACTCACACTAGAAAATATCTAAAGCCAAAAGTCAAGAAAGCTCGTATCGTCAAGAAATCCAAGCCCTACTCATGCAAATGAGAAAAGGTTTTTTTTTTTTTTATCCCAAAACATTTCACTATTATATTATCTAGAACATATCCTATATAATCTATAACTTACCAAAATAAAACTCGAAGATATAATTGATTAAAACAATAATAACGGCTACTAATATATCACAAAAGTTGGTAACATGCTCATCTAAATTTTCAAATCAAAACTCCTTAATTTTGTGATAAGATAAAATATAATTTGTGTTCAAATATGAGCTCTACAAAAACTAACAAAAATAAAATATTTTTAAATAAGTACATTAGATCCGTCTGTGTATATATATATTATTACTATTCCTTTTTTTTGTTTCTTTTCCTTTAATAATAAAATAATCATATATAGTAAAGTATATACGCTGTTACGTATACTTATAAATATTTCTTTTAATACCATATATAGTTTCCTAAAATAGTTTAACCCAAAATGCTCACTCTAGAAGATATATTTTCTAGCAATATTTAAAAAGAAATATATATACATTCTTCCAAAAAAATTTGTGAGGACACAAAACAATATCCATTAACACAAAACTCATTCAAATAATAATAAACTCAATCGAAGGTCAATCGAGGACTAAAACATATTATTATCTTTTAATTGACTATATCATGTTAGGTTATTCACTCCTGGAACAACCTTCTAACAATCAATCAATCAAGTCAACAAACAAGTCAAACATTATAATTCTTCTTTCGATTAACATCCCATCAATCGATTTCAGAATTCAAACATCCTAACAACCAAATCTACCCCACAGCTCTGGTTTTCTCAACCAGAGCTCTGATACCACAAATGTAACGCCCCGATTTTGAATTGAGGGATCACATTAATTACGCGGAAATAAGTTTCATAAAACCTCTCAAAAGGGTCCCTCATTTTTTTTTAATTCAAATTCGTCACTCAAATAAATATTTAACAAGTATTAACCCATAGTTAACATAAAATCTAACGGAAATTAAAATAAAGTATCAATAACATAAAGTTCATCTAAGCATTTGAAATCAAAACAAAATTCCAAGTCATCTTCTCAACTTCATCTTCACTTCCTCGCCCCACTTCGCCTCTTCAATCTACGCTTCACGTCGTTCCTCTGTGGCGTTAAGCGCCCAGACATCATATACCCAAGCAGAAAAGGGTTAACTTCGAAAACAAATATCAATCCACAATAATTAATAATTATTAAATACAATAAATAAACAAATCAGAAATAAAAATAAAATAATAGATAAATAAAAAGAACAAACAGGGCAGCACGCCCACTCATCACCTCAACAGATATATATTATTAAATACAATAATAACAAATTGGAAATAACAATAAAGTAAAATCAAACAGAACAGCACAACACGTTTTTTTTATTTAAAACATCTATATTTATAATAAATTATTTTCTCTTTATTATGCAATTCACTCTAGAATGTCTACATGCATAGCTATGGCCAGATTTTCCTCGAACAGAGGCAGGACAGTCACGT
Source organism: Acmispon strigosus (assembly GCA_030819835.1). Classification (NCBI taxonomy): domain Eukaryota; kingdom Viridiplantae; phylum Streptophyta; class Magnoliopsida; order Fabales; family Fabaceae; genus Acmispon; species Acmispon strigosus. The sequence continues at coordinate 16,609,937 of JAUAMA010000007.1, read as the reverse complement.
GGGACAAGCACCCACCACATTGCCCTAATTCACCCTAACTGGGTCAGGACAATCACGTGGGACAAGCACCCACCACATTGCCCTCGGCCTGATCCCACGGGACAAGCACCCGTCACATCAGAGCCTAAACAAAACCTAAGTAATGCATATGTTATGACTCAAGTGATTTCCAACATCATGAACAACAGTTCCCACATCAATCCAAAGTAGTCATAATATCATATGCCAATACCTTTAAATTTCTCTTAACATATGCATATGTTATATCAAATATTCACTTCAATTACTCATCACACAGTAGCGAGTGAATAAATCATGCAATTAATCAAGCCAACACAACAAGCTTTCAAGAACAAATTGATTAATGGCAAACACAACACAACAAGATTTCAAGAACAAATAGATTAATGGCAAACACAACGGCAATCAATTCCTAGCGAGAAGTTACCCTTACCTTTGATTATTTTGTATCAACTTCAAGCCCAACCTCGAGTAAGACCCCGGGATTGAGTGTAGAATTTCGTGCTCGACCTCGACACTCCAAAGTCCGTCCTAGTCTCAGAATTGAAGAGAATTTCGTGCTCAAGCTCTGGCTTTGGAGAGGAATTCCGAACCCAGAATAGACACAGTTTCGGGTTAAAACCGAGCTTACAGCCAAGGATAAAACTCAGGGATGGAATGAGAGGAAAGAGCTTACCAAGAACAAGTGGGAAGCCTTTGAAGGAGAGTGTTAGAGAGTCCTAGGCCTTCTCCAAGAGGAAACATAGAAGCAACGGAAAGAGGTAGCAATATGAGAGCACAGACGAGACTTGGCAACAGTAACAAAGGAAGTGGTTTTCTCTGAAAGTTTTTGACGTGCTAATGAGTGAGGAAGTGGAAAATAACTTCTGAATACTCCCTCCTATAAGGTGCACGAAATTTAGGGTCAAGTGGGAGGTAATGTTTCAACTCTTTTTTCCTATTTTCAAGCAGCATTTTCCACTAAAATCTATTCTCTTTTTTTTTTTAATTTTCTTTTATTTAAAATTTGAATTCAAAAAGAGTGGAAACCGAAAGGAATGAGGGCAAGGAAATATTCTCTCTAACCAGCATATAACATGCCCCCCTAGCACACAACAAGGCTGACTTCTTCCTCTTTTTACTCCTCCGAAACAGAAAATGAACCGGGTCTTGATTCTGGTTTAAGTAAATTTTGTTATTTAATTTTATTAGTTTCAAGTAATTAAATTCAGAAGGCTTCTTCAAAAATAAGAGAATATTCCCTCTCTACTCTTTAATTTCAAAAATGAAGGGGAGAATGATAACAACTTCTTCCTCTACGAGCTTCGGCACTAACAAAACGTATGTAGTCGCGTTTTCGGTTAGAACAATCTCTGTTACTAAATCCTTTTAATTATTTCTTCACAATAAATTTTAAAAACTATTCCTAAGCACAAAGGAATATTCTCTCTTCATTCCTCTCTAAAATTTCAAAATTAATAAGGAAAAGAAGAAGAAATAAAATCAGCTCTAACTAAGATTTGAATTTCAAATATACAGGAACAGAAAATAGGTAGAGCAAGAGAATATGCTTAGCCACATGGCTGAGTGGTGCGTCCCCCCTTAGAGAGAAAATAGGGAATGAGGCTGAATTATTCTTCTCTTGGAAGTTCCTTTAAAACAGAACGTATCCGGTCTTGTTCGGCGTTGAAATTCGTTCGATTACTTTATTTATTTATTCCTTTAATAAATCAGAATTTATCAGGGCATAAAAGAATATTCCTTCTTGTTCCAACCTCTCAAAAGTCCGAAATTAATAAAGGGAAGGAAAAGAAAATTAATCCTACATTAGATAGGACTCAAACACTAGCCTTATCAGTCAAATATCTAAGTCTCCGCCACTAAACCACAACTCATTTTGTTATAAATCAAGCAAATATATTCTTTAATCAAGTAGCAATCAATCTATTAGGATTTCATTCATATCAAATCTCAAAAGACAATACCAACAAAAAAATAATTCGAACAAAGGTCTAGCAGGGACAAAAACTGAACTATAGAATAGTTCAAGGACCAAAGCATAAATAATTCATACTCCAGGGACCAAAAATAGAGGGTCTTACAATTACCTCGATGCAGAGCACTCGAAAAGTCTCTAACTGCGTAGGTCTCCTAGGACTTTGACCTTGCCGCACTTCACCAACACTCCAAAAGTTTACACTAGCACGTAGGCTAGTGCAAAGAAAAAAAAACCAATGGATATAAAATAGATCTCTAAAAATCTTGATCTATGCTACAAACTCTGTGTTTTTACACTATGTCTGTGTGATCCAAAACACTCAAAGTAATTTTAATCTTAGACCTTAGTCTTTGAATTTTTTGGATGATCAAACATGAGAAGAAGTTCCCTTTATATTGAGGAAGGAAAAGAAAGAACGGGGAAGTTTTAGCAATGTGGGACTAAAAATAGTTGACCAATTATTCCTTTAAACTAAAATACATATTTTGTATGACAACCTTAGGTGTTTTTTATCTATCCAAATATTGGTATTACGTATTGCTCTCTCTAACAAAAATTGTAGGTGGCAACATAATCTTTTAAATGCCTCAAGTTTCATACTAAACTAACATCTACAACTTTGGATACGAGTTCTCGTATATTTCTCCATGAACATGTTGCGTCAATGTCTTGAGTTTGTCTTCTAAATAGAAATCCACTTAGTTAACATATAAATTAGCAGTTGGAGTTCTCATGAGAGTTGTATAACTTTGTTCTAACTTTCCGACAAGATAAACATTTCCTCAATATACTTTTTTAAAACAGCATAAATTTCCTTTATCAAAAACTTGTGCAATTCATTCATATTTAATTCCTTTTTAGCTGAAATTTATAAACGGAGAGTAATGCCAGTCAAATAAGGTTATAAAGTGATGAAGTCATTTTACACCTTCCTTTTTTGTCATTTTTTACATTTATTCTTAATTTCGGTTTTATACTTTAAATTTGTTTCATTTTAGTTATTTCAATAAAAAGGAAAATTAAGAGATAAAATAAAAATATTAAAACGGATTAAAAGTAAAATAAAATAAAAGTCGGTTAAAATTGAAAGCTGAGACATAGTTACGTATTTATGAAGAACATGTTCAATAAAAAAGCATTTTAACGGCAACAATGTTAAACTCAGTTTTACATTTTACATATTCATACCTTTCAGAAAGATGGTGATAATATCACTCTAGATCTTCAAGACCACACATGTTCTAGAACAACAACAGGTGTCGTTTACTTGTATCCAACAAGGAAATCATAAATAGATCTGATGCGCGTGTGAGTTGCATGATAAATGTCTTATTTTGTGAAAAGTCAAGTGTTTTTTGATAGATGAGCCACTTGTGTACCAAATAATATACATTGAATTAATAAGAGTAACCAATTCACCCTTATCAACATACAACTTCAGTATCCAGAATGTAAGATCACGTCATATCCAGAATGCTATACTTTCTGTTGCATTAAAAAGGAATAATGCTAACTTGTCTCTAGTTTGGATGTCGGCAAAAGTTATTGCCCCTACTCGAGAGGATGTGATTGATGTCTTAAATAGTCTCCTTATTAGTGAACTGATGACAAGATTTTATATGATATTTTTAGGGTGTTTTTAGTCTTTTTATTTTATTATTTTTGAGTCACATATATGATTTTTATTATTTTTTGAGGGATAAACGACATAAACTTCTATCTGGTGTGCTCCATATACAACTTTTTCCTCCACTTAGGTGGCATTCTGAAAAATAATTCATATCTTTCTTCTTTGATTCATCAAGTTTTCTGAAACTCCACGGTTAATAATCTTAATTTTCCTCACACTCATATAATCCAATTAATGTAAATGTTTCAATAACCATTTCAAAAAAATACAACTATATTGAGCTTTTTATTTTTCCATTGTTTGACTAAAATAAGAGAGGCCAATTTTTATGATTATGAAAGAATTCAACGTCTAACCATATCCTTTAAATTCCTTCCTAAGCTACCTTATAGTGCAAAATATTGCGTCTACTTTTCCACTTGTAAAGATCATAGCATAAAACAGAACTACAGTGGTGTGTGCGTCATTATTGTGTACGAAAGAATTTCTATTTCATATGGTCAAATATAATACCAAAAAATTGCATCAACATCGGAGACGAGTTGATTCTAAAAGCAAACACCTAAATTTAGACTATGCGTAGAAAGATTATAACTCTTAATGAAGTTTTATTTTAACAAACACATCTTTGAAATTAGTATGAAAAGGAACCTAAAATGCAAAGCACAAAAACCCAAAATATTCTATCTAAAAAAAGCTAAAATTTCAATAAATGTTCAATATCAAATGAAATAAATTAGTGTGCTACGCATGGATGGGGGAAGGAGGTTTCCCCAACCACGATACCTACCCAAAGCAAAGATCATGATTAATCTCCCTGCTTACAAAAAGCACAAAGGTTAACGGATAAAATGAGGGCATTGATAAGCCAAATCCGCAAGTGTACGGTTGATTATCGAAGTAATATAAAAGATATCGTCTCCACAGGGATTGTTTGATTTTATAATTGGTTTTTCCGTGTTGGTAAAATAAAAGATGTTTTGTTTTGATATTGTGATAGAAAAAGACTAAAAGCAATAAAATGATAAAAATGATAAAACAAGTATTTGGGTTGAATTTCACTTCACTTAACTTAGCTTTTATGAATCACTTTTACACATGAAATTAGAACTAGTTCTTAGGTGCTTTAGCCTAGGATTTCTATTTGTTAATGCCTTAATCAAATAGAACTTTCAATCCAATTACTAAGCCTAATACCTTAGTGATTAGTTAATCAAATTGAAGCATTAATGTTCTTAGTTCTAGCCAACACAATTGGTTTCCATCCTTATACCTAAGTGATGAATAATCCATTAATTTAATCTAATTTCCCTCAAATCCTACCAATTACCATTGTGCAAGAATTGAGCAAAGTGAACTTGTGTGCACCAAGATTAATTAAGCATGGGAAGAAAATACTAAGAACAAGAACATCATTCATATATAAAGATTAAGACTTACAGCATAGTTTTATGAAGATTCACAACTACCCAAGTTTAAGAGAAATTAGCCTAGCATGGCTAAGAGAATCAAAAAGAGAAAAACCTGAATTGGGAGCTCAAAGAGGCTTCCCACAAGTCCAGGAAATTGCTCTGAACCAAGAAGAAAGATGGTATGAAGGGTGTGAAAGGTGTGTTTACAAAGGAAAGGAAAGGCCCTATTTATAATAAAACCTGCCACGTCCCAACGCTCAAGCGTTGGGTTGCCAACGCTCAAGCGTTGGCACGGCTGATGCTTCATCTCCTTGCTGTTTTGTTTTCCCTCTTGATGAGGTTTCATGGCCCTCAATGGCATTAATGTAGCCACATTCTTGTCCCTTATTAACTTCTGAAACCTCCCTTCCTCATCAATTCTCCACTCTTGGCATGTTTCACATGTGCCAATTAGAAATGGTGCTTCATTTTCAGTCCTTCATTTCTTGCAATTTGCACCTTGGTCCCCACAAATATGCTTAATTTAACCAATCTCCTAAAAAGACTAAAAACTAATAAAAATACCTAAAATTATATAAATAAAGCTTAAAAACAAATAAAAGCTAATCTACATGCAAATGCAAAAATAAATAGAAAATCTAAATAAAAAGAATAAAAACCTATATGAGACTCAATACAAATAAAATAAAATAAACTAAAAAGGCCCTAAAAACATCATATGAAATCCAGTCATCAGGAATCAAAGCAAAATTAACAAGAAAAGGTACCCAAAATAAAAAGCACTTAAACCCAATCAAAAGTCTATCAAAGTCGCAAGATAAGCAAAATTTCAATAAATGTTCAACATAAAATTAATTAGATGTATATCCTATGAATGGATGGAGGAAAGATGTTTTCGCAACCATATATCTAGCCAAATAAAAGATCTTGAGTAATATGCCTACTCAGAAAATGTACTAAGGTCAAAGAATAAAATGAGGGCATAGCAGAAAAGTTTACTTGTAGCACCTACATGCATATTATTGGCCTAAACATGGCATCCCCAACAATTGTGACAATAGGCCACTACCCTTATGACCTTATTTCAAGGGGATCGTTGTTCCACAAGGAACTAGCACAATAACTCAGGCATAGCTAGTAAATCCAATTACCTACAAGTTCTTCACCGGGATGTATCACAACTCACAAGGATGGTAATGCCTACCTATAAATCATTAAAGACGTGTTCAAAATTGATGAGTTGAGAAAGGATAAATTATTCTTCGAATGTTTGGGAATATGGAGTATACATAGATCATTAGGTATATTGGAATCAGGTAGGCTTATGAACAACAAAAGGAATTTATAGTAATACATGTCAAAATAATGTATATTGGAAAATGATAATGCAATGGCGTCACTATTACTCAAACACACACGATGCCCCAATTGAAATTAGTTTAAGGATACGACAGAATGACAAGAAGGGACCATTTCCTCAATGTTGTTTCAACAAAAAGGGATGAAAATACTTAATTTCCTTAGTTGTTTAGTAAAAGTAATATTTTCGTCTAAATCACCTTTATATATTTTTTTCGAAAACCAAAATTCTGATTTCATACTTAGATTATGAAAGTTAAATATGTAGTGTCTAAATAACCTATCATGAGAACTACAAGAGATAAATTATGTGTTTACCAAGTATTTTCTTTATTTAGAAGACAAAACCAAGATGTTTGTGCAATATGAACATGAAGGAGTATTCAAGAACGCATATCAATAGTTGTAGATTTTAGTTTTCTATGAAACTTGAGGCGTAATATTTCTTACTTATGTTTTATCTACTCTCATCTCTTTCATGTGAATGTGAGTGAAATGATTTTGAACTCATCTTTTTCCAAAGTACAAAACAATGAGGATACTGATTATTTTGTGGGGGCAATTATTTACTGAATATTCTAAAAATGTAGAGTATATGTAGTATGTGAAGAAGGTCTTGCTCCTGACCCTGGCTGTGGTTTTGATGACGACAAACTCATCAACAAAAAGAAGAAAAGAAGACTTCAAAGAATCAAGCACTACAAGTCCATCTATAGTCTAGAAGTCTTAGTATTAGGTGAGTTATGCTTCCAAAGGTCTATTAAAGCATAAAGGCTCTTAAAACACCTAATCTAATCAAGCTAAGTGTTTTCATAACTTAAAAGAAGTAGAAAAACTTAAGCTAGTCTCAAAGATCAAGTTTCTGGAAAATGGGCTTCTGTGTAATCGATTACACCATTATGGTAATCGATTACACCTAGGCAAGTAATCGATTACTCATGGCTTGTAATCGATTACATGTTTGAAATTCAAATTCAAACTGAAACGGTCACTTGTGTAATCGATTACACTTAGTATGGTAATCGATTACCAGAACGAAAAAGTGCATCTTTTCATGAACCATTGTGTCCCAAACCTTTTGAAAAGCGTTGTGATGGTTCAAGGACGTTTCCCTTGCCTATATAAAGACCATTTGAGTCCAGAATACAAGAACATACAATAACATACACAACATACACAAGAGACAACACATTACACATGAGAAAATCACATTAGGCCAAAACTGTGTCAAAATTAGTTCATCTTTTAGAACTAAAACCTTTTGGAGCCTAAATTCTGAGTTCATGACCTTCATGTCAATAAGAACACTTTAGTTGTTCATATCTTGAAGAACTCAGAATTGTATTATGCTTAAAAGCCTTAAAGCATAATTTCTCATGATCAATCCTATTGTATGTTAAAGGATTGATACAGCCAATTGTAATATCTTCTTCGTCTCTTTCTGTAAGATTGAGTTTTTCACCGTGGTATTCGGTGAAGGGTTGTTGTCACTGGAAGTGTTTTACTTTCAGGGTTTCGATTGAAGACAAGTTTGTCTTCAATGTCTGAGGGTGGTTTGCCTTCAGGAACTGAAAGCGGTTTGCTTTCAGGGGCTGTTGAAAGTGGTTTGCTTTCACAGGATATTGGTAGAAATTCTTGGGGTCCTTGGGTTAGGTACTTGTAAGAGATTTTTATCAATAGTGGAAAAATCCTCAAGGGATTTTCTTGAGGGACTGGACGTAGCCTTCGGTGGATTGAAGGTGAACCAGGATAAATTCTTGTGTGTGATTGCCTCTATCCTTCATATTTACTTTCAAGATCGCTCAAATCCGCTGCAATCATAACGATCATTTCGTGATCATCATAAACTTGAAAGTAACAATTTCAATAAGGCGAAAATTGGGGCAACACTGATTCACCCCCCCCCCCTCTCAGGTTGCTATCTGTACTAACAATTGGTATCAGAGCGGAAGTTTAGGTAAGTTATTCCTAAGATTCAGGAAAAGATGGCATCCTCTTCCAATCATGGAACAAATGAAGGATTCAACATAAACAGGCCACCATTCTTCAATGGAGAACATTATGACTTCTGGAAAATCAAGATGAAGATATTCATAAAGTCATTAGACGCAGGAATATGGAAAGCCATTGAAGAAGGTCCCTTTGTGCCTGTAACAACAGATGAAGAAGGAACTTCACAACCAAAATCAGAAAGTACTTGGAGTGAAGAAGAAAAGAAGAAGGTTCAACATGATCTCAAAGGAATGAACATCCTTACATCTGCTCTTGGCATGGACGAATTTTTCAGAGTATCAACGTGCACTTCATCAAAAGAAATATGGGATACGTTGATGGTGACTCATGAAGGAACAGATGAAGTCAAGAGATCAAAGATCAATACTTTATCTCAGGAGTATGAAATGTTCAGAATGCTTCCAGGAGAAAAGGTATTAGATATGCAAAAACGATTCACTCATTTGATTAATCATTTGATTGCTCTTGGAAAACAATTTTCAAACAGTGACTTGAACATGAAAGTTCTAAGATCACTTACAAGAGTATGGCAACCAAAAGTTACAGCCATCTCTGAGAAGGAGAGTTTATCAAATATGACTCTTGCAACTCTTTTTGGAAAACTCCAAGAACATGAGTTGGAATTGAATCGTTTAGAAGAGCATGAACATCATGAGAAGAAGTATCGATCAATTTCCCTAAAGGCAAAAGAAAGCATCAAAGAAGATTATGATGCAGACTCTGAAGAAGAAGACAATGGAAATCTGAATCTTCTAGTAAAGAACTTTGGAAAGTTTCTTAAAAGGAAAAACATTAAATTTAACAACAATAGAGCCTTCCAAAGGAACAATGAGTCTTCTTCATCTCAAAAGATTACATGTTTCGAGTGTGGCAAACCGGGACATTTCAAGTCAGATTGTCCAAATCTTCAGAAGAAGAAACATGGTCTAAGAGAGAAATTCGAGAAAAAGGATCAACCTACTCGAAGAGCATATTTGGCTTGGGATGATAATGAAGTAAGTTCATCATCAGATTCTGACAAAGAAGAAGCACAAGTTGCTTTGATGGCTTCACATGACTCAGATGTTGAAGATTCCCAGGTTAGTGATAATTCTATGTCTTCTCATGATTTAAAGTTTGCTATGGAGAATATGTTTAAATTATGTCAAGAATTTTCCAAGATTAGCACTAAGCAAAATGACTTGATTTCATCCTTAGAAAGTAAGTGTAGAACTTTACAAGAGGAATTAGACATAGTGAAATCTAAACTAGATATTACACAAAAATGCACTAAGTGTAGTTCTTTAGAAGGAAAGATAGATAATCTTCAACAAAGAGTAAATAACTTCAATAAAGGAAAACAGAAATTAGATGATATCCTAAGTGTTCAAAGATATTCAAATAACAAATCAGGTCTAGGATATACTTCTCACCCAAAGACTAAGGAAGTCAAGAAAACTGAGTTTGTAAAACCAAACCATATAGTAGAATCTTCTAGTAACAAAAGGATTAATTCTGTTAGAAGTAAACACAATAGGAAGAAAACTCAAAATAGACATCCTAACAAGAATCATTCCTCTCCTAGACAAACCCCTAGTTACAATTATTACTCTTGTACGTATTGTAACAAAGTAGGACACACCTCTAGTAGATGTTACTACAAACATGTAGGAGTACCAAATAGGGAATACATTTGGGTAAGAAAGGATGTTAACTTAGAAGGACCCAAAACTTGTTGGGTTCTTAATACCCATGTCTGAACTTTGTCATGTAGGTGTGTATGAAAGCAGCAAAGGATTTATGGTATCTTGATAGTGGCTGCTCATCACACATGACAGGAGACAAAACCAAGTTTTCATTTCTTATACCTAGAGAAAAAGGTTTTGTTACATATGGTAACAATCAAAAGGGAAAAATACTCGGTATTGGAAGAATAGGCACACCCCCTGAAACAGTCATCGATAAAGTTCTTTACGTTGATGGTTTGATGCATAATCTTCTGAGTATTAGTCAACTATGTGATAAAGGTTTGAAAGTTGGTTTTATTAATGATATATGTGTTGTGAAAGATGTGAAAACTAAAGAAATTAAGTTTTCTGGGTATAAAGTAAATAAAGTCTTCATGATCTCCTTGGAAGAAATTCCACAAAATGTGAGTTGCCTTTTGGCTAAGAATAATAGTGATTCATGGCTATGGCATAGAAGACTTGCTCATATTCACATAGATCATTTAAACAAACTAGTCAAGCATGATCTAGTTGTTGGGCTTCCAAAGATAAAATTCGAGAAAGACAAGCTTTGTGATGCATGTCAAGAGGGGAAGCAAACCAGAACATCCTTCAAACCAAAGAACATAGTTTCGACTTCAAGACCCCTTCAATTGTTACATATGGATTTGTTCGGACCATCTAGAACTAAAAGCCTCGGAGGTAATTTCTATGCACTTGTTATTGTTGATGATTTCTCTAGATTTAGATGGACTTTATTTCTTCCTCATAAGAATGAAGCCTTCAATGCATTCAAAAGATATGCAAGGCTTGTTCAAAATGAGAAGTCTTTAAAGATCTCTTCTATTAGAAGTGATCATGGTGGAGAATTTCAGAATCAACAATTCCAAGAACTATGTGATGAAAATGGAATGTCACATAATTTCTCTACTCCGAGAACACCATGATACCCAAATCGCAAGTGTACGACTCAATATCGCGTAATAAAAAGATCGAACCCAAGGGATAGGTTTCCTATTATTATAATATTTAGTACTTGTGCAGAAAATTTAAAAGATGAGTATTTGTTGTTGGTTTTAGAACAAGCAAGAACAATAGCATAAAATAATAGAGAGATAAATATGATGAAGATTAAGTCCTTGGGTTGATTGACATAGAATATAAAATATGCTAGCAAGTATCTACTTAATTTCTAAATTATAAATCCAAGTTCAAGGTGCTATAGCCTATTATATCTACAAGTTAATCTCTTACACATTGTAAAACTTTCTTTTTAATTACTAAACCCAATTTCTTGCAATCTAGTTAACTAAAGAAGAAGATGAAGATAGAGTTCCGGCCAACACAAAGCTACGTCTTTCCTAATCTCTTAGCGAAATATACTTATAGCCTTTTTTAATCCTAGGTCCCTTACTACTTACCAATTCTTATTCGTATAAGCAATAAGCAAAAAACACTTGTGATCATCAAGATAGAAATATGAACAAGGAAATAAAACAAGAACTGGATATATTATTCAGAAAGGTAGAAACAAAACTAAAACATAAATTATAAACTAAAACAACCCAAGAAGCTTAAAAAGAATTAGCCAAGCATGGCTAAAAGAGTCATCGAATTACCCTGGATAGGAGCTCAAGTATGGCTTCCCACAATTCCTAGGAACAATGATCTTTAAGGAGGAAAGAAGAACACTTGTTGTATTCTGAATAGGTGTGTCTTACAAGTGAAGAAAAGCTCCCTATTTATAGTGAAAATCAGCCTTCCAGCGCTTGGGCGCTGGCATTCCCAACGCTTGGGCGTTGGGATGCATTAAAAACCAACGGGCAGAAATGGGCCCAGCGCTTGAGCGCTGGCTTCCAACGCTGCAGCGCTGGGTGCATCCTCTGACTCACATCCTAGTCAGAGGTCCAGCGCTTGAGCGTTGGGAATTCCAACGCTGCAGCGCTGGGACGAACACTGGCAGCTTCTTCTTGGATTCCTTTCTTCTTCAATGGTGGAATTGATTAGCTTAATTAGGCTCATTCAGCCCCTAATAAGTTCTGAAACCTCCCCTTTACCACCATTAACCTTCCAACCTTATTTTACATGTGCTCAAATAAAAGAGAGTTGCTTCACATTCTTCAATTTCACTTCAAGTCCTCTCTTTGTTAGAACTTCAATTCTGGCCCTTTGACTCCTTCAAACTTCACTTTTCATCCTCCACTCTTGAACCTTTACACTTTGATCCTTCAATTCCTGAAACTTTACAAATCGGTCCCTGGACAAAAATGATAACTATACCAGCTTTTCCTAAAAATATAAAATAGCTATAAAAATTCCTAAAAATATAAAATAAAGTTAGAAAAACAAATAAAAGCTAATCTATATGCAGAATGCAAAATAAATATAAAATCTATGTAAAAAATACTAAAAATCCTATATGTGACTCAAAAATAATAAAATAAAAATACTAAAAACAACCTAAAAACATCATATATTATCCTGTCATCACACCACAACAAAATGGTGTAGTAGAAAGGAAGAATAGATTACTTGAAGAATTAGCAAGAACCATGTTAAGTGAATCAAGTCTCCCTAAATATTTCTGGGCTGATGCTGTAAGTACTGCTTGCTATGTTTCCAATAGAGTTCTTATTAGACCTATATTTAAGAAAACTCCCTATGAAATCTACAAAGGAAGGAAACAAAACATCTCTCATCTACATGCTTTTGGATCAAAATGCTTTGTTTTGAATAATGGAAAGGAAAACCTTGGAAAGTTTGATGAAAAATCTGATGAAGGTATATTCCTTGGTTATTCTCTAACAAGCAAAGCATATAGAGTCTTTAACAAGAAAACTCTATCTGTGGAAGAATCCATACATGTTTCTTTTGATGAATCTAAATCTTCAATAGAGGATAGAGTTAATACTCCAGATATTGAAGAAGATGATATCATTGTAAATGAAGATTCTCAAAAGTATGAAGATCATAATCCAATACAAGAAGAGCACATTGAAAGTAATACTTATCAACTTCCAAAGGAATGGAGAACCCATAGGGATCATCCAGTTGATAATATTATTGGTGATATTTCTAGAGGCGTTTCTAGAAGGCTACGCTTAAATGATTCAGTTTTGAATATGGCCTTTGTCTCTCAAATAGAACCATCAAAAGTAAATGATGCTCTAGAGGATGAGTATTGGATTGTAGCAATGCAGGAAGAACTAAACCAATTTGAAAGGAATCAAGTTTGGGAACTTGTCCCTAAGCCTAGTGATAAACATGTTATTGGAACAAAGTGGGTATTTAGGAATAAGTTAGATGAAAATGGTATCATAGTTAGGAACAAAGCAAGATTAGTTGCTCAAGGTTATAATCAAGAGGAAGGTATAGATTTTGATGAAACTTATGCACCAGTAGCAAGGTTGGAAGCCATAAGACTGTTATTGGCGTATGCTTGTTCTTTAAATTTCCCATTATATCAAATGGACGTCAAAAGTGCTTTCCTGAACGGATACATTCAAGAAGAAGTCTATGTGAAGCAACCTCCAGGATTTGAAGATCCAAAGTTCCCTTCACATGTCTTCAGATTAAAGAAGGCACTCTATGGTCTTAAGCAAGCCCCTCGTGCATGGTATGATAGATTAAGTACTTTCCTTTGTGATAAAGGATTTCAAAAGGGTAAGGTTGATACAACCTTGTTCATCAAAAGAACCAAAGGTAATACCCTATTAGTTCAAATTTATGTTGATGATATTATCTTTGGTGCAACTAACGAATCTCTTTGTAAGGATTTCTCTAACATGATGCAAGAAGAATTTGAGATGTCCATGATGGGACAATTAAATTTCTTTCTTGGTTTGCAAATCAAGCAATCAAATGATGGAATATTCATCAATCAATCAAAGTTTTGCAAGGAATTGTTAAAGAAATATGATTTGGATGATTGCAAATCCATAGCCACACCAATGGGGTCTAACACATATTTAGATCAAGATGAATCCGGTAATCAAGTTGATATTACCAAATATAGAGGTATGATCGGATCTCTTCTATACTTATCTGCAAGTAGACCTGATATTATGTTTAGTGTGTGTCTATGTGCTAGATATCAAGCATCTCCTAGGGAATCACATTTGAGTTCTGTTAAACGAATTTTCAAATATTTGAAAGGAACTACAAATGTTGGATTGTGGTATCCCAAAGGAAGTGTTTGTGATTTGATTGGGTATTCTGATTCTGATTATGCTGGTTGTAAAACTGAAAGAAAAAGTACTAGTGGTACTTGTCACTTGTTAGGAAATGCCCTTGTTTCTTGGTCTTGTAAGAAACAAGCATGTGTTGCTCTAAGTACTGCAGAAGCAGAATACATTGCTGCAGGAAGTTGTTGTGCACAAACTCTATGGCTCAAACAATAACTTAAAGATTATGGCTTAGAGCTGGGCTGCATTCCAATCAAATGTGACAACACAAGTGCCATTAATCTCACTAAAAACCCTATCATGCATTCTCGAACTAAGCATATTGATATACGACATCATTTTCTTCGAGATCATGTTATGAGGAAAGATATTGAGATTTCATTTGTGGATACACATAATCAATTAGCAGATATCTTTACTAAGCCTCTTCCTAAGGAATCACTTTTCAAGATAAGAAGAGAATTAGGCATATTAGATGAGCATGACATTTAAGGTAACATGTTATTTGCATAATCTTTGTGATGATTATATGTTTATATGCATTTAGATAGATTATATGCTTAAGTGTTTATATGAAAATGTGTTACTTAAGATTCTAGAGCCTAGAACTTATACAATTGTCCTAGTAATCGATTACCATAGGTCCTGTAATCGATTATCCACGCTCTAAGTCCTCGTGCCTGTTAGAACTATCTGAGTAATCGATTATCCTAACTGCTATAATCGATTACATGTTCAAAATTTGAATATTTTCAAATTTACAACTGCTGTAATCGATTACTTTAACTACCGAAATCGATTACATACACGATTTTTCTTATAAAATCAGCATTTGTCTATTGCCTTTTGCCTACCTTCCTACCTATACAATCCATCTCTTTCTAAGTCTTGTTTCGCCATGGGGTCCCTTCCGCGTCCTTCAAATGTCTCCTCTCCAATCAATGCTCCTCGAAGGGATTCCTCTAATGATCCCTTTTTGCATCCTCGATACCGCATAGATGTCTCAACAAATGCAGTATCGGCTGGCTTGTCTCCATTCTATGCCATTCCTTCAAATTTTTCACAAGAAACCAAGGTCATCCTTGAACGAATGGATATTCTGTCACTTCGTCTTTCTCAAAAGTTGGGCCAACTGGAGGATACCATTCGGTCTCGCTTTATCCTTGTAGAAAATCGCATTGAGGCCGTACACTCCTTCATGCGCAAAGAGATTGAGAGTCTTCAGGACCTTGACCCTTCTGAGAACTCTGAGGATTCTAGTCAAACTTAAGTTCTGAAGTTTTATATCTACATATAGTTATCTACTTACTATTAGGATTTCCCTACTTTCGCAAAAAAAAAAAAGCTTTATCTCTTGTTGTAATTCCTCTACTACATATGTTTGCTATGTTTTACTATGTGTACCTTATGTATTTGCTCTTTTACATATATATATAAGTGCTGGTTATTCAACTTTTACATATTTACCCCTTTCCCCATGCTTTATGTTGCAATATACTTGTATGGATATATGTATGCCTGTCCATTTTTGGCCTTTTCTTCTTTTTGATGACGTCAAAAGGGGGAGAAAGGTTCTGTGCTCTTAAAGATCATATGCAGGAATTCAACAAGTACATTAAAAAGGGGGAGAAATGCTAGATATACTAGATTCCATCAAACAGGGGGAGTTAAGCATCAAGAATGCATATATGATCTTCAAGTATCAAGAATGTGTTTGCCATCATCAAAAAGGGGGAGATTGTGAAGAAGGTCTTGCTCCTGACCCTGGCTGTGGTTTTGATGACGACAAACTCATCAACAAAAAGAAGAAAAGAAGACTTCAAAGAATCAAGCACTACAAGTCCATCAATAGTCTAGAAGTCTTAGTATTAGGTGAGTTATGCTTCCAAAGGTCTATTAAAGCATAAAGGCTCTTAAAACACCTAATCTAATCAAGCTAAGTGTTTTCATAACTTAAAAGAAGTAGAAAACCTTAAGCTAGTCTCAAAGATCAAGTTTCTGGAAAATAGGCTTCTGTGTAATCGATTACACCATTATGGTAATCGATTACACCTAGGCAAGTAATCGATTACTCATGGCTTGTAATCGATTACATGTTTGAAATTCAAATTCAAACTGAAACGGTCACTTGTGTAATCAATTACACTTAGTATGGTAATCGATTACCAGAACGAAAAAGTGCATCTTTTCATGAACCATTGTGTCCCAAACCTTTTGAAAAGGGTTGTGATGGTTCAAGGACGTTTCCCTTGCCTATATAAAGACCATTTGAGTCCAGAATACAAGAACATACAATAACATACACAACATACACAAGAGACAACACATTACACATGAGAAAATCACATTAGGCCAAAACTGTGTCAAAATTAGTTCATCTTTTAGAACTAAAACCTTTTGGAGCCTAAATTCTGAGTTCATGATCTTCATGTCAATAAGAACACTTTAGTTGTTCATATCTTGAAGAACTCAGAATTGTATTATGCTTAAAAGCCTTAAAGCATAATTTCTCATGATCAATCCTATTGTATGTTAAAGGATTGATACAGCCAATTGTAATATTTTCTTCATCTCTTTCTGTAAGATTGAGTTTTTCACCGTGGTATTCGGTGAAGGGTTGGAGTCACTGGGAGTGGTTTACTTTCAGGGTTTCGATTGAAGACAAGTTTATCTTCAAGGTCTGAGGGTGGTTTGCCTTCAGGAACTGAAAGCGGTTTGCTTTCAGGGGCTGTTGAAAGTGGTTTGCTTTCACAGGATATTGGTAGAAATTCTTGGGGTCCTTGGGTTAGGAACTTGTAAGATATTTTTATCAATAGTGGAAAAATCCTCAAGGGATTTTCTTGAGGGACTGGACGTAGCCTTCGGTGGATTGAAGGTGAACCAGGATAAATTCTTGTGTGTGATTGCCTCTATCCTTCATATTTACTTTCAAGTATCGCTCAAATCCGCTGCAATCATAACGATCATTTCGTGATCATCATAAACTTGAAAGTAACAATTTCAATAAGGCGAAAATTGGGGCAACACTGATTCACCCCCCCTCTCAGGTTGCTATCTGTACTAACATAGTATTTTTTCTTGAAAAATGAAAATCTTGTGGGGGAACTTGCCCCCCTCAAGTCCTATGTGGATCCTTCCCTGCTTATTACTCCTCCGTCCCAAATTATTAGGTTCTTTAGAGACAAACTTGGTATCCCAAATTATAAAACCCTTCTAGATTTCAAAAAAAAAAATAAGTTTTTCCTTTTTTACCCCTTGCATTCATTCTATTTTCAATTCCAAAACTTAAATTATCACATCTACTAATTACTTCTCTTTCATGTTTCCCAACCAACCTTTGATATATCCAATACTAACATAGGGGCATATATGGAAGATTTGTACAAAAAATAACAAAACCAAGATATTAGTTAGCTTATTACATGTTTTCTTAATAAGCGTGATTTGTTAGAACAGATAGCAACCTGAGAAGGGGGGGGTGAATCAGTGTTGCCCCAATTTTCGCCTTATTGAAATCGTTACTTTCAAGTTTATGATGATCACGAATTAATCGTTGTGATTGCCGCGGATATGAACAATACTTGAAAGTAAATGTGAAGGATAAAGAGAATCACACACAAGATTTATCCTGGTTCGCCTTCAATCCACCGAAGACTACGTCCAGTCCCTCAAGAAAACCCCTTGAGGATTTTTCCACTATTGATAAGAATTTCTTACAAGTTCCTAACCCAAGGACCCCAGGAACTTCTACCAATATCCTGTGAAAGCAAACCGCTTTCAACAGCCCCTGAAAGCAAACCGCTTTCAGTTCCTGAAGGCAAACCACCCTCAGACCTTGAAGGCTAAACCACCTTCAATGAAAACCCTGAAAGTAAACCACTTTCAGTGACAACAACCCTTCACCGAATACCACGGTGAAAAACTCAATCTTACAGAAAGAGATGAAGAAGATATTACAATTGGCTGTTTCAATCCTTTAACACACAATTGGATTGAACATGAGAAATTATGCTTTAAGGCTTTTAAGCATAATACAATTCTGAGTTCTTCAAGATATGAACAACTAATGTGTTCTTGTAAACATGAAGATCACGAACTCAGAATTTAGGCTCCAAAAGATTTAAGTTCTAAAAGATGAACTAATTTTGAAAGAGCTTTGGCCTAATGTGTTTTTCTCATGTGAAATGTGTATATTTCGTGTGTGTTGTGTGTGTTCTGTTTTCTGGACTCAAATGGTCTTTATATAGGCAAGGGAAACGTCCTTGAATCATCACAACCCTTTTCAAAAGGTTTGGGACACAATGGTTCATGAAAAGATGCACTTTTTCGTTCTGGTAATCGATTACCATACTTAGTGTAATCGATTACACAAGTGACCGTTTCAGTTTGAATTTGAATTTCAAACATGTAATCGATTACAAGACTGGAGTAATCGATTACTTGCCTTGGTGTAATCGATTACCATAATGGTGTAATCGATTACACAGAAGCCCATTTTCCAGAAACTTGATCTTTGAGACTTGCTTAAGGTTTTCTACTTCTTTTAAGTTATGAAAACTCTTAGCTTGATTAGATTAGGTGTTTTAAGAGCCTTTATGCTTTAATAAACCTTTGGAAGCATAACTCACCTAATTCTAAGACTTCTAGACTATTGATGGACTTGAGTGCTTGATTCTTTTGAAGTCTTCTTTTCTTCTTTTTGTTGATGAGTTTGTCGTCATCAAAACCACAGCCAGGGTCAGGAGCAAGACCTTCTTCACAATCTCCCCCTTTTTGATGATGGCAAACACATACTTGAAACTTTGAAACTTTGAAGATCATATGTGCATTCTTGATGCTTAACTCCTCCTATTTGATGGAATTTAGTATTTCTGATTTTTCTCCCCCTTTCTAGTGTACTTGTTGAATTCCTGCATATGATCTTTAAAAGCACGGAACCTTTCTCCCCCTTTTGACTTCATCAAAAAGAAGAAAAGGCCAAAAAAATCTACAGGCATACATACAAGTATATTGAAACATAAAGCATGGGGGGTTGGGGTTAAATATGGAAATTATGAATAAAACAGAACATAATTGTCCAAACATAGCAAGCAAAACATCCAACAGTGCAGAAATGAGTCATAATCTAGACTAGTACAGACCGAATAAAACAAATAGTCAATGAAAGAAGTAAACAAGTCTAGAGGTCAAATTCATCGGAGGAATCAAAGGAATCATGAGGAGAGGGAGCCATGCGATCAACACGAAGGCTCAGACGATCCATATCAGCACGGAGAGTAGTGTACATGGATTCAACCCGACCTTCCATGTGATCAAACCTCTGATCAAAGTGAGTCCTCATATCGGCCAGATGAGAGAGAATGAGTTGAGTGGAGGCATCACCAAGCATAGAGGATGAAGGTCCTTCCTCAGAAGATGGTGGATAGAAAGCAGCAGGGGCAGGAGCCTGAGTGGTATCAGGACCTAAATCTGACTTGTGACGGAAAGTGTCATCAACATCCTTGAAAATCCCCATCTTGTTCAGAATCTCCATATCAATCCTCTGTGCCTTAGTATCCATGACCTGAGCATATTCCCCTTGTGTAGAAATTCCAAAATTCTTCAAAATGAGAGTAATAATGGGAGCATAGGGAAGAGGACCAGATCTATCCTTGTGTATCAACATATGTATCATAACCAAATGAGCCTAGTTAATGGATTCATTATGTTTCAGCCCATAAATAATTTGTAACTCTAGATCACTAATCTGGGCATGGTTAGAGGATTGAGGAAGAAGAACATAACTAATCAAATAATGAAGCAGACGATCTTCAACAGTAAGATATCCAACAGCAAGGATATCCCTAGAGCGGTTGGCTTCCGCCCGCTGCTTCTTCAAAAGAATCTCTTCCTCAGAAAATCGACACAAGGATAAATAAAAAGATTTCTTGTCATAATCAGCCCATGGACATGCTTTCTCCGGACTCAATCGTTCTCCAACATAGGGAATTTTTAGAAGAGTTCCCAATTGTTCTTGAGTCAATGAGATATCAATTCCCTTGACTGATGAGCAGATTTTCCCACCTCTTTTCACCAAATTGCAATAAAATACTTTAACCAATTCAGGATAGTACGTACCCGACAAGCCAACGAATTCATCAAGTCCTTGGAAATCAAGGAGAGAAGGGAAGAGGAATCCAGCATTGATGAACGAGTTGACATCGGCATACTTGGGAGGAAGGATGGGTCTTTCCAAGAAGTAAGCCAAAAACCGGTCCTTTTGCTCCTCTGTGACAAGAAGCCGTGAAAGATCAAGAGTGTTCATGGTGAGGTTCTTCGAACGGTGTCGGCGTGAAGAGGAGGCCATTTTCAGATTGAAATTTTTAGGGTTTTGAGAAAAGGGTTTCTGGGGAAGGCCGAATTGGTCAATTCGAAGGAATGGAGAAGAAGGAGAAAGCAAAATCCAACAAAACCCACCGATTTGTTCTGAGTTTAAGCGACAAACAAGAGAGGATGAAGGGAATAACTGGTTCGACGACGAGGAAGGGAGAAGAAGGAAGAGCAGTGTAATCGATTAAGAGTTCTGACCGAAAGAACTTATATTATCGATTTGGTAATCGATTACAGTAAGTTGTGTAATCGATTACCGCTTTTCGAATTTTGAATAACATTCAAAATAGCAATAGTAGTCGATTACAGCAGTTGATGTAATCGATTACCTGAAGTCCAAAATTTGAAATTTCTAAAATTCAACTATGTAATCGATTATGGAAGTTAAAGTAATCGATTACTCAGAGAAATTTAATAATCAACAGGACTAAAAACAAGGGTAATCAATTTAATAAGCCTAAGATAATTGATTTCATGAACATTTTTATAAGTTCTATCATATGTAACACATGTTCATATAAAAATTTCAGCACAAAATCAATTATGACAAGCAAGCACATATGAAACATTCAAGCAATTATAGAGAGGCTTATATTAAGGCATTTCTAGTGGTATTATAAATCATATATCTTAAGCCGATTAAAGAGGATAACTATGAATATATGAATGTCTATACTTATCCAGAATTTAACTAGGCAATTTCTAAAAACTAGCATAAACATATACTTAGAGAAGTATTTTATTATTTGTTTCTACTGTTTTTCTTATGATCTTCTAGACACTAGGCTTAGGAGCAAGTTCCCAAACTTTATTCCTTTCAAATTGGTTTAGTTCTTCCTGCATTGCTACAATCCAATTCTCATCCTCTAGAGCATCATTTACTTTTGATGGTTCTATCTGAGAGACAAAGGCCATATTCAAAACTGAATCATTCAAGCGTAGCCTTGTAGAAACGCCTCTAGAGATATCACCACTAATATTATCAACTGGATGATCCCTATGGGTTCTCCATTCTTTTGGAAGTTGATAAGTATTATCTTCAATGTGCTCTTCTTGTATTGGATTATGATCTCCATCTTTTTGAGAATCTTCATTTATAATGATGTCATCTTCTTCATTATCCGGAAGATTGACTTTATCTTCTTTTGAAGATTTAGATTCATCAAAAGAAACATGTATGGATTCTTCCACGGATAGAGTTTTCTTGTTAAAGACTCTATATGCTTTGCTTGTTAAAGAATATCCAAGGAATATACCTTCATCAGATTTTTCATCAAACTTACCAAGGTTTTCCTTTCCATTATTCAAGACAAAGCATTTTGATCCAAAAGCATGTAGATGAGAGATATTTGGTTTCCTTCCTTTGTAGAGTTCATAGGGAGTTTTCTTATGAATAGGTCTAATGAGAACTCTATTGGAAACATAGCAAGCAGTACTTACAGCATCAGCCCAGAAGTATTTAGGGAGACTTGATTCACTTAGCATTGTCCTTGCTAATTCTTCAAGTAATCTGTTCTTCCTTTCTACAACACCATTTTGTTGTGGTGTTCTCGGAGTAGAGTAATTATGTGATATTCCGTTTTCATCACATAGTTCTTGGAATTGTTGATTCTGAAATTCTCCACCATGATCACTTCTAATAGAAGAGATCTTTAAAGACTTCTCATTTTGAACTAGCCTTGCATATCTTTTGAATGCATTGAAGGCTTCATTCTTATGAGGTAGAAATAAAGTCCAAGTGAATCTAGAGAAATCATCAACAATAACAAGTGCATAGAAATTACCTCCGAGACTTTTTGTTCTAGATGGTCCGAACAGATCCATATGTAACAATTGAAGGGGTCTTGTTGTCGAAACTATGTTCTTAGGTTTGAAGGATGTTCTGGTTTGCTTTCCCTTTTGACATGCATCACAGAGCTTGTCTTTTTCGAATTTCATTTTTGGAAGCCCAATAACCAGATCATGTTTGACTAGTTTGTTTAAATGATCTATGTGAATATGAGCAAGTCTTCTATGCCATAGCCATGAATCACTATTGTTCTTGGCCAAAAGGCATCTCACATTTTGTGGAATTTCTTCCAATGAGATCATGAAGACTTTGTTTACTTTATACCCAGAAAACTTAATCTCTTTAGTTTTCACATCTTTTACTACACATATATCATTAATAAAACCAACTTTCAAACCCTTATCACATAGTTGACTAATACTCAGAAGATTATGCATCAAACCATCAACGTAAAGAACTTTATCGATGACTGTTTGAGGGGGTGTGCCTATTCTTCCAATACCGAGTATCTTTCCCTTTTGATTGTTACCATATGTGACAAAACCTTTCTCTCTAGGTATAAGAAATGAAAATTTGGTTTTGTCTCCTGTCATATGTGATGAGCAGCCACTATCAAGATACCATAAATCCTTTGCTGCTTTCATACACACCTACATGACAAAGTTCAGACATGGGTATTAGGAACCCAACAAGTCTTGGGTTCTTCTAAGTTAACATCCTTTCTGACCCAAATGTACTCCCTATTTGGTACTCCTATATGTTTGTAATAACATCTACTAGGGATATGTCCTACTTTGTTACAATATGTGCAAGAGTAATGATTGTAACTAGAGGTTTGTCTAGGAAAAGGGTGAATCTTCTTAGGAAGTCTATTTTGATTGTTCTTCCTATTGTTTGTACTTCTAACAGGATTAATCTTATTGTTACTAGAAGATCCTGACGCGTGGTTTGGTCTTACAAACACAGTTTTCCTAACCTCTTTTGTCTTTGGGTGAGAAGTATATCCTAATCCTGATTTATTGTTTGAATGTCTTTGAACACTTAGAATATCATCTAACTTCTGTTTTCCTTTATTGAAGTTATTTACCCTGTGTTGAAGATCACCTATCTTTTCTTCTAAAGAACTACACTTAGTACATTTGTGTGTAGTATCTACTTTAGATTTTACTGTTTGTAATTCCTCCTGTAAGATTCTACACTTACTTTCTAGAGAAGAAATCAATTCATTTTGCTTCGTGCTAATCTTGGAAAATTCTTGACATAATTTAAACATGTTTTCCATAGCAAATTTTAAATCATGAGGAGACATAGAATTATTGCTAACCTGGGAATCTTCAATGTCTGAATCATGTGAGGCCATTAAAGCAACTTGTGCTTCTTCTTTGTCAGAGTCTGATGATGAACTTACTTCATTATCATCCCAAGCCAAATATGCTTTTCGTGTAGGTTGATCCTTCTTTTCAAACTTTTCTCTTAGACCATGTCTCTTCTTCTGAAGATTTGGACAATCTGATTTGAAGTGTCCAGGTTTACCACATTCGAAACATGTGATCTTTTGTGACGAAGAGGGATCATTGTTTCTTTGGAAAGATTTATTGTTGAATTTAACACTTTTTCTTTTAAGAAACTTTCCAAAGTTCTTGACTAGAAGATTTAAATTTTCATCTTCTTCTTCAGAACCCGCATCATAATCTTCTTTGATGCTTTCCTTTGCCTTTAAGGAAATTGATCGATACTTCTTCTCATGTTGTTCATGCTCTTCTAAACGATTCAATTCCAACTCATGTTCTTGGAGTTTTTCAAACAGAGTTGCAAGAGACATATTTGATAAACTCTTCTTCTCAGAGATGGCTGTGACTTTTGGTTGCCATACTCTTGTAAGTGATCTTAGAACTTTCATGTTCAAGTCACTATTTGAAAATTGTTTTCCAAGAGCAATCAAATGATTAATTAAATAAGTGAATCGTTTTTGCATATCTAATACCTTTTCTCCTGGAAGCATTCTGAACATTTCATATTCCTGAGAGAGAGTATTGATCTTTGATCTCTTGACTTCATCTGTTCCTTCATGAGTCACCATCAACGTATCCCATATTTCTTTTGATGAAGTGCACATTGATACTCTGAAAAATTCGTCCATGCCAAGAGCAGATGTAAGGATGTTCATCCCTTTGAGATCATATTGAACCTTCTTCTTTTCTTCTTCACTCCAAGTACTTTCTGATTTTGGTTGTGAAGTTCCTTCTTCATTTGTTGTTACAGGCACAAAGGGTCCTTCTTCAATGGCTTTCCATATTCCTGAGTCTAATGACTTTATGAATATCTTCATCTTGATTTTCCAGAAGTCATAATGTTCTCCATTGAAGAATGGTGGCCTGTTTATGTTGAATCCTTCATTTGTTCCATGATTGGAAGAGGATGCCATCTTTTCCCGGATCTTAGGAATAACTTACCTAAACCTTCGCTCTGATACCAATTGTTAGAACAGATAGCAACCTGAGAGGGGGGGGGGTGAATCAGTGTTGCCCCAATTTTCGCCTTATTGAAATCGTTACTTTCAAGTTTATGATGATCACGAATTGATCGTTGTGATTGAAGCGGATATGAACAATACTTGAAAGTAAATGTGAAGGATAAAGAGAATCACACACAAGATTTATCCTGGTTCGCCTTCAATCCACCGAAGACTACGTCCAGTCCCTCAAGAAAACCCCTTGAGGATTTTTCCACTATTGATAAGAATTTCTTACAAGTTCCTAACCCAAGGACCCCAAGAACTTCTACCAATATCCTGTGAAAGCAAACCGCTTTCAACAGCCCCTGAAAGCAAACCGCTTTCAGTTCCTGAAGGCAAACCACCCTCAGACCTTGAAGGCTAAACCACCTTCAATGAAAACCCTGAAAGTAAACCACTTTCAGTGACAACAACCCTTCACCGAATACCACGGTGAAAAACTCAATCTTACAGAAAGAGATGAAGAAGATATTACAATTGGCTGTTTCAATCCTTTAACACACAATTGGATTGAACATGAGAAATTATGCTTTAAGGCTTTTAAGCATAATACAATTCTGAGTTCTTCAAGATATGAACAACTAATGTGTTCTTGTAAACATGAAGATCATGAACTCAGAATTTAGGCTCCAAAAGATTTAAGTTCTAAAAGATGAACTAATTTTGAAAGAGCTTTGGCCTAATGTGTTTTTCTCATGTGAAATGTGTATATTTCGTGTGTGTTGTGTGTGTTCTGTTTTCTGGACTCAAATGGTCTTTATATAGGCAAGGGAAACGTCCTTGAACCATCACAACCCTTTTCAAAAGGTTTGGGACACAATGGTTCATGAAAAGATGCACTTTTTCGTTCTGGTAATCGATTACCATACTTAGTGTAATCGATTACACAAGTGACCGTTTCAGTTTGAATTTGAATTTCAAACATGTAATCGATTACAAGACTGGAGTAATCGATTACTTGCCTTGGTGTAATCGATTACCATAATGGTGTAATCGATTACACAGAAGCCCATTTTCCAGAAACTTGATCTTTGAGACTTGCTTAAGGTTTTCTACTTCTTTTAAGTTATGAAAACTCTTAGCTTGATTAGATTAGGTGTTTTAAGAGCCTTTATGCTTTAATAAACCTTTGGAAGCATAACTCACCTAATTCTAAGACTTCTAGACTATTGATGGACTTGAGTGCTTGATTCTTTTGAAGTCTTCTTTTCTTCTTTTTGTTGATGAGTTTGTCGTCATCAAAACCACAGCCAGGGTCAGGAGCAAGACCTTCTTCACATGATTGTCTGAACAGGTCCTTACAATTTGGAACGGAAGAGTAGCATAAATCTTTGTAACCAATTTTGTTGTTGACATCTATATGTAAAAAATTTAATTACGGAAAGTAAAAGTCATTAAGTTTTCCATCGGTAATGTAAAAAATTAATTTGGGTTATTATAATTGATATATGAGAGTAAAATCAATGTGTACGACAAGTTACTAAATAAGTGATTTTTTTCTTTTGAAAATAAGTTTGGATCTAAACCATTATAAAGAAAAAATATGACCATTTCAGAAGGTTTACTTAATTACAAATTACACTTGCGGAATTTAGGAATAGTTTTCAAATTTTTTAGCAAATGAGGTTTAAATTAAAATTAAGAAAAAGCTAACGAATATTTAAAGATAAATACGTGGTTTGAATTTAACATAAATGAGCATCTATTTCATAATTAGGTTATTAATATATTACTTTAAAGTAAAATTTATTTCTTGCAACTACGAAGGAAGAAAATGGCTTGGAATGAATTGCTTATATTTAACCCCAAAAAGAATGAATTGGTTAAATTGTTTTATCCATCATGTAAATTACTTTTTATGGTTACAAAGGCAAATACTATAAAAAAATTAAGTTTAATATATTTAAAAAAATTGAGTGCATGAGGATAAAAAAAAAATTCATTCGTAGAACATAAATAAATATTAGAATAATAAACGGCGATATTTAATTAATGAAAAAAGATGCAAAGTTACAACATATATGTACCATGGCTAAACTCATTGAAAATAATTGAGTAGTTTTTAAACTATTTAGCAAAAGAGATTTAAATTTAAATTAAGAATAACTAACAACTATTTATTGAAAATGAGGATTTGGTTTAAGATATATGAACAATTATTTCATTGTTGTGTTAAACATATATATTACATTGAAGTAATATATAGTTATAGAACGGGGCAAGAGGAAAAAGAATTGGAAAACTTCTACATTTTAAAATATTTTAGTCAAAGAAGATTGAATGATGATTATGGTTAAAAAGGAAAATACTATCACAAAATCATTCGTTCATAGATCAAAATAAGAAACCAATATCAAAAAAATATGTGAATGATAAACGGCGAGATAATAACAACATCAACCATTACTAAAAAAATTATTATCGACGACAATCTTTCATAATTAATGCACAAAATTTAAAAGCCAAAATATTGCCAAATAAAGGCCGCAAAATTAAGGCCAAGATTAAAGAGATCCACAAATTATCATGAAAACATATAGCTTTTTCATAATCAATAACAACAACATCACTGATCAAGTCCTGCAAAATGAGACTGATTTAATTAAATAACTTTTTAAAACAAACAATAAATAAACACAATCTTTGAAGTGGGAGATTAAACCTAATGGTCAACAGTTTCATCACCCTTAGTAAGCAACAAACCTTCATTTTAAATTATTTTAAATCATCTAAAAATCACAGTATGCCAAAATGTGAAAACAAATCAAGATTATTATTATATTCACCCTAGGTTCAGCAGTCATGGTATTGAACTGGTTGATTATCTCACGTTCCTTACAATTTATCTTGACACGATAGGATTGCTCAAACTTGGAGTTGGAAGACATCTTGACATCAATCTTGAACAAAAACGTCTTGTCCAGAAGGTTGTTTAGCTCATCAGGAAGCTTTGCTTCCTTAGATTTTTCAGCATTCTAATTAAATCATATCAAAAAACATGCAAATGAGAACTCAAATTGACAAAGCAACTTTAAGGAAGATTAATAATATAAATTTCAGCCACCAAGTTGTGGTGGTAAAAAATGAAGTCGGTAATTGTAAAATGACGGAAAAATGAGTTTGATTTCCAGTAACCCTATAGGACAAACCATCTTGTTGCATTTACGGGATGGATACCACTAGTCACCATTCTCTGGCAGCACCTTAATCGTTCCAAGCACCATACAAGTACAGTTCTACAGGAATAACAAAACAACATTATGGAAATTTTGCAACACAAAAAAGTCCGTTAAACATAATATAGAAATTATAAAAGAAACCTCCTGACTATCTTTGATTTTTCAATTGTCTATGGAGTAGATATGATAAGAAAATCTTCTCGTGTAGTTTTGCTTAGATCTGGATGTTGGCTCATAACTAGAGAGCCTAACTCAGTTGAATCATAGAACCTAATGAAAACGTAAAAATCATTAATATTATTTCACGATAATGAAAAAATAAAGTTTGGACATGGAATTTACTTTTTCTTGATGGCAGCAATTCCTGAATATCAGGGTGAAATAAAACCTTTGTTGCACCATAAGCAAAATTCAGACATGGGGTGTCTACATTTAAAATACGCACAAACATTATTTAAATTAAATTACCCAAACTTAAGGGAAATCAGAAAATAAAAATTTAAATAAACATTATTACCAATCAGCCGTGAGCTCAATCTTAATAATCTTGTCACTCTTTCCATCTTTCTTGAACTGCTGCTAAGTTCCAACGCCAGTGAGAATCCCAATCACATGGTGAAAAGAAAAAAAACACAAATTGTGAAAATGGGTATATGAAAAAACAAATACTGAGTGTAAAAAAATCAACTCAAACTATGAAATCTGACCAGCTAAATATTTCTTGTCGTAATCCTTGAACAATATGTCAGATATTGGAACAAAAGAGAAAGGACATTCAGTTGGTGGACATCAGTTCTAAGCTGAAAGTTCAGCTTAAAAGCATGTCTGGAGGTACGAAACTCACCAGTATTATTAACAACTCCAAAATGAGACATGGTAAAAGTAGAACCCTCAGAGATCAATTGCTTAAACTTGTAGCTTAGGGTTCTGCGGGCAGATGCATGAATCCTGTCACCATTTTCATCCATCAGAACCATCTCAATACTGAAAGGTAACCTCGGATTATCAAAGCTTGGAACTTTCCGCAAATGAACAACCTTTACATTGATCCTCCATGTCTCTTTTTTGGGTGAAATGCTGGAAAGAGAATCAAAGTTCATGGCCATGGCTATAAGAAATTCCGGTAGACAAAGAATGAAGAATTGGTGAATAACAAAACATTGCAATAATCTATTTATAGAGAAACCACAAAGTATTTCATGAATGGAGCCATAATAAATTAGGGTTTCGAATTCAAATCTAACAAATAGCACTGGTAAGAAAAAAATTGCATTGAGAAGGAGGAATAATTAGGGTCTTGAGTGGAAAAGGATAAAAAAACCTAGGGAAATCAATCAATGAGATAAAGTGGGAAGATAAAAAAGGTTCAAGTATTAGCTGCAGTTAGATGATTAGGTTTCATGCATAATGCAATAGTGGAAAAAGGTTCATGTGATTGGTCAGTTGGGAGGTTTAGGGGAGGAGTTCATGGAAAGAGCCACTATGAGAAGAGAACTTCAAACCCTGCGTTCTAGTGAATCCATGTAGGATGAAAATCATTGGAACACCTAAGCGAAATGCACTGGAATTTGACACCTAGGAGAGAGGTTCTTGGAACTCTTAATTGTATAATATAGAGACTTTTTTAAATAAATTCATATTGTAAATTTAAAATAAAATATATAAAATTTCATATATTAATATTAAAGTATAATTTTCTAAATCGAATTTTTTTAATAGATTTTAAATTTCTTTTTCAAAATTATTAGTTGTAGGACACAATCTTTGGGGAAAAGCTTGACTTTTTTAAATATCTAAAGAAGTGTTAGCAATAATCGATTGCATGAAAAGTTGACGCATGTACTAACTTTTCCTAAAATGGACTCTAAATTTTTAAGTTCAAACGATCTCAAGACGTTTATCAGATTTTGAATGACAACAATTTTGTGATCAATTATGATAGAGACAAATTTCCTAAACTTTGTGTACTAGTTTTTGACCCGTGCCATGCACAAGAGAGTTTGATTTAGATGAAACATATCAATTGACAATTATAGATGTTTATAAACCGAAATAATAATTTACTTGGATGTTTTGGTACATAGATTTTCATATTTTAACTGAACAATAAAAGCATGGGGTAAATATTGATATATGAAAATAAAAACTTGAGAACCATTTTTCACTTATTGATTACACTAACATGTATTACATAAGGATCCTTCTTATCAATTCCCTACTTGATCCAGCTCTGATCTTTGTATCTATTTTATTTGATGAAGCCTATCCGACCAATTGTCAGGATACACTTTGATTGTTTTTTTTTATTCCTGGAACATTCACAATAAAACCTTCGCTTACTTGCATCTCTTAATACACAAAATGAAGGTTTATCCGGAAGCAATGCATGCTTCACCAACGCTGCTGGCAAAGTCTGGATTAAGGCATAAATATTAAAAACAATCATAGCTCTTAAAAAAATATTTACTAACAACTAACTAATATAAAATAACCTGAGTAAATAGATATGACCCACCATTCTGTTCGTAATGATGTGCGATGGTGACAGCTGGCTTTTCGTAGTAAGACATTGTATTTTCTTCTTCGTTGTCAGGTCCACTATCATAGTCAGTTTCTACAACTTGCTTTGGCATCCATCCGAAATAAAAGTTATTTCCTTCATGTTCAGTAGAGATTGATCTAAAATCTCTGTCTTTAATTTTAATATGAAACTCGCATCCCCATAAATAACACACCTCGGGCCATCCTCCTTCATGTTGAAGACCATAATGAACTATAAGTCCTTCTATTCCATCTGTAAATTCGGATAAAGGGCCACAATCTTCCAACATAATGTGGAACGTGTTTTTTTTTGTTGTCTTTCAAAACAACAGTCTTTGTAACACATTTTTGAAATTCTTGGTGCCAATAGCACGAAACTAGGGCCCACCCCTGTAAAGCATAAGAAAATTGAGAGTTTTTTCTAAACATTATAATAGCGTAGTTATAGAATAAGACAACAGCAAAACAATAGAACATTATATATACTTTGTTAGGTACCAATTCTACAATGAAAGATCTGGAAAGCCCTAAAAACATCATATGAAATCCAATCATCAGGCATCAAAGAAAAATTAACAAGAAAAGGTACCCAAAATAAAAAGCACTTAAACCCAATCAAAAGTCTATCAAAGTCGCAAGATAAGCAAAACTTCAATAAATGTTCAACATAAAATTAATTTGATGAATATCCTATGAATGGATGGAGGAAAGATGTTTTCGCAACCATATATTTAGTCTAGCCAAATAAAAGATCTTGAGTAATATCCCTACTCATAAAATGCACTAAGGTCAAAGAATAAAATGAGGGCATAGCAGAAAAATTTACTTGTAGCACCTACATGCATATTATTGACCCAAACATGGCATACCCAACAATTGTGACAATAGGCCACTACCCTTATGACCTTATGTCAAGGGGATCGTAGTTCCATAAGGAACTAGCACAATCACTCAAGCATAGCTAGTAAATCCAATCACCTACAAGTGCTTCACCAAGATGTATCACAACTCACAAGGAAGTAAATGCATACCTATAAATCATTAAAGACGTGTTCAAAATTAATGAGTTGAGAAAGGATAAATTATTTTTCGAATGTATGGGAGTATGGAGTATACATAAATCATTAATTCATATTTATTGATGATTTAAGTTACCGCTAGCATCTACATATATTTACCTGTTTGAATCAAGTAGGCATATGAACAACAAAAGAAATTTATAGTAATACATGTAAAAATAATATATATTGGAAAATGATAAGGCCATTGCGTCACTAATACTCAAACACACACAAAGCCCCAATTAAAATTAATTTCAGGATAAAATAGAATGACAAGAAGGGACCAATTCATCAATGTTCTTTCAACAAAAAGGGATGACAATACTTAATTTCCTTAGTTGTTTAGTAAAACTAATATTTTCATCTAAATCACCTTTATATATTCTTTTCTAAAACAAAAATTCTGATTAAATACTAAGGTTATGAAAGTTAAATACGTAGCATATAAATACACTATCATGAGAACTACAAGAGATAGATTATGTGTTTACCAAGTATTTTCTTTATTTAGAAGACAAAACTAAGATGTTTGTGCAAAATGTACACGAAGGAGTATACAAGAACGCATATCCATAGTTGTAGATGTTAGTTTTGTATGAAACTTGAGACATTTGAAATATAATGTGGTCACCTACAATTATTTTTTAACAAAACAAGATGTTATTCCATTCTTTGGATAGTTAATAAACCGTTAAAGTTGCCATGAAATTTGATATCTCACAACAAAGTAAAGGACTGATAAACTGTTTTAGTCTCACATTGCTAAAGCTTGGAGAAATATACGAGAACTCGTATCCAAAGTTGTAGATGTTAGTTTTGTATGAAACTTGAGGCATTTAAAAGATTATGTTGCCACCTACAATTTTTGTTAGAGAGAGCAATACGTAATACCAATATTCAGATAGAAAAAAAACACCTAAGGTTGCCACACGAAATATGTATTTTAGTTTAAAGGAATAATTGGTCAACTATTTTTAGTCCCACGTTGCTAAAACTTCCCCGTTCTTTATTCTCCTTCCTCTATATAAAGGGAACTTCTTCTCATGTTTGATCATCCAAAAATTCAAAGACTAAGGTCTAAGATTAAAATTACTTTGAGTGTTTTGGATCACACAGACATAGTGTAAAAACACAGAGTCTGTAGCATAGCTCAAGATTTTTAGAGATCTATTTTATATCCATTGGCTTTTTTGCTTTGCACTAGCCTACGTGCTAGTGTAAACTTTTGGAGTGTTGGTGATGTGCGGCAAGGTCAAAGTCCTAGGAGACCTACGCAGTTAGAGACTTTTTGAGTGCTCTGCATCGAGGTAAGTATTTATTTCATTTCTTCTTTATTTTAATTTTATCAGTTTTTAATAAATCTAATATTTTATTTATGTGAATTTTGTTTTCTTCTTTTTTTTTTGAAAAATATTCTCTTCTTAATTTTAAATACCCCATAAACATAAAATCATTATTAAATATTTTTTCATCACTCTATAAATATTTGTTTTGTCAAATTTACAGGATTTTTATATCAAAATTTGCAAGTAAAATTTTAGATAAATCTAAAAAAATAACTTGTTGTTAAATTCTTAGGGACATCCACATGAAATTTCATCCAATGACTAAACACAAAAATTATTTTCATGTAGGAATTATACGTGTTTGGACTAGACTTCAGGAACTCTTGTAGGAGATCTAAACTTCTTGAAGCATCTCTCAAATGTCCACTTTTTCAATAGAATTTCGAACTCTAGACTTAAGGAGCGCAACACTAAAAAATGGACAGAAGTAACAAGCAACTAGATGTTGTGCCGAAACTTTCTGTAATGGCTCCTAGGTAGATATAGGTGAGGAAGAGAACCCTGAAGGTGGAAAGAATGTTTCGTCCTGTGATCAGAAATTAAAAGGAGGGAGTCTTACTTTGAAAATTAGCATGAATGCTAGAACTCCAGGGAGGGTGATTATAAAAGTTTGTGGAAATTCTAGCTATGAGTGAGAATGAGAGTGATAAAAGCTCTAATTTCCCATATGTCTACGGTGAACTGTATTTGGTAAACAACTAAACCGAAGGATAGTGTGAAAATGAGGAACTTTTAATCAAGTTTACATCGAATAGAATGTCAAATTAACCCCCACCTATGTTGTCCATGTAAATTTAGGTTTTAAAGGTTCACCTGCAGGTCAAATTGGGGTTAATTTGACAGGTGGGGGGTTAATTTACCCCCCACCTAGTTATATAACTGGCAGGTGAACCTTTAAAACCTAAACCTACATG
Organism: Acmispon strigosus; assembly: GCA_030819835.1. Classification (NCBI taxonomy): domain Eukaryota; kingdom Viridiplantae; phylum Streptophyta; class Magnoliopsida; order Fabales; family Fabaceae; genus Acmispon; species Acmispon strigosus. Next base: position 16,575,920 of record JAUAMA010000007.1, on the reverse strand, counting down.
GGCAACGCAGGTGGGGGGTTAATTTGACATTCTATTCGATGTAAACTTGATCAGAAGTTCCTCATTTTCACACTATCCTTCGGTCTAGTTGTTCACCAAATACAGCTCATCGTAGACATATGGGAAATTAGAGCTTTTGTCACTCTCATTCTCTCTCATAGCTAGAATTTCCACAAAATTTTATAATCACCCTCCCTGGAGTTCTAGCATTCATGCTAATTTTCAAAGTTAGATTCCCTCCTTTTAATTTCTGATCACAAGACGAAACATTCTTTCCACCTTCAGGGTTCTCTTCCTCACCTATATATACCTAGGAGCCATTACAGAAAGTTTCGGCACAACATCTAGTTGCTTGTTACTTCTGTCCATTTTTTAGTGTTGCGCTCCTTAAGTATAGAGTTTAAAATACTATTGAAAAAGTGGACATTCGAGTGATGCTTCAAGAAGTTTAGATCGCCTACAAGAGTTCCTGAAGTCTAGTCCAAAAACGGATATTTCCTACATGAAAATAATTTTTGTGTTTAGTCATTGGATGAAATTTCATGTGGATGTCCCTAAGAATTTAACAACAAGTTATTTTTTTAGATTTATCTAAAATTTTACTTGCAAATTTTGATATAAAAATCCTGTAAATTTGACAAAACAAATATTTATAAAGTAATGAAAAAATATTTAATAATGATTTTATGTTTATAGGGTATTTAAAATTAAGAAGAGAATATTTTAAAAAAAAAAGAAGAAAAAAAATTCACATAAATAAAATATTAGATTTATTAACAAATGATAAAATTAAAATAAAGAAGAAATGAAATAAATAATTACCTCGATGCTGAGCACTCGAAAAATCTTTAACTGCGTAGGTCTCCTAGGACTTTGACCTTGCCGCACATCACCAACACTCCAAAAGTTTACACTAGCACGTAGGCTAGTGCAAAGCAAAAAACCCAATGGATATAAAATAGATCTCTAAAAATCTTGAACTATGCTACAAACTCTGTGTTTTTACACTATGTCTGTGTGATCCAAAACACTCAAAGTAATTTTAATCTTAGACCTTAGTCTTTGAATTTTTTGGATGATCAAACATGAGAAGAAGTTCCCTTTATATTGAGGAAGAAGAAGAAAGAACAGGGAAGTTTTAGCAATGTGGGACTAAAAATAGTTGACCAATTATTCCTTTAAACTAAAATACATATTTCGTATGGCAACCTTAGGTGTTTTTAATCTATCCAAATATTGGTATTACGTATTGCTCTCTCTAACAAAAATTGTAGGTGGCAACATAATCTTTTAAATGCCTCAAGTTTCATACAAAACTAACATCTACAACTTTGGATACGAGTTCTCGTATATTTCTCCATGAACATGTTGCGTCAATGTCTTGAGTTTGTCTTCTAAATAGAAATCCACTTAGTTAACATATAATTTAGCAGTTGGAGTTCTCATGAGAGTTGTATAACTTTGTTCTAACTTTCCGACATGATAAACATTTCCTCAATATAATTTTTTAAAACAGCACAAATTTCCTTTATCAAAAACTTGTGCAATTCATTCATATTTAATTCCTTTTTAGCTGAAATTTATAAACGGAGACTAATGCCAGTCAAATAAGGTTATAAAGTGATGAAGTCATTTTACACCTTCCTTTTTTGTCATTTTATAGATTTATTCTTAATTTCGGTTTTATACTTTAAATTTGTTTCATTTTAGTTATTTCAATAAAAAGGAAAATTAAGAGATAAAAGAAAAATATTAAAACAGATTAAAAGTAAAATAAAATAAAAGTCGATTAAAATTGAAAGCTGAGACATAGTTACGTATTTATGAAGAACGTGTTCAATAAAAAAGCATTTTAACGGCAACAATGTTAAACTCAGTTTTACATTTTACATATTCATACCTTTCAGAAAGATGGTGATAATATCACTCTAGATCTTCAAGAGCACACATGTTCTAGAACAACAACAGGTGTCGTTTACTTGTATCCAACAAGGAAATCATATATAGATCTGATGCGCGTGTGAGTTGCATGATAAATGTCTTATTTTGTGAAAAGTCAAGTGTTTTTTGATAGATGAGCCACTTGTGTACCAAATAATATACATTGAATTAATAAGAGTAACCAATTCACCCTTATCAACATACAACTTCAGTATCCAGAATGTATGATCACGTCATATCCAGAATGTTATACTTTCTGTTGCATTAAAAAGGAATAATGCTAACTTGTCTCTAGTTTGGATGTCGGCAAAAGTTATTGCCCCTACTCGAGAGGATGTGATTGATGTCTTAAATAGTCTCCTTATTAGTGAACTGATGACAGTATTTTATATGATATTTTTAGGGTGTTTTTAGTCTTTTTATTTTATTATTTTTGAGTCACATATAGGATTTTTATTATTTTTGGAGGGATAAAGGACATAAACTTCTTTCTGGTGTGCTCCATATACAACTTTTTCCTCCACTTAGGTGGCATTCTGAAAAATACTTCATATCTTTCTTCTTTGATTCATCTAGTTTTCTGAAACTCCACGGTTAATAATCTTAATTTTCCTCACACTCATATAATCCAATTAATGTAAATGTTTCAATAACCATTTCAAAAAAATACAACTATATTGAGCTTTTTTATTTTTCCATTGTTTGACCAAAATAAGAGAGGCCAATTTTTATGATTATGAAAGAATTCAACGTCTAACCATATCCTTTAAATTCCTTCCTAAGCTACCTTATAGTGCAAAATATTGTGTCTGCTTTTCCACTTGTAAAGATCATAGCATAAAACAGAACTACAGTGGTGTGTGCGTCATTATTGTGTACGAAAGAATTTCTATTTCATATGGTCAAATATAATACCAAAAAATAGCATCAACATCGCAGACGAGTTGATTCTAAAAGCAAACACCTAAATTTAGACTATGCGTAGAAAGATTATAACTCTTAATGAAGTTTTATTTTAACAAACACATCTTTGAAATTTGTATGAAAAGGAACCTAAAATGAAAAGCACAAAAACCCAAAATATTCTATCTAAAAAAAGCTAAAATTTCAATAAATGTTCAATATCAAATGAAATAAATCAGTGTGCTACGCATGGATGGGGGAAAGAGGTTTCCCCAACCACGATACCTACCCAAAGCAAAGATCATGATTAATCTCCTTGCTTACAAAAAGCACAAAGGTTAACGGATAAAATGAGGGCATTGATAAGCCAAATCCGCAAGTGTACGGTTGATTATCGAAGTAATATAAAAGATATCGTCTCCTCAGGGATTGGTTTATTTTATAATTGGTTTTTCCGAGTTGGTAAAATAAAAGATGTTTTGTTTTGATATTGTGATAGAAAAAGACTAAAAGCAATAAAATGATAAAAATGATAAAACAAGTATTTGGGTTGAATTTCACTTCACTTAACTTAGCTTTTCAGAATCACTTTTACACATGAAATTAGAACTAGTTCTTCGGTGCTTTAGCCTAGGATTTCTATTTGTTAATGCCTTAATCAAATAGAACTTTCAATCCAATTACTAAGCCTAATACCTTAGTGATTAGTTAATCAAATTGAAGCATTAGTGTTCTTAGTTCTAGCCAACACAATTGGTTTCTATCCTTATACCTAAGTGATGAATAATCCATTAATTTAATCTAATTTCCCTCAAATCCTACCAATTACCATTGTGCAAGAATTGAGCAAAGTGAACTTGTGTGCACCAAGATTAATTAAGCATGGGAAGAAAATACTAAGAACAAGAACTTCATTCATATATAAAGATTAAGACTTACAGCATAGTTTTATGAAGATTCATAACAACCCAAATATAAGAGAAATTACCCTAGCAATGTTAAGAGAATCATGAAGAGAAAAACCTGAATTGGGAGCTCAAAGAGGCTTCCCACAAGTCCAGGAAATTGCTCTGAACCAAGAAGAAAGATGGTATGAAGGGTGTGAAAGGTGTTTTTACAAAGGAAAGCAAAGGCCCTATTTATAATAAAACCTGCCACGTCCCAACGCTCAAGCGTTGGGTTGCCAACCTGATGCTTCATCTCCTTGCTGTTTTCTTTTCCCTCTTGATGAGGTTTCATGGCCCTCAATGGCATTGATGTAGCCACATTCTTGTCCCTTATTAACTTCTGAAACCTCCCTTCCTCATCTATTCTCCACTCTTGGCATGTTTCACATGTGCCAATTAGAAATGGTGCTTCATTTGCAGTCCTTCATTTCTTGCAATTTGCACCTTGGTCCCCACAAATATGCTTAATTTAACCAGTCTCCTAAAAAGACTAAAAACTAATAAAAATACCTAAAATTATATAAATAAAGCTTAAAAACAAATAAAAGCTAATCTACATGCAAATGCAAAAATAAATAGAAAATCTAAATAAAAAGAATAAAAACCTATATGAGACTCAATACAAATAAAATAAAATAAACCAAAAAGACCCTAAAAACATCATATGAAATCCAGTCATCAGGAATCAAAGCAAAATTAACAAGAAAAGGTACCCAAAATAAAAAGCGCTTAAACCCAATTAAAAGTCTATCAAAGTCGCAAGATAAGCAAAATTTCAATAAATGTTCAACATAAAATTAATTAGATGTATATCCTATGAATGAATGGAGGAAAGATGTTTTCGCAACCATATATCTAGCCAAATAAAAGATCTTGAGTAATATGCCTACGCAGAAAATGTACTAAGGTCAAAGAATAAAATGAGGGCATAGCATAAAAGTTTACTTGTAGCACCTACATGCATATTATTGGCCTAAACATGGCATCCCCAACAATTGTGACAATAGGCCACTACCCTTATGACCTTATGTCAAGGAGATCGTTGTTCCACAAGGAACTAGCACAATAACTCAGGCATAGCTAGTAAATCCTATCACCTACAAGTTCTTCACCGGGATGTATCACAACTCACAAGGATGTTAATGCATACCTATAAATCATTAAAGACGTGTTCAAAATTAATGAGTTGAGAAAGGATAAATTATTCTTCGAATGTTTGGGAATATGGAGTATACATAGATCATTAGGTATAATGGAATCAGGTAGGCTTATGAACAACAAAAGGAATTTATAGTAATACATGTCAAAATAATGTATATTGGAAAATGATAATGCAATGGCGTCACTATTACTCAAACACACACGATGCCCCAATTGAAATTAGTTTAAGGATACGATAGAATGACAAGAAGGGACCATTTCCTCAATGTTGTTTCAACAAAAAGGGATGAAAATACTTAATTTCCTTAGTTGTTTAGTAAAAGTAATATTTTTCGTCTAAATCACCTTTATAGATTTTTTTCGAAAACCAACATTCTGATTTCATACTTAGATTATGAAAGTTAAATATGTAGCGTCTAAATAACCTATCATGAGAACTACAAGAGATAAATTATGTTTTTACCAAGTATGTTTTTTATTTAGAAGACAAAACCAAGATGTTTGTGCAATATGAACATGAAGGAGTATTCAAGAACGCACATCAATAGTTGTAGATGTTAGTTTTCTATGAAACCTGAGGCATAATATTTCTTACTTATTTTTTATCTACTCTCGTCTCTTTAATGTGAATGTGAGTGAAATGAATTTGAACTCATCTTTTTCCAAAGTACAAAACAATGAGGATACTTATTATTTTGTGGGGGAAATTATTTACTGAATATTCTAAAAATGTAGAGTATATGTAGTATTTTTTCTTGAAAAATGAAAAATCTTGGGGGGGAACTTGCCCCCCTCAAGTCCTATGTGGATCCGTCCCTGCTTATTACTCCTCCGTCCCAAATTATTAGGTTCTTTAGAGACAAACTTGGTGTCCCAAATTATAAAACCCTTCTAGATTTCAAAAAATAATTAAGTTTTTCCTTTTTTACCCCTTGCATTCATTATATTTTCAATTCCAAAACTTAAATTATCACATCTACTAATTACTTCTCTTTCATGTTTCCTGATAGGCGAATCGCAAGTGTACGATTGATTATCGCGTAATATAAAAGATTGTCGATCCCACAGGGATATGTGTCTAATTACTAATTTGTTTAGAGCTTAAGCAGAAAAATAAAAAGAAATATTTTGCATTTTGGTTTCTGGAGTAAGAACATAAAAAGCATAAAATATAAAAGAAGAGGTGATGATAAAAATAAGCATTTGGGTTGCGTTTGTATAACTTATAATTTATGCTAGCAAACTTCTATTTTATTTCTGAATTCCAAACAAAGATTCATGATGCTATAGCCTAGTGTAACTACAAGATAATTCCTTAAGCATTGTAGATCTTTCTTTTTAATTACTAAACCCAATTCCTTGGCACCTAGTTAACTAAAGAAGAAGATGAAGAAGATGTTCAGGCCAACATAAAGTTACGTCCTTCCTAATTCCTTAGCGAAGTATACTTATAACCTTTTTTAAATCCTAGGTCCCTTACTACTTACCAAATGGCATTATGTAATAAGCAATAAGCAAGAGATCTTGTGTGCACCAAGATGAATGAAGAACAAGGAAATAAAACATGAACTTTGAATATTATTCAGAAACAAATAAAAGAAAACTAAAACATAAACTAATAAGCTAACACAACCCAAAATACTAAAAGAGAATTAGCCAAGCATGGCTAAAAGAAGCATTGAATTACCCTGGACTAGGAGCTCAAATATGGCTTCCCACAATTCCTAGGAACAATGTTCTTGAGGGAGAAAGAGGAACACTTGTTGTGTTCTAAAAAGGTGTGTTTTACAAGTGCAAATTGCCTCCCTATTTATAGCAAAATTCTGGGCTCCAACGCTTGAGCGCTGGCTTTCCCAGCGCTTGGGCGCTGGGAAGCATTTAAATCCCACTTTCAGATCGAGGGCCAGCGCTTGAGCGCTGGCTTCCTAGCGCTGCAGCGCTGGGTGAGATTTCCAGCTCAGGTCCTAGTCAGAGTCCCAGCGCTTGGGCGCTGGGATCCCAACGCTTGAGCGCTGGGTCGTTGCTGCTTCATCTTCAAGCTTTTTCTTCCTTCTTCATTCATGGTAGTGGGTTTTGATGGCCATAAAATGCCACTACTCAGCCTTGTTTAATTCTGAAACCTTTCCTCCACTAACATCAATTCTTTAAACATTATATTCCATGTGCTAAATTAGAGAGTGATTCTTCATATTCTTCTTTTCCACTTTTGGTCCTCTCATGGTTAGCACTTCAACTCTGGCCCTCTTACTTCTTGCAACTTCAATTTTCAGCCCCCAACCTTTGAACCTTTAGACTTTGGTCCTTCATTTCTTGAACTTTACAAATAGGCCCCTGAACAAAAATGATAATTTCTACTAGCTTTCCTAATAATACAAAAATACCTATAAAAATTCCTAAAAATATAAAATAAAGTTTAAAAATCAAATAAAAACTAATCTATATGCCAAATGCAAAATAAATAGAAAATCTACATAAAAATAACAAAAAACCTTTATGAGACTAAAAAATAACAAAATAAAAAGACTAAAAAGACCCTAAAATTATCATACAAAATCCAGTCATCATTTCCCAACCAACCTTTGATATATCCAATACTAACATAGGGGCATATATGGAAGATTTGTACAAAAAATAACAAAACCATGATATTAATTAGCTTATTACATGTTTTCTTAATAAGCGTGATTTTCTGAACAGGTCCTTATAATTTGGAACGGAAGAGTAGCATAAATCTTTGTAACCAATTTTGTTGTTGACATCTATATGTAAAAAATTTAATTACGGAAAGTAAAAGTCATTAAGTTTTCCATCGGTAATGTAAAAAATTAATTTGGGTTATTATAATTGATATATGAGAGTAAAATCAATGTGTACGATAAGTTACTAAACAGGTAATTTTTTTATTTTGAAAATAAGTTTGGATCTAAACCATTATAAAGAAAAAATATGACCATTTCAGAAGGTTTACTTAATTACAAATTACACTTGCGGAATTTAGGAATAGTTTTCAAAATCTTTAGCAAGTGAGGTTTAAGTTAAAATTAAGAAAAAGCTAACGAATATTTAAAGATATTTAATGAATACGTGGTTTGAATTTAACATAAATGAGTATCTATTTCATAATTAGGTTATTAATATATTACTTTAAAGTAAAATTTATTTCTTGCAACTACGAAGGAAGAAAATGGCTTGGAATGAATTGCTTATATTTAACCCCAAAAAGAATGAATTGGTTAAATTGTTTTATCCATCACGTAAATACTTTTTATGGTTACAAAGGCAAATACTATAAAAAAATTAAGTTTAATATATTTAAAAAAATTGAGTGCATGAGGATAAAAAAAAAAATTCATTCGTAGAACATAAAGAAATATTAGAATAATAAACGGCGATATTTAATTAATGAAAACAGATGCAAAGTTACAACATATATGTACCATGGCTAAACTCATTGAAAATAATTGAGTAGTTTTTAAACTATTTAGCAAAAGAGATTTAAATTTAAATTAAGAATAACTAACGACTATTTATTGAAAATGAGGATTTGGTTTAAGATATATGAACAATTATTTGATTGTTGTGTTAAACATATATATTACATTGAAGTAAAATATAGTTATAGAACGGGGCAAGAGGAAAAAGAATTGGAAAACTTCTACATTTTAAAATATTTTAGTGAATGAAGATTGAATGATGATTATGGTTAAAAAGGAAAATACTATCACAAAATCATTCGTTCATAGATCAAAATAAGAAACCAATATCAAAAAAATAAGTGAATGATAAACGGCGAGATAATAACATCATCAACCATTACTAAAAAAATTATTATCGACGACAATCTTTCATAATTAATGCGCAAAATTTAAAAGCTAAAAAATTGCCAAATAAAGGCCGCAAAATTAAGGCCAAGATTAAAGAGATCCACAAATTATCATGAAAACATATAGCTTTTTCATCATCAATAACAACAACATCACTGATCAAGTCCTGCAAAATGAGACTGATTTAATTAAATAACTTTTTAAAACAAACAATAAATAAACACAATCTTTGAAGTGGGAGATTAAACCTAATGGTCAACAGTTTTATCACCCTTAGTAAGCAACAAACCTTCATTTTAAATTATTTTAAATCATCTAAAAATCACAGTATGCCAAAATGTGAAAACAAATCAAGATTATTATTATATTCACCCTAGGTTCAGCAGTCATGGTGTTGAACTGGTTGATTATCACACGATAGGATTGCTCAAACTTGGAGTTGGAAGACATCTTGACATCAATCTTGAACAAAAACGTCTTGTCCAGAAGGTTGTTTAGCTCATCAGGAAGCTTTGCTTCCTTAGATTTTTCAACATTCTAATTAAATCATATCAAAAAACATGCAAATGAGAACTCAAATTGACAAAGCGACTTTAAAGGAAGATTAATAATATAAATTGCAGCCACCATGTTGTGGTGGTAAAAAATGAAGTCGGTAATTGTAAAATGACGGAAAAATGAGTTTGATTTCCAGTAACCCTATAGGACAAACCATCTTGTTGCATTTACAGGATGGATACCACTAGTCACCATTCTGTGGCCGCGCCTTAATCGTTCCAAGCACCACACAAGTACAGTTCTACAGGAATAACAAAACAACATTATGGAAATTTTGCAACACAAAAAAGTCCGTTAAACATAATTTAGAAATTATAAAAGAAACCTCCTGACTATCTTTGATTTTTCAATTGTCTATGGAGAAGTTATGTTAAGAAAATCTTCTCCTGTAGTTTTGCTTAGATCTGGAAGTTGGCTCATAACTAGAGAGCCTAACTCAGTTGAATTAAAGAACCTAATGAAAACGTAAAAATCATTAATATTATTTCACGATAATGAAAAAATAAAGTTTGGACATGGAATTTACTTTTTCTTGATGGCAGCAATTCCTGAATATCAGGGTGAAATAAAACCTTTGTTGCACCATAAGCAGAATTCAGACATGGGGTGCCTACATTTAAAATACGCACAAACATTATTTAAATTAAATTACCCAAACTTAAGGGAAATCAGAAAAAGGTTCATGTGATTGGTCAGTTGGGAGGTTTAGGGGAGGAGTTCATGGAAAGAGCCACTATGAGAAGAGAACTTCAAACCCTGCTTTCTAGTGAATCCATGTAGGATGAAAATCATTGGAACACTTAAGCGAAATGCACTGGAATTTGACACCTAGGAGAGAGGTTCTTGGAACTCTTAATTGTATAATATAGAGACTTTTTTAAATAAATTCATATTGTAAATTTAAAATAAAATATATAAAATTTCATATATTAATCTTAAAGTATAATTTTCTAAATCGAAATTTTTTAATAGATTTTAAATTTCTTTTTCAAAATTATTAGTTGTAGGACACAATCTTTTGGGAAAAGCTTGACTTTTTTAAATATCTAAAGAAGTGTTTGCAATAATCGATTGCATGAAAAGTTGACGCATGTACTAACTTTTCATAAAATGGACTCTAAATTGTTAAGTTCAAACGATCTCAAGACGTTTATCAGATTTTGAAAGATAACAATTTTGTGATCAATTATGATAGATGCAAATTTCCTAAACTTTGTGTACTAGTTTTTGACCCGTGCCATGCACAAGAGAGTTTAATTTAGATGAAACATATCAATTGAAAATTATAGATGTTTATAAACCGAAATAATAATTTACATGGATGTTTTGGTACATAGATTTTCATATTTTAACTGAAGAATAAAAGCATGGGGTAAATATTGATATATGAAAATAAAAACTTGCGAACCATTTTTCACTTATTGATTACACTGACATGTATTACATAAGGATCCTTCTTATCAATTCCCTACTTGATCCAGCTCTGATCTTTGTATCTATTTTCTTTGATGAAGTCTATCCGACCAATTGTCACGATACACTTTGATTGTTTTTTTTTATTCCCGGAACATTCACAATAAAACCTTCGCTTACTTGCATCTCTTAATACACAAAATGAAGGTTTATCCGGAAGCAATGCATGCTTCACCAACGCTGCTGGCAAAGTCTGGATTAAGGCATAAATATTAAAAACAATCATAGCTCTTAAAAAAATATTTACTAACAACTAAGTAATATAAAATAACCAGAGTAAATAGATATGACCCACCATTCTGTTCGTAATGATGTGCGATGGTGACAGCTGGCTTTTCGTAGTAAGACATTGTATTTTCTTCTGCGTTGTCAGGTCCACTATCATAGTGAGTTTCTACAACTTGCTTTGGCATCCATCCGAAATAAAAGTTATTTCCTTCATGTTCAGTAGAGATTGATCTAAAATCTCTGTCTTTAATTTTAATATGAAACTCGCATCCCCCTAAATAACACACCTCGGGCCATCCTCCTTCATGTTGAAGACCATAATGAACTATAAGTCCTTCTATTCCATCTGTAAATTCGGATACAGGGCCACAATCTTCCAACATAATGTGGAACGTATTTTTTTTGTTGTCTTTCAAAACAACAGTCTTTGTAACACATTTTTGAAATTCTTGGTGCCAATAGCACGAAACTGGGGCCCACCCCTGTAAAGCATAAGAAAATTAAGAGTTTTTTCTAAACATTATAATTGCGTAGTTATAGAATAAGACAACAGCAAAACAATAGAACATTATATATACTTTGTTAGGTACCAATTCTACAATGAAAGATCTGGAAAGCCCTAAAAACATCATATGAAATCCAATCATCAGGCATCAAAGCAAAATTAACAAGAAAAGGTACCCAAAATAAAAAGCACTTAAACGCAATCAAAAGTCTATCAAAGTCGCAAGATAAGCAAAACTTCAATAAATTTTCAACATAAAATTAATTAGATGAATATCCTATGAATGGATGGAGGAAAGATGTTTTCGCAACCATATATTTAGTCTAGCCAAATAAAAGATCTTGAGTAATATCCCTACTCAGAAAATGCACTAAGGTCAAAGAATAAAATGAGGGCATAGCAGAAAAATTTACTTGTAGCACCTACATCCATATTATTGACCCAAACATGGCATCCCCAACAATTGTGACAATAGGCCACTACCCTTATGACCTTAAGTCAAGGGGATCGTGGTTCCATAAGGAACTAGCACAATCACTCAAGCATAGCTAGTAAATCCAATCACCTACAAGTGCTTCCCCAAGATGTATCACAACTCACAAGGAAGTAAATGCATACCCAAAATCATTAAAGACGTGTTCAAAATTAATGAGTTGAGAAAGGATAAATTATTTTTCGAATGTATGGGAGTATGGAGTATACATAAATCATTAATTCATATTTATTGATGATTTAAGTTACCGCTAGCATCTACATATATTTACCTGTTTGAATCAAGTAGGCATATGAACAACAAAAGAAATTTATAGTAATACATGTAAAAATAATATATATTGGAAAATGATAAGGCCATGGCGTCACTAATACTCAAACACACACAAAGCCCCAATTAAAATTAATTACAGGATAAAATAGAATGACAAGAAGGGACCAATTCATCAATGTTCTTTCAACAAAAAGGGATGACAATACTTAATTTCCTTAGTTGTTTAGTAAAACTAATATTTTCATCTAAATCACCTTTATATATTCTTTTCTAAAACAAAAATTCTGATTAAATACTAAGGTTATGAAAGTTAAATACGTAGCATATAAATACACTATCATGAGAACTACAAGAGATAGATTATGTGTTTACCAAGTATTTTCTTTATTTAGAAGACAAAACTAAGATGTTTGTGCAAAACGTACACGAAGGAGTATACAAGAACGCATATCCATAGTTGTAGATGTTAGTTTTGTATGAAACTTGAGACATTTGAAATATAATGTGGTCACCTACAATTATTTTTTAACAAAACAAGATGTTATTCCATTCTTTGGATAGTTAATAAACCGTTAAAGTTGCCATGAAATTTGATATCTCACAACAAAGTAAAGCACTGATCAACTGTTTTAGTCTCACATTGCTAAAGCTTGGAGAAATATACGAGAACTCGTATCCAAAGTTGTAGATGTTAGTTTTGTATGAAACTTGAGGCATTTAAAAGATTATGTTGCCACCTACAATTTTTGTTAGAGAGAGCAATACGTAATACCGATATTCGGATAGATAAAAAACACCTAAGGTTGCCATACAAAATATGTATTTTAGTTTAAAGGAATAATTGGTCAACTATTTTGAGTCCCACATTGCTAAAACTTCCCCGTTCTTTCTTCTCCTTCCTCTATATAAAGGGAACTTCTTCTCATGTTTGATCATCCAAAAATTCAAAGACTAAGGTCTAAGATTAAAATTACTTTGAGTGTTTTGAATCACACAGACATAGTGTAAAAACACAGAGTCTGTAGCATAGCTCAAGATTTTTAGAGATCTATTTTATATCCATTGGGTTTTTTGCTTTGCACTAGCCTACGTGCTAGTGTAAACTTTTGGAGTGTTGGTGATGTGCGGCAAGGTCAAAGTCCTAGGAGACCTACGCAGTTAGAGACTTTTCGAGTGCTCTGCATCGAGGTAAGTATTTATTTCATTTCTTCTTTATTTTAATTTTATCATTTTTTAATAAATCCAATATTTTATTTATGTGAATTTTTTTTTCTTCTTTTTTTTTTTGAAAAATATTCTCTTCTTAATTTTAAATACCCTATAAACATAAAATCATTATTAAATATTTTTTCATTACTCTATAAATATTTGTTTTGTCAAATTTACAGGATTTTTATATCAAAATTTGCAAGTAAAATTTTAGATAAATCTAAAAAAATAACTTGTTGTTAAATTCTTAGGGACATCCACATGAAATTTCATCCAATGAGTAAACACAAAAATTATTTTCATGTAAGAAATATCCGTTTTTGGACTAGACTTCAAGAACTCTTGTAGGCGGTCTAAACTTCTTGAAGCATCACTCGAATGTCCACTTTTTCAATAGTATTTTGAACTCTAGACTTAAGGAACGCAACACTAAAAAATGGACAGAAATAACAAGCAACTAGATGTTGTGCCGAAACTTTCTGTAATGGCTCCTAGGTATATATAGGTGAGGAAGAGAACCCTGAAGGTGGAAAGAATATTACGTCACGTGATCAGAAATTAAAAGGAGGGAATCTTACTTTGAAAATTAGCGTGAATGCTAGAACTCCAGGGAGGGTGATTATAAAAGTTTGTGGAAATTCTAGCTATGAGAGAGAATGACAGTGACAAAAGCTCTAATTTCCCATATGTCTACGATGAACTGTATTTGGTGAACAACTAGACAGAAGGATAGTGTGAAAATGAGGAACTTCTAATCAAGTATACATCGAATAGAATGTCAAATTAACCCCCACCTGTGTTGCCCATGTAAATTTAGGTTTTAAAGGTTCACCTGCAGGTCAAATTGGGGTTAATTTGACAGGTGGGGGCTTAATTTGTAAATCAGGTCTCGTCCTTGGACTCGACTGAGGTTTTGATGAAGACAAACACATCACAAAAAGAAGAAAGACTTCAGAAAAGAAAAGGAAGACTTCAAGAAAGAAAGGAACAAAAAGAAGAAAGACTTCACGAAGACTTCAGAAAAGGAAGGAAGACTTTAGGAAGACTTCAAAGAAGACTTCAGAGAAGAAAGACTTCAAGAACCGGCTCAGAACGTCAAGATCAAACATGAAGGTTCTAGTTTTAAGTAAGTCTTGTCAACTTAGTGTGCTATGCTTTATTAAGGTTTAATTGCATTTGAAGGCTCATTAAAAATCAACTAATTGAGTATATTATGTTCTCACAAGTAAGACTTGGTAGGAACACTCAATTAGGGTTTAAGATGGTTAAAACTGAGTTTTGGACTATCTGTAATCGATTACAGGTTGTGTGTAATCGATTACACAGTTTGAAATTTGAATTCAAACTGCAACGTCTAGTGTAATCGATTACACTAACTTCTGTAATCGATTACCAGCACGACAAAAGTGCTTTTTAATGAACCAATGTGTCTCACAACGTTTGGGAAGCATTGTAATGGTTCATAGGCAACCTCTAGTGCCTAATATATGTTGTTTCACGAACCAATATGTCCCAAGTCATTTGGGAAACATTGCAATGGTTCATTAACAACCTTTAGTGCATTGGATGTGTTGTTTCATGAACCAATGCATCCCAAGTCTTTTGAGAAGCATTGCAATGGTTCATGAACAATCACTAGTGCCTATAAATAGTCCATGAATACTTAGAAACAAGTATGACTTGTGCCACAACTTTCACATTCATTAGAGTCATCATTCTGAGTTCTTGTTCTCTAAATATCAAAGAACACTTATGATGTTCAACTATTGAGAACTCAGAATTATTAAGAAGCCTTCATTGTAATTGCCTGGAGCATACAAACTAAGATCAATCCATCTTGTCTAAATGATGGAATCAGCCATTGTAAAGGCATCTTCTTCTTCATCTCTTGAATCAAGTTGATTCATTCACCGTGGTTTTCGGTGGTTGTAAAAAGGTCCTTTGAATTGGGTTTGATTCAAAGTCCACCGTGGTGATACGGTGTCATCAGAAAGTGGTTTGCTTTCTGGGGTTTGATAGGTCCTCTTAGGGTCCTTGGCACAAGTATTTCTAAGAAGACTTGATCAATCAGAAGTGGGTTGCTTCGGGAAGATTGATAAGAGATCTTAGGGTCCTTGGTACAAGTATCTGTAAGAGAACTTGATCATTGTAAATCTTCATTGTGGGATTCAGTGGAGTGGTTCTTCAGAAAGTGGTTTGCTTTCTGGTATAGTGGAAAATCTCTGGGATTGAAGGTGAACCAGGATAAAATCCCTGTGTGTTCTTCTCATCCTTCATCTTTTACTTTCAAGCAATCCTCAATTCCACTGCAATCACAACTATCGTTTCGTGATCATCATTATCTTGAAAGTAATATTTTCAATAAGGCGAAAATCGGGGCAACACTGATTCACCCCCCCCCCTCTCAGGTTGCTATCTGAACTAACATAATTTACCCCCCCACCTAGTTATATAACTGGCAAGTGAACCTTTAAAACCTAAACCTACTTGGGCAATGCAGGTGGGGGGTTAATTTGACATTCTATTCGATGTATACTTGATTAGAAGTTCCTCATTTTCACACTATCCTTCTGTCTAGTTGTTCACCAAATACAGTTCATCGTAGACATATGGGAAATTAGAGCTTTTGTCACTGTCATTCTCTCTCATAGCTAGAATTTCCACAAACTTTTATAATCACCCTCCCTGGAGTTCTAGCATTCACGCTAATTTTCAAAGTAAGATTCCCTCCTTTTAATTTCTGATCACGTGACGAAATATTCTTTCCACCTTCAGGGTTCTCTTCCTCACCTATATATACCTAGGAGCCATTACAGAAAGTTTCGGCACAACATCTAGTTGCTTGTTATTTCTGTCCATTTTTTAGTGTTGCGTTCCTTAAGTCTAGAGTTCAAAATACTATTGAAAAAGTGGACATTCGAGTGATGCTTCAAGAAGTTTAGACCGCCTACAAGAGTTCTTGAAGTCTAGTCCAAAAACGGATATTTCTTACATGAAAATAATTTTTGTGTTTACTCATTGGATGAAATTTCATGTGGATGTCCCTAAGAATTTAACAACAAGTTATTTTTTTAGATTTATCTAAAATTTTACTTGCAAATTTTGATATAAAAATCCTGTAAATTTGACAAAACAAATATTTATAGAGTAATGAAAAAATATTTAATAATGATTTTATGTTTATAGGGTATTTAAAATTAAGAAGAGAATATTTTCAAAAAAAAGAAGAAAAAAAATTCACATAAATAAAATATTAGATTTATTAAAAATGATAAAATTAAAATAAAGAAGAAATGAAATAAATAATTACCTCGATGCAGAGCACTCGAAAAGTCTCTAACTGCGTAGGTCTCCTAGGACTTTGACCTTGCCGCACTTCACCAACACTCCAAAAGTTTACACTAGCACGTAGGCTAGTGCAAAGCAAAAAACCCAATGGATATAAAATAGGTCTCTAAAAATCTTGAACTATGCTACAAACTCTGTTTTTACACTATGTCTGTGTGATCCAAAACACTCAAATTAATTTTAATCTTAGACCTTAGTCTTTGAATTTTTTGGATGATCAAACATGAGAAGAAGTTCCCTTTATATTGAGGAAGGAGAAGAAAGAACGGGGAAGTTTTAGCAATGTGGGACTAAAAATAGTTGACCAATTATTCCTTTAAACTAAAATACATATTTCGTATGGCAACCTTAGGTGTTTCTTATCTATCCAAATATTGGTATTACGTATTTCTCTCTCTAACAAAAATTGTAGGTGGCAACATAATCTTTGAAATGCCTCAAGTTTCATACAAAACTAACATCTACAACTTTGGATACGAGTTCTCGTATATTTCTCCATGAACATGTTGCGTCAATGTCTTGAGTTTGTCTTCTAAATAGAAATCCACTTAGTTAACATATAATTTAGCAGTTGGAGTTCTCATGAGAGTTGTATAATTTAGCTAACTTGTCTCTAGTTTGGATGTCGGCAAAAGTTATTGCCCCTACTCGAGAGGATGTGATTGATGTCTTAAATAGTCTCCTTATTAGTGAACTGATGGCAGGATTTTATATGATATTTTTAGGGTGTTTTTAGTCTTTTTATTTTTTTATTTTTGAGTCACATATAGGATTTTTATTATTTTTGGAGGGATAAACGACATAAACTTCTTTCTGGTGTGCTCCATATACAACTTTTTCCTCCACTTAGGTGGCATTCTGAAAAACACTTCATATCTTTCTTCTTTGATTCATCAAGTTTTCTGAAACTCCACAGTTAATAATCTTAATTTTCCTCACACTCATATAATCCAATTAATGTAAATGTTTCAATAACCATTTCAAAAAAATACAACTATATTGAGCTTTTTATTTTTCCATTGTTTGACCAAAATAAGAGAGGCCAATTTTTATGATTATGAAAGAATTCAACGTCTAACCATATCCTTTAAATTCCTTCCTAAGCTACCTTATAGTGCAAAATATTGTGTCTGTTTTTCCACTTGTAAAGATCATAGCATAAAACAGAACTATAGTGGTGTGTGTGTCATTATTGTGTACGAAAGAATTTCTATTTCATATGGTCAAATATAATACAAAAAAATAGCATCAACATCGGAGACGAGTTGATTCTAAAAGCAAACACCTAAATTTAGACTATGCGTAGAAAGATTATAACTCTTAATGAAGTTTTATTTTAACAAACACATCTTTGAAATTTGTATGAAAAAGAACCTAAAATGCAAAGCACAAAAACCCAAAATATTCTATCTAAAAAAAGCTAAAATTTCAATAAATGTTCAATATCAAATGAAATAAATCAGTGTGCTACGCATGGATGGGGGAAAGAGGTTTCCCCAACCACGATACCTACCCAAAGCAAAGATCATGATTAATCTCCCTGCTTAGAAAAAGCACAAAGGTTAACGGATAAAATGAGGGCATTGATAAGCCAAATCCGCAAGTGTACGGTTGATTATCGAAGTAATATAAAAGATATCGTCTCCACAGGGATTGTTTGATTTTATAATTGGTTTTTCTGAGTTGGTAAAATAAAAGATGTTTTGTTTTGATATTGTGATAGAAAAAGACTAAAAGCAATAAAATGATAAAAATGATAAAACAAGTATTTGGGTTGAATTTCACTTCACTTAACTTAGCTTTTCAGAATCACTTTTACACATGAAATTAGAACTAGTTCTTAGGTGCTGTCGCAACCGGGGTCGCGGCGGGACGGCGCAAAAAATGATTTATCAGACAGACAGAGTCGCCACTAATGTTTATTTGAGGAAAACACTAGGAAAACCTAAAATTGGTAAATAGCCTACGAAACCTAAAATCTAGGTTCGGGAGTCTATTACGCGTGGGGAAGGTGTTAGCACCCCACAGCGTCCGTCTAAACGGTACCTAAAATTGTTTGTGCAATTTCCTTAGCTTTCTACATTATTAATTTTACCCTTATTTATTTTTATTATTTAATTCCTAATTATTCCTACAAAGAGAAAAAAAGGAAACAAAATATTTTTTATTATTTTTTCATATTATTCAATTCCTAATTATTTCTAAAAAAAGAAAAGACAAAAGAAAGGGAACCAAATATTTTATTTTTTTATAGCCTGATAGGTGTGAACCTAGTCCTACGTACTTCCTTCAAATGGAAGATCAAGGCTACGTAGTTCTGAAGGTGATAAAGTGATCTAAAAAAGGGTGCCTGGCGGGGAGTTGCCCGGTCCTACGTATCTCCGAAGAGAAATCAAGGCTACGTAGTCCTTATTTTTTTAATTTTATTAAGTTATTTAGTTTTTTTTTAACAACAAAAAATTAAATTGTCCTTATATTATGGACTTACAAGCAATGTCTCAAAAATGAAAAATAAAAAGTCAAACCCTCCAGAATAGGAAAGGAAACAGAATAAAATGGAATACCAAAATAATAAGAAACAAACTAAAAAAGGAAAGAAGCGAAACAGCACTACAGCCATGAAGGCTTGGAGACGGCGGCGGCAACCTGAAGCTTGAAGGATGAACGGCGGCATGGCGGCCTGGAAAAGGAAGGACGTGCGGCGGCTGCTGGAGTAGTAAGGTGGTGGTGCTGCGGCGCTGGAGCTGGTGCGGCGTGAAGGAGGACGAAGGAGGAGCGACGCTGGAGGAGCAAGGTGGTGGTGCAGCGGCGGTGGCTATGAAGGAGAGTAGGACGGCGGCGGCTTGAGGAGTAGTATGGTGGTGGTACTGCAGCGAAATGGTGGGAGGAAGAAAATCCTGGCCGCGGCTGTGATGAGTAGTATGGTGGTGGTGCTGCAGCGAAATGGTGAGAGGAAGAAAGGAGGGGGGCCGGCTGATGAGGGGAAGAAGGAGGAGGATGGAGGCTAGGGTTTAGGGAGAGTGAGGGTGCACGGCCAAGTGAGGGAGAGAGGGAGGAGTGTGTGATTTTTGAAGGGGTTAGGGTTTTTTGGAAGGGAAGGAGGATAGAGAAGGGTGGCTGTGAAAGGTGCAGATTTTTTTAATTTTTTTTTGTTTTTTTTGGAGGCTAAAAAGTGTGATGAGTGGAGGCTAGAAAATTGTGAGAGGGAGAAAATTAGGGTTTGTGAGAGGATGGAGGCTATTAGAGAATGATGAGTGGTTTTTAGGGTTAGTGAGGGTAGGCTTATATAGGGGAAAATTAGGGTTTGAGTGAGGGGGAAAATGACTAAGTTGCCCTCCCTTCCTTGCTTCTGCTTCCTCTCTTTTCCTTTGGGCCGCGGCCCGTTTTTCTTCCTTTTCCTCTGGTAGGCCTTTTCTTTTTTCTTCTCTTTTTTTCTTTTTTTTCATTTTTTTTTTCTTTTCTTTTTTTCTCTCTTTTTTGCTTTTCTTTTTTTCTCTCTTTTTTTGCTTTTTCAAAATTGGGCCCGGACAAAAATAGGTGTCAACAGCTGCCCCTCTTTACTTGTTTCTTACAAGGTAGTATGAGAATACTACTGTTGTAAGAAATGAGTAAAGACATGACACATTTTTGTCCGGGTATCAAAAAAACACAGCAAACTCGGGTTCAAAACCCGAGCCACTGTCAAGCAGGGATCATCTAAGCGCCACCCTGGATCTGCTGAAAAGTAACACGGATCGTCTAAGCGCCACCCTGGATCTGCTGGAAGGTAACACGGATCGTCTAAGCGCCACCGTGGATCTGCTGGAAAGTAACAAGGTTTGTCTAAGCGCCCCCTTGGATCTGCTGAAAGGTAACAGGGATCGTCTAAGCGCCACCCTGGATCTGCTGGAAGGTAACACGGATCGTCTAAGCGCCACCGTGGATCTGCTGGAAAGTAACAAGGTTCGTCTAAGCGCCCCCTTGGATCTGCTGAAATGTAACAGGGATCGTCTAAGCGCCACTCTGGATCTGCTGGAAGGTAACACGGATCGTCTAAGCGCCACCGTGGATGTGCTAGAAAGTAACAAGGTTCGTCTAAGCGCCCCCTTGGATCTGCTGACAGGTAACAGGGATCGTCTAAGCGCCACCCTAGATCTGCTGGAAAGTAACACGGATCGTCTAAGCGCCACCGTGGATCTGCTGGAAAGTAACAAGGTTCGTCTAAGCGCCCCCTTGGATCTGCTGAAAGGTAACAGGGATCGTCTAAGCGCCACCCTGGATCTGCTGGAAGATAACACGGATCGTCTAAGAGCCACCGTGGATCTGCTGGAAAGTAACAAGGTTTGTCTAAGCGCCCCCTTGGATCTGCTGAAAGGTAACAGGGATCGTCTAAGCGCCACCCTGGATCTGCTGGAAGGTAACACGGGTCGTCTAAGCGCCACCGTGGATCTGCTGGAAAGTAACAAGGTTCGTCTAAGCGCCCCCTTGGATCTGCTGAAAGGTAACAGGGATCGTCTAAGCGCCACCCTGGATCTGCTAGAAGGTAACACGGATCGTCTAAGCGCCACCGTGGATCTGCTGGAAAGTAACAAGGTTCGTCTAAGCGCCCCCTTGGATCTGCTGAAAGGTAACAGGGATCGTCTAAGCGCTACCCTGGATCTGCTGGAAAGTAACACAGATGGTCTAAGCGCCACCGTGGATCTGGTGAAAAGTAACAAGGATCGTCTAAGCACCACCCTGGATCTGCTGGAAAGTGACAAGGACCGGTCTAAGCGCCACCTCGGACTCGCCAACTGCAACTTTCAATATGTGACAAAGGTATGCATGATATGAAATGAAATGCATGCTATGAAATGTAATGCATGATATGTACCATATGTGATGGGGTTATGCATATGATGTTGATGCTTTTGATGCAATGATGCAAATGATGCACAGCTTATTAATTTGAAACTCAAACTTGAATTATGCTGTGTTAGAAAAGACTTTTGTTAGCTTCCTTGGAAAAATTTAGCTCAATAAGAACATGCGTGCTCGGAAACTCAGACAGACTCAAGCTTGTTTCACCTGGACAGCTCATGTGAATGGATGTGAAGCTTGCCTCTTTTGAAAGATCTTCCTCTGAAACCCGACTGAGAAGGGTGGGCCACCTGCTTATTGAATGTTTATCTGAGTCGTCTGATGCTGACTTTGAATTTTTCCGACTGATGGAGGTCTTTGATGCACCCCCTCTTTTCTGTTGGTATTGAGTGGACCGCGAGCCTTTTGGTCTAACATGTTAAATGAGATGTTGAAATGCTAAGTCATGTTATTGAACCTGTGATCTCTCGCTTTGAAGCGTTATCTAATTAATATGCATGAGATGACACAAGAAGGAATCAAAGGACAGAGAATTGCCCCAGCTATGTTTGGGGTGGATGAAGAGAATGAGTGATGGACATTAGGCTGCCCCAGCTTGGGTATAATTATAAGACATAGACTGGAAAATTGCCCCGGTCTATACATTGAAGAATGAGCATCAGAAAGCAAATGATTGTTCCTATTTGAAAGAATTTGATGGAAAGACAAATGAATACCCCAATTCAGACATTGAATGGAAACATTGACCGCCCTGATTTGAAAAGAATTCATGACAAAATTGGGCGATTGCCCAGGTTTAGTCTTGGACGATGAGCATGAGGTAGCATATGATTGCCCCAATCTGGGAACATTGACAAAGCATGGACTGGAAAATTACCTCGTCTTGGATAATGAGAGATAAGCATCAGAAAACAAGTGATTGCTCCAGTTTGAAAGACAATGCACTAGAATGATGAAAAAGTAAAAGCTAGACAATCTCTCGGGTGTAACAAGGATGACAAGGATTAGAATGATCAATTGCTTCAGTGATGTCTCAATAGGTTGGAAGAATTTGTGAGAACAGCCAATGTAATACTTCAGCCTGAGAGTGGAAGAACAAGTAGTCTGTCCCACTTTGAGAAAATGTATGAGGAATTCATATGAGCAAATGCCCCAGATCAGAGTACACGGGAAGACTACTAAGAATAGGTAATTATCCTACCCGAAGAATGACCAAGTACACAAAAGATATGAAGTAAAGCTTAGACTGTTTCCCTAGTTTGAGTCGGGTGAAGGAAAATGGCTTGAGTAATTGCCTCAGTTTTGACACAGAGAGATCGGGGAGAAACCAGAAAATGGGCCCAACTTCAGGGAAAGGGACAAGCAATGAGCTGAAAAGTTGCCCCAATTGAGATAACGAGTGGTAGTCCAACAATTGTCCTATTGACCTTGGCTCGCATTTGAGGTCTTGATGGGCATGGAAGAGATCTTTTCTTGATTTTCTTCTGACTGATTGGGCTTTGCCGCAGTGTCAATCCTTGAAAGAACTTTGTGGAGGCAACTATTCAGCGAGCATCCCTCATTTTTTCTCTTTTTTCTCTTTTTTTTTTTATGAGCAAATGAATCAGGTTATTGTGTCTCAAAAACAAGTTCAAGAAAAAGTGGACAATCAATCCTTGATCAATGGACTTTGTTAGGGTTGTAATGTGGCTAAGGGCTAGTGGATTATGAAAGGAGGTGTTTACGGGTTAATGAAGGATATGTGACTAAGGGCTAGTGGGTCATGAAAGGAAGGATATCAAAGGCACAAACAAGTGTTTACGGGTTAATGAAGACGAAGGATATGTGGCTAAGGGCTTGTGGGTCATGAAAGGAAGGATATAAAAGTGTTTACGGGTTAATGAATTAATGAAGACAAAGGATTTTTTAGCACTTTGATCAAAACTTAGCACTGATTATCAAGACTTGCTCAAGCAATTTTCATCCTTTGGCATTTTTATTTCTTTTTCTTTGCTTCTTTCTTTTCTTTGAAATGGAAATCTTAAGCAAGCTTGGCGCTAATATTGTGCT
Source organism: Acmispon strigosus (assembly GCA_030819835.1). Classification (NCBI taxonomy): domain Eukaryota; kingdom Viridiplantae; phylum Streptophyta; class Magnoliopsida; order Fabales; family Fabaceae; genus Acmispon; species Acmispon strigosus. The sequence continues at coordinate 16,552,169 of JAUAMA010000007.1, read as the reverse complement.
AACTCTAATGTAGAGTGATCCTTGTCTAGGGTTAAGGGGAAGGATTTTTGGCTCAAATGGGTGTCAAGGGATAATGTTATGGGGTAAGGATAGAGAAAGAATGCCAAACTTCATCTCAGGGCATGATTGATCACTTTCGAGAACCTAAGTCCAAAACAAAGCTGTGGTGAACTTGATTCACTTGCTCTTTTTTTTTTTTTTTTTGACTTGCATGCCCTAACTTTTGCTTAGGTCGCCCTTGCGGGTTTTCAACCTAACAGGCATTTTCCTTTTTTTCTCGTTTTTTTGTTGAGGGATGACTCTTGCGCTTTTCTGCATGAATGAACATCTGCTAAAGCTTTCCTATGAAATCGATCAACCTCTCACAAATAAGCGCTAGCAATTGCGACAAAAGTTGCCCCCAGTGCTCCTGGTCTTCTTCCATACCAGCCCATGTCCATAGAAATCAAGCAAACAAGTTCTCCCGCACTTGAGACATTAGCCATTATGAGACGCTAGGAATGATTTGTGTGAGATGGAAATGGGAAATTGGAGAATGAGATTGAGATTGACAAAGGAAAAGACAATGAATGAAGCAAACAAACCAAAGAAAAAGAAAATGCCATGCATGGTTCTTAGAAAATGCTTCAAAGAAAGTTATCAAAGGTTCAACATTAACATAAAAAAACAAAAAGCTTATGTTAACCACATCAATTAACAATGCTAGACCATTAAACTCAGGCGCCTTGATTGCTGAAAGATTGGCAGATGTCGCCTCCTCCTCCTTGAATGGGTTGCCAACAAGAGCAAACCGACGGATGGTTGGAAGCCTTTGCACTAAGCAACTCATCACTGATGAAAACCAAACGACTTCAGTATTCTCTTATGAAAGATCCATGAGGCCCACTGAGAGTATGATTCCAAAGTTCATCCTTGGAACTTGCCAAACTTGGGGATAATGGACGCTTCAACTTTCAGTCAAAACCACTTCAACCTCGAGGGAACAGATTATGCAAGTGCAGGTCATCATGGTCAAATGGCAGCAGAGAAGGTGACTTGATGAAATGAACAAGTGTTTTGGGAAAAGGGTTGGATGGTGATTGGGTTGATATGAGATGATGGGATGGTTAAGGGAAATGTGACCGGAAAAAAAGTCTTGAGGTGAGATGTATGGATAAAGTAGGTAAGGATCAACATAATATGAGGTGGGTGGATAGGGGCTCCTACGAATGAAATAGTCATATGGTGAAGAGGAGGGCGATTAGGTTGAGATGAGATGATGGGATTAGTGCTAGAAAGAAAGTGAGGTAACGAATGGATGGAGGGTCTAGAGATGAAAATGAAGTGGTAAGCTGTATGGTGAGTAGGATCGGGACAAAATGAGGTGGGTAGGTAGGGCCTCCACAGATTATATTGAAGTTAATTGCTTGTGTTAGCCATATGGTGAAAAAATGGTGAAGGTTATTATAGCTGGTAATATGGGTGATGATCCTTACTGGTGCAAAGGGTGAGGAAGTGGGATAGGCATGAGGAGTGAAAATGAGAGACAGACTATATGAGGATGCTGCCATTGCACAAATTCTGTTCTTGACTCAATCATGATCAGTATTGATCTACTCATTTGCACTACTGCCCCAATTATGCACGGTAGCATCATACTCAACCTTCTCAAAGTCTGGTCTCTTGTAGGTTCAAATTCTGGTATCAACTGCTTCTGTAGATTCTAGGGTTTCAACTTGAGCTTGTCAATGCCTTTTCTTGTTTTTTTTTTCTGAACTTATTGAGACTTAAGTTCTCCAAGGAAATGCAAATGTGTTTGAAAGAAAAACAAATTTGTTAACGGGTCCAGCAGATGGTGGTTCCCCATGTTCTAACGCCAGAGAAAGACCCCTTGGGTTAAAACATGGTTGACAGTCATTCATGCGGGAAATACCCCTACAGAATTCATGTCTAAGGGGCAACATGAAACAATCCCATGTTATAACGCCAGAGAAAGACCCCTTGGGTTAAAACATGGTTGACAGTCATTCATGTGGGAAATACCCCTACTGAATTTATGTCTAAGCAGCAACACGAAACAATCCCATTTTCTAACGCCAGAGAAAGACCCCTTGGGTTAAAACATGGTGGACAGTCATTCATGTGGGAAATACCCCTACTGAATTTATGTCTAAGCAGCAACACGAAACAATCCCATTTTCTAACGCCAGAGAAAGACCCCTTGGGTTAAAACATGGTTGACAGTCATTCATGTGGGAAATACTCCTACTGAATTTATGTCTAAGCAGCAACACGGAACACCAAGGTTTTTGAACAAAACATCTTATTCATTCCATTCCAGATTTGTAGTACAATTTTCATCACAGAGCTTGCAATGTCCCTATTCGAGATACATCAATGAAAAGCGGAATCATTTAGTTCTCTTCTGCATATTTTCAGCAAGCACTTCTCGTGGCACTTTTCTGCATATTTCTTTGAAATTCCTGAAACCTTGGTGTTCTTCTTCAGGACAAGCACAGCTTGGTCTCGAAAACCCTCCATTTGGACCGTGAACAGAATTTGATTTACTGTTAAAAATGAAGCATGTAAAATGCCATGAAATGCATGAACATGGAGTGATGAAATGCAAGAGTGTTTTTTTTTATGATTTTTTTTTATATATGATGAATGATGCATGAATGGTGAAATTTTTTTATGTTTTTTTTATTTATTTATATAAGATGAATGATGCATGGAAGGTGAATTTTTTTATGTTTTTTTTTTATATATATGATGAATGATGCATGGAAGGTGAAATTTTTTTATGTTTTTTTTTTTTATATAAGATGAATGATGCATGGAAGGTGAATTTTTTTTATGTTATTTTTTATATATAAGATGAACGATGCATGATTTTTTTTTTTTTTGAATGATGCATGAAAGGTGAATTTTTTTTATACTTTTTTTTATATAAGATGAATGATGCATGAAAAGTGAATTTTTTATGTTTTTTTTATATATAAGATGAATGATGCATGAAAAAATATTTTTATGTTTTTTTTTTTTATGAATGATGCATGACATATTGAACGATAATGATATGAAAAAGAATAGAAAAAGAGAATGCTCCCATTTGTCCTACAAGGGTAAAGACCTAAGGGGTGAGATATACTACATTGGCCAAAACCCTAATTGGATGGGGACTATGGTCAAATTAGGTGCTCTCTTTATGGTAAGTTCTAGACTCCTAAAAGGTCCTCGGATTACCCCCATCACGAAGATGAGGTCCCGATGATCAAACTATTTGACGCGTAGACACTAGGCCTCTCACGACAAATAGCTTGATGACCGGTAATAATCCGAGTGGTGGCTCAATAGTTGACGCGTAGGCACTAGGCCTCTCACGACAAGTACCAAGGCACCGCTACTCCTGGGCTCGCACGGGCTCGGGTATAGAGCCCAAAAAGTGTCTCACAAAGTGGAAGTGAAGTGTGTGCATTGGGAGCATACAAACCTTTTTCAAGAAACCCTAAAAAACTACCCCACCTACAACATAGCCAGAAAACCAGATATAGCAGTTTAAATTGGTCATCTACCCTAATGCCGCATTAAAGACAAATTATATACAAAGATAGAGAAAATAAAATAAAATATATACATGGAAATTAAACAAAAAAAAGCAAAATAATGAAAGGTAAAATAAAATAAAAAGAAAGACAAATTAAAGATAAATTGGAGACAAATCATACACAAAGTAGAAAAAATATGTACAAGACAATTAAACAATAAAAAAAGCAAAATAATGAAGGGTAAAATAAAATAAAAAGAAAGACGAATTAAAGATAAATTATAGACAAATTAAAGACAAATTATATGCAAACTAGAAAAATATGTACAAGGCAATTTAAACAATAAAAAGCAAAATAATGAAGGGTAAAATAAAATAAAAAGAAAGCTAAAAAAAAAAAACACAAACAATCAAAAAAGGCCTGACTCTCAAAGTGTCCCCAGCAGAGTCGCCATCTGTCGCAACCGGGGTCGCAGCGGGACGGCGCAAAAAATGATTTATCAGACAGACAGAGTCGCCACTAATGTTTATTTGAGGAAAACACTAGGAAAACCTAAAATTGATAAATAGCCTACAAAACCTAAAATCTAGGTTCGGGAGTCTATTACGCGTGGGGAAGGTGTTAGCACCCCACAGCGTCCGTCTAAACGGTACCTAAAATTGTTTGTGCAATTTCCTTAGCTTTCTACATTATTAATTTTACCCTTATTTATTTTTATTATTTAATTCCTAATTATTCCTACAAAGAGAAAAAAAGGAAACAAAATATTTTTTATTATTTTTTCATATTATTCAATTACTAATTATTTCTAAAAAAAGAAAAGACAAAAGAAAGGGAACCAAATATTTTATTTTTTTATAGCCTGATAGGTGTGAACCTAGTCCTACGTACTTCCTTCAAATGGAAGATCAAGGCTACGTAGTTCTGAAGGTGATAAAGTGATCTAAAAAAGGGTGCCTGGCGGGGAGTTTCCCGGTCCTACGTATCTCCGAAGAGAAATCAAGGCTACGTAGTTCTTATTTTTTTAATTTTATTAAGTTATTTAGTTTTTTTTTAACAACAAAAAATTAAATTGTCCTTATATTATGGACTTACAAGCAATGTCTCAAAAATGAAAAATAAAAAGTCAAACCCTCCAGAATAAGAAAGGAAACAGAATAAAATGGAATACCAAAAAAATAAGAAACAAACTAAAAAAGGAAAGAAGCGAAACAGCACTACAGCCGTGAAGGCTTGGAGACGGCGGCGGCAGCCTGAAGCTTGAAGGATGAACGGCGGCGCGGCGGCCTGGAAAAGGAAGGACGTGCGGCGGCGGCTGCTGGAGTAGTAAGGTGGTGGTGCTGCGGCGCTGGAGCTGGTGCGGCGTGAAGGAGGACGAAGGAGGAGCGGCGCTGGAGGAGCAAGGTGGTGGTGCAGCGGCGGTGGCTATGAAGGAGAGTAGGACGGCGGCGGCTTGAGGAGTAGTATGGTGGTGGTACTGCAGCGAAATGGTGGGAGGAAGAAAAGCCTGGCCGCGGCTGTGATGAGTAGTATGGTGGTGGTGCTGCTGCGAAATGGTGAGAGGAAGAAAGGAGGGGGGCCGGCTGACGAGGGGAAGAAGGAGGAGGATGGAGGCTAGGGTATAGGGAGAGTGAGGGTGCACGGCCAAGTGAGGGAGAGAGGGAGGAGTGTGTGATTTTTGAAGGGGTTAGGGTTTTTTGGAAGGGAAGGAGGATAGAGAAGGGTGGCTGTGAAAGGTGCAGTTTTTTTTATTTTTTTTTATTTTTTTTGGAGCTAAAAAGTGTGATGAGTGGAGGCTAGAAAATTTTGAGAGGGAGAAAATTAGGGTTTGTGAGAGGATGGAGGCTATTAGAGAATGATGAGTGGTTTTTAGGGTTAGTGAGGGTAGGCTTGTATAGGGGAAAATTAGGGTTTGAGTGAGGGGGAAAATGACTAAGTTGCCCTCCCTTCCTTGCTTCTGCTTCCTCTCTTTTCCTTTGGGCCGCGGCCCGTTTTTCTTCCTTTTCCTCTGGTAGGCCTTTTCTTTTTTCTTCTCTTTTTTTCTTTTTTTTCACTTTTTTTTCTTTTCTTTTTTTCTCTCTTTTTTGCTTTTCTTTTTTTCTCTTTTTTTTTGCTTTTTCAAAATTGGGCCCGGACAAAAATATGTGTCAACAGGTGCTTTAGCCTAGGATTTCTATTTGTTAATGCCTTAATCAAATAGAACTTTCAATCCAATTACTAAGCCTAATACCTTAGTGATTAGTTAATCAAATTGAAGCATTAATGTTCTTAGTTCTAGCCAACACAATTGGTTTCCATCCTTATACCTAAGTGATGAACAATCCATTAATTTAATCTAATTTCCCTCAAATCCTACCAATTACCATTGTGCAAGAATTGAGCAAAGTGAACTTGTGTGCACCAAGATTAATTAAGCATGGGAAGAAAATACTAAGAACAAGAACTTCATTCATATATAAAGATTAAGACTTACGGCATAGTTTTATGAAGATTCATAACAACCCAAGTATAAGAGAAATTAGCCTAGCATGGCTAAGAGAATCATAAAGAGAAAAACCTGAATTGGGAGCTCAAAGAGGCTTCCCACAAGTCCAGGAAATTGCTCTGAACCAAGAAGAAAGATGGTATGAAGGGTGTGAAAGGTGTGTTTACAAAGGAAAGCAAAGGCCCTATTTATAATAAAACCTGCCACGTTCCAACGCTCCAGCGTTGGGTTGCCAACGCTCCAGCGTTGCGTTGCCAACGCTCCAGCGTTGCGTTGCCAACGCTCCAGCGTTGGCACAACTGATGCTTCATCTCCTTGCAGCTTTGTTTTCGCTCTTGATGAGGTTTCATGGCCCTCAATGGCATTGATGTAGCCACATTCTTGTCCCTTATTAAGTTCTGAAACCTCCCTTCCTCATCAATTCTCCACTCTTGGCATGTTTCACATGTGCCAATTAGAAATGGTGCTTCATTTTCAGTCCTTCATTTCTTGCAATTTGCACCTTGGTCCCCACAAATATGCTTAATTTAACCAGTCTCCTAAAAAGACTAAAAACTAATAAAAATACCTAAAATTATATAAATAAAGCTTAAAAACAAATAAAAGCTAATCTACATGCAAATGCAAAAAGATCTTGAGTAATATGCCTACTCAGAAAATGTACTAAGGTCAAAGAATAAAATGAGGGCATAGCAGAAAAGTTTACTTGTAGCACCTACATGCATATTATTGGCCTAAACATGGCCTCCCCAACAATTGTGACAATAGGCCACTACCCTTATGACCTTATGTCAAGGGGATCGTTGTTCCACAAGGAACTAGCACAATATCTTAGGCATAGCTAGTAAATCCAATCACCTACAAGTTCTTCACCGGGATGTATCACAACTCACAAGGATGTTAATGCATACCTATAAATCATTAAAGACGTGTTCAAAATTAATGAGTTGAGAAAGGATAAATTATTCTTCGAATGTTTGGGAATATGGAGTATACATAGATCATTAGGTATATTGGAATCAGGTAGGCTTATGAACAACAAAAGGAATTTATAGTAATACATGTCAAAATAATGTATATTGGAAAATGATAATGCAATGGCGTCACTATTACTCAAACACACACGATGCTCCAATTGAAATTAGTTTAAGATACGATAGAATGACAAGAAGGGACCATTTCCTCAATGTTGTTTCAACAAAAAGGGATGAAAATAATTAATTTCCTTAGTTGTTTAGTAAAAGTAATATTTTCGTCTAAATCACCTTTATAGATTTTTCTCGAAAACCAAAATTCTGATTTCATACTTAGATTATGAAAGTTAAATATGTAGCGTCTAAATAACCTATCATGAGAACTACAAGAGATAAATTATGTGTTTACCAAGTATGTTCTTTATTTAGAAGACAAAACCAAGATGTTTGTGCAATATGAACATGAAGGAGTATTCAAGAACGCATATCAATAGTTGTAGATGTTAGTTTTCTATGAAACTTGAGGCATAATATTTCTTAATTATTTTTTATCTACTCTCATCTCTTTCATGTGAATGTGAGTGAAATGAATTTGAACTCATCTTTTTCCAAAGTACAAAACAATGAGGATACTTATTATTTTGTGGGGGCAATTATTTACTGAATATTCTAAAAATGTAGAGTATATGTAGTACTTTTTTCTTGAAAAATGAAAAATCTTGTGGGGGAACTTGCCCCCCTCAAGTCCTATGTGGATCCGTCCCTGCTTATTACTCCTCCATCCCAAATTATTAGGTTCTTTAGAGACAAACTTGGTATCCCAAATTATAAAACCCTTCTAGATTTAAAAAAAAAATTAAGTTTTTCCTTTTTTACCCCTTGCATTCATTATATTTTCAATTCCAAAACTTAAATTATCACATCTACTAATTACTTCTCTTTCATGTTTCCCAACCAACCTTTGATATATCCAATACTAACATAGGGGCATATATGGAAGATTTGTACAAAAAATAACAAAACCAAGATATTAATTAGCTTATTACATGTTTTCTTAATAAGCGTGATTGTCTGAACAGGTCCTTATAATTTGGAACAGAAGAATAGCAAAAATCTTTGTAACCAATTTTGTTGTTGACACCTATATGTAAAAAATTTAATTACGGAAAGTAAAAGTCATTAAGTTTTCCATCGGTAATGTAAAAAATTTATTTGGGTTATTATAATTGATATATGAGAGTAAAATCAATGTGTACGATAAGTTACTAAACAGGTAATTTTTTTCTTTTGAAAATAAGTTTGGATCTAAACCATTATAAAGAAAAAATATGACCATTTCAGAAGGTTTACTTAATTACAAATTTCACTTGCGGAATTTAGGAATAGTTTTCAAAATCTTTAGCAAATGAGGTTTAAATTAAAATTAAGAAAAAGCTAACGAATATTTAAAGATATTTAATGAATACGTGGTTTGAATTTAACATAAATGAGCATCTATTTCATAATTAGGTTATTAATATATTACTTTAAAGTAAAATTTATTTCTTGCAACTACGAAGGAAGAAAATGGCTTGGAATGAATTGCTTATATTTAACCCCAAAAAGAATGAATTGGTTAAATTGTTTTATCCATCAAGTAAATTACATTTTATGGTTACAAAGGCAAATAGTATAAAAAAATTAAGTTTAATATATTTATAAAAATTGAGTTCATGAGGTTAAAAAAAAATTCATTCGTAGAACATAAAGAAATATTAGAATAATAAACGACGATATTTAATTAATGAAAACAGATGCAAAGTTACAACATATATGTACCATGGCTAAACTCATTGAAAATAATTGAGTAGTTTTTAAACTATTTAGCAAAAGAGATTTAAATTTAAATTAAGAATAACTAACAACTATTTATTGAAAATGAGGATTTGGTTTAAGATATATGAACAATTATTTGATTGTTGTGTTAAACATATATATTACATTGAAGTAAAATATAGTTATAGAACGGGGCAAGAGGAAAAAGAATTGGAAAACTTCTACATTTTAAAATATTTTAGTGAATGAAGATTGAATGATGATTATGGTTAAAAAGGAAAATACTATCACAAAATCATTCATTCATAGATCAAAATAAGAAACCAATATCTAAAAAATATGTGAATGATAAACGGCGAGATAATAACATCATCAACCATTACTAAAAAAATTATTATCGACGACAATCTTTCATAATTAATGCGCAAAATTTAAAAGCCAAAATATTGCCAAATAAAGGCCGCAAAATTAAGGCCAAGATTAAAGAGATCCACGAATTATCATGAAAACATATAGCTTTTTCATCATCAATAACAACAACATCACTGATCAAGTCTTGCAAAATGAGACTGATTTAAATAAATAACTTTTTAAAACAAACAATAAATAAACACAATCTTTGAAGTGGGAGATTAAACCTAATGGTCAACAGTTTCATCACCCTTAGTAAGCAAAAAACCTTCATTTTAAATTATTTTAAATCATCTAAAAATCACAGTATGCCAAAATGTGAAAACAAATCAAGATTATTATTATATTCACCCTAGGTTCAGCAGTCATGGTATTGAACTGGTTGATTATCTCACGTTCCTTACAATTTTTCTTGACACGATAGGATTGCTCAAACTTGGAGTTGGAAGACATCTTGACATCAATCTTGAACAAAAACGTCTTGTCCAGAAGGTTGTTTAGCTCATCAGGAAGCTTTGCTTCCTTAGATTTTTCAGCATTCTAATTAAATCATATCAAAAAACATGCAAAAGAGAACTCAAATTGACAAAGCGACTTTAAAGGAAGATTAATAATATAAATTGCAGCCTCCATGTTGTGGTGGTATAAAATGAAGTCGGTAATTGTAAAATGACGGAAAAATGAGTTTGATTTCCAGTAACCCTATAGGACAAACCATCTTGTTGCATTTACAGGATGGATACCACTAGTCACCATTCTCTGGCAGCACCTTAATCGTTCCAAGCACCACACAAGTACAGTTCTACAGGAATAACAAAACAACATTATGGAAATTTTGCAACACAAAAAAGTCCGTTAAACATAATTTAGAAATTATAAAAGAAACCTCCTGACTATCTTTGACTTTTCAATTGTCTATGGAGAAGTTATGATAAGAAAATCTTCTCGTGTAGTTTTGCTTAGATCTGGAAGTTGGCTCATAACTAGAGAGTCTAACTCAGTTGAATCATAGAACCTAATGAAAACGTAAAAATCATTAATTTTATTTCACGATAATGAAAAAATAAAGTTTGGACATGGAATTTTCTTTTTCTTGATGGCAGCAATTCCTGAATATCAGGGTGAAATAAAACCTTTGTTCCACCATAAGCAGAATTCAGACATGGGGTGTCTACATTTAAAATACGCACAAACATTATTTAAATTAAATTACCCAAACTTAAGGGAAATCATAAAATAAAAATTTAAATAAACATTATTACCAACCAGCCGTGAGCTCAATCTTAATAATCTTGCTCTCTTTCCATCTTTCTTGAATTGCTGCTCAGTTCCAACGCCAGTGAGAATCCCAATCACATGGTGAAAAAAAAAACACAAATTGTGAAAATGGGTATAAGTAGAACCCTCAGAGATCAATTGCTTAAACTTGTAGCTTAGGGTTTTGCGGGCAGATGCATGAATCCTGTCACCATTTTCATCCATCAGAACCATCTCAATACTGAAAGGTAACCTCGGATTATCAAAGCTTGGAACTTTCCGCAGATGAACAACCTTTACATTGATCCTCCATGTCTCTTTTTTGGGTGAAATGCTGGAAAGAGAATCAAAGTTCATGGCCATGGCTATAAGAAATTCTGGTAGACAAAGAATGAAGAATTGGTGAATAACAAAACATTGCAATAACCTATTTATAGAGAAACCACAAAGTATTTCATGAATGGCGCCATAATAAATGAGGGTTTCGAATTCAAATCTAACAAACAACACTGGAAAGAAAAAAATTGCATTGAGAAGGAGAATTAATTAGGGTCTTGAGTGGAAAAGGATAAAAAAATCTAGGGAAATCAATCAGTGAGATAAAGTGGGAAGATAAAAAAGGTTCAAGTATTAGCTGCAGTTAGACGATTAGGTTTCATGCATAATGCAATAGTGGAAAAAGGTTCATGTGATTGGTCAGCTGGGAGGTTTAGGGGAGGAGTTCATGGAAAGAGCCACAATGAGAAGAGAACTTCAAACCCTGCGTTCTAGTGAATCCATGTAGGATGAAAATCATTCGAACACCTAAGCGAAATGCACTGGAATTTGACACCTAGGAGAGAGGTTCTTGGAACTCTTAATTGTATAATATAGAGACTTTTTTAAATAAATTCTTATTGTAAATTTAAAATAAAATATATAAAATTTCATATATTAATATTAAAGTATAATTTTCTAAATCAAATTTTTTTAATATATTTTAAATTTCTTTTTCAAAATTATTAGTTGTAGGACACAATCTTTTGGGAAAAGCTTGACTTTTTTAAATATCTAAAGAAGTGTTTGCAATAATCGATTGCATGAAAAGTTGACGCATGTACTAACTTTTCCTAAAATGGACTCTAAATTGTTAAGTTCAAACGATCTCAAGACGCTTATCAGATTTTGAATGATAACAATTTTGTGATCAATTATGATAGATACAAATTTCCTAAACTTTGTGTACTAGTTTTTGACCCGTGCCATGCACAAGAGAGTTGAATTTAGATGAAACATATCAATTGGCAATTATAGATGTTTATAAACCGAAATAATAATTTACTTGGATGTTTTGGTACATAGATTTTCATATTTTAACTGAACAATAAAAGCATGGGGTAAATATTGATATATGAAAATAAAAACTTGAGAACCATTTTTCACTTATTGATTACACTGACATGTATTACATAAGGATCCTTCTTATCAATTCCCTACTTGATCCAGCTCTGATCTTTGTATCTATTTTCTTTGATGAAGTCTATCCAACCAATTGTCACGATACACTTTGATTGTTTTTATTTATACCCGGAACATTCACAATAAAACCTTCGCTTACTTGCATCTCTTAATACACAAAATGAAGGTTTATCCGGAAGCAATGCATGCTTCACCAACGCTGCTGGCAAAGTCTGGATTAAGGCATAAATATTAAAAAAAATCATAGCTCTTAAAAAAATATTTACTAACAACTAAGTAATATAAAATAACCTGAGTAAATAGATATGACCCACCATTCTGTTCGTAATGATGTGCGATGTCAAAGAGCTGGCTTTTCGTAGTAAGACATTGTATTTTCTTCTTCGTTGTCAGGTCCACTATCATAGTCAGTTTCTACAACTTGCGTTGGTATCCATCAGTAGAGATTGATCTAAAACCTCTGTCTTTAACTTTAATATGAAACTCGCATCCCCCTAAATAAAACACCTCGGGCCATCCTCCTTCATGTTGAAGACCATAATGAACTATAAGTCCTTCTATTCCATCTGTAAATTCGGATACAGGGCCACAATCTTCAAACATAATGCGGAACGTGTTTTTTTTTGTTGTCTTTCAAAACAACAGTCTTTGTAACACATTTTTGAAATTCTTGGTGCCAATAGCACGAAACTGGGGCCCACCCCTGTAAAGCATAAGAAAATTGAAAGTTTTTTCTAAACATTATAATTGCATAGTTATAGAATAAGACAACAGCAAAACAATAGAACATTATATATACTTTGTTAGGTACCAATTCTACAATGAAAGATCTGGAAAGCCCTAAAAACATTGATGAGTGGATTTTATATGATGTTTTTAGGCTATTTTTAGTCTTTTTATTTGATTATTTTTGAGTCACATATAGGTTTTTTAGTCTTTTTATATAGATTTTCTATTTATTTTTCATTTTGCATGTAGATTAGATTTTATTAGATTTTCTAGCTTTATTTTATATTTTTAGGAATTTTTTCTAGTTATTTTGTATTTTTAGAAAAAGCTGGTTTAGTTATCATTTTTGTCCAGGGACCAATATGTAAAGTTTCAGGAAGTCAGGGACCAAAGTGTAAAAGTTCAAGAGTGGAGTACTTAAAGTGAAGATTGGGAGAATATGAGGGCTTGAATTGAAGTGCTAACCAAGAGAGGACCAAAGTGAAAAAGAAGAATATGAAGAATCACTCTCTAATTTAGCACACGGAAAATATTGTTGAAAGAATTGATGTTAGTGGAGGAAGGGTTTCAGAATTAAACAGGGCTGAGTAGTGGCTTTTGATGGCATTCAAATCCCACTAACCATGAAGAAGGAAGGAAAACTTGGAGCTGAAACAGCAGGTCCCAGCGCTGCAGCGCTGGGAAGCCAGCGCTCATGCGCTGGCCCTCGATCTGACAGTGGATTTTTAATGCTCCCAACGCCCAAGCGTTGGGAATTCTAGCGCTGAAGCGTTGGAGGCTGGATTTTTACTATAAATAGGACCCTCCTCTTCACTTGTAAAACACACCTTCTTAGAATACAGCAAGTATTCTCTCTTTCTCCCTCTTGAGAATTGCTCCTAGGACTTGTGGGAAGCCATATTTGAGCTCCTATCCAGGGTAATTCAATGTCTCTTTTAGCCATGCTTGGCTAACTTCTTTAAGTTTCTTTGGTTGTAGTAGTTTATATTTATGTCTTAGTTTGTTTTTACCTTTCTGAATATTATTTCTATTTCATGTTTTATTTCCTTGTTCTTCATTCATCTTGTGTACAAAAGATTTCTTGCTTATTACTTATACGAATGGAAATTGGTAAGTAGTAAGGGACCTAGGACTTAAAAAAGGTTATAAGTATACTTCGCTAAGGAATTAGGAAGGACGTAACTTTATGTTGGCCTGAATTTCTTCTTCATCTTCTTCTCTAGTTAACTAAGTTGCAAGGAATTGAATTTAGTAATTAGAAAGAAAGTTCTACAATGTGTAAGGAATTAACTTGTAGATAACTAGGCTATAGCATCATGAAATTAGATATATAATTCAGAAATTAAGTAGAAACTTACTAGCATATTATATGACTATGTAAACCAACCCAAGAGCTTATTTTCTATCATCTTATTCTTTTCTATTTTATTGCTTTTCCATGTGCTACCTTGAACAAACTTTCAACAAATACACCTTTTTAATTTTTCTGTTTAAGTACTAAACTTTATATTAATAAGAACACCTATCCCTTGGGTTCGATCTTTTTATATTACGCGATAGTAAATTGTACACTTGCAATTTCATTATCAAGTTTTTGGCGCCGTTGTCGGGGATAGGTTCTTTTCAAGTTCTTGTTTTGTTTAGTACTTTTTGTTTATATAAAAAAAAAGGAAAAAATATATATAAAAAAATTGTGATGAACTGGTGCTGCTAACTTTGTTTGCTGAGTATTGTCAGGAATTATGGCTGAAAAATTCGAACAACGGGAGGCAAAAATCCGGGCTGAGGTTGAAAAGGAATATGAGAAGACGAAGCAGGATATCTTTACTCTAATTGACGAGTTTTACTCCGATTTAGATTGCAAGAGAAAAACCGGATTTTTGCCAAGTCCTGAGCAAGAATGTAAGGCCAGGGAGATTCTACAAGTAAAGATACAAGGCATTCTAATGAGGCAGCCCGGGGATGAACAAAAACCACTTGTTCATGAAAATGAACTTGTGGTTCAAAAAGAGGAGGTGAAAGAAACCTCCATTGTAGAATTTGTCCTTAAAGACAAATTGGAGATGGAGGAAGAAGAACCTCAAGGAACCTATGCTATATGTTCAGAAAAGCAAGGAACAGAACAGGGAAGGGAGAATTTATTTATCTCTTCCATTTTTAATTTGAATATTGTTGCCTTGCTAGCTGAAAATTCATTGGGCACTATGTTGTACTTGTGCCAAAATATGCATGATTTGCGGGGTCTAATGAATTTTGTAATAGACCCCGGTTGAAAGTAATTAGGGGAAGGGTCTATCTCGGACCTTAACATTGAGCTGGTTGGGAGACAACCCAACTTAGGATAGTTTAAATTTTTGTCATTTAAATTTCTGCACAACTCTTGTAAATAAATAAAAGAAAAGAAATTTTATGTTGTTGCTGCAGGAGGGGCCAGCGCTTAGGCGCTGGAGGCCAACGCATGAGCGTTAGGCCCCTGTTTAAAGTCCCCTGGTTCCAGTTGATCTCAACGCTTAGGCGTTGGGGGGCCAGCGCTCATGCGCTAGGCTCCTGGAATCCCCAGTTTTATTTTATTTATTTATTTTTGTTTTTTTTCAGCGCCATAGCGTTGGAAACCCAGCGCTTAGGCACTGGGACCTCTGATGCCCAGTTTTTATTTTAATTCCAGCGCCCAAGCATTGGTATCCCCAACGCTCAAGCGCTGGAGCTCGGGCAGTTTGCTGTTTTTGCTTTTGTTTGCTGTTTTTAGTTTTTAATAAATTTTGTGTTCACCATTTTCTGGAAGTTTTAAGGTTCTATGAGTTTTCCCTTGGTTCTAAATTGGTTTTAATTTTTTGGGAACTCAAGAATTTCTGTTTTTAAAGGGTGGACACAAATTTTTCAACCCATGATCTTGTTTGTGCTGATTTTGGAACTAACAAGTCAAGCAAGTTTCTACTTGTGAGACTTTTGTTTGTTCAATGTTACAGGATAGGTACCAAAAGGAGGGAGAGCCCTCTTGGACTTAAGTGTTCAAATTGATTTTTACATTGAGGTTCCCTTGGACCTTTGTGGAAAATTTGTTACTATACCAGCTTCTTAGTTTTTTATTTTTTGTTTTTCTTTTTATATAGTGTTTTAGTTTTATTTTTAGTTTAGTTTTTCTGTTTTATTTTTGCATGAGTCTTGAGTATATTATCCATTCTGAATATTGCTATAGCTTTGTGAATGCTTTATCTGATTAAACTGCTTTGTGAATGCTTTATCTGATTAAACTGCTTTGTGAAAAGTTCTATGTTTTTAAGCAGTTAGGATTGCATGTTGTAGAAAGGATTTTTGATGTCTTGATTGTTGGGTTGTTGGAAAAAGTTTTTCTGAGTTCTTAAAAGGGTACCACTTACCCTATCTTTTTCTGAGAGCTGATGACTCTGAATTCTTGATTGTGAAATTTTCCTGCCTTGTGTTGCATGTTGATTGGAGTTTTGTACACTTTGTGAGTTGAGAAGAGATTATAGGCATTTTTGAAAACTCAGAGTTTTGCTTGAAATGTTATATCCACTAGTAGCCCCTTTTGAGCCTTAAAAGAGTCATTCTTTGGAGCCTACTTTGTGTGATAATTCTTAAAGTTGTTATTGTGATTCATGTGCTGAATTTGTTAGAGCTATGTTTGTTGGGTTTCCCTCTAAAAAGATGAAAAAAAAAAAAAGAATAAGGTATGTGCCTTAGAAAAATAATGAAGTAGTGGGGTGAGAAAGAGTATGAAGGGAGTAAAATTCAAGTCATTCATCCCATACATTCCACTACTTTGTTCAAAAAAAAAAGGGAGAAGAAAAGAAGAAAAATTGAGAGGACCCTTGTGTTGAAATTGTTGAAGCTCTTAGTCAAGAAAAATCACTTAACAACAAGTTTCTGAGTCAGCCATTAGAGTTGCCAATTTCTTGAAATCCATACCTTAAATTGTTCAACCCTTTGGCCAAGTTACAACCTTAAAAATCTCTTCAACATCACTTGGTTGCTTAACTTCAGTGTTGATTTGAATTATAAGCAGGATTATTGAGCTTTCTTGTTTTCATGGAGAATATTATTTTTGGTGAGCTTAATTGATGAACTCAAACATGTTAAAAGCCAAGCCTAACTTTCTTGATTCTTTGTCTATAAAACATGCATGTCTTCCTTT
Organism: Acmispon strigosus; assembly: GCA_030819835.1. Classification (NCBI taxonomy): domain Eukaryota; kingdom Viridiplantae; phylum Streptophyta; class Magnoliopsida; order Fabales; family Fabaceae; genus Acmispon; species Acmispon strigosus. The sequence goes on along the minus strand of JAUAMA010000007.1, from coordinate 16,535,360 downwards.
TCTGCTAAGCTTTCTTTGAAAGGTTCTTGTGCTTCAAGTTTTAATAAGATAAACTTTCTCAAAACTCAAGGACGAGTTTTTCTTTAAGTTTTGTCGCTTGAGGACAAGCTGTCGTTGGGTATAGTGGTGTGATGAGTGGATTTTATATGATGTTTTTAGGCTATTTTTAGTCTTTTTATTTTATTATTTTTGAGTCACATATAGGTTTTTTAGTCTTTTTATATAGATTTTCTATTTATTTTTCATTTTGCATGTAGATTAGATTTTATTAGATATTCTAGCTTTATTTTATATTTTTAGGAATTTTTTCTAGTTATTTTGTATTTTTAGAAAAAGCTGGTTTAGTTATCATTTTTGTCCAGGGACCAATATGTAAAGTTTCAGGAAGTCAGGGACCAAAGTGTAAAAGTTCAAGAGTGGAGGACTTAAAGTGAAGATTGGGAGAATATGAGGGCTTGAATTGAAGTGCTAACCAAGAGAGGACCAAAGTGAAAAAGAAGAATATGAAGAATCACTCTCTAATTTAGCACATGGAAAATATTGTTGAAAGAATTGATGTTAGTGGAGGAAGGGTTTCAGAATTAAACAGGGCTGAGTAGTGGCTTTTGATGGCATTCAAATCCCACTAACCATGAAGAAGGAAGGAAAACTTGGAGCTGAAACAGCAGGTCCCAGCGCTGCAGCGCTGGGAAGCCAGCGCTCATGCGCTGGCCCTCGATCTGACAGTGGATTTTTAATGCTCCCAGCGCCCAAGCATTGGGAATTCTAGCGCTGAAGCGTTGGAGGCTGGATTTTTACTATAAATAGGACCCTCCTCTTCACTTGTAAAACACACCTTCTTAGAATACAACAAGTATTCTCTCTTTCTCCCTCTTGAGCATTGTTCTTAGGACTTGTGGGAAGCCATATTTGAGCTCCTATCCAGGGTAATTCAATGTCTCTTTTAGCCATGCTTGGCTAACTTCTTTAAGTTTCTTGGGTTGTAGTAGTTTATATTTATGTCTTAGTTTGTTTTTACCTTTCTGAATATTATTTCTATTTCATGTTTTATTTCCTTGTTCTTCATTCATCTTGTGTACAAAAGATTTCTTGCTTATTACTTATACGAATGGAAATTGGTAAGTAGTAAGGGACCTAGGACTTAAAAAAAGTATAAGTATACTTCGCTAAGGAATTAGGAAGGACGTAACTTTATGTTGGCCTGAATTTCTTCTTCATCTTCTTCTCTAGTTAACTAAGTTGCAAGGAATTGAATTTAGTAATTAGAAAGAAAGTTCTACAATGTGTAAGGAATTAACTTGTAGATAACTAGGCTATAGCATCATGAAATTAGATATATAATTCAGAAATTAAGTAGGAACTTACTAGCATATTATATAGACTATGTAAACCAACCCAAGAGCTTATTTTCTATCATCTTATTCTTTTCTATTTTATTGCTTTTCCATGTGCTACCTTGAACAAACTTTCAACAAATACACCTTTTTAATTTTTCTGTTTAAGTACTAAACTTTATATTAATAAGAACACCTATCCCTTGGGTTCGATCTTTTTATATTACGCGATAGTAAATTGTACACTTGCAATTTCATTATCAAACATCATATGAAATCCAATCATCAGGCATCAAAGAAAAATTAACAAGAAAAGGTACCCAAAATAAAAAGCACTTAAACCCAATCAAAAGTCTATCAAAGTTGCAAGATAAGCAAAACTTCAATAAATGTTCAACATAAAATTAATTATATGAATATCCTATGAATGGATGGAGGAAAGATGTTTTCGCAACCATATATGTAGTCTAGTCAAATAAAAGATCTTGAGTAATATCCCTACTCAGAAAATGCACTAAGATCAAAGAATAAAATGAGGGCATAGCAGAAAAATTTACTTGTAGCACCTACATGCATATTATTGACCCAAACATGGCATCCCCAACAATTGTGACAATAGGCCACTACCGTTATGACCTTATGTCAAGGGGATCGTGGTTCCATAAGGAACTAGCACAATCACTCAAGCATAGCTAGTAAATCCAATCACCTACAAGTGCTTCACCAGGATGTATCACAACTCACAAGGAAGTAAATGCATACCTATAAATCATTAAAGACGTGTTCAAAATTAAAGAGTTGAGAAAGGATAAATTATTTTTCGAATGTATGGGAGTATGGAGTATACATAAATCATTAATTCATATTTATTGATGATTCAAGTTACCGCTAGCATCTACATATATTTACCTGTTTGAATCAAGTAGGCATATGAACAACAAAAGAAATTTATAGTAATACATGCAAAAATAATATATATTGGAAAATGATAAGGCCATGGCGTCACTAATACTCAAACACACACAAAGCCCCAATTAAAATTAATTTCAGGATAAAATAGAATGACAAGAAGGGACCAATTCATCAATGTTCTTTCAACAAAAAGGGATGACAATACTTAATTTCCTTAGTTTTTTAGTAAAACTAATATTTTCATCTAAATCACCTTTATATATTCTTTTCTAGAACAAAAATTCTGATTTAATACTAAGGTTATGAAAGTTAAAAACGTAGCAACATGTTCATGGAGAAATATACGAGAACTCGTATCCAAAGTTGTAGATGTTAATTTTGTATGAAACTTGAGGCATTTAAAAGATTATGTTGCCACCTACAATTTTTGTTAGAGAGAGCAATACGTAATACCAATATTCAGGTAGATAAAAAACACCTAAGGTTGCCATACGAAATATGTATTTTAGTTTAAAGGAATAATTGGTCAACTATTTTTAGTCCCACATTGCTAAAACTTCCCCGTTCTTTCTTCTCCTTCCTCTATATAAAGGGAACTTCTTCTCATGTTTGATCATCCAAAAATTCAAAGACTAAGGTCTAAGATTAAAATTACTTTGAGTGTTTTGGATCACACAGACATAGTGTAAAAACACAGAGTTTGTAGCATAGCTCAAGATTTTTAGAGATCTATTTTATATCCATTGGGTTTTTTTCTTTGCACTAGCCTACATGCTAGTGTAAACTTTTGGAGTGTTGGTGATGTGCGGCAAGGTCAAAGTCCTAGGAGACCTACGCAGTTAGAGACTTTTCGAGTGCTCTGCATCGAGGTAAGTATTTATTTCATTTCTTCTTTATTTTAATTTTATCATTTTTTAATAAATCTAATATTTTATTTATGTGAATTTTATTTTCTTCTTTTTTTTTTTGAAAAATATTCTCTTCTTAATTTTAAATACCCTATAAACATAAAATCATTATTAAATATTTTTTCATTACTCTATAAATATTTGTTTTGTCAAATTTACAAGATTTTTATATCAAAATTTGCAAGTAAAATTTTAGATAAATCTAAAAAAAAAACTTGTTAAATTCTTAGGGATATCCACATGAAATTTCATCCAATGACTAAAAACAAAAATAATTTTCATGTAGGAATATCCGTTTTTGGACTAGACTTCAGGAACTCTTGTAGGAGATCTAACCTTCTTGAAGCATCACTCAAATGTCCACTTTTTCAATAGTATTTTGAACTCTAGACTTAAGGAGCGCAACACTAAAAAATGGACAGAAATAACAAGCAACTAGACGTTGTGCCAAAAATTTCTGTAATGGCTCCTTGGTATATATAGGTGAGGAAGAGAACCCTGAAGGTGGAAAAAATGTTTCGTCCCGTGATCAGAAATTAAAAGGAGGAAATCTTACATTGAAAATTAGCATGAATGCTAGGACCCTAGGGAGGGTGATTATCAAAGTTTGTGGAAATTCTAGCTGTGAGAGAGAATGAGAGTGATAAAAGCTCTAATTTCGCATATGTCTACGGTGAACTGTATTTGGTAAACAACTAGACCGAAGGATACTGTGAAAATGAGGAACTTCTAATCAAGTTTACATCGAATAGAATGTCAAATTAACCCCCCACCTGCGTTGCGCATGTAAATTTAGGTTTTAAAGGTTCACCTGCAGGTCAAATTGGGGTTAATTTGACAGGTGGGGGGGTTAATTTACCCCCCACCTAGTTATATAACTGGCAGGTGAACCTTTAAAACCTAAACCTACATGGGCAACGCAGGTGGGGGGTTAATTTGACATTCTATTCGATGTAAACTTTATTAGAAGTTCCTCATTTTCACACTATCCTTCGGTCTAGTTGTTAACCAAATACAGCTCATCGTAGACATATGGGAAATTAGAGCTTTTGTCACTCTCATTCTCTCTCACAGCTAGAATTTCCACAATCTTTTATAATCACCCTCCCTGGAGTTCTAGCATTCATGCTGATTTTCAAAGTAAGATTCCCTCCTTTTAATTTCTGATCACGAGACGAAACATTCTTTCCACCTTCAGGGTTCTCTTCCTCACCTATATATACCTAGGAGCCATTACAGAAAGTTTCGGCACAACATCTAGTTGCTTGTTATTTCTGTCCATTTTTTAGTGTTCCGCTCCTTAAGTCTAGAGTTCAAAATACTATTGAAAAAGTGGACATCCGAGTGATGCTTCAAGAAGTTTAGATCTCCTACAAGAGTTCCTGAAGTCTAGTCCAAAAACGGATATTTCCTACATGAAAATAATTTTTGTGTTTAGTCATTGGATGAAATTTCATGTGGATATCCCTAAGAATTTAACAACAAGTTATTTTTTTAGATTTATCTAAAATTTTACTTGCAAATTTTGATATAAAAATCCTGTAAATTTGACAAAACAAATATTTATAGAGTAATGAAAACTGAATCATTTAAGCGTAGCCTTGTAGAAACGCCTCTAGAAATATCACCAATAATATTATCAACTGGGTGATCCCTATGGGTTCTCCATTCCTTTGGAAGTTGATAAGTATTACTTTCAATGTGCTCTTCTTGTATTGGATTCTGATCTCCATCCTTTTGAGAATCTTCACTTATAATGATATCATCTTCTTCATTATCTGGAAGATTGACTTTATCTTCTATTGAAGATTTAGATTCATCAAAAGAAACATGTATGGATTCTTCCACGGATAGAGTTTTCTTGTTAAAGACTCTATATGCTTTGCTTGTTAAAGAATAACCAAGGAATATACCTTCATCAGATTTTTCATCAAACTTTCCAAGGTTTTCCTTTCCATTATTCAAGACAAAGCATTTTGATCCAAAAGCATGTACATGAGAGATGTTTGGTTTCCTTCCTTTTTAGAGTTCATAGGGAGTTTTCTTAAGAATAGGTCTAATAAGAACTCTATTGGAAACATAGCAAGCAGTACTTAAGAATAGATCGATACTTCTTCTCATTTTGTTCATGCTCTTCTAAACGATTCAGTTCCAACTCATGTTCTTGGAGTTTTCCAAAGAGAGTTGCAAGAGTCATATTTGATAAACTCTTCTTCTCAGAGATGGCTGTAACTTTTGGTTGCCATACTCTTGTAAGTGATCTTAGAACTTTCATGTTCAAGTCACTGTTTGAAAATTGTTTTCCAAGAGCAATCAAATGATTAATCAAATGAGTGAATCGTTTTTGCATATCTAATACCTTTTCTCCTGGAAGCATTCTGAACATTTCATACTCCTGAGATAAAGTATTGATCTTTGATCTCTTGACTTCATATGTTCCTTCATGAGTCACCATCAACGTATCCCATATTTCTTTTGATGAAGTGCACGTTGATACTCTGAAAAATTCGTCCACGCCAAGAGCAGATGTAAGGATGTTCATTCCTTTGAGATCATGAACATGATCGTTTATGATGATCACGAAATGTTCCTTCAGATGTAAGGATGTTCATTCCTTTCAAGTTTATGATGATCACGAAATGATCGTTATGATTGCAGCGGATATGAACGATACTTGAAAGTAAATGTGAAGGATAAAGAGAATCACACACAAGATTTTATCCTGGTTCACCTTCAATCCACCGAAGGCTACGTCCAGTCCCTCAAGAAAACCCCTTGAGTATTTTTCCACTATTGATAAAAATCTCTTACAAGTTCCTAACCCAAGGACCCCAAGAATTTCTACCAATATCCTGTGAAAGCAAACCGCTTTCAGTTCCTGAAGGCAAACCACCCTCAGACCTTGAAGACAAACTTGTCTTCAATCGAAACCCTGAAAGTAAACCACTTCCAGTGACAACAACCCTTCACCGAATACCACGGTGAAAAACTCAATCTTACAGAAAGAGATGAAGAAGATATTACAATTGGCTGTATCAATCCTTTAACACACAATTGGATTGATCATGAGAAATTATGCTTTAAGGCTTTTAAGCATAATACAATTCTGAGTTCTTCAAGATATGAACAACTAAAGTGTTCTTATTAACATGAAGATCATGAACTCAGAATTTAGGCTCCAAAAGATTTAAGTTCTAAAAGATGAACTAATTTTGACAAAGCTTTGGCCTAATGTGATTTTCTCATGTGTAATGTGTTGTCTCTTGTGTATGTTGTGTATGTTATGTGTGTGTTGTGTTTTCTGGACTCAAATGGTCTTTATATAGGCAAGGGAAACGTCCTTGAACCATCACAACCCTTTTCAAAAGGTTTAGGACACAATGGTTCATGAAAAGATGCACTTTTTCGTTCTGGTAATCGATTACCATACTTAGTGTAATCGATTACACAAGTGACCGTTTCAGTTTGAATTTGAATTTCAAACATGTAATCGATTACAAGACATGAGTAATCGATTACTTTCCTAGGTGTAATCGATTACCATAATGGTGTAATCGATTACACAGAAGCCCATTTTCCAGAAACTTGATCTTTGAGACTAGCTTAAGGTTTTCTACTTCTTTTAAGTTATGAAAACACTTAGCTTGATTAGATTAGGTGTTTTAAGAGCCTTTATGCTTTAATAAACCTTTGGAAGCATAACTCACCTAATACTAAGACTTCTAGACTATTGATGGACTTGTAGTGCTTGATTCTTTGAAGTCTTCTTTTCTTCTTTTTGTTGATGAGTTTGTCATCATCAAAACCACAGCCAGGGTCAGGAGCAAGACCTTCTTCACACTAAAGTGTTCTAATAAACATGAAGATCATGAACTCAGAAATTAGGCTCTTGAAGGTTTAACTTCTAAAAGATGAACTAATTTTGACAAAGCTCGGGCCTAATGTTGTATTCTCATGTGTTGTTGTGTTCTGGACTCAAATGGACCTTATATAGGCAAGGGAGACGTCCTTGAACCATCACAACCCTTTTCAAAAGGTTTGGGACACAATGGTTCATAAAAAGATGCAACTTTTCGTTCTGGTAATCGATTACATCACTTAGTGTAATCGGTTACACTAATAGCCGTTTCAGTTTGAATTTCAAATTCAAACATGTAATCGATTACAAACAACAAGTAATCGATTACTTTCCTAGGTGTAATCGATTACCAGAATCCTGAAATCGATTACACTGAAGTCCATCTTCCAGAAACTTGATCCTTTGAGATCGGCTTAAGGTTTTCTACTTCTTTTAAGTTATGAAAACACTTAGCTTGATTATTTTAGGTGTTTTAAGAGACTTTATGCTTTAATAGACCTTTAGAAGCATAACTCACCTAAACTAAGACTTCTAGACTATTGATGAACTTTGTAGCGCTGTTTCTTCGAAGTCTTCTTTTCTTCTTTTTGTCGATGAGTTTGTCGTCATCAAAACCACAGCCAAGGTCAGGAGCAAGACCTTCTTCACAGGTATGAGTCTTATATAGGAAGAAAAGAGAGGGAGTGCAACGGTTAGGACGAAGGTGAAAATTGAGCTAGCGGGCAATCATATCTTTGCAAATCCCAACAAACATCATTTAAGTCACATCATTGGACGCGTCGCTCGACGTCGTTTTGTTTCCAACAAATAATGATTTCCTAGAAAGGATAAAACGGTGCGTGGGTGCGAGACCCCACAAGGTGGGTAGAGGGCACGTCAAAAAGTAGAGCAGTCGCGTGAAAAGCGGAATGACAACAGTTACAGGACAGGTTGGCAGCAGTGGGTCGCCTCGCCCAACACCTCAGGGGAATGAGGTGGCGAGTCATGTAGGTCGCCATCTCAAAGGGGAAACAAAAATGTATTCCAAACACTTAGTCTTTTATTTTTAACCGAAAGTGTGTTATTTCGAGTGCACACAAACAGGTAACAGGACGAGGAAAGCATGAGGCACAGCTGGGCGAGTAACCCCGGCCCTACCTGGCGAGTGATTCTCCATTAGACTTGCATTTTCTAGATTGGCGATCAAGTTGTGGTATGGCGAGCTGTTCCGTGTTGCCGGGGCTCAGTTGGACTTGTGGGCTGGCGAGCGACTTCTTCCTGGTGGCTCCAGCTGACATGATGACATCGCTTCATACTAGGCATGTCGACCTCACCTAGAGACATACACTCATTTTCACGCTGGGATTGGCGACATGTTTATCCTCCGCGCCCAGGCCTTAGGCGACTCATTTCTCTATAGGATGTTGTACTCTTTTTCTTTCACTAGGCTTTTATCCCATAGGGTTTTTCCTAGGAAGGTTTTAACGAGGCACGTCCTCTAGGGATGACCGCCAAAAGGAAGTGTCGGTTTGAATTCCATGGCGAGAACTCTTTGAAGACACTTCATCTTCGTGCCTTAGACTCAATGTCTTGTGGGCTTGTGGACCGGGCGAGTACCTCCTCCCGATGGAGAGACCTATGAAGACCTACTTCCATGAAGACCTATGAAGACTTATTAAGACATTTCCCTTTCATACTTCAAGCTTGGTGTCTTGTGGGCTTGTGGACTGGGCGAGCACCCTAGCCTTGCAGTAGGGCGACCCAGTTAGTCTGTATGGCGGCTCAGGTAACCTCAGGGGGTGTATTTTTAATGTAAGGGGGTGAGAATTTGTAATCTGTGGGGCTCGATTATCGAGGCCCATAGGCCTATTAGAATTAATGACATTTATGACTCCCTCCCCTATAAATAGCTACTAGGGGGCTCATGTAAAGGGTTCACAATGTTCTCTGAATATTTCAGTAATAATACTTCTCTCCTATACTTATCTCCATCCGAGAACAACAAGGTTGGACGAGAATTGGCTCTTCAACATTTGAGAGAAGATTCTCATGATCTTATGCTTGTTGTTCATTTTGGTCATCCTCTTGGTCTTGGTCATCTTGTTGATCATCTGCTTGACCATTACCTTGGTTGATATTTTCTACTTGACCTTCTGATACTTCAGCATTCGATTTTGAATCATCCTTTGGAGGTGGGTTATTTTGATCAGCCTTACTAGTATAGAAACATCCCCATTTGGATATTTCCAAGCTATGGGTGCTGGACTTAGTTCCTCGTGTAATCTAGATGACTCAAAACTACGTCCACTTGAAGTAGAAGTTGATGAGTTTGTTCGAGGTAAGCCCGTGGACTTTGAAAGTTTAGAAACTCCTTTTTTATGAAAATAAGGTAGAGGAATTTTCTATGTCCAAAGCCTTACAAAGAATGAAAAAGGAAAACAAACTCTAAAACTTGAAAAAGAAAATACTTGTTTGGAAACATCTTTGTCTGAACTCGGGTTTTTAGAACTCATCTCAAGGGAAATTGCTTTGAGGCTTGACTTTGGAATACTCTAAGCATCTTTTGTTAGCCTAGAATTTTTCCTAAGTCTTAGCTTGGTCGAAGATTACATAATAAGATGATTTCGACCAAAATGAAAGGTATTTAGCTAAGGTTGATAAAATAGTTTCCAATATTCGACTAAAATAAAGATGACATGTTGAATCGAAGTCGAAGTCATATTGGAGATAAGTGATGACTGGATTTTATATGATAATTTTAGGGTCTTTTTAGTCTTTTTATTTTATTTTTTTTAGTCTCACATAGGATTTTTATTCTTTTTATGTAGATTTTATATTTATTTTGCATTTTGCATATAGATTAGCTTTTATTTGTTTTTTAAACTTTATTTTATAATTTTAGGAATTTTTTTAGTTATTTTTATATTTTTAGGAAAGCTGGTATAGTTATCATTTTTGTCCAGGGACCAATTTGTATGTTTCATGAAAGGAAGGACCAAAGTGTAAAAGTTCAAGAGTGGAGGATGAAAAGTGAAGTTTCAAAGAGTTAAAGGGCCAGAATTGAAGTGCTAGCAAAGAGAGGAGTTAAAGTGGAAATCAAGAATATGAACCAACACTCTCTAAATTAAGCACATGGAAAATAAGGATTAAAGGATGAGTGGAGAATTGATGGTAGTGGGAAGGAGTTTTCAAAAGTTAATTGGTGGCCAATGAAGGCCATAACGGCCATCAACTCGTCCACCATTGAAAGGCAAATTTTTGCTATAAATAGGAGTGCTCATCCTTTGTAAAAAACACACCTGTCTAGAATACAACAAGTATTCTTTCTTTCCTCCTTCAAGAGCATTGTTCCTAGGAATTGTGGGAAGCCAAACTTGAGCACCTTTCCAGGATAATTCAATGCCTCTTTTAGCCATGCTTGTCTAATTCTTTTAAGTTACTTGGGTTGTTTTAGTTTGTTATTTATGCTTTAGTTTTGCTTCTACATTTCTGAATAATATTGCTATAAGTTCATGTTTTATTTCCTTGTTCTTCATTTCCTCTTAAAGTACACAAGAGTTCTTGCTTATTGCTTATAACAATGAGAATTGGTAAGTAGTAAGGGAAATAGAATTTAAAAAAGGCTATAATTATATATCGCTAAGAAATTAGGATAGGCGTAGCTTTATGTTGGCCTGAACTTCATCTTCATCTTCTTCTTTAATTAACTAAATTGCAAGAAATTGGGTTTAGTAATTAGAAAGAAAGTTCTACAATGTGTAAGAGATTAACTTGTAGAAATACTAGGCTATAGCATCATGAACTTGGTTCTAGAATTCAGAAATTAAGTAAGAGTTTGCTAGCATATTTTATAAACTATGTAATTCAACCCAAGTGCTTAAATTTCATCATCTTTCTTCTCTTTTATTTCATGCTATTTTATTTACTTGTTCTAAAACCAACATCAAAAATACATCTTTTAATTTTCTGTTAAAGTACTAAACAAGTTATTAAAAAGACACATATCCCTGTGGGTTCAATATCTTATATATTACGTGATAACCATCCGTGCACTTGCAGATTTGGCTATCAATAAGATCTTAAAACAGACCAGTGTTAGACTTGTTTTCAACTAAAGCCTTGATGTGCATGAAGTTGTATTTCGACGAAAGTTATAGATCGTTGGACCAGAACAGAACACGTGGAGAGCAAAGAAGCAAGCACAGGACACGTGTAAATCTCAGAAGATTCATCTGTTGCAAGCAGTTGAAGACTTGGCCTATAAATAGAGAAGGCTGGGCACAGAATCAGGGGTTTGTTCGTTTCATTCGAAACACGTCAGAAACGTTAAGTCAAACGTACGTGACTAAGCGAGTTCGATCATGTTAAGAACCAACGGTTCTTGAGAAAAGAAAATATGAGAAATCGAAGAATCAGAAAATGATCTTTCTATTTTGATTATACATTGTTACAAGCTCTGTATTTATACAGAAAGAGAACAGACAAACACACACGATCTCGAATATTCCGGGTCAACACAAACAGTGGCATTAATTACATACTTGACATAATCGACGGGTCACCTATCATGCATGGACAGATGACAAGACTTAACTAACACAGACGAACGCAGACGACTATGTCAACCAACTTATAGTTTTACTCAGATGACTATGTCTACCGACTTATACAGACGATACAGACTACAAGAGTCAGACAATTATGTATATTTCTAACAGTCCCCCTAAAACTCAAGGTGGGAAAAAGGGAGCAGCCGTCGTAAACACATTCAGTTTGGCTCTCATGACGGGAAAGTGCTGGGAGGGGAGAGGTTTAGTGAAAATATCAGCTAATTGATCCTGACCAGGAATGTAATATACAAGTAAGGACTTGTTCTGAACTTTCCCACAAACAAAGAAGATGTCCAATTCCATATGTTTAGTTCGGGTGTGTAAGATAGGGTTGTGAGTTAAGGCCATAGCGCCCATGTTATCACAGTAAACCGTAGGAACTTGAAATAGAATCTTAAGCTCCATGAGAAGTGATTGAATTCATAGCAATTCAGTTGTGGTATTAGCCAAGTTGCAATATTTTGCCTCAGTGCTAGATCTGGCGACAATCGTCTGCTTTTTCGAGCTCCAGGATATCAGATTGGGTCCAAAGAAGATACAAGAACCAGATGTGGAGCATCTATCATCCGGATCAGAACCCCAAATAGCATCACAGTATGCAGTTAAGGGTACAACATCTTTAGAGTTGCAAGGTTTGAGAAGAAGACCATGAGAGATAGTACCTTGAAGATATCTGAGGATGCACTTAACGGCCTTCCAGTGAACATCGAGGGGTTTGCTCATGAACTGACAAACCTTATTGACAGCATAACTTATGTGAAGTCTGGTGAGAGTTGCATATTGCAAAGCACAAACAACGGACCGGTAGGTGGTAAGATCAGCATGTAGGTCAGTACTGTGTTTAATGAGTCGTGCAGTACTAAGCATGGGCGTAGATTTCCCTGTTGCAATAACCACATTGACCTTGTCAAGAAGATAGCTGACGTATTTGGATTATGAGAGGAGAAGAGGCCCATCTTGTAGATTCTTAACTTGAACTCCAAGGAAATAATCCAACGTGCCCAGTTGTTTGAGTGAAAACTCTGTATTGAGTTGGGAAGTGATTTGTTGAGTAAGAGACAATGAACTGCCAGTGATGATAATATCATCAACATAAACTAAGACGTAAAAGCAACAAGAATCTGTACTGAAAAAAAAATAAAGAAGGGTCACAGCGACTGGCCTTGAAACCAAACTTCACCAGAGCCCCTTTCAATTTGTCAAACCAAGCCCGAGGAGCTTGTTTGAGTCCATGGAGAGCTTTGGGGAGTTTGCAGACTAAGGTGCGATTTGCAGCTTGAAATCCCGATGGTTGGGCCATGTAGAAATCTTCATCAAGCGTGCCATTCAAAAATGCATTGTTGACATCAAGTTGATGGATGAGCCAATGTTTGGTGACAGCTAAAGACAAGATGAGTCGTATAGTGACTGGCTTCACAACAGGAGAGAAAGTTTCTGAATAGTCAAAACTTAGAACTTGATTGTACCCTTTGCCCACTAACCTAGCTTTGTATCTATCAATAGTGCCATCAGGTTTTTGTTTAATACGAAACACCCACTTACAACCTATGGACTTTCTGTTTGGTGGTAGGGAGACCAAAGACCAGGTGTTGTTTTGGTGCAAGGCATCAAACTCATCCTGCATAGCCTGTTGCCAGTGCAGATCTTGTAGAGCTTTCTTGTAGGATGCTGGTTCAACCTAAGTTAAGTGAAGTTGAGGCTAAACAGTGCTGGTTTTAGAACGAGTTTGCATAGTGTGAGTATTGACTGGGGGAGGCAATGTTGGGGTTGTTGCATTTGACGGTGGCATAGGAATTCCAGATTTCAATCTAGTTTTCATAGGATGCATGTTGATAGGTGCTTGAGGAAGGGCAAACGATTCCGCGCTGACTGACGTTGGTTGAGTGCTAGACGATCCATTACTGTCAGACGTGTCTGCAACTAGAGAGAGATGGAGACGGCAGTTGTTCTGGAACTCCCGTGACATCATATGTTGGAATAAATGATGTTAGAGAAGGTCCCTCCACAGGGGAAGAAGGGGTTGAAAAAAGCTCTGGATATGGGTACCTATGCTCATTGAAAGTAACATCCTTAGATACAAAAAATTTGCCATTGGCATCTAAACATTTGTAACCTCTGTGGGTATGGGAATAACCAAGAAAGACACATTCACGAGACCTAAACTGGGAATAACCAAGAAAGACACATTCACGAGACCTAAACTGAATTTTGGACATATTATAAGGGTGAAGAGAGGGATAGCATGCACACCCAAAGGCTTGTAAGAACTTATAATCTAGGTGAACATTGTGAAGTTTAAAGTAGGGGCTGACATTGCCTAAGACAGAGGTAGGAAACCTGTTTATGAGGAAAGTAGCTGTGAAAAAGACATGATCCCTATATTGATGTGGGATTTTGGCCAAGGCAAGCAAGGAAAGACCAGTCTCAACAACATGTCTGTGCTTGCGCTCCACACTGCCATTTTGATGATGTGTGTGGGGGCAAGTCAGACGATGAATAATGCCTGATTGTGTAAAGTGAGATCCGAGGGGTTTAAATTCAGTGCCCCATCAGTTTGAACAGCTTTTATTTTCAGGTTTAATTGTAATTCAACAATTGCTTGGAATTGAAGAAAGGTGGTGTAGGTATCTTATTTCTTTCTTAATGGATAAAACGTGTGTGAGCATCCACACAAGTAAGAAAATAAGAATAACCAGCAGAGGATTCAATGGAGGCTGGGCCCCATAATTCAGAAAAGACAAGTTCTAAGGGATGAGAATAAACTGTATTAGATTTAGAAGAGGGCAATCTATGAGATTTACACATACAACATGCACTACAAACACGAGAAAAAGCTCGAGAGGGAATTGAAATATTTCATTTGGACATAACAGAATGTAAAACTTCATGAGTAGGGTGACCCAGACGATAATGCCAAAGGTCATAGGTAGGGGACCCTACTGACAAACTATCAGTGGTTGTGGTGACATGTGCTGTAGATGAACTGAAGGGGAAGGAATTTGAAGCTGGCGTGACAGAATACTTGGACTAGAAAAACTTGGAGGCATGCATGCCATCAAAATAATAGAGACTATCACCCCCAACAGTCCCTTGAAGAAGAATGTCACCATTAGCCTGAGATTTGACAAGACAATGAGAATGATCAAACTCAAACTTGAAATGATTATCCCTAGCAAACCTACTAACACTAACAAGGTTCTTAGTGATTGAAGGAACTAGCAATAAATCACGAAGAGAAAGCGAAGTGTGTGTTTGACAAGGGGATTGAAAAGAAACAGAATTAATAGAGTGAATTGGCAAACCTTGGCCATTTCCCATGAGGATGTGATCATTTCCCTGCATGGGATGTAGGGTTGGGAAAGGTTGTAGTATCATTGGTGACATGATGAGTGCCTCCAGTGTCAAGCAACCAGGGCCCTTGAGTTGGGCTAGCAGAGGCAGTAAGCATAGCATGTCCCATCATCTGCTGTGGAAGGGGAGAAGGGTCAGTCGTCTGCTGGTGAGATTGAAACATAGGTGCAGGTAGCACCTGCTGATGATAACCATTAACATATCCTGCAAAGGGAGGATAAGCATTTTGCGAGGGGTATCTCCGCGAATCGGTCTTTGGGCCAGAATTGGGAAAGGGAAATTGGGGAGGCCTAGAAGGTTGAATATGATAGAAGGGTGGGGGGCCAAGTCTTGCTTGTTGAGAAGGAGGTAGTGCAAAGCCTCCAAAGGCACTTGTCTTCTGAGAGATTGGATGGGACTGACCACCATACGGTGAGGAGCCAACTATACCTTGAGTGTTGGTAGACGAGAAACGCTGATAACAAGTGTTGGCTTCATGACCATACTTGTAACAAAGTTTACACTGAGTGGAGTAGCGTCCACCACGTCCGTGCCCACGGCCACCGTGTCCACCACCTGAGCGACCACCAGGGCCACGATATTCACCAGACAATGAGCCATAGTTCTGAGTTGACTCAGAATGTGGGTACTGGGTAGGTTTCCCAGAAGCATAGTTAGCGTGAGTAGACATTTGTGCATATTCAATCGTCTGCATAGGGGCATGGGTGAGCAGAGCAGACAATGGCACGTCAAGAAGCTGACGCTTGCAGGATCTGAGAAGATAAGCCTCATGAGCAACAAGCACTGCTTCATCTTGAGAGATGGAGCATGGCGCTGCTTGATTGTTAATAAGAGGCATGAGGGAGCTATATTCATTAGGAAGTCCATTGAAGATGGCTTCAATGTGGTCTATGTGTGAAGAAGGTCTTGCTCCTGACCCTGGCTGTGGTTTTGATGACGACAAACTCATCAACAAAAAGAAGAAAAGAAGACTTCAAAGAATCAAGCACTCAAGTCCATCAATAAAGTCTAGAAGTCTTAGAATTAGGTGAGTTATGCTTCTAAAGGTTTATTAAAGCATAAAGGCTCTCAAAACACCTAATCTAATAAAGCTAAGTGTTTTCATAACTTAAAAGAAGTAGAAAACCTTAAGCAAGTCTCAAAGAATAAGTTTCTGGAAAATGGGCTTCTGTGTAATCGATTACACCATTATGGTAATCGATTACACCAAGGCAAGTAATCGATTACTCCAGTCTTGTAATCGATTACATGTTTGAAATTCAAATTCAAACTGAAACGGTCACTTGTGTAATCGATTACACTAAGTATGGTAATCGATTACCAGAACGAAAAAGTGCATCTTTTCATGAACCATTGTGTCCCAAACCTTTTGAAAAGGGTTGTGATGGTTCAAGGACGTTTCCCTTGCCTATATAAAGACCATTTGAGTCCAGAAAACATAACAACAACATAGAACACACAACACACACGAAATATACATTTCACATGAGAAAAACACATTAGGCCAAAGCTCTTTCAAAATTGGTTCATCTTTTAGAACTTAAATCTTTTGGAGCCTAAATTCTGAGTTCATGATCTTCATGTTTACAAGAACACATTTGTTGTTCATATCTTGAAGAACTCAGAATTGTATTATGCTTAAAAGCCTTAAAGCATAATTTCTCATGTTCAATCTAATTGTGTGTTAAAGGATTGAAACAGCCAAGTGTAATATCTTCTTCATCTCTTTCTGTAAGATTGAGTTTTTCACCGTGGTATTCGGTGAAGGGTTGTTGTCACTGAAAGTGGTTTGCTTTCAGGGTTTTGATTGAAGACAAGTTTGTCTTCAAGGTCTGAGGGTGGTTTGCCTTCAGGAACTGAAAGTGGTTTGCTTTCAGGGGCTGTTGAAAGCGGTTTGCTTTCACAGGATATTGGTAGAAGTTCTTGGGGTCCTTGGGTTAGGAACTTGTAAGAAATTCTTATCAATAGTGGAAAAATCCTCAAGGGGTTTTCTTGAGGGACTGGACGTAGTCTTCGGTGGATTGAAGGCGAACCAGGATAAATCTTGTGTGTGATTCTCTTTATCCTTCACATTTACTTTCAAGTATTGTTCATATCCGCTGCAATCACAAAGATCATCTCGTGATCATCATAAACTTGAAAGTAACGATTTCAATAAGGCGAAAATTGGGGCAACACTGATTCACCCCCCCCCCCCTCTCAGGTTGCTATCTGTTCTAACAATTGGTATCAGAGCGGAAGTTTAGGTAAGTTATTCCTAAGATCCGGGAAAAGATGGCATCCTCTTCCAATCATGGAACAAGTGAAGGACATAACATAAACAGGCCACCATTCTTCAATGGAGAACACTATGACTTCTGGAAAATCAAGATGAAGATATTCATAAAGTCATTAGACTCAGGAATATGGAAAGTCATTGAAGAAGGACCCTTTGTGCCTGTAACAAATGAAGAAGGAACTTCACAACCAAAACCAGAAAGTACTTGGAGTGAAGAAGAAAAGAAGAAAGTTCAACATGATCTCAAAGGAATGAACATTCTTACATCTGCTCTTGGCATGGATGAATTTTTCAGAGTATCAACATGCACTTCATCAAAAGAAATATGGGATACATTGATGGTGGCTCATGAAGGAACAGATGAAGTCAAGAGATCAAAGATCAATACTCTATCTCAAGAATATGAAATGTTCAGAATGCTTCCAGGAGAAAAGGTATTAGACATGCAAAAACGATTCACTCATTTAATTAATCATTTGATTGCTCTTGGTAGACAATTTTCAAACAGTGACTTGAACATGAAAGTTCTAAGATCACTTACAAGAGTATGGCAACCAAAAGTAACAGCCATCTCAGAGAAGAAGAGTTTATCAAATATGACTCTTGCAACTCTCTTTGGAAAACTCCAAGAACATGAGTTAGAATTGAATCGTCTAGAAGAGCATGAACAACATGAGAAGAAGTATCGATCAATTTCCCTAAAAGCAAAAGAAAGCATCAAAGAAGATTATGATGCAGATTCTGAAGAAGAAGACAATGGAAATCTAAATCTTCTAGTGAAGAACTTTGGAAAGTTTCTTAAAAAGAAAAATGTTAGATTTAACAACAATAAAGTCTTCCAAAGGAACAATGAATCTTCTTCATCTCAAAAGACTACATGTTTCGAGTGTGGCAAACCGGGACATTTCAAGTTAGATTGTCCAAATCTTCAGAAGAAGAAACATGGTCTAAGAGAGAAATTCGAGAAAAGAGATCAACCTACTCGAAGAGCATATTTGGCTTGGGATGATAATGAAGTAAGTTCATCATCTGATTCTGATAAAGAAGAAGCACAAGTTGCTTTGATGGCCTCACATGATTCTGATATTGAAGATTCCCAGGTTAGTGAGAATTCTATATCTTTTCATGATTTAAAGTTTACCATGGAAAATATGTTTAAAATATGTCAAGAATTTTCTAAAGTTAGCACTAGGCAAAATGAGATAATTTCTTCCCTAGAAAGTAAATGTAGAAATTTACAAGAAGAACTAGATGTAGTAAAATCCAAGATAGACATTACTCACAAATGCACTAAGTGTAGTTCTTTAGAAGAAAAGATAGAAAATCTTCAACAAAGAGTAAATAACTTCAATAAAGGAAAACAGAAGTTAGATGATATCCTAAGTGTTCAAAGACACTCAAACAATAAGTCAGGTTTAGGATATACTTCTCACCCAAAGACAAAAGAGGTTAGGAAAACTATTTTTGTAAAACCAAACCATGTTTTAGGATCTTCTAGTAACAGTAAGATTAATCCTGTTAAGAGTATAAACAATAGGAAGATTAATCAAAATAGACCTCCTAAGAAGATTCATTCCTCTCCTAGACAAACCTCTAGTTACAATCATTACTTTTGTACTTATTGTAACAAAATAGGACATACCCCTAGTAGATGCTACTACAAACATATAGGAGTACCAAATAGGGAGTATATTTGGGTTAGAAAGGATGTTAACTTAGAAGGACCCAAAACTTGTTGGGTTCCTAATACCCATGTCTGAACTTTGTCATATAGGTGTGTATGAAAGCAGCAAAGGATCTATGGTATCTTGATAGTGGCTGCTCATCACACATGACAGGAGACAAAACCAAGTTTTCTTTTCTTATACCTAGGGAAAAAGGTTTCGTCACATATGGTAACAATCAAAAGGGAAAAATACTCGGTATTGGAAGAATAGGCACACCCCCTCAAACAGTCATCGATAAAGTTCTTTACGTTGATGGTTTGATGCATAATCTTCTGAGTATTAGTCAACTATGTGATAAAGGTTTGAAAGTAGGTTTTATTAATGATATATGTGTTGTGAAAGATGTGAAAACTAAAGAAATTAAGTTTTCTGGATATAAAGTAAACAAAGTCTTCATGATCTCATTGGAAGAAATTCCACAAAATGTGAGATGCCTATTAGCCAAGAACAATAGTGATTCATGGCTATGGCATAGAAGACTTGCGCATATTCACATAGATCATTTAAACAAACTAGTCAAGCATGATCTAGTTGTTGGGCTTCCAAAGATAAAATTCGAGAAAGACAAGCTTTGTGATGCATGTCAAAAAGGGAAGCAAACCAGAACATCCTTCAAACCAAAGAACATAGTTTCGACCTCAAGACCCCTTCAATTGCTACATATGGATTTGTTCGGACCTTCTAGAACTAAAAGCCTCGGAGGTAATTTCTATGCACTTGTTATTGTTGATGATTTCTCTAGATTTACTTGGACTTTATTTCTACCTCATAAGAATGAAGCCTTCAATGCATTCAAAAGATATGCAAGGCTAGTTCAAAATGAGAAGTCTTTGAAGATCTCTTCTATTAAAAGTGATCATGGTGGAGAATTTCAGAATCAACAATTCCAAGAACTATGTGATGAAAATGGAATATCACATAACTTCTCTACTCCGAGAACACCACAACAAAATGGTGTAGTAGAAAGGAAGAATAGGTTACTTGAAGAATTAGCAAGAACCATGTTAAGTGAATCTAGTCTCCCTAAATATTTCTGGGCTGATGCTGTAAGTACTGCTTGCTATGTTTCCAATAGAGTTCTTATTAGACCTATCCTTAAGAAAACACCCTATGAACTCTACAAAGGAAGGAAACCAAATATCTCTCATCTACATGCTTTTGGATCAAAATGCTTTGTCTTGAATAATGGAAAGGAAAACCTTGGTAAGTTTGATGAAAAATCTGATGAAGGTATATTCCTTGGTTATTCTCTAACAAGCAAAGCATATAGAGTCTTTAACAAGAAAACTCTATCCGTGGAAGAATCCATACATGTTACTTTTGATGAATCTAAATCTTCAATAGAAGATAAAGTCAATCTTCCAGATAATGAAGAAGATGACATAATTATAAATGAAGATTCTCAAAAGGATGAAGATCAGAATCCAATACAAGAAGAGCACACTGAAAGTAATACTTATCAACTTCCAAAAGAATGGAGAACCCATAGGGATCATCCAGTTGATAATATTATTGGTGATATTTCTAGAGGCGTTTCTACAAGGCTACGCTTGAATGATTCAGTTTTGAATATGGCCTTTGTCTCTCAGATAGAACCATCAAAAGTAAATGATGCTCTAGAGGATGAGTATTGGATTGTAGCAATGCAGGAAGAACTAAACCAATTTGAAAGAAATCAAGTTTGGGAACTTGTCCCTAAGCCTAGTGATAAACACATTATTGGAACAAAGTGGGTGTTTAGGAATAAGTTAGATGAAAATGGTATTATAGTTAGGAACAAAGCAAGATTAGTTGCTCAAGGCTATAATCAAGAAGAAGGTATAGATTTTGATGAAACATATGCACCCGTAGCAAGATTAGAAGCCATAAGATTGTTATTAGCGTATGCTTGCTCTTTAAACTTCCCATTATATCAAATGGACGTCAAAAGTGCCTTCCTAAACGGATATATTCAAGAAGAAGTGTATGTGAAGCAACCTCCAGGATTTGAAGATCCAAAGTTTCCTACACATGTCTTCAGACTAAAGAAAGCACTCTATGGTCTTAAGCAAGCCCCTCGTGCGTGGTATGATAGGTTAAGTACTTTCCTTTGTAATAAAGGTTTTCAAAAAGGTAAGGCTGATACAACCTTGTTCATCAAAAGAACCAAAGGTAATACCTTACTTGTTCAAATTTATGTTGATGATATTATCTTTGGTGCAACTAACGAATCTCTTTGCAAAGATTTCTCTAACATGATGCAAGAAGAATTTGAAATGTCCATGATGGGACAATTAAATTTCTTTCTTGGTTTGCACATCAAGCAATCAAGTGATGGAATATTCATCAATCAATCAAAGTTTTGCAAGGAACTATTAAAGAAATATGATTTGGATGATTGCAAAGCCATAGCCACACCTATGGGGTCTAATACATATTTAGATCAAGATGAATCCGGTAATCAAGTAGATATTACCAAATATAGAGGTATGATCGGATCTCTTTTATACTTATCTGCAAGTAGACCTGATATTATGTTTAGTGTGTGTCTATGTGCTAGATATCAAGCATCTCCTAGGGAATCACATTTGAGTTCTGTTAAACGAATTTTCAAATATTTGAAAGGAACTACAAATGTTGGATTGTGGTATCCCAAGGGAAGTGTTTGTGACTTGACTGGATATTCTGATTCTGATTATGCTGGTTGTAAAACTGAAAGAAAGAGTACAAGTGGTACTTGTCACCTATTAGGAAATGCTCTTGTTTCATGGTCTTGTAAGAAACAAGCATGTGTTGCTCTAAGTACTGCAGAAGCAGAATATATTGCTGCAGGTAGTTGTTGTGCACAAACTCTATGGCTCAAACAACAACTCAAAGATTATGGCTTAGAGCTGGGCTGCATTCCAATTAAATGTGACAATACAAGTGCCATTAATCTCACTAAAAACCCTATCATGCACTCTCGAACTAAGCATATTGATATACGACATAATTTTCTTCGAGATCATGTTATGAGGAAAGATATTGAGATTTCATTTGTGGATACACATAATCAGTTAGCAGACATCTTTACTAAGCCTCTTCCTAAAGAATCATTTTTCAAGATAAGAAGAGAATTAGGCATATTAGATGAGCATGATATTTAATGTAACATGTTATTTGCATCAACTTTATATGTACATTTGCATTATATGCTTAAGTATTTATATATGAAAATGTGTTACATAGGATTCTAGAGCCTAGAACTTGTAAAATGTCCTAGTAATCGATTACCCTAGGATTTGTAATCGATTATCCATGTTCAAAGTCCTCGTGCTCATTAGAAACATCTGAGTAATCGATTATTCAAACTGCCATAATCGATTACACATTCACAATTTGAAAATTTTCAAATTTGTAACTGATGTAATCGATTACCCCAACTGCAGTAATCGATTACATACTCGAAAAGTTGCCAGAATTTCAATTTCCCTCCATCTTTTGAAATTCAAACCTGGCTTAACTGCTCTGTAATCGATTACTTAAAATGCTGTAATCGATTACATGCTCAGGATATTTAAGCCAGCCTTAGGATTTGATTAGTCATAGCCTCCAAAAACTCTCTCAAGGTGCTGCATATTCTCCTCACACAACCATGGATTCCTATCATTCTCGTTCCTCTCGACCCATGAACCTTACACGACTACTCACAACCACCCATCAAAGAAGTAGGTTTGCTTCACGATTCCTCAATCAACTCATTCGTAAACCTTTGTTTGGTGATTTGGATTCCTTTGTCGACAATGGTCACACATTTCCTGCCTATCTCCGTTATCAAAATCTTGAGGAATTTATTTCTATGTGCAATCCCTACTATCCTGAATTAGTAAAAGTCTTTTATTGCAACTTAGAACCCTTGCAAGATGGCTTTCAAAGTTCTGTCAAGGGAATTCTTATTCGACACTCCCTATCATCTTTTGGTCGATGCCTTGGCCTTCCTTCATCGGGTGCTCTCTTGGGTTCTAACCTCCCTTGCCCCTGGTCTGACTATAGCCATGACTCCTTTTACAAATCTCTGTGTCGATTTGAATCAGTAGATCTCCAGAGAATTCACCCACCACATACTACCTCCTGCCCATACAATACTGATGTCCTCATGACCAACAATCATCTTCTACACTACTTCATTAATCAAGTAGTTTTGCCTGAAGAAACTCTCCTTGCTCACATTAGCGACTTTGAGTTACAAATTCTTTATGGCATTCTTCATTGTCACAAAATCAATTGGGCATTTTTGGTTATGCACCACATGCTACGAAGTCGTAACTTGGCGGACTCTTTTCCTTATGCATCGATCATCACCCGCCTCCTTCTCTACTCTGGAGTGCCTATTGCCAAGCTTTATGACACGCGGTCATCTCATCTCAAACGAATAGACACTTCCATTCTTCCTTCGCTCAACATCACTAATGATTTTGGCCTCTCTCTTCTTCCATGTCAAATTCATGATGCTGGTCGGGATTTCGTACCCGTGTATACCATTGCTGATGACGACTCTCCTACTAGTACTTAGCTTTCTAGGAGTCTTTCATGCTGTTTATTTCATCTTGTACTATGTTCCCATTGTATGTATGTTATCTATTAAATACTATGTTTGGACTCTAATGTTTTCGTCCTATTTTACATGTTTACCCCTATTCCCCCATGCTTTATGTTTCAATATACTTGTATGTATGCCTGTACATTTTTTGGCCTTTTCTTCTTTTTGATGAAGTCAAAAGGGGGAGAAAGGTTCTGTGCTCTTAAAGATCATATGCAGGAATTCAACAAGTACATTAGAAAGGGGGAGAAATATCAGAAATACTAGATTCTATCAAATAGGGGGAGTTAAGCATCACGAATGTATAAACGATCTTCAAAGAGTCAAGTATGTGTTTGCCATCATCAAAAAGGGGGAGATTGTGAAGAAGGTCTTGCTCCTGGCCCTGGCTGTGGTTTTGATGACGACAAACTCATCAACAAAAAGAAGAAAAGAAGACTTCAAAGAATCAAGCACTCAAGTCCATCAATAAAGTCTAGAAGTCTTAGAATTAGGTGAGTTATGCTTCTAAAGGTATATTAAAGCATAAAGGCTCTCAAAACACCTAATCTAATCAAGCTAAGTGTTTTCATAACTTAAAAGAAGTAGAAAACCTTAAGCAAGTCTCAAAGAATAAGTTTCTGGAAAATGGGCTTCTGTGTAATCGATTACACCATTATGGTAATCGATTACACCAAGGCAAGTAATCGATTACTCCAGTCTTGTAATCGATTACATGTTTGAAATTCAAATTCAAACTGAAACGGTCACTTGTGTAATCGATTACACTAAGTATGGTAATCGATTACCAGAACGAAAAAGTGCATCTTTTCATGAACCATTGTGTCCCAAACCTTTTGAAAAGGGTTGTGATGGTTCAAGGACGTTTCCCTTGCCTATATAAAGACCATTTGAGTCCAGAAAACATAACAACAACATAGAACACACAACACACACGAAATACACATTTCACATGAGAAAAACACATTAGGCCAAAGCTCTTTCAAAATTGGTTCATCTTTTAGAACTTAAATCTTTTGGAGCCTAAATTCTGAGTTCATGATCTTCATGTTTACAAGAACACATTTGTTGTTCATATCTTGAAGAACTCAGAATTGTATTATGCTTAAAAGCCTTAAAGCATAATTTCTCATGTTCAATCCAATTGTGTGTTAAAGGATTGAAACAGCCAAGTGTAATATCTTCTTCATCTCTTTCTGTAAGATTGATTTTTTCACCGTGGTATTCGGTGAAGGGTTGTTGTCACTGAAAGTGGTTTGCTTTCAGGGTTTTGATTGAAGACAAGTTTGTCTTCAAGGTCTGAGGGTGGTTTGCCTTCAGGAACTGAAAGTGGTTTGCTTTCAGGGGCTGTTGAAAGCGGTTTGCTTTCACAGGATATTGGTAGAAGTTCTTGGGGTCCTTGGGTTAGGAACTTGTAAGAAATTCTTATCAATAGTGGAAAAATCCTCAAGGGGTTTTCTTGAGGGACTGGACGTAGTCTTCGGTGGATTGAAGGCGAACCAGGATAAATCTTGTGTGTGATTCTCTTTATCCTTCACATTTACTTTCAAGTATTGTTCATATCCGCTGCAATCACAAAGATCATCTCGTGATCATCATAAACTTGAAAGTAACGATTTCAATAAGGCGAAAATTGGGGCAACACTGATTCACCCCCCCCCCCTCTCAGGTTTCTATCTGTTCTAACACTATGTAGGAAACAGGAGCACCAAGTGAGGTAAGAGCATTAACAAGTGTTTTAATGCGCCGGCGGTAGTCCGAAAGGGATTTGGCCCCTTTGACTATGGTGCGAAGCTCTGAACAAAGAGTTGTGGACAGAGCCAAGGCATGAATATTGAATAAGTCATAGACTTCTTTCCAGATCTGCCACGAGTATTTCCAGTTGACTACAGTGAGCAGAACATCAGATGAAAGAGACGAAAGCAACCAAGTAAACAAAGCTGAATCCTGTTTGATCCAGTTAGTGTATAATGGGTTATCAACTGACTTCTCGCGATCAGCATCATTCAAGAAGCAAGTGGGGACTGTCGATTCCACAAGAAAATTTTCTAAGCTATGCTGGCGAACAATGCCTTCAACATGCTGAACCCAAGAACAAAAATTAGTTTCATCGAGTTTGATCGAAACTATGTGTGAAGGAAGGCAAGGATGAAGACTGAGCTTCTGCCATAGCGGAAAGTGAAGAAAAAAAAAGTTAATCACAGATCGAGACTAGCTCTTGATACCATATTAAGAACCAACGGTTCTTGAGAAAAGAAAATATGAGAAATCGAAGATTCAGAAAATAATATTTCTATTCTGATTATACATTGTTACAAGCTCCGTATTTATACAGAGAGAGAACAGACAAACAGACACGATCCCAGATATTCCGGGTCAACACAAACTGCGGCATTAATTACAGACTTGACATAATCGACGGGTCACCTATCACGCATGGACAGGTGACAAGACTTAACTGACACAGATGAACTCAGACGACTATGTTAACTGACTTATAGTTTTACTAAGACGACTATGTCTATCGACTTATACAGACGATACAGACTACAAGAGTCAGATAATTATGCATATTTCTAATAGATCGACCACCTTTACATTTCATGCAAACTTTATGTTTCCTGCACTTTTAATTGAATGCAATTTTATTCTTCTTTTCCTTTTAAATTTTTATCGCTTTTAAGCCTTTTTGACCTTTAATATTTCTTCAATATTGTTTATCCAATTGGGTCGAACCACTTTTGATGAATATCACCATCCACTCCATTTCACTTTCGCGCACTAGTTTCCATATCCTAAAGCCCGTAAGAGGATTGGAATCCAACCTCTTTATCAACATTTGGATTTTCTTGTGGTTTTACCTAATTTTATTAGTTTACAAAAAATTAGAGTAAACACCTTTCTTGAGCCTTTTCAACTTGGTCATAGTCGAGTTACCAGCTTTCTTGGAAGCAGTATCCTTAGTCGTTTCCTCGACTATGATAGGATCATCAGCAGGTGCATCAACAGGAATTTCTTCTTCTTCTTCTTTCGATGGGCTTGTTGCGGTGTCATCATTGGCAGACTGAAAGGAAGGAGGAAAGAAACATGTGAAGTAAAGGTTTGAATTTTTTGAAATGGTTGTTTCATGAAAAGGAGAAGAATTACCTTTGTCATTTCAGAATCCTCATATTCCTCTTCATAATCATCTACCTACATTTCCTCTTCTCCTTCAGGAGCTGGAATCTCATCCGTTTTCTTTTTATTTTTGTTGTCAGCACGTGGAGGGTTTTCAACAGCTTTACCCTTTGTTTTGGGGTCATTTTCAGTCTTAGACTTCTTCCTTGTTTCAGAAGTCACATTTGAGGTAGTTCTTTTTCAAGACTGAAAGGAATAAAATAGAAAAATGTTAGAGTAACATAATAAAAGAGAAGCAAAGAAGTAAAGTGACTAAATTACTTGAACTTTTCTAGCAGTAGGTTTTTGAGATCCTTTGATTCTCAACGAAATATCTTTGTCATCATCATCATCAACATTAGTTTGCTAACGAGAAGCAAGGATGATAATAGGCTTACCTGTTGTATAGTTGTACAATAAGTCAAGAAGTTATATGTAAGGCCCTCAAGTTTTGAGTAATTATACTTTGGTCCTTGTAGAATTTATTATTAGATTTAGGTCCTTAAAGTTTGGATATTTGTGTTTTAGTCCTTGGACTAGTCAAGGCTGAATTGGAATTCCGCATTTAAGAGCTTTTAAGGAGGTTTTGGAATTCAAATATGAAATGGGGACACGTTGGTTCGACTTAGAGGATTATAAGAGTATTGTGTTAAGATTTTTAACAAGAAGAGTTGTGGCTTAGTGGTTAAGAGTTAAGCATTTGTTTGGCAAGTCTTGTATTCGAATCCTAGAGATGTAGGTTTTGATTTTAATCAGATTTTTTATGGTTTTAAGGATAATTTCGAATTTGAAGTTGTAGACAAGAGTTTAATGAGGAGAAAAGGAGTTACAAGCTGATTTTGAATGGGTTGAAGTGGTATTAAGTGAGTTTAATGCTTGTCGAGGGTTACGAAAGATTGTTAAGGTGGTATAAAGGGAAATAATGGGCTTGTCTATGGTTTAATGAGGAGTGAAGGGGGCTGAAATCAGATTAAAGTGGAGGGCTGGTCGTGATCCTCTCCCCTCTCCACCTTACTTCTTTTCTTTTTCCCAAATTGCTATCATTTTCTTGCTTCTACACCCAAAGAATTTCCCAAAAAGACTTAGAACTCTAGTGCTGTTTTTCTTGAAGAGCTTATGAACCTTGGTGCCATTGTGGGTCGATTCTCTTCTTCTATTGTGGTCCTCACTCTTGATTCTCAATCCTCTCTCAAGTGTCCAGGTGATAGCCTAATCGGTAAGAGATTAAATTCTCCAAATTCTGAGTTTCTTGGTGTTCAACTCCTGTCTTCTTTCTAGAGTTAATTGATTATTGTTCCAACCTTTGATTTTCATAAAGCTTGAGTCCATTTCATTCTGGAAGAGGCTAGGGTCGTGCTACACTCAAGCTTGACCAACTCTCTCAAACAAGGTTGGTATTCTCCCCATTCTTTCGGTTCAAAACCTAGTTGTCTTCCTTGAACAAATGACTTTTAAGAAATTAGGAACCTTCGGATTTTTGGGGGAAGAAACTTGTTTATTATGGAAGAATTTTAGTTTTGAAAGGAATTGGTTAAAAATGGAGTTTCGGGTGAAAAATATGGTTTTTAGGGTTTCTGGCAGGGAGTCAACGCATGAGCGCTGGACTCCTAACGCCTGGGCGTTGGAATTCTGCCCAGTTCGTGTTTCCAGACAGGGACCCAACGCTTGAGCGTTGGAAGCCAACGCTTGGGCACTAGGCCCCTGACAGCAAGTTGCTGTTTTGCTTGTTTTGGATTTAAATCTTGTGGAGTCGGTTTCTGGTCTTTTCCCTGATTGTTGATGATTGTACACACATGTTATCATGATATTTTGGAGGTCAAGACCAAGCAAAGGAATAAAAGGTAAGGGTAACTCTGGGTCTAGATAGAGTCAGTTGTGCTTTACATATGATTTTGCTGTTGGAAATTACTTTGTCTGTTATGATGGAATTGTTGGTATTGTGATGCTTGGAATTGAGAATTGTTTACAGAATTATGTTGAAGATGATGAAGTTGATTATGTTATATTGACAATTTTTCATTCATGATGATGTTGAACATGTTGGCATGTCATATGCATTTTTTGGGGCTGATGGCGATGAGATGGGTTTTAGTCCCATGTGGTCGTGCCTGTGGGCGATGAGATGGGTTTTAGTCCCATGGGATCGTGGTTAAGGATGATGAGATGGGTTTTAGTCCCATGTTATCGTGCCTTAACTTGTAGTTGCATTTGAGGACTCATAAGAATGGGTTGTGTTTGTTGTTCATGAGGAAATGAGTATATTGTTGAAGGAGTTGTTATATTTTGAAGATATTGTTGCTGTCACTTATGTTAATTTCTCTTCAATATGTTGATTGGTATTAGTTGTTTGTTTAAGAGTTAACCCTTTCTGTTTGTGTTTGGGCGCTTAACGCAAGAAAATAGACAGGGTGTCGATCGTCGTCTCTTGAGGAGCTTTACGGAATCAGAGTGCGCATTGGAAGCGTGGAAGATTCAGAAGAAGATGATGAAGACTTCCGCTGTTTTAATTTATTTTTGGGCTCGCTGTTGAGCATATTTCCTTTGTTGTAATATTTTCCTCGTTTTGCTTCCGCATAATAAAATATTATCTATGGGGAAATATTACCTATATTATTTAAATAATTAAGAGAGACGAAAACCTTGTAAGAAATTGAGTTTTTTTCTGAGAGGTTCTAATTTCCGCAAATTTACTATGTGACCCTCAACCCAAAATTGGGGTGTTACATTATATGAAAAGATAATGAAAACTTAGTGGTATATGGTGATAACTACCTTGTCTTATTTGTGTGGTGATTGTGACATGGAGAATGTCGACGTGTATGTGACCAAGATAATTATTAAGTGTATACTTGGACGAAGTAACTCTATCTCGAAGCCACTTAAGATCATATACAAGTAAACCAAAAGAACAAAAATTGACCCATTTGGGTAAAATAGTTGGAAAAATTTAAGCATGTTCTGAAGTTGGTGAAGGTGAAAACTTAGGACATTGAACCATTAAGGTATACCTTTGTTTATCCACTCCAGCAGGAAAAAGAATCTTTGGAAATAAAGATTCCAATTTCATTTTTAAAACTTCAGCGGCTTCAGAGATAACCCATTTAATTCGATCAGGAAAGTATATCATTTTGAAGTATTTCTAAAGAGCTCTGATTTCTTCGATATGCGTGCCTCGAGATTTCTTCCCTGTAGGTTGTTCCAGCACAACAGCAAAAGCATCTGTCATCTTCTAAGTGCATTGAACAATATTCAACTCGACGGTTGCCCAATATTTGGCCCACCAGCCGTCGAATTTTTGGGTGACGAAGAAGGAAGGCTCGAAGTTGAGAGGAGTCGGATTTGGGGAACATTCTTCATAGTGCACAATGCAGTTCTCGAACTTTTTAGCATTCTTAAGTGTTCCAGGATAGAGGATGAAGTCTTTTTTAAAGAGGGTGCAAGGAAGGATTTGGCTTAAACCAAATTGTCTTGCTAGTAACTTAGGGTTGTAGCCATAAAGGTTGTAAACTTTCTTGGCAAAACCAACAATGAGAATAGAAGGAGTTAAAAATTCCTTCCAAATATTAATGCTTTCAGCTTGGAGACAAAGTTTTTCACAAGGAAAGGACCTTTTGAACCAACTTGGTCCATGACGTCGAAAACTGAATGGAGAAAGATCAACGGTGTGGTCTTCTAACCTATGAAACATAGTGAAATACTTCCTAAAATATGCTTGAAAGGTATCTTTGCTATATTGAGGGGTTAGAAAGAGCAAACGATGACCTTCAATGTTTCGAGGAATAGAATTTGGAATTTCGACATCAGTCAAAATGTTAGATTCAAACATGGCATTCAACCAGGGCTGAAGAAGCCATAAAAGGCCAGCAGCAAGAAAAGAATGATCAGGGTCAGGTTCTTTTCAAAGTGTACAAACAGCTTCACCAAGAGATTGGTAAAGATAGCCTAAGATAAGCTTGCTAAGGCAAATACCAGTACCTTCATAAAGGATTTGAGCTAAGTTTAAAATTTTCAGAGGAATTCGAAGAGACCTAGTGCATAAACATAGTGAGAAAGCCAAAAAAGAAGAAAAGCTACATGTTCTTCAACAGAGACTTCGTCAGAGTCTGACTTATAATTATGAGAGATGAAAGAACTGAAAGCTAAAGACTTTTTTACAACAGAAACAGAGTTTTTAGGTTCCATGTTAGGTCGATAAACAACACCAGTTGGTCGAAGACCAGTGATAGCTGCTATATCGAAAAGAGTGGGAGTGATCATCCAAAAAGGAACATGAAAGGAATGGGTTGAACGTTCCCAAAAGAAAAAGGAACTCAACAACATAGCAGGATTATAGACAATTTTCGACTTAGAAAGTTGAATTAAGTTGAAAATACCTAATTTTTTCCAAGTTTCACTTTTCTTAGACTCTACCTTAGCCAACCACTTAAGATAAGTTTCAGTATCTATGGAAGGAGCAGGCCTAAAGTCTCTAGCAGGATCAGACAAAAAAGATAGATAGTATTTATCTCTAAATGTAAGAATAAGTTCAGTTTCCTTTTCACATGGGTGAAAATCATCAGCAGACTTAGGCCATTTTGGCTTAAACGGACCAAGAATGGCATGAGTTTTTCCTTCAAGGGTAAAAGGGATGAGAACCTGGGATTTCTAGATCTCAAGCTTTACAGCCTCGTTTGGAGGTTCTGGGATATACGAACGTCGACCTCCTTAGATCAAAGCTTCAATGGTAGCAGCCAAAGGGACATTGCTCTCTTCACTGGTCTGATTCAATGAAGACGTAGCCATTGTCGAAGCTAGAGAGATTGAAATGAAAGTGGTTCTGAAATAAGGAGTGTGTCTAATATTGCAGAAGAGTAAAGAGTAGAGAAGAGAAATTGGTGTATTTGTAGACCTGTGTTGTCTTGAAGATGAAAGGTTGTGGATTTGAAAGTGAAACCATTTTTGAAAATTTTGGAATCCACCAAGCATAATTAAAATAATATTAAATTTTCTTCAATAGGCATGTTTCCAAGAAAGCTAATGATGAGGCTTTACTACTACAGAACGTGGGTATGCACGTTGAGATGATTGGAGATCGTGGGTAGTAGAACCGTTCTGAAGCAGTTTGATTTTAAAGAACAAATTTCGACTAAAAATGTCATCTTTCTTCAAAGTTATTATCATTCGAAAAAATGACATTTTTGAGGGGTATATGTTAGCCTAAAATTTTATGAAGTGTATGTTTTAGTTTTTCGACTCTGATAAGACGACTGTTAACCTGAGAATTGTTAAGTGTCAAAATGGTTAAGTGTCAAAATAGTTAAGTGTCAAAATGGCTAAGTGTTAAGATGATTAAGTGTTAAAAGAGATTTCATATTTGAATTTCTCGACCAATACATGGTCCAGTCGAAATAAGATATTAACTTAGGAAAAATTTCACTTATCATCTATTATACCAGTCGAGAAACTCGAACTTTGTCAGCAGTTATGCAATTGAAGAGGATTTAAACTAAAGACACGTGGAATGGCTCAAGACTATTGATAATGAAATTGCAAGTGTACAATTTACTATCGCGTAATATAAAAAGATCGAACCCACGGGATAGGTGTTCTTATTATTATAAAATTTAGTACTAAAACAGAAAAATAAAAGATGAGTATTTGTTGTTGGTTTGAGAACTAGAAAGAAACAATAGCATAAAATAATAAGAAAAATAGATGATGAACATTAAGCTCTTGGGTTGGTTTACATAGTCTATAAAAACATGCTAGAAATTTCCTACTAAATTCCTGAATTATAAAACCAATATCATGATGCTATAGCCTAGTGTAACTACAAGTTAATTCCTTAAGCATTGTAGATCTTTCTTTTTAATTACTAAACCCAATTCCTTGGCACCTAGTTAACTAAAGAAGAAGATGAAGAAGATGTTCAGGCCAACATAAAGTTACGTCCTTCCTAATTCCTTAGCGAAGTATACTTATAACCTTTTTTATTACCTAGTTCCCTTACTACTCACCAAATGGCCTTATGTAATAAGTAATAAGCAAAACCTCTTGGGATCCACAAGATAGAAATTAAGCATAAGGTAATAAAACATGAATGGAAATAAAATTCAGAAATGTAAGAAATAACTAGAACATGTATTATAAACTAAAACAACCCAAAAACTTAAAGAAGAATTTAGCCAAGCATGGCTAAAAGAAGCATTGAATTACCCTGGACTAGGAGCTCAAATATGGCTTCCCACAATTCCTAGGAACAATGTTCTTGAGGGAGAAAGAGAGAATACTTGTTGTATTCTATGAAGGTGTGTCTTACAAGTGAAGAAAAGGGTCCTATTTATAGTAAAATTCCAGCCTCCAGCGCTTGAGCGCTGGCACTCCCAACGCATGGGCGCTAGGATGCATTAAAAATCCACTTTCTGTCCGAGGCCCAGCGCTTGAGCGCTGGCTTTCCAACGCTTGGGCGCTGGGTCAACATCTGACTCATCATCTAGTCAGAACCCCAGCGCTGGAGCGCTGGGATCCCAACGCTTGAGCGTTGGGACGCTGCTTCTTCATCTTCAAGCTTTTCCTTCCTTCTTCATTCATGGTAGTGGGTTTTGATGGCCATAAAAAGCCACTAACCAGCCTTGATCAATTCTGAAACCCTTTCTCCACTAACATCAATTCTTTAAACATTTTTTCCATGTGCTAAATTGGAGAGTGATTCTTCATATTCTTCTTTTTCACTTTGGTCCTCCCTTGGTTAGCACTTCAATTCAAGCCCTCATATTCTCTCAATCTCCACTTTAAGTCCTCCACTCTTGAACTTTTACAATTTTGGTCCCTGACTTCCTGAAACTTTACATATTGGTCCCTGGACAAAAATGATAACTAAACCAGCTTTTTCTAAAAATACAAAATAACTAGAAAAATTCCTAAAAATATAAAATAAAGCTAGAAAATCTAATAAAATCTAATCTACATGCAAAATGCAAAATAAATATAAAATCTACATAAAAACAATAAAAAACCTACATGAGACTCAAAAATAATAAAATAAAAAGACTAAAAAATAGCCTAAAAACATCATATAAAATCCACTCATCAACTATCGATGAAGACAAGTCAGAGGACACGCATATACGTTATGAAGTGTAGCCATTGTAGACGGTTAGTTTCTGCAGCCTATAAATAGAACTTTGTCAATTGTAATAAGGGTTCGGAAATCATAAATCTGAAAACCCATATATGCTTGCAAAAGTCCAAATGAACGTGACTCCAGAGCAATTACAGGGAACTGCAGAGCATGTTGATTTCGACACCATTTATCTTCAATGCAATGCTATAACTTCTAGCAAATTTATCCTATTCTCTTTATCTTTTATGCAAATTTATCATTTGGTTATTTAAATTTATACATATGTTAGTCCTGTTCTGGGTCAAAATTTATTGTTTCTTGAGTTTAGTACCTTTTATTTCTTTAGAGTTTTTGGGTCGAAATATTGCTTTGTTGATTCTTAAACTTCGTGTTGTTTATTTTAAACACTTTTGAAAAACATTTTCATCAAAGAACTCATAACTTGACTTAAATTCAATTTGTAAATTGGAATTGTTTGTTTACGAAAAATTTGTGTAAACACCAAAGTATTCCACAACAGGTAGTTATGAGATTAATCCCAAAACTCTAAGATCATATTAAGTGAAATGTCTCTCCTATCTAAAATAGTGTTGATTAAAATTATAATTTATGTTGGACCCACATATCCAAAACGTTCAAGATACCAATTATTTTTTGTCACTGTTTGTCCTTTATAACTTTATGGTCACACATTGACTGGACATAAATTAGGTATTAATCACGTTGAAGTAATGTCAACAAAAACAATCGAAAAAGACATAGAGATAGAATGATAGAGTTAAATAAACCAGGGGCTCCAGAGGAAAACGTAAAAACCAATAAATCTTCACTCCCTTCCGTTGGTTTTCTTAGCAATTAAATGTTAACAAATTAAATCTTGGACTAGGGGAACGGTGGCTTATACGTTGCAACTACAAGTTATATCTTGCACCGTGCAACACCCCAAAAATATTGGTTATAGAAGGTAATGGCTACGGTGAAAAAAAAATTAAAACAATAATCAAGCACATTGCCGTGACACTTCATGATGAAGCTTTGGTTCTTCCCAACAACCTTCTTGCCTTGAACTCCTTATAGTTTATAGATTGGGGAAGAAAAAAGAAAGAAAAATATTATTTGGCACACTACATAGATGCACATCTTGCACACTAGTGTACATTTAACATAATAAATTTATGTTCTTCTCTCTTTCCTTATATTTTAATTCATTTTGATTGGTCCATTTAAAATGATACGCAAGGTGTGCATAATTTTTTGTGTGTCATATAGCATTTCTCAAAAAGAAAACAAGATTGATTGAGACCACTTCCATTAACTCAATATCCCATCATTCTTGGTTACCAATTTTCCCATTATGCTTTGTTTGTCTTTCTCAATCGGTGGTATTTGATTACTGAAGATGAGTTCTGGATCACAGTTCAACTCTGTTTGGAACCTTGCCGCTGCCGGTCAGAATCTTGTCGTCCACGTGTAACACCCCAATTTTTAAGGCGCTACTGTAGTAAATGAACATTCAATAAATGTGCAATTTATCTTTCAAAGCTGTGGAAATACAAGTATATTTTTTTTTCTAAGACATGATATAGATAACATGCATTACTTATATAAGGTACATAGTTACGTGAATAGTATCGGTAAAATAGTTTCATAATCAACCAACTCGTTTATAAAAGAAATCATGCTGCCACAAATGAAACCTCAACCAAGACTTCCTAACCTGGTACACCTTCTACGATCCCACGTAGGGTGACCGCATAAAGGCATATCATCCAGGAACTCTACCTTACCCCTGGGCATGCTTGTGTACAGACACAATAATCAAATTACTATCTCTAGTCTTCAAGTGATAAGCTATCCGTTTTTCTCCCTCGAACTTCGTTCAGCTCAGCATCATTCGAGTACTCTTCGGCTAGTAGTCGTCTAGCTGGCGACAGGTCGCCCAAAATACAAACAAGAAAACAGGTGCAAGGGTCAACTTCAAACAATATTGAATGTATATATAAGCAAGCAGATAATATCCAAGTATGCATGTCGCAATCATACTACACAAGATTTATAGACTCAGGTGGTCGATGACCCTACAACTCCCTATATGCACGTACAATCGCTCTGTCGTACAAAAGTTTCATTCGAATGTATCATCAAATCCTGCAGGTAGGTGGGACACTCAACCGACTCCAAGCCCGACTAAATAGTACTATTGGTCAGCCGATGAGTTCCCACTTGCATGAGTACATTCTTTTTAACGCTATGATAATATCCATCTCTAGTCCGGTGCTATGTTTAGCTCCGAACCACGATGGCCCACAAACATGCTTGACACGATATGAAAACGACAACCCAAATACAAGGCTTAATCATCCGAAGACGTGGCCTCACATAGCTTCATCTAAATCATATATACATCATATCGCAAGAAAATCATGCTTAACACTTAGCAACATAGCAAGGAAGCATTCTATAAGTGAAGCCACAATTACAAATCAATATCACACCTCAAACAATTCTAATCCAGCATATCAGATGCATTCAGCTCCATGCATTAATATATCTCGATCAATACGATTCTAATCTGGTCATTCTCAGAACCGCATCAACTACCAATTCCAAGATTATAGTATACATTCACATAATCATATACATATGCTTAGTAGCTAAGAGTAGCGAAGTTCCCTTACCAAAGTCCTTTGCTCCAAACTCCAATGTTTGCTCTGAAAGCTACGTTTGTTCCGAAAGCTATGTCCACTCCAGAAGTTATGTCCTTCCCGAGAGTTCCTATGCCCCGTAAACATTTATGAAACATAGCCTAGTTTAGAACTTTTACACTAGTTCTAAGACATTAGTTAATGAACTTAGAGGACTTCCAAGACTTAGGAAAATGGCCTCATTCACAAGAATGAATCCATGGAATTCAAAACTCTTTACCAAACATTGTTGACTTTCAAAACCTTTGAAAAACACCAAGTCACAACTTTCAAACTTTTTCAAAACTTCAAAAATTTTGAAGAGAAAATAAGGCTAGACATTCCCATATCAATTTAGAAGCCTAAACCAAGTTTTTGAAGACAAAATCATACACAAAACCAAAAGGCTTCACTTCTGTCCAAAATGTCAAAAAGCATAAAAACTTCCCTTTTTCACCAAACAACACACCAAGTCCCTTAAAACATCTTCAAAACCCAAAACTCAATTTTTCCTACAAGTTTCCAAATCAATTTTCAAAGCTTGAACTCAAGGAAATCTTTAAGTGTCAAAAACACAAAATCTATTTAATGTCAAACTTTTTAAATTCTCAAAACTCTCAACTTCTCAAAAACCCTAACGCAAGCTATAAGATTCAAAACTCACTTCACCCAAAACTCAATTTTAGTCCCTTTAAACTTTAGCTCTCAAAACCAAGTGAAAATCAAATTTTCAAGCCCTTAAAAATCCTCATTGCTCTCGGCCTCGACCTTTAAACCAAGGGGAGGAATTTTTCTTTTCAGCAAACCTCACATACAAGCTTAAATCACTTGAAAATCAAGTTAAAAATCAAATCTTCCAAACCCAAAAACTCACCTAGGTTCGACAATAAAGGATAAATTGTCAAGATGAATTTTTCTCTCAAAACTAACTTGTACACATCAAAGGCATAAACAAATCTATGGTGAAAATCAAACTCAAACTTTGAAATTCACTTTTCCAAAATAAGCACTTTTCAAAAACCCAATTTCTTGAAAATATAATTTGAGATTATCATAGATCAAAGTCATGGGTACAAGGTTTCTAAAGGCCATCATAGCAAAAGCTCAACAACAAAACATCATAGGGACGAAAACTCAACATTTTGAAAAATCAATCGGTTCAAATTAAAAAGGAAGATCATAGCAACAAAAAATATGAAAGGAGTTTGGGATTTTGTCAACTATCATCATCTCAAAACTCATCCTTTTTTAAAACTAAAACCATAGAATTGAAGAGCTTAAAGAGAAGATTAATTTACCTCAGAGAATCAAGGTGAGAAAATGAGTGGAAGAGGTTGGAAATGAATGGAGAAGAATTCGGCCATGGAGCTTCAATGGAGAAGAATATGAATAGTTTTCTCTTCACTTAATCTCTCTTAATTTCTCACTTAATTCCCTTTACTTTCCTTAATGAAACTCACGTGAAAAAAAAACACAAAACCCACCCATTTAAGGGCACTTAGCCGCGGGTTCAACGAAGCTTTGGGGGGTAAATTTTGACTTTTTACAAACCCTAGGGACCAAAGTTGAAGAGTTGAAAGTTTAAGTAAAATATATTTCTACTATTTGAGAACTAAACTCTAAAGTCTCAAAGTTTAAGGACTAAAATCTGAGGTTTGATAGTGAGAAAACACACAAGAAAGGGGGGGTTTGAATTGTCTGTGTAGTTTTTTTTAAACATCTTTTCAGTTATAAATAGCTTAGTGGGTTTATATAACAATAAGAGTGTAAGCAGTGGAAGTTAAACTAAACTGAAAAGTAAAGCACGCATAGTGTTTATCCTGGTTCACCCCCATAATCGACAGGGCTACATCCAGCCCTTGGCTTCACCAAGAATTTCACTATTTGATCAAAATAGTACAAGTATTCGGCAGTACTTCTCCTAGTATTCTAAGGACTTCTCCTAGTATTCGAAGGACTTCTCCTTGCAAGTATTATACAGGACTTCTCCTAGCTAGTATTATGCAGGACTACTCCTGATTCCTTTCAAGGTTGCTTTGATGTTCTACAATATTCTCTTCAACATGAGTTAGGTAGAAAGATGAAGAACATTTTACAGAGAGGATGTAGATTTGAGTTCTCTGTTTAGGTTGGCAAGTGGTTAGAATGAGAGTAACACTCTATGAGCTCTTCACACTGCCAGGCATCTTAACTCAATTTAGAATGGCTTTAAGCTTGTGAGTTATGACTCGGTTCTATGGGCAACTTGGTGAGAATAAGTGATAATTTAGTATTCAAGTTGCCAAGTTGATCCGAAAGCAAACTTCTATATTTATATCTTCAGTAGGATGTTCCCAGTAAGCTTGACGAAGATTTGAAAAATAGTTTCGTTGGAGGTTCAGCTTTCTTGTGAGTAACGTATACTTCTGCAATTCTGAAACAGCATTAAATTTATTCTGTCATGCATTCATTGCAGCATTAATTGCTTTAGTCGACTCCGTCTGGTCCTTTAATGTTTTCAGCCTTGAGCTTTTGTTTGGGCATTGAATGTTAGTGCAAGCCAGCTAAGAGAGCATTAATTGTTCTAAACATAAGATTTGGTTTTGACCGTTGAGAAGATACGATGTTCAGAAAGACTCGTTGTTGACTCTGAAAAGATTGCTTGAATTGCGGAACAGCAGAGATGTTTGCAGAAACGAGGAATAAAGTATTAATTGTGTCTCTTTCTTCATTCTGCAATCAATAATGCTTCATTTAATGTGCTGACGAGGTAGATAACCTTTAATGCTTGAAGCAGCTATGACAAACGAATTCTTCAGAATCTTTGTCGAACGATCTCTTCAATGCTTCTGCCAAACGAACACTTCAGAATGTCTAGGCAGACGAACTCTTCACCAGAGTCGCCAAACGTTCTCTTCAATAGTGTTACCGAATGAATTCTTCAGATATTTGCCAAACGTTCTTCTAAACTTGACTTGGCACACGAACTCTTTAACATGAGTTCCCAAACGTACTCATTTGGTGGACGTACTTTACTGTGAGAGTACATAGCAGACTGACTTCTTGAAGAGTGGCCAGACGTACTCCTCTGGATGAGTTGTCACACAAACACTTTGTTGAAAAGCCGGGAGTGCTCCTAAGCTGGATATGCTCCTTCAGGTTTGTGACCAGACTTACTCAACTTTGCCAAGTGTACTTCAATTTGTCAAGGCACATTCAAACACCGGACGGTCTCAATTTTTCAAGTGTATTTTAGTGTTGATTGAGCACAACTACCCAAGTTCTTTTAAGTGTATGACTATCACCGTAGACAAATTGATTCATTGGTGAGTTGTCGGACGATCTTCATTTATGTGTTTTCTTTTGGGCTGTCGAACGATCTTCATTTATTTACTTTTCTTCGAACAACTTTCTTTTGATAATGCCTTGTAGGAATGTATGCAGTTGTTCTTCATTTAGACAAATTTTCTTGTATGTGAAAATATTCAAGAAGTTAGGAATTTTGTTTCTAACACTATTAAGCCTTGAGCGAAATTGTTATTTATCAAAACATAATAATTCATTAAATTATTTGAATCTAACAAGGTTTAGAAAGTTTAGGAAAATATCTAGGATTAGTTTAATATTAAATGTCTAATCCACTTACGCGTCGTCATGTCGGGCGTCATATGTGTCAGTTGCGTCATACGCGTCACAACTCTCATCTTTATCTGAATCTGGTCGTTGGCTCATTTTTCAACGTCGTTAAGAGTGACTAACCCCGGTTACTAATTCATCTCAGACATCGTGCTCGTACAACTCGAGCCCTGGGTCTCGAGATTTGTGCTGATTCCGGCCCAAAAACACTATTCACGAAAACTCTATTCATGAAAACACTATTCACAAAACACTATTCTCAGATTTTTGATCCGATGTCCCGAAGTTGTCCGTTTCACTTGCTGGATTTTCGACTGAAAGTTTCGCTAGCAAGAAATACCTTTCCTGGACTCCGAAAGGAAACCATATCGATATTACATTCGTTATTCTCGAAATTCTTCACTGGTTGTCATAGAGATCGTGAGAATGTCTTGTTCTCGCTCGAACTCAAAATCGAGTTAAGATCAGTCCTACAACAAATAGTCGTTTGGAAAACATCGCACCGATGGTCCGGGTAGCTTGTGGCCTTAACTCCCACCTGCACGCATCTCTAGATAAGCATCAGCTGATTAAATAATTATTTAATTATTAAATTTATTTAGGGTCATACACCAGGACCGCACAGTAATCTCATGGCCAAAAAGAACTTGGTTTTTTCTTCTTGTGTTGTTTCATATGGGTGTTCTCATGATCCAGACACAAAACCCCATGATACCATCAAATCGGCCATCAACTCCCTTTTCCCAAACACCAGATCTGTTCAAATCAAAGAGATATGGTTCTAAACCCATATCTGCTCAAATATGTTGATTTGTTTCAAATTAATATAGTGGGGGATATCTCGGTATCCTTCTATATGACAAAGTCCAAACGGTGGTTGGCCGGAGGAAGATAGTCGGAGGCAAGCAGGGGTGCTGCCACCTTGCAAAAGTCAGTTTTGGTGAGAAAAAAAAAAACATAGCAAATAGGATAGACATTCAGAATCGAAATTGTTTATCACACAAAAAGTGAAGAGCTTCAGGGTTTATTTTTTAGAAATTATTTAATCACGGATATGGCCATTTGCGAACTAACGTGAAGTTCTTGAAGATTCTAACAGTCACAAGAAATTAGTGGCAGTGGTGGTTCCCATCCAGATGTGCAGCACCCAAGAGGCGGTGGTGGCCGGAGGTGGAGATGGCGGCCGGAGGCCGGAGTTTGCTAGTGAAAGGAGTTTGACAACAAATGGGTTTTTGTGTAATATACTAATTAAATTTTAAATTTATCAAAATCTATATTACCACTCAACCAGGTTATAAAAAAAATCACAGTGCCATACTCAACATGTAATGCACCTTATACTCAACTCTAGGGGCGTTTGTTACAAGTTCTACAAAAATATTTCCATGAATCTCATTACCGACAATGTTATTCCCGGATAAAATGGAAAATTTGTTTGATTTGTATATAATATTCCTAGGGATGTTTTTGAAAATTATCTAATTAAAAAAAAGGGTTAATGGTTCAACAGGTCCCCGAAGTTGTACCAAAATTTGTGTTTGGTCCCTCCTTAGAAAAATGACGTTTAGTGGCGGTCAAAAACCGCCAGTAATTGTAAAAAAACCGCCACTAATCGTCATTTTTCTGAGGAGGGACCAAATACAAATTTTGATACAACTTCAGGGACTAGTTGAACCATTAATCCTAAAAAAAATAAAAAATATGTAGTAAAAGGAAGAGTTAGTAAGAAATAATTTCCATTCTCTTGAGAATTAAAAGGTTCTCTTTAACATGGGAATAAAAATTAAGAAATCATGTGTAAATTATATGTTTGGGAAACCTTCTTACTCAAAAATAAATTTTATAAAATTTATACCAAATATGAAAATGTTACATCCAAACCTCACATTCCCAAAAATATTTTAATATACCTTTGTAACAAACGCCTTATCGAACATGGGTTTCTTAATTTTGTTCCCCACTAGCCGTATCAGGTGGCAAAAAAATATCTTATCCAGAGCAGCATGTGATTCGCGTGATGAACCTTTTCTAGTGCATCATGACAACAGTTGCGAACGTGGCATGAGGGCGTACCTTCTCTCCATATACCGCCATTGCATAGAACCACAGCTCGACA
Organism: Acmispon strigosus; assembly: GCA_030819835.1. NCBI lineage: Eukaryota > Viridiplantae > Streptophyta > Magnoliopsida > Fabales > Fabaceae > Acmispon > Acmispon strigosus. The sequence goes on along the minus strand of JAUAMA010000007.1, from coordinate 16,493,171 downwards.
CGTTTCCCTCTTCCTGAAGCTGCAGCACACAGTACTATATAGATAGTTGCAGCATTGTGGACAAAACAATTAACCGATATATTCATCATCATTTAGTACAATTGGATTGGGTCAGTGCCTTCTTGGTGCCTTATCTAGACTTCTGCTCCCAGTTCCGTTACCAATTGAACTGCAATAAACCTCTGTTACTCTTTTATTTCTTTGATCATGACATCTTCAGTGATGGGGAGTGGAGACGACGAGGGCAAACACGAGCCCTCAGATTTGATCATAAATCGAATCACTGCGAACCTTTTTTCACTCCCCAATGAGACGTTCTTGAGAGCTGCAATTTCACTCAAAGACCAGGCACGTGATGAATAATTTGTTCGTTTTGTTTCTCTGTGTTTTGTGTGAATGGTAATAGATCTAGGAGTTGTTGTGTTCGGGGTTTTGGATGAGTCTAAAGTAGTAGTGAAATTATGGGTGCAGGTGGTGGAGATGAGTTGGAACCGGAGAGAAGTTGTTGATCCGACGGTGTACACGGGTCTGCTTGGGACAGCTTTTACTTGCTTGAGATCGTACCAGGTGACCGGTTGCCGGGAAGATTTACTCTTATGCTCAGAGATCATCGACACGTGTGCCACTGTTGCACGTGCCTCCATAAGGTGTTTTCCTTTTCCTTGGATTATTAGTAAATTTGATCTTACATTATTATCCGATCATTATAGGTTATCTATGACGGATAGTTATGTTTATTTTTTATTTTAATTAAATTAAATTTTTAATCACATTTTTTTTTAATTAAATTAAATTTTTAATCACTAATATGGTGAAAATCAATTGGATATTAATATGTAAAAAAATTTACACTGACAACACATAATAAATTAAATTTCATTTTAATTTACTCTGAGGTAAATAACTCCATTACAAGTGCATGTTATACAAATTTAAATATAATAGTCACTTTAAATTTCATTAAACACCAATATTTCACATTACTCCAGGTTAAATTATTTGTGATTTCATTCGCACTAATTTTTTCTTCTATTTTATGTGTCTCTTAACATATTCTAACCCATTGTATATAATATTACTCATTTTTTTTCCATTATTTTCTTATTTAATTTTTTATGAGAGTGGAATTTACATGTGAAAAAAATATTATTAATTAATAAATATAACATGTACACGTGTTGGTGGATGGTTTAATCCTGTTTATGACGAGACGTGTCATCGGTGGCCTTGGTTTCAGGCAACTTTACAGTACTCCTAACTCGTGGGATGAATATTATAATAATATATTGGAGCATTTTCTTTTTTTACGGTAGGAGTTTTGTAGGGAATATTATTAAAGTGATACTAACAAAATATATGCTTTGTTTTTTATACAAAATGTATATATCATGTTCTGTAGGAAAATCATTTTCATATGGATTTTTATTATTAGATATTCTCATTAAATACGAAACAATTATAACCGAAAAGACATTTTACATTCACCACACTAAGGAAATAACTATAAATACTTTAATACAATAACTAATAATCTAATGATCCCAAAAGAGGCACACGTGGTGTTCATGCAGTTTTGTTACTAAATAGGCTCTCATTCAATTTAGTCCTTTAATGAGCCCGTGCATTGCACGGGTATTATCAAAACACAATCACGTTTTTAAAAGTGAAATTTAAAAAACATTCATTTTAAATTATTATTATATTAGCCTAGATAATAAATAAGAAATGATCATTAAAGATAGAGTAAAGTAAAATTATAATTTCAGTGTTAAGATTTTTTCACATTGGAAAACTAATTTGTAGGGGTGGCAATATGGGCTGACGGGGCGGGCCAGGCCCGACCCATCAAAAGCCCGTCAAAATGCGGGGCGGGTTGGGTTGGCTCACATTTGGTATACGGGTTGAAAGTCCCAACCCAACCCATATTTTGGCGGGCTGGCGGGTTGGTGGGCTAGCCCGCCAAAATTTATTGTAGTGGAAAAAAATTAATTATGAGAAGAAAGCACAAACCAACAAAGTTCTACATTCTCACAAGTTGCAAAAATACACAAATAACACAGTCACAAGCCACAACTCATAATTGTCTCTTAACACAACAAAAGCAAACACAAATGACAAACCAACATAGTTCTACATCCTCACAAAAGATAGCAAAGCAAGCGTTAAGTGCAAACAAGAACCACTAAACTAGAATTATGAACCAATTTTCGTATAAAATGTAGTATATTTGAACCAATTTTCATATAAAATCTAATTATGCAGTAGAGCTGGTGGTGTTCCTATCAAGAACATTTAGCCTTGCTGAGTAATAGTTTTCCCATACTTGGGTCTTCCCTGCTTCCCTAAAGGTATATTATCCCTTTTTCATAGTAAAAAATAGGCATTCATCTCCTTTTTCATGGGCTGATAAGATATCAGAATTAAGGAGTGATTCAACGAAAACTTATCAATTCGCGATGGAGAGGAGAGCGCAGCGTTTGCGAGATTCAGTGGCGGAGAGGAGAGTGCGGTGGAGAAGAGGAGAGCGCGTGGCGGAGAGGAGAGCGCGGTGGAGAAGAGGAGAGCGCGTGGCGGAGAGGAGAGCGCGGTGGAGAAGAGGAGAGCGCGTGGCGGAGAGGAGAGCGCGGTGGAGAAGAGGAGAGCGTGGCGGAGGAAAGTGCGGTGGAGGAGAGGAGAGCGCTCGAAGGAGGGGAGAGCGCCGCGGTTGAGGAGACGAGAGCGCCGCGGTGGAGGAGGCGAGAGCGCCGCGGAGGAGAGGAGAGCGCTCGAAGGAGGGGAGAGCGCCGCGGTTGAGGAGACGAGAGCGCCGCGGTGGAGGAGGCGAGAGCGCCGCGGAGGAGAGGAGAGCGCGGTGGTCGATGGAGGAGATAGGAGAGTGCGAAGCGGCGGACTAAAGTCTGTAGAAACCCAAACCCTCACTTTAGAAACCCTCGTCCCTCATATTGAAGTCAGTGGTAGTGTACTGATTTTTTTTCAATTTTGATTTTTTTCTCTTTAGTTAAATCCAAAAAAAAAAAGTGGCCCGCCCGACCCGCCAAAGCCCGCAAAAAAAAAGGGTTTCTAAAGTGGGTTATAAGTGAGTATTTGGGTTGAAAATCCCAACCCGCCAGAAATGGCGGGCCAAACGGGTCGGCCCAGCGGGCCTAGCCCATATTGCCACCCCTACTAATTTGAGTGTTAATAATTTAAAATGATGATTACCAATCTAATTAACTTATTTAAATATCACCTTTCAAGATTAATTTTGATTAAAAATTATGAAACAAATAATATTTAATCACATTATTTTAAAATATAATTCGATATGAAAAGGTAAAGAGTTTAATATTCATGCACTGTTAGTGTAAAAAACTTTACACATATAACCAATAATAATTTAGATTTTTGCCAAATCAGATAATTAATTTCAAAACTTATTCAATTATTTATGAAATTAGATTATGATGTGACAAATTTAAGAGTTATGATTGGTAGTCTGTGTAAAGTTTTTTTTTTATTCTGACAGTGCATGAGTATTAATCTCAAAGGTAAAAATCATAAATAATAATACAATTATTTATCAAAAAACCTATCATAAATAATAATAAAGTTATTTAAACAAATTTGTTAATTTCCTAATGAAAAATTATGAATTATAAAAAACGTCTGTGCCAGACTTTAATTAAGAGAGGAGGAAGGAGAAAGTGAGGAATGAAGGCTAATCTAAAATTGTCGTTAGAATGGGAAAATGTTAGAAAATTTATGAGAAAAATTAAAAATTGGAGAGAGAAAGTAAATGTGTGTATGAAGAGAAATTAATCCAAAGTGAAAACAAATATTAAGAGGAGAGAGGGAGAGTGATACACACTTCCTTAGAATATTAGAGATTGATAATAAACATTTTAAAATTTGATGATGTGGCTTTATGAGAAAGAGAATGTGCAATTTGAGTGTCTCACTCTCTAAAGTTAGGACTCACAAATAGTAGGTGTGCGGTAGATTTTTTCAATTTTTAAAATACGCATGAGCAATTTTTAAAATAGTAGTTTGGTCTTTGTGTTGTGTTTTTAATAATTCTGACCAGAAGAGATGATACTTGATTCAGGCACGTGACGTTCTTGTGCGGTAGAGGAGCTGTATATGCGCTTGGTGCCGTCTCTGCTAATTACATGGGGGACCTTCGAAAGCGTGACCATTTTTTGGGTCTATTCATTGAGGTAAGATCTAGAACAACCAAACTCTTGGGGTATGTTTAGAATGCAGAAGAAAAAAAAGAGAAAAGAAAGGAAAAGAAAAGAAAAGTGAAAGAAAAGATAAATGTATGTCTATAAAATGACATAAATGTCTTTAAATAAAATTTAAATATAATAAATACTTTTAAAAAATATATTTGAAAAAATAAGTTCAAAAGATTTATTATTGCATTTTATAAATATTTAATAATATATTTTTTATTCTATTATTATTATTATTATTATTATTATTATTATTATAAATTATGAAGTTAGGGGTATTTTAGTATCTCACTATTTTTCTAGCCAATGTAGAGGTGAAAAAAGATTAGGTGGGTCCTACAACAATTATTACATTCTCTCCATTATTTTCTTCTAAACCAAAGGAGGAAAAAGACTTTGGAATTTATGTTTTCTTAGCATAGTTTTCTCTTCTACTCACTTTCTTATGAGTTGATAGTTTATTTAGTCCCTGTCTTTGTACGCATATTTGCGTTTGGCCAGAAAAAAAAATGCAGCAATAAGTCTCTCTGAATGGACGACATTTGCGTTGGTCCATGCTTGAGGTGAGAGCTCCGACGAGCGGTCTGAGTGGCAGACCGGAGCTGACGTGTCCTTATTCACGTGATATTTTTATTAAATTTTAATTCCACATAGTTAATTAATATTTAAATTAATTAAAAAATAAATTACATAAAAACTTTAATCCATAATTAATTAAACTAATTTAGTTATTACATCAACTAAACTAATATCATCTTCATCGTCATCTTCATCTTCAATCTCTAGAAACCCAGAAAATCTCTAATCAATCTTTCCTCGAAATAAACCCAAGAAAACTTAGAATCATCATAGCCATTCACCTTCATGCCCAAATAACAAAGCTGGAAAAAAACCTAGATTCAAACCATTCTACTCACGGCTCAACCTCAGCCACAACTCAGACCCACCCCCTCCACTTTCCCTATCTTCATTATACTTCTCATTATGACCGGAAAAATAAAATTATATTCCAATTTCTTTTAGACAAAGTACAAGAAATGATGAACCCAACAATATTATATGTACTGGTACAGTAGCTCACCTGATGAACTAAAGCCACACTAAAGGCAAGAAAAACACAGACTTTCTCCTTGGGCTTCCGTATCAAATGACCATCTCGTGAATAAGCAGCACAGCAATGTGGGTCTTCCCACATCCTGTCCCCAAATAAACAATTATATTTTCCTCCATAGCCTTTTTTCATAATTCCAACTGATACCTTAAAAAAGAACAAAACATTCATAAGATTCTTAAGAGTTTCATAAGATAAGTGAGAAATCACTAATTAGAAAATTGAGTACAGCCTACATCACACTTCAGATTTCCTTCTCGATCTCTCTTTCTCTTTCACTTCCCTTTTCCAGAAAATCAATGTAAAAGAAAACCCCTAAATTAAACACAAAAATCCTAACACATCAATATTCAAAGCCCCAAACCTCAAGGAGTTGTCCACCAAGGCATCTATGGTCGGTAAGGGGAATGGGTCCTTTAGGCAAGCTTTGTTTAGATCAGTGTAATCGACGCACATGCGCTATTTTCCGTTTGACTTTTTAACTAGGACCACATTGGAGAGCCAGGTGGTGTACATCGCTTCTCTGATGATTCCGGCCTTCAGGAGCTCGAAAGTCTGCTGACGGATCACTTGTTTCTTTTCCGTGCTTACCTACCTCTTCTTTTGAGCAACTGGTCTGTGTTTCGGGTCGACTGTGAGGTGGTGTGAGCAGAAGCGAGGGTCCACCCCGAGCATGTTCAAGGCAGACCAAGCGAAGAGGTCGTAGTTGGATCGGAGAAGCTTTTCTAATCGCAGAAGCTCATCGTTGGGGAACTTGGTGGCGATGTTTTTAGTACAGATAGCAACCTGAGAGGGGGGTGAATAAGGTTCTCCCAATTTTCGCCTTTACAATACTTGTTACTTCCAAGATAAAAGTAATCACAATTTGATGATTGTGAGTGCAGCGGAATAAAGTGTTGCTTGAAAGTAAAAGATGAAGGAAGAGTGAATCACACAATGATTTTATCCTGGTTCACCGTCAATCCACCGAGGGCTACGTCCAGTCCCTCAAGAAACCCCTTGAGGATTTTTCCACTATGATCAAGATTTCTTACAAGCACTTACACCAAGGACCTTAAGAACTCTTGTCAAACCTTAGATGGCAAACCACCAACTGATGACGCTGAACCCTACGGCAGCCTTTGAATCAAACTCGATTCAAAGGACCTTTTCCACTATCACCGAACCCTAAGGCAGACTTTGAATCAAACCCGATTCAAAGGACCTTTTCCACAACCACTGAACACTACGATGGACCTTTTTACAACCATCGAAAACCACGGTGAATGAATCAAACTGATTCAAAGATGAAGAAGAAGAAGCGTTTCTAATGGCTGATACAATCCTTTAGACAAGTTGGATTGATCTTAGTTTGTATGCTCCAAGCAATTACAATGAAGACTCTTTTATTTTGAGTTTCTCAAATGTCGAACAGCATGAGTGTTCTTATAAAAATGAGAGAGCAGAAACTCAGAATGATGACTTTAATGAATATGAAAGTTGTTGTCCAAGTCATTCATGTTTCTGAGCGTTTATGGACTTTATATAGGCCCTAGAGGTCGTCCATGAACCATCACAAAGCTTCCCAAATGTTTTGAGACACATTGGTTCATGAAACAACACATCTGTCGACCTGGTAATCGATTACACTAGCCGTTGCAGTTTGAATTCAAAATTCAAACTGAGTAATCAATTACATGGATGTGGTAATCGATTACTGCCTTCGTGTAAACGACTACATACATCCTGTAATTGATTACAGATAGTCTAGAACTCAGTTTTTGACTGTTCAAGTCCTAATTGAGTGTTCCTACCAAGTTTTACTTGTGAGAACATACTATACTCAATTAGTTGATCTTTTATGAGCCTTCAAATGCAATATTAACCTTAATAAAGCATAGCGCACTAAGTTAACAAGACTTACTAATAGCAAGAATCTTGATGATTGATCTTGACGTTCTGAGCCGGTTCTTAAAGTCTTTCCTTTCTTTTCTGAAGTCTTTCTTCTTTTTGTGATGTGTTTGTCTTCATCAAAACCTCAGCCGAGTCCAAGGACGAGACCTTCTTCACAGATGTTGGATGTCTTGGTTTAGGGTTTGTGCTCAGCTGGAGTGGCCTAGAGTCCCCGTCCGGGTGTACTCTTTGGCCTTCGTTCAGACAATCGATCCGAGGGTCAAAATCCATCAGGTAGAAAGCCTCGTGGCGCCTTTCCCGGTGCCTATTGGTGCCTTTATCTTGTCTTAAGAGTAGTTTCTTTCGTGCTCGCTCTTCTTTGGCCATTCTGCAACTGGCCGTGTAGCAGCTTCTCGCGAGCTTGAGACTTCCTCGGACGGAGATCACCTTCCCATTGTATGGATACTTCAACATGAGGTGGAGGGTGGAGATGATTGCTTTGAATTTGTTGATGGAGGGGCGCCCGAGAATGACATCGTAGGCGGTCGGACAGTTAACCACAATGAAACGGGTCTTAATCGTTTTGCATCTTCCTGAGTCACCTAGCAAGAGGTGTGCATCAAGGTACCCTAGTGGTGTCACCCGGTCTCCGTGACTCGGACCAGTTCATTATCGTAGGGGACCAGGTCGCTGCTGGGTAGGTGTAAGGATTTGAATACTTCATGAAACATGATGGCCGCTGAGCTCCCCGTGTCCACAAGTACCCGCTTTGCCACTATGGCCTTGACCACCAAAGGGTCGTCGTCCTCTCCCATTTCTCGGCCGTAATCTTCCTTGGAGAAGGTGATGGGAATGTCTTCAAGGGAATTTCTCTGTTTTGGTTTCTGAACGTTGGCTTTCATGACGTTCCCTAGGTGAGTTCATCGGGAGCTGCTCCCAGTTCCTCATCCGGCGAAACCTCCAGCTATGGATAAGTTGTAGTGGTGGCGAGGCCTCCGGTCGTTTCCTTGTTCTCTCCTCTTGTCGTCATTGCGGCCAGGCTGTCGGTCTCTGTGGCGATCGTCACGCCTGTCGATTCCTTAGTCATTGCGGCGATTGTCTATTCTTCTTCCCTAAATTACGTCTAGGATAATACTTATGTTTAAATAAGTCACAAGTATTTATTCTCATTAAATACAACCCAAGTAGCTCCACGCATTAAGCTTATGCGAAAAGAGTTTATCATACAAAAACAGACAGTTTAATTAATTAATTAATTAATATTTAATTATTCGGGTCTTACAATACTACCCCCCTTAAAATAGTTTTGTCCTCGAAACTACTAGTCAAAAGAAATATGGCTCAGTGTATTGCCTCTCCATAAGTCACCCAGGGTTTGAATCGTCCTTTCCTTTTTATCTGTCAGTCTGCGGGTGACAAATAAGACTCAATTCTTTTCCTTAAACCCCTTCTAACCATAATGGCACTCCCACATCCGCAAACATTCAAGGTGTAGGCTTAGTCCAAGTCTTGTCACTTCCTTAATTTAAATCACCCCTTCCGTAACACTAACTTTGCGCTACACCCCACGGCTCCATCAAACCCACGACTCAACCGAACTTTTCCTATCCTTGATCTCCCAAAATTACAACTTCTGCCACCGCAACTGTAAACCTAAGGTCTATTGTTGAACTTAAACTTTTCTAGAATCTAGATCCAACTTAGTGGAACACCTTGTTTCTATTATGCACATTTTCCTAATGTTATTACTCAAGGATCATTAACACTTAGTCTCATTACAACACATTCATGGATAACAACTTAAATGAGTCAGCTGGACCGTAAAAGTTTCCTCTAACCTGGTCATTCTCAATACAATTCAATTCTTAGTCGCTTAATCAAAAATTTGTCAAGCTTCAAGCCTTCAACACTTATTGGATAACTCTTTCATAAGCTTAAAATCTAGGATCTTCCCACATTTGACTAACGACAATCAAAACAAAACCAAACTCTCATAATTTTTCTATCCCAAGCAACACACTTAACTTGAAATCTTCTAGGCTATAACCATTATTAATCACACTTGTCTCAGATTTCCATCCAACTACAAAGCCTTACTTCCAACATCTTTATCACACCGACAATGGCCAAAAATGCTCGAACACTCATTAGCAACTAAACCTTGAATATCTATATTTATGTCTTTTCTCCTAACAGTGAATTCTACTACAAGCTTCAAGTACACCAAGAATTTTCCTTTAAATCTTCCTACCATCTAGCCTTTCTTTTTCTTATTCATCACAAATGCTCGACAATTATCAAAACCCTCAAAATTTTCACCTTCCACTTGGCAATATTTCATTTAGACATAAAATCAAACTTTTCTTGAGTTCAAACCTCGACCACCCTCTTAACTGCAAAGTTTTTCATGTGGAAATTAATTTCCTAAACTCTCTATTTTCACCTCCAAACCACTGCAGATGGTCAACATCCTGGAACTTAGCGTTCTCTCAAAGTATGACGTCAACCAACACTCTTGAGACTCCGCTCGCAATGAGGCGTTCAAACGGTTAACCATCAGGTGTCTAGAGGTACTCCAATTCGAGGAAGGCTACCGCTCCGCGGTACACTCCAAGAGAACTTGGTGGTTGGATACCTACCCCATTTCAAGAAAATACTCACATGAATTTAAGGGAAAACATTACAATGTCACAAGGGATCCTTACAAGAACTACTACAAGTAACACACAAGCAGTAGTATTATCAAGGTCCTACCATCATAAGCAATCAATGCTAAAACAAGATGCATGCAATATCATACAATAAGCTAAGAAGTTATCCTCATAATAATGGCATTGCGCCACGTGCAAGTTAAGCACTCAACGATAGCAAGAAGTCATGTTCATGCTCATGCCTATGCTACTGCACATGCATCAGTCCTGTCGTCCCAAATGCATCTTGGCATAGCCCACAACCAATATATGGAGGGCGGCTAATCACAAGTAAACAAACTGCTTGTCTTACACACGAGTCTCAAATCAATCTACAATGCGGACCTACTCTCATCGAGTGCCCGACTTACCTTTTATCAATCTGCTTGTCATCGGGCTTCACACCCCAGGGATCATGCTAAAATGACAATTGACAAGCAAAATCAAGCATGCAATCAGCAATATACAACGTGATATATTACCACACTCAATGACAAGCACACAAGAAGGTCATGGATGTATCTACAATACTCCTCACATCCCATAACACAAAAATTTCATGACTTCGGGCCTAACTCCTGTCAATCCTAGTGTTCAACCACTTACCCCCACTTGTGAACTAGTATACCTTATTAACTTATTTCATCTCGTACCTGGCATATTACTTGTCCCCTAGACACGATCATTCATATTCATTCTCAAGGCATTCATTCACATAACTCATCATAGCCACCATAGGCAACTAACGGCCTGCACTCTAACTCAAGGATATAGCACTAACCCAGCTACCAACCATGAGGGTAACTCTTCCTCAACACTGCTGGTTTACATCAGGTCATTCTAGACATTCCGCCTGTCATCTGGATATAGCTATTTGAACCCGTCTTATCTAGAGGAGGCGATACGATGGTGGTGTTCATTCCCTCAAAAGATCAACAGTTTGTCCGTAAACCTCAGTTGCAGGTCTGACGGAGCTTTTCCGGAGGTTCCAGTTTACGTCGAAACTCACACCAATGGCTTCCTAGGTTGTCCCTTGTCATTTTAGAGCACAGAAACCTTGACTTCGTGGAGATTTGTGGGTGGTTCGAACTCGACCCGAGTTGGGTGTTTTGTGGGAAGCTCATCGGAAAACCGGGCAGGGAGAAGGGAGTTCGTGGCTACAACTCCTTCTTCATGGTAGTGCTCGGTTCTGGCTCCATGTGGAGGGAGTGCATGTCATAACGAATAATACGTATACATCCCTTCAAGTAGTATTTGGAAGGGAGAGAAAGGGATAGGGACGTATAAGGCTGCCCACCCAGCAGTGTAGGACTGTACTAAAATTGATATGAAAATTATTACGACAATAACATATCATTGTAAATAATTCAAGGTTGATGAAATAATTAGATCTTATTTTGAATCACTTAAGGTAAAATTAAGCAATTGAAGAACAATGTATTTTCCCCGTATTACGTCTAGGACGATATTTATGTTTAACTGAGTAATAATTATTTATTCTCATTAAATACAACCCAAGTAGCTTCACGCATTAAGCTTACGCTAAAAGCATTTATCATAAAAAACAGACAGTTTAATTAATTAATTAATTAATATTTAATTATTTGAGTCTTACAAAACATAAACATGCGTATAAAAACAGGGAACAAATAGACGACTAACCCATTTCCTATCCATTTTCCCTTCTCTATCTTCCTAATAAAAATATCATTTTTAGTTAACAAATTTAGAGAAATTAATATATGCACTTGCGAAAACCTCTTTTAGACAATGAACCAAAATAAGATTTTAGAGATATATGTAAAATTAAATTTTCACTTTATTAAGTTATTATATAAATTTATGTGTCATACAAATTATTTTAAAAAGTTAACAGGAGCGAATTTTAGTTTCTAAAAACGAAATTGTTTTAGCCCTATACTATATTTTTATGGGAGGGCGGAGGGACATGGGACACCAACAGGAACAGGGAACAGGTGATTTTTAGCCCAACCATGTGGTCACATAAAGCATTAGTTTTTCATCCGCCAATACCATTCTCAATTTGCAAGTAATTATGCATTTGATTCAATTGAAGAGTTTTCACTATTATAAAGTGCCTTTACCGATTAAATGAGCGGTACAACTTCTAGAAAGAAAATAGGGTTAATTGTCAAATTAGTACTTTGTTTATAAGGAAATTTGAGTTTAGTCCTTCATCGGAAAAAGTTTGGTCTCTATCCTCCCGATTCCGATCAGTTTGGTTCTGATCATTGTCGGAGGGCAGAGCTCCAACGAAGGAGCAAGACTGGCAGGCGAGTACACTAAAATGAGAGACTAAAACCAAACTACATTATATATTTAAAGGACTAGATCCAACCTAAATGTACTTATAAGGATTAGATTCAACCAAGCTAATCATCACTCGTTTGCCACTTAACTCCAGCAAGGACCAAAACCAAACTGGCTGCAATCGTGGGGATAGGGGCCAAATTATTTTCGGAGAAGAACTAAACTTGAATTCTCTTACAAACACAGTTACTAATTTGATGATTAACCCAAAAAATATCTCTATAGATCAATCAGGATGGGCTTATTACTTCAATGATTTGCTGTCCTTCTCAAAAAAAGTTGTGTGAAAGCAGAATGACCGATCGTTGTCTTTATATCGGTTGGAATCATTAAGTTCATGTTCAAGGCCTCCGATGGGATTCTTCAAACTTAATGAGTTTTCATTTCTGTTGCATCATGCTTAGGAAAATATGAGCATTCACACACTCTCACATCCACTTATGACATATATTACCATATTAATCAAGGAATGAATGTATACGCACGCAGGTAGCAAAAGAGAGAGCCCTCCCTATTGGACCTGAGGAAGGCGGTTTCGGAATGTCCTATGATCTTCTCTACGGGCGAGCAGGATTCCTATGGGCTGCATTATACTTAAACAACCACCTCGGAGAACATGCTGTGCCCGAAGACATTCTGAGACCGATCATCGAAGCAGTGTTGGCTGGAGGCAGAGCAGGAGCATCTGACATTAAAGATTGTCCATTGATGTATAGATGGCACGGGACAAGGTACCTGGGTGCTGCGAACGGCGTTGCGGGTATCCTGCACGTGCTGCTGCATTTTCAGCTTCGTGGTGAGGATGCGGAAGATGTCAAGGGAACTTTGAGATACTTGATGAGTAAACGATTCCCTCACAGTGGGAACTACCCTTCCAGCGAAGGGAATCCCAGGGATAAGTTGGTGCAGTGGGCTCATGGCGCAACTGGCATGGCTATCACTTTGTGCAAAGCAGCACAGGTGAATTACTTTCCGTACTTTTCTTTTAGGACAATTACTTTCCCATATTTTAACCCTTTCAAATTGGGAACTGGATTCACTGCGGTTGTTAACAAATAGCAATGTACAAACAACTTGGTTGTGTGTGTTGGCAGGTTTTTTCAAGTGACAGAGAACTACGAGATGCAGCAATAGAAGCAGGTGAAGTTGTGTGGAAGAGTGGATTAGTGAAGAAGGTGGGGCTTGCTGATGGTGTATCCGGAAACGCCTACGCCTTCCTTTCCCTCTACAGACTAACTAAAGAGAGTATATATGAAGAGAGGGCAAGATCATTCTCTAGCTTCTTGTATGATAACGTGAAAGCTCAAGGTGCTGATGATGAGGGGCAAGAACTTGGTGGTGGTGGCAATGGCTACTCTCTTTTCCATGGACTTGCTGGGACAGCATGCCTCTGGTTTGATCTGCTTGCACCCCACAACTCTAGGTTTCCAGGCTATGAATTGTAGAAGATTGCATTGAGAGAATTGCTATTATGTAATAGAATGTAGTGAAGTGTGAATTAAGATGATGTGTGTTATTGGCTATTAATTATAATCTCACCTTGTAATGTAATGAAAGCAGCGACTAAACTTGCAAAGTTTGAATATACAAGTAAAATGTAGAAAGTATTAAAAATCTGTTATAAAAAATGAGTAAGCAAAGTTTTTTTTATAAGCCAATGAGTAAGTGTTAAGCAAGGGTTGTTTGAAAAAGGAAAACTTGAGAAATTGAAGACACTGGAATGTTTTTTCTATTCTTATTAATTCATTGTTACAAGTTCTGTATTTATACAGAGAGAAAACAGACAAATAGACAAGATCCCAGACATTCCGGATTAAACGGCAGGTCATCTATCACACATTGACAGCTGACACCTATCACGCATAGTCAACTGTCACATATTGACAGCTGACATGACTAACTGACCAGACGATACAATTATGTAATTGATTCAGCTAGGCAGATGATGCTGCCATACAGACGATAGAACACAAACTTATTCAAATGTTAGTATCAGACGATATTGTATTTTTCTAACAGTGAGCAAAGTAAAGAGAGGAGATAAAGAGAATTTATATTACATAATCAAGGGGGGTTTAAATTGTGTTTATGATTTTTAAAACTTATTTTTACTTAAAAACAGTTATTAGTTTCAAATACTTTTAAAGAGTAAGTGCAGCGGAAATAAACAAAACTGAAAAGTAAAGCACATAGAATATTTATCCTGGTTCACCCCCTTAATCGACAGGGCTACGTCTAGTCCTTGGCTTCACAAAGATATTCCACTATTTTCACAAAATAGTACAAGTATTTTGCAAGACTTCTCATAGTATTCGAAGGATTTATCCTTACAAGCTTTCTACAAGGCTTCTCCTAGTTTAGTATTCGACAGGACTATTCCCAAAACTTCTAACAAAGAAAGTTTGGTTTCTACAAGATTCTCTTCAACAAGAGATGGGTAGAAAAATGAAGAACAGTTTATAGAGAGGATATTAATTTAGGTTCTCTGTTTGGGTTGTGTGAGAATAGAATAAGAGTTGCATTCTTTGAGGGCTTCACACGTTTGGCAGACAACTTAGCTCAGTGAAAGATAACTTTGAGTTTGCTGAGTTATGGCTTTAGAACAAATAGCAAGTGATGAACTTAGAAAGTTTGAATGTTTTATCGTTGGAAGTCGCCGATTGAATTCGGGTGCTAAGTTCTCTATTTATATCTTTAGTAGGATTCATGTTGTAGAGCTTGATGAACATTTGAAAATAGTTCCGTTTGAATTTATGCTTCTGTGAGAGTAACGAACACTTCTGCATATCTGTATGAGCATTAAATGCATTCTGCTATGCATTTATTGCAGCATTAATTGCTTCAGCAGACTTTGTCTGGTTTTTCCGTGCATTTGCCTTGAGTGCTCGTTTGACGCATGAAATGCTTGTGCATGCCAGCAAAGAGAGAATTTAATGTTTTGAACTAGTGATTTGATTCTGACCGTTGAGGATATACTATGTTCAGAAAATCACGCCGTTGACTCTGAAAAGGTTGCTTGATTTAAGGAATGTCAGAGTGTTTGAAGATACGAGGAACAAAGTATTAATTATGTCCCTTTCTTCATTCTGCAATCAACAATGCTTCATTTAATGCTTTGACGAGGTAGATAGCCTTTATTTCTTGAAGCATTGGCAAACGAACTCTTTAGCACTTTGTCGAACAGGCTCTCTTGTCATACGAACTCAACTTGTCAAACGTACTCCACTTGACAAACGTACTCCACTTGACAAACGTACTCCACTGTCGGACGTACACAACTTGTCAAACGTACTCCAATGTTAGACGTACACAACTTGTCAAACGTACTCCAATGTCGGACATACACAACTTTGACAAACGTACTCATCTGAGTGTTGACGGACGTAGTCTCCTTTTACATATCCTTTGAAATCTGCTTTTGGTAATGCCTTCAACGGATGTATGCAATTGTTTTCCATGTATATAGATATTCCTGAAGTATGAAATATTCAAAGTATTAGGAAATCTTTATTTAACGATATTAAACCTTGAGTAAAATTGTAATTTATCAAAATACAGTCAATTATGAAATCGTATGAATCTAACAATCTCCCCCTTTTTGATAATGACAAATTCCATTTGAGAAAAATGTTTAATATGTATACTTTGAAAAAGAGATATCAGAGCAAGTGTGTGATTTTCAAAGTAAAACCAGTATTGGAGAGAATATGTTGTTTTTCTTAAAAGAAATTTCTTATCTAGAAAAACATGAGCGATCTTGAAAACACTTGCAGACGAGGACTTTTTACTACTTAGCATTATTTTTAACTTCCCCTGAGAAAAATAATTTACTAAGGTTTCTTTCATTTCTCCCCCTAAACATGATATATTTTTCTAAGCATATTTATCTATCTTCTTAGGATTGAATTTTGCTATTGTGCTCCCCCTATGTTAGCAATTCTCCCCCTTTGTAGGACTTTTTCTCTAATATTTTCTCCCCCTTTGGCATTATCAAACGCATGATATTATAGCAGGGAATATAAGCAGTTAAGCAAAAATGAACTGAAATGCATCAAGCATATATAAATATATAATCATAAATTCAGCAAATAAATATATAATCATGTCAAATTTATTGTCAAGGTGCTCCTTCATCTCCTTTCTCAATGCTTATGTTTTCTGGTCATTGGCAGCTTGCATTTCCTCCACCTTTTTCTCCAAGAGGGCAAGCTTTTCGTCATCGTCTGGCTGCACTGGTTCGAATGATGCCATAGCTTGTTCGTCATTTGCTTCAGCATCCTTAGTGTCTTCGTCTTGCTTAGGCAAAGCAACTGAAATAGGCTGGGTGGACGAGATCACTTCAGTGGCATCGTCATCCTGAGAGGGAACTTCAGGTTTGTCATCATTTGCTGCCTTTGATTCCGACCTAGATTTCAACAAGTCTCTGGATATGGTAAATGGGAATGGCAGGTGATGGATTTGATGGAAATGCATCAAAGCGAGGGTATGGCAGTGGCTTGGGCATAAGAGCAACCAAGATAAGTGACCATGAACCCGAATGAACCACGACATGATCAACCCCGGGGATCAAGTGGAATGGTATGGTGCTGACATGAACATTCTTGAAAGTAGACAACTCCCAATTGTGATAATAGACATCATACCTGGTCCGCTTGGCGAACACAAATTGAAGACCAGCACAAGAAGGAGGAGCCCAAAGTCGAGCTTCGACACAAAAGTCATAACCAATTAGCTCCGCAAATACACTGGGAAACAGAGGAGCATTATCCACATGGAGTAAGCGTTGTTTCTTCCAAGTGTTTGGAATCATGCGAAATCTTGGCTTCCTTGGAACATTGGCAAGGAAGAACATGATGTCTTTTTCAGCAGGTTATGGTTGAGGAGCAGGAGTGACTGGATCCGGATGTGGCACTTTAATTGAGACTGAAGTGGAAGCAGCCACAAGTTTTTGCTGGGCAGACAAAATCTAAGCAAGGGAAGGATCTGGATCACTAGCATGATGTGTTTCATCTACATGACTGATGAGGGAGATGAAGTCCTCTGTGTGTGCTACATTACGCTCCGGCAGACGAGGGCCTTGATCATCAGCCACACTAGCTTCTTTGTCTTGTTTCGAACCTGCACTCGACATCGAACTTGGCTCTCTAGTCGGACTAGCCACCTTCTCAGTCGCAACCGGACTAGGCGCTTCGATCACTATCGGACTAGGGCAATTCTCAACTACCAGACTAGGCTCAACAACCACTACCGGACTTGAACACTTGATGGCTGCCAGACTAGCACTTTCTTCAGTCACCGGACAAGTGACTTTGACTGCCATCGGACTAGAACAGCGTACAACAACCAGACTTGAGCGATCTTCAGTGAGCAGACTAGCAAGTTTAACATCCAGCGAGCGAGCTTCATCAGTGACTACCACTGGAGTTGGCTTTTCAACTGTAACCCATTTATGCTCTTCGCTTTGCTTTTCCGCTGATGATTAAGTATGTTTAGGAGGCGAAAGCATCTCTAGATTCCTCTCCTTTTTCGCATCATCATCAATGACAGTTGGTTGTGGTGTGTCAAAAAGCGTATTAGCAAGAGTGTTGGTGGTTGGATTGATTATCCCCTTGTAACGTCTGACATGGGGGATGATGTATTTAGCCCATCTTTTTGCAGCAGGGGAGCGGTGATATCTCCATTGAGGCGTTGTATATGGTAATGGAGAATCTTTAATCAGCTTGACCCTTACCCAATGTCTATCGTTAACGTTGCCCAACACAGAAATGGTTGGTGGTCAGAAACTGGGCCAAGTAGTGGGAGGTATGTGCAGGATTCCCTCTCACCCAATGTTACCGAGATTATGTTGAAAGTGGTGGCAGCAAGCAGGCCCATATCGGGAACAGTGAACCACTTTGGTGCAAAAGCTATCTCTCCGGGGGCAAGCCTTAATGCCATAGCAACAACTTCAACGTGATCATCAGAGCTGAGAATGCCTCTATGGAGGATGCGTCTATTCGTGAGTTCCTCAAGCATTATCCTTCTAATTTCAGGCCAAGAACCCTCATGAAGGCCCATCCACTGAGTGATGCAACAGTAACCACAATTGTCGTCATCTTGTACATCTATAATGTCAGCAATAAACTTGTGAAATAGAGATGGTAAACATTTTAAATACCGTTCATGGGAGGTTGAAAGTTGCACTGATGGGGCCTCTGCTTCAGAAACATCTGAAAGGTGTTCTTGTTGATGAAGGGAAGTGGATGGTTTGATTTCTTCTAGGATAGGCTCCAGTACGGTTTTCTGAACTTTTGGCACAAGAGCAGCTATAGGCACAACATCTTCAGGATCATCAGAAGAAGACTTCGTCAGACTAGCTGTAGTGGAAGAAGTTATCATTTGGTAAGCCTTTACCAAACGTCTTCGTTAAGGCTTGGCGGTAGACGGTGTCACTTCAGCTACCTCAGCGGACGAGGGCACGTCAATAGCCATGCCGGACAGAGACACCAAGGGAAGTTTATTAGACGAAGGCACGATTGCAGATGCAGACCTCTTGGCTCTTGTTTTTCTTACTGCAGGCAGGGAATGTGTTGCTTTTGATGGTGAACAAGCTGCTTCTTTGGCCAATTTCTTCTTTGCCCAATCACTTAGCATATTGTCAGGAACTGCAGAGATGTCGATTGCTAGCTTCATTCTTTGAACATCCCCAAATTTGATTGGAGTGGCATAGACATAGTCAGAGGACATGGACTCCATTTACTGTTTCTCCTCATCCAGCAATTTCTTCTTCCCTATCATGGCTATAATGAGAGAGCCATATGGAAGGTTGGTTTTGGATTTTTTGAAGGTGTTCAACATGTGATTGAAACAAGATATGGGATGTTGATTTTCTAATGGTTCACCATCTGATAGAGAGCCCAGTGTGAAAGCTTGTTGACTAGGTCAGGGGCCCCTTCTTTTGGAATCACAACTTTGGTTAAAATAACATGGGGAAATATGCATTCGTCAATCAGATTTTTGATAGTGGTTCCCTTTCCCTTTATTTTTTGATCTTCCTTCCAAATGCAGTTGGGGTTGATAACGGACGTTTCCCACTTTGGTGGGTAGATGACTCCCTCATCTACTTTAATGTCCAGGGTAACAGCAATATCCCCAGGATGAACTTCTGTAATGACTCTCATGCACCTGGTCTTAGTGCCTAATGAGCCATCCTTCACGGTGCAATCGTAGAATTCTTTAACAAGAGGAACAAGAGTAGGCGCTTCTGAGATCGCCATGAGTTTATCCCAGTCTTGAAACTGCACAAGATCTAAGCCAGTCAATCTGATATAGCTATAAAGATTGAGGTCTAGATATCTTGGTGTCACAACATCCCTGTCCCCCATGTTGGATAATTTTTTCTTTCCAACTCTTTCTATTTGTTCTTCTTTGTTTGTAGAGATGTTCTTCTCCCTTCGATCCACCACAGCTTGTTGAGCTTCAGTCAGTTGAGGTTGAGTGGAGGTTTGCTTCGTGGAAGCCATTAGAGGGATTTTTGCAAAGCAGGGTTAGAGAATACAAGAACAGGGGCAGACGAGTGCAATAGATTCACAGAGAATGAGAATGCAGTGAATGTAGGAAATGTGTGTTGCAAAAGTGTTTTTGTTCAAATCTGCATGGAATATAAAAAGATTTTCTCGATTTTCGTAACAAAATGATTGACATTTAATGTTGATGTGAGAGAAGAGAGATGTTACACGCGCATTAAATGCAAAGTGATAAATGTGCAGTCATGGCAATTGAAAATTTAATGTGTGTTGGGGAAGCAAGTAACTGAAAAGACACAACTGTTCACCGGTTACTTGAACGTGAATGACGTTGTCACCAAACGAGGACTATTCAGTTTCTACGAACGAGGACCCTTGTACTGGACGGAGTCAGTTTGAATCTTACAATGATTGTCAAACGAGTTCCTCATCCGACTAGGACCAATTTGTGGTCGCTTGACCTTTTGCTACTTGTGTTAGACGATTTCCAATGCAGACGTATACACATTGCGTTAGTCTGACTTTCTACTATTTTTTGCAAGGAGGGTTAGTACAGATGAGAGCACTATAATGCAGGAAACATGCCAATGCTTTCTTTAAGATATGTAAATCTATTTTCTAATTGATGTTTTACCCATAAAAGTTGGGTGCAACAAGATCCTGCAGCAACATATTCAGCTTCAGCAGTAGACAATGAGATCGTGCTTTGTCTTTTGCTTGCCCAAGATATTAGACATTGTCCTAGGAAGTGGAAACCACCACTTGTGCTTTTTCTTTCTATGCGATCTCCAGCACAGTCAGCATCACAAAACCCTCTTAACCTGAAATCATCACCTTTCTCATACACTAGACCAAGATTAGTAGTGCCAACGAGATATCTAAAAATTCGTTTTACAGCACTAAGGTGAGATTCTTGTGGATTTACCTAGAATCTTGCACATAAGCAAACACTGAACATTATGTCTGGTCCTCTTGAAGTAAGATAGAGCAGTGATCCTATCATTCCTCTATACTTGGTTGAATCTACAGGTGCAGATTCATTACTTTTGTCCAGTATTACTCCAGGATGCATTGGGGTGCTCATCTCTTTAGCTTTTTCCATACTATATTTCTTTAAGACATCCTTGATATACTTCGTTTGGTGAATATAGGTCTTCTCTTTCTCTTGACGAATTTGTAGTCCTAGGAAGAACTTCAATTCTCCCGTCATGCTCATTTCGAATTCACTCTGCATGAGCTTAGAAAATTCTTGACACAGATTTTCATTAGTAGCACCAAATATAATATCATCAACATATAATTGTACTAATATAAAATCATTTGATGACTTGTGTCTAAATAGAGTGTTATCGATGTTACCCCTTGAGAACCCATTACTCATGAGGAATAAGCTTAGGCGATCATACCATGCTCTTAGGGCTTGCTTCAATCCATATAGTGATTTCCTTGATTTGAAGACATGGTCTGGCAGAACTGGATCTTCGAATCCTGGGGGCTTCTTAACGTATACTTCTTCTTCAATATATCCGTTTAAGAATTTACTCTTCATATCCATTTGATATAGTTTGATGGATCGTTGACATGCAAATGCTAGAAGTATACGGATGGCTTCAATATGTGCAACAGGGGCAAATGTTTCAGTGTAATCTATGCCTTCTTGTTGATTGTACCCTTGTGCAACACGCCTTGCTTTGTTTCTTGTTACTTTTCTGTCTTCATCCATTTTATTTCTGAATACCCACTTAGTACCTATAATTGATTTGCCTTCAGGCCTTGGTACTAGGTTCCAGACTTTGCTTCTTTCGAACTGATTTAGCTCTTCTTGCACGGCAAGGATCCAACCTTCATCTTGCAAAGCTTCACCTATGTTCTTGGGTTCTATCTCAGACAAGAGCGCACAGTTAGCATAATTATTAAAAGTGGATATGGTTCTTACCTTTTCTGGAATACTACCAATTATTTGTGATGATGGATGATCTGGCTTAAATCTCCAGTCTCTGGGGAGAGAGATAC
The DNA here is from genome assembly GCA_030819835.1 of Acmispon strigosus. Taxonomy (NCBI): domain Eukaryota; kingdom Viridiplantae; phylum Streptophyta; class Magnoliopsida; order Fabales; family Fabaceae; genus Acmispon; species Acmispon strigosus. The sequence goes on along the minus strand of JAUAMA010000007.1, from coordinate 16,471,435 downwards.
CACTGGAAGTCATGACTTGATCAGACGAGCCATCACCAGACGGAGTTGTGTAGTCAATGTCTGGTTGAACATCGGACGAGGCACTTGGATTTGTGACGTCGTCTGTAGTTGATGGTTGAGCTTTTGTAGATGATGGTTCTTCATTCAGATCCAGACTATCAAACTCATCCTCTAATGACATTTGATTTCCACATGAGTGAATATCATCAAACTTTATGTGGATGGATTCTTCAATAGTCATGGTTCTTGAGTTGTACACTCGAAAAGCTTTTGAGTTAGGAGAATATCCCGAGAATATTCCTTTATCTGATTTTGCATCTAACTTCCCAAGGTTATCCTTAGTATGGAGTAGGAAGCATGGACATCCAAATGGATGGAAATAGGAAATATTTGGCTTTCTTCCTTTCCACAGCTAATAAGCAGTCTTCTTCAGGATAGGACGCATAAGAATCCGGTTTTGAATATAACATGCAATATGAACAGCTTCAGCCCAGAAGTACTTTGGTAGTGAAGTCTCACTAAGCATGGTTCTGGCCATTTCTTGAAGAGATCTGTTCTTTCTTTCAGCTACACCGTTTTGTTGAGGAGTTCTTGGAGCAGATACTTGATGAAATATGTCATTTTCTTCACAATAATCATTGAACTCTTCATTTATAAATTCTCCTCCTCGATCACTATGTATGTTAGTGATGCAATAGCCCTTCTCATTTTGGACTCTCTTTGCAATACTGAAAAATGATCTGAACGCTTCATCTTTTGTTGCAAGGAATTGTACCCATGTGAATCTAGTGTAGTTGTTAGCCTAGATAGCAACCTGAGAGGGGGGGTGAATCAGGTTTACCCGATTTTCGCCTTGATGCCTTCTTACTTTCAAGATAAATATAAATACAAACGAATGCAGCGAAAATGAGCGTGTCTTGAAAGTAAAGATGAAGGGTAGAAGAATGCACACACAGAATTTTATCCTGGTTCACCTTCTATCCACCGAAGGCTACGTCCAGTCCCTCAAGAAAACCCCTTGAGGATTTTTCCACTATTGATAAAAACCTCTTACAAGTCCTTACACCAAGTACCTTAAGAATTTCTATCAACCACCTGTGAAAGCACACCACTTTCAACAGCCCCTGAAAGCACACCACTTTCAGTCCCTGAAAGCAAACCACTTTCAGACCCTGAAGGCAAACCACCTTCAGTCCACACCCTGAAAGTACACCACTTTCAGTATAACAACCCTTCACCGAACCCTACGGTGAATACTCAATCTACCAGAAAGAGATGAAGAAGAGTTTACAATTTGGCTGTATCAATCCTTTAACATACAAGTGGATTGATCATGAGAATTATGCTTTAAGGCTCTTAAGCATAAGAAGGATCTCTTGATTCTGAGTTCTTCAAGATATGAACAACTAAATTGTTCTCTTAAACCATGAAGATCATGAACTCAGAACATAGGCTCTTTGAAAGTTTAAGTATCAAAGGCTAATTTAACATGAATGAACAATTTGACAAAGCTTTGGCCTAATTTGTGTATTCTCATGTGTTGCTTGTTTCTGGACTCAAATGGACTTTATATAGGCATGAGGAAACGTCCTTGAACCAATGCAACCCTTCCCAAAAGGTTTGAGACACAATGGTTCACGAAAAGATGCAACTTTTCGAGCATGTAATCAATTACATTACTTAGGTAATCGATTACACTAAGAAGCCGTTACTGTTTGAATTTCAAATTCAAACATGTAATCGATTACAAGCAAGATGTAATCGATTACTTGCCTATGTGTAATCGATTACCAGAAGGGTGTAATCGATTACACTCAAGTCCAATTTCCAGAAACTTGAACTTTTAAGATCGGCTTGAGTTTTTCTACTTCTTTTAACTTATGAAAACATTAAACTCAATTAGCTTCGATGTTTTAAAGAGCCTTTATACTCGAGAAGCCTTTTGAAGAATAACTCACCTAAACTAAGACTTTTAGGCAGATGTTGAAACATAATGCACTGTTTCCTCTAAGTCTTGTTTTCTTCTTTTTGTCGATGAGTTTGTCGTCATCAAAACCTCAGCCAGGGTCAGGAGCAAGACCTTCTTCACAGTAGTCATTGATGATGACAAGACATAATCTTTTTCCAGAACAACTAGCCGTTCTAGTAGGACCAAATAGGTCCATATGCAACATCTCCAAAGCTCGTTTAGTACTCACAACGCTCTTAGATGAAAAAGAGCTTTTTAATTGCTTTCCTTGAAGACATACAGAGCATGTGACATCAGATTTGAAAGATAGATTTGGAAAACCACGTACTAGATCATGCTTGATCATTTTAGTAATGGTCTTTAAGGATGCATGCCCTAGCTTCCTGTGCCATATCCATTTATCATCCTCTGCTGACACTAGACATGTTACATTTTGACTTGCAAGGTTTTCCAAGTTTGTCTTATATAGATTCCCTTATCTCTGAGCTTCAAAGATAACATTGTCATCGTCATCTGTGACCTTACACTTCACTTTATTGAAGGAAACAGTGAATCCACTATCACATAATTGACTTATGCTAAGTAGATTATGTTTTAGCCCTTCAACCAAAAGAACCTTCCGTACTACAGGAAGAGGAGCCTTACCAACCCTTCACCGACGATGAACCCCTTTTGGTTTCCTCCAAAGGTAACCTTTCCTCCATTTTGTTTAGCACGGATATTTGAGAATAAAGACTTTCTTCCTGTCATGTGACGTGAGCAGCCACTGTCCAGGTACCATTGCTATTTTCGGCTTTGAACTGTTTAGCACATATGCAAGTTGCACAATCATGGATTTAGGTAGCCAAACTTTCTTGGGTCCTTGCTTGTTAGTCACAAACTTGGGTGGAACATTCCTCCCATACACTGTTTTATTAGGGGTTTGTTTCTCCTTACCTTTGATAACAAATGTCTTAGGTTTACTCAGTGTAGACTCTAATGATGTAAATTTTATTTCAGACTTATATGAGCATGGAGTTGCAGATGATGTATTTCTAGATGCAGTGATATCCTAATCATCTCCTTCAAAGCCTACACCTCTTCTATCATACATTGCTCTATTGTTACCACTTAATTTTACTAAGTTGTCATATCCTAGAGTGAATGTAGACAGATCTTTGATTGAGCTGTTGACTCTTTGTTTCAAAATCTTACTTTCCTTGTTTGAATCTTGTTCTAACAAGGCTTTATTTTTCTTGGTTAGCATGAATGATACTTCCTTAGATGCATGCAACTCTTTCTCTAGTTTATCATGCTTCTTCCCTAAGTTACTGTACTTAACAGCCAAGGAATGAGAGTACTCAAGCAATTCATTATAGTCATCATTGGATATTTCAAAAGTTACCTCATCCTTGTCGTCTTTCTCGTGGTCAGACGAATCCATAGTGATCATCATGGCTTCAGCTTCTCTGTCTGCTTCAATGTTAGACGATTCGATGGATGCCATAAATGTGCAATATGATTCTTCATCATCATCTCCTTCTGCTTCTTCTTGCTCAGACTGTTCCTCAGACTCCTCATTCTGACTTGAGAAGGCTTTCTTCTTATGGAAGTTCTTCTGAGCAGGTCTCTTCACCAGACAGGGACATTTTGCTTTGATGTGCCCAAGCTTTTTGCATTTGTAGTAGACGATAGCCCCTTTTCTTGGAGATTTCCCTTTGATCTGATCTCTTCTGGGCTCATATTTGGATATATTTCTTTTGGCCCACATCTTCTTGAATCTTCTGTTTAAGAGTGCTTGTTCATCATCTGAGTTATTAGACGATTCAACAGCTTCAGCAGACGATTCAGCAGCTTTTAGTGCCTTGGATGAGCTGGACTTGAAGGCCATAGTTTTGCTGACTGTAGGCTTGCCTCAAACGACCGCAGCGTCTTCTGCAAGGTCCTGTTCATGTATTTTTAGCTCTCCCAAGAGAACCTCCACCTGGTAAGTGGCAAGATTCTTTGCAGCCCTTTGAGCAGTGACGAATGATCTCCAATTTGGAGGAAGACTTCTGAGAATCTTAGTAACCTGCTCCTTGCTTGTAAAGGCTCTTCCAAGATTCCTCAAACCATTAAGAATAGTTTGAAGACTGGAGTACACGTTGTCGATGGATTCATCATCCTTCATTTTAAATGCCTCATACTGAGCAGTTAGCATACTCACTTTAGTAACCTGCATAGAAGAAGTTCCTTCATGGGCCATGGCTAAGGTGTCCCATATTTCCTTGGCGGTGCTTAAGCAATCTATTTTATCATGTTCGTTTTTTCTCAATGCGCATATAAGGAATATCCTTGCTTTGGCATTTTGTTGATTCTCTGTACATTGATCGTCTGTCCATTGATCCTGTGGGATGGATTTTCCTGCCGCGTCTTTAGGAACATAGTTGCATTTTGCTACGACATCCCAAAGTCTCCAGTCTGTTGATTCTATGAACAACTGCATGTGCTTCTTCCAGTATGGGTAGTTAGAGCTGTCAAAGAAGGGTGGCTTGTTGGTGGCTGTGCCTGAGGGAAATGCTGTGTTGTCCATGGATCTTTACACTCTATACTTGTTAAGATGTTAGTACTTTCCAGAGCGGTTAAGCTCTGATACCAATTGATAATAATAAACCACACAAGAAAGAGGGGGTGTGAATTGTGTGTGTGATTTTTAAAACTTCTTTTTACTTAAAAATAGTTATTAGTTTCAAATACTTTTAAAGAGTAAGTGCAGCGGAAATAAACTAAACTGAAAAGTAAAGCACACAGAATATTTATCCTAGTTCACCCCGTTAATCGACAGGGCTACGTCCAGTCCTTGGCTTCACCAAGATTTTCCACTATTTTCACAAAATAGTACAAGTATTCTGCAGGACTTCTCCTAGTATTCGAAGGATTTCTCTTACAAGTTTTCTACAAGACTTCTCCTAGTTTAGTATTCGACAGGAATACTCCCAATACTTTTAACAAAGGAAATTTTGGTTTCTACAAGATTCTCTTCAACAAGAGATGGGTAGAAAAATGAAAAACTGTTTATAGAGAGGATATGAATTTAGGTTCTCTGTTTGGGTTGTGTGAGAATAGAATAAGAGTTGCACTCTTTGAGGGCTTCACACTGTTTGGTAGATGACTTAACTCAGTGAAAGATAACTTTTAGTTTGCTGAGTTATGGCTTTAGAACAAATAGCAAGTGATGAACTTAGAAAGCTTTGAATGTTTTATCGTTGGAAGTCGCTGATTGAATTCGTGTGCTACGTTCTCTATTTATATCTTTAGTAGGATTCATGCTGTAGAGCTTGATGAAGATTTGAAAATAGTTCCGTTTGAATTTCTTCTTCTGTGAGAGTAAGAGACACTTCTGCATCTCTATATGAGCATTGAATGCATTCTTCCATGCATTTATTGCAGCATTAATTGCTTCAGTAGACTTCGTCTGGTTCTTTAGTGCATTTGCCTTGAGTGCTTGTTTGACGCATTAAATGCTCGTGCATGCCAACAAAGAGAGCATTTAATTTTATGAACAAGTGATTTGATACTGACCGTTGAGGAGATACTATGTTCAGAAAATCACGTCGTTGACTCTGAAAAGGTTGCTTGATTTAAGGAATGTCAGAGTGTTTGTAGATACGAGGAATAAAGTATTAATTTTGTCCCTTTCTTCATTCTGCAATCAAAAATGCTTCATTTAATGCTTTGACGAGGTAGATAGCCTTTATTGCTTGAAGCATTGACAAACGAACTCTTTAGCACTTTGTCGAACAGGCTCTCTTGTCAAACAAACTCAACTTGTCAAACGTACTCCACTTGACAAACGTCCTCCACTGTCTGACGTACACAACTTGTCAAACTTACTCCAATGTCAGACGTACACAACTTGTCAAACGTACTCCAATGTCGGACGTACACAACTTTGACAAACGTACTCATCTGAGTGTTGACGGACGTAGTCTCCTTTTACATATCCTTCAATGGATGTATGCAGTTGTTCTCCATGTAGATAGATATTCCTGAAGTATGAAATATTCAAAGTATTAGGAAATCTTTATCTAACGATATTAAACCTTGAGTAAAATTGTTATTTATCAAAATATAGTAAATTATGGAATCGTTTGAATCTAACATTATGATTGTGCAATTTGGCTCCCTGATGTTTAAAACAAGCAATTTTGGTTCCAAAATTTTTAATTTGTGAAATTTAGGCCTTTCCGTTGGAGAGACGTCCAAAATCTAATGAAGTCTGCTTATGTGACAGTCATTAATTGATGTGGGTGCTAATTAAGGTGTCATGTAGATGTTATGTCATCACACTTCATGGCATCTGGGGTTCAGTGCATGCGTATGTGGGTGTGATGTCCTTATCTTCTTCATCTTGTTGATCTATGGGTCTAGTGGGTCTGTGGGTGGGGTTTTTGGTTTAGGGAGTGGGGGTTTCACGTGGAGGATGGTGAATAATATTAGGTCGCTAGGATTCTCGTCTAGGGGGTGTTGGAATTAGGTTTTTAAATAGGGAAGAGTTTCGTCCTGGTTTGGGTATTAGTCTAAGTTTCTCCACTGTATCTACTTTGCATGAGATTTGAAACCTCCGTCATAAGTTTTTTTTTAACTTTTTGTGTTTAGCGTTGATTAAACGTGTATGTCTGAAGTATGTCCCACACCCATATATGTTCAAGTTTCGGGACCCTTTTGAGAATCCACTAACTAATCAATTATAAAAAAATGCACTTATGGGGCATGCCAATACCAACCGAAACTCACCCTAAAAACATTGAAGGTTCATAATAATAACATGCCAAAAAGTATAAATGTATACATGTTCGTGCGTGAACTTGCACGGCGATGCTCTCGGTGGAGCTGCAGCGGAGCTCAGCCTTGCTCTAACATGTCGAGGTGGAGTCTTCAGGCCATGATGCGTCGGGGGGAGGGGAGGGGCTTGCAGAAGATGAGTCCGACGCTCAAGACAGTATCAGAGCAATGAGAGTATCCAAGAGCTCAATTCAAACATGTAAGAATGCATATTAAATTTGTAATGTAAGTAATGAGTTAGAAGCGTCCTAGAAGGAACGGTGTAACATGTATTTATAGGCGTCAGAAGTTCTTAGCATGTGTTGGGAAAGCTCTTAAGTGAGGCTTACAAGCGGGAGTGGTTGTTAGCCGAGCGGCTGTGTAGCACTTCTCTCGGCCTTTGTCCGGGCCGGCCGGATGAAGGGCTAGTAAGCCGTAAGGGCTCGTCCCTGGCCCAGGTTGTGCGAGTTGCCTCATAGGTGTATGCTGAAGAGCACTCCTAGTGGGCCAGCTGCTACGCCGTCGGGTCATATAGCTGAAGAGCCGACTAGAGAAGGAGCACCCCAACTTGGCGTGGCAAGTATTGGCATGTGAAGTTGTATGAATCTTTTTTCTAGGATCCCTTTTTGCTTCGTTCTAAAGCCCCCTCTTTGTTTGAGCACCAGACTTCTGTTTTTCATTCATACAAGGTCCTTTGATCTGTTCTAACTTAGAGTTTTGTTCTGAAGTATAAGACTGCCATTCGACATTGTCTCGATGCAAGCTGAGTGTACCTGACCAGGCTGAATGTGACTTGTCGAGCTGGCTGTGATCTGACCCGAGCAAGAGAAGAAGACGTCAGTCGGGCTTGCTTTGTAGCTGTAACCTTGCTCCACTTTTGTCTGGGTGTGATTTTTTGGTGAAACATTTTGTTTTAATCAAAACTGTTTTTTCAAGGCTCTCGTTTCCCGATGATATTTACTTTTTGCTTTAAGGGATTTGTTTGAGTAATTTCTCCTTTACTCGTGTTTACCATATACCCGAAATCAGAGAAGTCCCTTCCGGTTCCCTTCAGAGATCAATTCCTCCTTCTCTTTTGCCACTTTCTCGCTCGGAGTATCGTGATTCTTCCTTTTACTAAACTTTCCTCTTAATGGTAAGCTTTCAAGGTATTTCCCCTTCTTTCAATCTTCCTTATGCTTATTTTCCATTTAACAAATGGATTTTCCTCAAAGCCGCATGGATGGTCAGAGCGTGGATTCTGCGATTGATGTGGAGTCCTTGCTCGACATGTCCCCTATCCTAAACCCTAGTCCCCTCAGGGTTCACTGAGAGAGATATACGTACAACACTTTGTTGTCCAGGATTATGGGGTAGCCCTTTTTTGAAACAGACTCATTTTTTCTAACTCTAGCAATTTCTTTCTAATCCTCACTTGTCTCATCCATTCATTTCCATTTGGTAAACCCCATTTCTTTGGAAGTCTTTGACTGATGCTGAAGAGGGCGTTACAGAAATTTGAGATCATACACTGTATAACGTTTGCTTATATTAGATATTTTTGATCCATCAGTGCGTGTCTCATCTTCCAAAAAAAAGGAAAAAAAGAAAAGTAGAAAACCTTGAAAAAAGGAGCAAATTTGCAAAGTCTAAAACTTTTGTCATAAACTTAAGTGTTTTGAAAATAAGCAATTAGTTTTTGAAATGAAGTTTCATCATGTTTCTCTATCCAAAAAAATCATAAAAAATATTATCTCTTGCTCCATCTATATGACTCATTTCACTGGGGGCTAACCCATTTTGAATGTTTCTCTAAAAGTATTCATGAATTTCCCCAACACAGGGGCTTCTTATAATGTCTGAAGACAGTTAAACCATTCTTCTGCTGTCGAAAAATTCTAAAAAAATAGAAAAAAAAATAAGAAAAAAGAAGAAAAAAAGAAAAACAAAAAACAAAAAACAAAAAACAAAAAACAAAAATGGAAAATCAAAAAGAAAAAATGAATGAAAAAAGAAAAATGCAGAGAATAAAAAAAGAAGAGTGTTATGAATAAATTCACTTTATCTGATACATTGCACTGGAGATCCTTTGTCTCAATAAACCCCTAAATATCTTTTTTGAGCCTTTATATCTTTTCTTTCATTACCCATTACCCCCTGACCACATTGCATGCTGATTAAAGTCCATTTTGATCAATGATTGATTGCTTTTATTTTCTTAAACTTTAATTTTAGGACAATAAATTTACACTTGTGTATTTTTGCTCATAAAAAGAAAATGAAAAATTCAAAAAAATGAAAAAATATAGAAAAAATTGGAGTGATGAGACCTATGCTCTTTGTTAAGAACCTAGGGTTCTTTGAAGAAGAAAAATGAGAAATCGGAGATACTAAATGTTCTTTCTATTCTGATTAATTCACTGTACAAGCTCTGTTTATATATATAGAGAGACAGACGAAAAACAGACAAGATCCCGGATATTCAGGGTCAACACGAACAGACAGGATCCCAGATTATCCGGGTCAGCTATCACACTTGGACAACTGACATGACTAACTGGCCAGACGATACAGTTATGCATTCGATTCAACTTGGCAGACGATGCTGCCATACAGACAGTAGAATGCTGCCCTATTCAGACGATAGCATCAGAAGATACAGATGATACAGACAATAGGTATCAAACGATGCTGCATATCTCTAACAGCCCCCCTCAAACTCAAGGTGGGTGAGAAGGAGCATCATTTGCAAACACATTGAGTTTGGCCTTCATTGATGCAAAGTGTTGAGGCGCGATAGTTTGGTGAAGATATCGGCCAATTGATCCTAACGAAGAATGTGATACACAAGCAATGACTTGTTTTGAACTTTCTCTCGAACGAAAAATATGTCCAATTCCATATGTTTTGTTCTTGTGTGCAAAACAGGGCTGTGAGTTAAGGCCACAGCTCCCATGTTATCACATTATACCGTAGGAACTTGGAAAGGTATCTTTAACTCCATGAGGAGAGATTGAATCCAAAGTAGTTCAGCAGTAGTGTTGGCCAAGCTTCTATATTTAGCTTCAGTGCTTGACCGTGCAACAATCATCTGATTCTTGGATCTCCAAGACACTAAGTTGGGTCCAAAGGAAACACATGAACCAGACGTGGAACGTCTGTCGTCCAGATCCAAACCCTAATCAACATCACAGTATGCGCTTGACAGCCTTCCAATGAATATTTAGAGGCTGACTCATGAACTGACAGACTTTTTTGACAGCAAAGCTAATTTTAGGTTTGGTGAGAGTGGCATATTGCAACGCGCCAACAACAGACCTGCAGTTGGTTGGATCAACATATAGGTCAGTACCATGTTTGCTGAGTTTTGCTCCACTAAGCATAGGCGTAGATTTCCCTGTTGCATTGGTCATACTGGCCTTGTTAAGAAGATCTCCTATATATTTAGATTGTGATAGGAGAATAGACCCATCTTGCAGATGCTGAATGTGAACTCCAAGGAAGTAATCCAACGTACCTAGTTTTTTGAGTGAAAACTCTGCATTGAGCTGGGTGACAATTTGCTGTATGAGAGGTAAGGAACTGCTAGTGATGATAATATCATCAACTTAGACCAAGATGTATATGCAACAAGAAGCTGTACTGTAGAAAAATAAAGATGGATCATAGCAACTGGCCTTGAAGCCAAATCGTAGCAAAGCCCCTTTTAATTTATCAAACTAAGCTCGAGGAGCTTGTTTGAGACCATAAAGGGCTTTGTTGAGTTCGCAGACTAAGGTTTGATCTTCAGTTTGAAACCGAAGTGGCTGGTCCATCTAGACATCTTCATCAAGTGTGTCATTCAGAAAAGTATTGTTGACATCAAGTTGCTGAATATGCTAATGTTTGGTGACAGCTAATGACAAAATGAGACAGACAGTGATTGGATTCACAACGGGGATAAAAGGTTTATGAATAATCAAAACCTTGAATCTGATTGTACCCTTTGGCCACTAGCCTAGCTTTGTATCTTTCAACAGTGCCATCAACATTTTGCTTGATCTTGAACACCCACTTGCAACCTATTGGTTTTTCTGTTAGGTGGTAAGGAGACTAAAGACCATGTGGTGTTTTGTTGCAAGGCATCAAACTCTGCCTGCATAACCTACTTCCAGTAGAAGGTTGGTTCAACCTGAGTTAAAAGAAGTTGTGTCTGAACATCTTGGTTCAACCTGCTTTGTAAGGACGGAGAAAGGGATAGCATGCACACACAAAGGCCTTCAAGAACTTGTAATCTGGGTGAACACTATGACGCTTATAGTAAGGGCTAACATTGCCTAGGAAAGAGGTAGGAAATTTGTTTATGAGATAGGTAGCTGTTGAAAAGGCATGATCCTAGTACTAATGGGGAATTTTGGCTTGAGCAAGCAAAGAAAGGTCAGTTTCAACCACATGTCTGTGCTTGTGTTCCACACTGCCATTTTGATGATGTGTGTGGGGCCAAGTTAGATGATGAACAATTCCTATTGAACAAAATGAGAACCGAGGGGTTTAAATTCAGTGGCTCCATTAGTTTGAACAACTTTAATTTTCAGATTTAATTACAATTCAATCATTGCTTGAAATTGAAGAAAGGTGGCATAGGTTTCTGATTTCTTTCTTGAAGTAAAAATCCATGTATATCGTGTGTAGGCATCAACACAAGTAAGAAAATAACAATAACCAAAAGAAGATTCAATGGAGGCTGGTCCCCATAAATCAGAAAATACAAGTTTTAAAGGTTGAGAATAAATTGTATTAGATTGAGAAGAAGGAAATCTATGAGATTTACCCATACAACAGACATAACAAACACGAGAAAAAGCTCGAGAAGGAACTGAAATATTACATTTAGTCAGAACAGAATGTAAAATCTCATGAGTAGGATGACCTAGTCGATGATGCCATAGGTCATAGGAGGTGGGTCCTACGAGTGAGCTACTAGTTCATGTGGTTACATGTGTTTTAGGTAAAGTAAATGAGGAGGAAGTGGGAGCTGGCATGGCAGAAGACTTGTTCTTGACGAACTTGGAAGCATGCATGCCATCAAAATAGTAAAGACCATCATCCCCAACAGTCCCTTGAAGAAGAATTTCACCATTTGCCTGATATTTGACAAGACAATGAGCATGATCAAATTCAAATTTAACATGATTATCTCTAGCAAATCTACTAACATTGACAAGATTTTTAGTGATTGAGGGGACAAGCAACAAATTACTAAGAGAAAGAGTAGCATGTGTTTGACAAGGTGACTTAAAGGAAATTGTATCAATAGATTGGATAGAAAAACCTTGACCATTGCCCACGAGGATGTGATCATTCCCTTGAAGGGGTGTAGGATTGGAGAAGGCAGTAGCTTTATGGGTGACATGGTGAGCTGCACCAGTGTCTGGTAACCTGTTCCCTGCACTTGGTCCTGCAGATGCAGTGAGCAGAGCTTGTCCCATCGTCTGCAGTGAAAACAATTGGCTTGTTGGTCGTTGTGCAAAGTGAGAAGGGCCAATCGTCGGCTGGGGAGAATGAAACACAAGTGCAGGCATCGTCTGCTGGTGAAAATCATTGGCATATCCATGTGGGTCAGTCTTCGGACCAGCATTAGGGAAAGGTAATTGGGAGGGCCCGGTTATTTGAAGATTATAAAAGGGTGGAGGACCAATTCCTGCTTGTTGAAAATTAGAAAGAGGTGGTGCAAAGCCTCCAAAGGTAACAACATGCTGTGGAACTTGATTAATCTGACCACCATATGGTGATGAGCCAACCATTCCACGAAAATTGGCAGACAATACGCGATGATAGCAAGTGTTGGCTTCATGACCCCACTTGTAACATATCTGGCACTGAACAGATGAGCGTTCACCTTGTTCACGCCTAATGACTGGGATTTATATGATGTTTTAAGCATCTTTTTATTTTATTTTATTTTATTTTTGTTGAGTCTTATATAGTTTTTTATTTCATTGTATTAGAGTTTCCACTTTATTTTTACATTTGCATATAGATTAGCAACTTTTGTGTTTTTAGTCCTTTTTAGTTGTTTTTATTAGATTTTAGTTCTTGTTAGAGGTTCTGGTCAATTTAAGAACATTTGTGGGGATCTTGGTGCAACTAAAGAAAGGTTGGTGGCTGAAATTAAATGAAGAAGAGGAAGCATCAATTACCTTTTCTTGTTTAACATGTGGGAATTACATAATTGAAGAAGAAATTGATGTGCTTCAGCTGTTGCAAAAGGAGAATGAAGCCACATGAAGGCCCTTTAATGCCATCAAAGCCTTGCCATCAAGGAGGGAAGAAGAAAGAAAGAATGTGAAGCAGCAGACAAAGCCTAACGCTTGAGCATTGGGAAGCCAACGCTCATGCATTGGCTCTCTGCCAGACGAGCTGTTTTTAGATATTTTCCAACGCCTGAGCATTGGAGGCCAACGCCTGAGCGTTGGGGTGCTGGCGGAAACTGTTATAAATAGGATGCTTTACTTCTTTGTAAAATACACTTGCTAGACTTAGACACCATCTTGCACCTTGTTCCTGAGCTTTGCTTGGACTTGTGGGAGGCCACCTTGAGCTCCCAAATTCAGTTTTTATTTTATGTTTTCCTTAGTCATGCTTGGCTAAGCTTTCTTGTATTTGAGTTGTAGTGAATTTACCTTAGAACTATGCTTTAGGTTTCTGTTTATATATTAATAAAGTTCAAGTTCTTAGTTTCGATCCTCTGTATTAATATTATTCTTGCTGATCACAAGTCTTCATGCTTAATTCTTATGCAATGGTAATTGGTTGGATTTAATGGAAATGGGAATATAATGAATGATTGTATGCCACTTAGGTGTAAGGGTAGGAATTGTTAGTGTTGGCCTGAATTCAGAAATTAATCTTCAATTTGATTAACTAATCACTAAGGTATTAGGTTTAGTAATTGAATTGGAAGTTCTATTTGATTAAGGTATTAACAAGTAGAATCTCTAGGCTAGAACACCTAAGAACATGTTCTGAATTTCATATATAGAATTGATTCTGAATAGCTTAGCTAGAGGTAGTGAAACTCAACCCAAGTACTTGTTTTATCAAGTTTCTATTTATATTTTTATGCTTTTCTCTAAATATAAAAAACAAAACAAATATTTCTTTTCTTTTTTAAACTCTAAAAAAACGATTTTAAGTCAAACCAATCCCTGTGGAGACGATATCTTTTATATTACTTCGATACAATCTGTACACTTGCAGAATTGCTATCAAGTTTTTGGCGCCGTTGCCGGGGATTGGCTCTTTGATTTTTAATTGGTTTTTTAGAGTTTCTTTTGTTTTTAATTTTTGCTGTGAACTGGTATTGCTTAATCTGTTTGCTGAGTTTTTTTTTAAGGTATATTAATGGCTGAAGCATTTGAGCATTGATTGGAAAAACTCTAGGCTGAACTTGAAAAGGAATTTGAGAAGAAGAAGCAGGATGCCTTCACTCTAATTGACGAGTTTTACTCCGAATTAGATTGCAAGTTCAAAGCTGGTTTTTTGCCAAGTCGTGAGCAAGAATGCAAGGCTAGGGAAAAATTGCAAATGAAGATGCAAAGCATTCTGAAAAGGCAACCAGTGATTCAACAACCTCTCATTGACCCTGTAAGTGATCCTATGGACCAAGGTAAAAAATTGAAAACTAACAAATGGGAAAATGTTATTTTGGTTGAAAAATCCGTTTCTCTTCCCACCCCGGAAGAGGAAGAACAAGACTCCCTAAAAGAAATGTCCATAGATGATCTAGTATGGGAACCTGGTGAGTTTAAAGTTGAACAATCATGTCTCATTCTAATGATGAAATGTTGTCAAAATTTGCATGATGTAAGGGGTTTAATGCAATTTGTAATAGACCCTAGTTGAATTGTGAATTTGAAGAAGTTTATTGAAGACTATAAAATCGAGCGTCTTGGGAGACAACCCATGTTAGGTATCAAGTTTTTAGCTTTTAAGTTCTGTTATTTTGCTTTCTTGAATTAAAATCTTTTGCAGGAACACCAACGCCCAAGCGTTGGAGGCTCAACGCTCGTGCGTTCAGCCCCTACCAACATGCCCAGGTTTTCATAAAACCCAACGCCCAAGCGTTGGGGGGGCCAACGCTCATGCATTGAGCCCCTAGAATCCCAGAATTTATTTTCTTAATTCCAACGCTCAAGCGTTGGAATTCCAACGCTCAAGAGTTGAGGCTCGGGTAGGCCATTGTTAGTTTGTTTTTTTTTTTCAAGTTACTTTGTTTGTTTTTTCTCTTTTGTTGAATAAGAGAGCAGGTCATGCTAGTGATAAAAGAGCAAGTGGTGTTGATGAAGAAGAAGACCCCATGAATCCCTGAACATTGACCAATAGTTTGTTTTTATTTTTAGCTTTACTTTTATTTTTTCTTTCTTTTTAATTTTTAATTTTAGCTTTTGTTTTTATTTTTAGGATTTTTATTTTAGGATTTTTAAGTGTTGCATTTGAGTCAGTAATATGCATCCCAGATAATGCCATGATACTTAACCCTTAAGTGGTTTTACCCCATGCTATGTTGTTTTTGAAAATGATACATTTGATCTTTTACTGGGTAGAATTGCATGTTGTTAGGTTACAATTGGATTCTAGTTGACTAAGCTTTGGTATGATCTTGAGTGTGTTCTAAAAAGGGTACCACTTACCCTATTTTTCTGAGAGTTTTGAGGACTCTGATTACTTGTGATTGTACTTTTCTGCCTTGTGTTACATGTTGACTGAATTCTTGCATGCTTTGTTATCTTGAGAGAGACTTTAGGAAATTTTGAGAACTCAGAATTTGATCTTGAAAATGTTGATTTTCCCTTAGTAGCCCCGTTGAGCCTTGAAATTGAGTTTATTTTTCTTGGAGCCTACTATTGGAATTATTGCTGAGTAGTTAAGTGATTCTGAAAAGGAAAAAGTTAGAGCTATGTATGTATAGGTTTCTCTTTGAAAAAAAAAGAAAAAATGGAAATTGAAAAAATATGAGTTATGTGCCTTAGGAAAAAAAATAGAAAGGGAAAAAAGAGAAATAAATTAAGCGAGCCTATGTGCTAAATTGTTTGAAGCTCTTAGTAAAGAAAAATCACTTAACATGAGTCATTTTCTGAGTCAGCCACTTGAGTTGCCAAGTTCTTGAAATCCATACCTGTTTTTGAACCCTTGGCCAAGGTTTAACCCTTACAGTCTCTCCGAAGTTGCATTGTTGTACTTGTTAGGTTTTGATTTGAATGATAGGTAGATTAGTTTCAATTCACTTGTTATTCATTGAGCTATTTATTTGTGAGCTTTAATTGGTGAACTCATTCTTCTGCTTTGATCAAATACCATGCTTAAGTTCTTTTTGATGAACCTTGTTTCCCTAACATGCAAGTTTTTCAACCATCTGTGCTTTCTTTGAAAAATGTATCTTATGCTGTTTTCTGCTAGTTTGGGTAATTTGTTCTGAGCTTGAGGACAAGCTTTCTTTAAGTGTTTTATGCTTGAGGACACGCTGTTGTTGGGTATAGTGGTGTGATGACTGGGATTTATATGATATTTTTAGCATCTTTTTCTTTTATTTTATTTTATTTTTGTTGAGTCTCATATAGTTTTTTATTTCATTTTGTTAGAGTTTTCACTTTATTTTTACATTTGCATATAGATTAGCAACTTTTGTGTTTTTAGTCATTTTTAGTTGTTTTTATTAGATTTTAGTCCTTGTTAGAGGTTCTGGTCAATTTAAGAACATTTTTGGGGAACATGGTGCAATTGAAGAAAGATTGGTGGCTGAAATTAAATGAAGAAGAGGAAGCATCACCTTTGCTTGTTTAACATGTGGGAATTAGATAATTGAAGAAGAAATTGATGTGCTTCAGCTGTTACAAAAGGAGAATGAAGCCACATGAAGGCCCTTTAATGCCATCAAAGCCTTGCCATCAAGGAGGGAAGAAGAAAGCAAGACTGTGAAGCAGCAGACGAAGCCCAACGCTTGAGCGTTGGGAAGCCAATGCTCATGCGTTGGCTCTCTGCCAGACTGGCTGTTTTTAGATATTTTCCAATGCTTGAGCGTTGGGGTGCTGGCAGAAACTGTTATAAATAGGCTTCTTTACTTCTTTGTAAAATACACTTGCTAGACTTAGACACCATCTTGCACCTTGTTCCCGAGCTTTGCCTGGACTTGTGGGAGGCCACCTTGAGCTCCCAACTCAGGTTTTATTTAATGTTTTCCTTAGTCATTCTTGACTAAGCTTTCTTGTATTTGGGTTGTAGTGAATTTACCTTAGAACTATGCTTTAGGTTTCTGTTTATATATTAATAAAGTTCAAGTTCTTAGTTTCTATTCTCTGTATTAATATTATTCTTGCTGATCACAAGTCTTCATGCTTAATTCTTATGCAATGGTAATTGGTAGGATTTAAGGGAAATGGGAATAAAATGAATTATTGTATGCCACTTAGGTGTAAGAGTAGGAATTGTTAGTATTGGCCTGAATTCAGAAATTAATCTTCAATTTGATTAACTAATCACTAAGGTATTGGGTTTAGTAATTGAATTGGAAGTTCTATTTTATTAAGGTATTAACAAGTAGAAACTCTAGGCTAGAACACCTAAGAACATGTTCTGAATTTCATATATAAAATTGATTCTGAATAGCATAGCTAGAGGTAGTTAAACTCAATCCAAGTACTTGTTTTATCAATTTTCTATTTCTGTTTTTATGCTTTTCTCTAAATATAAAAAATAAAACAAATATTTCTTTTCTTTTTCAAACTCTAAAAAACCGATTTTAAGTCAAACCAATCCCTGTGGAGACGATATCTTTTATATTACTTTGATACAATCTGTACTCTTGCAGAATTGCTATCGCCCACGGCCACCACGACCACCCGAGCGACTACTAGGACCACGATAATCACCAAATGAGCCATAGTTCTGGGTCGACTCAGAGAAACCCGAATTTATAGAGGGTGGATCATCAGTGGTGTGCATGGCACGATGCTGGGCAGGTGAACCAGAAGCATAGTTGGCTTGAGAAGACTGTTGGTTCACTATTGGTGAGTGTATCGTCTGCACAGGAGACAGTGATGATGTATGTGTGAGCAGAGCAGATAGTGGATTGTCAGGAAGCTGACGCTTGCGAGAGCGAAGATGGTAGGCCTCATGAGCAATAAGCATTGCTTCTGCTTGAGAGACAGAGCATGGCACCTCCTGATTACTGACAAGGGGCATAAGGGAGCTATACTCATCCGGCAATGTGATCTCGATATGAGATAGGATCACCGATGGAGATGAGAGCATTGACAATAGCCTTAATGTGTTTCAGGTAGTCAGAGAGAAATTTCTCCCTTTTGACAATGGTGTGAAGCTCTGACGAAGAGTTGCGGATTGTGCTAGAGAATGTACATTGAAGAAGTCATGAACTTCTTGCAAGATCTGCGACGACTGTTTGCAGTTAACAACCGTAGGCAGAACAACAGACGATAGGGAAGAAAGCAACCAAGTGAACAATGTTGAATCTTGTTTGATCCAGGTTGTGGAGAGAGGATTCTCAACATACTTTTCACGATCAACATCAGACAAAAAACGAGGTGGGGTTGTTGGATTGACAAGAAACTTTTCCAGACTATGTTGTCGAACAACACCTTCAACGTGTTGTACCCAGGAACTAAACTTTGTTTCATCAAGTTTGATTGAAACAATATGTGAAAAGGAAGGCAAAGACTAAGTCTGAGCTTTTTCCATAGTGGAATGCAAAAAAGATCGAACCAAGAGATAGGTGTTCTTATTATTATAATATTTAGTACTTGTGCAGAAAAAAGATATGTTTGATGTTTGGTTTAGAACAAGATAAAAATAATAGCATAAAATGATAAGAGAATAAAGATGATAAGAATTAAGTTCTTGGGTCGATTTACATAGTCTATAAAATATGCTAGCAAGTTCCTACTTAATTTCTAAATTTTAAATCCAAGTTCATGATGCTATAGCTTAGAATTTCTACAAGTTAATGGTCTTAAGAAATGTAGAACTTTCTTCCTAATTACTAAATCCAAGATCTTGTAATTTAGTTAACCAGAAAAGAAGATGAAGAGTGAATTCGAACCAACATAAAGCTACGTCTATCCTAATGATCTTTAGAGATATATACTTATAGCCTTTTTTATTTCCTAGTTCCCTTACTACTTACCAAATGGTCTTATGACATAAGTAATAAGCAAAACTTCTTGTGTACAGCAAGATAACATTAAGAGCAAGGAAATAAAACATGAAAGGAAATATTATTCAGAAATGTAGAAAAAGACTAGAACATAAACTATAAACTACCACAACCCAAGAAACTTAAAAAGAATTAGCCAAGCATGGCTAAAAGAGTCGTTGAATTACCCTGGATAGGAGCTCAAGTATGGCTTCCCATAATTCCTAGGAACAATGATCTTAAGGAGGAAAGAAGAACACTTGTTGTATTCTGAATAGGTGTGTCTTACAAGTGAAGAAAAGCTCCCTATTTATAGCAAAAACCTGACCTCCAGCGCTTGAGCGCTGGCATTCCCAACGCTTGGGCGTTGGGATGCATTAAAAACCAACGTGCAGAAATAGGCCCAGCGCTAGCTTCCAACGCTGCAGCGCTGGGTGCAACCTTTGACTCACATCCTAGTCAGAGGTCCAGCGCTTGAGCGTTGGGACTTCCAACGCTGCAGCGCTGGCACGAACACTGGCAGCTTCTTCTTGGATTCCTTTCTTCTTCAATGGTGGAATTGATTGGCTTAATTAGGCTCATTCAGCCCCTAATAAGTTCTGAAACTCCTTCCTTCCACCATTAATCCTTCAAACCTTATTTTACATGTGCTCAAATCAAAGAGAGTTGCTTCACATTCTTCAATTTCACTTCAAGTCCTCTCTTTGTTAGAACTTCAATTCTGGCCCTTTGACTCCTTCAAACTTCACTTTTCATCCTCCTCTCTTGAACCTTTACACTTTGATCCTTGATTTCCTGAAACTTTACAAATCGGTCCCTGGACAAAAATGATAACTATACCAGCTTTTCCTAAAAATATAAAATAGCTATAAAAATTCCTAAAAATATAAAATAAAGTTAGAAAAACATATAAAATCTAATCTATATGCAAAATGCAAAATAAATATAAAATCTACATAAAAATAATAAAAATCCTATATGAGACTAAAAAATAATAAAATAAAAAGACTAAAAAGACCCTAAAAACATCATATAAAATCTGGTCATCAATCACAAATCGAGACTAGCTCTTGATACCATGTTAAGTGATGACTGGATATTGTATGATAATTTTAGGGTCTTTTTAGTCTTTTTATTTTGTTATTTTTTGAGTCTCATATAGGTTTTTTATTCTTTTTATTTAGATTTTCTATTTATTTTGCATATATATTAGCTTTTATTTGGTTTTTAAACTTTATTTTATATTTTTAGGAATTTTTAGAGTTATTTTTATATTTTAGGAAAGCTGGTAGAATTAGTCATTTTTGTCCAGGGACCAAACTGTAAGTTTCAGGAAAGGAAGGGCCAGAAGTGAAAAGTGCAGAAGATGAAGGGCTGAAAGTGAAATCTCAGCAAATAAAGGACCAAAAGTGAAGAGTTGGAAGATGAAGCACCATTGCTAATTTAGCACATGGGAAATGAGGCATGATGAGTTAAGCCCCTTTGCTGTTTCAGAATTAAAAAGGGGACAAAAGGGAGGCTAATTAAGCCCATCAATTCCACCATTGAAGAGAAAAAGCATCCAAGAAGAACTGCCAGCAGACGAGCCAATGCTCAAGTGTTGGAGTCCCAACGCTCAAGCGTTGGAACTCTGACTAGGATCCAAGTCTGCAGTTTTTACCAACGCTCAAGCGTTGGCAGCCAGCGCTCATGCGCTAGGCCTTTATTTGCAACGTATGAATTTAATTGGACCCAGCGCTCAAGCGTTGGGATCCCAACGCTCAAGCGCTGGAAGGAAGACTTTAGAATACAACAACTATTCTTCTTTCTCCCTTAAGAGCATTGTTCCTGAGAATTGTGGGAAGCCATACTTGAGCTCCTAGTCCAGAGTAATTCGATGTTTCTATTAGCCATGCTTGGTTAATTTCTTTTTAAGTTCTTGGGTTGTTTTAGCTTATATTTTATGCTTTAGTTTTCTTCTTCTCTTCTGAATAATACTACAAGTTCATGTTTTATTTCCTTGTTCTTCATTTCATCTTGATGATCACAAGTGTTTATGCTTACTTCTTATAACAATGGAAATTGGTAATTAGTAAGGGAAATAGGACTTAAAAGAAGCAATATGATATATCACTAAGGAATTAGGATAGACTTTGCTTTATGTTGGCCTGAACTTCATCTTCATCTTCTTCTTTAATTAACTAAATTGCAAGGAATTGAGTTTAGTAATTAGGAAGAAAGTTCTACAATGTGTAAGGAATTAACTTGTAGAAACCATAGGCTAGAGCATCATGAGTTCTTGTTTTAAAATTCAGAAATAAGGTAGAGGTTTGCTAGCATATTTTATAAGTTATGTAATTCAACCCAAGTGCTTAATTTCCATCATCATTATCTTCTCTTTATTTATTTATGCTATTTCATGTTCTTGCTCTAAAAACAAATCAAAACCAAAATCAATATTTAAATTTCAGCACATAGTTCTAAATAAATTAATAGTTGGATACCTATCCCTTGGGTTCGATATCTTTTATATTACTTCGATAATCAACCGCACACTTGCGGATTTGGCTATCATTAAGAACCAAGGGTTCTTTGAAGAAGAAAAATGAGAAATCGAAGATACTAAGTGTTCTTTCTATTCTGATTAATTCACTGTACAAGATCTGTTTATATACAGAGAGAGACTGACGGAAAACAGAAAAGGTCCCGAATATTCCGGGTCAACACTAACAGATAAGATCCCAGATAATCCGGGTCAGCTATCACACTTGGACAGCTGGCATGACTAACTGGCCAGATGATACAATTATGCATTTGATTCAACTTGGCAGATGACGTTGCCATACAGACGATAGAATGTTGCCCTATTCAGACGATAGCATCAGATGATACATATGATAAATATCAGACGATAGATATCAGACGATGCTGCATATCTCTAACACTCTTCCTTGATTGAAGATGAGCCTGAAGCAAGTTAGACTCCATGTTCAACCCTCTTTCCATGACGAATTGTCAAATTGGTTTCACCATATTTGGGGGCTTGTTACAAGCCTAATCGTTTCCACCCCCCTGAATATTATTTTCCATTCCTTCCATCCAAAACCCATCATTTTGTCCACCAGCATTGACTAGTGTTGTGTTGCAATAGTGAAGATAAAATCTTTTGAAAATTAGAAACCTGTTTATTTGAAAATCTTTTAACTCTCTTTTTTCACATGATCATTAAAAAATTAAAAAAGTCTCTTGCATTGCTAGGAATTTGTTCCTAGCTCTCTCTTTTAGGGCATGGCCCGCAGTTATCTATTCTCATATTTCTTATTTAGGGTTTTGTGATGCTCGCTTGGTATTGTGATGCCAAGTTTTCTTTTTAGGGTATTGTGACACCCGCTATGTATTGTGGCGTCTAGTTCTTTCTCTTTAAGGGTATTGTGACGCTCGCTTGGTATTGTGACACCAAGTTTCCTTTAAGGGTATTGTGATGCCCGCTTTGTATTGTGACGTCTAGTTCACTCTTTTAGGGTTTAAAACCCTAGTTCACTCTTTTAGGGTTCAAACCCCTAGTTCACTCTTTTAGGGTTCCAACCCGTAGATCATTCTTATAGGGTTCAAATCCCTAGTTCACTCTTTTAAGATTCAAACCCCTAGCTCACTCTTTTAGGGTTAAAACCCCTAGTTCGCACTTTTAGGGTTGAAACCCCTAGTACACTTTTATAGACATTAGAATCCTCGTAAGAGTTGTTGAGTGTCTGCCTTTATCTCATTAGCCTAGATGTTAGAATTCCACATCTGTGTTGTTGAGAATCTAGTGTTTTATCTCATTATCCCAAGCGTTAGGATTTCCTGTAGATTTGTTGTCCATGTTGCTGAGCGTTTGTTGCTTTTTATCTTTTGTGTCAGACATTAGAATTCCTTGTAAGATTTTTTGAGTGTCTGTCTTTATCTCATTAGCCTAGATGTTATAATTCCACATCCGTGTTGTCGAGCATCTAGTGTTTTATCTCATTAGGCCAAGCGTTAGGATTCTCTATAGATTTGTTGCCCTGGTTGCCGAGCATTTGTTGCTTTTTATCTTTTGTGTCGGACATTAGAATTCCTCGTAAGAGTTGTCGAGTGTCTGTCTTTATCTCATTAGCCTAGATGTTAGAATTCCATGTCCGTGTTGTCGAGCATCTACTGTTTTATCTCATTAGGCCAAGGATTAGGATTCCTTGTAGATTTTTCGTCTAGGTTGCCGAGTGTTTGTTGCTTTTTATCTTTTGTGTCAGACATTAGAATTCATCGTAAAAGTTATGGAGTGTCTGTTGATAAGGGAAATCGCAAGTGTACGATTAACTATCGCGTAATATAAAAAGATCGAACCCAAGGGATAGGTGTTCTTATTATTATAATATTTAGTACTAAAACAGAAAAATAAAATATGAATATTTGTTGTTGGTTTGAGAACTAGAAAGAAACAATAGCATAAAATAATAAGAGAAAGAGATGATGAACATTAAGCTCTTGGGTTGGTTTACATAGTCTATAAAAACATGCTAGCAATCTCTTACTAAATTCCTGAATTATAAATCCATTATCATGATGCTATAGCCTAGTGTAACTACAAGTTAATTCCTTAAGCATTGTAGATCTTTCTTTTTAATTACTAAACCCAATTCCTTGGCACCTAGTTAACTAAAGAAGAAGATGAAGAAGATGTTCAGGCCAACATAAAGTTACGTCCTTCCTAATTCCTTAGCGAAGTATACTTATAACCTTTTTTATTACCTAGTTCCCTTACTACTCACCAAATGGCCTTATGTAATAAGTAATAAGCAAAACCTCTTGGGATCCACAAGATAGAAATTAAGCATAACGTAATAAAACATGAATGGAAATAAAATTCAGAAATGTAAGAAAGAACTAGAACATGTATTATAAACTAAAACAACCCAAAAACTTAAAGAAGAATTTAGCCAAGCATGGCTAAAGGAGTCATTGAATTACCCTGGATAGGAGCTCAAATATGGCTTTCCACAAGTCCTAGGAACAATGCTCAAAAGGGAGAAAGAGAGAATACTTGTTGTATTCTAAGTAGGTGTGCTTTACAAGTGAAGAAAAGGGTCATATTTATAGTAAAAATCCAGCTTCCAGCGCTTGAGCGCTGGCATTCCCAACGCTTGGGCGCTAGGATGCATTAAAAATCCACTTTCTGCCCGAGGCCCAGCGCTTGAGCGCTGGCTTTCCAACGCTTGGGCGCTGGGTCAACATCTGACTCATTTCCTAGTCAGAGTCCCAGCGCTTGAGCGCTGGGATCCCAACGCTGGAGCGTTGGGACGCTGCTTCTTCATCTTCAAGCTTTTCTTCCTTCTTCATTCATGGTAGTGGGTTTTGATTGCCATAAAAAGCCACTACTCAGCCCTTGTTTAATTCTGAAACCTTTCCTCCACTATCATCAATTCCTTCAAACTTTTCTCCATGTGCTAATTTAGAGAGTGATTCTTCATATTCTTCTTTTCCACTTTTGGTCCTCTCTTGGTTAGCACTCCAATTCAAGCCCTTTTATTCTCTCAACCTTCACTTTTAGTCCTCCACTCTTGAACTTTTACAATTTAGTCCCTGATTTCCTGAAACTTTACACATTGGTCCCTGGACAAAAAATGATAACTAAACCAGCTTTTTCTAAAAATATAAAATAACTAGAAAAATTCCTAAAAATATAAAATAAAGCTAGAAAAACAAATAAAATCTAATCTATATGCAAAATGCAAAATAAATATAAAATCTACATAAAAACAATAAAAAACCTATATGTGAGTCAAAAATAATAAAATAAAAAGACTAAAAACAACCTAAAAACATCATATAAAATCCACTCATCATCTGTCATTATCTCGTTAGCCTACAGCCCCTGAAAGCACACCACTTTCAGTCCCTGAAAGCACACCACTTTTAGTAATCCCTGAAAGCACATCACTTTCAGTAACCTCTGAAAGCAAACCACTTTCAGAACAACCAACCTTCACCGAACCCTACGATGAATATTCACTCAACCAGAATGAGATGAAGAAGAGTTCACAACTGGCTGTATCAATCCTTTTACACACAATTGGATTGATTGCAAGAGTTATGCTTTAAGGATCTTAAGCATAAGAAGGCTCTCTTGATTCTGATTTCTTCAATATATGAACAGCAATAGTGTTCTTTTAAACAATGAAGAACATGAACTCAGAACTTAGGCTCTTTGAAAGTTGTAAAACAAAGGCTAAATGAACATGAAGGATCAATTCAAGAGTGATATTGGCCTATCTCGTGTGTGTTGTGTTTCTGGACTCAAATTGACTATTTATAGGCATAAGGGATCATTCATGAACCAACATAACCCTTCCCAAACGATTTGAGACACAATGGTTCATGAAAAGATGCAACTTGTCGAGGACGATTACGCTATGTGAACGTTGCTGTTTAAATTTCAAATTCAAACGTGTAATCGATTACGAGCAAGCTGTAATTGATTACTTGCCTATGTGTAATCGATTACACTCAAGTCCAATTTCCAGAAACTGAAACTTTTAGGAACGGCTTGAGTTTTTCTACCTCTTTTAATATATGAAAAGGTTAAACTCATTAAGCTTAAATGTTTTAAAGAGCCTTTATACTAGAGAAGCCTTTAGAAGCATAACTCACCCATCTAAGACTTAGGCAGATATTGAATCATGTTGCACTGTTTCCTCTAAGTCTTCTTTTCTTCTTTTTGTCAATGAGTTTGTCGTCATCAAAACCTCAGCCAGGGTCAGGAGCAAGACCTTCTTCACATCAGCTCTCATATTTCATTCTTTTCTATGACATATATTTCTTCATCCATGGTATTTCTCCAATGTTGACTTTCAGTAGGTTTTTTCTCAAAAGTCGTTGCTCCACAATCTAAAATTAGGGCATAATTGATAATCTCTTCATCAAACGTACCATTGTGATTACCGATAACATAATCCGCAAATATGGATAGCAACTAAGAGTACCTATGTGGTCTATTGGATCATTCTAACTTATCGGGAATTTTATCTTGTTGTCATTTATCTTCTTCACAAATATATGGAATTACTACTTGCTCCTTATGACTTTGAGGATTGATCACACATTCCTCATTAATATCGTAAATACTGAAATGCCCCAATTTCTGGTTAGGGGTCACATTGTAAATTCGCGGAAAACCAATTCTATAAACCTCTTAAAAAGACCACTCAGTTTTTTTTCAAAATGAAACGTTGCACAAAATTATTTAAACAATAGATAATACCCCATAATTAACATAATTTAACGTGCAATAAAACTAAATAATTATCAGCAACATAAATTTGCCAAGTAATTTATAAAATAAAAACATAAATAAAGTTCATGTTTCTTCAACATCTTCTCTTCAACTGCAACTTCCAAAATTTTGTCTTCAATTTAATTTTTGTGATACTCATTTGTGGCGTTAAGCGCCCAAACAAAACACACAGACAAACATAAACGGTTAACTTCAAAAAAACATCAATAGTAATAATTATCACTATGTGATAATTAAAGGGAAACAGATTCAGCAAACAGCAGCAACGAATACAGTAAGACAGTAACAATATTTTTATATAGTAAATACAGCAGCAACAATTAACAGAATACAGCAGAATTCTAAATAGCAGAAATTTTCCAACAACAACCATTTACAACAAAAATCCAACAGCAGTAAATTAACAAAATTAAATACAAAGTTTTCAGTTCTCAAAATTATTTCATTTAATTCTAAAAAATGCAAGTTATTCCTATAATAACTATATGTATAGCTATGGCCAAGGTTTTCCCAGAACAAGGGCAGGACAATCACGTGGGACAGATCCACCACATTGCTCTCGGTTGATCCCACGGGACAAAGTGCTGTCACATCAACCTAAACATCCTAAATAATAATGCATATGCTATGACACAACATAATCACATCCTCATGAACCAACAATTCACACATTTTTCAGTCATAGTATCATATGAAAAATTTAGTCAAATTCCTCTTAAAACATCTCAACATGTTATATCAACAACTCATTTCAATTCTCATTACTCAACAACAAATTTTTTCAGATATAACATGTACAGCAGCAATTGATAAATCATAGAAATATTCAAGGCAAACAAAAATAGAATTTCTAAAACAAAAACTACGGCAATCACAAAACGACAATCAGTTCCTTCAAGAAGTTACCCTTACCTCCTAACTTTTTGCATGAACTTCAAGTCCCACCTACCATAATAAACATTTAATACCCTCAATCAATCATAGGGAAGAAGGAAAAACCCCAAACACCCAATTAAACGAAAGAACAAAAAAACAACATTGGGTTGGCAGAGGCCCAACGCATGTGCGTTGGGATGCCAACGCTCATGCGTTGGCTTCCTGCCTGGGAACCCTGTTCCCAATGCCCAGGCGCCAGGAGCCAGCGCTCATGCGTTGGCTCTTTGTCCAGGATGACCAAAAACACAAATTTTCACCGTTTTGAGTTCCGAAAAGGGTTTTTCACCAAGGGTTTTTACAAAAAATATTCCAACATCATTTAACATCATTTTCCAGGGCTTAATCATGTCAAAAATCAATTTTCTCCAAATTAATAATTTTAAGCCAAAACACTTAAATTTACTAGAGTAGAGGAAAATGGGTTTTGAGGTGCCTCGAAACTGAGCGTACAATCCTGTGTTCGACCTCTACACACCAACATCCGTCCTCGTCTCAAAAATGGAAGGAATCACGTGATCAATCTTCGGTTTGAGAAAGGAAATTCGAACCTAAAACAGAGGAGAATTCGGATTAGAAACTGAGTTTACAACTAAGAATGGAACTCATAAATGGATTGAGTTTGACCACTTACCAAAGGATTACCACAAAGTACACCAGCTGAAGATTGAAGAACAAATTTGGAAACCAATGAAGAAAGGAAGAGTCGACCCCCACAGCACAAGAATGGAAAGACAACTTGGTTCTTCACAAGAAGGAAAAAGGATGCAGCAGCAAGGATAATGATTCAGCACTTAGGATAGGTTTTTCCCTCAGAAATTTTTAACGTGATTGAGTGAGAAATGGTAAAAGACTTCAGAACTCTCTTCCTCTAATAGTTGGACGAGTTACTGGCTTAGTGGGGAGTTATTTTCAGTTTCCACTTCCTATTTCCTAGTAGCATCAAAGTGGCATCGAATTATCTTAACAAAAGATTCTATTTTTAATTTAAATAATCAGAACTTAAAGGAAAAATGGAAGACTGGGCTGCTAACCAGCATGGTGCACGCGCCCAACCTAGGTAGAATAGAGAAAATCAACAACTTTTTCTTCCTTCAAAAGCTCCAATACTTAACAGAATGAACCTGGTCTTGTTTTTGGTTAAATTAATTTTTGTTACTTAATTATTTACTTAGAACAAAAGAATATTCCCTTCATTCTCTCTTTTTTTGGAAAATAATAGGAAAACAGAAATAAAAATCAGCATTTAACCAAGATTCAAACCCTCACCACGTAAACGAAATACGTAAGTCTCAACCGCTAAACCAAAGCTCATCTTGCTATAACTCAAACAAAAATATTCTTACAATCAAGTATCAATCAAATCTATTAGGATCTTATTTTACTCTCAGCTCAACTAAGGTAAAATAATCAAACATCATTTCTCTCGAGCAAAATGTCTAACAAGGTCAAAATTATAATATCACAACATTCAAGGAATATTACAACTCCAAGGGTTAAAATGCAATTACAAAAAATTCAGAGACTAAAGTGCAATTTTACAAAAATAGAGGGTCTTACAAATAACTGCAAATCAATTTTGATGAACTTTCTGAAGCCCAGTAGAACATTTACATTACCTTGTCGTATTGGAACTTTGTTTATCTCTTTCTTTATATGCACTAAATAGGTGAGATAGAAATTTTAACATAGACAATATTTTGCGACATCAAAGGATATTGATTCCATTGTTAGGGACGAAACCAGAAAAATAGATAATGAGGTGAAAACTTAACTCATTCAATAAAACTAACGACGACTAATTAGTAGTGCAAGAATTTTAATGGAGGGGAAACTATAGCATTTTAATACTATTCTATTAGCGAAGTCTATTAACGTTGCTACAAAGAACATGACAAAAAAATGAAAGAAAATAAAAAATGAAAGCAACTTTCATGGTTGAAGCAAAATCTTAAATTTCTACTCTTGGTAGTAATGAGTAACTAATATCTTTTGAAGAGTAGAACTATCCCTTTTACCATCTTGTAGCTTCCTCATCTTCGTTTTTATTAGAGGGTCTGTTCTCATGCATGAGGAGCCCTTTTCTGTTAGTGTCTGCACGCATTAAAAGCCTATCAAGCAGTTCTTGGCACTCTATTGCAGCGACCATCACGGTCAAACATGCCATCCCCTTCCAGCAGCCAATGGCTATTGTTGACTCATCTACTTTGATGGCCTCTGTAGCAGCTCTGTTCCCTGCACAAAGGAGGCTATCGCGTAAACACTAAACAGTCAAGTCAAATGAGTGTGTCTGGTTTCTGTTGAAAGCACATTCAACTAACATATTTGGCGTACCAAGCCAGTTTTTGAACTGATCAAAGTTGTTGGATAAACAGTCAAGTCAAATGAGTAAGTGTGTTTGGTTTTCTGTTGAAACCACATTGAACTAACATATTTGGCGTACCAAGACAGTTTTAGACCGATCAAAGTTGTTGAATTGAGAAAAAAAAAATTCACATCCAATCTAATGGATAAATAAACACACTCTAACTCTCAAGGTGATAGTGGTACATACCTTCACCCAGAACTACCACACAACAGCCTGGCCTTAGGTTTGCTGCCATTTCACCAAACTTGGCATTAACGAAATCTGGAAAGTTTACAGTTCTATAGTGTAGAAGATGCTCGAAATCTATGGGAGATGCATGTAGAATCTGTTTCGTGATGTGAGGGAAGATAAGGGGCAATCCTTCAGAAGTGATCCGGAAAGGACATGGTGCAGAGGTACCTTCACGTGATGTGTGTCTTTCCTAAATGATGGGCAAAATATATATCAGTTAGTTATTCACAATAACAATTAACCAAATAACTTATTTCTCACTGTCAGTTAAGGACAGATCAATTACTTCTTACTCTCTTTACATGATTTTTTTTTTTAACAAGACATTACATGATTTAGTTTCTCCAAGATGAGAGATGCATTTATGACATTAAAAAAAATGCATTTTAGAAAATAAGGTGTAAACTTATAACCGTTGATAAAAAAAATCAAAAGTTGTGATGTTAACAACTTAGGTTGTATGTTCCCTTAAAAAAAAAAAAAACCTTAGTTTGTTACATGAGGTTATGGGAAAAGGTGATTGAACATAGGCTAAGGGCGGAGACTAGGATAGAGGAGAATCAATTTGGTTTGATGCCGGGAAGGTCTACAACAGAAGCCATCACACCTCCAACGTAGGTTGATGGAAAAGTATCAGGAGTGTAAAGAGGAACTTGCATACGGTTTTTATTGACTTGGAAAAAGCATATGATCAGGTCCATAGGGAAGTGTTGTGGAGGCTATGGAGAAGAAAGGGATCCGCGTGGCGTACATTCGAGCTATACAAGACATATATGAGGGGGAAAGTACTAGTGTGAGAACTCCTGAGGGTGTAACCGATGACTTCCTTATAACAATAGGTTTACATCAAGGCTCAGCCTTGAGTCCATACTTGTTCAATATGGTTTTGGACATGCTTACCAGAGATATACATAAGAGCATTCCAAACTGCATTATGTTTGTAGATGATATAGTCTTAATTGAAGAATCAAGGGAAGCCGTTAATTCTAAACTAGAGATTGGGAGGAGGAGTTTGGAATCTAAAGGTTTTAGATTAAGTAGAAGTAAGACAGAGTATATGCATTGCAATTTTAGTAAGACTGGTGTAGGAAGTCATATGGAGGTGAGAATTGGAAACGACATCATACCACAAGTTTCGCAGTTTAAGTACCTTTGATCAATTATACAAGATAATAGAGAAATTGACAAAGATGTTACACATCGAATCCAGGTTGGGTGGTTAAAGTGGAGAAAAGCAACAGGAGTTATTTGTGACCGCAAAGCACCTACAAAGCTTAAAGGAAAGTGTTACCGGACCACTATAAGACCTGCTATACTCTATGGTAGCAAATGTTGGGCTTTAACGGGATAACACGAGAGAAAAATTGGAGTAGCAAAAATGAGAATGTTAAGATGGATGAGTTGACATACTCGGAAGGATAAAATACGCAATGAGCGGATTAGAGTGGCGCATATCTTGGAGAAGTTGATGAAAAATCGATTAAGGTGGTATGGACATGTGCAAAGAAGACCTACGGAGGCACTGGAGAGTCGTGTTGATAACATGGTTTTTAGTCCTGCAAAGAGAGGAAGAGGGAGACAATAAAAACATGGAAGATATTGTTAGAGATTATCTCATTATCAATAATGTCCCTCATAATCTAGTTTTTTATCGAGCTCAATGGTATAGTGTGATCCATATAGCCGACCTCACTTAGTAGGATAAGGCTTTTGTTGTTGTTGTTACATGTATATATACATGTATTTTATTATAATCTTAAATGTTAATTTTTTTAATAAATGATTTATCCTTGTATTCTCTAAAGTGCACCTCAGTTTAGAAGCCAAATCTGACAAAACATTACTGTAAATAATCTATTGTATGTACCAAATATCATGTCAAAATGAAATCATGCAGCCATAGCTTATTAAGTTTTTCATATCCGATAAAATTCAACATGTATTTCATTTTGACTTGAGGAAAGCAGAAATAGACACAATTAACTAACAGGGTCATGGGTACTGATAGCCTATAATTCATGTATACAGGAAAAGAGGAAAACAGGGCCTCATGGCAATCATATTTCAGTGCTTGATGAGAGAGAGGAATGTGGGGAATGATGAGGATTACAGAAATGGACAGAATGGGAATTAGGTTAGAAAGAGAGAGAGAGAGAGAGAGAGTATTACTGAATGTGCAGGAGGCATTCAGGATATAAAAAAAGAGGGCACAAAAACAAGGTTTTGGTATAATCTATTTAATTTGTCAAGATTTTGAGTAGAAAATGGGTTATGAAAAAGGAGATTTCTACATACAAGGGTCTTCACTGTCATAATTAAGAATATCAAGAGATTACATTCGCTCAGTTGAAAG
This sequence comes from Acmispon strigosus, assembly GCA_030819835.1. NCBI lineage: Eukaryota > Viridiplantae > Streptophyta > Magnoliopsida > Fabales > Fabaceae > Acmispon > Acmispon strigosus. The sequence continues at coordinate 16,439,345 of JAUAMA010000007.1, read as the reverse complement.
TGCAATTGAGTCTAAATAAAATTATACTAGTAACAAAAACAAGAATTCTTAATTGAGAATAAAGTGTACTTACAAAAAGCTTCAGGCCAACAGAATTTATTTTAAGTTGCTTCCCAACTGAGAAATTCAACTCAAGAACATTCTTGACTGACTTGGAGACATAGTAGATCCTTTTCACACGGCTTGTATCATTATTTCTTACTACAAGGTGACCATTGAATGGAAACTGCTCGTCAATCCCGTAAAAGGCCTTTATGTTGTTAATAACTACTTCATCTTTGAAGAAGACAACAGGGTCAGAGCCTTTCCATTTGTCTTGTATCCGCAGCTTTCTTTTGCCTGGAGTAATCTTTGCTATATTTTCTACATTGAGGGGCTCTTGGGCTTCCTTGGAATCACCTTCTTCACATATAACAGGAGTAACTTTCAAATCGGCTGTATCGGGTTCGAAGTCATTTGTATTAGCCTCTGAATCTTTTTCATGTGTACTTTCTGATGCATTGATCTGTAATAGTTGTGCATCTTCATTGCCCTGGTCTGCGGATTCTACATGTTGATTATCAACTTCCTTTCTAGTTTTAACCAGAATTTCTGCAAAGAGGAAATAATCACAAGCCAACTATGCAAGCAAAGACATGTGTCACAATATACAATAACAATGTAGAAAGTTAAAAACAACATCTTGAAGGAGTTATTCCAAATGTTCCTCAAATTCCTTAACTATCTTTATTAGGATTTGGGAGAGACAGAAAAAACAACAGAAATCATATGAGAAATTACCTGACAGAGAAGAAACCTTTTGCAATACAGCAATAAAGAAAGCTCCAGTGTTCTGATCATGAGGCACTAACCTCACACATCGGTCTAGTGGGAAATCAGAAACCACAGTGAACTCGTGCATCACAGGATTCTCCACTGCTTGAACACCATCATCAAAATTTCCATTAACATCATCAGTAATTTCATCTACAATGCTGATATTACAATTACTGTTACTGTTAACAAAATCTTGATAGCTTCCACCATTCGGAAACATGCTAGGAAGAACTATACTTCTACGAAACTTGGGAAAATCTTTGCAAGAGACATTGGACATGCCCTTGTCAAATACCTGCATTTACGAAGTCACACACTCAGGTATGTTTAAATCCATATAGCTGCATAACAAACTTTTTACCCATTCTAGTCTACTAGATTTGAATACAAGAACTTGATTACATGCATAATCCAACTACTTTTGGTGAATTGCTTGGTTGATGTGTTTGTTTCATCAGTAAAAGGTGTTATTCATTGCCAATTGATGGACTAGGACTGTTATTTTCTGATTGGCTTATTTTTTAACTGTGTCTTGGTTGTTGATTCTTTCTAATTGGATCATTTGGCTTTCCATATTCATGTTCATGGGAAAACATTGAATTTCTACCTTTCAGAACAGAAAATTCTTATGTTTATTGAACTTGAATGTTTCTTGATGAAACAAACACATCAACCAAGCAATGAAAGTGTTTTAAGAGATATAACTGTTGAGCTGAACTAGTTTTTCAGCCTACAGCTACTGTATGGGAAGTATACAACATTAAAAAATTGATTGTCACCAGAGGGAGAATACAGAAACATAGACACCCTAACTCACAACTTTCCTTCGAAGCCCTTCCAGTTGACACATGTAAGAAAACTGAGAATTCAATTTATGAGTAATGAGTGCATTCCTCCCCATATTCCCGAAAGATGACTAACATGATAAACCTTGCCATGTGTAAGCAAACAAAGATATCTGTTTCTTGACATTACATGTATTATCTTCAAAACTCAACAACTCAAGACAATAAATGGTTACAAGAAACATAAACCTTCCATCTCTTAAGACCTGGCCGACGAATAAGTTGGGGAAGCTCACTAGAGACATCAACAAGTTCAAGAGACCCTCCACATCTCCGCAAAACCTGCAATTGATTAGAAAAGTAAGGTAGGGGGAATGAATTAAGCCACCTCTTTGCTGTATAAAATACTAAAGAATTGAACATAAATTTCACAGCATTTTTAAAATTTATGGAAAAAAACTCATTGTATGCTTTATACTAATTATAAAGCGGTAATATCTGTGGTGGAATTTGTCCTTTGTAATCTTAAGTTCACAAAACCACAGAAAGCTTTATTTTAGTGAACGTAAAATGATGAATGGACATTTATTAGTAAGAACAGAAGTAAGAAGGAACATGTAGGACAAGATTGTGCAATTAATAAAAGTTTAACCATTGATAGTTTCCTCCAGAACTATGTTGTCCATCAATCAGCGCTAGTAATGAATTGAAATTATTGATAGTTTACTCCAAAACCATATTATTCCATCAATTATCTTCCATTAATTAAAATACAAATCGCTGTCAAAACACTTTCTTCAAATCAAAGCCCATGTTTCATTAAAACATGTTACCAGCCAGATTATAACATAGCCAATTGACATCTGATGATTCAAAACTTGAATTTGGAGGGTGGGGGACCGCATCAATGGAGGCAACAAATTCATATGACAAAACATGAGTTATTTACTTGATTTTATGAAAGCAAAGCACTTTAATTACAGAGCCCGCAACTGACAGACTACTTAGGATGGCATATACTAAGAGCATTCTAGGCTGATTACCTCTGCAACAACAGCTTCATTCTCAATAGGATTCATTGAGCAGGTTGAATAAACCATTCTTCCACCAACTTTAAGTAAAGATACACCTGGGACAATCCAAATAAGCAGCTAAGTTTGCTAAAATGATGTTACAACTCAAGTCACATTAACCATAATTCATATAAATTAAGATGATAAATATGGTTTGATCTTAGTAGGCCAGTACCATCTTTATAAATTTTAGAGCCAAATCACAAGAGGCAGCCAGTTTGCACTATAAAAATAAAATATGATTACTTGGTGCAAAGAATGCTTTTCATCATCAATATGACTTCCCTCCCCAATAAACTGAAGTCTATTTTCATTATCATAATTAAAAAATAAGTGAATTTTCGTTTAACCAATAGGCAGCACTCTTAACAGCACGAGACAACTTCCTTACCCAATAAACTAAAAGATAAGACTGAGTCACCTCATTTTGTCTTGCATCAATCACATATTAAAAGACAAATCAAATCAAGCCAAAAAATGCCCGTTTCTAAGAGCAGGTAGACAACATTTGAAATGTACCCCGCATGGCAATAATAATTTGTAGGTTATGAAGCCCATTTCCTGTCCCTGTGTTCCTGCATACAAGCAATATTAGTCTTAAGCAATAAAAAGAATATGGTAGCTCAAGAGATAAGATTAAAAGTGAAAAGAAAAAGAGTAATATGATGGAAGCAATAGAAACTACCATTTGTTTAAGAGTTTAGGTGCCTTACGAAGAGTACCATCTCCACTGCATGGTACGTCACACAAAACACGATCAAATAACAGTTGGGTAAAATGCCCATCTGGCTCCATTGTATCATAATGCATGTTTAAATGACATCCTGGGAAGTGCTGAGCTTCATGATTAGTGACGATTAGGTTTGAGGTGCACATTCTTTTTGTTTGGTATATAAGAAGATTACATCTCTGGACATCTAGATCATTTGCTATAACCTAATTATCAAACAAAGACTAATCAATAGATTTTGCAAATGTAGCTTGACGAGAACATGTCATAATCAGAAAAATATTTATTCTGGAAAATCAAATGAAATGGAGCATAACATTACATAATGATAGAGACACAAACCATTCCATCAGGCAGTGATCCAGCTTTAGTTGATCGGTGTAAAATCTCAAGCAATTGAAATGTTTTTGAACCTGGTGCAGCACACACTGAATAGAAGCAGCGTGGAAGCGAAGTAGTTAGAAACACTGAAATCAGCATTCCGAATAAACAAAATAGGACAAGATCTATTGAAAATGACAGAGTATTTTGGTGCAGCATAAGTTGCTTACTATCAAGAACAAAATGATTTGAATGTACATCCAAGAACATAGGAGGCACCTGTATTGCAAACAAAAATTTGTCTGCACCAATTAAATTCTTGAAAGTGCCTAAACTAGTATACATGCACTAAACCATATAGATTTCCAAAACAAAAGCAAATGATCCTGTATGATCATGAGAGGGTCAGACAGTGTGTAAACTGGCCCACCATGCTGACAGCTTCCTGTCTCGTAATATTTCCAAGTTCATTTTCTAGCTTTAAGAATTCATGAAACCTGAGATTAACATAATAAGAAGCAGGAATTGAAATATTAGTTAGAAGAACTAACTTATATGTGTAGCTAATTTAAATTAATTGCTGGAAAGAATCACACATTCTGAAATAAATGTTATCAACCAATCCTACAAGAGTCATAAGCAAGACCATAAACAGTAATTACAAAAACTAAAATCATAGTGCATATATACTAACTGTTTCCACTGTTAGAAACTTAGAACTATATATGCAATGACAAACTCCATAGGTTCAATTCATGCTATGAATTCAGACACCCGCAGATCATAACTTATTTACCTCCGAAGTGTCCGATTCTTCCTGAGCTGCTTACGGGAAAAAATTGAATGCCAAGCAAGATTATCTGGATACCATGGCAAAGGTCTAATTGCCTCCGTATCATCATCCTCTTCAACAACCTATATGTAGCAGTTCAGAACTAAAAAACAAAAGCACCAGCAGCAACATGATTATTTTAACAGCATTGCTATTAGCAACATACCTCGGCCTGAAGAGATTGTACAAAGTCATTCTCCAGTTGAGACCGGACATCTGCAGAAGACTGGCTACTGGAGTCACCAAACAAAAAGAAATCAAAAGTGAACTATGAATCAGTGCAAGTTGGATGAATGAATCTGGACTAAAATGGAGTTGAATACTTATACTATGCATAATGCATGTACTATTATTTTACATTCCCTCTGTTTCTTTAATTGACAGAATCAGTTATTAACATCATTTTGAACTTCCAAAACTAATAGATGATTAGAAACAAAAAAATTGTTAAAATATATACACAAAAAATTAACTGAGTATTTTGAAATTCTGCTTAAGTTAGTCAGGGGAGAGTTGAGCTGTTAATACAAGATCTAAATCCTAAAGTAAAACTGGAAAAATGGTGTTAATTGGAAAGAGGAACCGATAGAGTATAGAAATAAAAACCAGCAATTGATTCTAAATGCTGCGGGCAGTGGAGTTCTGAGAACTTGCACGAATGATTCCCATTCTTCTGGGGACACGATTTTCTGCTCCTGGAGAAAATTTAAAGAAAGAAAATCTCTGAAATGAGCAAAGAGAAAGGAATTGGTGATGCTGATATAGGATAAGACATGATGACAATGCGTTCTTCTTGCCTTGTAATAGTGATCAAAAGCAGGGTTTTGAATAGAGGATCGGGTCCAAGTAGGATTTTCGGATGAAGGATCTGTGTTTGGATGCTGGAAATGCTTATCCCTCCCTCCTTTGCCTTTTCCTCCACCCATGATGGCGTTCCAGTTTCGGACGCACTTCACTGCACTGGTTCGGCGGAAAAATGAATCGCAAGTTACTGCACTGGTTTCACTCACAAATTGTCTTAAGTAAATTTCTTTTTATGCTTTGTAAAACAATACAAGAAAACGCAAAAACTAAAGGTGGGAAGGAAACCGTGCCGGAGATGATATGGTTTTGTATAGTGTTTCTCATGTTTTTAAGATGAAATAAGACTCATTCATTGGACACTTTGGTTTCATTAAAAATGATAGAACCGAATAATGTGTTAAAACTTTTACATGGTAAAAATGCTCTTAATTTATATTTGAAATCTTTTGGTTATAGGCTTAATAGCACTTTTGGTATCTCACTAATTACGAAAGTGCGTTTTTTGTCCCTCACGAAAAAAATTAGCCAAAAACGCCCTTCACTTGGTAGCAATTTTGGTTTTTCATCTATCTACCTTAGAAACTTAATATTTTTCATCTATGTGATGAATAGACTCTTACATGTGTCTATCACGTGACATCTTCTTCCTTAGTGAAGAAAATTTCTGTCACTAAATCTTCCTCAACCTTCATCTTCTTCATCACACCAAATCAGAAACCCCAACATGAAAAAGTCATTTCTTCTCCATGTTTATGAACTCCATCACTGAGAACTATATATCATGGATACACTTTATTCAATTCTCACATCCTATATTCCATGAATCATTTGAACATAAATCACCATCATGCAGCCGCAAAAATAAACTCCTCATATATCTTATCAACCAATAATCTCTGATTTTGAACAGTGTCTGTTGAATCAACATTAAACATTAAATTAGAGAAAATTTGTAGGTGCACACAACAACCAGCAGCAAAGAACCTAGCTGCCACCACCCATTCTTCTCCTCGCCTTTCCACACATCAAACCTAAATCCTCCTCTCCCAGTCGCAACCTCCAAGAGGAACCTCCACCATCATCTTCTTCATCTTCTCGCACCGGACCAAGAGGAACCTCCATCTTCACCACTCACCCTCGAACCAGCACCGGTTTCCTCCTTTCTTCCAATTTGAAACCGCGAACATCACCAGCGTTCCTCTCCTTAAGATCTTTTAGAATCAGAAGGAGAGAAAAGAGAGAGAGAGAGAGAGAGGAGAGGAGAGAGAGAAAGTAATGACAAATTCTGTTATTTCAAGTATGATTCATTGATTGCAGAGAGGAGTGGCAATGTCACTACTTATAACAAAGACTCAAGTCACTAACAGATATAACAGATATATCTATATTACTAACAGATATAACAAATATATCTATATTTAACAGATATAACTATATCTATTTATTTTATATTCGGTAATACAGCCCCTGCAAGCTCAAGGTGGGTGCCTAGCAGGAATACCACACACCTTGAGCTTGGACCTAATAAAAAGAAACCAAGTAGGGGATAAGGGCTTAGTAAGAACATCTGCATACTGGAACTGCGCAGGAACATGTTCAATAGTTAGAGCTTTGCTCATAACCTTTTCTCTTACAAAAAATAAATCTAGTTCTAAGTGTTTTGTCCGTGCATGCAAGACTAGATTGTGAGCAATTGCAACAGCACTCTGATTATCATAGTAGATTGTAGGAGGTTTGAACTTTAAGTGAAATTCTGTGAAGAGGGACTGAATCCACAGCAATTCAGTAGTGAGTAAGGCAATACTCCTGTATTTTGCCTCAACAATGGACCTAGAAACCACAAGCTTCTTTTTGGACCACCAAGAAACAAGATTAAGGCCAATATAAACACAAGCACCATAAGTGGACCTATAATCATCATGATCTGAAGCTCAGTCAGCATCACAGAAGCCATAGAAAGAGAAAGGAGCAGTAGTGGAGACAGGCTGTAATTGAAGACCAACCAGTTCTGTTCCCTTGAGGTACTTGAGTATCCTCTTAATAACAAACCAATGAGTCTCCAGAGGCTGTGACATGAACTGGAAAATCCTATTAACAGAGTAGCTAAGTTCAAGCCTAATAATGGTCAAATATTGGAGGGCACCAACAACTGATTTGTAGAGAATAGGGTCTCCAAAATAGTCTGAACCATGCTTAGAGAGCTTGCAGCCAGTGACCATGGGAGAAGAGATTGGTTAAGCATCAGCCATTCCAGCCTTCTGTAGTAAATCTCTTATGTACTTGGACTGAGTGAGATGAAGAGTACTTGTGGGCAGGTGATGAACTTCAATTCCCAAAAAATAGTCAAGACTGCCCAGGTGCTTTAGAGAAAAATTGGAATTTCAGTCAGCAATTAATTTTTGCAGGAAGGCACTATTGTCTCCTGTTATAATAATGTCATCAACATAGACTAACAGAAAAACCAAAACAAAATTGTGGTTGTAGATGAATAAAGAAGAATCACATTTGCTGCCTTGAAATCCTAAATTAACCAAGGCAGCCTTAAGTTTATCAAACCAGGCCCTCGAAGCTTGTTTTAGCCCATAAATGGCCTTGTGTAACCGGCAGACCAGACCCCTGTCCTTACTCTCAAAACGTGGAGGCTGAACCATGTAAACTTCCTCTTGTAGATCACCATGGAGAAAGGCATTATTGACATCCAATTGTTGTAGTTGCCAACCAAAGGACAGAGCAAGTGTTAAGATGGTCTGAACAGTGACAGGCTTAACAACTAGGGAAAATGTTTCAGAATAATCAAAACCATACACCTGATGAAAGCCTTTAGCCACCAACTTGGCTTTGTACCTGCTGACAGAACCATCGGGATTCTGTTTAACCCTAAAAACTCATTTTTCACCCTATAGATCCTCTGTTGGGAGGAAGAGGAACAAGAGTCCAAGTAGCATTCTGCCGAAGAGAAGAAAATTCTACTGAAGAGCAGAAAATTCTGCCTGTATGGCAGCCTGCCAGTGAGGAGCAACCAAGGCCTGCTTATAAGTCCTAGGTTCGGTATGAGTTAGGAAAATAGAGGGAGGAAGGTGTTTGGAGGGAACAACAGCACTCTTAGACCTGGTGTCATAGGGTGGGAATTAATAAGAGGTAAAGAAGAGAAAGAAGATGAGGAAGGTGTAGTGGTCAGAATAGATAGAATGAAAGGAGGGGAGGAAGGGGACGACCCTGAATTGGAGCATTTGCAACTTGAGGGGCGAGATCGATCTGGGTTTTGGGCAATACGCTCAAAAAATGTCTGATAATCTGCCACAATGAATGTTTGCCTCAGTTTGAACAACTCTTGAAGAAGGTGGATGATGATGGAATCTAGGTGGTGGGAAGCCAAATGGAGGGGGATGGGGAAGAATAGAAGGTTGTTGAATAGAGAGCGCAAAATCTTCTCCTTTATCAATTGAAGAATTGTTTTGAGGGTTTTAATTGAAATAGTTTTGGTGTTAAAATCTAGGTTGAGAACTAAGAATCTGAATTTGGTATTTGAATTTGAAACTTTTTTGTCATAAATTTGGGGTTTGAATTTGAGATTGATTTGGTGATAAATTTTGGGGAAGATGATGGTATGAAGATGAAGAGTTTAATTTTTTTTCTCGAAGAGTTGATTAAGGGGTTAAATTTGAATTTTATAAGTTTTATTTAATTTTATTATTACTTATACACATGTAATTTAAATATTAATTAAAAATTACACGTAAGCATGCCACATCAGCGTCGCCACAAAATTTTTCAACAGAATACAAAAACGTATTGAACAACAACAAAAATCTTCAACATAATACAAAATGTACTGAACAACAAAAGCAAAGACATAAGAACTGATAATTATCAAACAGATAAGCTCCTTAACTTCCACAAAAATTAAAACGCCAAGCAAAGGTACTGAATAACAACAAAAATCTTCAAAAGAAAGAAAACCCTAGAAGTAGAAGTAGGGATGGCAACGGGTAAGGTCGGGTGCGGGTTTAACCATACCCGAACCCGAACCCGAAATCATATACCCGAACCCGAACCCAAACCCTGTTCGGGTAGAAAAACCATACCCGAACCCGAACCCGAACCCGAACCCGTTGGGTTTCGGGTTCCCCATACCCGAAATCATACCCGCAGTAAACAAAGGGAAACCATAAAAAACCCGAAAACCCGACCCATGCCCGAACCCGGTTACTAATGCAGTAGTAGCAACATCTTCATAATGATTTAAAAAATGACTCTAGAAGCCAATTCAAAATTCCATATTCAAGATCATGAATATATATATATATAAAGATATATATTCAGAAACTTGAAAGTTGAAACAATGAAATCCTAGTAATCACTACTAAAGTACTAATATATATATATATATATATATATATATATATAAAGATATTTTAGTAATTTAATATATAGAGATCGGGTTTCAGGTAGGGTTCGGGTAGGGTTTCACCATACCCAAACCCGAACCCGAATAGTACTTTTAGAATCGGGTAAAACCCGAACCCGAACCCGAACCCAAACAGAACGGGTTTTACCCGTAAATTCGAGGCGGGTCAGGTCGGGTACCCACAGGTATTGTTTTTTTGCCATCCCTAAGTAGAAGCAGGTCAAGAGGACTCACAAGTGAGGTGTGGAAGCAAGATAAATGAGTTGAGTAGCCGGAGGAACGAGCTTAGTGAGCACACAAAGATGGGAGGCCGCGAGCAAGAGAAGGAGTAGCTGCCAAGAGCAAAGCAGTTACAGAGCGAATGTAGAGAGAACGCGCGCCGACGATGAGGTGCTGCGATAGGAGACAATGAGCGAAAATAATGGAGTGCGGAAGGGAGGAATGTCGAGTGGCAGTGACGATGTTGAAGATCGATGGAGTTAAGATCGATGAAGCAGGAAGACAAGGGTTTTTCTCGAGAGAAGGGGTTTCTATTGTTATAACAGGGGGTAAATGACCATATTTTTAATTAAAAAATACATATTACCATGGTCCCCCTGACAATCGTGGTAATAGACAATGTAAGATAATATAATAATAAACACTATTACCACGGTTCACCCTGCAACCGAGATAATAGTCTTTTTAATTAAAAAAATAATAAAAGCCATCTCAGTTACCACAGTTGACACGGAACCGGGGTAATAGAGGACATCAATTACCGCGGTTCAATACGAAACCGTGGTTACAGAGCTCCGGGTACCATTTTACCTCGGTCCGACACAGAATCGGAGTAACAAGGGCGTGGTAAAAAGGCAATTTTGTAGTAATGACTCTTAAATACCTACAAATCATAACTCATTGTGTAACTTCCTTAATGCACTATTGAAAAACAAAGTGCAGTTCAAAGAAAAAAAGAAAAACAAAGTGCAAAGTCCCACTTTATTGCTTGAAGGAATTTTAAAACAATAAACATTAATTTAGTATTCAAAGTATAAATTATTTATTTATTGCAAAATTACTGTTTACAATAACTAAGTTATTGCTAATTGAAAAGTAATATCATAAACTATTTAATATTTACCTATTAAGACTATGACCGTGGGATACTTTGGGAAAAAATTAGCTACTAAAATAGGATAGAATAAGTAAACACATCTGTCACCACTCCGACGAGGAATTAAGACCAAAATTTGTCTAAATCTTAAAGACCATACTTAGTTAACCCTAGTTTTTTCCATCTATTGCTTTACTTTCTAGCTATGTAATAATTTAATTAACACGTAATCTAGGTCAGTGAACCGATATAAAAAAAAGGCTTAATAGCACTTTTGGTCCCTCACTTATCACGATTTGACATTTTTAGTCCTTAACAAAAAAAATTAGCCTAAATAGTCCCTCACTTTGTCAAACGGCAGCAGTTTTGGTCCCCCGTCACTATTCCGTTAAAAAACTAACTTTTTCTGTCAAAAAAAAAATGTAACAAAAAATAATCTTTCTCCAGAAGCTCAATCTTCATCTCTTTCATATCTTCATCTCTTTCCAAATTCAAAATTCAAACCCCAAATTTATCACCAAATCAAATCTCAAATTCAAACAAAAAATTTCATGTTTGCTCAATCCATATTTCATCACCAAAATAATTCCAATTAAAACCCTAAAAAACATTCCATATAAAACCATGAAAACAATCCCAAATTTGATATCCCTTTTGGTTATAAAACCCTAATCCTATTAGTAGCAGTTTTTCTTCCTGCTCTGCTCAGCCACCACGCTGTGGTTTGATGGAGAAACACAACTCCTTCCTTTATGTTCGGCGCACCCTGCTTCTCCCTGCCCAGCTAGCATCATTGTTGTTCGTCCTGTTGCGATTTGGCCTTCGATCATCCCTGTTCTGCTTGTGTTTGATTTTGCCTTTGTGGTGGTGTGATTTCATCTCTATTGTGTGCGATTTCAATTATTCCTTTCTTCCTCCATGGCTAGCAAGCTCCTCGGCTTTCCCTTTTTCCCAATCATGTTCGTTTCTTTCTCACAAACCTCTCTTTCTCTGGATGAATTTGGGGTTTGGTTAAGTTGCCTAATTTGTTTATGGGTGAGAGGGAGGGCGGGAGGGTTGGGGTTGACAAAAGGAGGAGGAGGAGGGAGGGAGATGATGATGGTGGTGGGAGTGGTAGGGAGTGAAGGTGGTGAAGAGACTGTAGTGGCAGTGCGCAAGGAGAGGAAGAGGGTTGAGGTTCTGGAGAAAGAGGTGGAGATTGGGTATGTGGAGAAATATCTTTTTTCGTTTTTTTTTTTTTAACAGAAAATGTTAGTTTTTTAAAGGAACAGTGACTAGGAACCAAAATTGCTGTTGTTTGACAAAGTGAGGGACCATGTAGGCTAATTTTTTTGTTAGGGACCAAAAGTGTCAAATTGTGATAAGTGAGGGACCAAAAGTGTCAAATCGTGATAAGTGAGGGACCAAAAGTGCTATTAAGCCTAAAAAAAATGTTGATGTGCAAAGAGCTTTTGGTCCTTATAGCTAATAGCTAGCAACTAAAACTATTTTTTATATTCATTTCACATTTAGAAAGAGATAAAAATACAAGATAGAATCAAAATATAATATGATAGAAAATAAGATAATAGAAAGAGAAGGTGAATGAAAATGTAGCTGAAAAGAAAGTAGAGTGGATAAAGAGAAAAGAACAAAGTAATGAATATAGCGTATGATATAATGAGATAAAAAGAGAAAATTTGAGTGTATGTGAAATATCAGTACTCTTAAATACTTCCTCTGTTCCTTTATATAAGACCCCTTAGAAACATTGTTGATGCTCCTTAATATAAGACCCCTACTAGATTTTAGGAATATTTATTATCTTCTTTCATATATACCATATGTATTTATTTAGCTTTCCTAATTTCAAAGTTTGACTAACACTTATAATTAATTCTTTTTCACACTACCCAATATATTAATTAAGAGTAAACATGAAAAACTGGATAAACTTTTTAAAAACCAATGCATTAATTGATCATATTATATGTTTTCTTAATAAGCACAATATTATCTTAAAGGGTTTTATAAATAAAAACGAAGAGAGTGTATCTACAAATCATAACTCATTTTGTAACTTCTGTATTGCACTGTTGAAAAACAAAGTGCAAAGTCCCACCTTATTGCTTGAAGGAATTTTAAAACAATAAACATTAATTTAATATTCAAAGTATAAATTACTTATTTATTGTAAAATTACTGTTTACAATAACTAAGTTAATGCTAATTGAAAAGTAATATCATAAACTATTTAAAATTTAACTAATGAAAACCTCAAAGAATTAGTCTCACGGTCATTAGTCTCGAAGCTATGGCCGTGAAGATACTACTAAAATAGAATAGAGTAAATAAACACATCTGTCAATTAATAAATCTATAATTGAAATTTGTTTTCATATAAAAAAAAATCACAATCCCAACTGTTAATTTATCGATAAATAATTTTAGTAACTCACTTTGGAAGAATTATCCACCAATTTGATATGGCCAATCTTTGAAAAACCATATTGAAGTTTACTCAATAAACTCAAGCAATAAAACATTCAAAACATTCACCACTTAGATCAATGATGTTCTCTTTCTATCATCCGATCAAACTAGCTAGGTTTACACTCGTTTGATAACAGGAGACGACATTGATTTTAACTGTGTTTAGTTGCTTCTCTCAATATACAATCTTATAACAAAATTAAAAAACTGTTGTGAATGCTCAACCAATCAATATATTAGGAGAAAATTAACAAAGGTTAGAACACTAATAATGAAATTAAACTCACTAAACATTTATTTTTTACTTTCATTTTACTAAAAGTCATCTCAGAAGAAAAAAGTACCGTTAAATAAATTTTTGTTTTGAATTCAACTTGAGATCTGAGTCATCAGCATGACTAGGACCGTTGGATTTAAGCCACTAGAACTGGTTGGCATGATCGGGGGATGTTTGGCTTTACGATTTGCACAGAATTTAATACACGTTCATTTACAAGTTAAGACTTTTCACTTCTAATTAGAAGTAATTCTAGAGTATTTCACCACGAAACCAAACAAGTTATCATTGACACGGTTCAGGTCTAAAGTTAAGAACGTTCATTCAGAAGTTAAGACCCTTGATAGTTGGATTTAGTGCATGTTTAAATATATGATAGAAAAATATGGTGAGCCAAAATTTTGATAGACAGAAGCAATTCTCTATAGCTTTTATGGCTGTCAAGCGTGATTTTGGCTCCAGTGCGGTTTTTCACCAGATATCCAAACATGTACTCAACTTCTAACCTAACTTCTAACCAGAAGTGATTCTAGAGTACTTCAACCAAACAAGCCATCAGTGACAGGTTGAGGTCTACATTTAGGAAGTATCCGATTCTGATGTCAACATAGATCTGTATAATTCTTCATCTTGAATCACGGCTGGAATACTCCACGTGCCAAGTGGATTTTCTGATATCCTTCCACCTAAAACATTTGGTTGTTCATAAATTATGGTAGGGTACAGTTAGGGTCTAGTTATACTACCAGAAATGCACTTGACAGATTCCAACAAATTACCTTCTTTTGTGGCTTCTGCACATCTTTTTTGGTAACTCAGAGACAGCTGCGGATCCAGTAATTCCAGCAAACTTTCATACTTATTTTCAGCCTCACTAATGCATTTCGCCTAGAATTGATTAATTGACATCATAATATCATCAAGATCATAAACAAACATATATTATACAATAATGAGTGTATTACACCACCTTTACACCCCTTGTAAAATGTAAGTGTGATGTGAACAGAAAAAAAAAAAAGATTTAAAATGGATATAAGAAAGTGTGAAAAACACATACAGGAATAAAACAGACGGATTCATACATGCAAAATTGAAAATAAACAAGAGATATAACAACTACATATTGATAGTCCAAATAAGTATTACATTTCTGATTTCACCATTTTATCATAATATAATTGAATTGAAATTAAAAATGATCAAAAAGGTAAGATGGGCAAGTATAATTCTATCATTCTATGTATGTCTGAAACAATTTACACTGGATATGGTTTTAGGAGAGATGCTACGAACGATTGAGATCTCAGGCTGGTCCCATTAATAACTAGGCCCACTATTAGTGAAACCACCACCATGTGATTACATAGACAATAATAATTGTGTTGAGACTTGAGATAAGAAGTTAAGAACTAAAGACTATTATTAGCATTTCTCTTATTTTAATAAAAGGAGGATATTGATCATCCCACTGATAATAATTAACGTTGTTCAACCAACGCATTTGAAACTATTACAAGAAAGATATCAGCTAACCAACAAATTTCGAGATAGCATACTGGCATTCTATGAGCAAATATATAAATTAGAAACACCATTCCTGCAATAAGTTTGACATACTCACCAGCATAGCAGGGGCAGTTGAAGCTCCATATATTCTGATAAACATGCGCAAAATATTGAAATTATTTTCTAAAACATCATCCTGCATGAGGGCTTTTAGTCAAACTAAAATTCAGACACAATGACGGCTAGTGGTTATGAAGTTTGGATTACTGAACTCACCTCATAGTCATACCTGCAGCAAGGCTGCACCATTATCAGGACTGAACAATTATGGTGAATGGAATTACAAAATTGAAACATGTTACGATAAGACTGAACTCTAAGGATGAGTTTGGTCTTTATCCAAACTGTTATGAGAAGCAAGTTTCAAAAGTTACTGTAAAAAGGAAACTTGATGTCTGATAAGCGACATATGAAAATTGTGATGCCAACAGATTTGCTTGTATTGGAACTCTCTTTTGTGCTACAGGTTGGTTTCATATTTTTATCATTGTCAGTTTGGTCAATACTTTTAGTGTATTGGAACTATCTTTTGTCAGGATACTTCAATAAAAATTGAGATGTCAACAGATTCTCTTGTATTGGAACTATCTTCTGTGGTTCAAGTTGGTTTCTGATAACCAAGGCAAATAAGCAAATGAAACAGAGTAAATGAAGAATAAAAACTGTGATTGTATCATTGGGAAAAGAAAGACTCAGTAGGGATAAACCCACTACTGGCCAGAGCAAGAGCTCCCCTATAGAGAGACACAGACTCACAGCTCTCTATTCATTCAAACAGAAAGTTAATTCCAAAAAAGATGCCCTCTCCCCTCTAACAAATCCCCTATATGGAAGCATCCCTCGCCTCATTCCGTAACTATTTCTTCCCTCCCTTTTCTCTCACTGCCACCTCACCTTTCTTAGCACCTCTCCTAGAGTAGACTCTCCAAATCTTATGCCCATAAGACAATTGTAGAACCCACTCTCCCTTCTCAGCCCGTAACCCATTCGGGGGTCCAAACAGTTTCATATTTTTATCATTGTCAGTTTGGTCAATGCTTTTATTACTCTTAGTTCAGAAAGTAAACCTTTGAGAGTGAAAAGAATGAAAAACAAAAGTAATAGTTATGAACTTATAATGCAACCATTTTTTTTATCTTTTGGTAAGTAAAATGTTTTGATGAGAAGATAGAGAAAGGAAAAGACAAAAGTAATAGATGTGAATGTGATATATGATTGATGTGATGTGATAGGATAGGATGGGATAGGGAGAAAAATAGGTGGGGTGTTGACTGTTGGCGTGCTAAAAAATCGGGATTGTTTTGTTAAAAATAATGTAACCATTTATTTATATCTAAATTCATTCTTTGAAAAAGAGTTCAACGAGTAATTGTTGATGAATTTGCGTAATACCTATAAGCGTTGAATCCTTAAAATAATACAAAAGAAAAAGAAAAGGATATTATGGCATCCACTATCTAGCACCAATTGAGACCAAAGATAGTACTTACAGATCATCAGAAACTTCCACTAAGAATTCTGAAATTGAAAGAAACTCCATATGTAAGTCCTCAACCTTCAATATTGATTCAAAAAAATAGAATTATCCCGATGGCATTATGATAGAACCAGAATTATGCAGATGAAAGAACCACCAAGAAAACCAAGATTATACTGAATTGCGAAATTTACTTATAGAATGTAGTTGAAATTCAAATGTTACAGAATAGATTTTTAGGAAGAAAAGAACCTCAGGTTACCAAGAAGCCTGATCTGATCACCCAATAGATCAGCCCCAATTCTTACTTCCCAAAAACTGACTTCTAACTCAAAGATACAAGTATTTATAGTAACTGACTCTAACAAAATGGTACAGCTAATGCCAGCTAATTAAAACTGACTATGACTAGGCTTAACTAACTATAACAGAATTAGTAACAGAATTAGTTAAGCCTCTATTACAATCAAAGGTTGACTCTATCACTACTCCCCCCTGAAAATTCACCTTGTCCTCAAGGTGAAGGATAAAATCCAATTGAATGCCATTTCCTACGTGAAAGCCTCCTCTTGAAACCACCTCTCTATATAAGTTGAAAAGGTCAAGGCGTTTTGCATTCAGAATGGCTTCAGGAAACTCGGCAAGCCCACCTTGCGGGATGAGACGAGTATGCCCCCGAAGGATCAGAAACTGCATTACGTCCCTAAGGAATTCCTCCTCTGAGCAAGCTCGTATTGGAGCTCTGTCACAACCATGCTTTTTCATAGGTAGTGGATTCAAAGAAATAATCTGGCTAGTTTGAAATGAGTTCGACACAGATTTCCTATGAGTAACTGAATTAGGGCCTGAAACATGATGCTTAATTGGAGCAGGTAGCTGATTTGATTTTCCATGGTCTCCATTATTTCTTTCACCTTCATACAATCCACAAAAGGGGAGAATCTTCTGATGATGGTTGTGAGGGATTGGCCTCAATGCAGCACAATTTAATTTCTGTCTATCACTGCCAATATCTTCAACTTTCTGGGCACTAGCATTAATGGACTTTGTTCTAGAGCATAGTTCAGATCTTTTCCGACTAGGTGCTGGAGGCCTCAGCCAACTAGGATGCCCGGAAAAAACAGGTTCTTTAGGACATTTTTCTTTCTCCCGCTTTGTACTAAAGAAAAGGAGACGTTCAGCATCATCCTTATTAAAAGAAGCAACCGGCAATCCTTGAATACTAGCAACTCCCAACATGACTAGGCTGCGGTATGAAACATTTGGTGCTAGCTGTCTTAAAACCTGTCTCAATGTAAGGTCTGAATCTTGGTAAAACTCCAAGCTCCTATATACAAATTGTCGACCAATTGAGTTCTCTTGGCCAACTCTATCTGCTTGTTGAATTTGGCACATCCAGAACAATTTTTCCTCAACTTTAACTGTCTTCATAACCCACTCCGTGATTTGGGCTTGGCCCATCTGTGCATTAAGTGTTTGGATTGAGTACCCTTTGCATGCTGCAGTAACCAAACTCATCCATTTGCTGTTTGCTCCATGAGATGCCAGGAAATAACTCAAAGTCCTTGGCAGCAGGACACCTAGATCCCACTTTTCCCTTCCACTAATGTGCCCTATCACATGGACTAGGCTCAATAATATCACTCTCAGATGAAGCTTGTTGCTGGCTTGGACACGTGTCCAGTCCTCAACCTCAGAATTTGTTTCTCCTAGACTATTATTCTCAAAGTGTATCACGTATCCTCTGCCAACATGAAGTAAAAACCCGTAAAACAGCTCTGGGGTAGAAAGATTTCCACTTACCTCATGGCCAATTTGGTCAAACAGTTGACCCCAAGGTGCAATTACATTTCTGTCCTCTGCCTTCCCTGCGTTACTTCCGTTCTTGCCCGTGCCGTCACAGCTCCACCCACTCAGCGACGTGAGAACCCAACTACCACCGCTCCGGATAGCAAACTCCGGCGGCTTTGGTGGTGGACGACCTGCCATCTCCGGCGACATCCCTTCCTCTTGGAACCGAATCATCTTCATCAAACAGTGGAACGGCGGATCCAACAACAGAGGTGGGTTCTCTACCTCCATCTCCCTCACTGCCTCTACGACAACCCTCTCTTCCTCCACCAGATTGGGTCTCCGCGATTCAGAGGTGGAATCCTCATCTGCGTCAGAAACTTGTTGAACCACCACCGGGATTCGCTCCTCTCCCTCCGAGGACGCCGTGTCTCTCAGCAATGCCGCTACTCGTTCTTCCTTCGCCTCATCCCGATTGTGTTTCTGTGTCGCTGTAATCTCCGATGGCCACGGAAACATTATTGCTGCCGCCCTCCCTGTCTCCGGTGCAGCCTCCGATTCTCCCATTTCTTGTTCAAGCGAAATAGCTCTTTGAATAACCTCAGAAAGAGAGTAAAGTTCATTCAATCGTACCTCCCTTCTGATTTCCTCCCTCAATCCTTTCAAGAAGATGCCTTTGACAAATTCGGGTTCGATTGCTTTGAGAGCCCCCACATACTTTTCAAATTCCACCGCATAATCCTTCACTGTCGCAATCTGTTTCAGAGAAAGAAGCACCTCAAATGGGTTCTGAATCTTGGAAGGCTCAAACCTCCTCACCAGTGCAATCTTGAACCCTTCCCATGATGGATTGGGATTACAACGCTTCCACCATTGGATCCAGCTTAACACCCTTCCTTCCAAAGCCCCCATTGAAGCCTGCACCTTTTCTTCTTCCGATAACCCTTTCGACAGAAAGCACCCCTCTATCTGCTGCGTCCAGTCATACGCACCATCGCCTGCAAAAATTGGAATGTCCAATTTTCCCCAGCAAACTTGCCCTCGCTCCCGGTGAATTTCCATGCCCAGTACTGAGGTTTCAGGCACCAGATCGGTGCTCTGATACCAAATTGATAGAACCAGAATTATGCAGATGAAAGAACCACCAAGAAAACCAAGATTATACTGAATTGCGAAATTTACTTGATAGAATGTAGTTGAAATTCAAATGTTACAGAATAGATTTTTAGGAAGAAAAGAACCTCAGGTTACCAAGAAACCTGATCTGATCACCCAATAGATCAGCCCCAATTCTTACTTCCCAAAAACTGACTTCTAACTCAAAGATACAAGTATTTATAGTAACTGACTCTAACAAAATGGTACAGCTAATGCCAGCTAAGTAAAACTGACTATGACTAGGCTTAACTAACTATAACAGAATTAGTAACAGAATTAGTTAAGCCTCTATTACAATCAAAGGTTGACTCTATCACATTATGTTAGCTCAACAAACTTTATATCATGTATTGAGAAATTTATGTTGCCAGCAAAGCACTTTTAGCTTATTATTTGTACCTTAGCTCCTCGCAGTTCATAGAGAAGAAGATTCAGCACTCGATAATCAAAAGACTTTAAATGAATAGCCTTCATCACATCATCAACAAGAATCTGAGTAGCAAATTCTTTGTCAGATGTCAAACATGAAACATTGAGAAGGATTTGGCTCAATGTATACCAATTCTTTAAAGAGAAAGAAAAGGATATATGAATTATCTATACCTCCTCTTTGTTTGTCAGTGCATGACAGAGCTTTCTTTCAAGAGCCCAGTACTCTTCTCCAAGTCTAAGTTCGTCTCTTATCCTTAGCTCATCAAGCAAAAAGAATAAAGAACCAAATTAAGCTCAACCTTTATAACTACGTAAGGAAGTATGATATAGAATGCAGAATACATACCTTTCAGTCAAAAGCCCTTTATGTTCAAAAATAGTCACAAGTGGTCCAACTGGGTCATTCGAGAAGCAAGAAACCAAATCTTGAGTTGCTCTCTACAAGCAAGATAAAATAAGTTACTGCTTAAAACATGAAGATTCAAATTACCACTGCATAAATCCCAAATGCAGTCAATCACCTCATCTTTTGCTGCTGGTATTTGCAGCAACTTCTCATTCATTTTATCCAGCTGCATCATAACAGCAACAAATTTCAGCACAAATAAAGCCATTGCAGGTTTCATACTTACAATTGGAATATATTTCATTGATTCTCATGTAGTAATACAAACCAATCTGAACAAAATCTCTCTCAGAACTTATGCTTCCTAGTGAAAAAAATGGCCCACGTCACCCTCTTCTATCAGTTGTATGCATGATTGTCAATCTCTAGTTATAACCTTTTTTCTGGTAGCAAAAACGAGATTGAGATCACGTAATAACCTTTTTTCCTGATCTCTGGTAATAACTAGAGATATCTCGTAATCTCCATGATCTCGCGTTATTACCAAAGTTATTACGTGATGAGCTGTTTTGGTCTTAAATGTCAAAAAAACAAAAATATAGGGGTACTTTAGCCATTTCCCTCTTCCAATTTAGGTTTTCAGCAATGGGAAACCAGTCCCTCCCATTTTCACGACATTCATCGCTCTCCTTCTCCCAGCCCCTCGCTCTCGCAGCGAGCACCCAACGCCTCTCCGCAACTGGACCACCCTACGCCGGTGGCGGTGCCAGCTCGACCACCAGCACCATCGGACCTCCTCCTCTCGAGCCTTCGAAGGTAAGTAATTCCATCCTTCTTGCCTTCTTCCACTGTGTCTGTCACAATTACTGTGTCTGTAAATCAAGTTATGAATTTTTTGTTTTCAATTTTTCTTTGCTTAGATTTTGTATGCTCAATTTTGGACATTGTGGTTTTTATTTCTAGGTTCACACAAAGAGAAGAAACCGCTTGCATCAGAAAAAGATGAATGAATTGGTTTATGTAATGTACAACACCAAGTTAAGAACTAAACAAGTTAGAAGAAACATTATTCTTCCTTTCGATGAATTTGATGAATGGATAACTAAAGAGGTAGAAGTAGAGGAGAATGAGATTGAAGGTGAGAATGATGCTACTGAGAATGTCATTGAAGTAGTTCCAGTTCTAGAGGACCCTGAGAATGTGGACCTTAATCCTAATCTTGAAGACTCTACCTCATCCGAGGAAGAAGAGCTTGATGGTGATGATGATGCTTCTAGTGGTGCTGAATTTGATGGTGTTGGAGTATTATAAATTTGAAGATGATGTTTATTTAAGTTTATCTTAACTTGTAGTGATGTTTTGTTATGACTTATGACTTATGAGTATGACTTATGTACCTTAAATATGGATATTTGGTAACTTTATGCATGGTTTTAAATTTTAATTGTTATTGTTGGATGATTTGGATAATTTTTTAATACTATTAGTGTCTTCATCACTATTATGATTTTTTTACCATTATATTTACATGTGAGGTAATCTCGAGATTATGTTACGAGATTACCTCCCCTTCACGAGATTAGGTGATAACTAGAGATTAACAACCATGGTTGTATGCATCAAGTTAAAAATCTCATCTCATCTAACTCAAAGGCCAAGTAACCCATTCTGAGATAATAACGCATGTACATAGAAATTTGAGTGCCATAATGCAAACACAGCCATTGCAAGGCTACACGAGGCAGTGATGTCAACACAATGAAAATTGGGTGGGGTGGGGGGGGGGGGGTATCACAGCAGGTTTACTTGGCAGTTGACTTTTCTTAGACGACATTGTTGACTAAAATAATGTGTGAATAAGGTGGAGGGTAGTACTTCCACTGAGGTTAAATATCAAGCTCCAGCATCCATGTATTGGAAAAGTGAAGCACCATGCATGCACAACAACTGCTAAGGGATGACAACTGATGTTATTTTTCCAGTTGAATGATGGTAAGTATAGCCTAGCTTAAGACAACAGAGTCATCTCCGCTTATGCCACTCAAAAGATGCGAAGATATGTCTTGATCATTCTACGCCTTGATCATTTACACTATATTAGCACTACATATCCATCTTTCAATGGCTAAAATCATGTTAGTCCTTAACAGATGTCATATCAAGTGTCTCTTTGACTATTTCAATCAGTTCATACTGCTCTATCTATTTTTCCTTCTATCCACACATACAATAGAACCACTTTTAGGAACCCCATACTTTTAAAAAATAAATATTTGACTTGAATAAATAAAAGGGATTCTGAATTTAATAACGCCATCTAGTGTGTACCTGATAAATATAACTCTCTGTGAATGAAAGAATAGGTAAGTATTTGAAGATTGATGGTGGCTTGCTTACATCCAACCCATGAAATATAAAATAAGATCTGCACTGAAAAAACAAGTTCGCATCGATAAGATCCGCACTGAAATAACAAGTTCACATCCACATTGGAATCACAGGGCAAGTTCCAAATAGCTAGGCTCAATTGTTAAATGGTATCAAGCCTTCTACCAAAATACTCGTTGAAAATTGTCTGCACAAAGATATAATGCAAACCTGATACATGGCACTTTATTAACCAATTAATCAATATGGTAAATAATGGTATAAGCTGGTGTTTTAGAAAATATTATAATCAAGTTTGTTCATGTGTCCCATAGACATAATTGTGAGAGTAACCTCGGGCTGGAGTGGAGGCCGTTAGGTAAAAACCCTCTCTCCAAAGTGGCAACTCTATAAGTTCAAAATTGCAAGTAAAGATCATCTGAGGTTAAAGTCCACATCCACTCTATGACCAATAATTGTTGTGTTGTTGATTAGTACTGGCTAACGACATGAAAGAATTTCTGAAAGATGAATTTAACTGAAGATCCTTTGTTATTTCCAATAGGAAAACCAGAGAAAGGAATGACTACAAGAAGAAACCCCCAGGGATATTCGAGTAATCCAGCACACTCCACAATTCCCAACTAATTTCCTGCCTTTCTCTATTTTCCTCCCCTATTTATAGCATCAAGGTAGTTATTACCCTGTTAAGGTAAATTCTAACTAACTTGAAAGCTAGTTATTACCATGCCAGTTGTTCATGAAACTATATGATCATCAAGATAAAGTCCTCAAAGAGAGACTCAAAAGAGAAACACTAATCTCACAAGAATATGAAATTCCTCCATATGACATAGAGTGTGTAATATGAGCTCATACACCTATTTATTGAGGGAAGTTGGTGCCACCAACTGTGGTCCTAAGATGGAAACCAAATGGCCCAAAAGGTGTCTCTCCTAAATCCTACTACTAATTGGGCCAAAGTACAAGCACTCAAAAGACAAATACAAGACTACAATCATAAAAGAAAAATAATAATTTTTCTAAGAATTTAATACTCAATACAGAAAAGCATAAATTCTGAGAATCCTCAAACCCTAAACTATAATCATCTTGTCTAAGCAAAGAAACTACTAAACTCTCTCAACTTTCTTTGCTCTAGACCTTGTCATAGGTCCTCCAAAACTCTCAAGAGTTTCCTATGTTCTTCCCAAAATAGCAAAACCAGAGGAAGGAATGACTACAAGAAGAAAACCCTGATATTTGAGTGATCCTGTAAACTCCACAATTTCCAACTAATTTCCTACTTTCTCTATTTTCCAACCCTTTTTATAGCATCAGGGTAGTTAATTCCCTGTAAACAAAAATCCTAACTAACTATGACAGCTAGGATTGTATTATGATGCAATTAACAAATCAATTACAACAAACAACTAACTCTCCTATTCACATTGAGGGTGCAGGGTTATTTTTCTCTGCATTCATCTTACATTTCCTCTCATATACCCTCGTAATAGGGGGTCGATTCTTATTAGTTGTTACCAGTCACAAATATGATATGCAAACTACTACCACATTTTCCAAATTATTCACTGAGCATTATAACAGATTACCATATCCTATAAAAGAGATTACTTTTGAAATATATACTTACAAAATCCTCAAGGGTAGAATTTGCCTTTTCCATGGAATCCAGCCTGACCATAGCTATGTTTTCATTACAGCAGGGCAACAAACTATGTTCTTTCATCTGATTGCCACTACGTAAAGCATTTCCGACAAGATTTTGTTGAAAACCTAAGTGAAAAGTGAAAATTCAAGAAACTTTCTTAAATATCATAAAATTAAAACATGCATGAAAACATATGAAGGAGCACTATGAGAAGTACTGTGTCAATATTGATGTGCAATGTGGTAAAGAAAGTAGTGGCAGCCATTTAATTCCAGCCCCCAGCAAGAGATAGTTACTAATTTGTCATATAATACCTATTTAACAGTGTGCTTCCAGTTCAGGGAACTGTGAGATGTAAGAAAAAAAAGTTCAACTATCTCTCAGCAAAACAAACCTGGATGATACTATAGGGTATGTTTAGATCAACTGTTAAGAATCAAGGGTTTTTTGAAAAAGAAAAATGAGAAATCGAAGATACTGAATGTTCTTTCTATTCTGATTAATTCACTGTACAAGCTCTGTTTATATACAGAGAGAGACTGACGAAAGACAGACAAGATCCCGAATATTTCGAGTCAACACTATCAGACAGGATCCCGGATAATCTGGGTCAACTATCAAATTTGGATAGCTGGCATGACTAACTGGCCAGACGATACAATTATGCATTTGATTCGACTTGGCAAACGGTGTTGTTATACAGACGATAGGTACAGACGATAGACGATACTGCATATCTTACAAACGATAGGTATCAGACTATACCGCATATCTCTAACAACCCCCGTCAAACTCAAGGTGGGTGAGAAGGATCAGCCTTTGCAAACACATTGAGTTTGGCCTTCATTGCTGCAAAGTGTTGAGGCGAGAGAGGTTTGGTGAAGATATCAGCCAGTTGATCCTGACCAGGAATGTGATAAACAAGCAAGGACTTGTTTTGAACTTTCTCTCGAACGAAAAAGATGTCCAATTCCATATGTTTTGTTCTGGTGTGCAAAACAGAGTTGTGAGTTAAGGCCACAGCTCCCATGTTATCACATCACAATATATCGTAGGAACTTGGAAAAGAATCTTTAACTCCTTGACGAGAGATTGAATCCAAAGAAGATCAGCAGTAGTGTTGGCCAAGCTTCTATATTCTGCTTCAGTGCTTGACCGTGTGACAATCGTCTTCCTCTTGGAGCTCCAAGACATTAAGTTGGGTCCAAAGAAAACACATGAACCAGACGTGAAACGTCTATCGTCCGGATCCGAACCTCAATCAGCATCACAGTAGGCAGTCAAGGGTACAGCAGCTTTAGAATTGCAGGGCTTGAGAAGCAGACCATGAGAGCTAGTACCTTTGAGGTATCTTAAGATGCGTTTGACAGCCTTCCAATGAATATCCAGAGGCTGGCTCATGAACTGACAGACTTTGTTGACAGCATAGCTAATTTTAGGTCTGGTGAGAGTGGCATATTGCAATGCGCCAACAACAGACTTGTAGTTGGTTGGATCAGCATATAGGTCAGTACCATGTTTGCTGAGTTTTGCTCCACTAAGCATAGGCGTAGATTGCCCTGTTGCATTGGTCATATTTGTCTTGTCAAGAAGATCTCCTATGTATTTAGATTGTGATAGGAGAAGAGACTCATCTTGCAGATGTTGAACTTGAACTCCAAGGAAGTAATCCAACGTACCTAGTTGTTTGAGTGAAAACTCGGTATTGAGCTGGGTGACAATTTGCTGAATGAGAGGTAAGGAACTGCTAGTGATGATAATATAATCAACATAGACCAAGATGTATATGCAACAAGAAGCTGTACTGTAGACAAATAAAGATGGATCACATCAACTGGCCTTGAAGCTAAATCGTAGCAGAGCCCCTTTTAACTTGTCAAACCAAGCTCGGGGAGCATGTTTGAGACCATAGAGAGCTTTGTTGAGTTTGCGGACTAAGGTTCGATCTTCAGTTTGAAACCCCAGTGGCTGGTCCATGTAGACATCTTCATCAACTGTGCCATTCAGGAAGGCATTGTTGACATCAAGTTGATGAATATGCCAACGTTTGGTGACAGCTAATGACAAAATGAGACGGATAGTGATTGGCTTCACAATAGGAGAAAAGGTTTCTGAATAGTCAAAACCTTGAATCTGATTGTACCCTTTGGCCACTAACCTAGCTTTGTATCTGTCAACAGTGTCATCAGCCTTGTGCTTGATCCTGAACACCCACTTCCAACCTATTGGTTTTCTGTTAGGTGGTAAGGCATCAAACTCAGCCTGCATAACCTGCTTCCAGAGGGGATCTTGAAGAGCTTTCTTGTAGGAGGTTGGTTCAACCTGAGTTAGAAGAAGTTGTGGCTGAATAGTGCCAGTCTTCGAACGAGTTTGCATAATGTGAGCGTTGACTGGATGAGGCAGAACTGAGGATGCCGGGGGCCCAGTAATCCCAGATTTGGATCTAGTTTGCATGACATGAGTGTTGACTGGTGTTTGCTGATTACCAGACGATGCTATAACATCAGACGATCGATGAGCGGCAGAAGATGCTGCAGCACGAGACGATGTAGGAACAACAGACGATGAAGGAACTGCAGATGGTTCAGGAACATCAGACGATGCTGCAACTGGATGAACAGATAGAGAATGCTGCTGCCCTTGATGCGGAGTTACAAAATACCTTGGAATAAAAGATGTTAGAGAAGACCCCTCCATGGTGTAGAAGGAGTTGAAAATATCTCTGTATGGGTACTTGTATTCATTGAAAATAACATCATTTGACACAAAATTTCCCACTGGCATCTAAACATTTATAACCTTTGTGGGCAAGGGAATAACCAAGGAAGACACACTCCCGAGACCTGAACTTAATTTTAGAGACATTGTAAGGACGGAGAAAGGGATAGCATGCACACCCAAAGGCCTTCAAGAACTTGTAATTTGGGTGAACACTGTGAAACTTATAGTAAGGGATAACATTGCCTAAGACAGATGTAGGCAATCTGTTTATGAGAAAGGTAGCTGTTAAAAAAGCATGATCCCAGTACTAATGGGGAATTTTGGCTTGAGCAAGCAAAGAGAGACCAGTTTCAACCACATGTCTGTGCTTGCGTTCCACACTACCATTTTGATGATGTATGTGGGGGCAAGTCAGACGATGAACAATTCCAGATTGAGCAAAATGAGAACTCAAATGAGGGGTTTAAATTCAGTGCCTCCATCAGTTTGAACAGCTTTAACTTTCAGATTTAATTGCAATTCAATCATTGCTTGAAATTGAAGAAAAGTGGTAGAGGTTTCTGATTTCTTTCCTAAAGGAAAAATCCATTTATATCGTGTGTATGTATCAACACAAGTTAGAAAATAAGAATAGCCAGCAGAATAATCAATTGAAGCTGGTCCCCATAAATCATAAAATACAAGTTCAAAAGGTTGAGAATAAATTGTATTAGATTGAGAAGAAGGTAATCTATGAGATTTACTCAAACAACAGGCACTACAAACACGAGAAATAGCTCGAGAAAGAACTGAAATATTACATTTAGTCAGAAAATAATGTAAAATCTCATGAGTAGGATGACCGAGGCGATAACGCCAAAGGTCATAGGAGGTGGGTCCTACGAGTGAGCTACTAATGCTTGTGGTTACATGTGTTTTAGGTAAAGTAAATGAGGAGGAAGTGGAAGGTGACATGACAGAAGACTTGTTCTTGATGAACTTGGAAGCATGCATGCCATCAAAATAGTAAAGACCATCATCCCCAACAGTCCATTGAAGAAGAATTTCACCATTGGCCTGAGATTTGACAAGACAATGGGCATGATCAAACTCAAATTTAACATGATTATATCTAGCAAACCTACTAACACTGACAAAATTTTTAGTGATTGAGGGAACAAGCAACAAATCACTAAAAAAAAGAGTAGCATGTGTTTGACAAGGTGACTTAAAAGAAAATGTATCAACAGATTGGATAGGCAAACCTTGACTATTGCCCATGAGGATGTGATCATTCTCTTGAAGGGGTGTAGGATTGGAGAAGACAGTAGCATCATGGGTGACATTGTGAGTTGCAACAGTGTCTGGTAACCAGTTCCCTGCACTTGGTCCTGCAGATGCAGTGAGCAGAGCTTGTCCCATCGTCTGCTGTGAAAACAATTGGCTTGTTGGTCGCTGTGCAAAGTGAGAAGGACCAATCGTCTGCTGGGGAGACTGAAACACAGGTGCAGACATCGTTTGCTGGTGAAAACCATTGACATATCCAGCAAACGGAGGATAAGTAATTCCTGAAGGATATTCACGTGGATCAGTCTTCGGACCAGCATTGGGAAAAAGTAATTGGAAGGGCCCAGTTATTTGAAGATTATAAAAGGGTGGAGGACCAAGTCCTGCTTGTTGAAATAAAAAGAGGTGGTGCAAAGCCTTCAAATGTACCAGCATGATGTGGAACTTGATTAAACTGGCCACCATATGGTGAAGAGTCAACCATTCCTGGAAAATTGGCAGACGATACGCGGTGATAGCAAGTGTTGGCTTCATGACCCCACTTGTAACAGATCTGACACTGAACAGAGGAGTGTCTACCACGTCCATGCCCATGGCCACCAAAGCGACCACCAGGACCACAATAATCACCAAACGAGCCATAGTTCTGGGTTGACTCAGAGAAACCCGGATTCACAGAGGGTATCATCAGTGGTGTGCATGGCACGATTCTGGGCAGGTGAACCATAATCATAGTTGGCTTGAGAAGACTGCTGGTTCAGTATTGGTGAGTCTATCGTCTGCGCAGGAGACAGTGATGATGTATGTGTGAGCAGAGTAAACGGTGGATTGTCAAGAAGCTGACGCTTGCGAGAGCGAAGAATTTAGGCCTCATGAGCAATAAGCATTGCTTCTGTTTGAGAGACAGAGCATGACACCTCCTGATTGCTGACAAGGGGCATAAGGGAGCTATACTCATCCGATAATCCATCAAAGATAGCTTTAATGTGATCTCGATATGAAACAGGATCACCGATGGAGATGAGAGCATTGACAATTGTCTTAATGCGTTTAAGATAGTTGGAGAGAGATTTCGCCCCTTTGACAATGGTGTGAAACTCTGAGCGAAGAGTTGCGGATTGTGCTAGAGAATGTACATTGAAGAAGTCATGAACTTCTTGCCAGATCTGCCAGGACTATTTGCAGTTAACAACCGTAGGCAGAACAACAGACGATAGGGAAGAAAGCAACCAAGTGAACAGTGCTGAATCCTGTTTAATCCAGGTTGTGTAAAGAGGATTCTCAACAGACTTTCCACGATCAGCATCAGGCAAAAAATGAGGTGGGATTGTTGGATTCACAAGAAACTTTTCCAAACTATGTTGTCGAACAACACCTACAACGTGTTGTACTTAGGAACGAAAATTTATTTCATCAAGTTTGATTGAAACAATATGTGAAAAGAAAAGCAAAGACGAAGTCTGAGCTTCTGCCATAGCGGAAAGCAAAAACCAAGATCACAGAACGAGATCAGCTCTTGATACCATGTTAAGAACCAAGAGTTCTTTGAAGAACAAAAATGAGAAATCGAAGATACTGAATGTTTTTTCTATTCTGATTAATTCACTGTACAAGCTCTATTTATATACAGAGAGAGACTAACGGAAAATAGACAAAATCCCGAATATTCCGGGTCAACACTATCAGACAGGATCTCGGATAATCCGGGTCAACTATGACATTTGGACAGCTGGCATGACTAACTGGTCAGACGATACAATTCTGCATTCGATTCGACTTGGCAGACGGTGCTGCCATACAGACAATAGAATGTTGCCCTATACAGACAATAGGTACAGATGATAGACGATACTGCATATCATACAGACGATACTGCATATCTTTAACATCAACGATTGGGAGCTTCCAACTCCTTTATGGGGTTCTCATTCGTGATATTCTAGGAAAAAATACTATGTTTGGTTGTTTTTGAGTAAATGTGATTTTGTTTCTAAATGCACAATAGCGTAAAAAATATAACTTAGCATCAAGTTGAAAATTTCATAATTAACTTTACTGGAAACTTACTCTGAAATATAAGTTTTCATTTGGCAAATTATTTCACTTCAAACTCAATTTAAGCTATCAATTTTGTGAAACAAGGTTAATCCAAAATCAAGTTTTCAAACATACATCGAAACACACACTGCATCTATATGACCTAAGGGTATATGCTGGGATGATGGAGAAAGGGGAAAAGTAATGGTGCGTTTGGTTTTCTTTTCATTCAGTTGACATGTTTTTTCACAAATAGTTACAAAATTGTCAAGATTACAAAAGGAGTACATTTTCATATGATCCTCCAAACCCCTCCTTCATTCATTTTTATGAAAGTTCCAAAGTTCTCCCAATTCCTTCCCTTCCCTTCATTTTTAGTTAAAACAATTCTAAACATTAAGTTAGGTTTGGTTTTCTGTTTGCTTAGAGCACATGCATCAATGGAGAAGCCAGATTTTGTCACATTGACTCAAAGGCGTTGAACTCAACCGAAAAACAGACATACACTTAAACTCACCTACTTCTACAGTTCTACTCGCATATTCCTTTACCAATCCATCTTTTGACCAGGAGCCAAACAGCAAGAAATATACACGGCAATGATTTGCAGAGACAGAATATTGAAGAAACACAGAAATAGTAAACCACAATTTCATGATTGGCTCTGACATGAAAAATTACCACTATTCTCTTGTTCGGTGACAAGGTGTTGATGCGCATCCTCGAGGAACGAAGATGAGAGCTGCAAAACGGAAAACTCAGAAATTTGGGCAAATGCATAGAGAGGGAGGGGGAGAGAGATGAAATGAGGAAGAGGAAGAGGAACTCACTCTAGGCATGAGCTCAGAAACCAAGCGGCACTTGTCGTCCATGGCAAGTTCTCCGCCGCACGGTTCGATCAAGAAGAGCATGAGATTAGCGAGGAAGCGGTTGGAATGGTAGTCGGAGCTTGAAACTGAAACGCCCCGTGATTCCATGAATTCCACCGTCCTCTGTACTTTCTCAAGTTTCCGTAACTCTTCCATTCTCCCACGCCACCGTGACGACCACCGTGTTTGCCTATTTGGTGATTTTACTTGGCCCAACGACGCGAAACATAGAACAAGCTAGAAGTACGGCTCGTTATATATGTGAAAAATAAATTAATTTCTTTTTACTTAAACCAAACCAATTTTTTTTTTTTTTTTGGTAAAAAGGGAAGAATAAAAAACTATGAAAAAACTAAGGAAGCACGTCAAGGCATAAGGCCTAGATGACATAAGAAGGAGGTAGCCTCCAAACAAGACGCGACGAGCAATACCCTGGATATTCTAAATAATTATATAATTATTTAATTATTTCAACATATATTTTGAACACTTTTACGCGTAAGCTTATGCCATGAGCAGGAATTAGAAATTCTGAATATTTGTATGACGATACATGCATGATTTCAAGAAGTTTCACTATAAGGTTGATGTGTTTTGGGTCCGGAGTCTGGAAAAGTTTCCAACACGCAGTAAGGGTTCAGCAGTGTTCCGGCCGGCTCTTCAGACATACGACCCAATGACGTAGCAGCTGACCCACTAGGGATGCCCTTAAGCATATACCCAAGAGGCAGAATGCACGACATGGCTAAGGGACAAGCGCTTCCGGCTTAGTGGTACTTTATCCGACCGACCTGGACGGCCGAAGGGAAAGTGCTTCACAGGCCGCTCGGCCTACAGCCACTCCCACTCGGAAGCCTCACGTATGAGATTCCCCAACACTTGCAGAGACACCTCTGGCGCCTATCGTCTCACTCGAGACTTCTAACTTTTACTTATACTTTGGACTTCTACTTCTTCTACGCTTCTTACTTACTCCTTACATTACAAGTTTGCTATGTATTCTTACATGTTTGAGCTGAGCTCTTGGATGTTCTCAGGGCTTTCTTACTGACTTGAGCGTCGGAGTGTTTTCTACAGGTCCCCTCTGACGCATTGGACTTGGAGACTCCACCTCACTCACACCATAGCACAGTAAGCACCGCCACAGCCTCACAAGAGCACCACCACCATCCAAGATTCATGCAGAACACTTGGTGTCGTTTATGGGGGACAATTCGACAATTCAACATCGTTCTTTCTCTTCACAAAAGTAGAAGCTCACAACGATTCTGGATCGTTTTCTTTCTACAATCAAACACAATTTTGTTAGCATTCTTCCTCAGGAATTACAAATGGCTCTAAAACTGTCAAGTTACAAGAATCCAGGGGAAAATCAGGTAATGATCACCAATCACAGGTCGATATGGAGAAGTGATTCTCTCCTTAGTGGAAAGTCTGGTGGCGTGTGTCTTCAAGCCTTTTTGCAAGAGAATCCGTGATTTCAAAATGCCTCAAGGGATGATCAAACTGCTTGATATGGAGACATTTTCTAAGCGGAAGGATCCAAAAGAGCATCTGGAATGCTTCGAGAATTGGATTGATGCAGTGCACATTAACGAAACACAAGAGGTTGATGCCATGAAGTGCAGGTTGTTTTTAACAACATTGAAAGGAGAATCTCTCTAGTTGTTTCAAAGCCTCCCTGCGTTCATAATTTTGCAATGGCTTGATTTCAACCACTCCTTCCACAGCGCGTCCAAGGATAGAGCGAATGGGAAAAGGAAATTGGCGGAAGTTGATCATATGATCACAAACTCTCCCAGCGCAGTGAAACAATACAATGGAGAGAAATTGCAGGAGTTTCTCGAGCGTTTTACCAGGAGGAGATTCTCCCATTGGAGCTAATAGAGGAGAAACACTTGATCCTGGTACAGTTGGTAGTGCTTCCAGGAAGTTCATTCAGTGAATCCCTTATCCTTCAACCTCCAAGTAGCTGGAGGGAGCTTGAGGAAAGGGCTGCAGAGTACCAAAGAACTTGCGACTTACACAATCACCTGTACAACGACAATCGTGGCTATGATGCGAAGCGCGGTGCTGAGATAGGATGCATCCTCAAAGAACTCAATAATGAGAAGGAATGGAAACATTCCTCTCAGGGCGGAATTATACCTAGTGCGCGGAACGCGCGACTAGAAGGGGCAAACTCGTGGCCTTAGGGAACGTTGATCCCTGTGAGAACCCTGGAAGCGAGCATTTACCTGCCGAGCGGGAGGGACATGAAAAAAGGCGTGAGGAGGAAAAAATAATTAAACTCTAGGCTCCGCGAGCCTGAGCGCCAAGGGGTGACTTCACCTTGGAGATACCGTCTGAGGTTGACAATGAAATGTTCAAAATTCTCCTAGTTGATCCAGGAAGCTTGATGAGTTTTATGTCTTTCAGGTGCTTCATTCGGCTGGGATATGAGGCAAGAGACTTGACTCCCCTAATGAACAATTCCGCTGGCTTTAGAGGCCACAAAATAGCACCGGTCGGGCTCAAAACGTTCTTCGTCACAGTGGGGCGAGGAAGAAAGAGCGAAACCATCAAGGAACAATTTTTGGTCATGGTGCATCTCCCTAAAGCTAACATAATTCTTGGCTGACTGGCTCTCTTCTTGTTACAGGCCATAATTTCCGTTCCGGATGGTATGTTTATCTTCCGGGTGGAAGATGGGATAATGGAGACCATAGTAGAATCAGGCAGGGAAACGTCAGGATGAGGGCGCTCAACTAAAATGTTGTTCTGTGAATCGACATGCAACATTTTTGTGGCAATAGTATATATCAAAGTCGGGGTCATCTTTCCCTATCACATATTTCCTTTTTCCATTTGACTTAATTTCACTGCCTTGCTCCTTTTTTTTTTATAATTGTTGTCTGATATTTTACCTCTTTAGGATTCACTTTTTCTGGCCAACTTTCCCTAAGGTATCTTTATGATTTTCAGCCGCTATACCATATTCCTTTGTTGGATTGCTTTAATGGGGTGATCGGAATTGTTCCCCTTTGAACGGACTATTCAGTTTCCCCTATTTGATTTACTTTTTCCGAGCAGCTTGCGGAGAAACTAGTAGGGTCATATCCTTGAGAACGGGTACTTGTACCTGCCTTTTATCGTCGCTGCTCTTCTTTGCGCTTTTCACAGAATGAATGAATTTTCATCATATTCGTTATTTAGTTAGATCATTTTGTTTCTTCAAAAGATCATATATATAAATTGATGGACGCTAATTCATTTATCTTTAAACGATATCACCTTTGCGTTTTTCCATCGTTGTTGTCGATCTTCAATCCTTTATGTCGATTACTTTTGCTGGGCAGCTCTTCCACGAGCCGACTAGGATCGTATCCCTGAAAAAGGGTTACTTGCACCCGCCGCTCAGTTTGAACGAGTCCGTATCCATGAAAAGCGTTACTTGTGCTCTTTTCCCTCATGCTCCTCAAGACGGTCGGGATTGTATCCCTGAAAAGGGTTACTTACACCCGCCGCTAAGGTTGAATAAGGTTGTATCCCTGAAAAGGGTTACTTATGCTCGTGGCCGAGTGGACCGTATCCGTTAAAAGGGTTACAATTTGTGGCACAGTACTGTCTTACAAATGCTTAGACTTACTTTTTTGACATGATCCGATCGGGAGTTCCTCTGCTCAGAATCTTTTTCCCTCAGAGTTTCCGCAGCCAATGGCATAGCAAAATCTGATTCTCTTTTCGATGGAACCTCCTTTAATGGTGTTTAAACTCACATTGTAGCAGTTTCTAGCAACTTCTTGACTTTCCTGCACCGAAACCATATCTCCATGCTTGTTGAAAAATTTCAGCATCATATACTGGGTTGAGATCAGAGCCCCCATATCATTCAAAGACGTGCATCCCAACAAGATGTTGTATGCGGACGGATAGTCCACCGCAAGAAACTTGACTTAGATAGTCTTGCTCAACTTTCCTTTTCTGAGAGTCATTCTAGCCTCAATGTATCCTTTCGAAGAGTCATCCTTGCCTGCTTGACGAGGCGCAAATTAAATATTTTCATGCTTCCTTGGGGATTGGTTCTTACCCGATCAGTAAGACTCTCTGGAAGCTGTACTTCACGGTCGTCTTTTGTAATCATTCCAACCGACCATATCAGCATCCTTGTACACAAAATTCTTCAACTTTCCCTCTCTGATGAGTTTCTGAATTACATCCCTCAGATGTATACAATCATCAGTGTTGTGTCCATGGTTTTCATGGTAAGAACAAAACATTTTCATGTCTAGATATTTATTGCATTTTCTCATCAGCGTAGGATGAGGCATGTTGGCGAAGACAGGATGCGCCACTTCTTTGTAAATTCGAGCGGGAATGGTGTTGAGAATTAAGTAGTTTTCATACTTTTTCCATATCTCTTCACATAACTATTCTTGTCGCCTCCTCTACGTTCATACTCTTGTTCCTTTTTCCCCGGATTTTTACTTTTTTGTAGCTCATCCTTTAATTCGCTTTTTCCAGCCAGGCTATCCTCCATGTTGACATACTTTGCCGATCGTCTTCTGAATTCATCCATGTCAATTGGTGGTGACTTTGGCAATTAAGTATGGAATGGCGTTCCAACTCGGATAGCTTCACAAGCCAAGTGCAACTTCACATTCTCAGCCAAATTCGGCACCAGCTTAGCTTCCTTGTAGAATTTTTTTATGAAATCCCTCAATAATTCACCTTTCAACCTTTCACTTGCCTCATCATGCCAAGAGTGTGACATGTATTTGGTAATCCCTTACTCGTTATGAAATGATGCACAAACAATTGCTACAGTTCCTTCCAGCTCTATATCGAGTTTGGAGCCAATGACTGGAACCAACGTAGAGCCGCTTTCCTCAATGTCAGAGGAAAAATCCTGCACATCAGCGCAACGGTTGCTCCAAGGAATGTCACTACTGTGACAAATGTATCCAAGTGTTTTGTTTAATCGGTTTTTCCAACATAAGGCGCAATGCCGGCCGGTTTCTTGAAATCCTTTGGTATTTTAATATTCATGATTTTTGCACAGAACAAAGTCGGTAACCTTACGTTGACTCCTTCCTTCGAAATTGATTCTCCCTTAAAATCCCTTTTCTCCTTCATGCGCATGACTGAGCACAGGTTCTTGAGGTTTCTTTACTCTTTCTTGTCATCTTTCATGATTTGGAGAATTAACAACATGCCTACCGACAGATTGATGCTACAAGTCATGGAGAGATCTTTCTAGTTCATGAATCCTTTGTTCCATGTTTCACAAGAGTTCCTTCGCATTTTTTCGTGTTTGATGCTCTAGAATCCGTCGTTGGGAGGTTTCCTCCTACTGCCAAGGTTCCCTCTGGTTTGGAGTGCGTCACAGTGGTGACGTAACTCTTTGTGAATTGTTCTCCTACACTATCATTCCTTTGTATTCACTTCCTGCTGCCATCATGTTTGCACCATCACGAAGCTTCGAAGAATTGCAAATTGCTAGTTTTGTAGTAGAGAATGGCCTTTGAGTAGAATGAGAAAACAACATAGAGTCGCTGTGAGCTTTTCGATCAAAACAGAGAATGAACTATGTAGAATCGTTGAATCTTTCCGACGGACGGTGCCAAAATGTTCGTGTATGAATCTTGGACAAGGGTGCTCTCGGCGGAGCAGTGGCGGAGCTCAGTCTTGCTCTGTCATGATTGAGGTGGAGCCTCCAGCGAAAGTCAGTGTTGAAGCAATGAGAGCATCTAAGAGCTCAACTCAAACATGTAAGAATGCATAACAAACTCGTAATGTAAGTAATGAGTGAGAAGCTCCTAGAGGAAACAACGGAACCTGTATTTATAGGCGCCTGAGGCACTTTTCAAGTGTTGGGGAAGCTCTTAAGTGAGGCTTCCGAGCGGGAATGGCTGTTAGCCGATCGGCTATGTAGGACTTCCCTCGGCCTTTTTTCGAGCTTGTCGGATGAAGGGCCACAAATCCAGGAGGGCTCATCCCTAGCCCAAGTCGTGTAGGCTTCCTCTAGGTGTATGTTGAAGAGCATCTCTAGTGGGCCAGCTGCTACGTCGTCGCGTCGTATGGCTGAAGAGCTGACTGAAACAAGGGAGTTTCATATATATGTTTTTATCTAGTGGGCCATACAGAAAAGATGTAACAACGTCCGCTAAGCGCAAATCAAGCTTTTCACGTACTGCCAGACTAATCGAAAAGTAGTTAAATCCACATGTGAGTATGTTTCTTCCAAATCAATCCCAGGGTTTTGTGAGAAACCTTGGGCAACAAGTCGTGCCTTATATCTCACAATTTCAACGTTTTCATTTATTATTCGTACAAAAACTCATTTATATCCAACTGGATTTACACCTTCAAGTGTGTGGCCTACATGCCTAAAAACGCTTCTTTTTTCAAGTGATTTTAATTCAGTCTCGATTGCTTCTTTCCATTTTGGCCAATCATTTCTTTGTTTCTTTAACAGACTTTGGTTCATGGTCATCATTATCATTTATCACATCTAGTGTTGTGTTATGTGCGAAAATATCGTCAATGTTGACTTTGTTTCAGTCCCATCTGACTCTGTTCATAACATAATTAATTGAGATCTCTTCATTCATAGAGATTTCAGGTACCTTAGTTTCTTTTGAAACTTTATTTTCAATTATGTCTTGTTTCTCTTCCTGAGCTATCACATCCTCATTTATGTCATCTTGATTCTTAGCCCCTTTTCTTTTTTGAGGTTTTTATCTTTGGAACATGCTGGCCTGCCACACTTCATGCATGTATCTAACTTATTTGTAGCACTAGATTGTTTAATAAGGACATCAAGTTTCAATGGAGCATTAGCAGTTGGTACATATGACTCTTTTTGGATCAACAAATGCATCTAGCAATTGGTTGGCTAATATTTGCAAATGAATTATCTTTTGAACTTCGAGGATCAAAATGAGATAATGGTAATTCATTCCATATAATTTCTTTTCCCAGCTGCTTATTCTCTCCCCCTAATATGAGGAAGTCGGATTCATCAAACTGACAATCAGCAAATTGGGTTGTGAATAGGTCACCTGTAAAATGGTTCAAGGCATTTTATAATAGAAGGAGATTCATACCCAACATATATCCCCAATATTCTTTGAGGACCCATATTTGCCCAATGTTGTGGAAAAATTAGAATAGATACCGCACATGCAAAAGTTCTTAGATGGAAAATATTAGGTTCCTGGCCATGAACCAATTGCACTGGGGAGTGTTGATTATAGCTCGTCGGTCTGATATAAATTAATGTGGCAGCATGTAATACTACATGTCCCCAAGCAGTGTTTGGAAGTTTTGACCTCATAAGAAATGGTCTTGTGATTAGCTGTAAACATTTAATGAATAGTTCTGCAAGTCCATTATGTGTATGAACATGTGCTATTGGATGTTCAACATCAATTCCAATTGATATGCAATAATCATTTAAAGTTTGAGAGGTACATTCACCAGCATTATCAAGGTGTATATTCTTGATTGGATAATCAGGAAAATGTTCTCGTAATCTAATCAATTGAGAAAATAATCTTGCAAAAGCCAAGTTATGAGAAGACAATAGAGATAAATGTGACCATCTTGTTCATGCGTCAATTAAAATCATAAAATATCTAAACGGTCCACATGGTGGGTGTATTGGTCCACAAATATCACCTTGTATTCGTTCCAAAAATATAGGTAATTCTCGCCCAAGTTTTGCCAATGATCGTCAGATAATCAACTTTCCTTGGGAACAAGAAGAACATGTGAATTTGTTAGATTGAAGATTTTTCTAGTTCTTCAATGGGTGCTCACATGAATTTGCAATTGTTTTTTCATCATTATTGATCTGGGATGATCTAACCGATCATGCCAAATAGAAAAATCTGTACACTTCTAGTTTCCGATGGAATTTATTTCAATTATACTAATGCTTGTGTAGTATAAACCAGAAGAGAATGTAGATA
The DNA here is from genome assembly GCA_030819835.1 of Acmispon strigosus. Lineage (NCBI taxonomy): Eukaryota > Viridiplantae > Streptophyta > Magnoliopsida > Fabales > Fabaceae > Acmispon > Acmispon strigosus. The sequence goes on along the minus strand of JAUAMA010000007.1, from coordinate 16,400,071 downwards.
ATTTTTTAAGTGTGCATTTTCTCCCTGAAATTACTCTTTGTGATACAAATATATTCCACATTTTCTATATTCATTGTCTCAATGTGGTTTCCATTTTAACGTATATCTTTGAAACTTTATAAGTTTCTATGAGCTTTAGAGGAATATATAATGCATTGTCAATATTCACTTGTGTTCCTCTAGGCAACAATAGTTTGGCTCTTCTGGAGCCCTCAATCATTTTTGTAGTACCAGATATAGTACGAACATTTGCTTCTTGCACTACCAATGAAGAGAAATAAAACTTATCCTTGAGTATCGTGTGTGTTGATGCACAATCAACGAGACAAATATCTTCACCATTTGTCGTGGTGTCATTAGCAGGAACATCCATTCTTGATAAAAGAAAAAAAACTATCAGGAAAAATACCACTCGAGAGGATGTAATAAAAATTAACGTTCAAATAAATAACCACTCAATTGCTTAAAGGAAATGCAACAACAAATATAAGGTTCGTAGGAAAATAAAAACAAAAACAAAATAAGAACAAAAACGAAAAACAAAGCAAAAACAAGAAACTTATTTCTAAACACTCACATCACCAATCAAGTGATCAATCCTACCTCAGGACCAGCAAAGAAATCAACAACGTCTAAATGAGTGAGATAATCATCACCGACACCATTTTCTTCAATGAGGTTTGTTTCTACATTTCCCCCTTACTCTTAATGTTCTCTTGATAGAGGTGGACAAGATTCTTCCGCGTACAACAAGCACGTGACCGATGTCCTTTACTTTCACAATTATAACACGTGGTGTAAGATTCAGATTAATTAAGAGATATCTTAATTAATTATTTAATTAATAATTATGATGTATTAAATGATGTTTAAGCGTGTTTGACATATTTAATTACTCGAGCCTTATAAGGAACAGAGTAATCGTATTATTTAATACGATGAGGTTTGGTGAACGACTCCAATAGATTTGGTCGCGGTTTAGAAACATTTGGAAAGCAAAGATTCGCATTAGAACATCATATAAACCGCGAATAATTACTCGAGCGGAAAATTGAAGACAACAATATTTTTATGGTGATGTGTAATTAATTTCACATGTTTAAATTTTTACTGCGTGTAAAAAGGGCAAACGATACCTCAAGAGGGGCATGAGTCTGTGTCACAACTAAACGTGACGTAGTAGATTTAATTATCGAGATGGAAATATTTCAGAGCGGAAATTATTTCGGTTCGTAAACGAAACAGTTACGATGGCGAATACTATATATATAAATATACATATAAATATACATACATATATATATATATATATATATATATATATATAAATATATGGGATGTATCATATGAGAAAGATGTTTTTATATGAGATCGTAAGAATAAATCACAACCGTTTGATGTAATCAGTTATGACACTGAATACTATATGTATATGTATATGTATATGTATATAATATACATGACATTTTTAAGTGGTCATGTGACCATTAAATTGTTTTAATCTTGACCATTCATGATTAGATCTAACGGTCGTGATTTATTCTTAGGTTCTCATATAAAAACATCTTTCTCATATGATACATACCCATACATATAGTAGTGTATATTATTTTCCTTAACCCGGATTTATTAGTAGCTTCACAATAGTGGAATTGGATGACAAGGATTTCTTATGTCATGTAACTAGAATCCAAGGGGAAAATTAATTGATGAAAGCGACGTATTGACTTATTTGACTCATGATTAAGTAGGATTAGGAGAAGAAAATCACCTTTAACTTTTCCTTGATATTAATCAAATAGCTTAGGGAGGTTAAACACAAGTTTTAGCCTTGTGTTTTGCAGCTAAATAAGATGATGATGATGTCATTAACTTCTTGGACAAATTGTTGACTAGGAAGAAGACAAGAATGTCATTAGTGGAGAAAGGGACATGTTGTAGGGTTAGGAGATGATGACTGGATTTTGTATGATCATTTTAGTGTCTTTTTATTTTATTTTATTTTATTTTTATTGAGTCTCATATAGTTTTTATTTTATTTTGTAAGAATTTTCACTTTAATTTTGCATTTGCATATAGTTTAGCAACTTTTGTGTTTTTAGTCCTTTTAGTTTTGTTTTATTGCATTTTTAGTCCTTGTTAGAGATTTTGGTCAATTAAGGAACATTTGTGGGGATCTTGATGCAAATAAAGGAAGAATTGTGGCTGAAAATAAATGAAGAGGAAACATCAATTACTTTTGTTGTTTAAAACATGTGGGAAATAGGAATTGAAGGAAGAATTGATATACCTCAGCTATATCAAAGACAAAGAAGTGGCCACATGATGAGCATTTATGGTAATCAAGAGCCATCAAGAAAGAAGAGAAGAGAGGCAAGACATTGAAGCATCAGACGTGTCCAACGCCTAAGCGTTGGGAAGCCAACGCTCATGCATTGGCTCCCTGACTTGGAATCCAGAAATTTGTGTAATTCCAACGCTCACGCGTTGGAGGGCTAATGCTCATGCGTTGAGCCCCTGACTTCTGCCCAGTTTTAATTTAATTCCAATGCCTAAGCGTTGGAAGGGCCAACGCTTATGCGTTGACCCCCTGTTTGGCCACGTTTGGTGGCACTTAAACCTAACGCCTGAGCGTTGGGGCGCAGTCAGAAAAGTCTATAAATAGACTTCTTGTTTATTTTGTAATTACACTTGGAAAAACACTTAGATACCAAAAGATACTTTGTACTACTCTTGTTCTGAGCATTGCCTGAGGTGCGGGAAGCCAATTCTTGAGCTCTCAATTCAGGTTCTTATTATGTTTCCCTTAGCCATGCTTGGCTAAGTTTTCTAGTATCTTGGGTTGTAGTGAATTTGCTTTTTAACTATGTTTTAGGTTTTTGTTTTCATTATATGAAAAAAGGTTTATGTTCTTAGTTTCTATTCCATGCTTAATATTTATCTTGCTGTATACAAGTGTTTATGCCTAATTCTTATGCAATGGTAGTTGTTAGGAATTGGGGGAAATGGGAATAGAATGAACAATTGTATGCCACTTAGGTATAAGGGTAAAGATTGTTAGTGTTGGCATGAACTCAGAATTTAATCTTCAATTGGATTAACTAATCACTAAGGCATTAGGCTTAGTAATAGAATTGGAAGTTCTTCTTGCATAAGGAATTAACAAGTAGAAACCCTAGGCTAAATCACCTAAGAACATGTGCTGAAATTCATATATAGAATTGATTCCGATAGCTTAAGGTAGAAATAGTGAAGCTCAACCCAAGTACTCATTGTATCAAATAGTTTTATCTTGTTCTTTTTGCTGTTCATTGGTTCCTAAAAACAACCAAAAATCAAAACCTTTTATACTTTTTTTTAGCTATGAACAATTGATTCGGGGTCTTGTAATTCAACCTATCCCTGTGGGTTCGACGTCTTTTATATTACACGATATCCTCCGTGCACTTGCGGACTGGCTATCAAGTTTTTGGCGTCGCTGCTGGGGATAGGTTTCTGTTTTTAAGACTTTCTTTTGATTGTTTGGAGCTTTTTATCACTAATTGTTTACTAGGCAATTTGAGCTGTCATGATCTCAAGGGAAGACCCCTTGGAAACCATAATCATGGAGGGGTTGGATTTGTTGATTTGGAAAGTGATGACGAACAGGTCATAGAAACTGCAAGGTACTTGGAGGCTGCCCATTTTATCCCTTCTAGGAAAATTTGGGTCGAAGAATTGAGAAGAGATGAATGAACTCAAGTAGAGGAGAAAAAGGAGTTGAAACCTCCACCCTCCACCCTCAAGTATGCTTTTCTTGAGGAGTGTAACTTGAAACCCGTCATTGTAAGTAGCTCTATTACCCCTCTTGAGGAAGAAAAAGTTATTAGAGTTTTAAGGGTATAAGCCCCACGGTTTGTATGCATAAAATATGCTTGGAAGAGAAAGTTAAACCCGTGGTCCAACCCCAAAGGAGACTCAATCCAGCAATGAAGGAGGTGGTAAGAAAAGAGGTAAATAAATTACTTGATTCGGGTATTATTTACCCAATTTCTGATAGTGAATGGGTTAGTCTTGTTCAGGTTGCTCCTAAAAAGGGGGGAATCACTGTGGTTCCTAATGAAAATAATGAGTTGATCCCCACCAGGAAGGTAACTCGATGGAGAGTGTGTATAGACTACCGGAGGCTTAACGCAGCCACCCGGAAGGATCATTTTCCTCTTCCTTTTATTGACCCAATGCTTGATAGGTTGGCTGGACATGAATATTATTGTTTCTTGGATGGGTATTCCAGATAAAATCATATTTTGGTTGATCCTAAAGATCAAGAAAAAATAACCTTTACTTGTCCTTTTGGGGTTTTTGCCTACAAGAGAATGCCCTTTGGGTTGTGCAATGCACCCGGAACCTTCCAGAGATGCATGTTTGCTATTTTTCATGAATTAATTGGTGAATGTATGGAAGTCTTCATGGATGACTTTTCTGTTTATGGGTCTAACTTTGACAGGTGTTTGAACAATTTGGAGAAGATCCTAATAAGGTGCCAAGAAAAGAATTTGGTCGTTAATTGGGCAAAATGTCATTTCATGGTAAAGGATGGCATTGTGCTTGGGCATAGAATCTCTGAAAAAGGGATTGAGGTTGATAGAGCTAAAACTGAGGTTATTGAGAATTTACCTCCTCCTATGAACATCAAAGGTATTAGAATTTTTCTAGGTCATGCAGGGTTCTATAGGCGTTTTATAAAATATTTTTCTAAAATTGCTAAGCCTATGACGAACCTTCTTGAGAAGGATGCTCCTTTTATCTTTGATGATCAATGCTTGTTTGCTTTTAAGCTTTTGAAAGAAAAACTTGTTTCAGCCCCTGTCATTGTTGCACCCGAATGGGATTTGCCTTATGATATTATGTGTGACACAAGTGATATTGCAATAGGGGTTGTTCTTTGTCAAAAAAAGAATAATGTTATGCATGTGATTTACTATGCTAGTAAGGTTCTGAATGATGCTCAAAGGAACTACTCTACAACTGAAAAAGAGTTGTTAAGTGTAGTTTATGCTCTAGATAAATTCAGACCTTACATCTTAGGTTCTAAAATTTTTGTGCATACTGACCATGCTGCGTTGAAGTACTTGTTCTCTAAACAGGATGCCAAACCCAGGTTGATCAGGTGGATCTTGCTCTTGCAAGAGTTTGATATGAACATTGTGGAGAGGAGAGGAAAGGACAATGGTGTAGCAGACCATTTGTCAAGTCTTGAAGGTGGGAACTCAAGCTTAATTCCTATTCAGGAAGAGTTCCCGGATGAGAAGCTCTTTGCTGCCAAGATTCAGAGTTAATCTCCTGGTATGTGCATCTTGCTAACTACAAAGTTGCTGGAGTGTTTCCACTTGATTTATCGTGACAACAAAAGAAAAAGTTTTTACATGATGCCAAATTTTATTTTTGGGACGAACCCTTTTTGTTCAGAGAATGCTCCGATGGAGTTATTAGAAAATGTGTCCCAGAAATAGAATTTGAAGGCATTTTGTGGCATTGTCATGGCTCCGAATATGGGGGCCATTTTTCTGGAGAGAGGACTGCTGCTAAAGTCCTCCAAAGTGGTTTTTATTGGCCTACTATCTTTAAAGATAGTAGAGCATTTGTGGAAAGGTGTGATCGCTGTCAACGGACTGACAACATCTCAAGAAGAAATGAGATGCCCCAAAAAATGATTTTGGAAGTTGAGCTTTTTGATGTTTGATTTTATGGGACCCTTCCCTCCTTCTTTTGGTTGACAGTATATTTTAGTGGCTGTTGATTATGTTTCCTAATGGGTTGAAGCATCAGACCTTCCCACAAATGATAGTAAGGTGGTTTTGGACTTCTTGAAGAAAAAGATTTTCACTAGATTTGGGGTGCCAAGGGCGATTACTGGTGATGGGGGTAAGCATCTTTGCAATAAAGCTTGTGAAAATCTTTTGAAAAAGTATGGTGTTAATCATAAAGTTGCTACCCCCTATCACCCCCGAACTAGTGGCCAAGTGGAAGTTTCCAATAGAGAGCTGAAAAGGATTTTGGAAAAGGTAGTTGGTACCTCAAGGAAAGATTGGTCAAGAAAATTAGATGACAGCCTGTGGGCTTACCGTACTGCTTTCAAAACTCCTATTGGAACTTCTCCTTACCAATTGGTTTACGGTAAGACATGTCATTTACCAGTGGAATTAGAGGACAGGGCCATTTGGGCTTTGAGGCTGCTGAACTTGGATCCCAAGGATGCCAGGGATAAAAGAATGTTACAGTTGCATGAGTTAGACGAATTTGGACTTCAGGCTTATGACAATGCATGGATATTGTTCTGGGAATAGAATAATATAGGAGAGAAGTGAGACTATATTATGATTAGAGAGAATCTGAACCCTTTTACATGAGCCTCCCTTGGCTATTTATAGGGAGAAAAACTATAAATGACATTTAATTAAAACTAAACCTATGGGCCTCAAAGGTTAGGCCCAATATATTACAAAGTCCAACCCTCTATGTGTATTACAAGTTTAACCCTAGAATTATCAACCAAGGCCGCTCCTCGTCCAGATGGGACGCTCATTAGCGCTGTAAAGGGGAATATGGGGCGCCTCCTAGTAGTAAAGGGGCGCTCGCCCTGTCCACAAGCCCACAAGACACGAGCTTGAAGCTTGAAAGCGAAGTGTCTTTAACTAGTCTTTAGAAGATGCTCTAAACAATGGATGCCAGCCCACAAACCCACAAGACACGAGCTTGAAATTTGAAAGTGAAGTGTCTTCGATGATCACCCGCCTTGGGGTTCCAACCTACGCTTCCTTTAGGCGGTCACCCCTACAGGATGTTTCCTCGTTAAAATCTTCCCAGGAAAAACCCAGAGGGATAAAAACCTGGCGAAGGAAAAAGAGTACAACATCCTATAGGGGAATGAGTCACTTAAGGCAGGGACGTAGGGAAATAAGTACACCAATGCCTTGGCCTAAGCACAGATTGTTGTGAGGTGCTTGTTGTTTGTGGTGAAGCGTTTGGAGACGCGAAGGAGTGGTCGCCCTATCCTCGTGTGCTGCCTCCAGCCCACGCGTCCAAGCAAGTTTTACTATTTTAAAGTGGTTTTCATCACAAGGATGTTCGTTTGACGGAGAGACGCCCGCCTCATCACGCTCTATTCTTTTTTGCTCGTCTTGTTTACTTCCACCAATGTCTGAAAATAACGCACCATTAACTTAAAAACAATAACTTAAATGCTGGGATTACCTTTGTTTTTGTCTCGCCTGTTAGTTCAGATAGCAACCTGAGGGCGGGGGGGGGGGGTGAATCAGTGTTGCCCCGATTTTCGCCTTATTGAAAATGTTACTTTCAAGATGATGATAATCACAAGACGATTGTTGTGATTGCAGCGGAATTGAGTATTGCCTGAAAGTAAAAGATGAAGGATGAAGGAAATAACACACAGAGTTTTATCCTGGTTCACCTTCAATCCACCGAAGGCTACGCCCAGTTCTCAAAGAAACCCCTTGAGGATTTTTCCACTATTGATAAAAATCTCTTACAAGTTCCTAACCCAAGGACCCCAAGAATTTCTACCAATATTCTGTGAAAGCAAACCACTTTCATCAGCCCCTGAAAGCAAACCGCTTTCAGTTTCTGAAGGCAAACCACCCTCAGACCTTGAAGGCTAAACCACCTTCAATCAATACCCTGAAAGTATACCACTTTCAGTGACAACAACCCTTCACCGAATACCACGGTGATAACTCAATCTTACAGAAAGAGATGAAGAAGAGTTTACAATTGGCTGTATCAATCCTTTAACATAGAAATGGATTGATCATGAGAAATTATGCTTTAAGGCTTTTAAGCATAATATAATTCTGAGTTCTTCAAGATATGAACAACTAAAGTGTTCTTATAGACATGAAGATCATGAACTCAGAATTTAGGCTCTTGAAAGTTTAAGTTCTAAAAGATGAACTAATTTTGACAAAGCTTTGGCCTAATGTTGTATTCTCATGTGTTGTGTGTTGTCTCTTGTGTTCTGGACTCAAATGGACTTTATATAGGCAAGGGAAACGTCCTTGAACCATCACAACCCTTTTCAAAAGGTTTGGGACACAATGGTTCATGAAAAGATGTAACTTTTCGTTCTGGTAATCGATTACATCACTTAGTGTAATCGATTACACTAATAGCCGTTTCAGTTTGAATTTGAATTTCAAACATGTAATCGATTACAAACAACAAGTAATCGATTACTTGCCTAGGTGTAATCGATTACCAGAATCCTGAAATCGATTACACTGAAGTCCATCTTCCAGAAACTTGATCCTTTGAGATCTGCTTAAGGTTTTCTACTTCTTTTAAGTTATGAAAACACTTAGCTTTGATTAGATAGGTGTTTTAAGAGCCTTTATGCTTTAATAGACCTTTAGAAGCATAACTCACCTAAACTAAGACTTCTAGACTATTGATGAACTTTGTAGCGTTGTTTCTTCGAAGTCTTCTTTTCTTCTTTTTGTTGATGAGTTTGTCGTCATCAAAACCACAGCCAGGGTCAGGAGCAAGACCTTCTTCACAATCTCCCCCTTTTTGATGATGGCAAACACATTCTTGATACTTGAAGATCATATTGGCAAATTTGTTGAAGAACTCCCCCTGAATGATGTAGTCTAGTATTTCTCCCCCTTTCTAATGGACTTGTTGAGATCCTGCATATGATCTTTAATAGCACAGAACCTTTCTCCCCCTTTTGACTTCATCAAAAAGAAGAAAAGGCAAAAAATACAGGCATATAAATCCATACAAGTATATATTGCAAAATAAAGCATGGGGGTATGGGGGTAAAGATGTAAAACAAGAATAAAATACAACCATCCAAACATCTTATAGAAAATAAGGAAAGTACAATCAACAACAGAATGAAAGTGACATAAAGAAAGATGACAAACTATAACAGGAAAGGGGAAACTAGCCTAGAAAAACTAAGAATCATCTGACACATCTGCATCCACCATGGGTGGTGAGAGTGGAGGATCACGACCAGCAACATAAACAAGATAAGGAAGAGTGAAAATGCCAAAATCATTTGTGATCCGGAGAGAGGGAAGAATTGAAGTATCAACCCGTTTGAGATGAGAAGACCGCTCATCGTACAGTTTGGCAATAGGGACTCCGGAGTAAATAAGGATGCGAGAGATGATCGAAGCACAAGGGAAGGATTCCGCATGGTCACGACATCGCAGCATGTGATTCATGACCAAAAATGCCCAGTTAATTTGATGACAATTGAGGATGCCATACATAATTTGTAACTCTAAGTTGCTAACATGAGCGAGAAGAGTTTCTTTAGGCAAAATCACTTGATTGATGAAGTAGTGAAGCAGATGATTATTTGTTGTGAGAACATCAGTATTATAGGGGCAAGAGGTCGTATGAGGCGGATGGATTCGTTGAAGGTCGGATGATTGAAATCTACAAAGTGATTTATAAAAGGAGTCCTGATTGTAGTCAGACCAGGGGCAGGGCAGGTTTGGACCTAAGAAGGCACCAGTTGAGGGGAGTCCAAGACAACGTCCAAAGGTTGTAAAGGAATGACGAATAAGAATCCCCTTAACAGAACTTTGAAATCCAACGCGCAAAGTCTCTAGGTTGCAGTAGAAGACTTTAACTAGTTCAGGGTAAAAGGGATTGCAGATAGAGATAAATTCCTCAAGGTCTTGATGTCGGAGATATGCAGGAAAGGTGTGACCAGCTTCTACAAATGAGTCCAGATCACCGTACATAGGCTTACGAATGAGTTGATTTATGAACCTTGACACAAACCAATTTCGTTGGTTTGTTGATGTAAGAAGTCTTGTGAGGTTCATTGGGCGAGTAGAATGAGAATGATAAAAGGCCATGATTAGGTGTAGGAAGATAGTATGCAGAAGAATAAGCAAGACTGCTGAGAAGGCTTGAACCAAGGTTTATAATGATAGAGATGGAATTGGAAGACAATTTGGATCATTATCTAAGGCTGATTTAAATACCTCGAGTATGTAATCGATTACAGCAGTTGAGTAATCGATTACTGAGCAGTTGTTCCAAGTTTGAATTTCAAAAAGATGGAGGGAAATTTGAAATTCTGGCAGTTTTTCGGGCAGGTAATCGATTACAACAGTTAGGGTAATCGATTACTGGAAGTTTGAATTTGAAAATATTCAAATTTTGAATGTGTAATCAATTACAGCAGTTGGAGTAATCGATTACGTATAGATTTCTAACAGGCACGAGGACTGAGATCAAGGATAATCGATTACAGGACCTATGGTAATCGATTACAAAGACATTTTTATGAGTTCTACTATGCTTTAGAATCCTATGTAACACATTTTAAACACATATTGAAGCACATAATCAAACTAAATACATATAAACAGATATTATCACAATGATTATGCAACAAAACATGTTACTTTAAATGTCATGCTCATCTAATATGCCTAATTCTCTTCTAATCTTGAAGAATGAATCTTTAGGAAGAGGCTTAGTAAAGATATCTGCTAATTGATTATGAGTATCCACAAAAGAAATCTCAATATCTTTCCTCATAACATGATCTCGAAGGAAATGATGTCTTATATCAATATGCTTAGTTTGAGAATGCATGATAGGATTTTTAGTGAGATTAATGGCACTTATGTTGTCACATTTGATTGAAATGCAGCCCAGCTCTAAGCCATAATCTTTGAGTTGTTGTTTGAGCCATAGAGTTTGTGCACAACAACTTCCTGCAGCAATATATTCTGCTTCAGCAGTACTTAGAGCAACACATGCTTGTTTCTTGCAAGACCATGAGACAAGAGCATTTCCTAACAAGTGACAAGTACCACTAGTACTTTTTCTTTCAGTTTTACAACCAGCATAATCAGAATCAGAATACCCAATCAAATCACAAACACTCCCTTTGGGATACCACAAACCAACATTTGCAGTTCCTCTCAAGTATTTGAAAATCCGTTTAACGGAACTCAAATGTGATTCTTTAGGAGATGCTTGATATCTAGCACATAGACACACACTAAACATAATATCAGGTCTACTTGCAGTTAAGTATAAAAGGGATCCGATCATACCTCTACATTTAGTAATGTCTACTGGAACACCGGATATGTCTTGATCTAAATATGTATTAGACCCCATTGGTGTGGCTATGGCTTTGCAATCATCCAAATCATATTTCTTTAATAATTCCTTGCAAAACTTTGATTGATTGATGAACATTCCATCATGTGATTGCTTGATTTGCAATCCAAGAAAGAAATTTAATTGTCCCATCATAGACATCTCAAATTCTTCTTGCATCATGTTAGAGAAATCCTTACAAAGAGATTCGTTAGTTGCACCAAAGATAATATCATCAACATAAATTTGAACTAATAAAGTATTACATTTGGTTCTTTTGATGAACAAGGTTGTATCAGCCTTACCCTTTTGGAATCCTTTATCACAAAGGAATGTGCTTAATCTATCATACCATGCACGAGGGGCTTGCTTAAGACCATAGAGTGCCTTCTTTAATCTGAAGACATGTGAAGGGAACTTTGGATCTTCAAATCCTGGAGGTTGCTTCACATAGACTTCTTCTTGAATATATCCGTTCAGGAAAGCACTTTTGACGTCCATTTGATATAATGGGAAATTTAAAGAGCAAGCATAAGCCAACAAAATTCCTTAGACCCCGCAGATCATGTAAATTTTGACAACACTTACACATCAAAATGATGCACAAGTGTTCAGCTTTAACCTTACCGCTTTTCTGCACAAGATCACCTATGGACATTTCTTTTGGGAAGTCTTGTTCTTCCTCCTCCGGGGTGGGAAGAGGAAATTTTTTTACAATCACAACATAATTCTCCTTTTTCCCAGCTTTGAATTTTTCAACTTGGTCCATAGGTTCACTTACTGGGATTGTGGATAGTTGATCACTAACTGGCTGCCTCTTCAAAATACCTTGTATCTTGACTTGTAGCTCCTCCATGGCCTTACATTTTTGCTCAGGAGTTGGCAAAAATCCGGTTTTGTACTTACATTCTAAATCGGAGCAAAACTCGTCAATTAGAGTGAAGGCATCTTGTTTCTTCTTTTCATATTCCTTTTCAAGTTCAGCCCGGATTTTTGCCTCCATTTGCTCAAATGTTTCGGCCATTGCTGTACCTGAAAATACTCAGCACCCCAGTTAGCAGCACCAGTTCTTCACACAAATATATTTTTAAAATTTTTTATATAAAAGAAAAGCACTAAACAAAATAATAAAAAGACTTAAAAACCTATCCCCGGCAACGGCGCCAAAAACTTGATAGCCAAATCGCAAGTGCACGATTGATTATCGCGTAATATAAAAGATTGTCGATCCCACAGGGATAGGTGTCTAATTACTAATTTGTTTAGAGCCTAAGCAGAAAAATAAAAAGATATATTTTGCATTTTGGTTTCTGGAATAAGAACATAAAAAGCATAAAATATAAAAGAAGAGATGATGATAAAAATAAGCATTTGGGTTGCATTGTATAACTTATAATTTATGCAAGCAAACTTCTATTTTATTTCTGAATTCCAAACAAAGATTCATGATGCTATAGCCTAGTGTAACTACAAGATAATTCCTTAAGCATTGTAGATCTTTCTTTTTAATTACTAAACCCAATTCCTTGGCACCTAGTTAACTAAAGAAGAAGATGAAGAAGATGTTCAGGCCAACATAAAGTTACGTCCTTCCTAATTCCTTAGCGAAGTATACTTATAACCTTTTTTAAATCCTAGGTCCCTTACTACTTACCAAATGGCCTTATGTAATAAGCAATAAGCAAGAGATCTTGTGTGCACCAAAATGAATGAAGAACAAGGAAATAAAACATGAACTTTGAATATTATTCAGAAACAAATAAAAGAAAACTAAAACATAAACTAATAAGCTAACACAACCCAAAATACTTAAAGAGAATTAGCCAAGCATGGCTAATAGAAGCAATGAATTACCCTGGACTAGGAGCTCAAATATGGCTTCCCACAATTCCTAGGAACAATGTTCTTGAGGGAGAAAGAGGAACACTTGTTGTGTTCTAAGAAAGGTGTGTTTTTCAAGTGAAGAAAAGGGTCCTATTTATAGTAAAAATCCAGCCTCCAACGCTTCAGCGCTAGAATTCCCAACGCTTGGGCGCTGGAAGCATTAAAAATCCACTGCCAGACCAAGGGCCAGCGCTTGAGCGCTGGCTTCCCAGCGCTGCAGCGCTGGGCACTGCTTCTTCATCTTCAAGTTTTTCTTCCTTCTTCATGGTAGTGGGTTTTGAATGCCATAAAAAGCCACTACTCAGCCCTTAATCAATTCTGAAACCTTCTTCCCACTACCATCAATCCTTCAACTTAATTTCCCATGTGCTCATTTGAAGAGAGTTGCTTCATATTCCTCTTTTTCACTTTTAGTCCTCTCTTGGTTAGCACTCCAATTCAAGCCCTTTCATTCTCTCAATCTTCACTTTTAGCCCTCCACTCTTGAACTTTCACATTTTGGACCTTGATTTCCTGAAACTTTACAAAGTGGTCCCTGGACAAAAATGATAACTAAACCAGCTTTTCCTAAAAATACAAAATAACTAGAAAAATTCCTAAATATATAAAATAAAGCTAGAAAATCTAATAAAATCTAATCTACATGCAAAATGCAAAATAAATATAAAATCTACATAAAAACAATAAAAAACCTACATGAGACTCAAAAATAATAAAATAAAAAGACTAAAAAGACCCTAAAATTATCATATAAAATCCACTCATCACACCACTATACCCAACGACAGCTTGTCCTCAAGCGACAAAACTTAAAGAAAAAACTCGTCCCTGAGTTTTGAGAAAGTTTTTATCCGATTGAAATATGATAATTTTCCAGAAAGCTTAGCGGATAAGGAAGACATGCATGTTTAATAGACAAAGAATCAAGAAAGTTAGGCTTGGCTTTTAACATGTTTGAGTTCATCAAATAAGCTCACAAAATGATATTCTCCATGAAAAACAAGAAAGCTCAATAATCCTGCCTATTATTCAAATCAAAACTGAAGTAAAGCAACCAAGTGATTTTTGAAGAAAATTTTGAAGGTTGTAACTTGGCCAAAGGGTTGAACAATTCAAGGTGTGGATTTCAAGAAATTGGCAACTCTAGTGGCTGACTCAGAATCTGTTGTCTTTGAAGATTATCTATCTTTTCTTCTAAAGAACTACACTTAGTGCATTTATGAGTAATATCTAACTTAGATTTTACTATGTCTAGTTCTTCTTATAAAGTTCTACACTTACTTTCTAAGGATGAAATCAAATCATTTTGCCTAGTGCTAACTTTAGAAAATTCTTGACATAATTTAAACATATTTTCCATGGTAAACTTTAAATCATGAAAAGATATAGAATTATCACTAACCTGGGAATCTTCAACATCTGAATCATGTGAGGCCATCAAAGCAACTTGTGCTTCTTCTTTATCAGAATCTGATGATGAACTTACTTCATTATCATCCCAAGCTAAATATGCTCTTCGTGTGGGTTGATCCTTTTTCTCGAATTTTTCTCTTAGACCATGTTTCTTCTTCTGAAGATTTGGATATTCTGACTTGAAGTGTCCCGGCTTGCCACATTCGAAACATGTGATCTTTTGAGAGGAAGATGACTCATTGTTCTTTTGGAAAGATTTGTTGTTGTTGAATTTCACACCTTTTCTCTTAAGAAACTTTCCAAAATTCTTTACTAGAAGATTCACATTTCCATTGTCTTCTTCTTCAGAATCTGCATCATAGTCTTCTTTGATGCTTTCTTTTGCTTTTAGGGAGATGGATCGATACTTCTTCTCATGTTGTTCATTCTCTTCCAAACGATTCAATTCCAACTCGTGTTCTTGGAGTTTTCCAAAAAGAGTTGCGAGAGTCATTTTTGATAAACTCTTCTTCTATGAGATGGCTGTTACTTTTGGTTACCATACTCTTGTAAGTGATCTTAGAACTTTCATGTTCAAGTCACTGTTGAAAATTGTCTACCAAGAGCAATCAAATGATTAATTAAATGAGTGAATCGTTTTTGCATATCTAATACCTTTTCTCCTGGAAGCATTCTGAACATTTCATATTCCTGAGATAGAGTATTGATCTTTGATCTCTTGACTTCATATGTCCCTTCATGAGTCACCATCAACGTATCCCATATTTCTTTTGATGTAGTGCACGTTGATACTCTGAAAAATTCATCCATTCCTAGGGCAGATGTAAGGATGTTCATTCCTTTGAGATCATATTGAACCTTCTTCTTATCTTCTTCACTCCATGAACTTTCTGGTTTTACTTGTGAAGTTCCTTCTACTTCTGCTACAGGCACAAAGGGACCTTCTTCAATGGCTTTCCAAATTCCTGCGTCTAGTGACTTTATGAATATCTTCATCTTGATTTTCCAGAAGACATAGTGTTCTCCATTGAAGAATGATGGCCTGTTTATGTTGTGTCCTTCACTGGTTCCATGATTGGAAGAGGATGCCATCTTTTCCTGGACCTTAGGAATAACTTACCTAAACTTCCGCTCTGATACCCATTCTTAGTTCAGATAGCAACCTGAGAGGGGGGGTGAATCAGTGTTGCCCCGATTTTCGCCTTATTGAAAATGTTACTTTCAAGATGATGATAATCACAAGACAATTGTTGTGATTGCAGCGGAATTGAGTATTGCTTGAAAGTAAAAGATGAAGGATGAAGAAAATAACACACAGAGTTTTATCCTGGTTCACCTTCAATCCACCGAAGGCTACGTCCAGTCCCTCAAAGAAACCCCTTGAGGATTTTTCCACTATTGATAAAAATCTCTTACAAGTCCCTAACCCAAGGACCCCAAGAATTTCTACCAATATTCTGTGAAAGCAA